>CM041296.1:87633183-89032558 GCA_023052935.1 Piezodorus guildinii
TATAGCTACTTCGAAACAGGTTTATATTAATATGATTGTCAGTAAAACACATTGATAAATATTACATTTTAAATCAATTTAATGTTTGGGCAAAATTATATTTCAGGTATTTGAACTATTAATGTTTCAAAAAGAAAGAAGTGATGATGAGGGTTTTCCTTATATTAGCCATTTTTCATATGTAGTACCTCCAAAAACTTTAGCAGATAATTTGAAACAGCCTATACCTCTGTCAAATCTCATTAAAATTCAGTCAAATCATTTATCAAAAAGTCAGGTGATGTGAACGTTTTCTTTGTATTTCATATGATTTTTTAAATTTTTTTTAATAGTCTTATTAATTTCTAAATATCTTGTTACAGCTTTATGTTTTATCTTCAGGAAGTGAAGTATTTTATTTCAATTCATCGTATATATTTGAATGTAGAGATTTAATTAAAGTTTTACCTGCACGTGATATTATCTTTAATCAGACAGCTTCACATGTTCTGCTACATTTGCTCTCTGAGGTTGTAGCAGACAATATTCCTCAATCATTTTCAGTCTTTAACAAACTCTGGACAGTGATTGGTAAGTTTACATAAATCAAATCCAGGTAATAATTTCTACGAAAACAGTATTATTTCATTATAAATACTATTTATGATCGTATTTATTATTACTGTTTTGTAAAAAATAAAATAAAATACATTGAGATGGTTACCAAATTTAAAATTACTATTAGTTTGATTCTAAAAATAACCAACTCAGATGAGGACGTATTTGTTCCCAGTATAATATTCGACAATAAATAGGCGAAAAACAGGCTAAATGTAAAATTCCTGCAACACAGACATTCAAAAAGTATGTCCTCTCAACTTTTCATTTTTTGTTGTAACGACTTATTCATTACCAAAAGTGTTATTTATACATTTATTTAAAAATATATAAACATAAATTATGATCAAATAAAGTCAAGCCGTTTTATTAATTCTTTCTCAAATCAACGGGAATATAGTTGCCTATATTTTTGAGTATTTATAACCAAAACAATAAGAAATAAAATCATTAATTGATATTCTCTATCTACAGGTTCTTCTAACTCACTTAAAAAAATTCTTGCTAACCGAGATTCCGATGTACTATTACAATATATACCTTCTAGGATCATTGCCAAATTTGTTGATAGTATTTTTATTACAATTGATGAAAATGTCAACAGTCAATAAAACTGCCTGATTCTTTTGTAAGTTTTAACATTTTATTATTTTATGAAATTCAAAGTTTTCAATATTTTCATAAACTTTTGTAAGCTAAAGAAATAACTTATGATATAAGCTCAATTTTATGTAAGCTATACCTATTTGTATTCATACATTTTGTTATCTCTATTATATATTAAAATTAAAATGATTCTGGATTATAATGTTGGGTCTTCAGTAATTTAACTTCATTATTTATAATTAGTAATATGCAAGTATTAATTATATGTTTTTAAAATTAAGGTATCTTCTCTGCTTGTCAGTTTACGTGAAACTGAAAAAAAAATTGATATAATTTATACGAAGGAGTCCTTCGCATTTCTGTTGAATGGCATTTCATGTGATGACATCTTTTCATTAGACCCATATGACTTTGTTATTTTTATGTCCAAATTTACTGAACACCGAAAAACTTCTGGCAGAGTATGTTATATTTTTAAATTGATTAATTTAGTCTTTTATTTTTAATTTAGTAGAGTTTATTTGTTTGTTTTGTTGTTATTACAGGATTTTCCAAAGAGGCTACAACAATGTTGCATTGAAAAATTGTTTTCCTACATTGATTTGAAGTTCTCTTTATTCCAGGGTATTTTAGGTGAAAGCAAACTATCTTTATTGAATGAGGCAGAAATAGACTCTATTGGAGGTTATTGATTCTATTAATCTATTCCTTATATATTTGTGAGAAATAAACTTTTCTTTACAATCAAATTTAACAGTCTACCACTACTGTTTACAATAATTATTAGGGATGTAATAGATCATACGTACAATGAAGAAAACAAATAAATTATATCACGACATAATGAAATATGTCTAGACTTAACCTGAAATACTCGCGAATACAAAATTCAGCAATTTTTTTCTATTCGTTCCCTAAAATTATATTAAACAAAAAAATTGTATTTATATAATCTTTTTCCTTTCATATGGATTATGTATCTACTTCACATTTCTAGCTTACTGATTTATAAATTAAATAAAATGTATAAATATTTTATAAAATATTTTTTTCATTTTTAAAATGGCAGAGTTATATCCTGAAATTGGTTACCATGATAAAAATGTCATAACACCCCAAAAAACACTGTCAAATTTATGAAGTGCTGGAGTTTAGGATCAGCATGTGGCTAGATCTGTACCTCTACAACCCAAACCCAAGAAGGAGTTTTGGGATCAGTACCTATAGAGATTCGTACTGTTTCTATTCCAATGGCCGTGCAAGGAGATGATTAGAGTGAGAGAGTCACACTCAACTGGCTGATTATTTTTCCAATTTTTAGATATTCACTTTATGTAGACTTGGTGTGCCCCAAGAGGGTCTCCTTATCCCAGGATTGTCCCACTGCTGGAATAATAGAATAAATAAATAATTATTCTACCATAGCTGTGGTTTAAATCTGGGACCCAGAGAACTGTCGTCTAGTTCTCTATCCATTTGATAATGCCTGCCGCTCTATTAATTAAAATAATGGGTTATGTTTTGAGAAATAAACAAACTACCAATTCTCGATATGTGAAAGTAATGTTTTACAATTTTTTTTTAATTAAAGAATTATTAAATGTTAATAGTTTTAAGCTGTTTGCCTTTATTTAGGGTATATTTTTTCTGCGTTGCCTATTAAACCTGTTGCAAAAGCTAAGTATTCAAGACGGATCATTAAATCTATTGGGAAGCTTTCCTTATCAGAATTAATAATGGCATCACCAATATCCAGATTAAAAGAATTTGGAACTGTTATGGTACAAGATGTAAGTTTTTAAATATATTTCTTTATACAATAATGTATTTGTTTATTTATATTTAGATATATAATATAACTATTTTTACCATAAATATATGAAGGTGTTTTTAAACTTCCATATTATTGCTTAAACTGTGCTACCTTGTAAGTCCAAAACAATTTAAAAAAAAATTATCTTTAATACTAAAAAAAACTTATCTCTCCAGTCATAAAAATAAATTAATGAAAAATCCTATATTATGATGATAGACTTGCATTTTTAAAGTTATAAGCTGTCACAGCTTAAGTGAATATATCCTCTTAATTAAATAATAAAATGGTTTCTGAAACACTTAGTATTTATTGAATCAATTACTATGTTTTTCATCTTTTTCCTAGAGATTGCTATCAAATTATTATGTATTGTTGATGTATAATTGTTTATTCTATTAATTCTTATTTGGTTTGTGTTTGTTAATTTGTGATTTATCAATATAAAAAATCTGAATAATTTGGATTTATTTTTTATATCTTAACAATAATAAATTATTCAACTTCATATGACCAAAACATTATTCTATAAAGAATGCCTTTAGTCCTTTAAAAATTCTCATGTTTTAATAAAAATATTGGGTCAATCCATAAGTTTGTTCGGTTTTTGAAGGGCGGAATAAAACAAGTTTTTTTAATGTTAAGAATAAATTTTATTTAATAATAAATTCGTTGTTTTTATTATTGGCCTCTTGGCACCTTTATTTAAAATTTAAAAGATTTAAAATACTACTCTCATGGGGAGCACCTGTATCAACCCTGCCACCCGGCTAGCATAACAGCCTTCTATGCCAAAGGTCACAGGTTCAAACCCAGTGGTAGGATTTTTTAATGGGAGTAAAAAATCCTTAGTTATGCTGTCCATCAGAGGGGACGTAAAATGGTGGTCCTGAGCCAGTGCGATGTCAGGTACTCGTTAAAGATTCCTGTCCTAATGAAACCTGGATAGGGAAAATTTAAGACTTCCACTGTAGCATTATCCGATTAGCCGCAGTAGCAAAAAGTGACGTAATCAAAAATCTGAGTCTGAGAAGCGAAAAACTGACCAGAATATTTTTCATATCTTTCTCATGAGAGAACAATTTTACATTTAGGGAGTTTTGGAAGGACCTGAATAAATTGTGGTCAGATAGTGTTGTGCGTTGGCTCCAAAAAATACGATGGGTGTAATAAATATCCCAGTGAAGTTGCTTGGGCATTTAATTATTGTGGAGTGTGGCCCAGGGTTGTCAATGTGGAATGCTACACAAAATTCATCCAATAATTATTAAATGTTTATTTTAAATTAATAATTACTGATTAAAATCCTGGGTTTAATATACTGGATAGCTTTCAGTGGTTACAAGAATTAGTAGCATATTTTAATTTTGCCATATTCCATATTTCAGATGAATATTTGACTTAAATGTGGTTAATGAAAACTCAGTTTTACTTTTCATTTTCTTATTTTAACAGAACTAATTTTTTGTTTTAGTGTGTTACTGCTGGGAAAAAAATTGATTTTCCTTTGTTTGATTTGGGAAATTTAACACTCTTTTTAGATAAGAAGTATATAACAAAAATTAATGAAACATATTTTAAATTGTTACTTGAAAGTAGCTTTATAGATCACCGAATCTGTACTAGCAAATCTTCTCGCTTAGCTTGGTTTCATTTTCTTAAGCAATGTTTTGGGTAAGTTTTTTAATCAGAGAATGTTTATGATTTTATTCTAGATATTTTAATGAGAAATGTTTTTGATAAGAAAAATTATGGATATTGGCTTATTAAAATATAACTTGGGTGGCTAGCTAATAATAAAATTATTTTTCTAGACAAACCAGTAATTGGACTTACCAAACGTTAGTAACACTTGGTGATTTATTGATTGTTGTACCAGATGTAGAACTTAACAAAATACCGTCAAATTCATGGAAATATGCAGCTGATGTTTTAATTTCACATTATAATGACATTATTGAATATTCATCTCCTTTAAAGTTTTATGAGGTAATACTTTGCATCCTATATCATCATTTACATTATCGAATCTATGTAGTTTAAGTGATGAGGGCTTTTTGCCGCAAAACTAACGTTATTTCAAGTTTGCTATAATTGTTTGAATATTTATAAAATCACTTCTGTATTTCTGGTGCTAATTCATTGGAGATAATATTTTATTATATTTGTAGTAATTTGTTGACTTTACTGTTTCATTTTTGTTATTGTCTATAGCTTTATTTACACACATACTCTATTATAAATGTTATATCCAGGCCTTGATGATCAAGCTGTTCTACGCCCTAAAACCAAACCTACAATGTTATTATATTAATAATTTCACTTCCATTTTTTATAAATTTTGCTTACTTTAATTTCAGGTTTGTATGCTGCAACTAAACTCGAATGAAGCTCGATGGTTTTTTAATGATCTAAGATATTTGGTGAAAGCTTTCACGGATGCTGCACAGTTGCAGTTGAATACTGTTACTACTGCTCTGGAGTTAGAAAAGAAAAACAAATCAGATGGTGGAATTTTCACTTTCATCAACACAAGAAAATCAAATATCAAAATCTCCATACCTTCCATAGAAAATGTGATTGATACTGAAGAATCTGTACTGAAAAATAAAACAGAGCTTCAAGTAACTCAAAGTCTAAATAAAGATGGAATTGAGTTTTCCAATTCAATGCCAGACAATGAATACTCTTCCCCCTCGAATATTTTCATGAACTATATGACAGAAAAAATTGTTAATAATAGATGTAGTTTTTTATCCAGTTGTCACAATCATTTTTCAGAAGAAACAACTATATCTTATTTAAATTTCACCACTGAAACATCATTTAATAGAAATGTATACTCTACTTTTAATCAAAATGTCACTACTAAAGAAAATAGTGAAAAGATTTCTCCTGCGAGTGAATATCCTTTTTTTATACTTAGCACTACTAAAGATGTTAATATGTCTTCTAATTTAGAAACTTCTAAATTTTTAAATTTTTATGAAAAATATTTTAATCATACAACTCCTTTAGATGACATAATGTATTCAGAATTGTCTAATTCTACTAATACTGATGGTAAGAGTGGTTCTCTCTATGGGTACAATATTGAAAATAATAATAAAGATTATTTTATTACAAAAGACCACAGCAATGATGTAATTCCAAGTTCAACATCTGCATTTAAAAATGAGCTCACTATATCTACGACTGAGCTTTCCTCGGAAATAAACAACAATAATGTATATAGTTCAGAATCCCATTCTTTAACCACACTGAATAATATTATAACTATGAATATAAGTCAAACTGATGTTACCTCAAAATTAAACTCTGAAGAACTTGTTACTGATAATTACAATAGTGTTTCAAAAATGAACACCATTCCAATGAGTAAACCTTTTACTGAAAAAATACAAAATGAGGTCAAAGTTATGGAGAAAGTCCAATTTGAAAATTTATTAAACAATGATAATACAAAAACTCAATTTTTTAAGTTAAATTTCTCATCACTTATCTCTAAACAACGGAAAAACAGTTCTATTATGATTGGAAATGCTAGAAGAGGGATTGTGAAGCGATCAATTGTACAAGTATGTTACACACATCATTTGATATGTTTTTTTTTAAATTTATTTTTAGATCATAACCAACTTATACGATCTCATCCATTCATTGTTTCTGGTTTCATGTTCTGAATAAAGTTTTTTTTTTATCTTCTTCTTTTTTTTTTTTTCATTTAGTAAGTTTACTTAGTAGTATCGAGTCCAAATTGTTTTGGTATTCCCCTTTTTTCCCAAACATTTTGATTAAATTCTCGGTTAGTTGGTTAGATTCCATTTTATGTTATCATGAATGCAAATAAGTTCTTGAAAAATTCACCTGTTTCCTCAAACTTTTATGATTATTTTCATTATTTGCATTTACATATATTAGAGTAGAATCATTTCATTTTATGTGCAAACAATTAGGATAATTGTGATGTAATTTTCATGAATAGATCAATTATAATGTTTAGTTATTGCTTGAATTTTGCTATAGAAAACCCCTGACTGTAGAGTTTAAGATGGTGGAAGAAGTATTCCTAAGCTTATTTTTATTATCATTTACAGAACTTAGAAACAAATGAAAGGATTTGATAATCATCCAATTATAAATAGAGAGGAGCAGAATGCTATTTATTAATATAATTTGATGCATTAATAGGTTTCTCATAATGAAGTAACCAAAATTATGACCAGAAAACTGTTTCAGTATTCTTGTGAAGCTCTGAAGATGACCGGAAAATTGTCTGAAATCCTAATTTCAGAAGAAATAATTGAAGCTATGTCTGAGGAAGATTTAAGTGGGTGTGTTGACTTGTTTTCTGAAATGGACCTACCCATGAAAGTTAAGAATCTGATTTGGAAAAAATTGAAATTGGTAAACTTAACTATAAAATTAGATAATTTATTCTTATATTAAATTAATTATTTAATCATATTATTAATTTTCACAGGATCATATATTTTTATATGGAAAATTAGTGAGTGCCATTCGTATCTCTGATGTGAAAAATATGAATTTTTCTATATCAGCTCCTTGGGCATTAGAAACTATTAATCTCATAGGAAGATTTTCAAGTGTACCGGAAGTTGTAAGTTGTCTTAGTAATTTCTATTAAATTAATTTTTTTTAAATATGTATTGATATTTATTATTAACTGCTTTGCAAGATTTGTTAATCAAATCCTTTTACATGATTGCATCGTTGCATGATCAACAACTTCCAAATGATCAACAACCTTTTGATTGTACCTTCTAATATCTAAAGTCTATTCCAATTTTCCCTCAGCCAAGCTCTCTTTTATACCTTGTGACCATTATATCCCTTTTTACTGATCTTCTTCGTTTCAACTCTACTTTATTCTCCATTCTATTGTTTTTTCGAATTTATTTCCTTTTACAACTCTATATCACTATTTAAAACCATATTATTACATTTATCTTCACAATATGGTTGTAACATGTATAACTTTCCAAACAGTTCTTAAATCATTTTATGCTCTATAAAATCAAATAAAACACTTTTAAAAACAACGACTGCAACCTATTCAGTACTTCTAGAGGTTATATAGGTCACCCCATGGCTGAAATAACAAAGTAAACAATTATCCTAGCACAACCAGGATTCAAAGCCAGGACCTGGAAAACAGTAATCTTGTGCTCCATTCAGTGGTCCACACCCCTTCATTGTGTTCTAGTTAGCACTGGACTATGTGATATATTGATTATATTACTGTCAAAACAGTTCTTATATTGTTCTATAAAGTAAAAAAAAAAGCTTTTATTTATTTTTTTATGTTACTCTCATAATTAGTAGTTGTAATTGTGATTATAATTTCAGTAAAAATTATTTTCTCTATTACCACAACCAGTTATCACATTTAAGGTTTGGATCACCTCTTCAGTCATTTCTAATTCAGTTAGAGGGTTGAAAATGTCTATATTAATTGCGTTGGTATTAGGAAGTTCTTTTGACATCTGCTTATTTCTTACATTTCCTCCATTTTAATATTTTATAGTCTGTCTAAAAGATTTTCTTTTGAATGTCAATAAAACTTTTGAATACGTTTCTATATAATTTAATTTTAAATGTTTGTGATATGCACAAAAAAATCTCTTATCTAAATTATTTCCTATCATGTTCTCTTAAACAATTTTATTTTATGTCATCTAGAAAGAACATGTCATCAAAGGTATTACTGGTTCAAGAAAGTTGCCCTATACTGTTGAAATATTAGTATCACTTGGGCCGTTAATTTGTAAATTACCTGAAATAAGTCCTCAATTAATTGAGCCATCAGAGCTTCTGAAAGCTTCAGTAATTTTAGGAAGAAACCTTCCGTGTAATCATTCCTGTTTACAAAAATTATCGAATATTGCTATTAAAGAAAGGGCGTTTGAAGATCCTTCAAAATGGAATGTTAAGGATGTATCAGACCTTGGTATTATTATTGCAGGTAAGATTTTTTGTTTAAATGATCGTTGTTAATTATAAATAACTGATGATGAGTTGTAGATGTCTGTTAATTTAATTTATGATTTAAGATTAATGGTATATGTATGTATACAATTTTATCAAAATATTCCTGAAGAGTTCAGAATTTAGGAGAACAACATGTCCTTAGAAATGGCGGATATGAGAACAAAATGTTTCAAAAGCAGTGTTATATTTTCAGGAGACCTTGAAAGTTTTTAATCGAGTGATGTCTTGGTAAAAAAAATGACTGATAGTAGTGAAAACAAAATCATAATGGTGTCCTAAGTTAATCATTTGGAATGAAATTTAAAGTATCTTGGACCCATTCTTTAGTTAGACAATCATTGAGGTGTATTGCTTTTCAATGGTCATCTGTTGATATTTATTATAGTAGATTATGATAAATTTTAAATAATTATAGTGTTTAAAATTATTGGTCACAAAATAAACAGTATTTCTCATCATTCATCAACAATTTTATTCCTTGATTAATGCTTAATGTTTATCTGCAGACAAACATTAAAAATTAAAGAGAGAAGTTGGTTCAGGGTGCAGTCAATGTAACACACAATTAAGCGTAAACTTAATTTATTGGAACCGACGCTTAATTGTGTGTTACATTGACTGCACCCTGAACCAACTTCTCTCCTACATACACACAGTCAACCATTGTCACTTCATGATTAAAAATTAAATATTGATTTAATAAATTAGACAAACAAATATTTGATTGCCTTTTGGAAAGATGAAGAAAATATTTGATAATGTTTTAATTACATTTAAAAAAAAAAAATTAACTTTAAGTTTTAATGAGAGAATTTGGACTTCAAGAACATTTTTCCCAGTTTTATTTTTTTTTAAATGAATAATAGTCAATTACATTTATTTAATTTTTAGGTTTAGAACGGATTCATTGGAAAAAATTACTCCACTCCAAGAAGAAAACACTCAGAGGCATATCAGAGCAGGCTTTCAAATGTCTTCCTAAAGAATATATAGAGGTGAACTATATCTCTCTTTTAGTTTCTAAGTAATTGCATTATGTTTGTCAATAAATTTTGTTTTTCGTGTCATAGATAACTATGTGTGATAGCTTGCTACATTTTTGACCATGCATATTATTGATCTTTACTTATTGAACGTTGATTATGATGCTCCATGCATTGCCCAGCAACCAGATGACCTGAAAACTTAAAATAAAATAATCTTGAGTTCACTTCTCGGTACCGGAGGGCTTTTAATGCGGCATTTACCTCACCCCCTGGAAAAAAAAAAATTAAATAACAAAATTTAAAAAATAAACAAACAATCAGGAGTTTATAAATTGTTTTGGTCAAATAAATAGTTACACATATATTTAAGTGTTAATATTTATGAATTCTCCACTCTCAGTGAAATTGCTCCAATTATCAAGAAATTGCAGTGCTAAAAATCAACTATAAGATTGAGATTATTTAATAATAAAATGTTTAACAATCAATTGAAACTTCATGTTGGTCTTTAGCACCAAAAGTTTATGATAATTGGAGCATTTTTATTGAAAGTCGAGATCCTAAATTTTATCCCTGAAATATATCTGTGATTATCTAACGAAAAAAACGTATTACGTTATTATTATAGAATTGCTCTTGAACTTTGTTTATAATGTTTACAATAAGCATAATAGTTTTTCAGTTATTCACAAAAAAACGTTTTAAAAAGTAAGTTTTCTCTATTTCTTCGTCTTATCCCTTCAAAACCTGAATTGGGAAACTCAGGAGATTTTTACCAGTTATCATAGAATAAATAATAAACAACTTATTACAAGTGTCAGCTTTCTTTTTTTTAATATTCAGGATTCTGTACTAATACAATTATTTGAAAATATAACACACAAAGTAAACGCAATAAATCTTAAATGCAATGCCAAATGTAGTATATCCTTATCAATATTCAATCAATAAAGAAATCTCAAAAAATAATAATAAAAATAAACGCTGTTATAAAATTAATTTTTCAGCTATTACTCTCTTATGATTACTCAGATTTAAAATTGTTATGTGTTGTTAGATGAATAATAAATTGACACAAATTGACCGTATATTATCTGCATTTCTTATTTAACATGTTTATTCTTTTTATAATTTTTTTTTTTTTTTCAGGAATTAGAACTACAATATGATATGAATCTATCCAAAATATATACGAAAGGTCCAGACTTATTTGACAGCTCTATTCATTTTGATTTTTTTGGAATTGCTAATGATTCTTATACATTGTCCAATGAATTTATTTCCCCTTCTGTAGAGTTGATTTCTTTTTATCTAGGTTTCCATTTGCAAGTAATATTTATTGTTATTATTATATACTTTAATCGTTATTAGATTTTATTATATTATGGAATAAATTTACGCTAAGGGTGTAATACTTCTATATTTTACTTCTGAAGTAGAATAAAAAATAAATATTATATTAAATGTTTATTTGTTGTACTGAAAAACAAATCTAGTCATTGTTGTTTCTTTACTAATTGTATTGAAAATTTCAGTTTGTAATGCATATTAATTTTAATATTTTTAAGTATGTTTTCTGTTGTTAGATAATTAATATCTGTAATTCATTATTCTTACTAATTTTAAGCTTTACACCCAATGGATCTCAAAATAAATAAATGATTAAAATGAATAAAAAAAAAGAATCCTTTGTTCATGCGAATTTCAATCATGTTTTTGTGAATTCTGTTATTATATGTAATAAATTCAAATGTTGATTTTAATCCTAATGTATAATATATAAAGGATAAGGAGAAAGGATCAGGCATCACTTTTATTTTTCATTGTGATCAGAAAGAATAGATTTTTCTTTCAGAACTTTAGAATTTAATAAAAACTAAGAGATACTTGAAATAGTATTCATTAAAACAACAAAGTTGTTTTTTTACACATTCTATACATCTGTAATAAAGTATTCATCCTGTTCAAGTGAAAAAAATTACTTAGCTGGTTCTTTCGATTTACCTTAAATGTAATCTTTCATATTTCTGATTACTCATTTTTATGGATATCTTAAATTTTATTATTTTTTTCTAGTGAGGTTCTTATAAATTAAATATTATAAATAAATTGATTATAAATTCTATAGTAAGACATTTTAGTAAAATTAATTTCAAGGAGTGAATTAAAATGATTTAAGAAAATATCAAATGATAGATAAAGCATTCTATAATTGTATATTTTTTATTCTCAATGAAAATGCTTTCTTTACATGATGATATCATACAGATTGACAGTTGCAAGAAGGTATTATAGTCATTATTTTTCATCTTAGTTTTACTCATAACAATTTTACATAAACCTTAAAAAATAAAGATTCATTTTCTGATTTGGAAATTATTACAATAATATGATTATATTATTACACTCATATTATTATAATAATGTAATTTACTTATTTATAATAATATGAGTGTAATAATGTGATCATATTATTGTGATATTATGTAATAATAATTTTTCTTTGTCTCTTGAAAGGAATCAAACTGCACTATTTTAATCAGGTAAGGGTAGATGATTGGCTAGAACAATGAAAATAAATATTTCTATATTATAGAAGTGTGATTAAAAAAATTACATTACTTATTTTAGTTTTTTTTTATAACCATAGTTCATGAAATTTTTTAAATATATTTTAGATATTAAAAGATATATTAGTTGAACCTGCTCAGCTATTATTTCTACAACATTGGTTACTCAATCTAATTATTGTCATTTTTTCCTAAAAATAATTAAATCTTAAAATTTGAAAAATATATTTAGAAAACATTGTTTCATGTTAGGTTTTTGTTCCAACAACTGCCTATTTACGTTGATTCATATGATTTAGGAATATTTAATTGTTGAATGTACTTCATGCAATGGAGGATATGAGATAGCTTTGAATTTTTCTTTCTATTCCAAAGTGATAGGTGTTTTCAGTAATCAAGCATACATTGCAAGTGCCTCTTATATTATACGATAATATATTATATCTTATCTTTTGATTTTATATCTCTGCCTTGTATTCCTATTTTTTTAATCTTCTCTGCATTGAATCAGAAGTGTAATGTAACCCTTAACTTTGTCTTTCCGTGTGCTTGCGACATATGTTATAAAATGGACTTTTGAACTAATTCAACTAACATTGCTCTATTCAATTAAATTTTGTATAACATAGTAAAGATGTAAGTCACTGTCATTCATATGTGTATATCTCATTTTTAAAAACATTATGCTACCAGTAAAACTAGTTTAAACAGTATCCCACAGTGGATATTCCATACTTTAGAGCTTGTATTAAATACCATTAGTAGTAAACAAACTCTACAATTACTAATATTGTAGATGAACTATCATTGGATAGAACAGAGTTATGGATGCAGGAATTATTATCATTGGTTCAGCTCTACAACCAAGTGAGTCTTAGCTTTCTCCACTAGCAATCACCAAGCATCCCAATCTTGTGCTGCTGCCATCCACTGTCTTACTCCGATGTTCCTTAAATCAGCTGCAACACAGTGCGACTACCACAACCTAGGTCTCCTAACTTTTGGTCGGCCAAACTATTGCCCCATCAGTATTTTATTCGGTATTGAATTATCAAGCATCCATGCGTGGTTTCTGCCCACCTTAACCTTCCTGCCTTGATAATTGCAACAATGTCAGGCTCGTTATAGAGGCCATAGATCTCTAAATTCCTGTGCCTTCTCTATTGTCCATCCTCACAGATGGGCTCATAGATTTTTCTAAGGATTTCCCTTTTAAATAATTATTAGGTTTCTCTCATTTGCCTTTGTGGTGGTCCAGTTCTCAGAACCATAAGTCAGAAGAGGGCGGATGAGGGTTTTGTAGAGAATTACCTGAGTGTGTTGTGAGACAAGTTTGCTTGGAGTCCATAATAACAATGCGCTGATGTTATGTATGCAGACATAGAATTCACAAATTCTCCTGAATCATCGTTGCCATACTATTGTCTTAAAATAAAAAATAAAACTAAATCTAAAAAAACAACAACTTATAATGGTGTGTTTCTGGCCGCAAGTATAGCAGTATTTAATTAAAATTATATCTATTTCTTGATATAAAAACAGCCATCATATCATCTTAATGCTATCTTAAAAAGGTTTTTACCCTTTTGATTTATAATACTGTATTTCTTTTTGTGACAATGGTCCTTGCTTTAGAACTCCGGAAACACCGCCTTGAAATTCTACGAAATAAGACCGATAAATTGGTGCACATTAAAAATAAGTTATATAATATTTTAAATAAAATGTTATATACTATTTTTAATGAAATAAGTTATTTTCTATTTTAAATAAAATAAAACCAACTTCTGATTAAAATAATAAAAAATAAACAGTTCTCTATTCAAATGCCTCATCCAAGTCAGCTCGAACAGAAAGACTTATTCTGTATATGGACATGTTCCTCCGATAAATGAACATGTTCCTCAAGAAGATTGGGTGACAAAATAAAATCTTACTAATGACACAATTTGATGAGGTTTGGAGAAGCAGCCCCTAAAATCTTCTAAAGTAATATTGTGATCTATTATAGGATCAGGAGCAGAAAGTCGAGAAGGATGGAAATAATCTTATGCCACCTTAGAATTAGGCATTGCAATTTCTCTCATGCCTATCTGCTCCATAGTTTTGAGGCTCCTTTCTATTCCACATGTGTTGCTCCAAGAACAGTTAATCATGTATTGGTATGGTCCTAAATGTATAATCAATCAGGAAGAAGCTAAGTTAGTGCAAACAGCTTGTGAAATACTACAAAGACTCCAACAAAGAATTTAATAAACAAATGGATTTTTTTGAAAAGTCCAGTTCTACAGCAAAGTTTAAAAAAAAACCAATGATCCTTGTGGGATGGTTGGTTGGTCAGAGGCACTTAAAAAATAAATAAATAAATATTTTTTTGTATTACATGTTCATCCATACCAAATTAAAGTTGCAAGCAAATTATAAAAAACCGATAATTTACAATTTATCCTGAACAAATAATTTTATTTTTTAATAAAATTGATTTGCTACATTTTAGTTAAATGAGGATTGGAATAACATTTTATTTGAGATCCTTTGAGACTGTAAAACACAACCATAGACATCATATTTCATCATGATCCTAAAAGTAATTTAAAAAATCCTCTTTTTATTCCACCATATTTTTTTTTTTTTTTTTTTTATATGATGTTTCTTGTTCTTACTTCATCATGAGCTATTTCAACTATCCAATTTCATTTTACAAAACAACTTTTATTTTTAATGACATTACTTCTTTTTTATTTTATATTAAATCAATAATCGTTTTGGATAATTGTTTAATTTTGGATTAATATTAAGGAGATAAGAATTAATTCATTGATAGATATATATATCATAGTGTGATAGTCACACATTTTATTCAAAAATTAAATAAATAATTAATTAATTAGAGGGCTAAAAAAATGTGACTCGTCCGTCGTCGGTCCAGTGCCCGCAGCAAAACTAACTTTCGCCCGATTGAGGCGAAAATTTTTATTTTGTAATAGGATATTAGGAAAACAAAGGAGCTCAAGATTCTTGAGTCAAGAAGAGGAGCAGGTCCCTAGAACTAAATTGTAGTTTTACTGTACGCCGTAAGAGGTCAGCACTAACGAACAAGGAGCAGATCCATCGTTGAGCTCCTTTTAACTCCTAATCTCCTATTACTAAATACAAAATTTCAGCTAGAATTTGTTCAGAATTCCTTTTGTTGCCTCTCTAGTGGCACTATGTAGAACTAAGTTATTTTTTAAGATTCCTTTACTTTTGCTCCATTCTTTTGACTATTTTTGAAACTAATCTGTTCATCCTTCCACTCTTTATTGTTCAATTCAGTCAGCAATGTTTTTTTGGAAATTTTCATTTTTAAACTATTTCAATGACCTCAGTATCCTGTGAAACAATTTTAATCTATTTTAACTACCATGAGTAAAAACAAAACAAAAAATATATCATGGTTTCATCATTTCTACTTGCTTTCCTTCTGATAACCCATAATAATTCCTTTTATGGCTAAGAGTTTGTATATTAGATAGTGAAAAAAAGGCTCTTATTATTTTTATCAACATAATAATGAAAATATGAGGTGTAAAAAACAAAAAAACATGGATACTATTAATAGATGACCTGATTGTGTTATTGTAAATTTAAATTAATCTGATGCATGCAGCACACGACTTTCAATTATCTCCGTTGCTAAAGTGAATTTAAGAAGTTTTGAATAAATTCAGTAATGAAAAATGTATTTACATTGAGTTTTGATAGAAACATGTGTTTCATTAAATAATCTATTATATTATTATCTGAAACAATAAGTTAGTTTTATCCACTTTTCATCACTGTCCATTACCATTTACAACTTTATGTAAAAGATAATATTTTTTCTAAAATCTTTAGCTTTCCAACTGTACATAACACATCTCTATATGTATTACTGAAAAACCAAAAATTACATTAAAAAAATATTTTTGTTCTTTTCTCCTTTAGTTGATTATCAAATTTGTTCAACATGTTTTATTTAACCGTTCTTTATCACGGCTAATAAAATTAATGGTTAATTTTTTGGAATATATAAAATTAAAGATACTTTAGAGGAAGAAAATTCAATTTATCAGCATTTAAGATCTGTCAGACTATTTCAATCACAATGAAACCTGCATGATATCAAGGCCCATTAAATTATACATGCAATAGAGTAAGTTCAATCAAATTGTTAGAGCCGTTTTTGAAAAAATTGTAAAACGGTGCAAAATGTATAGTACACGTATAAAGTAGCACTTCCAGTCAGCCGATTTAAGTGAAAAAGTTGCTTTAACTTCTCGGGCGCGTAGTTGTCTCAAATATGAAATTTCAGTTTCGTGATGGACTTATACACAGACCAGCAGGACTTGGTTATTTGGACTCAGAGGACTCTTCTAAAACGTGTCTTTTCGTTGAATACTTAAATTAAAAAATGTTCATGATAGCAATACTTTCCTTTATTATATATTCTATGTATGAAAAAGTGAAAGTAAAAAATATGGTATGTGCAACGCAGAACTTTAAGTTACCTCTGTAATTAAAATCAAATGAAGATATAAGAATTACATTGAGTGTCAAAAAAAACTTTGTTTTATATTAAATAACTTAACAGTAGAAGTTATAATCTACAATAATCAGTAATTTTATTTGCTTTTCACCACTCTCCATTACCTGCTATAGCTTTGTATGTTAAATATAAATTTTTTCTAAAATTGTAAGCTTTTAATTTTTGTTTCTATCGTATGTTCCTCGATGAGCATTTTTTACATTTGGTTAACTATAAAAAAAAGGAATGGTGTGGTCTGGTGGATAGAGCACTAGTATACTGTTCTCCGGCAGTCGAGAAGGGGAAGGGGGCGACCCGGCTTCTACCAAATGGGGACCCATATTGTAGAAAAAAACCTGACGGCTGAGCATGATCATCTCATTGCACGACCTTTGGCCTAGAAACAGTATGAAGCTCTACCGAGCCTAAGGCCCTTCATGGGTTGTAGAGATACAGGTTTTTATTTATTTCATTTTGTTTCTTATTTTTTTCGACTAAAAGAAAAAATCTTGTGTGTTTAAAAACCTTCACAAAACCCAAACCAACATTTTGCATACCTTGATTGATTACTTGAGACAACTTCTACTTTAGATGAATAAGAAGCAATTTAAAGAGGTAATTAATTTAATATGTGAAGAATGTTTTCTAGCTAGATTAATTACACTGAATGCGATGTTCGACAGCTCTGTTTCTCTTTGATTATTTGTACCCGTTTTTCATAAAAATAATTATGATCAAGATAACAATTTCTTTGCTTTTCTGTTTTCTATAAGATAAACTTTTGTTTTCTTTTGTTTGTCATTGCTGTATTTTGCTCTTGCTTTCATAGTCCTTAATTACATGTTTTTTTTTTAAAATGTTTAAAGAAAAAAAAAAAGCAAATAAATAAAAATATTTTCAATAAACGTTGTATTTACACAAATAAATAATTTATACATGACTTATAAATTCTCAAATAGTAGCTTATAAAGAAGGCAAATGATATATTATATATACATATATGTGGTTAAGTACATGAATTACATCTTTAGTGAGTAATTTTGCAATAAAATTATATTGATTCCAATATTAATGGGGATTTTTTTAGATATATTTTTTTAACATTAATTTATTAGAATATACAGCAAATTATAAAAATTGGCACACCAACAGTCAACAATAAAGATGATTGTGAAAGATAATAAATAACATTATTCTATAATGTTCAAAAATGCACAATATGTAATTTTTGTAACAACCTAAGGGAAAACTAATAAAAAAATATGCCCTTAATATATCAGAAGCAAGCGATATTCAATTATGTTTAGTAATATTTAAGCAATAAAGTAGGTAACCAGAGAAAATATTAACTTCAGTCATTAGATTTATATTTCAAAAACTGACATTTAAATGTAATTTGATACTGTTTTAAAAATATATAAATGAGAAATTAATTTTATGAACTGAATGCATAAAGCACTGAAATTTTCTCTTTGGAGAGATAAAGAAAAATAATTGATGAGAAAATGAAAAAGATAAAATTATAAATACTAAAAATTCTAATACATAATAATTTTCTTTGGCTTAAGATATTTACAGTAATTTGGCAAGTATATTTACCTTAATTACTTAATGATGAATAACATATGTTGATCAAATTAAAAACAATTAGTCAGTTTGGAATTTAGGTTAACATGAGATGATCAAATTAAAAAAAAAAAAAAATTAGTTATTTTGGAATTTAAAGAGCATGAAAGAATCTAAAACTTTCTATTAATCTTATCACAATGTGCATAAGAAAATAAAACATAAAAATTATCTGAAGCAAAATAAATTTAATTCTAAATTTAATGGAATGCGTAATAAATAATATATTACTCGTTTCTATATTATTTAAGTATATAATAAACAAACACACTCATGAAGGATATTTATTCATGTGGTTATGCTCGATTAAAAACTGTGTATAATAAGTTAAATCTATACAATAAAAATAAAAATGTGATATATTAATATGTATTCATGTATCACAGAAAATACAATAGTATACAATAAACACAACTTGATAAAATGTGACAGAATGCTTAGACATTCATTCGCTTATATTACCATACTAACAATTATATTTACATAATAAATACGAGATTTGTATAATGAATATTTCAAAATTTAGTCGTTTATATTTCTTTAAATCACAGGATTAATATATATATTTATATATATATATATATTTTATAGATAAGTATCAAACTTGCTACATCATCAAAATTAGCATTAAGTGTAAAACTACTGATATACACAATCAAATCTTACAATAACTGAGATATATCTGGTGAAAGGCAGAGATTAAGCAAGAGCTGGAAATGCATCTGCAATTTTAGATAGTGTTTAATACATTCAAAACACACACATTACAAAAGTAACCACTAAAGTAATTAGTAAAACTGCTATTATCAAAAAGTAATGGAATGACTAGGCAACTTTTACAGTTTATTTTTTGACTAATCTTAAAATAATCACTTAGTAAAAAAAAAAGTTATAAAATTTAAAAATAAATACCACAAAAATGTATCTTATATAATAGAATACATAATTTAACAAAAAAAACAACAACAACTATATATGTGATTTTTCATAGCATGGGCAAGAAAATAAGTAATTAAAAGAATCTGTAGGAATTGGGACAAGACAGACAACTACGATACAAGCCCTTAAAAAAGGAAATGTATGTTATACCTTTCATGTAGTAATTCAATAACATACACATTCTGTTTGGTTCAAGCCATTAAAAATATTAATTGCTCCTAAGAGTTAAAAATTATTTTGAGTTAATCGAGAAAATATCAATAATATATGATTTCAAGCAGAATTTAATCATAATACTAATGAATACTTTAATGACCAATTTTTCATCCTCACTAGAATTTCCATCAATAATTAACACAAAACATCAAAGTTGGAATAAAGGCATGTGTTAAAACTTCAACTGACATTTATGAGTAGTCAAATTCACTAAAATAAAAGGATAAAAAAAATTTCAGCTCTCCAGAAGGAAGATATATGTCTGGTGGTCAAGAAAAACAAGGAAATAATATTGGTTATCAACATTTTGCTCCACTCAGTAGAACTTCATCAAGTCATCTCAAGGCACAACAGTTAGGCAATGACTAGGATCTTAGCCATCTTTAAATATAAGGGATCCGAGCGTTAACATTATTGAAATAAAATACCATTGTTAGGCTATGGCATTGATACAGCATTAAAACTGTAAAGGGGCTCAGAAAGATGAGTTATGTGGTCAAATATAAGAGTCCAGGATAGCAAAGTATAGTCCAGTCCTTTCTCCTGAGTCTTAAAATCTTCAGATGGATAAGATAAATATTTGCAGCAAGCTTACCAGTGAATATATTTGCTATATAAATATATAAAAAAAAAAAAAAAATACCTTTTGAGATAATAAGGAGGATATCAGAAGTAGAAGTACTGAATGTGTGTGTGACATAATGATTGTATCATTAAACCTATTATCTTTCGTTAAAAAAAAAAAAAAAAAATTATAGCAATAATGATAATAAGGACTTGTATAAGGTTCATACTATGAAGCTTCAGTTTACATTTTGAGAAATGAACTTGAAAATAAGGAGGTTTCAAAAAATACTCATTCATTCTTATACTTATAAGTTCAAATGCATTCAAGCCAATACAAGGTAACTATATTGAATGTGGTTAAGTAAGTTAATACATGAACATTGCGTAAATGTGTTTCTTTTTTATAAATTAAGATATATATGTATACAAAAAACGCACACACACACAACCAAACAACATCACACGCACAAACAAGACATAAATACTATTAAAATAGTTGTTCTAAATAATTATAGAGAAATAAAATATAGAAAACAAAAATTTGATAATATATACAATTTGAAATACATAAATTACTCTGAGCCTAATGTTTTTACAAAAGCTTAATGATACACTTTTAAGCATTAATCCAAAGAAATATATAATTACAATAACGAACTTGGTTCATGGCTACTTATTAAAAATAAATAAAAAATATTTAAATTATTAATCTCATTAAAATAAAATTTATTTAAGTCAGATATTAACACTATTATAGCTTATAATACAATATAAAATGTTTCATGTTTACAATTAAACACAACAAAAAAATAATAATAATAAATAATGGTTAACTCTTAATCAATTTTAAGGCTACATATTTTTGAAAGACAGATCAAACAAGAGACTCAGAATCTAATTTAAAACAATTAAGCCTTAGAAAACTGATTCAGCTGAACGAGAAAGATGGATAGGATGAGATGGACTTCGTGCTAATCGTTTCTTGGGTAATTTCTCTAAAGTACGGTGAAGGCAAACAAAATCTGGTCGATCGGTTGCCTTATAAGCCCAACACATCATGAGGATATCCTAAAAACATAAGACCAATAAGTATTCATAATCATTACTACTTTCTTATAAGTGAACATAAAATGTCGATTTATTATAAAATTAAATGAAACTAATAACTTTTATTTGATAAATAAATAGGTCATTAATAATCATAATTTGTACATAATATTCTGGAATGCTTTAGTTTTTTAAGTATTAGTATAAACTATGACTTCATAAAAATCTATACATATATACTTTAGAAAAACTTAAAAAAAGAAAAGAAAAAGTCAGAAGTTATTTATGTAATTAGCAGAGTCAAGAGTAAACATCTAACACTGTAGTTACCAACTGAGATCGCAACCAAGGTTGTGGAATCCAAGGTGAGGGCAACCAAATCAAGAAAAAGTTTAGAGAAATGAACAAGAACTTCATTGGGAACCTAATTGCAAACAAAGGAGGTTCCAATCAAATATAGAAGCTATGAATAGAAGACTGCAACAAGGCACAAGATTCCAATAATGAATATCTACCGATATTCCTCACACCTGATAATCCTGTAAGGTACTCAAAAGAATTGCACATTGACAAATTCAACGAAACAGAGAAGGAAGGATATGATAGCCCATTATTTATTAAAGCAAGCTACAAAATTGGAGATATATCCAGTCATAAATAAAATGTTTTCTTGAACAAGATCCCCTGTATTTCATAAAAAACATAATGCTCCAAATAGGCAGTGTTAGAGAGTTCATTACAATTATGAAGATGAAGGGCACTTCCCAATAGGAAGATGGCTGAATATCAATCCACAAAAAGGCTTAAAACTATCGTTAAAAAAAAAAAAAAAAAAAATGATAATCAGACTATAAACTATGATGGAGTCCAAAATAACATGAGCAAAGAGGTTAAACCTTTGAGTAATATTGGTTATAACCTGTGAATAGAAATTCCTTCCACAACCTTCTTTTATCTTCAAGGGTAAAGCTCCCTCCCAAAATTTTTTGAGCCACTGCTGAACAGTGCACTCAGTAATGTTTCTCTTGCCCCAGATTTATTTAATTGATGTTTGTGGCCATCTAGGACCCATTCCTAGTTATAGAACCTGGAGAACAATAGCCTAATGCTCCATCCACTAGACCATGCTGCTTCCTTATTAAACTCATTATATCAATGCATAGTTAAATTGCCTTCATAACAAAATTTCATCCTCATTGGAACAGCCTGACAGGGCTTAACTGCTGAATTTTAAAATTTCTTCCTAAAAAATACCTTTGTTCATGATCATTTGAAATAATTGACCATTTCTTATTTTAGCAGTAGCGGGATATATATTCATATAAAAAACAAAACAAGAAGATTTTGAGAAAAATGGATAAATATTTTTAAATATAGATATAATCTTAAAACAGATTTATTTGCTATAATCCTAAACTACATTAAAATGTCTGAACTAACAAGTCGGAGGTAGTATTAATAAAGAATAGAAGTAATTAATTTTCTTTAACTGTGAATGTTTTACATATTCAGAAAAAAAAAAGATCAGATTAATTAATTTTTGTAACACATCTAAGAAGATTCAAGATAAAATCACTGAAAAACTTTTAATAATATACAAAAAGACATACATTACCCATTAGTGAAAAACCTATCTTCAAAAGGTTCACGCAAGATAAAATACTTTTGAAATATAAAATACTATTCATTTTGTTTCTAATTATCAGTATAATTTCTTTTGCTTATCATCTTTATATATTGTATTATACTAATGGTTGTTATCTTTTGTTTTATAACCCTGAAGAAGGCCTAAAATTTAGGCCGAAATGTCAGCACTATTAAATTAAGTTCCTACTTAATTGTGTTAATTTGACTGCATCCTCATCTAACTTCTCCTCTATATACACACAGTCAACATTCTCACTTCACAATAAAATACTTTTAGTCAATAGAAATATTTGAGGTCTTAAAATTTAAAAAAATACAATCTTGAAAGAAGAGGTATGCAAACTCTGATATTACATGCATAGTAAGGGAAAATAATGATAAAAATAATAAATATATAATGCAACATTCTTATCATTAAAGGAACAAAGTCTTACACATGTTCACACTGGGGCTGAAATTCTTATTCTTATGTCGATTAATTTCAAAGCACTAAGATGTATTGGGTGGGAATGTAATGAGTGCTTATCCACAAAAGGGTAGAGATTATGCTAAGAAAAGAACTACAGAAGTACACAATTGTGCCATCCAGTGGTGTGAGCCACCAGTGATACATAGTGCGAGCGTTTTAATGAGTATAACAGCTGTTCATGAGCTACAGAAGAATAGAAGTAATTAGAAAATTTAAAAGCTATGAAATCTTACTTAAGTTCGAAAAGTTGGTAAACAATTTTAAGTTACTTTATTATAAAGTTCTTAAAATCAAGAACAACTTTTAAAGAAAACATGGGAAACAACTTTTAAACATAAAATTTTCATCAAAACAGAGTAATTTATTCATGTAAAGTCACTTTTATGCTACTTTGGCAATGTTACTTTTGTCCAAAATTCTGCCTATCCAGGTTTTATTAGGATAGGAATCTTTAACAAGTATTGACATCGCACAGGCTCGGGACCACCATTTTATACTCCCTCTAAAGGACGGCTTAATCAAGGAGTTTTTATTCCCATTAAAAAATCCTAGGGTCACCTGTCAGGATTGAATCCGGGATCTTGGGCATAGGAGGCTGTTATGCTAGCCACTACACCACAGGTGACCCCAATACAGGATAGTGATAATAGTGATAGGGCAGGATTTATCTGTTTTATGATATTCAATGAGCATAAAATAGTTCATTTCAAATTCCAATTCCAGTTTTTATCTAAAATAGATAGACATTCTCCAGAATACAAAATTAAACAAAATATTAATGCTCTATTGTTCTGATGGTCTCCTTCAAACGCCCTGAGGAAGGCCTATAATTTAGGTTGAAAAGTCGGTACCAGTCTATTAAGTTTTTCTTAATTGTATGTTCTTTTGACTGCACCCTGAACTAACTTCTCTCACTTACTCACACAGTCAACCATTCTCTCACAGAACGAAATATAATGCAATTAATTCCATAAAGTATTTACGGTATATACACGCAGCCAGTGACAGGCAAGTACTCACAAAAAAAGTATGAGTACTGTATTCAAATAATCAACCAGTTGAAGTACAGAAGATACTTTTTACTAACTTGCCTCTGTCCATTTTGAGGTTTATTAATAATTTATTTAGGCCAAGTTTTTTCCATATTATCGAATTTTAAATAGATTATTTTAAACTATTGACTGCAGTACTCGTACATTAAACTGAGATTAGAACTTTCATTGGAAGAATAAATTAAATTTTTAACAATAGATGTTGAAACAACTGTGACCTTTGAACTGAAAATATCATTAGAAGTTTGAACATCATAAAACCGACAAATGTGAGAAAATAAACTCATTTGAGGACTATGTATTACGGTTTCCAGTTATGCAGGAGATTTAAGAAATCTTTCAGACCACCATAGCGTAGCTTTCACATACATTGACTAACCACTCAACTATAAAACGTCCCCTGCACAAAAATATTCATCCACTATCCGTAAATGGAGGGCTTAGGATTCATTGATAGTAGCGTCAAGGAACAAAAGTCTGTACACTTCTTTCTGTGCCAAGATGCTATTAAAATTAAGAGAAGAAATATAGTAGAGTAAACATTTTGTTGTTTTGTTATAAGTTTGTAAGACTTTCACATTAAAACATAATTGTTTAAACAAATGTTTAATTGGAAAATACTAAGAAAATGAGATGGGATAATTTCATGGTACTAAAAATACTAACATTACTTATGTTAAATAGGGTTAATGGAGTTAAATATGCAATTTAAATACACAATAAAACCTATTTAATTTTAACTTACATTAGATGTGCTAATTAATTTTACTGAGGCGAAAAAAAATCATAATATTTATAAACTACATAAAATTTCAAATGTTTTGTGGCTACCAGAAAAATTAACTTTTTTCTGAGAATTATTCCAATAAATTATTAAATGGTGAAAATATTCACTCACTTATTTCAACAAGGTAAAATCAGACTGTAGATAAAAAACAACAACAATAAATGCTATTAAACATTTTTAAAGAGAAAAAAAGCTGTGCAGATAAGAAAAATCATAAAAAGGATGGCAACTAAGGGAAATGGAAAACAGTAATGGCACGAAACAATGATAAAACATTCGAAAATAAAATGAAACAGATAATTATTAATATAGATCATTTTAAACATACATTAACAAACATCCTATTAACACATATAATAAAGGAAATCAATAAAGTAAAATAAAAAGCAAGGTTTGTGCCAACATCAACTACTGCTTTCTAATTCAAACTTCATTTGCATTCGTTCATTTACCTTAAGTTTTCTATATGGATGGACATCCTTTTGATTTTGACCTTGTTTATCTCGTCTTAGGTCACGCACATCTTCATGGAATGGAGATGCCTCGAGCATAGGGATGTCATTTGCGCTTACCTGTAGAATGTAATTATTCTCAAATTGACCGAACAGCTGTGACTAGGTTCGGTTACCAACAATAACTTGTAAGATTCAATCAATATTGTGACTAGAGAGTTATTAAATGACTCCAATCACAAATTGTCAGAATTAATGATTAAAATCAATTCCACCGAGATAGAATCAAATCCATAGAAACATGGGTTGGTTGCGGAGAAAATATCAAGAACGAAGACTGGGAAAGAAAGAGTTTAACATTTTGAGTTTAATGAGTATGCAAGTGTTCGATATTGGTAGGTATCAAATATGATATACATTGGTCAAAGTATTGATACATGCCAACTTATCCATAATAGTAATAACAATTTGAAAAAGAAGGGATCAAAATATAGACAGGTGAGGAGCATGGGAGTTGTTATGTACGAAAGAATTCCAGAGGGTAGGGATAGAATAACAATCAATTCTTTATTAATTCTGGGACAAGTCCCTTTAGAATATATTACAGGAAAGTATTAACAGAACTTTAGTGTATTAGAATAAAAAAAGTAATAGGAATGTCTTGTTGAATTTTTATGAAAAAATATAATTAAATATACAAAATACAAAAAAGAAAATATAATAAATAAACGTAATTAATTAATTTACTGATTTTAGTTCCATGGGAATGGACACACAGAGATAAAACAGATAGGATTTGGAGGTAGGTTAAGTATTGAAGTAATGGTGTAAGAAAGAATAGAATTCTACAGGTCCAATTCAAAGGTCTGATGTTAGCAAAAAAGTATTCCGAATCTGTTACTCGGTTGGAAGGAGGATTTAAATAGAGAGATATCTGAGACGTATCATGGACGAATCGAAATGAGAACTTGGAAGAGTATATAACATTAGGAAGGGTAAAGCCACTTTTACACCACACAGAATCAGGTGACAGAGGCATCCCTGGATTAACCAAAGGTAAAACATGAAAAAAAGTTAAACAATCATTTTAGTTTGAGATATAGACAAGAAAGCAGCTATATATGTTTAGTTCCGTGGAAGAAGTACAGAGGTAAGAAAGATGGTACCTAGTTTCCTATGAATGGATTAAGGACTGGAATAGGAACAGATTTTCAATTTAGAAGGTATAAAAAGAGTTAAAGGTTTGAAAGAGGAGTAGTCCGAGGAAATATTGCCTTAGAGTGGAGAGGAATAACCATTTTATCTCATCATACAGGAGGGACACCAAAAACATTTGAGGAAGATGAGTTGCCCAACCCACTGAGCTATCCTAATCTTATAATTGGAAATATGCATTGGAAATATTTGGGGCCTTTTTGTGATTCTAGTTTCATAACCATATCTTTATTTATGAGTAAAATTGAAAAATTCAGGCAAGTGTGCTATTAAAAGTAAAGCTGAATATTTCTCTTATTTCATAAGAAGTTTTTCTTCAGTAATGTTCCTTCCATACATAATTTTAAATAATATTGATGGATACATAAAGTTATGTTTAAGAGGCTTCCTTCAGAATTAAAATTAACAATTGTTTACTACATTAAACAATTATGTCTTTTTTTTCATAATACAGTGAAACAATTATAAAATAATGTAATAATTTAATTATTAAAATCGACAAAAACTATCATGATAAATGAGAAATTTTGAAAATATATATGATATACGAGTAATACCTATTATTAATATATTTCTTATATAAATACCTTGACATCCCTAGAAGCTTGTAAATTAGCTAGAGTTTGCTTCATTCCTTTTCCAACTTGCCATATGATAGCTTCTGGCGGTTGACCTTTGAATGGCCACTCTCCACAAAGTAGTTCATACCACACAGTTCTGAAATGATAATATAATGTATTAGATCTTGAATCGTTAAAAATGAATTGTACTATATTATTTTATAGGCAGGATGAAACCTAAACAATCAATTTTGCATGTTTATGTAAACTGCTCCAACATTATAAAAACAGTTTTATTTATCAATTAAATCCTTACAAATACGGGTATAAGTAAAACACAAGCATTGTAAATCATTATAAATAAATATAATATATATAAATATATATATATAATATATATATATATATATATATATATATATAATATTAATATATTATGTAAATATCTATATATAAGTTATCTACTCGTCGTAAGGTTCAGTAAATAAAGAAGCAATTTTATTTAGCCTACGTTTCGAGAATTTATTGTCCTCATATTCATGCCCAAACAGTGGAAAAATAAAAACTTTACATAACTTGTGAACCCAAACATATGCCAATAAATACAATAATTAGTGATATTCAGTTTATTATACAAAACAATATAGATGAAAATAAACAGGACGAAATGAGAGGTAAATGCGTCAACATAATTACAAATTACAAAAACAATAGAAACTACAATAAAAACAATTCGGACACCCAAAAAGACCAGGAGGAAATTCCAATTTGGATCTGCTGCTCCACTTCGCTGAGTTGCTATCAGTACACAGCATACCGCATCAATCCTGGAGACAATCTTTAAGAAAAAAAAATGGAGAGAGATTCTGCCAAATAGGAAATACATATATTTTACTAATTTTGAAATCGATCATGGACATCTGAAAATCCAGACCAGCCTCAATATATATGGTGATGCAGGATTCCCAGTGAGTCCAAGATTATGGTCTCCGCTATGTTTTGCATCTCATTTTTTCCGAGTCCATAGTTCTCTAAAAATAATCCAGTGGCTACTGGGATGGTCCCCCTGCTTCCGAACCAAAGTCCCACGACTTTAAATTCCCTTTCACCGAACCCCTCACGAAATTTTTCCCTCAGGTATGGAATACATTTTGTATAAATGTTCTCTTTCTCCTCTTGAATCCTCTTGCCTTGTTCCTGGTCATTTGTTTCATATCTGATAGTGGGGTCCACTATCAGTCCTTAATTTTTTGTGGCACTAAATGCCAAGATATCCACAAATCTTGTCGACCCATCAGTATCAAGGCAAAAAACTTCCTGAAAACATTTATACTTTTTCAATTCCAAAAGTTCTGCAATTTCTTTCTTTATGCAGTTGTGCTGGCGGGTAACAAGAAGCATGTTATGTGGACATTTTCCTAACACATGTGAAGGGGTTTCTAACTCTCGACCGCATCTGCGCCAGAGGGGTCCAACAGCTTCGTTACCCTGGCAATAATGGCATCTCGATCCAGGGACTCCACGAAGTGGTGCGTAGCTTATGTTCAATTTGAGTGCGTTGGTCCACTCTGATCCTGTTAAAATCTTTCGATCGAACATAAACCTGTTTACGCTCGGGTTGGCTTTAAAATGGACCACTTGCACTGGCTCCACTCCTCAAAAGACTTTTCCCTCAAGAACTGTCTCACTCTCTTTACCGTGAGAGGGGCCTCCATATCATTTCCCTCAATCCGCAGTAGTTCGGTGCACTCGCGGATCTCCTCCGTTAAGTTGAAAATATTTTGAAACAGGGCGTCTGTTACTGTTACTCTGGCCAACCTTTGAGAAATCGCCCAATGCTGAAGAGGAGCTTCCCATTGACAACGCAGAAGCCCATGACCCCATAATATTCACAAAAACAGACAAAACTAATCAAACAGCTACGATCAATAATAATGATTATATTACAAAGACCAATTTACTGTTAAAAGATACTGACACATAAAAAAAAAAATTGGTTGAAATCCTAGTCACAAATTAATGGTAGATACAAATATAGCTCTAAATACAATAAAAACTAAAAACTAAAATATATGGACATTAAAACCTATTAGAAACTCATCACGAATCCCACAACATCCGCTTAACTATATTCAGTAATAAAAAACCAGAAACCTGGAAACCCAGTCAAACCCATAGTATCATTCATTAATTCCCCTACATATGAACTTTCCAAATATTTAGCCAATATTTCATAGTATGCCAATATTTATAGTATTTGTCAACTTTTTTTTTTTTTTTCCCACCCCTACCTCGCCTTTGAAGGCTATATGGGGGTTTCTCGGACCAGAGGGTGAGGGCGAGGGGATTAATACCGAGATAAGAGTATTTGTCAACTAATAAATATAATGTCAGGTAATAATAAAATTACTTAAATCCATGTGCCTAAAGGTTATAAACTCATTTCATTAGATGCCTCTTCCCTATTCACAAATATCCGTATTTTGAAAATTAAAAAAAATAATGGAAAAAAAGTGGCACAAAATAGAAAAACATTCAACCATCCCCAAAAACAAATTACTCAAACTCCTCACACTCTGTACGGATAGAGGATATTTCCAATTTAATGAAAACATTTTTTTTTCATAAGCACGGCTGCTCCATGGAATCCCCTATTCCTCCAGTTTTGGTAGATATTCATTTAGATGAATTACTTGATACAGTTATCCCCAAAATTCTCTTCTTATTTAAATTCGTTGATGATATTTTAATCGCAATACTCTCAGAAAATAGGAAAGAAGAAATCATTTCAACAGTATTTAATAAATATTAGCACAGATTAAATTTTACGATAGAATTTGAAAATATTAATAATTTACCATTGTTAAATGTACTATTAATTCACAAACCAAATGGATAAATAGAAACCAAGTGGTGGCAAGGGTCTCTCCATTCCTAAAGATACATTCACTACATAAGTCAATGCCCCAATCGATATAAAATTAACACGGCAAAAAATTTAATTGATTGTGCGAGAAAACTAACTTCTACAACATACCAACAAACCACAGAAAACAAAGTAGTTGACCTTTTATAAATGGTTATCCACAAAAACTTGTCTGCAAAATAATAAAAAAGATACCAATGTCCCAAAAAATCTTATGTTGAAACATCAGAGCGAATGAGCAAGAGAATGTATCAACAAAAATAAAGCAGTACTTCAATAAAAAAAAAAAAAAACCCTAATAAATCAGATCAAACTGCCCTCACTACTCATTTCAGAAAAATGGGACATTTAAATTCCATTCACCCAAAACTATACATTATGAAAAAAAACCCAGCTTCAAACGAAATATGAAGCTAATGATTACCATATAAAAATCGTGTCATAAACAAAAAATCAGAGGTCCAAAATCTTAATTCATGTCATGCAAATTTAATAAACACATATTAACAAAAGGTCTGCCATCAATACTGCCATAACTAATCAAACAATATCTATATACATTTTAAGAAGTGAAAACTTCTTTATGCACGTTATGTGATTTTTAGCAGGGGTAAAACTTAGATTTCAGGTAACACTTCAATCAATAATAACAAAACATGCATTTTCAACATAATCTTCTTTTATAAACATACTCTTCTTTCCAATAAAATTCCAGAGCTCGAGAATTTAAAAAAACGTTTTTTACTTCTATTGCCAGCCCCTATGACTACCTGAATTTCTATTTTTTTATCCTGCTAATGTCTCATATAAAACCCATTCAACATAACATCTCTTTCTCATTTCTCTCCTAAGAAAAGACTAACTAGAAAAACTATACCTCTTCTGGAGCAAAAATTTTTTTTCTAGATTATTAAAGTACATACCCAAACGCATATATGTCAGTAGCCTTTGAAAAGGGCAAGTCGTCATCTTCAGGTTTTTGGTGTGCTTTTAGGGATCTAATTATTTCAGGTGCAAGGTAACACAACCAACCAGGAGGTATACTGAGACCATCGCCTTTTCTGAAATTTTATCAATGAATAATTAGACATATATTGTTGATGATGAGTAAAAAAAATTAAATAATTAATAAAAAAAGAGAAATTTTATAATCTAACCATATCAATCTTACATATAAATATTGATTTAAAAAATTAATTAATTTTCAAATTAGCAAAATGTCACAAAATTATATCATTATAAGATGACAGAGCTAAAGTAATGCCTTGACTTTATTCCAAAATAATGACATTCAAAAATTTTTGAGAATAGAATATATTGAGTTGTAGAATAAGTTCATAATGTTTTTCAATATTTCAAATTAATCCTCTCTTTGTTCAATAATTATCAGGCCGATTTGCAAAAGAAATTCTTGGATATTTTTTTAAACAATTTATTTATTCCAGTATCGCGACGTTTCAGCCTCTAGGGCCATTATCAAGCTTCATGCATATCCATCTCAATTATCTTTTAATTTTACCGCTTTTCAGCAGCGTCGTCATATTTTTTTTAAAATGTCATTTTTCAAAAAAAACTTAACAAAAAAAAAATGACATTTTAAAAAAAATATGACGACGCTGCTGAAAAGCGGTAAAATTAAAAGATAATTGAGATGGATATGCATGAAGCTCGATAATGGTCCTAGAGGCTGAAACGTCGCGATACTGGAATAAATAAATTGTTTTAAAAAAATATCCAAGAATTTCTTTTGCAAATCGGCCTGATAATTATCGAACAAATATTAAAACAAAAGAACAATAATGGCAATGATGAGAAAAAATTAATCCTCTTTGTTTTTATAAAATCATGTTTAAATATTCTAAAAAATGATTAGTTAAGGTGCTTTTATGAATCAGTTTCAACTGAGATCTTTAAGAGGTATTTTGCTTGGTGAAAATGGCAGAGAAAAAAAAAAATTATATTTTTAAATCATTAAAATTTTATAATTCTGACATCATCTGTGCTGATGGTTATGTATGTTATGGTTAATATTCATTTATTCCTACCATTTTTGTCTTTATGGACAGTGCTAGACTTGAATATCTCACAATACCACATTCACTTATTTGCTATCTTCCTCCTCTCTTCCTAAAATTCCTTCATCCTTTGGCTGTGCTTCTGCTTCCTTTTGTTCCGTCCACAATGCTCCTCTCTGTCTCTTTTCATTTACCACAAATTTTGTGTTCCTAATCTGTATTCTCTTTGTAAGTCTGGTGTCTCCATTCTTTGTATGTGCCTTTAGAAAGTCAATCTGCGTTATCTGATCATGTCTGTGAGTCTGTCAGTGTGGTGTCATAGCTCATTGGTAGGTCTTTTCATCCAGATTCCATCTTTATGTATTGGCCCAAATATTTTCCGGAGAATTTTACGTTCTATTTTTTCAGTTTCTATGATGCCTGATGCTCCAATTGTGGTCCTTTCTGACGCATACAGTGCTTCTGGTAATACAACTGTTTTGTAGTGTCTAAGTTCAGCCTGTCTTGATAAGCTTTTCTTATTGTAATGTGACCATGTGAGTTTGTATGCCTTCTGGAGTTTTTCTGTTCGTTCCATGTTGGATGCTTTGTTTGTTCCTTCTATTTGTATGAATTACTCTAAATATTTAAACATGATGTATACATTGTTGGTCTGTCGTTCCATGTATTGGGTCTTCTTATAAAATATCTGTAGACCTGTTTTGGTGGCTATTTCATGCAAGCGCTCCAGTGATTCCTTTGCCTCTTGTGCATTATTGCTGAGTATGGCTGTCATCTACAAACGTCAGACACTTAATGATTGTTTTGCGTGTTCTTCCCAGCTGTATTCTTTTAACATGCTCCTCCAACTACTTGACAATTTTGTCTAAGACCATGGTGAACAAGATTGGTGAAAGGCCATCTCCTTGCTGGACACCTGTGTGAATCTGGAAGGGTTCCGAAATTTCTCCCATGAACTTGATCTTTGCGGTGGTCTATTGAGTCGTATGCTTTTCTAAAGTCGACAGAGATAACTACAGTGTTTCTTGTCTGTAATGGTTAATATATTATATGTTTTGATTAATAAATTATATTAATAACTAGTAAGACCCCCTGCTTCACTCGGGTGAAATTAAAAATGTGGTGTCATTTATGTTTGAAAATACACTGTTGGTCTAATTTAGAGTTTATCGCAGAAACCAAAAATCGCGAGATGATTTCATATATAGATAGGGAAGAGAAAAAGAGGCTTAAGAGCAGGAATACTCAACACTAACTTTCATGGATAACCTTACATTTAAAACAATCAAATGGGTGAAATATATGAGTACAAATTATTTTAGGAACAGGAAAAAAAAAATACCTGTTTCCAAAACAGAGTTTGGTAACACTGAACAGACCGAAGTCAGTGATCACAACTTTTCCATTTTGTAAAAAGATGTTCTTGGTTTTCAAGTCTTTATGCACAATTCCTCTGGCATGTAAATACCCCATTCCCTGAAACAAAGAACATGTTAGTAATTGCACACAAAAAAATTATTGTTCAAAGTTCGTATTAATTGAAAGTGAACCATAATTATTTTAAAACAAAAGTTTTTTATTTATGAAATTCGGACAAAAAGTAAACAATATGTTTAAATATCTTCTGAATTTCAACTAATGTGGTAATAATTATGAATTCTTATATAACAAACATGAATTTAAAAATATAAAATTGTGAAATAATAAACTATGTACTACTGATTAGATAAATTAACTTTGAGAACACTAAAACGTAAGTTTAAACACAGCCTGTAAAGTCTACAAAAAAAAAAAAAAAAAAAAAAAAAAAAAAAAAAAAAAAAAAAAAAAAAAAAAAGGCAATTTATTATTTATCAATAGTAATATGTATATCAAAATTATAATGTATTGCCATCACACCTTTTCATCAGGCTTAGCAATTAATTGATCCCTTATAATGAGGATGAGATATGTTCAGGAGGATACATATATAGGTTTTAAGGGGATAAATAAATAAAGAAAGGGAAACCAGTTACATAGGCAATCTGTGGAGAAGAAGAATTTTCAATTAAGTTCAAAATGTTATATTTTCGTTTTGTATACAATTTAATTACCTACTTAATAACTATGACCAAAAGAAAAACATTTTTCTATAATTGATAAAAAAAAAAAATTGTATTAGGTATTTTACTTATCGCGAGTTTCGTATCATGGTGCAAAGTATTGTGGTCACACGAGGAACTATATAATAAAATAAGTAAAAAAGAGATGGAATTTGATTTATGAATAGGTAGGAAATAATACCGAATTAAAACAATTTGTAGTAATAATCTAGATACATTCATTTAAAAAATATATATTAGTAGTACAACGAAATTTCCCATTATACAAAGTTTTAGAAAAAAGTAAATTCCAACTCATCCACCTGAGTACAATCAAATTGACGTTTTCCTATACAATAATGATTGATTTTTATAAAACATATTTTTATGAGTAAGGTGATCCAAAACAGAATCAATAATAGGAGAATTATATGTAAAATACTTACTTGGGAAATTTGCTGTGCAAGTGAAATTGTTTTATTCATTGCAAACTTATCTTTGTAAACATGTATATGATGGTACAAAGTCAATCCTTTACACATAGAAGTTACGATAGCTAAATGCGGAGGTTTCATGCATGCACCCATAAACAGAACAAGGTTCTCATGGCGTGTCTTCCTAAAGGTGGCGACCTATAACAATAGAAGTTATGTAATTAGTAACACCAATTTAACTATAAAGTAGAGTCAGTTCCAAAAAGTATGAAAATACATTCAAATCTCATTTTTTGCGAAACAAGTACTAAGAACCTTTCAGAATCCACATCTTTAATTAGTTTAAAATAACGAGATTTATTAAATTGAAAAATTTATGAAATGTAAAAAAAAAAAAAAAAAAAAAAAAAAATTAACAGATAAATACAGCCAACAGAAGAAAAACTGAGGTGTTCAATGGATATGGACCATGTATGGCTCATGCAGCCAATCTGGAAATAAAGAAATTTAAAAAAATAAAATAAATATATATGGTTATTGGATCTTAAGAAGCAAAGTGCTCAACAGCTTGAGAAATGGTAAAAGAGAGACTAATGCAATAAAAGGTTTCACAATTTAATCATTTAGGACCAAGAAAGAATTTTATTTATTATTTCATAATATGGGTAAAAAATAAGCCAAGTATGTTAATATAGAGGTGGTCAAGCCCCCAACTTTCCTCCTATTTTGGACCAAATCAGATGAGCCTTTTTAAAATTAGAAAATATCAAGAAAATCTATCTAATATATGTATGTATAAGCTAAAGTAGAGAATGGAATTTGATAAAACTGATATAAGACCATCCAGAAACCAACTCAACAATCTCTGAAAATTTCATTAAGATACATTAACCAGAGAAGGTAGGTGTCCATCATGGATTAGACTACAGAAAGATCCAGTACTATATCTTCTCTCAGTCTTAGAGTATCTCTTGTGCAGTAAGGAGCTTAATCGTTTATTATTTGTGTTGTGAGTTGAATTACAATAGAACATCTTCAGCCTTTTTACTGAATTTTTTTTTTTTTCATATCTACTATATATATAGACAGGTAACTATATAGTGTATTATAGTTACTATTATAAACAGAAGCAGTGTAATAAAATAATTTACGAAAATTAAAACTATATATAGTCAGTGCCGCGCGATAGTAGTAGTGGGGATAGTCTGCTTAACGAGCCTAATCCTACTAGTCGCAAATAAACACGCAGTGTTATTCTTACATTATAGGATTATTACTTTGATTTATTTTTGATATAACTTTTTAAAAAAAATTGAAAAATGGTGAATTGCAAAGTATGTGGCAAAACAGTAGGAAGAAATGAAAAAATGAAATTGTCCTGCACCACATGTCTAAATATTTTCCATATAAAATGCACAAAAATAGAATCAACGGATCCAGACATTCACAAAAATTGGCATTGCAATGACTGTGACTCGTCTTCGCGGAAATCGCCACTTAACGAGCCGCGTACTACGATTAATTTGCTGATGGCGCTCGCCGAAGAAGTTAAGGAGATGAAGACCACGCTTCGAGGGATCGACGAGCTAAAAGAGATAAAACAAACTCTCAAAAAGCAATCCGAACTCTCGTTCGAAAATATGGAGAGGTTGCAAAAAATTGAGAATCTCCTCGAACATCAAAAAAATCAGATGGAAAAATTAACTTTGGAAAACAATTTTTTAAAAGAAAAAATTACTAACTTAGAAGATCGGTTAAATAATGCCGAACAGAACCAACTAAAAAATAGTCTCGAAATTAGAGGTATACCGGAGAGACCAGATGAAAAGGTAACTGAGACCATTGTAAGCGTCGGGGCAGCCCTGGGTGTAAAGCTGGGCCCGGAAGACCTGGACCACGCTGTCCGCCTCAGGCCAAGAGAAGCCGGGACCCCGGGGACCATCATCGCTCGCTTCGTTCACCAAGCAGTGAAAGATGACCTGGTGCGGCAAAGAGAAGATTAAAGAGAGCCTTTTCTACGCGCCATCTAGGCTGGGAGGAGAACAACACGCACCCTATTTACGTTAGCGAGGCGATGACGCCGGCCAACAGGCACCTATACTGGCTCGCTAGGCAGAAAAAGGTGTCTGCTAAGATGAAATATGTATGGTTCAGTGGTGGTCGAGTGAGGTGCCGGAAGGCCGATGGGTGTCCAGCGGTGATTATTAATAAGCAGGCCGATTTAGATATATTTGCCTGAGGTTTGTTTTCAAGTTACAGACTTATTGTTAAACATTTATTTTATTTCCTTAAATAAGACATTATTTTTTAGTTTCTTAAAAGGTATTAACGATATTTTGTTATTTAGAACTTTTTAATTTTGTTGTTATACTTTTCTATTTACTTTAATAATTTTTTTAAGTATTTTAATAATTGTTTCCTATATGTTTTAGCTCCTTACATTTTATTTTATTTTTTTGAAAACCTCAGTCTAAATTTACGTTATCAATTTGAATATCCATTGCTTAATTTTTTGACAGATAACAACGACTTATAAATTATTAACATTTTTAGGATTAGCTCTATTCTACTCCTTAATCCTCGACCCTTTTACAATTATCCTAATTCCCTCATCACCATCACTAATTTCCTTACTTACTTTTATTCTACTTTATGTTATGTTGTATTTTGCATTTGTTATATTATTAGTATATTATTTAACCCCAAAAATTTGTATTATTGTAATCAAAATTGTATATATCTCTTATTTTGTTTATTATATAGTTTAATTTTCAATATTTTTATTTGAAGTTGTTTTTTTAAATTATTATTATTATATTTTTTTGTAATTTGTATTTTTTTTTCTGTTTGTTTTTATACTCTAAGACTCTAATGTGTTTATTTTAATTTTCTTGTAATATTATTCTTAATGCCCAGAAATGTTTGATTTTGAAGACATAATTTCTTTTTAAATTCCTGCATTCTCTACCTGCATTTGTAGAGAGCTAGCAATACATTTAAACATATTAACTGACTAAAAAACACAATATCATCTGTTTATTAAGTTGATTGAAGACCTTTATACTTACAGTTTAAAATCATAAAAATAAAATCAATAAAAAGAAAAAAAAGGCTCCACTCATAAATGGAAAACTTTAATTTTCTAAAATTGGAATAGTAAGAATTGATAGTTGATATTTCAATACTACCAAAAAGTGGCATAAACAATTAATTAAAATACCACCATATAATTATTGGGATGAATGTGACCTTTTGAGTAAGATGGTTGATGTAAACAAATAACAGAACAACTAATGACTATGTACAATTTAAAAAAAAGAAACAGAAATAAATAAAATAATATATATATATATATATATATATATATATATATATATCTTGAATAAAAAGTTTCCAGATGTCTTATATAAACTAATAAAAAAACTTTATTGAATTATTGTATGATTGATAAAAATTTACATCAAGTTTGAAGCCTTCTAGGGTTTTCTCATCGTCTAGACAATTCATATTTAAAACCTTAATGGCAACATCTCCATGCCAGTTTCCACGATAAACAGTACCAAAGTGACCAGTTCCAATGGCTTCCCCCATTTGGAGTTCATCAAAAGGGATATCCCACTCTCTCATTGAAATCTGAAAAAAAAAAACATAAAAAATCTTTGAATGAAAAAGATTGACCAAGAACATTAAATATAATTGCATTAGACTTAACTTCAAAAGTTTTAAATAAAATCTTGTGAGTCATCCGCATAATAATAATAATAATGAAAAATAAATAAAGTAGTGGAGGAGAAATGTAATTACAAGTTAAAAGAAACTACTGAGTTCCCAAGAAAACTCAGAATTTGTTTCCTTTCAGATGATTACTGTGAGGTTTCTAAATAACATACAGACAATTTTAAATTTAAGATTGATTTTTTTAAATTTTCTAATTCACTAAAAATTAATAAATGAAAAAAAAAAATGCTAAGGAAAATATTGTGATATATTAAGTAGACATAAATAAAAAAAAAAAAGACCAAGAAGATGGGAAATGATAAGTCAATCAGAAGAGAGAATTGAAATGCGCAGTAGATTGGGAATAACCGGGTGTGTTTTTCCGGGAATTGTGTCTTTTGCCATAAGCCAACAAGCAGTAAGGACCTCAAGCCATCGTGAGAACTAGTACATTACTATATAAGAAAATTAAAGACATAAATTGAAGAACAAAGAATTACATACCGACAGAGAAGAATGGACCAAAGATAAACTATAAATTTATATTTTCAATTTTCATAATAGTTTTAATTTAATTTTATATAATGTTTTGTGATATTTTTTAAATTAAATATAAGTTAATAACCTTAGCCAAGAATGCATATGCATTAATAAAAAACCCAAATCAATCATATATATTAATTAAAAAATAAAATATTTTAATAATATATACCTTAAAAAAACCCTGTAAATTAAAAATGGTTTAAAGCTTTTAAAATTACCTTGAAAGTATAAACATGAATACAGAAAAGAATATGCGAAAACATAAACATCCCATTTCTATAAATAACATATGAGAGAGTAAGTATCAGTTGAAATATTCTTGGTTTAGTAACGATGACTTGATGCCAGTAACTGCAACTGTGGATTTTATTGCCATAAAATAAGGACTGACATTCTTTCTCTATTTCCATTATTTAAGCCAAGTTGGTTCTGAACTTAGATTAAAATAAGTATGCAGTCAATAGTGAAAATATAATAGTTAATTACATCCTGCAATTAAAACCTAAAGTATAAATAAGTAACAATAACAAGAAAATTAAAATAGAAGCGCTTCTCAGCCAAATCATTGCAGCCAGCTCCCGATGAATTTACGAATGGTTGACCTAGCACCTAGACATCTCTGAAAGTATTAAGAAAACATAATTGGAAGGGTTAGATCCACATAATGAGAATATTTATCTTAAAACTTCTTTTTAGTTGCTAATAATACTGTTTTAATTCGGTGTTTACAGTCCATTTAATGTAAACAGGACAGGATTACTGCACCAGCCATAATAAAAAATACCTTAAAAAAAAAATACCCTTCATGAATGAAATAATCATATCAACTTGAATGCAGAAAGACCCTGAATATAAGTAAATGTCCAATTTTAAAAATTATTATTATGAACAAAATAAACAACAATGCTTTAATTAGATTCTATACGGGTGAATGACATGGAAAAAATCACAATACAGCTTTAAAATTAGAACATAGGTAACTTGATTGAAATTATAGAGTAGAATTATGAAACATTTAAAAGAGAGTGACTGATTTGAAATTGAAATCTAATCTGTTTAATTCGTTAGGTAGGTGTCTGAGTCTGATTAAAGTTATATTAAACTTTTTTTTTTTTATGTTTAGTGGAAAATCGAGATAAGAATGTAGTGCAGAAAGCATTACCCTTAATTTAAAATACTATTCAAAGCAGTTTTTGAAGTGAAAACTTCTTTAGGTGCACTATGTGATTTTAGGCAGGGGTAAAAGCTTTGATTTCGTAACCATGGTGACGTTATCAACATGCTCTAGACTGGCGCATGCGCATCAGTCTGTGTATACCTTTCCACTAGAGATACGACATTGATATTAATTTCCGAGAAAGTTATCAATTCCGATGTAATATAGGCATACAAATATTGATATTTATAACATCGGTATTTCAGAATTTAAATAAGTTGCTAACGAAATGAGTAAAGACATCGTAGATGAACTATGACTTAGAAGTTACCTCTTGCTGTATGTAAAGTTAATATAATGAGTATGAACACATCGTTCATATTTTATTTAAGGTTATTCAGTGCTATGGATGATGTTTGAGTGTTAATGGGTACAGCACCCATTAACACTCAAACATCATCCATAGCACTGAATAACCATAAAACTATAACAGCAAAACGAAAACGTTTTCCACTTATTTCTGCTTAAGCAATGACTATTCAAAAATCATATGGAGGTACTTATGATTCTAAAGCTATTTAAAAAGGGAGAGAATTATTACATGGAGTACCAATAGATGTAGAAATTAGACGAATATATTTGAGAGTTTTAGGTTTTCACTTCTACCGGCAGTCCCTATGACAGCCAGGCCATTTTTTTTTCTTCAATTTTAATTTTATGTAGCTTTATTTTTTATTTTCAACTCTCATTTAAAACTTATGCCCTCAAGGCGGCAACATTTTTCCAGTGGAAATATTTATTGAGTAATGGGTAATACTAAACTGTAAGGAGAGATTATATCTAATCTGGAAAAGTTAAAAGCAATATATCAAATTATAGGACCCTCGAGTTAAAAGTGAAATAACAAATATAATGCTATCTTAAAATTATAATTAATTATTTTTTAAGAACAACTCTTAATAGGTTATTACATACAAAATCAAACAAATTTTCAAGATATTTAAAAGAAATGTAATGGTTACAGAATCAAAATAATTAAATGGCTTACACTATTTTGACGAGGCCATAACCTATCAGCTGCTTCTCCATCAGACACTTGGCTATCTTGAGAGTCGACCCTAACTGGAGTCCTATCAGAATCAGTGCTCACGCTTCCAGAAACGGTTTTATCAGAATCCTAACAAGAACAAACCAATAAATATAGATAAATACAAAAAATATAATTGAATTGAAATATGATAATTAATATATAGATGAAAATGTATGCTGCATGTCTAACAAGTAGAGAACCCACATGTGCCTCAGCAATTCTATACGGACTATCTTCATGAGACGTTAATTAGAATATAAAAACTTTAGGAATAGGACATGATTTTAAATTAATTAAAATTTGGATTGAGATCTCATCAGTTCAGTGTCACAAACATTGAGAGCCAAGTTAGGCCCTGAAATGGCCAGAATACCAGCGAATTTGAAATTTATTGAATGGTTGACCATCAGAAGAATTAAAATTATTTATATCCTACTGTAATCAAATAATATATTTTAAAGATTTACCTGTGATCTATCTAGCGGATGAGTATCTAAAGTGACTACATCTGGAAAATGAAACTGCTGATGCCTAGGAACAGCTGGGGTATGCCCGCCCATAACTAGGGCAGGGCTTGAAGGAGTTGAGCTATTACAGCTAGAGGTATTAGAACTTGAATCTGGACCACCCTGTAAGAAAAAAAATATTATAACAGCTTTAAGAACAATCATTAATATAAATTAAAGTAATATGTAAGAATGGGAAAAAGATAAAACTAATTTATTAAGGCAAGTAATATTTGGATAAGAACTATGTCATAATGATGGAAGAATTGTTGACCATAGAATACATATCATATATATCATTAGTTTTTCCTTAGCCCAGATGAAGACCTAGTTTGGGAAGAAGCATTGGCACACAAATATAATGTTTTCTTACTAGAGTAATTTATTTGATTATAGCACCCCTTACCAACTTCTCTAATAAAAAAATATTTCAGTTCTAGAATTATAAAGTTTCAATAAAAGGATGTAGATAGACAAATAAATTATTACTAATGTCACTTGAAAAATTGTGTGGAATGGAATGAAAAGATTTAGAAGTAAGATAATCTTTAAATATAAGGAATGAGAGAATTTATAAATAAAATGACAACCAACTTCAGTGCTTCTACCTAGGATAATAAATAGTTACACGAATAAAAACAAAATTAACATAAATAGTATTAAGGTTACAGCCTCATTTAATCTTCCAGAGTTTACTTTTAAATAAGACAATAATAAGTAACAATAAAATAAAATGTTTGTGCATATTATTATTTTTTATTATTAAAGTAGTTAGTTTGGGGAGCGGTCATAAATAAATTACACTAATAAGAAAATTGATTACACTTGTGTATAAATTCATTTTTCTTTTCATAATATCAAGGAATTTAATTATTATTTAAAAAAGCCTTCATATTCTTAGTTTGTTTATTTGTTTAATGTCACTTTATGATATTATGGCTAATCGGACGATGCTTCAGTGGGAGTCCTAAATTTTGCCTATCCAGGTTTTATTAGGATAGGGATCTTTAACGAGTACCTGACATCACACAGGCTTGGGACCACCTTTTAACGTCCCCTCCGAAGGACGGCATAACTAAGGATTTTTTAATCTCATTAAAAATCGTAGGACCACCTGTGGGTTTGACCAACACCTGTGACCAACACTACAAATTATTATTATTTCTAAATAACTATATAAGGGTATAACTGTTTATATAGCTGCTAATATTTTTGATTTTTCTCTATCTTAAATAATAACCCAGTTTTGGTGGAATTACATCTATTATAATTTGTGACTTGAATATATAGATCAACTTTTTTTTTTCTGTTGATATTTTTCTCTATATTCAAAAATAACTGAGGTATGGGCGTAATTATAATTAAAATTTCAATTATTTTTTATAATTATTTGCGGTTTTAGGTTAAACAACAATAATTTTTTTTATTTATTTTTGCTGTTGATTACAAAGGTTCATAATTGAAAATAATAATTTTGTAGGATGTATATTTATTTTTTTTTTTTTTGGATGAGTTGTGTCAAAGGCTTTAGGCATAGAATTACTTCTTCTGTGACCTGAGATGAAAAAATTAAGACAATGACTTCCAAAAGTACTATATTCATGTCAGGGGATTCAACAGGACGCACAAAAATATTTCCTAATTTTATTATTAAATTCATTTATTAGATTCTTTTTGCATTAAAATCTTGAATTTTCTCTCTGAATTTATTCTTATAGAATGAAATGTTTATGAATGATTTAAAATGGAATTAAATATGTATCTAGTACCATATGGGAAAAACTTAAATATCTGAATATGTTTTTAAATAATTGGATGACATAGTTTAATGAAACTAAGCAAATAGAACACAAATATAAATCTTCTAAAAATGTCCTACAGTACCTTTTGGAAATAGTTTCAATTGTGCACGAAAGCAAACTGAATAATTCTATAGATCTTTAGCATTTTAAACACAGGATAGCCACACTACAGAGGCACAGGAATGGATTGAATTTTAATTGGCACGACTAAAAACTACAAGAAAACATCATCACATGAGATCTTACCGGAAATGGTGGAACATTGATTGGGGCTTTATTACGATCCCTCCGTGAATGATGGCCAGGTGCATGGTGGCTTGGTGATGGTCTTGGTGACTGGTTTGGCAGGAATACTATTCAAGAGAGATATCTTTAATTACTAATAATAAGTGAAGCGAACTATTTTAAGTCATTCAAAACATTATGCAAAACACAAATTTTAAAATGTGATTATAGATATAAGTCACATATACACACACATATATACAATATCCATGGTAATTAATACTTAAAGTATTGTATGACGATCATTATTAATTAGTTATACATTTTTTCCCCTAAAGACTGATAAACAGTTACTGGTCGCATCTAATAGATTATGATAAATATTAACAGGAAGCAAGTGATAATGTAATAGATAAGTCAGTTTCATGTTTCAAACAATAGATAAAATTATTTTTTTAAATAATACAAATATGTAATTTACAAAATCAAAATTTAATTCTAAATACATTTATTTATTTATTTTATGGATTCTACAAAATTAAAGATACTTTAGAGGATGAAAATTCAAAATTTGGCATTTAAGCCCTGTCAGACTATTTCAATCAGAACGAAAACTATGTGATATTAAAGTACTTTAAATTTGAAATCGACATGGTGAGTTTAATCAAAACCATTAGAGCTAATTTTGAGATAATTGTAAAAAGGTGCAAAATGCATGTTACAAAGTGACACTTTGAGTAAGCCGATTTTGTAGAAAAAGTTGCTGTTACATTTCAGACATTTACGCTTCTAAAACATGGAATTTCAGTTTTATAGAACAAATTGTTTTTGAGCTAGACTTACCACATACACACACACCATTTTGCAGGACTTGCTCATTTGGACTCAGCTGACCATATAATATGTATTTCTGGTGAAAACTGGAATTCGAAAACTTACACGATCGCACTACTTACTATATATTTCATATGGCGGTATATGAGTTGACGTATTAAATTAATATAAAAAAAAAAAAAAAATTAATAATCAATGTTATACTAGTGAGTGTTTGATAAAAAAATCAATTGATTCTTAGAGAGTATATTAGTAATGACACATAATAAAGTTAATCTAATATAAATTTTTCTTATAGCCAAAATAATGTTACTCACCTTCTGTTTGAAGTGTTCTTTTAAACTCGTCAACTAGTTCTCGTGGTAGTCCACAGGAGGGAGGAACTTTGCTTTCACAATCTCTATGACATTTATACTTGCACTCTTTACATTTTAGACCAGTTCCGAGGAACATCTGTTTATCACAATAATCGCAAGTTGTAACCATCTTGAAAGTCTTGGCAAAACGATGAGATATAACATGCCCCATTCCACGAGTGATTGTTGGAGTTCTTGGTGATTTTGGCACTTGAAGTGAGTTGCCTGAAATTAAAAAAAAAAAGAAATCAGTTGATGCATTAGTATTAAAGAATGTAGATCAACATTTTATTCCAAATCAGTAGTACCCTTTATTAAATCAAAACTTCAGATTAACTAAAAAGATTTATTTTGTGAAGTGAGAATGGTTGACTGTGTATGTGTATATATATATAGAGAGGGGAAAAGTTAGTTCTGGGTGCAGTCAAATAAAAACTTAATTAAGTGGAAACTAAATTTATTTGTACATTGTAAAGATTATGTAAATAAATAAAGTTTCTTTATTTCTCTATGCTCTGCTATCTTTTACCTTAAAAAACCAATAAGTCTTATTCATTAGTACATTTCAACTCATGAAATAATTCTGATTAGAATTTTATTATTGGCAACTGAAAAATGAGTATAAGTGATATAAATTTAGAGATTGAGACTAAGTTGGTTCCGGAATTATACAATCCTCTTATTTGTTAAAATAAAGTTTTCTTTAATAATTATCACCTTGGGTAACTTTGCATATTTAAGAATGAAACAAAAACTAGAATGATGATGAGAGTACTTTAAACAATTTTGGTCTTTACAACACATTAAGTAGCAAAGAAAATGATTCATGAAAATTTACATCAACTTAAAACTTTTTGTGTGCTAAAACAAGGTAGGTTAGAAATGATTTTTTAAACTACTTTCTTCACCATTTAGGTAATGAGTTGTGGGGGACAAAAGATAAAAAGCATATACTTATCTTACTGTTAGTTTTTGTGTTTCATTTGATATCTACAAAATTACAAGAATTAGAAAGATTTTCCTAATATATGTTTTCAGCAGCGAAGTTGAATTAAAAGGGGTACAACACTAGAAGTATTTGTCTGAAAATATTTTATCTACGGTTTTTTATTCAAGAAAGGCTAGAGAATAACTGGTAAAAAACTTATGAAAATCAAAAATGTTGGACGATTTTGAGTCCCATACCTAACCTTCTGCAACTTACCTTTGGATCCATAGCGTTTGCAGCACAGATTTCTCTATATAACACAATTTAAAAGTTACAAAAAGAAAAGAACAAAGCAGTAATTGGCTATACTAACATTTGTATGAAGAATCATGGCTATCTCCAGGTGGTGACTTCAAGGGGCTTGATGTTAAAGGTGATGTTCTCCCAGGTCCCGGTTCTGTTGCAAGCCTACCTCTTCTTTCAGTATTCCCTCTATTAAATGAAGGATTTGGATTCATAAATATCAAAAAGAAAACAAAAGCAAACATGAAACTAAGTGCTACCAATGTCACTTAGTTAAACAGTTTTGTTAATTAAAAAACTTCTACTCAGCAAAGGTATCAAATGAAAGTTTAGAGTTTGAATGCGATGCTGTATACTGCTACTAAAATTAATACAATATATTATAAAGAAAATAATAAACTAATTATAATGGGGAATAGAATAGTCCTCAAGTGATAAAATATTTGATAAAAGTGTAAGAGAAATATTATTTTAAAAACACATTAAATTAAACAAAACACTTACTCAGTGTTATTATTCTCTCCATCAACTTTATTTGCTAACTGGCTCTCATGAGATTTTGACTTAGTGAGAGGATGAGAATCTGGAATCAGAACCCCTGTTTGATGTTTTTTCTTGGGAGGTGGTGTTGATGGTACTTTACTTCTGTCATTTAATCCTAAAATGAATTGATAGTTAAATATACTTCTGCCTGAATTTGTTTACCTTATATTACATAAAAATGCATCGATAATGATTACCCCTACAGATTAAGAATAAAACAAAAATAATTATTTAAAATATCAATTAAAAAGCAAATGTATTTAATAAGAACTAAAATTTTAAGCAACCAAGAGATACAATATAATATAAAAATTATTGACAGTACATGAATGAAGAATCATAATAGTTACTTATAATAGATTAAAAATTTGGAAACACTGATCTTTTCTTTCAGGAAAAAGATACCATAACTTCAGGTCCAAATTCTCTCTCTCTCTTATATATATATATATATATATAAATCTTGTGTCACAATTTTTGTTCGCGATAAACTCTGAAATTACTGAACCGACTTTGATCAAACTTCGTAAGTATCTGTTATTTGGTCCAACTTAAATGATAGGATAGTTTTTATTACTATTCTAAATGGTTGAAAAATATAATTTTCTAAAACATAAAACAAAATTTGTTCAACTGTGGCAACACTGGTTCCCAGTAACCTTTCCAATATCTTCACATATGTTATAATTAATTCAAATATAAGTGTGTGTTGATTGTTTCTATGCGTTCTTATTTATAAAATATACATTCACATTATAGTTTCCATTTATAATAAAATACATATTAATTGGCGACGAGGATGGGATAAAATATACATTCACTCCATAGTTTCCAGTTATAATAAAATACATATTACTATATGTTTCCAGAAAAATTATTAGTACTTATTTGAATGACAATCAAATTTCTAACTATCTGGAAGCAAAATTATCCTAATTCAATTAATTAGCAAAGATACTATTCCAATTTATAAGAAATATATTTAAGCATATTGAGCATCATATCCATGTTTTGTGTGTAGGTTTCCGTAGACCCATGTTCAATTATTATCAGTTTTTAAAAATAATTCAAAGTGTTAATATTTTGTTTAAAAACAAACATAAAAGGGCTTATTTCTGGATCCTAAAAAAACATGTTTTTTTTTTGTTTTTTTCTGGAGGAAGACTTTACCCACAATGCAAGAAAATACGCAAAGGAGTTATGATGATATACAACGGTTAAGTTTAACAGATAAAACGATGTTATTGAATAATCAGTAGCTACTTGGTACTGGTATGTTATTTTTTAACATAAAAGTAGATAAAATTGATATCTGATATGAAATAATAATATTTTATTTTTCACAAACGGAGTAGCTCATTGCTATTCACCTTTATTTCTTTTATATAAACTTTTTACGATTTACGTTAAAACTAATTCTTACTCAGTAATATAAACTTTTTTAATCAAAAAGCACATTTATTATCTTAATACAACCTTTTTATCAATAAGATTACCAGAAGTTTTTTAATAAGAAGGTTACTTTTTGTTTAGCCGCCTGGTAAATATTTTATAAAATATATACAAATAAATTAAGTGAAAATTACTAACCAAAATTATTAAATGTACAAATTATGTGACCAAGTAGCTAATGCAATTTATTCCTGCAAGTGGTAGGATCAATTGAAGATTCGAGTAACCACTCCGCTACAACCTCATTCAACATAGTCACTATCAACATATTTCATAATTTGTAGCAATTTTAATTTAAATTAGTTTATTTATCAAATTCGATTCGACAAAGCTAATGACCGCAAACAAAGATAATGAAGTGTAGTTTTTGTTCTATTTTTACTTTCACTTACCTAAATATGGAATACATAGTAAGGGAAAGTACTGCGATCGTGTAAATTTTCGAATTCCAGTTTTCAACAGAAATGCATGTTTTAGGGTCCCCTGAGTCCAAATGACCAAGTCCCAAAAAAAAGGTCTGTGTGTGTGTGTGGTAAGTCCAGCGCGTAAACGACAAATCCTATGAAACTGAAATTTTATATTTAAGACACCTATACGCCTGAAATGTTACAGCAACGTTTTTTACCAAAATCAGCTAACCAGAAGGTCCACTTTATACCATGCATTTTGCACATATTTACGATTTACTCGAAAACGGCGCAAACGATTTTGATAAACTCCCTATATCGATGTAGAATTGGATTTGCTTTAATATTATGCAGGTTTCATTTTGATTGAAATAGTGTGACAGGGCTTAAACGAGATTGATAACCAACTAAAGGAGATAACTGTAAAAATATTTTTTAAATCCAATTTTATGTTTTTCAATTTAAGAACAGCAATATACATGTATAATATACCATCGGAATCCTAAAGATATTATCTTATACATACTATTGTAAAAGTTAACAGAGAGTGATGAAAAGCCGATAAAACAAAATGATTGCCGTAGATAATAATATAATAGATTATTTAATAAAACACATATTCCTTTTAAAATTCAATATAAATAATTCTTTAACAATTTATTTTTGTTTATAAATTTGTTTAAAAATTCTTGAATTGATTTAAATAATGGAGGTAAGTGAAAGTCATGTGTTGCGCGCACCAGATTTTTACAATGTGTCCCTATATTAGAAACAAGATATTTATAGTTATATTAGATTAATTTTAGTAATAGGTTAAGTTGTTTTAAAATCACTTTCCTCATCAACCATAATTCTAACTTTAGTCTAATAAGTTGCCATTTTGTTCTGTTAAATATACAATAGCGATCCAGGAGAAGTAGGCATACCCAAAATTATGCAATATATTTTAGCTGTAACGTAATCGGGGTATATAGTCACATTTGCAACATAAATGTGATTGATGCACATTAATCCAAGGATGGAAATATTTTCATTTGATAACAACTTTGACAAATGTAATTGTTAAAAATATAATATTTATATTTTTTGAAAATGTATAGGTCTTATAATGATGGAGTAGTTGTTGACCGTTTCGACAATATGGTTAAGAAGTTGGTTGAGGATGAAACCACCAAGAAAATACACCAGTAAGAAAAAAATAAAATAAGTGTGTTTTTAGAAGTTTCTTTGCTATTACATCCCCAAACAACTGCTCCATCATATGTGTTTTATTGTTACTACTCATAAACGCATTTATACAAATTTAAATAAAGACAAAATAAAATATTCGCGAGCAAAGCCGCGGGTTAAAGCAAGTAATTATTTATATTTCAATATTTTATGTCTATTTGTTCTTCACTAGATCCCACAGTTGTTTACTCTATTACAGCTCACTATATGTGATTCATCTTTAAAAAAACCATTTGATGGCAAGCTGGCCGCATTTCTTTGGAAATATGTCGCTGTAGCTAGACTTTTTCCCACAGGCCTACCAAGTCTCCACTATACTTCGTAAGCTCATAACAGCTCCTCAAAAAACCTAAAAAGCCCAGTAGAGTTCCAAAGCAACACCATGCCAGGTGTTTCTTTTAAACACAGTCACCCAGTAAATTAGTCACAGTACTCACATCTTCCTTCTTTATGATTATTTCCACATACAAACATTTAGCATAGGATGAATGAAGATGGTCAAATGCCAATTAACCATTTTATTAAATTCTAAAATGAATGGATGAATGAAAATAAATTTTATTCTGGGACAAGTATTCCTCCCTCTCCCCCCAAAAAAATGTACATTACAAATGTTATTTTCTGTTCTTTTAAGCCTTAAGTATAACTAAATACAGACAGATTTAGAAACAATGCATAGTTATCATCTGTAGCTTAAGATATTACATATAAAATGCATCAAGGATTTGCTAGAGAAGTACAAGGAGCTAAGTTTTGAACTAAATGAGAGCCTCTCAAAAATTGAAAACCATCTTGAAGGCAAATCTAAATATATAGAGGAACTGACTTTAGAGAATAAGGCCTTAAAAAATAAAATGAATAAACTCCAGGTCAGGCTTGATAAGGCCAAGAAGGGACTTCGGTATAGATCGTTGGAAATTTGGGGCATCCCAGTCTGCTCGGGGGAAACTCCGGTGACAACTGTAGTGGCCTACATAGGAATGAAGATTTCCCCAGAAGATCTGGACATCATGGAACGACACAGATTGAAATATGTTAGGTTTGCAGCCGGCATAGTACGCTGTCGTAAGGACAATGGACACCCAGTGGTCTACATCGACCGAGAGCAGGATCTGGAGGTCTTCATGTGACATCTAGGCTTCTGTCAACCCTCTGGCTAAGAATGGCTTTTCATCACGGACTCCATCTCAAATCATCTGCTTTATATTTCAAGTGTTCAAAAATGTCTACTTATTTTCTTATTTTATTTTTAATTATATAGTTATATATTCTTCATTTTTTCTCTGTTATTCCTGATATACTAATTTTGTTGATTTTACTTGACATTTATTTTTCAGATATTTTCAAAATCATTATTGTCTTAGCTATATCGTTTTCCTACAATCTGTATTTTTTTCCAACCCATTCCTATGTCTAGTATCCTTAACATCAGCCATGTTAATTGCCCACACATTATGATGAATTCCTCCAATATTTTACCAGCAATTTTAATCATATTATCGCAGTCTCGGAAACATGGCTAAAAATCAACATCCTCATGTCCTGTATTGACCGTACAGGAGGAGGCATTGGTCTTTATGTCTATAATAACCTAAGATCCTGTATATTAGAAGTCTCAACCCCATCTGACTGACCACATATTGAGTTCCTTTTCGTATAAATTACTTGTAACACTTATTCTCTTCTATTTGTTGTAGTGTATCACTCTCGTCTTGTTCTGTTTGATGCTCCTATTGAAACAACCCTCTACAACTATATTCCTCTCAACAATACAATAATTTCTGGGGACCTCAACACCAATTTCCTTTCTGACTCCAATGACAAAAAATACCTAGAAAATCTTTTCTTTTCCCTCAACCTCTACATCGTTCCTTTTTCCCCTACACATCATACCCGATGTTCCGACACTTGGTTAGATGTTCATATCATAGATTCAGCACAGAACCTCCTCTCCTCATATCTCAATTGCCTGTATCATTCCTATCCTCCCATGACTTAATTCAAATATCATACAATATCCAAACTCCAGAAATCCTTCTAAAAACCATAACTTTCCGTAACATTAATTCCCTCACCCGTGAAGATATCCTACCTGATCTTGAAACCCTGAAATGGGACGATATTTATTCCTGTTCTTCCATTGATGCCATGGTTGATAACCTTACTCCAAACTTATCAATGTCCCTGATAAACATGCTCACCTCGAAACCCATAGCTTCCGCCGTCCACCTGCTCCTTGGATGTGTCAAGAAATAAAAGAACTGCAAAGAAAGCATGAGGCTGTTCGTAGGCACTTCAGATGAACAAGGTAGGCTCTTCAGCCTTCCCAGTATCATTCTACAAGCTAATTGCATACTTCTCCTCCAACATTACATCATTATTTTCTCCCAACTTTTTCCTTTCATCACCATTTAATTCGGACAACTTTTATTTCTCCAATATTTCACCAACAGACCTTATCTCTTCCATAATGAAATCCCGCAGAACCTCCTTGGGTTTTGATGGTATAAAATACCAGTTAAATTGTTAAAGTTATGCCTTTCCGAAATTCTACCAGTACTTCTTTTCATCGACAATTTTTCCCTCAGTTTTCCTTCTTCTTGGAAACAAGCCTTAGTCTATTCTATAAATAAAATCTCTAACTCATCAGCTCCCAAAGACTAACAACCTATATCCATCCTTTCCAAACCTATTGAATGAATAGTGCAATCACAAGTATCCAATTTTCTTGAAGAAACCAACAAGTTTGACCCTTATCAATCCGGCTTCCGACCTGGCTACTCCACACAATCTGCCCTGACCAAAATCACTAATGATATTTATACCGCTATGGATGAAAGAAAAATAGCTGTTCTAGCACTCTTAGATTTTACCAAAGCATTTGACTCCCTTAACCATTCGATCCTTTTCTCAAAATTAAAATTGTTATCCTTTTCCAATAGTTCTATTCAATGGTTTCAATCTTTTCTTTCCAACCACACTCAAGCAGTAGTCATTCCTAATCAACCCCCATCTAATTTCCTTGCCATTCCCTCAGGCGTTGCCTAAGGCTGGAGTATTTCACCCACCCCTTCTTCAACACCTACATCAATGACCTTCCTAAATCAATGCATTGCTGTTCCTACCACCTATATGCTGATGACCTTTAACTCTACCTATCCTTCCCTCCCTCCGAGTTATTAGAAGCTTAAGCCAGTATTCAGGAAGACCTAAATGAAATCAGTACCTGAACAAACCTGAACAACTTAAGGCTTAACCCTATGAAAACTCAGGCCATCCTTATTGGTTCCAACTTCTTCTTCATATCTATCATCACCCTTCCTCCGCTATTGCTTAATGATCATCCCATTGTTTTTAGTTCCTCTGACAAAAATCTTGGCATCATCATTGACCTATCATGGAAACCCCAAATTGCCCATCGATCGAAAAGTACTTTGAAATTATTCCACCGATCTCGCCACCTTCTTCCACAATCCGCCCATAAACTCCTAGTTTCATCACTAATTTCTCTCCACTTTAACTACGGTTGTGTGGCATATTCTGGTCTCTCAAAAGTGCTTGAGGACAGATTGAGAAGGGTCATGAAATGCTTTTTACGATTTGTGTTCAGTACCTTGAGAGGGTCGCATGTGTCCCACCTCTATGACAAGTTAAAGTGGCTATCTCCCACCTTTCAAAGACAATATTTCCTTGAATCATTTCTCTAGGATTTTTTAATGGGAGTAAAAAATACTTAGTTATGCGATCCTTCAGAGGAGACAAAAAGGTGGTCCTGAGGAGCCTGTACTAAGTCAAGTATTTATTAAAGATCCCAATCCTAATTAGACCTAGATAGGAAAAATTAAGGTCTCTCACCGTTGCAACGTTAAATTAGCCACAACAGCATAAAGGAACGTTAAATGAATAAACAAACCCCCTTAACAATATTATTTATTTGTGATAAGGCAATACTACTATCACTTTTACTAATACCAAAGTGATACTCCAGAATTATAGGGTTGTTTGGCTAGAGTACTAGTCTACCGAGTTAGAGGTTGTCATTTTGAATCTCTGTTTCATCCTGGAGTTTTTCAAGCTTATTTTTAAAAATAGCCTTTTTAATTAAAAGGGGATCAACTCACAACCTCCCTCTAGATATGTGAGGCCTTTCAGCCAACTGGTGGCAACTCACAAAAATAGGTGTAAAGAGTGATGACCCTACCCTGTGACCTGTTGTGGCCTTAGATGAGGCTAAATCTTGCAGCCGTCAGGCAAACCAGAAAAAAAAAAATATAAATATCACAGGTTTAACAAGTTTCACAAAGTTAAGTAACATATCATTCCGAAAGCAAACATTTGGTGAAACATATTACAGGATATTAACTATCAAAAATATTGTGACAATAAAAGGTTTGACATGATCTGTTAGTAATTCTAGCCTCAAAATTATAAAATATTTTCAATATTTTTTATGCACGCTTATTGTAAATTTAAAATAGTGTACTAATGCAGTTGCTAGTTGCTTCATCTAACATATATATAAATCATTATCATTTATACATTGAAAGAGAAAAATTAAATAAATAATTTTTTTTACCTCTAATTTTTAACACAGGAGGCGTTGATGGTGGTGTTACAGGAGGGGATAAGGGTGGATGGTCTTCTGAAGGAACAGAACATCTGGCAGCTCTGGATCTCTGTTGCCGAGGAGATACAGCAGCTCTATCCCACGAATCCCAATACAATGGAGGATCACTTCCACTATCACATTCTCCTCCTTTTGCAAGAATTTCTATAAAAATAATTTACTTTTATTAATTTAAAACTAACAATATTTACAATGATAGATAAAATAAAGTTAAGATATAACAGTGAACTTCTGCATATTCCTGAAAATGAAAGGATAATATTATTTACATTTGGACACTCAGCAGGAAATGAATATTCACTTTTAATTACATCTATTTTTTTTTATGATTTATTTACATTGTGTTTTCTTTGTTCTCCAAATTGTTATTTGCCATCTGCAAAAAAAAATTGCAATAAGCAAATATGTTAACTTCCAAAAAAATAGGTTAAATCAAGGCATCTCTAAGCCACCACCTAAAAAGTCGTCGGGGTGGTTGTACGGGTTTGTGTTTGATTTAAGTGTTTGGGCCAATGGGTTCAGTCTGTCATGAAATCTTTTATAATAGTCTGTGGCTGTGTCTGAAACTGTGAGTATGTCCAAGTCCTTGCGAAGTAATTCGTTGGTTACATAAAACGGCGCATCCACAATTTTTCGCAATATTTTTGATTGAAGAGACTGAATTATTTGGATGTTAGAATTTTTGGCAGATCCCCATAGCTCTATCCCATATGTCTATGAGGGTTTGATCAGTACTTTGTAAATAGTAATTTTGGTGTTCATTGATAATTTTGATCGTTTGTCAAGCAGACAATCGTCTGTTCAGCTGTTGTCTTTTAAGTCTAATGTGGGTCCTCTATGTCAGTTTTTGGTCCAAGTACAGTCCCAAATATCGTACTTCTTCTGATGATGAAATAGACTACTGGACAATCGTGTTGAATGGTTGAATAATGTTTTCTGAAATTATAGTAAGAATAGGAACTTTTATTAACAAATGAACTATGCTTAATTTCCAAAAAGTTGGGAAAGAAAAGTAGTAAAAAAATTTATTTGCTATCGTGCTATGTCCCTTCTTTAAGAACTATGAAAAGTTCTATAAATCCACATTATCTTGGTAATGATTATGAAAATTAACTAATGTTAGTTTGAGTGAGTGAAGGTCTAGTAACCTCAAAGTAGGTAGGTTGAAATTTCTTTAGTAGGTGTCCTACAGAATAAATTTTGAATGAATGAATTCCTATCCATTCAACCTGGTAAGAATAGGTTGGATACGTATAGGATGAGACATCCTGTTTGGCATTACAGAATAGAAAAGAATATGAAACCAAGAAAAAAAAAAAAAAAAGAACTAATGTTAGTAAAAAGTTTCATGTTTAAATAAAAAAATAAAAATATTGTTAATTTCTAAAACAAAAAAATTAAATTTAATTAATTTCAATTCGAAATAAATAAATAGTAAGATTCAAAGAATGGAATAAGCCTCAACTATGCAAAAGGTTTAATCAAGGCGGCTGCTGGCAATAGATCCAGGCTAAACTGGAGGGATACTAGAAAGCAACATCATGCTAAGATGTTCCTGGAAGGAACCTGCAAGGAGAGAAGCTGTGCACTTAATAAACATCTCCATAATATGGGGTTGGTGGCCTTACTAACTTGCAGATCCTGCAAGAAGGAAGATGAAACCGCATATCATATCATGTGATATGCAGTTGTCCAGAGATTGCCAGGATAAAATTTTACCATTTTGTCAGCGACAGCATTAGAGATTCTAAGTTGTGTGAACTGATCAAGCCCTACAGTTTGGTCGGATTCACTAAGGCAATAGGCCTGTGTTAACAGGAGGATGGACGGCACACAATTAGCCTAATAAGAGGCTGCAGTGCATAGAAGAAGCCGGAATATAAAAATGTAAAAAATAAATAAAATAAAATAATAATAAAATAAGATTTAAAGGAAATTCAAATATATTTTAGGTATAAATGTCAATGGTAGTAAACATTTTTATGATTTTTTTTTTCAATACGTAGATCTCAAATCATAAAACCTAGGAATCAATTATTTGATATGTAAACAGCCAAGAGAAAATTGAGTATTTGTAATGACAAGCATCAATGAGGTTTTATCTACATTAATATTACCATTACCACATTATAAATATATATGCTTTAAATATTTTAGCTGTCCTTTAAAACACCGAGAATTCGAGTAATTAAATTTTATTTGTTAATTTAATGGACCATCAAATCCTTCAAAAAAGTGGCTGGTTAAATTTCTTAAATGAATAAATATTTAAATTAGATAATTGTAAGCAACCAACTTTCTTTAGTGAAAATATATCAGACATAGTTTGTTTATTTATTTAACGTCCCTTTATGCTGCTGGGGCTAATCGGATGATGCTACAGTGGGAGTCCTAAATATCAGCCATAGTGAACTGTATCTTGAAATACTACTCTTGTGTTTTGGTAATTATCAAGACATACCATAAAAGTGAATAATTCAACATCAAGAATTGTATCCTTCATTCATGATGGCTGAACCAAGAAAATATCTCTTTGGTATTTTAATCTAGTCAATATTGTAAGTAGTAAAGAAACAAGACTAGTTTTTGATTCCCTGAAGTTAGATTAGAGTTAGTTTTTCGTAGGACGTGTAAAACCCTTATATCACCAAAGTGATTAATATTAAAAGTGGTATTAAGATTAAAATGGTTAATACATAAGTTAAAAAAAAAACCTATTTCACTACATTTTGTTTTGAATGTCTCAATAATGCATTAGCAGAATAGGTTTGTGTGAATTCAAATGAATTGCCTTAATCATAAAAAATTGGTATATTTAACTTAACAATGCTGTTTATTAAAATGGTCATAACTTATTAATAACTGTTTTTACTTATTATTTTAATTAGATATTTGGTTGCAATAAATATAAATGATTACAATAAAATCTCAAATAATCAATAACTAAATTTTCAGTAGTAGATAAATAATTCCTAAATGACTGTAGGAATATTATGCCAATGTTTGAAACAGTTTGCTGATTACGAATCTTAGGTAGCTGATTCCAAATCCACTCTATAACACATAATCCAAACAAGTCAGATATAAATTTCATTGAGTTTTATCTAAGTGGCCATGGTAAAAGACCAGCTTTTCCTAAATATGACTCTTGGAACACTGGATTTGACTATTCAGCTAAAAATGTTTGACAGAAATTGAATGGAGATGGTAAAAGTAATAAAAATGTTTAATCAGAGTACTTAATGTGCTCCACCAAAAAACCAATTGAAAAAATTAGTGATAGTATATTAATAATGTACGACAGAATAATAATGCTAAGCTGTGTCACATTAGTAATTCAACATTTAAAATTTAAACAGAAGTCAGGAAATTAAGGATGAAATCTTAAATACAGTATCTTACCTGTATATCTTTTAAGATTGTGAAGTGCTCGATTCAATCGTCGAAATTCTTCTTGCCTAACAGATGAATGATCACAGCCAAGTAAGATTTTAAGCTCATGTTCAGATTTATCTTGTAGAGCCTCAATAGATTTAATTTTGCAACAGATGGCCTAAATAACAATTACTTACGGTTACATATAAGGAAATAATAGGGATCTTCAATTAAGTTAATAATAAATAATACGTATTGTGTTAAATAAAAGTATTAATAATCTCAACAAATACATCACTAATTGATGAACCAGAGAACAATACAACAATAAAAACTAGATTTTAAATTCAAAGATATATTTAATTTATTTGGAGTTAAAATGGCAATAATGCATTAATTGCTTACCTGTATAGATTCAGAACAAAGCCCAACAACTTGAAGCCATTGATGAATTGAGGGAAGATGCTTCAAGTCATTAGATACTGATATTTCACGAAGCTTAGCTTTAGTAGTCAACTGACTTGAAAATAATTTTATTATTTTCCCCTGAAATGAAAATCATTAAACCAAAGTGACAAGGGTATATTTGATAAGAAAATATGGTAGGCCAAATTTAGTGTAACATGACTTAAATTAAAGCAAAAACGAAATTGTTAATTATTTCCATAAATACCATAACACAAAATATTAAGATAATTAGCTTCATACCCGAAAATTAAAAATAGCTTTTAAACCAACCATATCAATAAAAACTTGGTAATTACCTCTATTGTTCTTATTTCTTGCTGGGTCAATTCATTAGTGGTAGCACATTTAGTTCTCAAACCTTCTAGTCTATCAGCAGAAGTGTCAATCATCGACTGCAATACATCTAGGGTACGGCGATGCTCAGCTTCTTCGTCTGTCATTTTTAACGAAATTCATACAAAACTAAAATCCATTCTGCTTCATTTCAAACTCCTTCTTTATTGACATCGTTAATATTTTGATCATAAATTCGGAAAAAATCATAATATACATTAAGATAAGCCATTATCTGCTGACTGGTAGCAGACCAGCAGGTGTACTACGCTATCATTGCAGGCTTGCAATGCGAACTGTTATCCCCCACCCAAAAAATCTTAAGTGTAAAAGTTGTTAAATCCGATAAATAATGCCTGTTTCTTGCCAATGCATTTCAATAATTCACCATAATTTGAAAAAACAATTCTGTGATGAGGCTAAAAAAAAAAAAAAAAAAATGTTTATTTATCGACCTATTTAATGATCCTATATAAGTCAATTAGAAATGTTGATAAATTAGCCTCACTAATGTCGCTTTAAATGTTTAAACTATTCCCACAATACTTTATGATGTTAGTCCCATTTATTAATTTAGAATATTTGATCACGCGGACTACCCCTGTACTGGATTATGAATGAGGTCAAATCTAAATTAATCAGGTAGTACATTAATAGAATGATATCTCTATGAGAATATTTGTCATCAATGGTTGCAATTTTCTTTCTAGAAAGGCCGTAATTGAATGCTGGTTAATTGTGAAGGGAGGGGAGGGGGGGAGGATGGTAGGACTTGTGAATTGTTTCATACCTTCTTTGAACCCAAGGGGAAGGTTACAGTTGAGAGTTTCCAACTTGGATGGTTTGGGTTACCGAGTGATTAAACTTAATTTAACTGACGGTACTATATATCATGCCGGTTATTATATGATGTTTAGTTGCTAATTTAAACAAAATCAATTCGTTTCAATGTTTATCCATTCGTGAATTTAATTATAAGCAACAGAATTATTTTAAAACAATTAAAAATGGAAATTAGATATCTACTTGGTACAATTGTAGGTATTTTTTTGGTGTTATATTTAGTATGTTTGAAAATAATTTGTTCAAATTACTTATTTCTAATGTCTGGATTAGTTTTTTAGTGTATTTTTTCCCCAATCCTTTGGTGTTGTTGGCTTAAAACCACCTGTTGAAGAAGTATCTGATGCTAAAGAGCTAAAAAAAATATTAAGAACCAAAAATAATGTTCTTGTATGCTTTATAAGCTCCGAAAAAGAAGCATCCAGTATTCTCAAAATAATAAGAGAAACTGCTGATTCCATAAAGGGTCAAGGGACAATGCTCATTGTTGAATGTTCTGGGTAATTATTTAATTTTTTCAATTTTATTACTAATCTTAATTGTTGTCAGGTAGGCTGTAGGATACTTTTTTTTTTTAATAGTTAAATCTTAAGAATAGGAAATAAGTATGCAGAACTGCATATATATTCCTGTCCAAGATACATTGTAATATTTGTAATGCTTTTCTTTGACTTCTAATAAATCATTATCACTTAAATTGATCCTAAAACCTCCAATATTTTGAATTATTTTCTCTTAATTCTTTGAAATGAATGATATATTTTTCTAATATGTACTTGAAACATATATTCGTCTATTTAAATAAAATTAGTTCGCTCAGATTTCATGTTTCGATTGGTTTTGAAAACTCCTGGTTATCTTCTAATTTATATCTGAAATTTAGTATTGGAGTGAGGTTGATAAATGAAATTCCAATAAATTTAAACGAAATTGATTTAAAATAAAACAATGGTATTTATCATCATCATAATCATTCCCCCTTCTACCGCTGTTCGGTGTGAGGGTCCTGCTTATAGAGTCTGGTCCAGTTGTATCTCTCCTGCACCAACTCAGCTCTCCTGGCAATGGTATTTCTATTTAAAAAAAATAATTTTAAGCTTATTTAGGAAGAAAACTTTCAAAATAGTATATGTCGATAAAGAAATAAGCTGTTTTCTAGTTTTTAATTTAATTTTGATGAATTGCATGGAACCCTCCCATCATTTCCTATCAAGACTGAATTAATACCATTCTGCTATAAGGCTATTAATGTGGTATTTTTAACTATTAGGAGGATAATATAATCAAACTTTAATGATATTGTTGTCATCAATATTTATTTTCTATATCACCTGTTTTCATTTGGCTCTAATTAAAGTAACTGATAAAAAAGTACTTATACTTTGGCAAAAGAATAAAACTTATTTATTACATGATAAATAATAACCATTCCTTCACCTCTCTCCTATAAGAAAAAGTTATAAGTGGTGTACGGGCGTAATAATCTAGATATTTATACGCCCTAAAACACCTTACCTACCTACCTATAAGTGGTGTGGTATAGTGGATAGAGTTCTAGATAACTGTTCTTCAGGTCCCTACCATTACAGATTAATTATTTATCCTGTTACTCCTGCAGTGGAATGGCTCTAGGGTAGGTAGACACTCCTGTGGCACAACTAGTCTCTTTATAATGGCTACCCAAAAAAAGGAGAGAAAACATACAGCTGAATGTGATCTCAGGGGTGGGGTGGCCACGTAGAATAGCGCGCGTTGCTCTGCAGCCAGAGTACCAGAAACATATAGTAGCTATCCTACACCTCTCTACTTAAAGAATAATTTTGGTACTGTTTTTCTTTTTAAAGTTTACATAAGGCTAATTAGCTTTTTCTTATAGGCATCCTCTAATTATTTCAGTTATGATCTAACTTCCTATGGTAACCAGTCCATATTGGGATTGGTTAGGCTTTATTCCTGAAATCTTAAGATACCTAATCCTGTATTCTGCTATGAGGACCCTAAAAGTTAGTATTAGCCTTAAGTCATTCACTTAAAGCACAATTTTTTCTCACTATATTTTAATTTCCAGTTGTTCACAGTACTGTATAGTCCAAAACATCCTTTCACAGAGATAGTGAGTGTGAAAATAGAAAAAAAAAGCTGTGCATGCCTGCATGACTTGCTCATATCTTATTAATTTACTGTAGTTTACTTTTTCTTTTCTTATCTTTTCTCTTTTCCTTGCTAATCTCAAATAGCAACGTACATAACTTTGTTTCTATGCTCTTTGTACTCTAATGTACTGTTTAAGAGGCTGTCTGCAAATTTATGAAAATCATACGTATCAAATTAAATTTGAATTGAGTATGAATTGTTAATCATTACACGGCCGTTTTATATCAATGCTAGCCTGTTCTTCAGATATTTATTTATTTTTTATATTTGTCTACATCAGTAGCTTAATGACCTCTGTTAAGGTGTCTCTTTGATCATGTCTTCTTAATTTTTTTTTTTTGTAAGCCAGCATTGTACAACCTTTACCTCATATGGCATGGTTTCACTTATCACATACACACCATCATAAGATCAGTTTGGTAATTTTAAGTTGTTGTCAGGACGATGGGGAATATTTTTTGAACCAAGAAATCATCCATTTTTCTTCCGTTGTTGTACATCTGTATTTTTCCTTTAGGACTGGATCAATAACTTTTGTTCTGGTGGTATTTGTATGTATTTCCATGATATATTCAGCTATTATTTCATTTAGTAGCCAGAGAAAAACATCCAGTCAGCAGTTAAGGTCAAATTTGTTTGTTTTGCGATTTAGTTCAATTTTAACTTGTGTTATCCTTTTATATATCTGGAAAACATTTAAATCTATACTTGAGTGCCATATAATGTAACTTAGGATTGGCATGATACCCATATTTTGGAGACTGAGTAACTTATGTATCAGTCTGTATTATGCCATATCAGGAACCTCATTTGCTGAAACATGCAGATTATATAAATGGCTGTTATGATGAATATTCATGTTATGAGGTTGTTTCTAAGTATATTCATTTAGAGTCGGTTTTTTAACTGATAAAAAAAGTAATTTGTTCTGTGATAATAAGAAGTGAATGCTCATTAACACATGTGCCAGATAGTGAAACATTCTTGCTTTTTATTTATCTCTTTTTGAATTATTAAATATTAAAACTTTCAAATCACTCAGAAATAGCAATTTACAGCATGATTTATAACTAAATGAACAACAAAATATAAAAACAAGGTCTTAGGAAAATTCTCAGGGACTGAGTTTTAAGAAAATAGTATAAGTAACAATGAAGCATGAGACTTAAGAATGGCTCCAGTAATTGAAATATTTTGCAGCAATATATGAAATTAAAACTATGGTAGCACATTGTTTATTGAAAATTAATAAAGTATGGTGCCAAAAGATTTTCAGTGCCAAAAAACCATATTTCATGAGAAAATCTCTCAAATAAGGGAAAATAGACTTTTAATGATAATTATCGATTCATTAACAATTCAATGTAAATTATTAATGATTATTATTGGTGGCTGGTATTTTATCATTATCATTTATTTGAAATTAATTACAACGATACCTTATGAATAAACAGTTATTGAGATAATTACTTTGCTGCTTTTTATAAATTTTAATTTTGCATATAAATTTAAAATTTGTATAAATTATAGTTTTTAAAAACACCAATGATTTATATGAGTGTGAGAGAGTGTGTATATATATATATATATATATATATATATATATATATATATAAAGTATTCAGAATTCGTATTTATTTTCATTTAATAAGTATATTTCACTGCTATGAATTTATATAATTTTTTTTTCACTCATAAATCTTTAAAAGAGACTCCTATAAAAGAAAATCACTGACGAGATAACAAAAAGTTTATTGTTTTTAAAAATATCCGATTAATAATGTAAAATTACAAGATCGTTAGATGTAAAAAGTATTTGGAAATCATAATATTCTGTTGTTTAATGGTTTCAAATTTTAATATTCTCACCAATCTTCGACATAATTTTATGTTTTAAACAATTTTCCTTTCTCATGTAATGTATACCCAACCATTGAAAGAATTTTTTTTTTTTTAATAAGGCTCTAAAATAAAAATGCAACAATCGTACAACGAGTAATTTTTAAATAAAAAACCCTCGATTAATTTTTAACACGTTCCCACGTTAAAACTAAAGAGAAATAGTTGAGATGTTGAAAAAAATTTATGAGAATATATGGATGGCTATGTATAGTGTAGATAATGTAATAATAAAATATAAAAGCAAAAATTTGAGCGTCCAAAAAATATATTAAATGTTAAAACTGAAAGACTGATGATTCATCTAATAAGAAAACAATACCTCAAATGAGTAAACCTTAGCTTATTTCTGAATTTTTCAGAACTTCTGGATGCACAATAAGTGTTTTAATGGTTCGACGCGTTCTAAAAAAATAAGACGAAAAGAAAAACATGGTAGAAGTACTGAAAAAGTCTTTCAGCAGGGAAGGCAATAAGATAATAAGCTGAATGTTTGTAACAGTTTTTTAAGAAAAGGTTGATGAATTAAAATGTTTACAGATGACACCCATTCTAAAATACATGGTTCTTTTGAAGAAATTATGGTTTGAAGGAAACCAAATAAAGAAATTAGTATGCTAATACCAAATAATAGAATAGTAAAACACCTTGAGCGGTCAGTGATAGTTAGGTATATTTTTCTTTGAAAAGGTTTAATAGTATTGGATTCACGGACAGATTATTAATAGGTTTGTGTATTTTATAAGTATGAAAAGCCAGAATTAAAAGTAGAAGAATAATGGTGTATAAATTAAATTTTTAACATACGCGCGACCATGACTCTGGGCACATATACGTTATCTATTCAAATTTAGTTACTGCAAAATTACTAAAAAGTTCTCGAAATCTCTCTTCGATTATTTATTTCAAATTTAATTACTAAAAAGGAAAATCAAGAAATACTATATTGAAAATGGAAATGCCTCAAGAAACAATAAGTGCTTGAGTGGAATATTATTTATCACCAAACAATCAATTAATTACTAATATAAATTCCCAGTAAGCTAAAATGTATAATTATACAAAAAGTGTTACCAACTGGGTGTTTATTTATGATCACTGCATTAATACAATTAGGAAACCACGTAATTCCGATTACTTTTGACACCATTGACATACACTATTTTTAATATTTTCGTAAATGAACGTCCAAAACGTTAAAAATAAAATGATTTTTGCCGTAATTTTTGGTTTTAGCTATTGTTTACCTTCCTTCTATCATTATAAAGTGGATAAGAACTCTTTAAGAAATTATAAAATAAGTTAAAAGCAAGCAAATTACTGACTGGTAGTAAATTCCGAATACTTTTGACACTCACTGTATATATATATATATATATTTTGTCAAAAAAAGTAATAAGAACGTAACAAAAGCAAATGAATAAAAAAGAAATAAGAAGAATGAAATAAAAAAAAAAAATAACTTATACATACTTGGTATTGTGCTTTATATAAATTTAACTTGTATCCTGTATTAACTTTAGAGTTGAAGGCTAGAGTTCAAAAAAATATTGGAGCTGAACGTTCACAAAAATGAATTTTGAAAAAACTGTCATTCATTACTTTGAATAGTGATTTTTATTTTCTAGTTTTTCATTTATCACTGTTATATAAGAGAAAGAAATGTATTATTCACTTATTACTATTCCTAAAGTTTTTTGTTACTTATGTTTTAGAAGACAATTCTGTACAAATGTTTTCTATAAGCTGATGATTTTATTTTTCAATTTTTCATAATTTAAGTGGTGACAGTTAACAAAAAAAATGTTTTTATATTTAGAAGATATAATTCACTTTAAAATATAAAGCAGAAGTTATAACACTTGTAATTCGCCAAAATATGTGACGCCTAGAGTTTATAGATAAAATACAATTCTGTTTAAGCAATGGACTTTCTTACATTTTCATATATTTAGTGACCATATATAATTATGATTTAAATACATTTTCTATTTTAGTGAAGGAAAAAAATTATGTAAAAAGCTAAAAGTTTCACCTGAACCATATGTTTTACGCCATTATATGAATGGAGAATTTCATAAATTGTACGATAGAAAAGAGTCTGCTGCAAGTATGATTAGCTTTATGAGAAATCCAACTGGAGACATCCCTTGGGAAGAGGATGAAGAAACTGTTGATGTTGTACATCTTCCAGACCCTGGTGTAAGTAGCTTTTGATTTGAGCACACAGGGTCATATTATAAGTATATTAGGCATTTTTCTCAATTAAAGTACTAACTATCTTAAACCCAGTGATTATAGATTTTATCTGTGGTTCTACATCTTTTTTAAAGCTCTATATCTTTTTACTGTATTTTTTGGAGTATTGTAATACAATTCTTTTTTCAATTTTAAGTTTTGAATTTGATTTAAACAAGAGAGGTAAGTGAAAGTTATGTGTTGACAAAATTTTTTTCCATCACTCTAAAAACAGATGATACTGTACTGCTTTAGATTAAGTATAAAATCTCAGACAAATTTTAGAGAATTTTTTGCTTGCCTAATTGTTGAGTTCCTTAAGTTTTCTTAGCTTATTCCTGATCCCATCTGGACCCCTCCTTTTTTATTAAAAATTGGTTTCTGATAAGGTTCTAGAGAACATTATTATTTTATTGCACATCTTTTAAAAACTTATTTACATCTCCATAAAGTAGAAACTCTTATCTTTAAAATTGTATTCATTCCTTGCAGAGCTTACAGCGTCTACTAAGGAAAGAATCTCGGCCTATATTGATAATGTTCTATGCACCGTGGTGTGGATTTTGTAAAACTTTAAAGCCAGAATATAGTGCAGCAGCATCTGAATTGAAAGCTACACATGTTTTGGCTGCTATAGATGTATATCGCCCAGAAAATGTTGGTATAAGGTTGAAATATAACATCTCGGGCTTCCCTACTCTTCTTTATTTTCAGTAAGTTTTTATATTTATTATATTTAAACAAATCCATGCATTTCACACACTTAAGTTTAATAGTAATTTGATTAGAAATTGAATTAATATTATCCATTATTCATAATTATTTTATTGAATGCTCTAATGTTATTCAAGGTCTGGATTATTCAATGACATTTCCAAATAATATGAGAAAGTACTAAGTACATATTTTATTAAATGTCATTAATCTGTCTGTTTGATGTTTTTAAAAATATGTTTGATCTATCTACTTTGAAGTTGAAATTTTGAAACAATTTAAGCTCAAAATACTATTAAAACATTGTATTTTAAGTATTCTTGAATTTTTATGGGGTTTTAATCACAACACCAGTAAGTTTATGGTTAAGCGTGGAGGTGCCTTGACCCAAGCCTGCCAACGTTCCCAGTCACTTGCTAACGCTTTCATGGCATCAGGCCTCTTTCCTCTTTTTTCTTCCAATCGAGCCATTCTTTCCATCCAAGACATTCTTGGCCTGCCTCTTGGTCTCCTGCTCATTGGTCTGGCTTCGAGAAACTTACGTGGTTCACGATCTTCTCCCATTCTACACATATGGCTGAACCATTTTAGTTGTCTCATCTCCAAGATCTCTGTTAAGGGTTTCACCCCTAACTCTCATTCTTTCATTTCTTATGAGATCTCTCCGAGTTTGGCCAGCCACTACTCTGAGATATTTCATCTTTGCTGAGGCGACTCTGCTTAAATATTAGTCTAGAGGAACCCAGCTGTCGCTCCCATACAATAAGATAGGAAGGTAGATTGCTTTGAAGATGTGCAGTTTTGTCTTTTTCTCAACCTCACGTTTTCCAACAACAGAGTACTTCAGATTTGGTAATATACACTATTTGTTTTTTACTTTCACTTACTATATATAGTAAGGGGAAGTATTGCAATCGTGAAAATTTTCGAATTCCAGTTTTCAACGGAAATACACGTTTTAGGGTCCCCTCAGTCCAAATACTTTAGGGGAAGAAAATTTAAAATATCGTCATTTAAGCCCTGTCAGACCATTTTAATCAGAATAAAACCTACATGATATTAAAGCCCATTACATTTTACATCGATATAGTGAGTTTAATCAAAATTGTCGGACTGTTTTCGAGAAAATCAAAAAAAGGTGCAAAATGCATGGTATAAAGTGCCTCTTCTGGTAAGCTCATTTTGATGAAAAAAGTTTTGTCACGTCTCGGGCATATAGTTGTCTTAAATATGATATTTCAGTTTCATAGGACTTACCTTTTCCGCCTGAGAGTTACCACACACACACACAGACCTTTTTGCAGGACTTGGTTATTTGGACTCTGGGGACCCTAAAACGTGTATTTCCATTGAAAACTGGAATTAGAAAATTTTCACGATTGCAATACTTCTCCTTAATATTTATAGTAAGTGAAAATATAAATTTGAATCTGCTGCTGCATAGATATTAAAAAATATTAGCATTACAAATAATTAAGAAAAAATATCATGGTTCAAAAACATTCTTAATTTGATAGAATCTCATGGATTAAATTGTAATTTAAATCTATCTAATTGCGATGATATTGAGCTATGGAGAAATAATCTAGCAACACTAAGGGTTCAAATTCAAAATATATTTATAGTCAATACATTATTAAAGTTAGGAATACCAAAACTTTCCCATTTTATCCATAGCTAACCGCAGTAAGTTACATTACTGACAAATGCTCACTGAAGGTGATTAGATGGGTAATTAAATTCGGGGATGATATTTCAAACTTAAATTATAAAAATTTCAAGCAAAAAAAATAATATATGTAGTTCATGTAATACTAATGAAATGGAAGATCTCTTTCACTTTCTGGCTGCCTGTCCAATACTATCAGAGTTTAGAAAAAAATGAATCCTAAAAATCTAACTTGGGTTCCAACAATAGAGTTCATAAATGGAAAAGATTGGCTGGCATTGGTTAATTACTCTAGATCTGCTTTTTCCTAGAGAATGTTGTTCACAAAAGAATTTAGCTATTAGTGAATTTGATTTTAACATATAATAATTTCCGAAGTGTAAATGTATTGTTTCTTATTTTGTTATTAATTAATTATATGGATAGATTAAAGAATAATTTTGTCAATGAGCATGGACTCCACGGACGGTCAATAGATCATACAGTGCATCTGATTTTAGATTTAAAAAAAAAAAAAAGAAAAAAAGTTAATCTATTTTGTAATTTGTAAATTGTTTATTTTTTATCTGCAGTAATTTTGAAAAATAAAAAGTCTTTTCTATCTATCCATCTCTATCATATTGGTCTTTGCTTTGATTACCCTTTTTATGGATTAGGATGATGACAATCTCTGGGAATCCTTTCATGGATTTCCTGGATGGGTTTCCTGGGAAGCATTCTAATCAGTTTCTGCCATCCATATTTAGTAAGTTCTGGGTATTCTGCCTGTCTTGAGTCTCTCTATTGCCGTCTCTATTTCTTCTTCCCATATTGTGCCATCTTAGCCTGTGATGCTTCCTGGCCTTATTTCTGATTCATTATTTCCTTGCCTTTCAAGATCTTCAAACATCCATACAGTACTGTCTCCACTTGTCCAGAATATCTTTCTCCTTCCTTAGGACACAACCTGAGACTTCTTAAACATTTTGCATGGGCTTGCTTTGCTTTCCTTTCAGGGATTTTATCTTTCTCCAGAAAAGTCTTATATTATCATTATAATCTTTCTGTAGACTCCTACCAAATACTTCCCAGCTATTCCTTTTTGCAGTTCTTACTACAATCTTAGCTTTATTTCTCAACCACACATATAGTTCCCAGGTTTGGTAATTTTTGGAGTTCAGATATGCCTTTCACACAGTTTTCTTCCTTTGTACTGCTGCTTTAACCCGTTTGTTCCACAACTCTGTTCTTTTTCCATTGGAGAAATACTTCTTCATTCCACATGTTGCTGTCCCAGTCTGCTGAATTGTATCTCTCATCTTAATCCAAATTAAGAAAAAAAAAATTTTAAATAAAAAAGATTTTAGTAGTCTCAAATGAAAAAAATTGGAAAATTAAGATATTTGATCAAATTTAACAAATCAATGCTAAATGTTATCAGTCTATTGAAATGAGGAATTTTTATATGATCTGTTTTTAGTAACAATGAAGTTAAATATACATTTGAGGGAAGGAACAAAAAAGAAGATATTATTAAGTTTATGAAAGACCCATCAACATTTAATGCAGAATCCAAGGAAGAAGAATGGTCAGATGGCAACAATGATGTGGTCCACCTTTCATCTTCTGGTTTTGATGACATACTTAAAGTAAGTAAGATTGTGGTATATTATTTGCAAATATTAAACAAGAAACTAATTCAAGGTTTTGCATTTCAAGATACTCGATACTTTAGAAAAGAAACTTTATTTTTGTTTATAGCAGTATTTTGTCCACTAATTCTAGACTACTATTCGTTGTTTTTAAATTTGGCTCAGTCAATTTATATAATTCAGCTAGGAAATTTTAGACGTGCACATTCAAAGTTTTTTTAGCTTACTCTATCCAGAAACTGCATTTTGTCATTCAGCTTTTGTCTGTGGTTGCATATGCCACGATTAGCTTTTGAGTGGGAGAACCAATTTAATTTTGTATCCTCTTTTTTCATTTGGTCTCCCAAATTTTATAATGGTCCCAGATACCTGTGAACCCAATCATGTGATCTGTGCACAATAGCTGCTGCTGTAAAATGGCCAAAAGTATTCTTGTTATGGTAATGACATTGTTTATGAACTGATTTACGACAAAATAAATTTTCAGGCTGAAGAATCAGCTTTGGTTATGTTTTATGCTCCATGGTGTGGTCATTGTAAGAAAATGAAACCTGAATATGAAAAAGCTGCCACTCAGATGAAGACTGAAAAAGTAAGTAAGATATTCATCTAATACTTATGAAGTTATAAATTCACATTAGTTAGGAAATGATCGTTCAACCAAATTATTGACATTTCTAATATCCTTCATTAGGCTTTTTGAAAAAAAAAAATAATAAATAATAAGGATTTTAAAAATCGACATTTTCAGGATTATAATAAATTAGATTCAACAGATTTACAGAATATATACATTTTAAAGTATTTATCTAATACTTGGTTTTTGCAAGTTTTTATGTGTGATTATATCAACAATTTTTGTATAATTACATATAATATTCAATAATAAATAACCAATCTATGTTTACTGATGTACATATAACATTCAAATCATATTTCAGTCCACAGATTTCACCAAATCAGTCCATTTCCTAGTAAACCGTCATTTTATGAATCCAACCTCAATTTTCCTGTGAACTTAAATCTGCTTTGGATTAGTATATTCAACATCCTTTATTTAAATGAAAATATAAATTTATTGTTTAAACCTAAATGATAGATGTAGAATAATATATATAAACAATAACTATATATTTGATATTTAAAATGTTACCTAAAAACAATTGATTGATAATCCTTTTCTTCAATACTCATTACCATGTGATTTACTAATCACCAGGTTTTACCATGTACTAACTGTCCAATATGTCAAAGTTGATAAAAACATATGTAAACTTCTTACATACATATACTTCAGGCGGCGATACACGGTGAGAATCAGGGTATGTGTAGGTGAGGTGAAATTCGTGATTCGTAGGTGAAAGTGAATATCGCATACTTTCAACATATTATAATAAATATTCAATTGCCGAATTTTCTATAAAACTTCATTTATTTTTTTTACCTTTTATTATAAATAATGTTTAATTTCTTAAATTCGAGTATATACATGAAAAAACATGTTTTCATGCTGTGTGTATTACACTTGTTTATTTTGATATAACTTTATCATTCAGTTTTAGTATCTTTTTAAAAAAATAATATTTAATGATGTAGGATTTTTCCATTAGTAATATTTGATGTCATTATCCAAATTTATCTTTAAAAAATAAGCTTTCCCCCTCTCCTACTACTTTCGTGAACACATACAATACTTGCTTTCACCTCACCGACACATAGCCTAATTCTCACCGTGTATCGCCACCTTGAGTAATTAAAAAACATCATAAAATTATTGGTTAATTTTTAATATGCTGAGTAGATACCTGTAAGGACGGCATTTTTTTTTTTTTTTTTTCTTTTAATTCCTTATTATCATTACAAGTCATAATGCATTCTGATTCATAAAAGTTTAAACTTTTATCAGGTTTGGAAGGATTATTTAATATTTCCAACCAGGATGTTGTCATTTATAGTATGTTATTTTTACTTTTTAAAATGATACTTCTGCTATTTATTATTTAATTTCTTCGTATTTTTTAAGGTCAAGGGAATTCTCGGTGCTGTAGATGCTACCAAAGAAAGTGATGTTGCTAAAAGATTTGGTGTAAAAGGCTATCCAACTATTAAATACTTCCAGTTCGGAGAATTTAAGTGGGATGTCCCTCAATTGAGAGAAGCTAATGCCATTTTAGAGTTCATGAGAGATCCTAAAGAACCTCCACCACCACCTCCTCCTGAACCTTCTTGGGAGGAAGTTCCTTCAGAAGTAATTCATCTGAATGTTGAAAATTTTAAACCAGTTTTAAAGAAGAAGAAACATGCTTTGGTAATGTTTTATGCCCCATGTAAGTATCTTATTTACTTTTAATTTTAAAAAGTTAATTGAGTTATTTATTGTCAGCATTAAAAACAAAATCTGGTGTGAGTAACACCCAACTTTCACTTAACTCATCAGTTAAAATCAATTTTATTACTAATAAAAAAAAATAAATTGAAAAAAAAAATTGAAGGAAGAATTTTGATGTTTTGATGGAAACCTTTATTTCAGATTAAATAATATAAGAATAGAAATCATTATTTTCAACAATAATTTAGTTTTATGACAGTCATTTAGTCATACACATTTCGGCACATTGGATTACAACTTTGTATGTGATCTAATTATCATTTCTAAAATCTTAACCTTTTTACTTTCCCTTACCTATATATATAATATATAGTTAGGGAAAGTACAGGGATCGTGAAAATTTTTGAATTTCAGTTTTCAACCGAAGTACACATTTTAGGGTCCCCTGAGTCCAAATAACCAAGTCCCGCAAAAAGTATGTATGTATGTGTGTGTGTGGTAACTTCTGGGCGAAAACAAAAATTCCTGTGAAACTGAAATTTCAAATTTAAGGCAACTGTACGCCCGAGATGTTACAGACACTTTTTCATCAAAATCAGCTGACCGGGAGGTGTACTTTATACCATGCATTTTGCACCTTTTTACGATTTTCTCAAAAATGGCTCTAATGATTTTGATTAAACTCGCTTTGTCGAAGTAAAATTGAACAGGCTTCAATAACATGTAGGTTTCATTCTGATTGAAATAGTCTAACAGAGCTTAAATGGCGATATTTTAAATTTTCTTCCTCCAAAGTACGTTTAAAATTGTACATTTAAAATGATTAACCATATCATCTTAATGACATTGATGAAGGACAGCTAAATATACAAGTGGGACGAGTTTGATTTTCAACTAAACGAGAAAACTGCAAAAATATTTTTTTAATGCAATTTTTCGTTTTTAAACATAAGAACAGTAATGTACATGTATAATATACCGTATATATAAAAAATATTATCTTATACATACTATTGTAAAAGTTAATGGAGAGTGATGATAAGCCGAGAAAACAAACTGATTTTTAGTAGATAATAATATAATAGATTATTTAATAAAACACATGTTTCTATTAAAATCCAATTTAAATAATCCTTTAAGGATTTATTTTTGTTTATAAATTTGTTTAAAAATTCTTGAATTGATATAAATATTGGAGTTAAGTGAAAGTCATGTGTTGCGCGCACCAGATTTTTAACAGTATATTAGAATCAATCATAATGAAACCTAGATGAAATTAAAAACAATTAAATTTTACATTGATCTTGTAAAGTAAATTATAATTGTTGGAACTGTTTTTGAGAAAATCATAAAAAGTTGCAAAATGTCTGGTAAGAAGCGGCACTTCTAGTTAATTGATTTTAAGTTGCTGCATGTAACATCTCAGGCATCTACTTGTCTTAAACATGAAATATCAGTTTTGTACGACTTGGCTTTTTGTGCTTGCCTTATCACATGCACATTCACACGCTGACGATTTTGGGGGACTTAGTCATTTGGACTCAGGAGACCCTAATTAACAGTGTATTACTGTTAAAAACTCGAATTTGAACATTTTCATGATCGTAATACTTTCCTTCACTACATAGAAAAGTGAAAAAAAAAAAAATGGGAGCCCATGGCTGAATGGCTAGCACGCCGGTCTCGCACGTCAAAGGTTGTGAGTTCAAATCCCAGTCCCCGGCGGGACTTTTATAAGCATATAATTAAATGGGGGATTCACTCACAGACTCCCCTCTACTGTTGGACACACAAAAATAGGCATAGGGAGTGATGACCCTATCCTATAAAATTTCATCAAGAAACGTGGTGAGAATATTCTCTCAGAAGATTAAACTACGCGGCCAAGGAGGATTTTAGTGGATATAATTAGTTGACCTTAAAGAATTACTAGAAGGAATTAGTCCTGGTGGTGGTTGGTGTGTGATTAATATCATTCACTGACCGCCACCCGGACTAATTCCTTCTAGTATTTTGATTTTAGTATTTTATTTTTATTAGAGATTAATTTTATGTATTCTAGGAAAAATTAAACTATTTTTTTTATTTATTTTTTTATGTAACTTACATAATTTCTTTTTCTTTTACATTTTTCTGAAATCATAAACTTTTCCACAACTTTTTTTATAATATATTATGCATAAATTGCAGGGTGTGGTCACTGTAAAATGGCAAAACCTGAATTCCAGGAAGCTGCAGAAGAGGTCAAAGATGATCCTAAAATGGCTTTTGCTGCTGTAGATTGTACCAAACATTCTTCACTTTGTCAAACAGTTGGGGTCACTGGTTATCCCACATTTAAATACTACAGCTACTATAGTAAAGAAAGTAACGTTGATTATTCAGGCGGGCGGAAGGTAAGACATGTCTGTAATATTTATGAAATAAGCCGGTTAAGTTCTAACATACACTTCAGACTCATTGTGTATTTCTAAAAATAAGTGATTGACAATTTCTGGTTTGTTTGTGCTGAGATTGTTTGAGCCATGACTTGTATACGTATATGTTAAGTTTTCTAGTGAATCCCTCTTCATCTTGTTCATTCCTTCTAAATTCGTGATCAGATCACGAAAATTTTGAAACTGTTTAAGTATATAAACAGTTTATGCATTAAATTTGTTATTTTAAAATTAAATAAATGAGAATTTATTTAATATCATGTAGGTATCATTCTGATTAAAATAGTCTGATGAGGTGTAAATGCCGATATTTTAAATTTTCTTCCTCTAAAGTACCTTTAATTTTGTAGATTTTATAAAAATAAATATATTATCTTGTTACCACTGATAAAAAACAGGCAAATATGTAAGTTGTGCGAATTCAAAAAACAACTAAAGGAGAAAACTGAAAAAATATGTTTTTAATGCAATTTTTTATTTCTGAACATAAGAACTGATAATATAGATGTATAATATAATGCCGGAAAGTTAAAGATCTAGGAAAACATATTATCTTATACATAATGTTGTAAAAGTTAATAGAGAGTGATGAAAAGAAGATAAAACTAACTGATTATTTTAGATAATAACATAATAGATTTTTTAATACAACACATGTTTCTATAGAAATTCAGTTTAATTAATTCTTTAATAGTTTCGCGTATTTTTATCTCTAACTGTATTTGAAAATTCTTTAATTGATTTTATAAATGGAGGTAAGTGAAAGTCGTGTGTTGCCCGCACCAGATTTTTTTTTCAACTTTTCTTAACATTTTGATCCATAATTTTATTTTTAAACTAAATAATCTTGAAACATTGTAACAGGTTTGCCAAATGAATTATTTTATTATTATTCATAATACACAAATTGTTACCTTTATTAAACCTTAAGATAAATTAATATTTATTGTAATTTTTCAGAAATCAGATTTTATTGCTTTTTTGAAAAAAATGAGTCTTGCTTCAAAAGGAAACCAGAATGTTAAAGAAGAACTTTGAAGGTGAGTATTGTTAAGAAATATTTTTTTAAATAACTAAATGGAAAATTCAAGTTTATTTAACCTTTGGTGCTAAACTTTTCCATTTTATTCTTAAAAAAACAAGAGATGAGTATGATCATTCAATTAGAGGGAGTTATTGCAATGTTTTTGACCATTGCTAATTTCTTGCTATGAATCATTGATAATCTAAACTAAGGAAAGTGTCATTAATGAATTAAAATTGAAATTTTACAAGCACAAAGATTTAACAAAATTTTAGCAATAAAAAATTAAGACTGTTATAATGAAATGTGATGCCTGTTATATTTTAATATACATTCCATTTTATTTGGATATTTTATACTAAATTATAAATTGGTTTTGTATGTTATTTATTAAAGTATAGTTATTTAGATTGTACTTAATATTAAAATAATAGTTTATAAATATATATTTAAAATTGTTTTGTTTTTATTGATTTAATGTTACACTAATTATTTTTCTAAATAAGTGCCTTGTATTTTTTATGCAGATTTCTACTACTTAATAAATTATTTATATCTATACTGTTGTTTTATCTTTCCTATTTAAAAAATTGTATTTAACCCTTAATATTTTTGTATTGATGTTCTTGCTCCATTAAGACAATATATTGTGCGTTATGATAATTCAGGAATCTTTATTTTAGTACTTACAATTATCTATCCTACAAAAATATTTCGGTTTGATAATAGTTCTGGAATCATCTAAAAATATGGTGGACTTGAAACTTCATTGATAAGGTGACCTATCAGCAGGTTCTAATACAATCCCAAAATTGTTTTCTTATTTGCAATAACTCAATCTGCCATTTGTAAACCCTTGGTTTACTGATGAAGTCCTAGAAAATATTGTATTGAACCTTCTGTATTTTTTTTTTTTGATTTTCCTTTCACTGACATCACTTCATGTGTTTCCACCTGGTAATAGTAGTTTAGAATGTAGTATATAATTCTTCCTATTATTTTCCACAATATGTTTGTCCGATTTCTGGAAATCAGTACTGATTTTAATCTAGGCCCAAAGATCAGGCAAACATCATTTGAAATATCTTCCTCTTCTTCCAAACTGATACTTTACATACCTTTAATGATATTTGTTAAGCTCATCTCTATTAATGAAACTATCATCTATTAAAACATAACACTGTGTTCAGCATCATTAAACATAATTTTGCATGACTGTTAATTGTATGATCCTAAATTGATTAAGTTTAAAGAACATATATTTCTGTAGTAATAATAATAATAATAATAATAGGCTTAGCGAACCCGAAGGTGCGATGCCGATACCACCAAATTCTGCCTACACAGACTCGTCCAATGTTCACCAATCAAGCCCAAGCTCCCAAGATCAGCCTTAACGCAATCCTCCCATCTACGCTTCGGCCTACCTTTCGGATGCCTACCAGTCGGATCAGCAAATACCAACTTTCTCGGAATCCGCTCGTCATCGAGCCCAACAACTTTACTCGCCCATTTGAGTCTCCGCGATGCAATCAGCTCAATTATATTCAAAGGATACAAGTTCCGCAATTCCGCGTTGTGCAACCTTCTTAACTCCCCAGTGACCAAATATTTTACGCAATACTTTATTTTCGAAGACCTTAAGCCGTTGTTCATCCTTCAGAGTAAGTGGCCACGTTTCACATCCGTAAAGAACCGTTGGAAGAATAATAGTTTTATAAATTCTAATCTTTAAGTTTTTAGATAGAAGCCGCGAACTAAGTAACTTAGCAGCTGAATAATAACACGCATTTCCCACCTTTAACCGGGACTTTATTTCTTTTTGGATTTCATTTTTTTTAGTTATAATTGAACCTAAATACTTGAATTTCTCTATGTGTTCAAAAGTATGCCCTGATACATCAATATCACCAAAATCGCCACCGTTTCTGCTACTAATCATATATTTCGTCTTATCGGTATTTAATTCGAGTCCTATTTCTTTACCGGTTTTTTTTGTATTTCTGTAAAAGTTGAAATAAATTATTTGTGGTAGAGGTTTACAACAGGTTTGTTATCCTGGAGAAACCTAAGTAAAGGTAAGTACACAAGTTAGCATGAAAAATTAGAATGACGCATTACCTTCCTACTATAAACTGTGGAGGAACAAAATAAAAACTGGTAAAAATTTAATGATCCTGTTAATATCTAGTCATTTCATGAAAACTAAGTGTATTTACAAAAACTATAAGCTTTGATTAAAATCTGGAGAGGAGAGAAGAGGCTGGAATCAGTGCAAAATTTCTGTATTGCAGCTCAACAAAGTATTGATGTTCTATTTAAAAGGCTTTTGCCTCAATTGGCCTTTTAGTATAGTGAAATTAGGTATAAAACAGGCTTAACCAGAACATCCAAAATCTGAAACCTGTCAGAAATTGTTCTGTACCCTTCCTTGTTAACTGCTAAAAAGTCCCAAAGTTTTCCTTGTCTGAAGGAGAGAGAAAACAAAATCAGATTTGGTGAATATTTCAAAAAGTATGATGTTTACTGCAAACATTGGTCTATATAAAATTGAAATACCTAATAATATCTTTTAAAACGGTTATATAAATTCCTTGCTAAAATGTATGGTTGGGGAGATATTAAAGGGGTAGTATACAAGGGTTTTCCTCATTAAGTAAAAATTAATTTAAACACTGAAGTAACATTTTTTATCATAGATATGATCAATTACAATTAAATTCTTATTCAATTATGACCGAAAACTATAATGAACCATTGCCACCATGAGTGCGCATAAGTTGAAAATTAAAAAAATGAAATCCCAAACCAATGGATGAATTTTATTTTTTCACTACTTCGCTTACTCCAAGAAGTACAAAATCTAACCATTAGATCTCTACATTACTTTTTTGGTCTTGTTGAATTGTAAACATTCGTTTGTTTTTTCTTGTTTTTCCCTCTCAGATAATAATTTAATTATTATTTACAATAATTATGTCCACAATTATTATTATTACACTTTATAGCATGCAAAAATAAGGTAAGGCTAATACATTCCAGTATTAAACCCCTAGAAGTTCAGTTTACTCCAGATTAAACATAAAATTTGGATATTATTTAAATTCAACGCACAATTTTTAAATACATACCAACTACAGCAAAAATCAGAGCCTTATCAAATCTCTTTAATTCTGTTTGTTTTATGTGTTTAACATTAATGTCAACTTTATGCTACTATGGCTAATCGGACGATGCAACAGTGGGAGCCCTAAATTTTGCCTATCCAGATTTAATTAAGATAGGGATCTTAACGAGTACCTGACATCGCACATGCTCGGGACCACCTTTTTACGCCCCCTCCGAAGTACGGCATGATCAAGGATTTTTCTTCGAATGTCACGACAGGCCTGAAGCCCTTTGGCCGCGCGATGTAGTTTCCGTAATGCGATTCTCTATGATAATCTTTTGGCTTACATGTCTAACATACCCGAATGACAGGCTGTGATTGAATCTCCATTTAATGGGTGTAAAAAATCCTAGGACCACCAGTGTGTTTGAACTCGTGTCTTTTGTCATAGAACGCTGTTATACTTTCTACCTTGCTACAGGCGATCCCTGTATCCATTGTATTCTGTTGTTTTCGAGGTAAGTTATTCAAAGTACTTTTTCTTATCTTTTTTTTTTTTTTTTTTTTAAATGTTGAATCACCATTTTGTAAATTAATTTTGTCAAATATCATAAAAAAATGTTTCTCCTACGAAGATTATGGAGATAAAATAAATCATGACCTAGCTTACCAGCTTCAATTTGAATGGTAATAGAAATTCTTACGTCTAATAACTAACGAGATAAAATAGTTATCTCAAAAGTGAAAACTCTTTTATTTCTAAAAATCGGAAAAACAACATTTTGCTGCTTTTATGTGACAAATATAGAAACTGTTCTTCTTACTTAAATTACAAAGATAAAGTACATTATAAAATGAGCTCCAATTTTATTGGTAATAGATATTTTAGCGTTTAATAGTTTCGGAGATAAAGTCTTCTTTGTAAAAAACTTTCTTTTTTTTATTTCAAAACGACACTTCATTATTTCCTTGTGTTAAATTTCATAAAAACTAACTAATAAATACACTTTCTAAGAAAATTATGAAGTAAATCATGATCCGTTTAACTGCTTTGATTGGTGTGGTGATAGACATTTGTACCATTAATAGTTTTCGAGATGAAGTTCTTTTGTAAAAACTTTTTTCTTTAAAAAACGGAAATCGACATATGTTACTCTATTTTGCAAAATATATGCCGTTCCTACAATATCTCATCATCATCAATCATTCATTTTATCATGGAAATTTATAAAATCATTTTAAACTGCTGTTCTGTAAGTAATTCTATTATTACTTTCACTTACTATATATAGTAAGGGGAAGTATTGCGATCGTGAAAATTTTCGAATTCCAGTTTTCAACGGAAATACACGTTTTAGGGTCCCCTGAGTCCAAATAACCAAGTCCCGCAAAAAGGTAGTGTGTGTGTTGTGGTAACTCCCGGGCGGAAACGGTAAGTCCTATGAAACTGAAATTTCATATTTAAGACAACTATACGCCCGAGACGTGACAAAACTCTTTTCATCAAAATGAGCTTACCCTAAGAGGCACTTTATACTATGCATTTTGCACCTTTTTTCGATTTTCTCGAAAACGGTTCCGACGATTTTGATTAAACTGGCTATATCGATGTAAAATTTAATGGGCTTTAATATCATGTAGGTTTTATTTGGATAAAAATGGTCTGACAGGGCTTAAATGCCGATATTTTAAATTGTCTTCCCCTAAAGTACCTTTAATTTTGTAGATTCAATAATAATAACTAGATTATCTTGTTAACGCTGATGAAAAACAGGTAAATATATAAATTGAATAAATTCGATACCCAACTAAAGGAAAAAACAGAAAAAATATTTTTTTAATGCAATTTTTCGTTTTTGAGCATAAGAGCAGTAATATACATGTATGATTGATATACCGTTGGAAAGCTAAAGATTTTAGAAAAAATATCATCTCATACACAAGCTTTTAAAAGTTAATAGAGAGTGATGAAACGAACATAAAACTAACTGATTATTTTAGATAATAATATAATAGATTTGTTAATGAAACACATTTTCTATATAAATTCAATTTGATTAATTCCTTAATAATTTCACGTATTTTTATCTCTAACTGTATTTGAAAATTCTTTCATTGATTTTAAAATGGAGGTAAGTGAAAGTCGTGTGTTGCCCGCACCAGATTTTTTTTTTCAACCTAAACGTAAACAATTCTCGGTGTTTAATTATCCTATTATTTATTTTTCTTATCTTCCTTTTCAAACATTAGTAGTTGTAATGTAAGTGTGACCATGGCTGATGTCAGCTATTTAAAATAAGAAGAAAACTCAAAAGTTTAACATTAAAAGAACAAGAGCGTCGGTTTGAGCAACATACTACTTTCCCTAGCCTGGACGTTTCTTTTTTATTCCTCTTTTATTATCATTTCCAAGACAGAATTTCTTTAATGCTCTGGTCAGGCTGATGCGTTCCAAAGGGCTATCCTAAGTCCCCTCCTTATCCTCGGTAAGTTTTCGAAACTTAATTTAGTTATGATTTGTGGAATTGCGAAAAAACTTTAAGGGAGGAGAAGGAAAAAACGTAGAACGACTCTCAAAAGGTAGTTCGCTCACTATGTTAGATCAGATACACATTTTAACCTCATTCAGAGGATTTTAAAATCGCGGAGTAAAATGGGTTAACTAACTGAAATTTAGAGATTTTATGGTCATTTTCTCTCTAGAGAAGTACCGCATTCACCAAATTCCAGCTCATTTAATCCAAAATAAATGCCACTCATATAGCGGATTAAAACTATTAACTTGCATAAAAGCAATTCTTCATGTAATTAATTGCGTTTTTTACTTTCACTTACCTACGTATGAAATATATAGTTCAGGAAATTAATGCAATCGTGACAACTTTCGAATTCCAGTTTTCGACGGAAATACACGTTTTAGGGTCTCCTGAGTCCAAATGACCAAGCCCCGAAAAAAAGTCTGTGTGTGGTAAGTCTAGCGCAAAAGCGAAAAGTCGTGCGGAACTGAAATTTCATATTTAAGACAACTATACGTCCGAGATGTTACAGCAACTTTTTCATCAAAATCGGCTGACTAAAAGAGCCATTTTATACTATGCATTTTGCACCTATTTACGTTTTTCTCAAAAACAGCTCTAACGATTTCGATTAAACTCGCTATATAGATGTAAAATTGGACGGGCTTTAAATCATGTTAGTTTGATAATTATTGAAATAGTATGACAGGGGTTCAATGCCGATATTTTAAATTTTCTTCCTCTAAACTACATTTAATTTTATACATTCCCAAAGATTAACCATATCATCGTAATGGCATTGGTGAAGGACGGCTAAATATACAGGTTGGACGAATTTGATGACCAACCAAAGGATAAAACAGCAAAACTGTTTTTAAATGCAATTTTTGTTTTTTAATAATAAGAACAGTAATATAGACGTATAATGTACCGTTTGCAAGAGAAAGATTTTAGAAAAAAACATTATGTTATACACCAAGTTCTAAAAGGTGACATAAAGTGACGAATGGAGAATAAACTTATTGCTGATTAACAATTTAATAGTTATTATTTAATCTAAATCATATGTTTCCTACGAAAATGAATATACGTTTCATTAAAATCAACTCAATATATTTTTCAAATTGAATTATGGTTAATTGTTTTTAAATTGAGTCTAATAGTCGAGGTAAGTGAAAGTCATGTATTGCCGCACCAGATTTTTTTCTTATGTGTGCCATGTTAGTGTGAAAAAGCAGGTAACACCACTGGGTAAATATTAATTTGAAGAATTACATTCAATTTTTTTTTTTTTTTTAACACCGACTTGACGTTTAAATAATTACAGAATGTCTTAATTTTTATTAGCAAGAAATATTTATAACATATTCGGGTCTGAAGGCATCGTTGCCCTTATACTTGGGACACACCTCCGAGATTACTTCCGAATGGTATTTATCTTGCACCTGAACTCTTCTTGCCTAGTTGAACATTAAGAATATACTAATCTACCGATTCTGAAACAACTCTATTTTTGAAAAAATTATAAAAGCACCTGCATTATGCAACAAAGAATTTACGAATGAAATAACATTATTTCATTAGTAAATTCTTTGTTGCGCTTTGTCCAACGATTTGCATAAACTGTGCAATTACGGGTGTTATTTTTCACAAAATATCTCTCGCTTTATATTTAAATTGCTTCAATATCCAAGTTATGAAAGCCTTGTATTCACGCAGAAAGTGAATCAAAAACTTCCACTCCCGTTTTGCGTTTTAGACATCAAGGAACAAATTTTAATTTTGTGTCTATTAGTAGTATGCATACACAGGGTATTATAAATTTTTGTTCTCTGAGTGTATATATTGTCTGGTTTTGTTGAATTAAAATAAGGTCCATGTAAATGTAACAGCTATAAACAAGCTGCCGTTAGTTTAATTAAGAGGGATTGAGCAAGTAGGTATCTAGAATGGTCATAGGTTTCATAAAATTTACTTTTGATTACTCATTGAAAAACGTATTTACCTCAATACAGCTCCCTCTGTTTCTTTTCCTATATACAGGGTGAGTCATATTGAACTTTCCGATTTCAAAGAGGTACATAATAAAAACAAAGCAAGATGCAATGAAAATTATTTTATTATGATTTGAAAATGATATCTTGTAAATGTCTACCTCCATTGTCGAAACACTGACGGAGCCTTTCCTGGAAGTTGTTCATGGCTCTGTGAATCATATTCAGAGGAATATCATTAATTTCTTCAGTGATGGCAACCTTCAGTTCATCGATAGTTCGGGGACGATGATTGTACACCTTTTTCTTGAGGTAACCCCAAAGAAAAAAATTGCATGGTGTACAATCAGGCGATCTGGGGGTGCACTCAATGTCACCTTGCAAAGACATAAGACGGCCGGGAAATATCTGCCTTAGAAATTCCATTGAACTACGAGATGTATGGGCAGTAGCACCATCTTGTCAAAGCAACTGCATGTCATGGCGTGTCTGATGGCGCCATCCGCACCCTTCCACTCCCTCCAGTGTTCGGGCAATCGGTAAGTTCAATATGAATCACCTTGTACATATCGAAAACTCAAAAGGTAACATGATCATTTTTACTTTCACTTACTATATATAGTAAGGGAAAGTATTGCGATCGTGAAAATTTTCGAATTCTAGTTTTCAACGGAAATACACGTTTTAGGGTCCCCTGAGTCCAAATAACCAAGTCCCGCAAAAAGGTCTGTGTGTGTGTATGGTAACTCCCGGGCGAAAACAAAAAGTCCTATGAAACTGAAATTTCACATTTAAGACAAATATACGCCCGAGAGGGTACAAAAACTTTTTCATCAAAATGAGCTTACCCTAAGAGGCACTTTATACTATGCATTTTGCACCTTTTTTCGATTTTCTCGAAAACGGTTCCGACGATTTTGATTAAACTGGCTATATCGATGTAAAATTTAATGGGCTTTAATATCATGTAGGTTTTATTTGGATAAAAATGGTCTGACAGGGCTTAAATGCCGATATTTTAAATTGTCTTCCCCTAAAGTACCTTTAATTTTGTAGATTCAATAATAATAACTAGATTATCTTGTTAACGCTGATGAAAAACAGGTAAATATATAAATTGAATAAATTCGATACCCAACTAAAGGAAAAAACAGAAAAAATATTTTTTTAATGCAATTTTTTCTTTTTGAAAATAAAAACAGTAATATACATGTATGATATACCGTTTGAAAGCTAAAGATTTTAGAAAAAAATTATCTTATACACAAGCTATTAAAAGTTAATAGAGAGTGATGAAAAGCCGATAAAACTAACTGATTATTTTATATAATAATATAATAGATTTTTAAATAAAACACATGTTTCTATAGAAATTCAATTTAATTAATTGTTTAATGGTTTCACTCATTTTTATCTCTTACTGTAAAATTCTTTAATATATTTTAAAAACGGAGGTAAGTGAAAGTCGTGTGTTGCCCGCACCAGATTTTTATTTTTCGAATATCCTAGATATCGAAGTCCATCGATGGGTTATCGAAGTTTGTATTTTAATAAATTACCGTCACTTTTGAGAATGTGCTTTGGTTTTTCGATTTACTTTATTATCTTCAATATTAAGTTTCATTATTAAGGATTTGAGGAATGAATGTTGGCAACTTTTTGTTGCGGCGAAGACCGTATCGGGTTGTACGGCCCGTGATGATGTCTATAAATGTATATTTAAATGATAAGCATTTGGTTTGAAAGTACTAAGTTACCATTTCATTTTTATTAGTACGATAACAAAAGTTTATTAATAATGAACTAAAAAAATGCATTCGATATTAAGCAAAAAATAATCTGGTGCGGGCAACACACGACTTTCCCTTGTCTCGACTGTTAAAATACATTTAAAAACTATTAAATATACTTCAATTTGAAAAATATTTTAAGTTGATTTTAATAAAACGTGTATTAATTTTCGCCGGAAACATGTAATTTAGATTAAATAATATAACTATATAAAATTGCATTGTTTTTCTACGTTTCGTGTGAGTGCTTTGCCAATTAAGTCGGATCAGATGTCTTTCATATAAAATAAGTCCAGAGGTCATTAAACTACTTTATTTAACACAATCCATCAATCTTTCTCATAAAATAAAATCATGTTTATGTTTATTTTTTGTTTTTTTATGTTAAAATTAAAAGACATATGTTACGAACTAGTTACTTTTTAAATGAGTTACAGTCCCTAGAATATGTCACATATATTTATTAAACTAAAGGAAATTATAGTCATTATATAGCAATATTTACGCCTGATGATAATTGTAATGTATTTTAAAAAGCTCATAATTATTACCATCCGTTTATGAATCCGTCAATGTTCAGCTGAATACGTGGAAAAGCTCAGAGCTTCTTTAAAGTGTGTTTTACTTCAAAGGCAATTAACTAGTCGATTCAAATTATTTCACATGGGGAAGATTTTTACTTTCACTTAACTATATATGAAATATATTATAAGGGATGCGATTGTGAAAATTTTTGAATTGTAGTTTTCAACGAAAATACACGCTTTAGGGTTCCCCTGAGTCCAAATGACCACTCAAATGTGTGTGTAGGCAAGTCTAGCGCAAAAACGAAAAGTCGTACGGAACTAAAATTTCATATTTAATTCAAGACAATTATACGCTCGAGATCTTCTTTTAAAATCAATTTTCAACCCACAACACATTATATTAAATATCGAGCTTGCTACTTTTCGTCCTATTTGATAGAAGTAAGCTAGATATGTAATATAATGTGTTGTGTGTTAAAAAGTGATTTTAAAAAAAGTCTTGATATTGGGGAAAGAACCCCGAAACGTAGAAAAACAATGCAATAGATAGAGAAGAAAAATAAATGTGTAAGAAAAAAAAAAGTTGAGAAGTTTTTTTTTCAGTGTGAAATATTAAATAAAACTTCCTAAAAAATTATAAAAGAAAAGAAAGTATATAAAATTGTTAATCAGTATAAAGTTTAATCCCTATTCGCCACTTTGTATTGCCGTTTACCTCTTTGTGTATCAGATAATATATTTTCTAAAATCTTTCTCTTTCCAACGGTATATTATACGTCTATATTACTGTTCTTATTATTAAAAAACAAAAATTACATTAAAAAACAGTTTTGCTGTTTTATCCTTTGGTTGGTCATCAAATTCGTCCAACCTGTATATTTAAGATGATATGGTTAATCTTTTTAAATGTTCAAATTTAAAGGTAATTTAGAAGTAGAAAATTTAAAATATCAGCATTTTAGCTCTGTCAAGCTATTTAAATCAGAATGAAACCTACATGATATTAAAGCCCATTCAATTTTACGTCAACATAGCGAGTTTAATGAAAATCATCTGAGCCGTTTTTGAGAAAATCGTAAAAAGGTGAAAAATGCATGGTATTAAGTGGCTCTTCTAGTCAGCCGATTTGGATGAAAAAGTTGCTGTAACATTTCGAGCGTATAATTGTCTTGAATTAAATATGAAATTTTAGTTCCGTACGACTTTTCGTTTTTGCGCTAGACTTGCCAAACACACACATTTGAGTAGTCATTTGGACTCAAGGGACCCTAAAGCGTATATTTCCGTTGAAAGCTACAATTCAAAAATTTTCACAATCACATCCCTTATAATATATTTCATATATAGTTAAGTGAAAGTAAAAATCTTCCCCATGTAAAATAATTTGAATCGACTAGTTAATTGCCTTTGAAGTAAAACACACTTTAAAGAAGCTCTGAGCTTTTCCACGTATTCAGCTGAACATTGACGGATTCATAAAAAAAAAAAAAAAAAAAAAAATCAAATTGAAAATATCATAATTATTAAAATTTTTAAAATACATTACAATTATCATCAGGCGTAATAATTGCTATATAATGACTAATTACCTTTAGTTTAATAAATATATGTGACATATTCTAGTGACTGTAACTCATTTAAAAAGTAACTAGTTCGTAACATATTTCTTTTAATTTTAACATAAAAAAACAAAAAATAAACATAAACATGATTTTATTTTATGAGAAAGATTGATGGATTGAGTTAAATAAAGTAGTTTAATGACCTCTGGACTTATTTTATATGAAAGACATCTGATCCGACTTAATTGGCAAAGCACTCACGAACTTAAGTGACATTCTCAAGGCTAAGATCCTCTGACGTAACTGTTGGAGAAGACGAGGAAATCTTTAAACATATTTTCCTTTAAACGCGCAATTTTCTAATTATTTTCTAGATTAACTTCATTTAATTAGATCGAATAAAATAAATCACAGTTCCTTAATCGATCCTTTCGACCTCATCGCGATGAAGAGTTAGGAAACAAAAATGTAAATGATACATTATATTTAATTATATTCTTCGGACTTCGGAGAGTGGTATCTGGAATACTATTTGTGATTTTTGAATGGATGAGTTCATATATTTACTAAAAAACAAACTGCTGTATTATTAAATACTTACTGGTGCGCTCATTTTAATTCCCATAAATGCTGATTACATACAGCTTATTACACTTATTTATCATTACACTTATTTATCAAAAACTAAGAATCAAAAAAGTTTAGATAATTAAATAAAATATTTACTCTTACTTTTAATTCGAGGCGTTACTAAAAAAAAACATAATGAGGACTTTGTCAAGGCTATTGAATGATAATTAACTTTATTCATATTTATATTTATATAATCATATTATAAGATCAATTATATAAGTTTTACTCTGAAAGCTATTGGGAACTGAAATGTAATCTTCAAAGACAACATGAAGTCCAGTGAAAATTTGAATGTAACATCAAGTCAACTGTGTATTTATAACATCTTGCGGGTATATCTCAAGAAAAATAAACCTGCTAAAGATGGTTAAGTATTCAATACAAGTAAACAATAAATGTTTTAATATTTGATACAAAAAGGTTTTATTAAAGTTGATCCCAATAATTTTAAAGCATTTAAAAAATATATATAAACATATATTTTAAAAATTAAATTCCTAATTTACAAGAATCTTTCTCGCTAACATAATTGAGGAAAAATAATGGAAGAAACCAGATTATTACACCAGGTTTCAATATTGACATACTCCAAGTTAAGTTAGGAATCATCAATCGGTTTTATGTAAGATGTAAGTAGTCATGTAAAATTTTTACGATAATCTTGGTTTTTATTTTTATGTTTATTTTATTATTATAAATTATTATTATATTATTATTATATTATATTATAATTATGATTATTATAAATATCTTTTTTTTTCTACAGTTACCGAAAAGACCCAGTTTATAAAAAATATAGCTGCCAAGTTATACAGCTTCCTCATAAAGCATATCTTAGTTGAATTTTATAATTTTCTGAGTCTATACTACTAGAACATCTACACCAAATTAAAAAAAAAAAAAATGCCTCTTAAAATGGTGAGATTCAGGTCTTGAGTGACCTGAATGACTCAAAATAAAATACTAAAAAGCTAATAGCGGTCATACCAACAATAAATGTCGTGTTGTTTTTATAACACATTATGAACGGTAAATACTGCGTCCAATGAGAACAATGAATAAAAAAAAAACATGATTATTAAATTCGATTTATTACAGTTCAATAGAATAGCAATCTTTTGATTTTCGGCCTTTGATGTATTAATTCAGTACAGATATTTTGGGTATCTATCTAAAAATGGAGTAAATTAGATTTTTAATGTTTTTAACTTAAAAAAAAAAAAAAATAGTGGAAATGTTCATTGTATATGTAAAACACCTATCTGAAATATTATTTGTAATATTATTTGTTTATTTTTTTATTTATTATTAATACTTCTAAAACCGTAAAACGTTTATTTCTGTTGAACACTTTTTAAGGTTTGTGTAAAACAAAAAGGATTACAAATGAAAGGAATTTTCATTCACTTAAGAAGCATTAAATTATCCAATACAACAACAACTATTATCTCCAAGTTATGAAATGTTCTTAATAATAATAATAGGCCTACCGAACCCCAAGGTTCAATGCCGATATCACTAAACACCACCAACACCGAATCGTCCAATGATCACCGTTCAAGCCCAAGCCCCTAATACATTACTTGAGAGGCTGAATTTTCAATAAGAGCCATAAAATACAAATTGAGAATCAAGACTTAAATGCATAATTTTTAAGGAGAAGTAATTGTTCTAAAGAGTACGAGAAAATTTTCGCAATTTTTCATACGAATTTCAGCTTCAAGGTAGGCCAGCCATAAAACCTCTTTCGTGCTTTATAATTCTAGGTCTAGGTCAAGGTTAAGGTCGTCAGGTTTTAAAGGCCAATGTCACCTGGCTAAGGTAATGAACCTACAAGAAGATAAGGTGCCTTAACTGCGGGGATGGCAGGCTGCTCACGGTGGAGCGGTGATTTGTTTTTCAGCATTCTTTTCTTCTTTGGCGACAAAAATTAAATTTGAAGGGATAATTTAAATGAAAATATCGTAACGTCATTTCGATTTTACGCAGGTAGTTCCTGACATAGAATGGTAGTAGAAACCAGATGTTTCTATGCCCTACAAAAAGCTCTCCGATACAAAAGCCTTTCCAGGAAAGCAAAACTCTTGTTATACAAAATAATAATTAGGCCGGTTGTAATGTATGGCAGTGAGACGTGGACCCTAACTAAAGAAAACAGAAGAGCTCTACTGGTTTGGGATAGGAGTATATTGAGAAGGATTTTTGGAGCCGTAAAAGAACACAGAGGGAGAATCAGAAGCAACGCCGAACTTACAGAATTGTATGGAGAGCCTGATATCCTCTGTGCTAGTAGGAAGAGCAGGCTGAGATGGTTCGGGCATGTGCAAAGGATGGAGACCTGTAAGCTGCCTACAATGGTGTTAAATGGTGCACCAGGAGGGAAAAGAAAAGGGACAGACCAAGACGACGGTGGATTGAGGACTTGGAAGAGGATTTGAGGAGGATGGGAGTTGAAAATTTGAGGAGTCTTGCTGGAGATCGCGAGGCATGGGGAAGAACGGTGGCAGAGACCCAGGTCCTACAAGGACTGTAGCGCCCAACAGTGAGTTGCTGACATAGAAGCGGTAGGAACACAGCCGCAAGTCAAATCGATTCATCATTAGCTTTTGTAATTTAACTGTTATCCAAAAAATATATTCGAATTCGACTTTCTATTTTATATATAATATATGTACATTATATACATATATATATAATGTACATATATTATATATACAGGGTTCTCATAAATGCCTAGTGATTTTGTGGGGCCAGATAAGAAACATCAAAAGACACGGAAAAGTTCATATGGCCGACCCATAGCCGGATTCTCAACGTTTAGGGAAGAAAATAAATTTTTTAGATTTTTGCTGTAACCCATGGTTTTTATAAGAAAAACTAAAAGATACTTGATGTGGACGCAAAGAAAAATAAGTGGTACCAAGTATTATGTATTCAGGATACTGAGGGGTGTAGATCAACATTTGACAATTATTATTATATTAAATAAATATTAATAGGCCATTGTCAGCGGAAGTTCAAAAGGTTTTACCCTTAAGTAAATTTTACTCTTTTATCGTTAAGTTGACATTTTTATCTGGGAAATTTAAAGTCTAACGATAGAAGAATAATAGCTATATATAATAAATAGTCATAACTATAACGCAGATCAAGGGAGAGCAGAGGAAATCCAAGAGTAGAAATTTACTTTGAAAGTTTGTAGCATTAAAAGCATTACAATAGCAAATCGCATGAATATTCTTCCGCCTTTGGTCGCGGATCCAAAATCGACATATTACCAAGGGATTTTTTAAAGAGAATAAAACATCTTTCCTGGGTTATGCCGTATGATAGGATCTGACTTCCGGTTTAGTTTCGGATCATCCATGGTAAATATGAGGTTAAATGAAGAAACAAAAAGCAACATATTCTTTCGTTATCTTGCAATAAAAAAATCTTATTTAATAACCATTATCTTGATAATTATTTTGTAGTTATGAAATGAAATATGAATATAATAAAGAAAATTTAATATTTCATATCATCTAAACTATATCGTCGATGAAGTCTTCATTGTCACTGTTGAAGAGTTTTCCACAGGTCTGGATCCATCCTCAATAATAGTATAGATATGTTTATTCTATATAGAAATGATTCTATATAGAAATAATATTGATGGCTCATCTTGGTGACGATAGCCTGAAAAGATGAGGAAAATTTACAGCTTTTTGTTTTGCTGTGAAATAGGGAGAACTATAATTGTTGTTTTATCTAATTCATTCCTTTATTGCGAATTATTTGGATTTAGCAAAACGGCGAGATTACTTTGCATGTTGCCTCTAGTTCTTCCACGCACAAATCAAACAATCAATCATCGGCACAATAACTCATTAATGAGTCAAGGCCTCCTAGATAAGCCCGTGTCATGTTTCCCCGTCCCGTGCAGCCACCATCCAGTTTCGCACTCCAAGCAACATCCGGGCATCGTGTGCTGTTGCACATCTCGCCAGCACATCTTAGGTCTTACTTTTCGCCTTGATCCATGTATTTCTTCAAGGATAATTCTTTTAGAGATCGAATCTTCATCCATCCTCGCCAGATGCCCTGCCCACCTTAAACTTTTCAGTCTAATGAATTTTGTAATATTCTATTTCGGCGCCATTCCTGTTCTTCCGTTATTCCACCGTAGATTGATCGAAGGATCTTCCTCTCATGAATTTAAATCGCAAAAACATCCGACTTGCTCAATGTCCATGTCTCAAAGCCATAGCTGAGGACTGAGCGAATTAAGGTTTAATAAAGCTGTGCCTCCGTTCCTCTTGAAAGTAGGTGGCTACGGAAGTGACTACGTAGGCCTTAAAAACATATATTGGACTTGCTGATACGGAACCTAATTTCCTTGGAGACATCATTTTCCACATTTACTTGGCAGCCGAGATATAAAAATTCGTTGACTCTCTCAAATTTGTAGTTTCCAAATCTTACTTTCTCGCCCTGTACTGTTTGCTCTTGGTATCATTGATTATTAAAGCCATTTTCTGAGCGGCTTTAGCAAGGACTAGAAACGCTTCAGAGACTGCATGGAATGACATTATAACAGTCCCATTATACCAACGTCATCAGCACACCAAAGAAGCTCCACAGTTCTGTTAAGTATTGTACCGCCCAGCTGTATATTTGATGACCTTCTTTAGGCTGATGTTAAAAAGAAGGCATGCCTCCTTGACGGAGAACCCTACATGAGAAAAGTGGCTCAGTTATGCCAGCATGAACCCTCACAAAGCATTCTATGCCCTCTATTGTAGCCTGACACATCCTTGAAAGTTTTTTTGATATACCAAGTTCATCCTTTCATGCTATCATGTGCACTTTTAAAATCAATAAACCAGGGTTCGGATGTTATATTCCCTCCCCTTTTCCAGAGCTTGGCGTAGAGTTAAGACCTGATCTACTATTCTTGTATGGTCCAACTATTCTTTCAACTAGAGGAAGCAAACGTTCAAAGAGAACCAGGACCAGGGAAAGAACCTTGTACTCGACTGGTAGTAGTGAAATTTCCGCGATAGTTCCTACAATTGAGCTGATCACTCTTCTTATGTATTGAACAAATTATTGTTTTAGTCCAGCTCTACGCCTTCGACCCAATTAACATGAAAAGATCCTGTAGCGCCAGGATAATTTCCAACCCTCCATGCTCGAAGAGCTCTGCGACTAGACCATCATAACCTGGAGCGTTGTTATTTTTAAGTCTTGATAAGGTTGTCGAAATTTCTTCCTCGTCGGGAGGATGTATATCATTGATCGGATACAGGTGGGATGGAGGTTCTTCAAGTGGATTTTCTTCGCTAAGCAGGTCTTGGGAAGTATTGGTGCCATCTTCTCAGGATCATATTTTCCTCATTCTGTTCTTCATACTCTTAGCTTGGGTTTCTTCCATTGTTTATTTTCTGAAATAGAACTTCCTGATCTCATTATTAGTCTTCAGGTTCTGCGCTTTCTGTATTTGTTTGCTCCTCCACTGTCTTTTCTTCAACTGGAATAGGCTTTTTTCGAATGCGCGTATAAATCATATTGTTCTGGAAAGGAAATAATGCCCATTTGAAACATAAAGGAGAAGCAATTAAGCTTAAAAGCTCTTGTATAATGAAGTAAAATTTTAACTTCCTCTAAAAAAAAAATCGCTTCTTACTAAAATGAAATAATTCCCTCCTCTTCTACTTAATATCAATGGTTCTCAACAAAATATCTTCGCGGAGTGCTTCATTCATCAGTACCATGCCAAGCAACCCCTATATTAAATTACCAGAGTTAATAATTTTTAAAGAAAAGGTTATTTTGACAGTGAACAGATTTTTTTAACAACTCCAGAACCCGCTTCGTCTCAATAACCAAATGGATATAACTTGAACTCATCATATAAATGGGTAATTCGAATTAGTTTCATAATTTTTCACCCAATTCCTTTTGAGATATTTCCGTGTAAACATTGCGAATATTTTTGTCCATTTTTAAAATTCATTTACAAAAAAGGACTATGCTCTCAAGATCAAACTTTTTACAACATGTAGGACTATGACTGAGCTATATAGGAAAAATAATCTAAGGTGTCTTTTTTCCTTCATATACTTTTATCTGGTTAAAAATGTTTAACCACTTTCTTTACTATTTACGTAATGTGTTGTGTAGACCAAAAATATAAAGCATATCCTTATCTTATTGGTAGTTTTAATTTTGATTTGATATCTAAAAAATTACAAGAATTAGAAAGCTTTTCTCAATTAATGTTTTGAGCCGTGAAGCAGAAAATAATGTTTCTGACTTAAAGCGGCTGACACACTAATAGAATTGCTAGAAAAATATTTTATTTAAGGTTTTGTATTCAGGAAAGAATATAGAATAACTGGTGATAAATCATGAAAAAAAAAAAAAATTGAGGGCCATGGTCTGGACGATTTCGAATGGTTTGATCCGTTAATTGTTTCAATAAAAAATTACGAATATTTCCTAAAATGGAAATAGTACTTACTGCAAATTATCGATTTAATTTTAAGTCGCATCCGACTAACTGTAACATTTTATTATTGAAATAATGGACTAACGAATTATCGTGAAGAATTTCGGCGCACATTGTACCTGAATATTAGGGATCGGCTAAATATTTAAAAAAATCTGATAATATTAATATATCTAAAACACATTAGATAAATAACAAAAAATTGGAACCAGGAATATATGTGTATGGTTAGATGATGATTGGAAAGGCCGAATGACGCTAAGAATTTTAAGATTTTAAATGTCTGAGGAAATCTCAGAATTAAAGAAAACAGCTTCAGACCAAGAGCTTTATAGATAAAAAATAGTTTAATTATGAATATTTGAATAGAGAATGGAGTGTTTCAGGAACGGGGCAAGTCTCCATGTTACTTACTGGATAAATATGACTTTTATATACTTACAAAGTTTTTTCGGTCATTCTTTATAGATTAAAGCTATTCGCAGAACAAAAAGGCGGATGTTATTAGAGTGGTTTACGTCGTTGCTGACTGGGGATCAAATAATTACCACTAGAACCATCCTAAATAAAAGTCAAAACCTAATCAAGAACCATATTCTGGTCAATCAGGAATGTTATGAGCGCATTCAGAAGAGACCGTTGTATGAGGTTTTAGAGAAAATGAACAATCCAGGCAAATTGATTCGCCTGAAATATAAGGTGCCGGATCCGGTTACTCACTGTCTGTTCCTGGAGGTTTTCATCAAATGAAGATCAAAAATTGAAGAGGGTGCAAAGGGATCCAGGAATCGGAACTGCTGGCACAATAGTTTTCTGGCTCGGTTTTGCCGTGGACTTGCTTGAACATATTAGCCATGACAAACTTTATCAGGCAGTGCCATCCAGGATACTATAAATTAACGAAGCTAAATCTAAATAAAATTATTCTGGATACAGAAAAAAAGATAGTCTTTTAATGGTGTAAAGTAGTTAACTATGCTGTAATCACTTGCGATTTAAGAAAGTGGTAAGTCTGCTGAGATTAAGAAGCGACTATAGCCAACGCATTCTACTTCTATGACCTCAAGCCCTGCTGATCAAGGAATTAATTTTATTAAGTTTTTCAAAAAGCTTTAACATAGTAAGGAGCTGGATTGAAAAGATAGGTTGGATTACAGGTGTTACTAGGAAGGACAATCCGACAAGCGGCCCTTATGTCTCCAGTAAAAAGGAACTTTTACTGACACCTTGGTTCCCTCCAAGCACCAAATAGAGTTGGAGAGTGAAAATTCATTTTTATGACCGTAACGGAATAAATATTTACTGATTCGAACTCACACTGTTCAAGATCGGGAAATCTAGAACCCTCGTCTCAACAACACCACTACCACAGCCTCTATGATACCTTTGGAATCAAATACCCCACCTCTTGCAACAGAAAAAGTGGGGGATCACTTGAATGCAACAACAGTCAGATCCTAAAGGTTTAGTCTCAAGTAGTTCCCTACACTAGCACCCATACGAAAGACAAAATAGCCTACAGCAAGCAAAACGAAACGTTGCTTTATAGGGTATTGTTGGTATTTTTCTCAAACGTTTGACTCATGATAAAATTGATGTCGACTAAAAGGATAACAAGGAAGGTTGAAGAAGAATACACCTTCTTAGCAAGAAAACACATCGGTTTTGAAGAGACTGTTAATAGCAAAAGTTAAAAGGTGATTGAGAGAGATCGTTGAGGTGAGTCGACCATTTTATTTAATATAACATGCCTTGGCACTCAGAACGGAGATAATAGATAAGGGATGAAATTAATTATTGATTTTTGACCAAATACTATTTCAGGTTATTACAATAAAACAGTTGATCCGGAGCATTCAGTTCCTAGATTAACCTAAGTTGTTGTTTTTACAATCAGGTCATGCCGATATATGAGTGAGAAAAGTATTTATTTGTCATAGAAGAGAATAGGCTTAATGTGAAAGATATGACCTCTCACTGTTATAAATATTCATATTAATCAAAGTCTAGTCATGATCATAAGCATTTTGCCACAATTAATTTCATGTTGAAGAATTTATATCATCAAAAAGGCAAAATAAAAGAATGAGACTTCGTTAATGTGAGTCATTTACCTTCTTACATAACACTTGGAAAGAGAGTGGATATATTGCGTTTAGGGATGGTTACGCAGTTGAATGTAGTCTATCAACGATTGATTCATTGAATAGTAGATACAAATTTTTACAAAACTAATCACCATACCTACTAAACATAACGAATATATACCGACAGAATCCAGTATATTTTCACAGACTTGAATTTATACCATTGTCGACAGAATATTATTTGAGATAAAAGACGGTAATAATAAGTACAGATGCTTCATAAAAATTATTGGTAATTATTAAATTTGTTTGTTCGAGTAAACAACTTTTGATTAAAATATTAACTGAAAATTTTTAGTCAATTGAGTCAGACAAACTAAAGAGCATCCCTTGCTACCATTCAAATTAGTATTTTCTATCTTTCAAAATAACTAAAAATATCCATTTTGATAACTAATCTGATGCGTGAATTTGCTGTATACTGTCTGATGCTTATCACTATAAGAAATACATTTGTAATTACTGTATTTTGTAAGTTAGTAGGTACATCGCCCAAATTATTTTTATTCGCTGTTTCAAGTTGTTTGATTTGAACAACAAATCAATTTGAAGATGAATAAATGTGTTATACGAAATAAAATCGAATATTCTATAAATATATTTAATACACAATACAATTATAAAAATCTGGTGCGGGCAACACACGACTTTCACTTACCTCCATTTTTAAAATCAATGAAAGAATTTTCAAATACAGTTAGAGATAAAAATACGTGAAATTATTAAGGAATTAATCAAATTGAATTTATATAGAAACATGTGTTTTATTAAAAAATCAATTATATTATTATCTTAAATAATCAATAAGTTTTATCTTCTTTTCATCACTCTCCAATAACTTTTAAAAGCTTGTGTATGAGATGATAATTTTTCTAAAATCTTTAGCTTTCCAACGGTATATCATACATGTATATTACTGCTCTTATGTTCAAAAACGAAAAATTGCATTTATAAAATATTTTTTCTGTTTTCTCCTTTAGTTGGGTATCGAATTTATTCAATCTATATATTTACCAGTTTTTCATCGGCGTTACAAAATTAAAGGTACTTTAGGGGAAGAAAATTTAAAATATCGGCATTTAAGCCCTGTCAGACCATTTTTATCTAAATAAAACCTACATGATATTAAAGCCCATTAAATTTTACATCGATATAGCGAGTTTAATCAAAATCGTCGGAACCGTTTTTGAGAAAATCGAAAAAGGTGCAAAATGCATGGTATAAAGTGCCTCTTCTGGTAGGCTCATTTTGATGAAAAAAGTTTTGTCACGTCTCGGGCGTATAGTTGTCTTAAATATGAAATTTCAGTTTCATAGTACTTACCGTTTCCGCCCGGGAGTTACCACACACACACACAGACCTTTTTGCGGGACTTGGTTATTTGGACTCAGGGGACCCTAAAACGTGTATTTCCGTTGAAAACTGGAATTCGAAAATTTTCACGATCGCAATACTTCCCCTTACTATATATAGTAAGTGAAAGTAATAAATTAAATTAAATTTCTATAGAAACATGTGTTTGATTCAAAAACCTATTATATTATTATCTTAAATAATCAGTAAGTTTTATGTCCATTTCATCACTCTCTATTAACTTTTAAAAGCTTGTGTATGGGATGATAATTTTTCACACACACACACACAGACCTTTTTGCGAGACTTGGTTATTTGGACTCAGGGGACCCTAAAACGTGTATTTCCGTTGAAAACTGGAATTCGAAAATTTTCACGATCGCAATACTTCCCCTTACTATATATAGTAAGTGAAAGTAAAAATATAGATGCAATTTCTGACAATGAATTAGCAATATCATATTAAACATACCTATAACTACGGCATATTCTGTTTAAAAAGGTACATAATTGAAGGCATGGGCGTAGTCGGGGTGAAGCAAGAGGGGCAGCATCCCTTCTTAAGACTGTTCGGAGAAATCAAAATAAATGATATAAAAATAAAATAAGGTATTAGGATAAAATGACTGATTATAGGCTGCTTTTATTTCCAGGCACGTATTAATTTTTTTAAATTCTATGTATATAGACATTGTTGGAAAAAAATAACTTATATTTTAAACGACCCTCCTACCCTAACGCTGATAACCTACTTTGAACCCTTACCGAAAATTCTACGTACTCTCTTCATAGAATGGGTTAAACAATAAAATATATTTGATTAAGATATTTGTAATAAATCAAACTATATATGTATTTATTTAAAAAATAAGCAGAATTAATTTAGGGCATAATATCAAACTAAAACGTAACAAAGAGCGATAACGATATTTTAAACTAACCATAATTCATCTGAAAGTATAACTCCTAATTTATAATGCACTGATGAATGTAGGCATGCAGCATAAAACATAAAATTTTAAATAAAAATATAATTGTTTTTTACTACCATAGCGATACTTATATATATGTTTAATAATATTGACAGGTGGTACAATACACAGAGAATACGAATCATAAAAAATAATTTAATATTTTATTTTTAAGACAAGTTAAATAAGTATCCTTTGTTCTTTTGGCTATAATAAACTTCAAAAGAAACAACAATTATATTATTATATCGACTTCCCGAACTCGTTATGAAGAAAACATATAAATCTAAAAGTGAATGTAATTCAGTATGTAATTCAAGTCAATATGGAGGTCAATTTAGTGAATAAAATTATTTTTCGGGTCACAACAACAAAAAATTGTCTTAATTAGGGTATTAATAATAGTGATCTATTACAACATTCATACAATAATTATAAAATAATAAATTTTTAAAATTATTAGTACAAAAGTTTAAAAGCAAAGGAACGACTATATCATTTAATGATATAATTTGAGGAAGGGTTCGTTTAGGATGAAAATGGTTAAAGTCCAGTTAAAAAGGAATTTATACATTCAGTGTATTTAGTATGGCGGTAGAGTATATTCAGGAAAACGTTTTTTTTTAACATATGCAACTTTATATTGTTTTGTTTTTTATTTATAAAAAGCAATTACTCTGAAAAAGTAAATTTATTACTTATAAAAATGAAATTTGACTTGAGAATATTTTTCATAGGGGCAGTGCACTACTTTTTTTTTTATAACATTGTCCAGTAAATATTTATTATTATTTAAGGAGCTCGTATAACTTTTTTAAAAAGTACAATCTCTCTTAGGTCATTATTTCTACTTCCAGAGTTTTTCTCCAACTGACATGACCCGAAATTTCTTCTACTGAACCAGTCTTGGCAACTAGTCAGGAGTCTCACGAAGATCAATACTAGGTTCTTCACAAAATATATTATTTTTGAAGAACATAATAGCTCTGAGACATTTATTACTACCAACGTTGAAAATAAATTACTAGCCGCCTACGGTTTTAACAGTACACGACTTCAGAAAAGCTCCACTGACTCACCTTAAAAAAACAATCATTATATTTACAATTCATTAATCTCTTTATAAAATGCGATTAAATCACAATGAACACCAGCTCATATTCCTCTGACAGATACATTGCTTTAAACTAGTGGATGAATCGGGACCCACTAACCAAATAAAAAGAAACCTCTGATAAATACCTATATTATGAGTATAGTGGGGAAAAATTTAAGGGCTGAAACTAAATTTATTTTAGAATAATAATACATGAAACATTGCTATCTAGCAAGAATTTTTCTCATTTTATCAACCGACTAGCAGAAAAGCAAATTAATAACACTCGAACAAATTAAGCCTCACGGTATACATTTTTGCGTTCTGTAAGTATCATATAGATATATAATACGTTTCATAATTTTTGTTTATCCATTTAACGTCACTTTTATGCTACTGGGCCTAATCACTACAGTGGGAGTCCTAAGTTTAGCCTATCTAAGTTTAATTAGTAAATACCGCAAAGGCTTGATTTTTGCCATGTTTGAAAATTCATATAAAAAAATAAAAAGGGACGTTGTTCTCAAGGTAGACATTTTTACAGCAAGTAGGATAATGACTGAACTATACAACAAAAACCACATATGCAAAATTACCAGAGTTAGGTTTTTCAAACACATGTTTTCAGCAGCGAAGCTGATTTAAGATGACTAAAAGTATTAGTCTGAAAAAAGTTTAATCCACGGTATTACATTCAGGAAAGAATAGAGAATAACTGGTGAAAAATCATGAAAATCAAAAATGTTGAGCGGCATTGCCCTAAATCTTTTTATCGGCACAGCAGAATTAACAGTTTTATTAACTTTTTGGAGTGGAATGATGATTAGCTTTCATTAACTAAAGATCGCGCATTTACCAATCGCTATATTTGATTCATGAAAAGGGTCTCTTATTATGTTATATTTGATACCAACATAAATTAAATTCGAATAACTTGAAATAAAATTAATAGTATCAGCAGCCAACTCCCGAAAACCAAAGTTAAAATAAATATTTACTTGAGCGAGCGCACTTAAAATTAATAGTATAATCAGTATGGGAACCTCCGGAAACCCAGCTACTGAGCCCAATATAGAATAGATAGGAAACAGTTCAGAACAGTTAAAATAAATCGATATTTAAACGTCTGATAGGAGGTCCGCGAGATGTCATTGGGGAATAATTTAAAATTTCCTTAACATAAGCCTTGGCTTTTAATAAAATTCACACTCTCCACGGTAAAATTCTTATAGCTTGCGTTTATTGTGACTGTTTAAAATTACAACCTAACATTGGCCAATTTCTAACATTCCTAAAATAATGATCTTAAAGAATAGATGTATGGTGTATTGCAGAAGATATTGAACAACATATGATCTCATTATGAGTAAAAATGATAAGTATCTTTAACAAGAACCTGACAGCACAGGCTCTGGACCACCATTTTACGTTCCCTCTGTAGGACGGCATAACGAAGGATTTTTCACTTTCTTTAAAACATCCTAAGACCATCTGCTAGATTTCACATTAAACTTTTGTTATTCATTATTTTGCTGATTTAAGTAAACTCCTAGAGCCTGGTTCTTTTTTTTTTTTTTTTTTTTTTTTTTTTTCGTTTCCTCTAGTAGTTCATTTTAATATTGCAGAATTTCGGTAGAGGTATTTAGTGTACGTGATACGGCGTAGCTCACTAAAAATCTAAAAAAAAAAAAGGTTGAATTCAGAATGGAAAAGGTTAAATTTGATTTGGAAAAGGTTACATTTCACTTGGAAAATGTTGAATTTGACTAGGAAAAGGTTAAATTTGATTTGGAAAAGGTTGTATTTCACATGGAAAATGTTGGATTTGACTAGGAAAAGGTTAAATTTGATTTGGAAAAGGTTGTATTTCACATGGAAAATGTTGGATTTGACTAAGAAAAGTTGGATTTGACTTGAAAACATAAAATTCTTTTAACATAAAACATTAAAAATAAAACACAAATTATTTTAACTTGATATTTATTAATTTATTGAAATAGAAAAAGGTGGAATTTGAACGGGAAAAGGTTTAATTTTATATGAAAAAGGTTAAATTTAACTTGTGAAATGTTAAAAATATGGAAATTTTTAAATAAATTTAGAGATGAAAATATAAATTTTAATAATTAATTATATTAAGTTTCAATATAAACATGTGTTTTATTTCTTTCACTTACTTTTATATGGATTGTAAGTAGGGATTGCAATCCGGAAAACCGGATCCGGTAATCCGGCGGATCCGGCTTCATCATACGTTACCCGGTAACCGGATCCGATTATAGCAATTTTTGGTCAAAAATAGTGCAGTTTAATAAAAAAAGTACTTTAAATGCGTTACATTTAGTGTACATGTGTGGTGATGTCGTTCGACGCCGAATCCGTTCAGCATCATTCGTTCGCCTTTCGCGAGACAATACATGTGTTTTTGTTCTGTTGGTGCTTCACCTAAATGTAAGTAAACAGATATTATCTTGGAAATACGCGAGCTATAGCATCCTATAAGTTGGCTGTAGAGGAACTTCTGAAACAACTCAAACATTTTTTTAGAGAAATTGCTCACTCAAGTACTGACTCACTCAAGTGTTAAGGTACTGAATTAATGAAAAACTGCTTACAAATCTGTTGAAATCTAGGAGGATTGAGCTACGTTACTGCTCACTTCTTCCCATACTTCACTTTCTCTCAGATAGCTCTATTGATTATTACGTTATTTTATAAAATCTTATATAATTATCCTAGCGTAATTAACTCAGATAGGAATTGTGATAAAAATAATTTAAAATTATTTGAGAATGCTAACAATCACAAACAAGTCTTATATTTATAATAGACACTATCATATTTTGATGAAAATGTCTAATAAATGGCATAATTATCACAATAATGAGTTTGTATTAGTATTAAAAATCTTTAAATTGTTCTACTGACAATATTTGTTTTTCAAATAGTATGTAAATACTAATAACTTTAGTATATATTATTAAAAATCTATTTTGATTTTGGAAAAAGGGTGGTAGGAAACAAATAGTCTTTATTTTCAGCAAATGGTAATCAATAGCAGACCGTTTAAGTAGCCATTAAAATTTGACTTGTTACCTAAACTACTAAACTTTAATTTTTGCTCCATATTTAATCCTAACATAACTTTTAATTTATAAACTTCCTATTATGAGTACAATTATACTCGAATAACTCACTAACAGTCACATCTTGGACCGAGAAGTGAAAATCAACCTGATTTTGTCGAGCCAACCGGATCCGGCCGGATCCGTCCGGATTGATGAAATTTGGGACCGGATCCGGCCGGATTGAAAATGACACCGGATTGCAAACCCTAATTGAAAGGGAAAGTATTGAAATTGTAAAAATTTTCGATTTCGAGTTTTCGACGGGAAATACACGTTATAGGGTCCTCTGAGCCTATATGACCAAGTCCCGCAAAAAAGGTTTGTATGTGGTAAGTCTAGCGCGAAAACAATAAGTCGTATGAAACTGAAATTTCATATTATTTAAGACGCATTCATATATATGTGTGGTGTGTGTGTGTGTGTGTGTGTGTGTGTGTGTGTGTTACAGCAACATTTTTATCAACATTAGCAAATCAGAAGAGCCACTTTAGATCATGCATTTTTACCTTTTTAGGATTTTCTCAGAAATTGAAAGGGTCTGAAAGCAGATAAATGCAGATAATTTGAACAAACAATACTTTCCCTACGTACGTAGTTAAAGGTGAATGAAAGTAAAAATAGATTCACCTGAAAAATCAATGCGGTATATTAAAAACTCAATTAAGCACCCCTAAATAGAATAACCTTATATAAATAATAAATTAAACAATAACACTTATTTTTAATGAGTGTCGAAGTTGCGGCCCGATTTGAAGGCCTTCTTTCACAGCTAAACAAAAAACCCTTACGTATATTTTTAGATTTCTATGACACTTGGGACTGTTTTGTCCCTCCGCTCCTCAACTATCTCCAGCGTCAAAATTACCTTAGAACCTGCTACATATTTTATCACTTTACATCACTAAATTAGGTAATAAAGAAGAGAAAAAAGTATTCCTGAAAAGTCAGGGTTGAACTTTTTTGTTAAATATTTTTTACAATCTTAAAGAAAAGGAGTAAGTAAAATAATAAATGGAAGTCGAAATTAAAACTAAGTAATAAGTTTTGATTTATGTAGTGTTTTACTGCAATCTTTCTACTCTTACAAGATTTTCCTTAAATTTCCAACTGTTTCAACACAAATACCAAAAAATAGATAATTAATAACAAGTTTTTCAGAGCATGAACAAAATACATTTCATTATAACATATTTTTAATTATTTTCCACAGTAGTCTTTTTATTTTATATTTACCGATCCGCCGGTGTACCTCAAGGTAGTATTCTGGGCCCAATCCTTTATACCATATATACAACTGATATTCCAATCCATCCTAGTACTGTCCTCACTACTTACGCAGATGACACATGTTTGTCAAAAGTGGAGGATGAAAATCAACCCTACTAAAACCCATCAAATTACCTTTACCCTTCTTCGAAAACCTATGTCTGTCTGTCCCACTATATCCTTGAGCAATATTCCACTCACCTCAGTTCAACAGATCCGGTACCTAGGACTCCATCTAAACGTCTTGGAATCCTCACACTAGACTGAAACGACATGAAACAGCTCGTAGATACCGTTTACTACAAAATTAACTTTACAAACGCTCAAAACTTTCCACATACCACTAAAAACTAATTTATATTACCATTATTAGGCCTATTAGGACATATGGGATTGAGTTATGGGGATCCAGCAAACCATCCAATTCCTTGCAATTTCAATACTTGCAATCCAAAATCCTCCGAAAGATCCTAAATGCCCCTTAATTTGTCATCAATAAAATAATCCTTAAAGACATAAATATCCCATTAGTCACAGATCTAGCCCGAACTAGATATACCTCCTTTAATCCCAAATTACTCCAACCCACTAGGCTGAAACCTCTCATTACCATATATTCCTAATAATCCCCCGAGGCGGCTGAAAATACGATGGTCTCGCGACCAACTGTGAAGTGCTACCACTGGGTAGTTTCTTCACATGCCTGTATCAAATCCATTTGATCAATTAACACATTTACTTAATGTATTTTATAGTATAATACAGTTGTAAATTTCTTCAAAATGAATTTAAAAAATGAAAATCTTCTTCTCGGTGATACATATATAAATAAGAAATTAAAAAAAAAAACACATGAATGCTCAGGAGAGGGAAATGAGAGATTATATTATGCTAAAGTATGTAAATAAAAGAAATATACCTTTGTATATATAAAGAATTTAATTGTAAATATTAAATGATAAGCACTTGTAAATATGTGCACACGTTAGGGGTGCACTCCCCCCGGTTTTGTACATCTTAACAGCGTTATATAATGTTCGCCCCTTACGTAATGCCCGGCCGTTCGAAAATAAAAACCTAGCGGCAGAACTCGGCTCAGTTAGCCGCCAGACACCTACCCGCCGCTGTCCCGACATGGACTATCAGGTGAGTTTGCCAAAATTATTTCATACTTTGAAAAAAAAAAAAAAAAAAAATATATATATATATATATATATATATATATATATATATATATAACAGAAATTACAAATAAATTTATTCTCTTTATTGCTAAAAATTAAAAATAAAATAAAATGGAGATAAAAGAGTTGTAAAATATTTCATACAATGGTAATATTAGGACTTGGTCTCAGAAATGTTCTTTTCTATTTGTTGTTTTAAAATTATTATTTTAAACTTAAATATTTCAGTATTATTAAACACAATCACAATACTAGATAAAACCAATAAAATGATAACCTTTTGGAATATCACATGCTTTTTATCCCCTTATCTTGAACCATTAAGATGATTTAACTATAAACATAAATATCAAAATATATATATATATATATATATATATTATTTATTTATTTATTTATAGAATATAAACATAGACAATTAACGTATAAATAAATAAAGGGAGAGAGCGAGAGAGAGAAACAGAGATCCATTGCACACCAATACAAAAGCATACACAAGAATTTATGAATAAAGAAAAAATCATCTTAGTTTTTTTTTTTTAAGAGAGCCGGTAGTAGTTAGACAACGGCACAGCGGCGTCTTACTTTTTTTACCGACTATCTCAATACTATACTTATTTACAATAGTAATAAAAAATAAAACGTAGGAATGTTTATTTAAATAGAAATTTCTACGTAATAAATATTCATTAATAAATATATATACAATTTATAATTATAAGAACCGGTCGACACACAGGACTCATATGACGTGGCTCTGTACCTGTTCAGTTGGCTATTTTTCTTTTTGTTTAATAAAAGCGTGATTTAATTGCATACATGCCAATTAGTTTTGGCAATTAATAATATATGCATTCGCAATAAAATATAAGAATCTTGCACAACAATTTCGAAAATATTTATTGTATTGCTCCTTTAAACCAGTTCAGTGAGCGTTAACAAGCGGAGAAATGATTGCCCTGCTAACGTCGCAAGATAATTGCTGAAAAGTCGTTTGATGCAGGTGTATAATGGAGTGGCTATTATATACTCTTGGAATTATATACATTATATATATAGAATGTCTACAAAAATAATAATTTGTTTGAGTTTTGAATAATTTTCTATTGTATTATAATAATTAAAATATAAATGTAATGTGTAAAAGTCTTGTGTAATCAGCGTTTTTTTTTTCTTTTTCTCTTATCCAAGTATTTTTATAAATTTCCATTTGTTATTAACTTAATGAAATGATTCAACAAATCATTGGGTGCCATTAATATCATTACGCGTAGACTAAAATTATTTTATTATAATCAAAACTATTATTAGTGCATCACATACATGTTTTCCAATTTACGATACGTTCATGTAATTTTTTATTGACCAATATGTGCAACATATGAAACGTATACACCAAAATTGAATGAACTGGCACGATAAAATTAACTTTAACAAATAGTACTGTTATGTAGGTAAATAAATTGAATTGAAACAAAATTATTTTATGAATAATATAATTAACAGAAATTTCTCCATCTGTGAATAAACCCAATTAATTTGTACGTGAATATTAACATATTGAACAAAAGATCGCAAAGATAAAATTGTCCTATGGTCTGTCAGTAGTTAATTTATTGTTTTTGTTTAAATCATCATTTTGTGTAAATTAAAATAAAATAGGTTTAAATTTGATTGATATCTTACAATTCGTTTAAACTCACGCCAATGGTTGTCCAGTAGTAGGGTGCGAGCGTCAGCATATTCGCGAGTGTCAAGTTGTTTTATATGTAACGTTTCTTATAATTTATATATTTTTTTATACATAATCTATAGTTATATAAAAAATAATACAAAAATGTCGCCTAAATTTCTTTTTTTGGATACTTGATACATAATTTAATTGCTTTAAGCGGGGTATGTCGCAACGAAAAACAGGTTATTTCGTGTATAGGGAGACGGAGTAATTAAGAGAGATTAGGTTATTGATAAGTAAATTATATGTTTTAAGCAGAAAGATATTTTAGTCTACATAGTTTTTTTTTTCTGAACTTAAATACCCTATTAGATACTAATGATATTATTATTAATTATATTAGATATCAACGACATCAACCATTTTACAAGCCTAGCTAATCAATTACAAGCTGTTTAGAGAAATTTGTTTAAAAGGCATTTCTATTTCTAATGACATATATTGTCGACTTTTTTGTAAAAGTGAACCAGACACTTGTAATGAACTGTAAACGTGGGTCAAACGTTGCTCGAGTATTTTTCGAAAGAACATGTGTGGCCTTGGGTAATATAATAATAACAACTTTTATAATTAACTCCCCATTAAATTTTTTTAAAAAGTGGCAATTATCATCTTTATACCCATCGATCTTTTTCTTTTTAATGATTCCTTTCTTTCTGAGTTAATATATTAATAAAAATTTATATATATAAAAGAAGAGACGAAGATTGTAGCTAAATAGGGACAATTTTTAAAAACATTATAATTGCTATTTTTTTAAAACTTGCTATTAAGTTTAAATCATTGGTATTTTAAACATTGCGTTTTAAAAAAATAAAATTGTTAAAATTAATTTAATGTGTTCACTTGTAAAAAACAAGACAAATGTTTATAAAAATTTCAATTTCTATATCTCTTCTGATGAGATCCGATTTCGACGTTGCTTTTTTGGTGAAAATATTTATATTCTAAATATCTTAAAAAAATGAAAAATTTTTCATAATTTATTTCAACTTTTTCAGGGTAGTTCTTCGTAAATTGATAGGTTTACAGAGCTTTAAGTTTTCTTCGATTTCACTAAATTCGTTAGAGCCATTTTGGAGGTACAGTATTTAAAAAACTGGTTTTTCTGCTATTACTCGATTTTTTAGACAGACATCCTTACTAAATAAAGTCAACAAAATTAGAAGGATTAAAATGTTTAAAGAGTAATGCTTCATTACAATGATTTTTAAATACTTTTTAAAAGTTTTCCCTTATCATCATAAATAGACGAGATAAAGTATTTGAAATCTAATCGGTGGCCATTTTGTAACAGAGTGGCGAATAGTAATTCCTTGCTCCTATTATTCTTGGGTGACCTCAAACTATGATGCTAAATTTTTTTTTTTTTTTTTTTTTTTTATTGAGATATATTACAATTTGTTACAAAATGAACAATAATAATATTGATAAGAGACCACATTCATACTATATATACAGAAAATAATAATAATGGTCAAATTTCATAAAATATAACATAAATTCAAATATATACAATAAAATAATAATAATAAATAAAAAACAAAACAAATCGAAACATAAACCTATTATTGAGATAAATAAAAAGTTGGCAAATAAATAAACATCTTACACACAATCATAACTATCTACAATATATACAATTGCTAAAGGAACCCCAGCAAGCGCTTTTCCCTCCACTTGTGGAGGAAAAAGCGGAATCCAAGAGATCCCAGCACCTCTATCTCAGCCGCATCACTGGTCTGAGCCAGTGGAGGCTGAGTTAGGGCGCTGTAGCCGATGCTAAATTAAAGAAAAAAGTTTAATTTAGTCGATGTAATATATACATACACACACACACACACACACACACACACATATATATATATATATATATATATATATATATATATATATATATATGCTAAACATCTTGAAATTGCTCCGAATTTCTCCGAATTGTTTTTTTCGGTTACAAAGGTGTTAATTATTGAATGCCCTATAAAAGCAAAACAATTCCTTAGGTTAAAATTACATCGGATTCTGATTAATATAACAACAGTATTTATGATTTAAATATCTATAATACAGTTATTAATATATTAAGACAATATATTTTATGGACATATTTTTCAACAAATTTGGAGTTGGATAGCTATAGTTATTAAAAAATAATGCAGATTCGTTAGCTTTAGGGAGGGAGGGGGAAGGATAAAATGGAGGCTCTTTGCAATTTATTTTTAATTTTGATCGAACACAATTTCCATACGTTGCTAACGTAGTAAAAGTTATGTAAAATTATTCATATCATGCATTGAAATAGGTTTTCAATATTTTTTCAAAAAATATTTTTGGATGTATAATCTCTAAATACATACATATATATATATATATGTAATGTGACATGGATCTGACGACGGTAGGCATAATCAATGATTTTTTTTTTTTTTTGAACGCTCGACCATGGGTATATAAGACTGTTATGCTAGCCACTACACCACAGGTGAGCCCTGAAAAAATAAATAAAGTTCAAAATTAATACCCATTACCTTTAAAGCTAAGAAATTAAGATTTTTTTTAATACAATGTGTTCTGATAGAAAAGTAAATTTTTATACCTTTACCTGTTGGATTTAGTGGTATTTTGAAATGATAGTTATACTATAAAGCTCGTGCAGATGAGGAAATAAAGATCAATCAGCACTTTGATAAGAAACACGTCATATCAAATGATAAATGAATGTTCTTTTTAAATTTATGGTCTTCCACCCAACATTTTAATTCCTAAATAGAATTATATTGAGGAAATAAAATTGTAAAAAAAAAAGAAAGTAATTTATAAAGACTGGTTTTAAATTGTCTGAAATGTATTCGATTATATAAATAATTTCAAATAATTCCTACCTACAAAAAATAATCAGTGCATGCAATACATTTTTTTTTTCCACAAGCAGTAATAAAGACTATTTTTAAAATAATTAAATGCAGTATGCCGACAGGTAAAATTACCTTTAAAAATAAAAAAAAGTATAAAAAAACATACCGAAAGATTAGAAAATAGTGATGGTTTAAAATTGTTGTTTTCTTTAATTTTTTAAAAACTATAAATGGAAACCAATGTACACAGTTTTGTTGACGAAACAAAAGAGGACAAGTTATATTTAGCAACTGAATGCGTGACTAGAGCACTACTACGCCCATTTATTAAATTCAACTGTTCCCGAAAGGCCAGACGTTTCAAATCAGTTTCCTATTTGTTTATGTAAATATTTTTTTCCTATGTGCTTTACTTCATGCCATATATTGATAAATCATGTTTATAGTATTCCCGTCCTTGACAATGAACTCTAGAAAACCTAGTATAATTCGCAACGTAATGGCAATGCAAATTAAATTTATAATAAAAAGTTGTAAACCGTGATAGAACCAACAAATTTTTATTATATTAGTTTTTTTTCGTATTCAAGTGTTCTACATAAAGAGGGCTGACTGGATTGGTATTAATGTATTCCGCTCCTCTTAGCTGCCTAAAATAATCCAGCTACTAATCATGAAAAAATAAGTCTTTTATTTTACGACACAATTTATATCTCAAATTTTACATTAAAATCTTCTTATTCGTACAATGGTGATGAATGTTGACATTTATTACAAATGCATCTATTAAAAACGCTGCAAATTGTTACACGATGGTTTATATTTTCCAAATAACAATATTAGGGTATAACAGTTTATAAAGCTCAAGATAGGGAATTGTGTAATATAAAAGCAATAAATAAGACAACAGAAAATAGCATATCACCACTGATAATTTCAAAACGCTATATCTCTACTAGTTCTTAACCAAAATGTTTGGTATTTATTTATTTATTAATAAGAAGAAACGAATTTTTTCCTATTCGTTATTCGGGCTTTACGCATCTTGAGACGAAATCCCTCATATTTTTTTTGTGATTACAAAGGTTCATTATTAAAAATAATAAAGCAAAAACATTTATACTAGACTGCGTTACTATTTCCTTTTTTCTTCTTCAGATTTTCATACAAATAAATCAAATGAAATATCTTGACTTCCGAACACCTTACATTTTTTTTTTATCATCAATAATAACCGAGTTATCAGGGAATCACATCTCTTATAAGTTGTGGCTTGACCATATATGATGATTTTTTCTTTTCTTTGTTCATCGCGTTGTCTTGATCTCGAACATTTTTTCGATTTTTCTCTATCTTCAATAATAAACAATTTTTGGTGGAATTACATCCATTATAATTTGTTACTTAAATGTATATGTGTTGTTTTTTTGTTTATTTAATTGCGCTTTACTGATACTAAAATTCTATACATATTTCTCCCCATCTTCAAAAATAACTGAGTTATGAGCGTATTTATGTGTAAAATTTCAATTTTTCTTTTATTTTTTATATAATTATTCGCGGTTTTTTGATTAAAAAACACTAATAATTTTTTTCTCTATCTTCAAAAATAACTCAGTTATTAAATTAAATCACTTTTAATCGGCCGTCATTTTAAAACTAACCAGCTGATATTAGGTCTATGTGTTAGGATCACCGTTGCATGGACTACTTTTTTTTTGGGGTGAATTTAAAAAAATTGGTCCAGTAGTTTCAGAGAAATGCCGCGGACGGCGGACAAACGCATTTTTTCCCTATTCGTTATTCGGATTCCACGCATCTTGAAACGTAAGCCCTCAAAATTTGAGATGGCGGTAATTTTTTTTTTTTTTGGTCCATTACGAAGGTTCATCATTGAAGATAATAAGCCTAAAGTATAAAAAAGCAATTATAACTTTTAAACTGATTAAAATATTCCTAAATTGTAAAAAGATTAAAAAATGAAAGCGTTTGAGATTTAAAAATAATTTTACATTATAGAAGAAGTATTCAGTACTTAAGTTTATAACTCTTTAACTGGAAATGATAATATAGAAGCGAATCAGAAAATAGAACATAATTACGTTCAATAAACTGGTTTATCTCAATTAGCACAGTTTTCTATCTCCCTAAATAATATTAATTATGTTTGCCTAGTAAATATATATTGCTTAACTAAATGTTGTCAGATTAAATTATAGAAGAATCAGGCCATATGATAAAGTGGTTAGTTAAGATTCAATGTATGCATTCAATTTTTTAAAATTGATACAAAAATAATAATGATTGTTCAAAGGTATAATTAGTTAGAATAAGTCATATAAATTACAGCCTAATTGTAGTTCGTCATAATTAATAAAATAACGGACAGGTAATTTAAAAAAAAACATGAATTTTTGTCCAAAACTCATGAATTATTGCATTGACCTACAATTAATGTGTTTATTAAAACATGAAAAAAATTGGTTTGGAGCAATTACTTTTTTTCGTATGTAACAATTTTATTTTAGAATGATGAATGAAATCTTTTTTTAAATTAACTTTTGACTCGCGTTATTTGAGGTAAGGATATATAATGGCATGTTCATTGATTTTTATTAGTTTAAAATTCAAAATATCCAGTTATATTCCCAGTTTCAACAGGAATACACGTTTTAGGGTCCCCTGAGTCCAAATAACCAAGTCCCGCAAAAAGATGTGTGTATGTGTCTGTGCGTGTCCGTGTGGTGTGTGGTAACTCCCAGGAAGAAACGAAAAGTCCTATGAAACTGACATTTAATATTTAAGACAACTATACGCCCGAGATGTTACAAAAACTTTTTCATCAAAATCGGCTAACCAGAAGAGCCAATTTACACCATGCATATTGTACCTTTTTATCATTTTATCAAATAAGGTTCCGACGATTTTGATTAAACTCGCCAAGTCGATGTAAAATTAAATAATCTTTAATATCATGTAGGTTTCATTCTGATTGAAATAGTGTGGCAGGGCTTAAATGCCGATATTTTAAATGTTCTTTCCCTGAAGTACCTTCAATTTTGTTGATTCTATAAAAATAACTATATTATCTTGTTACCACTGATAAAAACAGGTAAATATATAAATTGAATGAATTCGATACCCAACTAAATGAAAAAACTGAAATGATTTTTGTTTAATGCAATTTTTTGTTTTTGAAGATAAGAACAGTAATACATGTGTAATATACCGTTGGAAAGATAAAGATTTTAGAAATAAATATTATCTAATACACAAGGTTGTAAAAGTTAATAAAGAGTGATGAAAAGCCTATAAAACTAACTGATTATTTTAGATGATAATGTAATTGATTTTTTAATAATACACATGTTTCTATGTAAATTTAATTTAATTAATTCTTTAATAGTTTCAATAAGTTTCATCTGTAACTGTATTTGAAATTCTTTAGTAGATTTTTAAAAAGGAGGTAAGTGAAAGTCGTGTGTTGCCCGTACCAGATTTTTTAAAAATACGTTCATTAGTAATTATATAAAGAACTGATAACAAAAAAAAAAATGCTTTGCTAACAATAATCAGGAATTGAATTTTTCAATTCTCTATTAAAAAAATCTGGTGCGGGCAACACACGACTTTCACTTACCTCGATTTTTAAAATCAATGAAAGAATTATCAAATACAGTTAGAGATAAAAATACGTGAAACTATTAAGGAATTAATCAAATTGAATTTAAATAGAAACATGTGTTTTATTAAAAAATCTATTATATTATTATCTAAAATAATCAGTTAGTTTTATCTTCTTCTCATCACTCTATATTAACTTCTAAAAGCTTGTGTATGAGATGATATTTTTTCTAAAATCTTTAGCTTTCCAACGGTATATCATACATGTATATTACTGCTCTTATGTTCAAAAACGAAAAATTTCATTAAAAATATATTTTTTCTGTTTTCTCCTTTAGTTGGGTATCGAATTTATTCAATTTATATATTTACCTGTTTTTCATCAGCGCTAACAAGATAATCTAGTTATTATTATTGAATCTAAAAAATTAAAGGTACTTTAGGGGAAGAAAATTTAAAATATCGGCATTTAAGCCCTGTCAGACCATTTTTATCCAAATAAAACCTACATGATATTAAAGCCCATTAAATTTTACATCGATATACCTAGTTTAATCAAAATCGTCGGAACCGTTTTTGAGAAAATCGAAAAAAGGTGCAAAATGCATAGTATAAAGTGCCTCTTCTGGTAAGCTCATTTTGACGAAAAAAGTTTTGTCACGTCACGGGCGTATAGTTGTCTTAAATATGAAATTCCAGTTTCATAGGACTTACCGTTTCCGCCCGGGAGTTACCACACACACACACACACACACACCACACACACACACACAGACACACACACACACACCTTTTTGCGGGACTTGGTTATTTGGACTCAGGGGACCCTAAAACGTGTATTTCCGTTGAAAACTGGAATTCGAAAATTTTCATTCCTTACTATATATAGTAAGTGAAAGTAAAAACTAAAAACATTTTAATCCTTACTTATTATCATATGTTTATATTCTTTACAATGTAAAAATTCATAACAACTATAGAGGTATTTTAATAGGTTATTGCATCACCTTAACACGATTTTAATAACACAAACTTATTTTCAGAGTCAAAATTCATCAAAACAGTTATGTATGAGTACGTTTTCCTTGTTTGTTCCGAAGAAATATGCTTGTTTTTGCTTTTTAGTTTCGTGAGACATAGTGGCGACTATCTTAAGTAGGGCGTATTATGATAAAGAGGTTCGCAGGAAAAAAATTCGAAATACGTTTGATGGTCGAGATGTTGATTCTTAAAAAAATCATGGTATGCGGTAAGATTATGAAAAAGAAAAAGAAATGCGAGAAAACATGAATGAAATACCGGTTGAAATGTACGTTTCATAAACCAGAGCAGTAAACAAGCTATTTACCTCTTTTCTTTCATTTATTTTTTTTTTTTTTATAGCGCTTACAATTTAAAAGAGAATGTTGCGTATTTCAGAAACGGACTTCACCTAGACCCACTTATACAACGTTTGGAACTTCAGAATATATCCAATATAAGGCCTTAAACATGAGGTCAATAATATTTTTTTTCACATATTCTATAAATGGCAATGCCATTCAGCGACAGACATAGGCTTTCCTTCAGGCGTTACAGACAATATTTGCATATTCTCCTTCCTAGTATTATTAAATTATCCTCAAATGATCAGAATGAAGGTTTTTTTTTTTTTTCAGCTTTTTTCAACTATGCTTAAAATAAAATGAAGATTGGAGGATGAGAAAAACTTAAATAAACGGGCATGAACCATAAACTCAATGCGAACTAAAAATTAACACTTCCACACAAGCTTTTTCTACATTTTTACTTTCACTTACCTATACATGAATTATATAGTAAAGGAAAGTATTGGGATAGTGAACATTTTTTAATCCCAGTTTTAAACGGAAAAAACTTATAGGTTCGCCTGATTCCAAAAAACCAAGTCGCGCGAAAAGGTCGGTGTGTGGTAAGTCCATCACGAAAAGGAAAATATCTACGAAACATACATTTCATATATACATTTTTGACGCGCTTCAACGGCATAACGGTTGGTCCAATAAAAATCCTTTTCATATGAAAAATGGAGACAATTTTAATTACTTGGGTTGTGTAAATAGTACGTTTTGTCTAAAAACCCTTCGTGTTCGATAGTATAGTAAAAAAAAACAACAGAAAATTTCAGATTCGTGTTCAGCGACCCAAAAAACATAATAATAATAATAGCCTTACCGAACCCGAAGGTTCGATGCCGATACCACCAAATTCCGCCTACATAGACTCGTCCAATGTTCACAGTTCAAGCCCAAGACCCCGAGATCAGCCTTAACGAAATCCTCCCATCCACGCTTCGGCCTACCTTTCGGCCGCCTACCAGTCGGATCAGCGAATACCAACTTTCTCGGAATCCTCTCCTCACCGAGACCAACAACATTACTCGCCCATTTGAGTCTCCGAGATGCTAGCAACTCAATTATATTCACAGGATACAAGTTCCGCAATTCCGCGATGTGCAACCTTCTAATCTCCCCAGTGGACTCATCTCACGAGTACCTTATTTTCGTGTCGCAGTCGCAGAACCTGATTTATATTAAAAAAACATAAAGGGTGAAAAAATCAAAACTGGGTCAAAAATTTCCCATGAAAATGCTAATATGCCTAGCCTAATAAGAGACAACTATACCCCCGAGATGTTACAGCAACTTTTTCACTAAAATCGGCTGTTGGGAAGTGCTACTTTATCCCATGCATTTTGCACCTTTTAAAGATTATGTCAAAAACGGCTGTAACGAGTTTGATTAAACCCCCAATATCGAAGTAAAATTTAATGGGATTTAATATCATGTAAGTTTCATTCTGATGGAAATGGATGGTGCTTAAGTCGCAAATTTTTCGTATTTTCTTCTTCCGAAGTATATTAAATATTGTAGATTCCAAAAAAAAAAAAATAAATAAAATAACCATATAATTTTATTATCATTAGTAAAGAACGACTGAATATACAAGTTGAAAGAATTTGATAACCTACTAAAGGGGAAAAGAGCAAAAATATTTTTTATGTAATTTTTGTGTTTTGATTAGATCGGTAATAATATATACCGTTGGAAAACTAAAGATATTAGAAAAAATATCTTAATCACGAAGTTGTAAAAGGTATGAAGAGTGGCGAAAAGCGGATAAAACTAAGAGATTATTACAGGTAATAATATAATAGATTATTTAATGAAACACATGTTTATATCGAAACTCAATGTAATTAAGTTTTTTTCATTTCTACATTTAATTAAAAGTTCTTACACTGATTTTAACAACGGAGGTAAATGAAAGTCATGAGTTGTACTCACCAGATTTTTTAAAAATTTTAACTAAACATTTTATTAATTTCAAGTTAAGTTGGTAGGACAAGAATTCATTAATAGAAATAAATTTGAAATAAAAAAGTGTAACTTTAGCCTGTAAAATTTCTAAAATAATTTATATTTTTTATATTATGAATCATTACAAACATACATACCGCGCAAGCGAGAGGATTTCTTTAAGACAGTTACAATATTTATTGCTTAATCTGAGTCCATTTATACGCGCTAATCTCATATATTAATAAAAAAGTACATTGAATGCAAGCAGATGAGAACTTTGAAATTAGAGATCAACGAGTGTTACCCTTCAACTAAATAGAAACATCTAAAAAAAGCTGAAACAACTAAGGAAGCCAATTCTTAATTTACAAGTAATGCCAGTGGCATGGGGAAGAGGTCAATACAAAATATTAATGGGTCTAAGCACTGATTTGTTTCTAAGATTTTAAATATATATTAGATGAGGAAGATGGTTGGGGGTGCGGTCATAAATTAGAAACACACATTTAAAATAAGTGTTATTATAATATATTTATTTTAAATGTGTGTTTCTAATTTATGACCGCACCCCCAACCATCTTCCTCATCTAATTTCTCAACGGTCAACAAAACTCCATCATTATAAATATATATTAAGTTAAATTTTCCTTTTAATTTTTTCAATGAGGCCATTGAGAGTAATCGAAATATTTAATTATTTAATATTAGTTACAATAATAAAAAAAAATTTTAATCATTATCGCCCTACGTCGTAAACCTATGACATCCTGCCCTACAGTATCCTCTAATAACATTCCGCTCGTTCCAGTTGAACAGATCCGCTACCTAGGGCTTCTACTTGACAAACGTTTAACATGGAATCCGCACACTAGACTGAAACGACAAGAAACTGCTCGCCACTTTCGGTTACTTCAACACTTACTAGACAAACGCTATAACCTTTCACATAACTACAAAAGACTCATCTACATGACCATCATAAGACCTACCTGGACTTACGGAGTTGAGCTATGGGGCTCCACTAAACCATCAAATTCTTCCCGTATCCAATCCTTACAATCCAAAATCCTTCGAAAAATCCTAAACGCTCCTTATTTTGTCACGAATAAGCTTATCCATAAAGACCTTAATATTCCCTTTGTAGCTGATTTGGCCCGAACCAGGTATCAATCCTTCCATGACAAACTCCAATCCCACTCTAACCCACTAGTTTCAATCCTCGCTTCCTCTTCAATTCCCGACAATCCTCCGAGGCGTCTGAAAAGAAGATGGCCTCGAGACCTTCTTGTTTAGATTAATTACTAGAGTGCTGCCAATGGGCAGTTTCTCTTCAGGTTTTTCATGTACACTATCTTTAATCAGCACATTTACTTGTTGTATTCCTATACAGTTGTAAATTTCAATAAAATATAAAAAAAAAAAAATCATTATCGAACTATTGGGAGTTTGTTTGACAGATGTTAACGAAAAATGATATTATAGGCTAAATACAGTGGTTATCTTTATTTCCACTATCGTTTTTTTTAATTATTTCCCTACAATTAGCATGATATCATATTACTTTTTTTTTTTATTTAAGATTTATTTTTACCTCATAAACAGAATAAGGTAAAATATAAACGAAATAATCAAATAGGACTGATACATTAAAAATAAATATTAAATTAATAGTTAATTATTTATTACTAACATTAAGTGTATGTATGTTTCCAAATCATTTTTCTCTGAAGAATAATCTAAGAATCATACAAAAGGTTAAAATTAATAGAAGTTAATTTGAATTTCTGTTTAATAAATATTATACAAAATAAACCAATGTCTTTATTGTTATTCGCATTGTTTTAAAGGTATTTTAAATATTCCCATTTATATTCAAATATCAGGGTAATTAAAGACGAAAGAGGATTTTTTTTTTATTTTTCGAAGAGGGTGAAAATAACTGTAGTATGGTGGGAACAGAAATTTTAGAAACTTAACTAACCAGACAAGAGGTTTCCCTAAACGGAAAGTAGAGAAACCGGACGGAAAAGGTGAACTCCCGAGAAGAGAAATGCACAGGTAAATCTATGATAAGATTATCTAGATTTTGAAGCTAATAATAAACAGATAAAATAATATGTATAAATATATTATTTATATTTATATATATAAATATATATAGATATAGATATATAAACATAAAACTAAATTGGCGTTCAAAAATGCGTTGTGAAATGTTGTAAAGCCGATTTATATATGGATAATATTTTTGTTAAAAAGGTACTTTTGACATACAACAACATAAAAAAATGTGGTGCGCGTAACACACAACTTTCACTTACCTCCATTATTTATATCAATTAAAGAAATTTTAAACAAATTTATAAACGAAAATAAATTGGTAATGATTTATTTATTAAATTGGATTTAAATAAAAACATGTGTTTTTTAAAATAATCTATTATATTATTATCTACGACAATCAGATTTTTTTATCACTCTCCGTTAACTTTTACAATATTATCTATAAGATAATATTTTTTCTAAAATCTTTAGCATTCCAACGGTATATTATACGTGTTTATTACGGTTCTTAAGTTCAAAAACAAAAAATGGAATTAAAAAAATATTTTTGCAGTTATCTCCTTTAGTTGGTTAACGAATTTGATCAACTTATATAGTTACCTGTTTTTTAGATTTAATAATCACATGATATGGTGAATTTCATAAAAACTATTAAATTAAAGGTACTTTAGAGGAAGAAAATTAAAAATTTTAAGTCCTATCAGACTATTTCAATCAGAATAAAACCTACAAGATATGAAAACCCGTTCAATTTTACATCGACATAGGGAGTTTAATCAAAATCATTAGAGCCGTTTTTAAGAAAATCGTAAAAGTTGCAAAATGCATGGTATAAAGTGGCTCTTCTGGTGAGCTGATTTTGATGAAAAAGTGTCTGTAATCTCAGGCGTATAGTTGTTTTAAATATGAAATTTCAGTTTCATAGGGCTTTTCGTTTACACGCTGGAGTTGCCACGCACACACACACACAGACCTTTTTGCAGGACTTGGTCATGTGGACTCAGGAGATCCTAAAACGTGTATTTCCGTTGAAAACTGGAATTCAAAAATTTTCACGATCGCAATACTTTCACTTACTATGTATTTTATATGTAGGTAAGTAAAAGTAGCAGAAGCTCTTTCGTATCTAAATAAATTTCTGAATAATTTTAAGAAGTATCTACTAATATTTACATAATTACATTAAATTACATTATAGTAATCATTTATTTGTATCATTATTATAGGGATATTTTATACTAATTAATGTTATTCACAGGAGTGCGAAGACTCGAGGAATTCGTCTAACTTGAATTGCTTCAACAGCAATGAAGACATCGCAAGGCTTCCCGGACTGGGAAATATGTTCTACCTACTGTCGAGGAATGAAACGACGTTCAAAAACGTTGAGGATGTCCCACCTTTCTTCAGACAGGTATCAAATACACTTTACGCTCTGATGCCATCATAATAAGTTAATGATACGACTAAATGTTAGATGATATGAGGGTTTCGAATGACTTGATTGCATAATCATTTCGGAATCTCAATACGTCAAACAGAGCTTGGAAATACATATCTTGCCTACAAGGTTATACATTTTTTACAAATTTAAAGGATACTAACCACAATCAACATTTTAGCCAGGTATCAAAGATAGTTATGCATCGTAAATTAATAAAACCTGCCTTAAAAGTACCAACAACAAAATAAATAACACTATCAGCAAATGAACATTATATCATATTGCTTTGATATATTATACTAAAATTTCTTTCTTGATTTGGCGGAAATATTGTTTTCTGACGGATTTAAATATTCTAACTCGTATCACTAGAATCTGCCTTTCATGATATTAACAAATATATTAAATTTGTTAATATCATAAAAGTGAGATGGATTAAACACGCTATAAATTATGTTAGCTCTAAAACCAACAGTATTTATATTAAAAAGATTATTATTTTCATTAAAATAATCTGACACTCGGGACTTTTTTTTGACTTCATAATATCTTAAATAACGATTATATATGATAAGGTAATATTCTTGTTGGGTATTTATTGATATATTAACTGTTATTTCTAAGGTTTCTAACATGATTGTAACTTGAAAAACGAAAAAAAAAAAAAATCCTGCTTGTTCATTCCTATTACATAACCAATAATATGCAAAGCATCTTCTGAAGATAAAAATAAATAATATTTATAGTTCTATTTCAATTTCGAAGCTAGTAAATATGCAAAAACAACACGTTCGGGACCATTCCTGTTACATATTAATATTCAAAAAGTCATTTTGAGGTATAGATATTAATTAATTCTACTTTCTTTTTTAATGAGTATAATAAATTCATTTATTTATTTGTTTTAACATTTCGTATTTAGGTTCCAAAGACTTTCTGATATCATATGAATTATGATCTATTGCTCAACCCGACTTATTTATTTACTTTTTCACATTTCATACACGAGGCAACATCTGATATCTAAGATACATATTTACTTGATATTAAACTATTTCAAATCTATTTTCATGACATGTGACGTTGAACTAATATCAAAATATTTAATTAGAAACTTTCTATTGCTTTTTTAAATATTAGTTATAATATAATTAATTACTTGGAAGAACACACTATGTTAATAAATAAATAGATGGTTTCTTTATCTTCCTTAAAAGTTTATGTATAATATTCTCCTTGAACAGTAGACTAGCACTCTATCCACTGGACCACGCCGCTCCTTTCCCTCCCCCCCCCAAAAAAAAAAAAACAGCCGCACAAATGTGCTGTTTGAACTTCTCTCATGTAATAAAATGGAAGCGAGGTTCACGTTTTCTCTAATAATTAACTATGCGGAAAATGTATTCTCTGGTTGAAAATAAACTTCCAGAAATAACGGTAGTGAAACATATACATAAAATACCGTCGGAAAGTTAAAAATTTAGGATGTTAATTGGCCCGAACAAAAGTTTTTTTAATTTTTCCATGAAATAATACATGTAAATACCAAACCCTTACATGAATGGAGTTATTTTTGAGGCTAAGCTTCTCAATATTTCATAGTTTAATAATTTTATTTCAGTCGCATTCAAATCGTAAAAAGTTTTAAAAAGTCTAATAGTCACATTATATCTCAGTTGCCCTACATATTATGGCAAATGCTATTTTTATAAACGACCGCTGGTTTGATATCACAGTAAACATGCTTTCGTTCTACAGATAAACATCGATAAACGTTTACAGAGCAGAAAATAACAAATATAGTGTTAAAAGTTTATTGTATTTTTTAGTAAATAGAGGTAGTTATATTTAATATGTTTACGAATAAGTAACTGCACTGTCAACTATTATCTTATATTTTCGGCATGCATGACATAAAAGACGCCCAGTAAAAGGAAATAAAATAATAAAATGATAATAATAATAATAATAATAATTATATATATATATATATATATATATATATATATATATATATATATATATATATATATATATATATATATATATCATCTTGATTACGTCGTATATACACAACTCCCTCATCACTGTAGGCAAGTTTATAACATAAAAGTAAGGGGCACTCAGGTTGAATCCGGCATTCTTCGATCTTTTGAGCGCCAGCGCCAACATAGCTCAAACTCCTCCAATGCAATATCCAATTGCAAGTAGTATCCCTACAGCTCTTGTATGACTCACATCTCTCAGGTAGGGCAGGATTAATCTACCTAATGTATTTATTTTAATTATAATTATCAAATATCTATCATAGACAATATGCAATACACTTTCAGTTCATTGCCTCACTCAAGTTAAAACATTTTATCAATAACATAATCTTCTTATCATTATTCTTGTTATTAGAATGCATTACATTGTATAGATTTAAATTTTATTTATCAGATTTAAAAAGGCGGTACTTTTATTGGCAGTATATCTGAAACAGCTCGTATATCTGACACAATTTTTCATGAGAGAAAAATATGAAACGATTCTGAAGCCCTTAAAGGCCTACTAATGCCATATTTTATGAATTTCTTCCTATAAAATACCTTTAATTTTGTTAATTTGAAATAATAATTCTTAAATTGTTAGCATTGAAAAAAATTGGGTAAATATGTAATATGATGACCAACTATAGGAGAAAAGAGCAGACGTTTTTTAAAAGTTATTTCTTTTTTATTTTTTGTTTAGCGAAATAGAATAGTAATATGGCTGTATCGTATAATATATATTTGATTATAACTGGCTATAGACAAGTGAAAATAACATTAAAATGGCGCAAAATTAAGTTTCTCGATTAATTTAGATCGATAATTCGAATTAATACAGTTATATGTCAGCAATACAATTAATATTATGAAAAAATAAATAAACCAGGATAAAAATAAATATTATAGAAAATCGGCATATTCTACGCAAATGAAAATTATAACTCCACAGAAAACCGCCATGTTACGAAAAATATAAATAAACGAAATTAAACTGTAAAATAGTATTCTACAATATTGACCAATAACGAAGTGTAAAACAAGATCACTCTTGGCTTGATAAAAACATGCTCACCTTTTTTTTCTAAGCCAAAAAAATCTTGTAAATGAAGTTATAAATGACTACTGGCATTTAGTCAATGCAATCAACTAAAAAAAAAAATGTTTAATATCTAGGTCGCGCAATTCTTTCTCTCCTTTTAATATGATGCCTTTGACCCTAATACTGGAACAGGACGGCATCTCACGGTATTGATCGGAACCGGAACTAAAACACCGGCTCTTAAGGTCAAGGCACCCTCGATGAGAAGGACGTCGATGGGGGTCAGTTGTACCCTTCCGAGGGTTATGTCACATCTCTTTCCGAGGTATGGTCAATAACGAATCTCAAGTGTGGGGAACTGCAATTGATAAGTTTCACTTAGGAAGTAATCATCTAATGGACTTCCATCACCTTACAACATGCAATCTTCGTCGCAAAAAGTTCAAAACATTCGAAAATCAATCGATTAGTGAGTTTCCCTTGCCCAAGGGACCAAATCAAAGCGCGGTGCTTCGATAACAGCGCGCAGCTCAGTGTTGAAGGCTCAACGTTTAAACTGTCCAAAGAGAAATGTAATATCAGAAAGCCAGCGAAATACAGAAATATATAGGAAAACCATGTTCATACATACGTCAGACTAATAATAAGAGTTAAGAACTGATTTAAAAACAAAAATACTACTATACTCTGTTAAATTGTCTATTAGTCATTTCTTTTGGACGTTTTGAAATTCTATCTCCTTCTCTTTAGCCTGGAGGAACCAATTCGTTATTACATGATAGGATATTCGTTATTCAACTTTATATACTTATTACTGAGATAGTTGAATGTCTACTGCTTGAGAACCAATAAAAAAATAATATTTTTGTTGAAATATATAATAAGGCATAATGTTACATTGAAAGCTAAGTCTATAAAAATAAAATATGAGCTTTTATTGACATGTAGAATGTTGGATACATCTAGCGAACATGTGTACCGTCAATTTTGGATTCTGGTGAAGCGGGCAGATTGCGTAGTCGACTAAACCGATTGAGTAAACATAAGATTGCTTGCCGTGTCTTATTGAGAACACGAACGATCTGAACAAGCAGATTTTCCATTGAATATAATACTTAAAATAAGATTAAGGGTGACACGGTTTTTTAAATAGATTAGCTCTGATCTACACCGTAGACAGCTGTTATTCTATTATACCTCATTAATTTAGGTTACAAGGTTCGGTATTAAACAAAGCACTATAATCCATTTAATTTATAAACTAGGCCTTTTTTTTTTGTTTACTAAATGATCAAAGTTAAGAGCTCTCGTAATGCTGTCAATCGAAGTTACTATCACTATCATTGGCCAGCATCGATTCTTGTAAGTATACCTGGGTTGTTCTTGGATTTTCTTCAACCAACGCTTGCTGAAAATCGTCTTCGAGGGAAGAAGTCCTTCCGCGACCTTCTTTGTCATTCTGACTGTAGTATCCTTCACGAAATTGTTTGTAACACTGTAATGCTGCCCAGACCCCACAATTCGTTGATGTTCCTGGCTCTTTGGACCCGGTTCCGGTCGAGTTTTAAATCGTAAATTAAAATTATACCTTTTTTCTCACCTACAAGACAACAAAAGGGGTTAAAAATAGAATTATACCAAAAAAAAAAAAAAAAAAAATCAAAACATGCTTTGCCGTCTCAGTGAAGAATGAATTATTACTAAGAAGCAAAATACCATATAAGTAAATAAATATTTCCTAGAGGTAGAGCATTAATACAAATGACTAATACAACAAATTTAAATATTTTATTATACAGTATTAAAAGGAAAACCTAAAATCATGCATTTTTTCGGACAACCCAATAATTTCTCAGTTGCTGCATTTTCGATTTAAATGGTATCATAGTCACCTAATATAGATATACTAGCGTATACAGCTCATCTTATGTCACGCTATTTACCATTCAAGGACTCACTTTCAGTAAACACTCAAACAATTGTTTTGTTATTGTCATTAGGTAACGGATTCATCTCCAATAACTCTCTGTGTTAAACATTCTAATAAAAAAAAGTGAACCTGTTATCACTAAACATTTTTAGTATATTCATATGAAAATTAAATATAAAAAAAATCAAAGTAAACGATTATCAGATATAATATCCTCAGTTACAAAAGTAGAAGTAATTGTAATAATCGAAGGAGCTGGTATGAGAGAGACTACACCCAACGGTAGATCTGACCTTCAGTTACGAGTACATTCTTTCCTTTGGACCAAATCACCCATTGCTCTTCGTCTTCACCTATTTATATAAAGAAAGCCTAATAAAAATCCAACGAAATCTGTTACTGACAATCGAAATGTGCCAGCTTTTTTACTACGTAATATGAGAAACATTGGAGGATTTATATTGTAATACTAATATATAACGAATCCATTGCTTTTTGACAGGTTTAAATTTCTAAGACAGGACTTGGCCTGACTCTATTAGAGTGGTAAATTAGCACCAGAGCGCTATACCAAGTAATTACTGTCAAAGTCAATCTTGTGATATTGGCTTGTTGTCAACATAAAGAGAGATACAGGTTTTGTTTCGTAAGATAAAGCGGTATGTTGTAACATCTCATGGTTAATTTACAGTTTCTTTTGCTAATACCAAATTCGTCCGCTGTTTAGATGAAGTTGTAACATTAGATCATTTATAGTTACGTAACGTGAATATGTTGATGGATCAGATGAAGTTCTCTCGATATTCAAAACTTCTTTTTAAAAATATATTGTAAAATTATTGTCCTGTTAATTCAAGTCATTATATACAACATTAAGTGATTGATAAGTGACTGATGACTGAGATCATTATACGTTTGTTTCTTTTTTGTTTTTTTTCCACTCTCTATTATATTATAGACAATTATTTTTCTTAACCTATTCTTGTTTAACGGTTCTGAAATTAAAGGAATTACTTAATTACTTGTAGTTTGCATTTGACAATCAACAACTTACATCATTTCACTGATTTTTTGACACGGATTAATTTTATTTAATCGTTAAAACATGTGATAGTTGATTGAAGTATATTTTTCTTCATCTTTCTGCATTGCAATGTCTGAAATATATATTGAATTACGTAATCCACTATCAGGTTATGCCTACTTAAGAACTGCATCGAATCAAGCAGATGGCCACGAGAGAAAAAGTCATAATAATAATTTAAAAAATTATAAAATAAGACAGAATATTTATAAATCTGGAAGAACTAAAAATAAAATAGGAAACGCTGCAAATTATTACACAATGGTTTATTTTTTTTAAATAACTATATTAGAGTGTAACAGTTTATAGGAAATTAACTAATATGAAAAGCAATAAATTAATCAAAAGTAACCATCAAAGCAAAACTGCTAATTTCAAAATCTCTGCTATTTCTTAACCGATTTCAATGATTATTATTATTTTATTTATTTTTTATTATTTTTTTTGTAGGGAATTTGGTATTTATAAATTCGTACTTCAGACCGAATTTCCTTTTCTTTTAATTTTCATTGAAATAATTCAAATACAAATTCCTGATTGCAGAACACTTTTAATTTTTCTTTATCTTTAATAATAACAATACATGGAATTACATCACTTCTAAGTTGTGGCATGTATCAATTCATTCATGCAATTAATTCATAAAAAATTAACTATAGATTTTATAATACCATAAATAAATATATTTTTATTATCTGTGAAATTTTAAGACCGTTACTATGAACAATATTTAAAATATTTACTTTCAAAACTTATTATTTTGGAAGAAAATAGAAATGAAAAAAAGGTGATTGCAGTTTTACCGATGACATTAAAATTGGATCAAGGCCAGGGATCTGAAATACTGGACGTGGTGTTAATGTCGTTACGCAGGGGACATTCGAAAGAAAAGTCATTTAGCAACATTTCTTGACATTCAATCTCTAATTTATTCCGAAAGATTTGTTAGGAATAAACCTAAAACTTTCTGAACCTTTCAAGCCTAAAAATATTGTTGCCTTACATCATTAATATTGTTGTCGAATAACATACATTTTTTATAGAAATGAATAAAAGGTGAAAATCAACAAAATCCTAATTTTCCCTTTTAGAAAAAACGATCCTCATTTATTTTTCGTAAATATATATGATATTTATTGTTCAATTTTTATAAAACTTCAACGTAATAACTGGTCTAGATTGACGATAAAGTCACTATCTCTGTTTTTCACTCTATATATAGTAAGGGGAAGTATTGCGATCGTGAAAATTTTCGAATTCCAGTTTTCAACGGAAATACACGTTTTAGGGTCCCCTGAGTCCAAATAACCAAGTCCCGCAAAAAGGTCTGTGTGTGTGTGGTAACTCCCGGGCGGAAACGGTAAGTTCTATAAAACTGAAATTTCATATTTAAGTCAATTATACACCCGAGACGTGACAAAACTTTTTTCATCAAAATGAGCTTACCAGAAGAGGCTCTTAATACCATGCATTTTGCACCTTTTTTCGATTTTCTCGAAAACGGTTCCGATGATTTTCATTAAACTCGCTATATCGATGTAAAATTTAATGGGCTTTAATATAATGTAGGTTTTATTCTGATTAAAATGGTCTGACAGGGCTTAGCTTAAATGCCGATATTTTCTTCCCCTGAAGTACCTTTAATTTTGTAGATTATATAAAAATAGCTATGTTATCTTGTTAACGCTGATGAAAAACAGGTAAATATATAAATTGAATAAATTCGAGAAACAACTAAAGGAGAAAACATAAAAAATATTTCTTTAATGCAATTTTTCGTTTTTGAACATAAGAGCAGTAATATACATGTATGATATACCGTAGGAAAGCTAAAGATTTTAGAAAAAATATTATCTCATACACAAGCTTTTAAAAATTAGTAGAGAGTGATGAAAAGCCGATAAATCTAAATGATTATTTTAGATAATGATATATAGATTTTTTAATGAAACACATGTTTCTATAGAAATTCCATTTAATTAGTTCTTTAATGGTTTCACTCATTTTTATCTCTAACTGTATGTGAAAATTCTTAATTGATTCTAAAAACGGAGGTAAGTGAAAGTCGTGTGTTGCCCGCACCAGATTTTTAAAAAATGGTTTCTAAAAGTTTTGAATGGAAATTTCCTTAAATAAAGGGAATAGTTGCTAACCCGCTTCTAGCTGACCTTGGAAATTTGACTGACAAATAAACTCTTCTTCTTCTTCTTCAAAAAAAAAAAAAAAAGATAAAGACAATACATTTGTAAAAGAACAATGTAATTTCTTCAGTACAAAATTATGTGTCCTATAGTATTTACAGGAATTTGCTTATTTGGTCAAGATCACAAGATCCAGGTCCCATTTTCAGGGTTACGCCATGAATTATAACCTAGACCGAAATAATGTGATTTATTTTCTAACAATGTTATCCAAACAGAATCGGTCCAATGGTCTTATGAACAATTTTAGTAGTTATTTAAGAAATTAAATATTTTTTAGTGCAAGTTTGTTTTTAATATTTGATTTATTGCAGTGGTTTCTAATGAAAGTTTTTTTCAGGATTCCCTACTCCAATCACTAGAATGACATGGAACACCATGCCTATAATTTGTCCCCTCTGATAATTTTTTTTTCCGGCACAAAAGGACCAGCATGGTGTAATCTTCTGGAAGAATATACGCACATTTCTCGATGTAATTTTAGAGGGTATCAGCGGTCACCGCTGTATTACATCCGAATCGTAAAAAGTACAAAATACTCGGTATAAAGTGGCTCTTCTGGTTCGCTGATTTTGAGGGAAAATTTGCTGTGGAATCTCGGGCGAATAGTTGTCTCAAATATAAAATTTCAGTTTCGTAAGACTTTTCGCTTTCGTGCTAGACTTGCCACACACACTCACACATTTTCGAGAGACTTGGTTATTTGGATTCAGGGGACATTAAAACGTATATTTCTATTGAAATATACGTGACTGGAATCAGAAAATATTAACGGTTTCATATATAAATAAGAGAAAGTAAAAAAGATACATAAATTTAAGATTCAATAGAAATCACCAGAATGATACTTAAGAAAAAAACACCTTCATATACAAATAAATTTCAATTTCAATATATATTCAATGGCGCGACAGGCCTTGCAGGCCCTGGGCCTCGCGATGTAATCTGGGAATATATATATACTTCCACTTACAAGGCATGATAGATGAAGCGATATTTTGGTCAATAGCATTTCGTTCAATCAACATAACTTCATTAGTATCTTTATACCGTCTAATTCATGTATTGTATGTATTGAAATATTTTATTCATTAAATCATATTAATTATATGATACAATATATTAAGTCTCACGGTATCGGCCAGTCAATATAGTCTTCACTATATGGAGTCAATTTCATTATGTAATCTATCCGAGATTTTCAAGTTCAAGCAAGAATCTGAAATGTCGGCCTTATGTAATCCTTCTTTTCTTTATTTTTTTGACGTCATATGGAACTCGTTAAGAGCGAAGAATAACCCGATAATGAGCATAAAATAAGTCGTATACTTATTTTTTCATATATTTATTTCTAAATCACATAAATCCTTAATTGTCAACATCGAGCTAGATCAATATCATAATTTTATTAAGTTCCACATCCTCCAAAGTTCGGAAGATAAGTAACAGGTAATGGCTGTGACAAAAAGGACTAAATCTGTCCGATCGCAATGTAGTATTCAATTAATTTTGAATTACAAATATTTGGATTCAAAATTTTGTTTTTTTTAATTGAAATATTTATTTATTGAGATATATTACAATTAGTCCCAAATTGAACATTAGTAATTGTGATATGAGACCACATTCATACAATATATACAGAAAATAATGATAAAGACATTGTACAAAAAATAAAAAATTAAATGAAAATAATATAAGATTCAAAACTGTAAATACCTGAGCGGAGCACCGATCCCATTCGTTTGACAATCCCACTGCATCCGATAATTAAAAAAGAGTGGCATATTTTAATGGGAACACTGATATTCATATTATACTTATTGGCAAGTATATAATTTAACTAATATTAGCTGTTTAACGTAATTGGAATAAATAATATTGGCCAAATTGATTACTATACTATTTCCTATTACTATACTATAGGATTCCCATCGATGTGATGGAGGACTTAAAAGTCTCACGTAGCTTCACACTTAACTAGTAAAATATGCTTTCTAAGGAACATCACAGAGGGAACTGACTATATGGTATTAACACAATACCTCACCAAATTATAAAAAAAAAAAAAGAACTATGCAAATTTAAAACGCAAACAATTTCGCAAGAAAAGTGCGAAAGTACTCAGCAAGTAGACAATATACTACACTTACAAGGCATGATAGATGAAGCGATATTTTGGTCAATAGCATTTCGTTCAATCAACATAACTTCATTAGTATCTTTATACCGTCTAATTCATGTATTGTATGTATTGAAATATTTTATTCATTAAATCATATTAATTATATGATACAATATATTAAGTCTCACGGTATCGGCCAGTCAATATAGTCTTCACTATATGGAGTCAATTTCATTCGTTAATATAAGATTCAAAACTGTAAATACCTGAGCGGAGCACCGATCCCATTCGTTTGACAATCCCACTGCATCCGATAATTAAAAAAGAGTGGCATATTTTAATGGGAACACTGATATTCATATTATACTTATTGGCAAGTATATAATTTAACTAATATTAGCTGTTTAACGTAATTGGAATAAATAATATTGGCCAAATTGATTACTATACTATTTCCTATTACTATACTATAGGATTCCCATCGATGTGTCTACTCAGCAAGTAGACAATATACTACCATTGACACATACAATCGGTTATTATTTTACTTAATTTTGTCTGTTACTGTATGAATGTGGTCTCATATCATTATTAATATTGTTCGTTTTGAAACTGTCATATAACTCAATAAATATATTAAATTTAAAAAAATTTGCCTGTATCTGTTACTAGCCCCTCACGTGAATCATGCGTACGAGGCTTCGTAATGGTTATATCTGTTTTATCCTGAATACAGCTTATGAAAGTATTGAGCTATCTCTTATAAACAAACAAAGTAATGAAATATTATAATAATATTTTTTTTTAAACAATCAGAGGTCTGACTTCAATAATTTATGACTGTTGAAACCGGCTAGGACATTGGCAGTAGTCCAAAACCCACAGATTGCGGATCTTCGAGAATATTTACATATAGCGGCATTAGGGGAACAGTTAATTATATATATCAGCAATTTCTAGTTTATTCCGTGAATAAATTTTCAAATTACGATTATAATAATGTTTAGAAAAACAATAAAGCACGTAATCTGATAAATTTGGTGGTTTATAATAATTTATATCACCACGTGCCAGAGGTAACCATGAAAACGTGTCGAATATATTACTTAATCTATTAGTATAATGTTTTTGTAATTCACAAATTTCTGGAAAGAGAAATAATTAATTAATTAAATGACTGAAAATGAAAAAAACTACAAAATGGGAATTTTGCTAATTATTGTGAACTGTATTATTTAATGTCCAGCTTTTTAGTCAAATTTAAATTCAAAGAACTGTATATTCAACAATCATTGATCTTAGAACAATATGGCGATGCCAATAAACTTTTATAATTTATTGTTATTTGTTATTATTATAGTTAAGACATTGGTAGAATTGGGATAGGGTCATATACTGTATTAAGTTCAACGGGTCAAGATGTGTTGGCTTATGTAACAGTATATATTAACAGTATTTTTGGAAGGAACATATTGAAAATTATAGAATGGTCATATAGATAATAAGTATTCCTGTTTCTGAGGCGGCGCTATGAACCGTGTTCAGTTTCATCATTCTAGTGCGAAAGATGGGTGAGTAACACGCTACTAAAAATTTATGGCAAAAAAAAAAAAAATTGAAAACTTATAAATACACCTGAAGGACACTCTATTCTGATCAAGATGATGTAAAATATATTTTTATTTACATCATATATCGATCGAACTCATTTTTTCCCGAAACAAAAGGACGACTTCTTCAGCCGCCTCAGACAGCTGTGAGATGTGAGGACAAACACATAAAAATAAAAAACCGGTCAATTGAGCAGAATAATCAAGAATCATTTCTACTTCATCAATTAATACATACGAATTCATTCATCATTATAATTGCGTTATTTAATTTGAAGTAATTCTATTCGTTTAATAAAGTATACATCTCTAAGTAGTTAAGTTAGCTTAAGGAAAAAGTTATAGGGTTTTAAACGTAAGACTGTTAAAAATTAATAATTGTTTAATTTTGGTATATAATATTAAATATATGAATACACTAAACAAAATTTAAGTGTGCGTAAAATAATTCAAAGCGACATAAAATTACCTTCAGTAAATATTATAAGACGATAATTTACCTAGTCATTTAAAAAGGACATTCTAGTTCAAGCCATTGTTTTCATTTTTTTTCATAGTATAGTCTAAAAGTAGATTAAACTATTTTTTAATCTAATTTTAAAAAATAATAACATACACGTAAAATTCAGCTATTCATAAAAATAAAATAAATCATATTACTCTGGTGAAAAAAATTGTTTTGGAAAAAATGTTTACAGACTAATGTTAAAATCCTAATACTTGAGACTAAAACCATATATTTAACCAATTGGTGTTAAATAAGTTAGAATCGGCTACGAAAGACAGATCTATAAGTATCAGCTTAATTTTCTTTTACAAGATCGGAGTCTCCGCTAGGTCTTCCTATGAAGACTAATTGTTTGGGCCATAATATCCTTATTCTTAGGACTTAAACTTGTAATCAAAATTAATTTTAGAACATAACTTTTAATTCTATTTAGCTGTTTATTTATAATGATACTATTTACACTGAGAAGTATTTTTTAGAAGAAAAGGAAACTATTTTTTGCCTTCATGTTTGAAATAATCTACACGAAAAATATGCCAAAGAAAATAATTGAACTCAAATTACACTCCGAAAGCTGAAATCGCATTCCAAAATAGATTACAATAACCTGCTTCAATGTTTCAATCTTGATAAATAATATTTAAGCTTATTGCCACCAACAAACCTGTTTGGTTTTATGAATATAAAAAAGTATTGATAATTTTTAATGATAAATGTTTATTATACTATAGCATCAAAATTCGAAATTATTATTCATAAAACGTATAGTTTTTCTGAATCCTTCGGAGTTTACAGGTTGGATATCCTAACATTGGCACGTGTTGTGTTTTTAAAAATTATAACTCGATATATTTCAAAACAGTACCTTGTATATAAATGTAAAAAAACAAATCAAATAATAATAATTATAAATTATATATACATATATATATATATATATATATATATATATATATATATATATATATATAGAGAGAGAGAGGAGAGAGAGAGAGAGAGAAGAGAGAGGGAGAGAGAGAGAGAAAAAATTGAGGAAAATTTATATAACAAAAAAAATTGTTTTTCTTTGTTGAATTAAACTTTCAATAACGGGTATTACTTCCTCTTGCTTTAATTACTAACAACCGTAATAACAGCCGAACAAGTCAGAGAAACACTGAAAAAATTGGCTCTCCTGAAAACTTACAGCGGCTAAGAACTTCTCCAGTGGAACCCTGAAGTCTGCAGTTGAAGCAAACCTTATTAGAAGTATACCTACAAGACTACAGGCAGTAATTCAAGCAAGAGGAAGCAATACTTGTTATTGAAAGTTGAATTCAACAGAGAAAAACAATTTTTTTTTTTGTAATATAAATTTTCGTTAATTTTCTCTTTTTTTCATTTTTTTTTTTTCCAAATCAATCTTAATTTTTTCTTTCTCAATCTTAATTTTAGCTCTAGATTATCCACATAAAATACTATTTTAAAACAAATGTTGATGTAATGCACATTAATTTCACATAAAAAAAGTGAAATGATTTTACAAAGTTCACAAAAATTAGTAGGCTGATCAAAATTCGTTAATTTAATATAGTATGACCCTTATTTGTTTCAAATATGTAACTAGGACCACTTTACAAAGATTACAATATTTAATTACCTAGGTATTATTAAACTACCATTTAGAGTAATTTTAAACTATATAAGCAAGACAATACGAATAATAATGTATTCATGACGCAAATGTAGTTTTCCTCAGTAAAAAAAAAAAAAAATTGTTTTTAAAGGAAAAACTTAAAGAAAATACCAACTTTAAACATTTGCCACAAACAATCGTTAGTATAGGCCTTGGTTTACAATATGCCTTGACAAACAGCAGAAGTTACATCAGTTTTTGTTTACAGTCCAATCATGGAGGTCGTCTGCACTTGTTGATAGTCGTCTGGAAACCTTTTTCTTTCATGTTTTGAAAAAAATAAAAAAAGGCCAGCACGCATTTTTGAGGCTCTCGGTGAAAAAAGTATAAACACGTAATTAAAACGGTATGTAAAATACGTCAACAGCAAACCGGTTAATAACTTGGTATCCATCCACGTGGAAATCTCTGTACGTTTCAAAATCCCTCATAATTGACAAAGTAGATACTTTCTTATTACATATTTTTCTAAAGTAATCAAAAACATTAAATGATAAGCAATGGTTAATGATAATTTTAACTGAAATAAATTTTGTAAAATTTTATTTATTTTATTTTTTGTCACGATGATAAGTTTGTAAATTTTATATGATTAGGATTTTTTTTTTGGACCATATTATCGCGAAAATAATATTTTTGTTCACAAGTTGTAGTGCGAACAAAATATATTATTATTCTCCTCCAAAAAAATTAGAGGTTATCCAAAATGAACATTTAGAATTTAGAAAAAATAAGTGTATGTGTGTGTAAACATCAAAATTTTTTTTTTCCTTGAGTCTCAGCAGAAAATTAATCTTATTATTAATATTATTTTGTTTTTTATTTGTACAGGCTTGGCCTTACTTTCTGTTGTTCATTTTCTTGGAAAACGTTCTTCTATGGCTGGAAAAGAAACCCCTGATGAGGATAAACGACGGCATCGGTTCCCTGTCTCATGGCCTTTTTCAAGAGCTTGGAAGGTATGTTTAGCGAGGAGAAAATAGTTTCCATATAATGAATTAAATGGAATAAAACAATAATTTTAATATATTTATATTTAAGAATTTTAAAATCACTGTTTGGTTTTTAGCGCATTTTCCCTCACATAATCTATATCATCATATCAATTTCATATCATCATATATATATTATATATTATGTAATATACATATATCAATATATATATATAATATATATATATAATGTTCACGCCATATGTTATGGCCTGATAAGATTTTCCATGGCTGTTAAATTGAAAATAAAAAACTCCCTAAATTTATGATATTTATCATAAGATCATTTTATTGTATAAATCTTTATTTTTTATTTGGTTAAAAAATATTCTTTGTAGATAGAATTAACAGTTTTTGCCAAGAAAGTGAAGAATAATAGAAGAGAAAGAAAAAAAAAGACGATCGTACTTCAATTGTTTTTTTATGGCTGCTTCGTGGCGAGTCGAGTCTTAATGTAGCGTCTGAACGGTGAAGATGTGCCGTATTATAAAACCAAGTCTCCTCTCATACTCCTATTATGTATATATATATATATATATATATATATATATATATATATATATATATATATATATACATATATATATATATATATATATATATATATATGATATTTATTATCATATATAACATATTTTCATAAAATGACTTTATCAATTTTCTAAAATTCATCAGTTCATAAGCCAGCTCCACGAGTTTTGTTTACTATAAAACTATTATGGAATTATTTAATGTAAAATGTTTTAAAGAACAACCTTACAACTACATCATCAATAGGTTCAAAATTATTAATTATTCCAGACAAAAATAAAAGCACCCTATTATTTCCGAAAACCAATAATTTAGCCCACTTGTTTGCAAATTCATGAAGAAAACAATTATTAAACTTCAAGTACCACTTCATTTTTATATGAAAAAGACCTATATACGCCTCTAATTATTAAAACGCGACTGAACACTTAACAATGTGTTCGTAGAACAGGATTAACTTCAATTATAGAAGTCTCGTATGCATTTGTCCTAAAGGATGATGTTTCATCTTAACATTTAACAGGAGTGATCTGTGGTGTAGCGGCTAGCATAACGCCCTTATATGCCCAAGGTTGCAGGTTCAAACCTGGCATTTGGCCTAGTATTTTTTTTTAATGGGAATAAAAAATCATTAGTCATGAAGTCCTTGGGAGGGATGCTAAAAAGTGGTTTCGAGCCTGCGCGATCAAGTACTCGTTAAAGATTCCTATTCTACATAGACTTGAAAAGACAAAATTTGGGACTCCCGCTGTAGCATCATCCAATTAGCCACAGTAGCATAAATTTACGTAAATAAATACACAAACTTAACATTTAACGTATTGGATAACATTTGGATTTTAATTATTATAATAATAATTATAATTATAATAATTATAAAATTATTAATTATTCCAGGCAAAAATAAAAGCACCCTATTATTTCCGAAAACCAATAATTTAGCCCACTTGTTTGCAAATTCATGAAGAAAATAATTATTAAACTTCAAGTACCACTTCCACCTAGTATTTTTTTTTAATGGGAATAAAAAATCATTAGTCATGAAGTCCTTGGGAGGGATGCTAAAAAGTGGTTTCGAGCCTGCGCCATCAAGTACTCGTTAAAGATTCCTATTCTACATAGACTTGAAAAGACAAAATTTGGGACTCCCGCTGTAGCATCATCCAATTAGCCACAGTAGCATAAATTTACATAAATAAATACACAAACTTAACATTTAACGTATTGGATAACATTTGGATTTTCTTAAATTTCTTCTCGAAAACTAAGACGCTATTTCAGCCCCAGACTTCAATGTAATGTTGTCCTACATCAATAAAACATATAAATATGATCGGACTTTTTATAAAAAATGTATTAGTTACGTTAATTCCTAGCTGACAACCTGTAGGGGGATAAAAAAACATGAATGGAGGTCTGGTTCGATCCAAGGTAGTTGGTGCAGCCGCTCTGCCTTGAAGATTAGTCATTCCAGGGCCATTGACACCTTCTTTTCAATAAGATCGTCAAACATGACCTAGTTACACACATCCACACTATTTCCGATTTTACATGTCATTCGGTTAATTAAAGCAAGACCATGATTTACAGTTGAAGAAAATATAAAATAGTTTCATCAGAATAGTACAACAGGGAACATCTTTTTTAAGTCTTTCAACTCTTATAACAACCAGCCTATGAAGATCACTTGCTTTCAACGTACAACGCCAAATGGAACAATCTTGAGTGTTAAATCCTCTGTTTGTCTTTTGAAGTAAAGAGTATCTTGCATCCTGTAGGTCCTTAAATCCAAACTCTTTGACTAAATCTAATTACCCCACTGGCGGAATATGGAAAACTGATGGAGTTGAACCATGAACTAATATCATAAATTTTAAACGGACTATAAAGTTTCATAAAATCTAAACAGCTAGGTTAATATTTATATCAAAATATTATGGTCGTCGGTGGACTCTTAGAAATCTTCACTTCAGTAAAGTCTTTCGACTGAAATAGATTCCATTTTAGAGATTATCTATGAAATAACTTTCTTATAAAAACTCCACTTGGTCTGATAACGCTTTGATTAAAAGAAACCAGAGGCCTGAATTTCGCGCAATATCCTAACAATGGAGTCAAAAGTCAAGAGTCACGATCCATGTACCATGTTTCATAGTCTTTTTTTTTGCTTTGACACCAGTGATATATTTTATCATTTTTATATAAAAAACTGAAATAACCAAATATAAAGAGAATATTATTTATATTAAAATCAATGTAATATTTCTTTTACTTCAGGTTGTTGTTCCGCGGTGGAGAAAGCGTTCTTTATATTTGGATCTACAACAACTACAGAATAGCTGATCTGCAGTGGGACTCCCCGGTAACGTGGTATTTGGCAGCCATTGGTGTTGATTTCTGCTACTACTGGGTTCATCGGGCTAGTCACGGTAACTAATAACTGATATTTACAGTACTTTAAACGAATTTCACGAGATTTTCTGTTATTGACTCAGAGGTCAATAACATCAATCAATTATAGCCAATAGACAAGAGGAAAGAAACAGGTGAATCCATTTTTTATAATGAAACGATACATTCAGAGCATTGGAATTTGAAAAGCAAAACATGTTTACTGTTTTGCTGTACGAATGAACCTTCAATGAATAACGTTTCCTGGATCATATATTTTTCACGAAATTCTAAAAATCAGGAATGAAGCATCTGAATAAACATCTGATCCTTTAAAAAAAAAAGAAAGAAAAGTGGATTAGCTAGTTATTTTCTTTTCCTTTTCAGTTGATTTCATTAAAAAAGTTCAATGTTAGGATCCCAGAGACTAGATAGGAACCAACCTGAAAAAATAACGAAAATTCGATTATATCCTTCTGTACTATATCAAGTGCTGTACGGTTTTCCAATCATGTTCAGAAACGGTTTCTTCGACTTTCCTGAAGTAAAATATTTAAATTTATATAGATTCCAAGATATAAGAGACCAGATATCAAGTTAGCAGACATTTGCTCCAAAACAGCTTTCTCAGATGGTTGCGCAAGAACAGAAAACTAAAGACACACAGAAACATTGAAACGCAATCTCACGATGTATGATCATTCAAGATTTGCGCATGCGTAAAAGACAGATTTAAGTTGAAACTCTGTTCTTGTGGTTCTTATTCCAAACGGCTGATAACGTAGATACAAGAAAGCGCGTGACCCAGCAACCAGATGAGAGAGAAAAAAAAATAAGAACCTCGGCATTAATCCTCCACCCTCTCCCTTTGATAGTAACAGCATGTTGTATATATTTTACTAGAATATGCAATAATATAAATTTCTCACTTGAAATGAGCAAAGTTTTTCATTTAATCATTTCTTGCCTTATACCTAATTACAAAAATAATATAGCAATTACTTAAAATGATTCGCATGTTCTTCATTTTAATTGTTCGCTATTTTTTACAGCATGATATTGTATAATGAATGCTCTGACGATAGTGATTGTAAATTCATGAAACATTTATTTACAATGCCTATTTACAAGGAAAGGGACTAGGAAACCGAAGGTATGCACTCTCAGCACATTGGCGTAAACTGTCACAACAATATAATAAAATCTTGGCAATAATCCAGAGAATGTTTCTACTGATATTGATGAAAGTGTTGCTCATGAAGCTGGGCTAGCCATAGCGAAGAGGTACATTACGATCTCCTGCGAGAAGACAAAGTGTATAGTTACTAGAATATAGATACACTCTTGTAACTTTTAATAATATAAGCATAATTATTGGAAAATCTAAACAAGTCTTTCATACATTACTGAGAGAGGATTAGAAGAGATTCCCAAAATACAAGAAAATGATACTAATCGATATTCTTCTAAGAAGAAGTAGAACCGAAAGTAGTACCCACCCGAGTAACTACCCCAAAAGGTTTAACTTTGAAAGAAAGACCTTTTTCTCCCGTTGATTGGAAGCCAATTAGTAGTATGTGACTGTTAGTTATATCAATTCTTCCCAAGGCATATCAAGGCTTCCACGCTAAACCTCTGTGATCTTGTTGCGGGGTTTCGAAAACTGCTGAGCATGCTGTTATAACCACACTCTTCAGCGCTATACGCCTACGTGCCCGGGCTTTACTTTCCTACGAATTACTTCCCTCAAATTAACCCGATCCTTTGCTACAATTCTTCATTCACTCATTCCCATTCGATAAGCGTCTGTGTCCATTCCATCGGCTCCTTGGACTTTCTCTTCGCATCAACTGCCAACTTTGGAACTCATTCCTCAGACATCCTCTGAACATGTCGCAGTCATTCTACTTTAATGTTCTCCTCCTCGTGGCAGTAAAACTAAACCGCTGAGGGGAACGAGGCTCTTCGTCACCACATAGAATAATTTCCCTAAACTATTCACTAAGATTGTACCAAGAAACTTTCTTGTATCTGACTGGAATAAACTGAATGGTCCAACCTCCACATGATCATTATTAATTAGATTAGATGTAAATCATATTCATTTTCCAAAAAAAATGAAAAATAAATAAGGTGATAAGAGCTACTGCTGCCAATGCAGAAGACTCCCAGAGATGCAGGGACATAAGAAAAGAAAATAACTAAAAATAAATATTCCTGATTCATTACTACATCAGATAAACTGTTCTCCAATTAAATCTTATTTAAAGCAGTTAAAAAAAAATTAAAAAAATAGTACTGATTGTGAGTTTATGAAAAAAACACCTGAAGAAACATTTTAGGATTATTGTTTATGTTATAATACTGAGGGAGCCTTCCTGAATTCGGAAGTATCTAAAAGATATGATAAATCGATACTGTTGTAATTCTACATAATCTTAATTACGTTTAATTCTACATAAAACATATTCATGTTTCAACATAAAATTATATATTTTTCAAAATGAATCAATAGCATTTAGAAAAATTACCTATATATGTACCTATGTATGAAGCAATTAAAAATTAATTGTTTACAGAGGTACACATTCTGTGGGCCCAGCACCAAGTTCATCATAGCTCAGAAGATTACAATTTAGCAGTAGGACTCAGGCAATCTGTACTTCAGAGCTGGTGTGGTTTTGTAAGTAATTACGTAAACTTTTCATTCTTAATATAACATGTCCGTCACACTTCATGTCATATCGCTCAACAATAGTACAAAGCAATACAGGTTTTGGTTGGTTTCAGATATTCTACCTACCAATGGCATTTTTCGTACCGCCTTCTCTCTTCCTAACGCACCAGCAGTTCAACCTCCTCTACCAGTTCTGGATCCACACTGAAGCCGTCCAATCCCTCGGACCTTTGGAACTGATTCTGAACACTCCAAAGCACCATCGCGTCCATCACGGTAATTGACATTCCTATGATGTTGGATAAGCAGCTTCTGAATCAGTGGATATTTATACGAATATTTTTACAGGAAGCGTGATGTGGTGTTTAGACAAGAATTACGGAGGAGTCTTGATCATCTGGGACAGGCTGTTCGGAACGTTCGCTGAAGAGAGATCCAAGGAGAAAATAATTTATGGTCTCGTGATCCACGAACCATCTTTTAATCCTCTGTATTTACAGGTATTTATAGATTATTATTATTACAGTGATATATAATATATTATATATATATATATATATATATATATATATATATATATATATATATATAAGAGCAAACTCATGTTTTTTTTATATCAATGCACGGCTACTAAAATCGTTCACCCACTGCAATCTTGGACTGGTTCGGTTTGAACATTTTCTTCAGGTTTTTTGAATCATTAGCGACATGAACAGAATTCTTAAGCCGATTCATTGCCATTAACTCCAACTTCTTAGCCATTACCGACCCTAATCTGCTGCCTTAAAAATTAATTGACAGTTCGACATTGCAAGACCATTTACCTTTCAACTATGGGTATTTTTATTTCGATTCATAATTATGAGGAATTTCAAATATTCTACTATGCTATTTTATACTACTATATATTACATTCAGAGCCAAACAATTTTTACAAATTGGCTTAATGATTCATTGAGTAGTGAATATGGACATCAATTATCGTCAACGAACAGAAACAATACTTCTATATAAACGTGCACAAAATTTTTATTATTTACCATTTTGGACCAACACTTTGTATAAAGTAGACATGACATTCAAGCCATATGAGCGTGTCTCATGTTTTTACTTTCCTTTCAACCATGCAACATTTAGGTAAGGGTGGTGTTGTAAGCGGGTCGGTTTTCAGTATCTGATTTTTACGAATCTTGACGTTTCATAACCCTCTGAATCCAAAATTGGCATTTCGTCTATTGTTCGGCGTATTCGTGCGCTCGAAATAAGACTACCTAGGAAACGGTTTGACCGATTGCTATGCTCCTTTCGTAAGAAATGCTTTTTAACGGAATAGCCGCAGCTCGGAAGGGCTTAATGTTTTTTATTTAGTGTTCTCAATAACTCTAATTATGACAGACAGGGTGGGTTATCCTATAGGTAACGATCCTACTTTAATGCAGGTAGAAAGTTGAGATACATTCCACTTATCCATCCGACATGCCGAAGCTGGATTAAAATTGGCGCTTCCTCAGATTGAGGTGGACAAAGCAGTGTCTTAAAATACAACGGCCTATTGGCTTGAAGTACAAAAAACCGCATTTTATAAAAATTTACTTATATTTCCACACTTTCTCCAAAAGAATTCTACGAAGGTTTTTGAGAAAACTAGTTTAAATTATTTTTAAATCTCATCAACTTTTCAAACATGAAAAATCAGGAAAATAGTTATGACAAAATGAAAGTTTATTTTTGCTTAACATATGAACTATATTTTATATGAATTTATACAGAGCCATTTAAAAATAATAAACCATCTTTAAGAAACATCTAAATTTGATCGGTATAAGCAAAATTATTGAAATAACTCAGAAACAGTTTAATCCGACTATTATTGCCGAAGATTTCCTAAAATATTTCATTGTGTTCGAAGGAGAATGTCATTGTGCGTTAGGAAACAAAGTATGAAACATGTTGAATTTTTTTTTTTTTTTTTTTTATACCGACGAAGGCCTCCTCACCACTCTCTCCATAATTGACTAGAAATGTATTAAATTATAGGTTTGAAGATGAACCAGTTAATGTCTGAAACGTGGGCTAAACCTTGACAATGAATTTAGTGTTATGTAAGTTTTTAATATCAACAATAATAAATGAAGCAAATATTATCTTATATGAGCAGCTTTTACTAGATGGAAAAAATAATAATAATATTTTAAAAATATGGTGAAACATCAAAAGTTCCTCATCAGAAGGATTGATTTTTTTTTCTTTAAAAATATTAGCAGCTGTTTTTCAAGAGATTCCAAAGCTCATTAAACCTAATTATACATTATATTGTAGAAGACGATTATTCTGGTCCAGATTATATAATATCAAAATCAAATAAAACATAATAAATTAGCAACTTTAACATAGATACAGACAAATACCAGGGGTACCACTAGTAATTGTAAGTGGTACATTTTTCTCTTAGGAATGCAGATAAAATGTTAAATGGTTATAAATAACTGCACATTTAAAAAATTACACAATGCTATTTGATTTTTTAAATTTAAGTTCCGTTATTTTTAATACTGGTGACGAATAAGAAGTTTAATAAAAAAGATAATAAGACATAAAAATTAACACTAGTTACAAGCAGATTTAATTTTGTCTAGATAACTTTTCTGTATCAAAACTGTTGTGCTCTCCTATTCTATTTAATTTGGTTTTGAATAGAGCTTAGAATTAATAAATATTAACAATTAGATTTGACCATCACTATACATAATATTACTGAACATATGGAAACTAATTCATCCCTCATTTATGCATGATGTTTAAGCTTTACATGATTCCTATGAAGGATGGCATGGTTCAAATGGCAGTCAACATTATTAAAAAAATGTGAAAAAACTATTTAGCTTAGTATTATTTAATAGCATTTCACTATATGGTAAGAATTTTAACCACTGCCTGAACTATATCATCTTACATATCATCACAAGCTTAACTATTAAACATCCAATTTACATGATTCCATTTTGAATGTTTTTCTGGCTATGGAACTATTTAAATTATTTGCTTCTAGGTGTTCTACAACAAAAATGTATGGAACAAATTCAGAAACATGGAGGGTTGGCAAAATAAGTTGTCTTCTATTATCAAAGGACCAAGCTGGTTGCCTGGAAGGCCTTGGGCCGGGTGTGATGCAGACAAAATTGATGTAAGAATATCTTTAATAGCCTTAATGGCTACAATTTTAGTTGCTTTATCACTTCACCATATTTACCTTTTGCTGAATCAATCATGTTGTTGAACCTCTAATGAGACGTTGATTTCCCAAAGGTACTTTATCCATTGAAGGAAATGTTATGGCAAGTGCGAAAATCTCTCTTTACTATATTGTTAAACTAGCTAATTTGATTCTTTTCGCATTAAAATCGAGAATTTTTTTTATATTAATAACATCATATTAAAGTTATAAAATGAAATGTTTTAGTATGATTTGAAGGAAATTAAAAGTATAATTTAGCCCTTTTATAAAATAATTGCATTTCTAAATCACATTTTTAAAGGACATGAGTGGTCATTAGATAAGTATAAGTATATTTCATAAGTATAAGTATAATCAAATAGAAGATTTAGATAAAACTAAACGATAAGAACACAAATATTTAAAAAAATCAATTTCATAAAAAATGTCGTTTAGTAACTTTTAGAAATCAACGTCTCAATTCCAGTTCACATTCATTAGGATTCATTTAGATCCAAAAAATTTAACTAAATTTAAGTCTGCTGAAGGTTCTTCAATGCTATCTCTTCAGTCCCATTCATTACTCTGTTAATACAATTTATATCCCAACCCAATCTAAAACTTATCCTTGCGACATCTAATTAATGTATCCAAATTCATCAATCACATATCTGAGACCTTGAAAACGGTGTGAAAATTTAATGATTTAAATAAACTACAACTATTCCATCAAATAGTGTTCAAGCTTTGTCATAAACTATAATATATTCTACAGCATCTTTTTAATATTCCGATTATCCCTGCTAAGCAGACCCAATATATAAGAAACAACTTGACAAACCTCTAATTTGGGATTCTATAGTTTAACTGGCAACATTAATGCAATGAAAACATAATTTATTCATAATAGCATAGTAAACAAGTAACTAACAAGTAATCAGTGAAAATAATAGAATAGCAGAAGGAAGACCAGAAGATTCCTTAGTAAACAGGGTTGTTAAGAATGCCACAACCTCCCCTCATTAGTCAGTCTTGGGGCTTGACTAGCCAGTCGGGGGATGCCTGTTCTATTGTGACTGTAAAGCTGAGGTGCTCCTGGTAATTATTGAGTTGGTGCTGCCAGAGGTTCATGAGGCGGTACTACTTGAGGTTGTTAGTTACTTGCTATGTTATGAATAAATTTTCATTGAAGTAATGTTGCCATTTACATAATAATTGGCGACAAGAATGGGATAATGGAACAGAAGTTCCCAGGCAACCAGGACTGCTAACAACACCACTAAACCCGAAATAAGACCTTAATGAAAAGAAACTGTTAGCCCTTTTCGCCAAGCTGAACTTTTATCAAACTATGAAATTCCTCTGTATCCAATCCTTGCAATCTAAAATCTTTACTGCTCCTTATTTTTTCAGGAATATAATCATCCATTATAAGCTTATCTATTATTCCTTGCTAACTTGGCCAGAACAGGTAACTTCCTTCTACGAAAAATTCTATTCCCACTCTAACAAACTATTTTCATACACTGCACCTCTTCAACTCCTAACCATATTCCATGGTGTTTGAAAACAAGATATCCATGTAACCTGATTTAAATTTTTTATCAGAGTGATGCAAGTGGGCAGCAAATCATATCTATTATTTTATTTATTAAAAAATTGTAATTTCACGTATGCCTAAGAATCATTTTCATAGCATTAGTGAAGTAACAACGAAAACACAATGTCACATCTTTAATAGATTATAATAGTAATTTTTAATTTTCATAAAAAATCAGAAATATTTTAAAAATTATAATTATTATTTCAGGTAAAAGAAAGAAAAAAGTTTGATGTGCAGCTACCTGTTTGGTGTAATTGCTATCTTGTTCTACACTTCATAGCAGTTGTCGTTAGTATCATGATTTGGCTCAGAAATACATGGTAAAATTAATAAAAAAATAATTATAATAAACCAAATTAGAACTTTTTTAAACAATAATCATGTCAATAAGACATAATAACTAAAAAAAAATCATTATGACTATAACCATTCATTTATTTGTTATAAAACAGCAAATACATGTATATTTTTAGATACTTAAGTAATTAAAATTTATCCATTTATTCCATAAATAAATTTCTAAATAGATTTATATATTATTCGGATCTCTAACCATGTGATAATTAAAAAAGTTCTTGCTGAATGATGAATAATTGCTAAGTTACACAGGAAATTTATGCAGTAACGCAACAAAATGAATGAAGTAAGTGAACTAAATCACTGAAAAATCTTTTAGCTGTTCATGGAAAAAATCCAGATCTCTGTATCTTTTTATTCTTATTATTTTAGATACCATGCGATCTTATTTAATGATTTTTTTTTTTAATATATAAATTGAGTATATAATGATCTTTGATTAACGTTTAATTAATATGGCTGGTTGTGAATAATAAATTAGCTGATTCTGCAAGCTAAATGTTGTTGATCCTGTTTTCCCATTTAGGTCATTTTTTTTTATTTACAAAAAAATATGAGTTTCACTCTTTTTGCCTAACTTTTTCGGACTCAGATTCTAAAACACAATAAAATAAACTCACACCTAACCTAATTCTGAATTTGAATTAAATGAGATATAATTGAGGAAAATAAATGGAACTTTGTTTTCTTGAGAACTGCTATCATACAGTCGTTTAGAATAGGAAGTTTATTGTAACATACTGAAAATATTCCAAATCATTCAGCTTCAGCACTTCTACATCTCTTTAAATTTCTCGACTTGAAAAAAATTCAAAAACCTAATTGAAAAAATAGTTAATTAGACATTCTAGCATCAAATCATATACTGTGAAATAACATTAAAATTGTATTAACTGTCTAATGATCTTGAGATTTTATTTAATCCCTTGCTCTTCTTTCTTTTCAAAGTGGATTTTGCCTCCAGAATTAAAAAAATAAAATAAAAAAAAATAGGTATAGTAAAACCTATTTTCAAACAATTTTTTTAATGATTTTTAGACTATTTAAATTAATAATTTTCTGATTATAAACTGATGGTTATATATCTATGTAAAATAGAAGTTTTTTAAAAGTTTTAAATCTATTTTTCAGGAGATGACTCCTCTGACTGCTTTGATCTTTGTCCTCTACATTATTGGATCACTGACATTGATTGGAATGATGTTCGAGAACAAAAAGAATGTTTTTCTTCTAGAAGCATTTCGTTGTGCTATATTAGCACTCATTCTACATCGCAACGCACTTACAGTTACATTGCCTTTTCTTAAATGGTTTTTTATTTCATCAGTTATGTTTTGGGCACTCCACTTTGCAAGAGTTATCCGAATAAGGTGCCTCAAAGTTAAGAAAATTTGAAACTAAGTCCAAATATAAAAAATTATAAACATCTTTATAATCTTTAATTATAAGATATTGTAAATAGTTATGTAAATAATATCAAATATTTAATTAAATAGAGTCATTGTTTTTATGAAATATAAAGACTTATAATATGGTGGAATAGGCTAGTATAATGTATTTAAAGGCCTTTAGTGAAATAAAACATCATTGACTGTCAAATTGTATATATATATAATTATTAATATATCTGAAATATTAATTTAATGTTTTAAAATAATATTTGTACTTTTCTATATTAGAAACACTATTGTAATGATAGTGTGAACCAAACAAATAAAGAAGTTTTTTATAATTATGAATATTTGTATAACCAAATCCCTTGAAAAGTCATTAGTGCAATGGCTATTGACTGACAGTGATATGATAAAAAATAAAATAAATTTCACTATAATATTGAATTAGAGAAAAAATAAGTTTAAAAGTAAGGTTTGAGGTATGGTTACTATTTGTAAAGTATCTAAAATTAATAACAACAGAATTATTTCATTTAAGGTAATTCCTTCAGCAATGCAGAAAAACAGCAAAAAAAAAAAAACTACATCTACAACCCATGAAGTGTCTTGGGTTCATGTAGAGATTTGTACTGTTTCACGACTAACGGCTGTGTTATGAGGTGATTAGGCCTTGATCACTCTCAACTGCTAGGTTTTTCCCGATTTTGGGTACCCAATTTATAGAGGCTCGATGTAGCCCAGGGAGATCTCCATACCCCAGGATCTGGATCTGTCTCCATATCCCCACTCACTGATTCCATGGCGCTACCGCCCTCGAAGGGCCTGGGCCTCATCTACAAGTCTACTCCACTCTTCCTTATTCTGGGTAATTCTCCTCCATCCACTGATTCCCATTTCCCTCAATACCTTCTCCATGCTATCCGACCATCTAATTGTGGAGGTGCCCCAAATTCTTTCTCCCCCAAGCATACCATCCAGCAACATTTTGAGAATCCTACTCGCCAGCATCCACTCCACATGTCCAAGCCATCTCAACTGATTCTTTCTGACAAAGGAAACCAGATTTGGTTCTCAAATTATTTCTTTTAGCTCCCCATTCTTTCTTATTCTCCAATTGCCGTTTTTGCAGACAGTTCCATATATTCTTCTGAGTACTTTACTTTCCCAAACTTTTAATATTGTTTCACTTTCTTTGGAAAGTACCACAGCTATATGACACAACCGGCCTAATGACTTTTTTTTATATAAAATGACCTTAGCTCTGTATGTCAGGACTCTGAATTTTAAGGGCTTTTGGAGAGCATAATAACACTTTTTCCCAGCATCTACTCTTCCTTAATTTCTTCTTGGTGTTCATTCTTTGATGTGACAAGAGCACCCAAGTATTTAAACTGGTTTGCCATCTTAAAAGTGTGGATTCCAAACTTTACCGTTTCTTCTCTATTATCTGGTGGGTTTCTTGATGGCTTGATATAAACTGTCTTTTCATCATTTACATGGAGGTCCAATATCACTGCAGCATTTTTGAACCCATCATACACCCCCGATAAAGCTGCTCTTGATCTAGCCGATATTACATTGTCTGCATAGACCAGATACTACATCAAACTATTGTATATATTGTGTCATTAGGGGTTGTCCAAATAGCACATACAGCATATTCTAGGGCCAGGTTGAAAAGAGTTGGATACAGGGGGTCTCCCTGTCTTAGGCCATCTTCAACTGTAAACTTTTCTGATAATGCTCCTTGTATCTTAACTTTACAAGAACTATAATGGAAAAGATAAGTTCGATTAAAGATCTATTTGGCCTGAAACAGCACTGATATTCACCAAGAATATGTTCGGACCATACTATTAAGTTTTTATTTAGGAGAGCACTACTCCCAAGAGATATATATCTCTATAATCCCAGGGTCACTCCATGGCTGAAATAACAGAATAAATAATTCTGCCTCAACTGGAGTAAGGACCTAGGACCCAGGGAACAGTAGACCAGTGTTTTATCCACGAGACCACACCACTTCTAGAAAATCAGCAATTGCATTATTTATTAAGCCATAAGGATAATGTTTCATATTTTATCTCTAAGTTCTGATTTTAATAAATAAAACTGCATACTAAAACCCTAAATGTACATAAAACAATAACAAACATTTTTTAAATAAAATTTAGCTCTATATTGATATCATTAAATTAGAATACAGTGTAATTACATAAAGGACTAACACTAATATATGCTAGTGAGCCAGGAGAAAATTTACATGTCAAAGGTTTGGCAAAACAATTGAAAATAAGTGGGAAAAATACTTATCATTTTATTGAAGAACAGAGAAAAGACAAAAGCCATAGCAAAAGAAATACTATTAAATGTGGAAACAGAAATGGCCAATAGGCATTTCAGACTAAACAATCAATATGTGGACTTATTTTCTGTATATGTACATTTTTAAAAGCCATTGTTACATTTTTGAAAGACCCTTTCTAATGGTATTTTAATATGTTCCGTTATCACTAAATGTCTAGTATAACTTCTTCTATATCTTTCTATTACCTTTTGAATGTCATCAATATGATTGCGATAAAAACATAACTTATCATCAAATATCTTCCAAAGAATATTAACAAAAATTATTTATCTGAATGTTAACTGCTCTACACCTGCTATAATTTGAAAGTTGGGGATTTTTAAAAGTCTAGTTTTCCAACATCAGCAAAATCATTAACCAAGAATATTTTTTAAGTAATTTGCATCAAGGTAAATTTTATAAGTAGATATACACTTGAATGGTTCAGTAATTTTTAAACACTTTAAAAAGACCATTTTTAGGTCTGTTCTAAATTTCAATTGTACTGTTTGTATAGATTATGTCATTAACCACTAAAAGAGTTAATATCAGTGACAGAGAACGATTATCTAGTATATCTGTGCAGTTAATAACAGAGGCATTTAAACACCTTAAAAATATACTATTGGGTTGTTTCACATAAAATGTCCGTTTTTATAGTTTCTGAAATACATAAAGGATTTTGCAGGTCTCTGTTGTTTTCTTCCGAATGTTTACATATTTAAAGTAAACTGTTACTAATCCTCTACCTTTTTATTATAAACATTAGCTTCCAAATCAATCACTCGCTATTTAGTATACCTCCAAATATGAACATGGGAACACGCAATTTTCGAGTAATATTTTTGTAGGAGTTTAAACTCGGCCATTCAGCAGCTGAGGCTTAAAAAAATTATAAGCATAAAAACTAAAATAAGATATTAGGATAAAAGGTGTAGTAAAAGACTGTTTATACTTTCAAGAACATAATTAAACTATAAGGAAAATAAATTATATTTCTGACCAAGCTGTGCTCCCCCTCATTTTATCATCATCCCCCTCTCTCTCCCTCCCTCCTCTACATCAGACTTTCAACATACTTGCCCACTACCCCTCTCTTCGAACGGAAATCCTGTCACCCTCCCTTGCTAGAAAGCAGAGTTTAATATATATTTAATGAAATGTGCAAGTTTGGTTAACAACATTATTTGTGATTTTTTTAATAAATAGTATGTTCATGAGTGTTATATATTTATTTTTGTTAGATTTTTATCTTGTTTTTTCATGAGTGATGGTTAAAATTTGGGAAACACCTTCTATTGAAGGTTAAGGAAGTATTAATGGAAAAAAAAAAACTATAGACTATGTGCAAAATCGATAAATTGATGATCCCTTGATTAAACTAGCAATAATTTCAATAATCTCTATAATTAGCATTTCATAACGGCAACGCACAAATTTATGGTTTTAGGATATAAAAACAAAGAATAAAGATAAATAATGAAGAATTATTAATGAATTATAATTAAAATATACCTCTTTGACACCGAGGTGCAAATACAAAGAAAATCGATGGATCCAGAAAATGACATTACGAAATGTTCAAGAAAGAGATCATACCTCTTCTTATGGTGGCATAATTCAAATTTAAACCATTATAATGTAAACAGAATTCTCCCAAACTTCAACATCATTATGGGAGAATTTGGTTCAGGGTGCAGTCAATAGAACACACAATTAAATATAAACTTAATTAATGGTGCTGACGTTTCGGCCTAAATTATAGGCCTTCTTCAGGGCTATGAAATAAAAACAAATAAAAAAACAAACACAAAGTTAACAACCAGTAGTAGAATACAATATATAAAGATTGAAGACTAATTAAAAACAAAAGGGGGGAAGAAAAGAAAAAAGAAAACACCCATGGATTGTTTGGTTTTTTTTTTTAAATGACAAGTTATGTTGATGCTTATCAATTTAAGTTTACATTGTATATTTAATAATTTTTTTTCTTTTGTCCACCCCTATCTCACCTTCGAAGGCAATACGGGGGTTCTCGAGTCAGGAGATGATGGTAGGAGATAAATGCAGAACTAAAAGCGTCCCGGTACCGAGACTCGAACTCGTAATTATTTTATTGCAGTTTCAGGTCATATGTGGCTGCTGGACAACGTGCATTAACAGAAACCACACCTGCTAACCAACTCAGCCTCCCCGCATCCATATTTAATCAATTTTTGAATCTGTAGGAGTCTTTGTGATGTATGAAAAAAATAGTAAAAACAGAACGCAGTAGACGTTAACCATAAGGCTGTCACATGCTTGTTGTGTGAGAGGGAACAAAAAAATTTCACTGATTATTTTTTTTTTATTTTTAGCCTAGGATTCCTTAGGAATGGTACAAAAAAAAAAAAAATTAAAAAATGGTTAGCCAGTTTACAATCCACACTAAAACCAATTTTCATGTACATAATACATGATGTGACCACATTAATTCTTAAATGTAAAGAGATCCAACATACTATGTTGAACATAGTAGCTATTCGTTTTTTATTTAGCTTACTACAGACATGATCAGATATCGAAATAAAGAAAACTTTATTTTTATTATTGTAAACGAAAATTAGAGCAATCAAAAATGTACCATTGCTTAAAAAACTGTTGTCTTCTTTGATGTGCTAAACGTCATACGTCAAAAATGTCATCGACTACAGGATGAAAATAATGAACGCCATCTATTTATTAAGTCTTTTATACACTCTTGAAATAAATTCATAGTTAGTTATTCGCATGGGTCCAAGCATGGTTCTTTTCTGCAATGCACTGTTGCAAGAGAAGGCCCAGCAAGGCTTCCGAAGACTTTTAGGCGAGGATTGAGGATGAACCCAACAGAAAATCCGAGATAAGAAACAGCATCTATCGAGGACAGGAATCGACAAACCGGAAAGAGGTGACCTTGAGATAATTTTGCAAAGCTTAGGCAAGAGCGTCGACCTCTTATGCCGCACGTGCGAGTTCCAGAAACTGCTGAGTCCACAACGAGCACATTCTAGAAGAAGGTCATCTACATTGAAAGCCAGTTTCATCCTTTACACGAAAAAAAAAATATATATATACGCTTACTTCAAAGCGTTCATGTCCTGATAGAAGGTAGTAGTGGGACCCGTAGATTACAACCTGTGAGCCGACTGAATGAAGAACCTTCTATGGCAAGAGGAGACGTAGACAAGAAGGTTGAAGCGGTCTACCGCTACAGATAAAATAAAGAGTTTTCTAATTTTGCGATACTTGATTGACAGTGGTTGCACAATGAGTGCAACTCACCCTTACCAAAGTCATTAGCTACGAGCAAAAAAAAACCGGTCCTGTAAACCATGACATAGCGGGGAAAAAAATTCAGTTTACTGAACTACTGATAATTTTTCCCCTAAATCACCATTCTATCGTTTCCCGAAAAAATCGATAAATCAACTGAATAAGTTTCAGTGCAATCCATAAAGGAGAAAAGAAGGGAATGAGCTCACCAAAATGATATGATGCCTCACCTGAAAGCAGTTCTATATACTAAATAACTGTTGGTACCAATACTCGTTATAAGGCGACGTCTTTTAACAGGCATTTTTTCGGAAACGGTCCGAGTTTGTTGAAATGTAAGTTAAACTGAGAAAATATTGTGACAATTTTCCCACTTTTTAAGTATTGTGAAAATGCTAATTAACAGAATTCTAATAACAATCAGAAAACATTAGTTTTGATCTATTCTTAACAGTTGGGAAAATATGGCATTCGAACCGACATATGTAACAAACTAGTGAAAATTGAATAGAACGTTTACCAGAAAGAAAAACTAATAATAACGAAAAAAAATTCAAAATTCTCATACTAAAAATTTAAAAAAATATCACTTCCTTGTCATCAAGAAATGTTTCCTTTCTTTTATTTACCTCAAGTACTACGGAAATAATAATGCTGAGTTTGTTAATTTTGTCTGGTATATTGAGAGAAGCTTTTCAGGCACAAATGAGAAATTAAAGTTTTTTTTTCCCATTTTTATGTAGGTATGGTAACTTGAACTACCATTATTATATAGAATTGCGTGACCTTAGTCAACACTTTTTTTCTCAGACAATCTTACTGTAGCAAACATTACAAGCCTTAGTTGTTTCGGAACGACATATTACGCACAGCTAATCAAGTCTATCTTCAGATGAAGAAGCAAGAACAGCGGGAGCGACTATTCCTGCATAACCTCTTTAGTTAGTTCTGTACTTCTATCGAATTCTGGTTCCAACCGTGTCATGCAAATAAAACACTAATTGAACGAACGATTCGAAAAAAATAACACACTTCAAATACTCCAATTTGGTAAAGTGGCGAAGTTTTCCCAGTTGACGGTACCTAATTCGTTGAGGGTTCATAGAATGAATCTCGACATTCCATACCAGATCCTTCATCTTTGGGTTGATAAAAATTGGTCAGGACGCTAACACCCTATTTCATACCCCTTTCCCTTAAAAATAAATTTTCTGTCAAATACAATTTTAGATCCAGTATGGAATGGATCCAGACATTAGAGAGAAGAAATAATTTTTGTTTATATAGAAAAAAAATGTTTATGATCTTATATAGTTTGCTTAAGATGTATATTTGTACGCAATAGAAGAGTAAACTGAATGTTGAGAAACGCAAAACAGAAAGTACTGCAAACACTTATTAGAAATACTTAAAGGCAGGAAATAGTTGGTCATTTCTCAATATTTTCCAATTTACCTGTTTTGTTTCCGGGATATTTTTCCTTGGTCTGTCCAAAATAAAACTTAATACGCCCAAAGCTGCATTTCACGCTTTATTATACCTATTTCCTGGAATATAACGCTCTTCAGTGGAAATAGGCGGAAAAATAATAAAATTCAGAGAATTGAGGGAAGAAAGGAGGCTGGGAGAGACAAGTAGAGATATCAATAGTGGACTGGCGCCACGGGAGGCGGCGGCCTGGCTGGTACCAAGCCGGTGATCCCATTCCTACCCCCACAGTTCCTCCTCCGGGGAGGATACTTTAGCAAAGCCAGATATATAACCCACGAGAAATCTCTCCGCTGACTTATTATGTCTTTTATTCATTAATTTACAGAATTTAACATAGATAATCGACATAAATATAAAAAAGAATCCATTTCCAAAAGAGAAAAAGAAAGCCAATTGAACTTTCTAGAAGAAATTTAGAAACTTCTAAACTGAGACAAAAACATTTAAAATCACATAAGATTGGTGGAGCTAAATTTTGGGTCAGTAACCAAAATGTAAACATTTCATATTCCAAATACACACGTCCCTGGCTCGAGAAATCCCCATATTTAATTTGTAACAATTTAGAATTGATTTAATACCACGAAAGCCTATCAGTAGCATTCTTGATTTAGCAGTTTAAGACAGATTGTGAAGATGATTGAAGACTCATTTCATCAAATTTGGACCAATAGAAAGAAACCTCATATGTTTCTGGATTACTTTCATATGTTGTTCCGAAAATCTTCATACATCAAGACCCAAGTTACACCATACATACTACAGTATCAGCGTTTATAAGTGAGATTTACATGATAACAATTGGTTTTTATAACAATCAGCCTAAATGTTCTTTATCATAAGCACTTTAACCACCAACAATCTTAGATAGCATAAGAACGTCTATTAAGAATCTTTCCTGAAAACTCATGGGGAAATACTTCCTATTTAATGTTCTATTATCGGAGTACTGATTTGACCCTTGCTTGCTTTGGATGCATAGATATTATAGTCCAGGAGTCAGATGCATCGTACATGAATATACATCTAGATATATTTTCAAAAATTTCTTCGTACTATACTTATTATAAAAATGCATTCCTTACGATCCTAAAACTCTTACTAAGCAGCTAATTAATTTGAAGCAGTGATCAATTATATCTGACTTTCTAGCCTGTCGAACCTCCAATTAGTTTTTGTTTCAACTCGAAGTAAAAAACGACGAAAGTACCTTTCTTGCGAATTAGAAACTCTTACTAATGACCGCCAGAATAGATAACGTCCAGAACGAAACCTCGTAGAACCTGGCGGCCCACACGTTAAGAGGGATTTAGTGTGACTATTTCAGTACAAATTGATTTAAAATAAGACTAGATTGAGATAATAATAATTATATAATGCAATTTAATTGTAATTGTAATTGTTAATTTAATTGTAATATCCGCTCCTAAAACACAAAATTTCAATTCTATACAACTTATCCTCTTGGAGTTAGGCTTACCACATGCATACAAACACAGACCTTATTTGACCGGACTTGCTTCATTTGGACTCAGCGGACCCTAAAACTGGGATAACTCGAATTTTAAAATAACCTTATATGGTCAAACAAATATAATTTAAAAAAATTACCCCCCACCTCAAAATTTGAGGGTTTACATTTCAAGATACTTAAAACCCGAATAAAGAATTTTTTAAAAATCCGTTTTAACAAAATAAAAACAATTTTTTTGCCCTTAGCGATGTGTCACAGAGAATTAAATTTCATATCAATAGAATCATTGAAATTGGTTTAGAACTAGCAGAGATATTGCGGTTTGAAACAGTGGTGATTTACTATTTTCTTTTGAATTATTTATTGCTTTATTTTTAGCTAATTGCCTGTCAACAGCTACATAAACAGTTATACCTCAATATAGTGTTTTGGAAATAATAAACCATTGTGTAATAATTTACATGCTTTTTTTCCAATATTATTATTTTAATATCCCCTCTGTACTGAACCCTTTAGCAGAAACTCTCCCACACGGGCTAGAACCTCGGAGCAATAATTTCTATACGCTTCTCCTCAAACGTTCTGTAAAATACATCTATTTTCTAATGGGTAAGATTACGAAGGTACTTACAGAAATTCATTCGAGGGTCATAAATCATTCAAGATATAAGAAACTATGTAACTATTTAATTTATAAAAAATAAATTAAAATGACGAAGGAAAGTTGTTTAATTCTTCTATTGTATTTGAGCAATAAACCATTCTTAAGCTTAATGTTAGTAGACATTCCACGAGACAAAATCCTTGAATACAAGGATCAGCTTTACAGATTCAGTGGCATGTACGGTACTAGGCCATTGGGGAAATAAATTGAGAAAGAGCACTGCTGGTCTCACAGAGCCGGGTTTTAAGAAATGGTGTGCATCAGATCACTCAGTACTCAAACCCTTCATTAATAAAGAAAACATTTCGAGACAGTGTTCTATTCTAGGTCTGATTATGAATCATGAAGTACCTAATTGACTTGCTGAAATTTATAATGTTTTTTTTTAAGAACGTTGGTTTCTAGCATTGAAATAATAATAATGTTTTACGAAGCACTATGACTAGAAATACGGAATGAACTTGCAGCGTTTTTGATGGAGAAAAAGCTATCCACCAAAAGACAAATATTGATACGGGAGGATAATAGATTTTGTTTTGAAATAAATTCATAATCCTAATAAGAGAACAATTTTTTTAATTTGTGTCTCGCCTCTACCATACAGGTTCATTGGCGTCATCATAGATATATTATATTCGGTTGTAGTACCCTACAATCGCTAGGTAGACAAACAGTACGGATATCTGTTTCTCTCCGTATTTTATGCAGAGTATAATACGTGGTAATCCAATCCTTTTTCTCAAATTCTCGTATTGCTTGCATTCTATTAGCAAATGTTTAACTGTTTGTTGGACGTTTTCGCATTTTGTGCAAGAGGGAGCTTCTAGCCGTTGTAGGAGGTATCAATGGAAGAATTGGCATTGGCCAATTCTTAATCTACACAGTATAATTTCTTCCTCCCTAAACGTTCTTGGCCTAGTTTTCCATATGTTAACATTAGCTTTAATTGCTCCCAGCTTTGTTTGTCCTCTTCTCCATTTTTCTGTCCAATCCGATAGTAATATGTATTTTGATTGAAGTAGTGATGGGCAAATACTCAAAAAATTTGAGTACTGATTACTGTAATCAAATGATGCTTGCTGCTGATTACAAGATCTACTCAGCTTTCCTCCTGATTACTTTCTATTTTCCTCTGTAATCAAAATTTTCGTACTTTTGAGTACTTGATTACTTTTTTTATGAGGTGGCCAGAATAGAGTATATTACATACATCTAATAAGTTAATTTATAATAATAATTTCTTAAAGCCATCTTTTTTTTTTCATATTGTCGATTATTTTAAACTTTTCGATAAAAAATTAATAAAGGTTATTTATTATTATTAAGATGGTGGGTTTATAGATTATTGTAAACTCTTCAGATAAAATCGATATCAGGGCCTATTATTATCTTTTTTTATACTTGGAAATTCATTTTAACTTTTTCGTATTTATTGGATACCAGGCTCGGTAGCTGGGTTCCCAAAGGTTCGTTACCGATTATGCTATTAATTTTAATCGCGCTCGCTCAAATATGGGTTTATTATAACTTTTTCGTAATTTAATGGATACGAGGCTAAGTAGTTGCGTTCCCAAAGGTTCGTTACCGATTATACCATTAATTGTAATCGCGCTCGCTCAAATATGGGTTTATTATAACTTTTTCGTATTTATTGGATACTAGGCTCAGTAGCTGCGTTCCCAAAGGTTCGTTACCGATTATGCCATTAATTTTAATCGGGCTCGCTCAAATATGGGTTTATTATAACTTTTTCGTATTTATTGGATACTAGGTTCAGTAGCTGCGTTCCCTAAGGTTCGTTACCGATTATACTATTAATTTTAATCGCGCTCACTCAAATATGGGTTTATTATAACTTTTTCGTATTTATTGGATACTAGGCTCAGTAGCTGCGTTCCGAAAGGTTCGTTACCGATTATACCACTAATTTTAATCGCGCTCGCTCAAATATGTGTTCATTATAACTTTTTCGTATTTATTGGATACTAGGATCAGTAGCTGCTTCTCAAAGGTTCGTTACCGATTATACTATTAATTTTAATCGCGCTCGCTCAAATATTGGTTTATTATAACTTTTTCGTATTTATTCGCTGTTAGGCTCAGCTGCTGCGTTATGGGGGGTTCTAACCCGACCATTCTATTAATTATTCGTGTGCTTGCTCCAATATGGGTTTATTATAACTTTTTCGTATTTATCTAATACTAGACTAAATAGCTGCGTTACCAACGGTTCTTATAATTATCACACTTAATTTTAACATTTCTCCTTTCAGAATAGATTGATTTTAGTACTAATTTCTGTATTTTGTTTTCGGTTTGGCTGATAAACGTTTTATTGGTTTTAAGTGCGTTCGGATAAAAATTGATTTGTTTTAACTTCTTCGTGTTTCTTTTCGATGCTAATTTCTGTATTGGGTTTTGGGGGGTTTAGTTAGTGAATGTGTTAATATTTTTTTAGTCAGTTGGTCTAATGTATGTTTATTTCGTGTTTTTTGTAACTTTTGATCTATTGGGTTACCACTAATCCTTTTCATCAGGATAGAAATTTATCTATTTGGTTAATATTTTGGAGTTTGATAAAAATCAGCTGAACAGAACAATTATATACGCCTATTTTTATTTGATGAAAAAAATTCAAACAAAATCTACTCTAAAGCAACCAACTGAAATAATTAATAACATAAACAAAATCCTTTAAAAAGTAAATATATTTTCAAGTATAAAAATAATACGAACATGTTAAAATTAACCTCTGCACGAGTTAGCGCAATTAAAATTAAAAGTATAATCTGTAACGAGCCCTTAGTTACGCAGCGACTGAGCCTAATAGAGAATAAATACGAAAAAGTTGTAATAAACCCATATTTGAGCGAGCGCGATTACAATTAGTGGTATAATCGGTAACGAACCTTTGAGAACGCAGCTACTGAGCCTAGTATCCAATATATACGAAAAAGTTATAATAAACCCATATTTGAGCGAGCGCGATTAAAATTAATAGTATAATCGGTACCGAACCTTTGGGAACGCAGCTACTTCTTAGCCTTGTATCCAATAAATACTAAAAAGTTACAATAAACCCATATTTAAGCGAGCACGATTACAATTAATAGTATAATCGGTAATGAACCTTTGGGAACGCAGCTACTTAGCCTTGTATCCATTAAATTACGAAAAAGTTAAAATAAACCTATTCTTGAGCGAGCGTGATTAAAATTAATATCATAATCGGTAACGAACCTTTGGGAACCCAGCTACCGAGCCTAATATCCAGTAAATACGAAAAAGTTAAAATGAAATTCCAAGTGTAAAAAAACATAATAATAGGCCCCGATATCGATTTTATCTGAAGAGTTTACAATAATCTATAAACCCACCATCTTAATAATAATAAATCACCCTTATCAATTTTTTAACGAGAAGTTTAAAATAATCGACAATATGAAAAAAAAGATGGCTTAAAAAAATTATTAATATAAATTAACTTAATAGATGTATGTAATATACTCTATTCCGGCCACCTCATATAAAAAAGTAATCAAGTACTCAAAAGTACGAAAATTTTGATTACAGAGGAAAATAGAAAGTAATCAGGAGGAAAGCTGAGTAGATTTTGTAATCAGCAGCGAACATCATTTGATTACAGTAATCAGTACTCAAATTTTTTGAGTATTTGCCCATTGAAGCACCCAATCTTCTTCTGTTATTTCACTAATTTGAACAATACAATTTTCTTCTCCTATTCTGGCAGTGTAGGCTGCTTGGTCAGGTTTTCCATTGCCCGGAATTCTTTGATGAACTGGTACCGATGCAAAATGACAACAATACCTTTGACTTTTATTTCCCAACTTACGTTTATTATTTCTCGGACATCGGAGTGTTTGGATGTCGACGGCAGCTAGCACACTGTAAAATAATTTATATTAGTGTTTATTAAAAATGTTTGTTTTTTTAGGATTTTAATAAGTTTCTAAATGAATTTTCTTTCCATAAAACTTCGGATCTTTTAACAAAATTTTAAAACAAGGACTAAACATTTCTTAGAGTAACGTCATTAATTTCATTCACGCGCTAACTCAGGATGCTAATCAAAACTCAGATTAATCCAATTATGTGAAAAATAAAAATGATTAGTTCGTTCTAATGTGATCCGATACATTTCTTTTTGTTTTCATTAATATTCATACAATTCCGTATTTACTAGTACTTTCCGCACAAACGCAAGGTGTAGTGATCTCAGATCAAAATCTATTGACGGATATAATACTCCAACGCTGAGGGATATTCTGAACAAGGAAAAAAAAGTTGGTTGAGGAGGTGCGGCGCCGAAACTAATGTGATTGGAAGTTGTAGGTTATCGCAGGGAGCCCCGGGAAAACAGCTTGATATATAGCAATCCCTTGTTTACAAATAACTCCCCCTATCTAACCCTCTTTTCTTTCCCAATGTCAGCTTACTAATCTTTAAGACAAATGCTACCACTCCAACATCTCTTCGGGAAAATCCAAATATCCTACTCGTTTCATCGTGTAACGGTCTTGAAAGAGAACCGCCATTATGCCACAATGAAGTTGTGCGGTTATGATTAAAAATGGTTCAGAGAATTTTTTAACAGCTTTTGACAGGAGATGATAGGGTAAATAGTAATTTATTACAATATCAAAAACGTATTACATTTATTGTTAATGAATAGAAGAATTTAAAAATGGTTTGTATTATGAACAAATTTAAAATAAATAGAAAATAATTTTTTCATTTCAGTAAATTGCTTTAACGACCAAAAGTTAAAAAAAAAAAAAATAAATATAAGGGGCTCTTTAGCATAAATGTACTTACAATAGCTTTAAATCGGTCAATTCTTACATGCTGAAGATGGGAACAAAACAAGAATGAAACGTCAAAAAATAAAGATATTAGAGACAAAAGTTTTTAGTCAATAGTTCGCGTTTTATAGACAACAAAATAGTTTATCGTTATCGTAAACTATATCATATTAAATATAATAACAATTATTATGAGTTGCTTAAGTGAGGTGCTCAAACCCAATTTAATTTAAAAATTAATTTAAAATTTGTAGGAGAGATTTGAGGTCATCAGAACGATTGAGGTCTAACAACTCTTTCGCTTTAACAAACGAAAGGTTTCTTACTATCTCAATGATAGACGGCTCATTTAATACAATTTCGCTTTTCTTTATAGCTAAAGCTATTTATGGTTTGGCAGGAGAGGTCAAAAATATAAAAAAGATGAGAGACGGCACACTATAAGTCGAAATACACAATAGTTCTCAGAGTAATAAACTATTGAGATCCGACAATTTGGGTAAGCAGTTCAAAATTAAGGTTGAGCCCCATGCAAAACTGAACGAGTGCAGAGGTGTCAATAACTGTTTCGATTTCCGCCACCTAAACCGACGAAATCGCTATGGAACTAGAGGAAAAACATGTTAAAAGGTTTAATTATAGAAATGGAGACATTGTTAAACAAACCCACAACCAACTATTAACGTTTAAATAAACGTTAAAACGTTCCATACAATATAGCCAGAAAAATATATTTAGCAAATTCACCTCAAAATCCAATTCATTCTAGACCGACATACCCACTTAGTTACTGCGTGCAGACCCAGTATGTCCTCTGCTACTACATCAGATTCAGAAAAAAATTTTGTCAATCATGAAACCGCCCCTCCTGAATCAAGCCAGATTCCAGAAGCTATTACTGCAGCACAAAAAAGAGGTAGGCCAAAGAATAAAAAATACAAAAGATCTTGCAGTTCAGATAATTAACCGATAGACACTGTGATTTTCTACAACATTAGTACATTTTTTTAATTCATTTTATACTAAGACCATTAAGTAAAACTTGCCTAAATTTTAAATTAACTATTGTTTTTTTCAAGTTTATTTACAACTTGCTTGTTTTATTCTTCTTTCTTAACAAAACGAATAACCTTAACAACTTGCTGTACCACTTGTCAGACCAGTTTGTTTGTACTTCATTTATTAAAAGTAATTAAACTTCGGCTAAATAGGAAAAACGCTTCAACAGCTAACTCGTTTATTAAATGATCACCGATTCATTTATACCTTCCCTATGTCCAACTCAAAATAAATCCAATGGAACTGTAATGGACTCCTAACTCATATCGCTGGCTTATAGCTGTTGATACAGAACTACCAGCCCGCACTCATTTGCTTATAGGAAACTCACTTAAAACCCAGCGATGGGCTGACACAGAGAGACTTTGAATTTTGTCGTTTAGACAACACGAGCGGATCCAGATTCTGTGGAGGTGTAATGACAATGATATCCCAGCGATTTGAACCAGTCGTACTACAGACTTCTTTGCAAGTAGTTGCTATCCGGATTAAGGTGATTGTTTAAATAGGAATAGGAATAAATTAAAATATGGATCTTTAACTAGTACCTGACATCGCACAGGCCCGAGACCACCTTTTTACGCCCCCTCCGAATTGATATTAAATCCCATTAAATTTTACATCAAGATCGTTATTGTCGTTTTTGGGAAAATTGTAAAAACGTGTAAAATGCATGGTAAAAAGTGGCTTCAGGCTCGCCGATTTTAATGAAAAAGTAGCTGTAACATCACGGGCTTAACATGTAACAAATATAACATTTCAGTTGCGTTTTCGTGCTAGACTTACCTCACACACACACACACGCACACACACACACACACACACACACACACACACACACACACACACACACACACACACACACCACACACACACACACATACATACAAACAAACGCACGCACACACACACCATCCTAGCCTAAAAGAGGACAACATATTCCAAGGCACATGGATCTGATAACATTCTATTAATTTTGTCTTGAAAGTGGCCGACAGATCAATACCAGAGCTCTTCGTAGATGCATTTAAATCATGTCTTCGCGGGAGTATCTTTCCCACCCAGTGGAAGAAGCAACGCTTCGTACTCACTACTAAGGGGGAAGGATAACCCCGCATCCTATCGACCAATTTGTCTCTTAGATACTGTTGGTAAAGTATTAGAGAGGATACTTTATTAAAGGATAAATACCTTTACGGAAGGAGTCCAAGGACTGTCTAATAACCATTACTATTTTGAGAGAGCATCGACGATCGATGCTATCGGCTTTGTGAATCGAGCTGCTAGGGTGGCCATTGCAGGAAAGAGTTGGAGTAGAGGTTGCAAGAGGTACTGCACCATAATAACTGTAGACATCAAGAATGCGTTCAATTTCACTGATAGGGTCCTAAGCTATGATACTTATGCGGGTCAGAACTTTACGTGGTAACATGTGGAGTAACGCAGGATTCTATTCTAAGATCATTGTTGTGGAATGTTATGTACGACGCAGTGCTTAGACTCATTATGTCGGAAAACAAAACTACGATCGGCTTTGCAGATGATCTAACCATTGTAGTTTGTGAAAAATTCTTGGCCATTAAATTTTACATCAATATAGTAAGTTTAATCAAAATAGGTTAGGGCGCGATAGCCACAAACATACAGTACATGAGTGGAGGCTCTGACCAGTGTCAGAACTCCAGTATAAATGTTTACAGAACGTCGCGGGGCCACTGCCGTTTCAATCTTCGTGGAGGATTGTATGGGTGGGTGGAACTGGAGAGGGATTGAGCTAAAGGATTAGGATGATGAAGAAGGTTCTGATGGAATTTGGAAAATTTGGATGGTAGCAGGTCTAAAATAAATGGAATATTAAGATCGTGGTGTAAGGTACAGTTGGAAACATAATAGGGAGCATTAACTATTGTTCGTAGGACTTTGGATTGGAAGAATTGGATGCGTTTGATGTTAGAATATTTAGCTGTCCCCCACAGTTCAAGTCCGTAGGTCCATATAGGTTTCAGTACTGTCTTGTATATTAGTAATTTGTTGTCAACTGTAAGATGAGATTTTCTGTTTAATAGTCTGTATAACTGGCCGAATCGGCGGTTGAGTTCTTTTCTTTTAAGTCTTGTATGTGGGTTCCACGTTAGTCTTTTGTCTAGTAAAAACCCCAGATACCGGACTGTGTCTAAGCGGTATGAAATTGAATTTAACTGTTGGGCAGGATTTGCGTTGGAGGTTGTAGGTGACGTATGTGCATTTTCTTTCGTTCACCTTAATACGCCAAGCATTACACCAGTCTTCGACGAGGGTAAGGTGCCTTTGGAGATTTAGCGATGCTACTTCAGGATCGGAATTGGATCATAAAATGGCTGTGTCATCAGCGAATGTTGCCAGAAAGGTATCGGGATCGGTAGGGATATCGGCGGTATAGAGGATGTAGAGAACGGGTCCCAAGACGCTGCCTTGAGGAACACCGGCCTCAACAGTATAATGTTTGGAAAATTCTAAACCACAGCGAACTCGAAAGGAGCGGTTTGATAAATAGGACCGGACGACTAGGTATAAGGATTGGGGGTAAATGGGTTTTGAGCTTAAAGAGCAATCCCGGGTGCCACACCCGGTCAAAAGCTTGCTCTATGTCCAGAAAGGCACCCGAACAATACTCCTTGCACTAAAGAGCGGAGGAAATGTGGTCTACAACTCGGAGTCCTTGCTGAATCGTGGAATGTTGAGGACGGAATCCAAACTGGTGTGAAGGAAAATTGTGAAATATGGCTAGGATTCGTTTAAGTAGGAGTTTTTCGAAGATTTTGGAGAGGATCGGAAGCAGGCTAATAGGTCAGTTGGAGGGTTTGCCTGGTTTTAGGAAAAGGATGATAGTCGAGTGTTTCCACAACAGAGGGAATAGGTAGTGCGTAGAATACAGTTATAGATATATGTAAGGAATGTAATGGCTTTAGGTGGAAGTTGTCTTAAGGCTTGAGGAGTAAGGAGATTTACGGAGAGGAAGCTTTTTAAGAAGATATTTGACCTCAGAGAGATTGATTGCCTTAGGTGGTAAGAAAATTTATATCGGTGACGTAAGGAAGTTTTCAACTATTGCGATATGGGTTGGATTGAAATCAGAATGAGGAGTGAATACCTAGGAAAGGCGTAGTGCGAATTCCTGGGCCTTATCTTTGTCAGAAGCTCGGCGTTTGGTGTGGATTAGGTCTAGGAGGTGTTGTGGTAAATGTTTTTTATAAGGCTTTATTTGGAAGTGCTTGGGAACGGAGGCAGTCCAGGCAGCTTGTTGAATCGAGGTTGTAAAGGAATAAACGGCATCGTCAAGGTGAGTTGGGGTTTTGAGAGTCACTCTGAGGTCAATATCATTGGTGAGGATTTCGCGGAAGAGATTCCAGTTAATAGGGCCTCTGATGAATGACGGTGGGACAGGTTTAGGAATTAGTGTTAAGGATACATTTAGGATCAGTGGACTATGGTCAGAGGATAGTTCATCAAGGCGAGTTACGGAATAGTTCAGGGAGCCTAATCCGCTATGGATGAAGAAGTCGAGGATGTCTGGATTACGGTTAGGATATGTTGGCCAAAAGGTAGGGGAATCGGGAGGTAGGAGATTAAGGCGTCTGGAGTTTAGTGCAGAGTGCAACGTCCGTCCACGAGTATTTGTGGTTCTGGAACCCCATTGCTGGTGCTTTAGGTCTGCACCCAGAATAAAGTGATTCTTCAATGAGTTGAGGAAGGATCCAAATTGGGTAATGGAAATAGAATGTTTAGGAGGGCAGTATGTTGATGCGATGACGAGCGGAAAGGCAAAGGCCTTGATTATAATAGAGGTGGCTTGTAGGAAATCGTGGGCGGGAAGTGGGTGTAAGTGATGGGAGAGGGATCGGTGGACAATGAAAGCAGTACCGGCATGAGCTTTGCCGTCTGGATGGTCTGTCCGGTATGTAGTGTAATCAGGTATTTTGAAGTACTGTTTAGTGGTTAGTCTAGTTTCAGTAATGAGTGCAACATCAACTTTTTTGTCTTGCAGTAAGGCTGTAAGTTCGTCAGTGTGAGTTCTAACACCATTCGCATTCCATAGGAGAATAGATAAGGAATTAGGTGAGGTCATTTATGGATTTTTAAGGTAGGAATGAGATTTAATAAGATTCGTAAGGATTTGATTAGGGGCATGACAAGGGATTTGATTTCGGAAATGAAGGATGTCATCAAACTAGTAAGGTCTGTGGCATATGAAGGAGGGGGAATATGAGAGATTTGTTGTGGATGAGGATTTTTAGGACTGATTACGTTTTGAGGAAGAGGTATTTGTGGAATGGATTGAGGATATTGAGGTACATTTGGTAGTTCCGGCAGGGCCTCAGCTTCACTACATTGGTTCCCACCTCCAAGTAAGTGGGCAAATGATACATTGGCATCGATTAATTTTGAGGGTTCTCTTCTAGTTTTTGCCTGTCTATGCTATTTCATCCAGTACTTGGGGTTTTTGATATCTGGTCCTTAGTTCCTTATAGATTTGGCATCCTTTGTAGTTCGCCGGGTGGTCCTTGAGGCAATGAGCACATACAGCGGGTGTTGACTTCGGTTTTGTACATTCCACAGACTTGTGCTGTTTTTTCACGCAGTGTGGTATGTGATGACAGTAACTTTTAGTATGACCATACGCCTGACAATTGTGACACTGAACAATTTCTCTCTTGGTGTAAGGTTTTTCGACTTTTACACTTGTATAGTACAGTCTTTTTAGATCATAATTTTTTTTACTCCTGACAATGGTTCCAAGTCAACGAAGAATAGAGAAAGTTGAACTCTATCTTTTATGACATTAGTGACTTGGCGCACTTTGTAACCCATCTCCATAAGTTCTTCTTTGATTGCTTCAACTGGTGTTGAAGAATGTAGATTTCTGATCAAAACTCTAAGAGCTCTCTCTTGACGTAGCTGATAATTATGGAAATCGCTTTAGTATCAGTTAGGTATTTCACTATTTTTCTATATGCCTTGGGGTGGTCGGTGATATTTTGGTGTCATTGATTCTACTCATACAGTAGTAGTTGGTGGAGTCGGTAATTTTATTCAATTGAGCACACAACTGAAATTTTTTAATTCGGTGGAGACCGTGGTCACTGGGTGTAGGAGCAGATTCCATGATTTATTTTTCTTTATGTAGGATTTGAAAAGGATTTGGGGTAAAAAACGGAAGATTCGTCAGTCATCCCCTGTGATGATGTACCAGGCTGTGGTTCAGATTCTGTATAAGTACCTGAAGGGGTTGCTTGCTGATTTAATCTTTTATTAGTATCACGGCGGGGTCTTTGTTTTATGGAGACGTGATTGAACCACTGGATCTAGATCTTTTAGTTGATGCTTTGGAGGACATCACTTGGTGAAAATATCGCATTTCATGTGAAGAAGATAATGAGATAATAACTAGATCTGGAAAATAAAACAATAACTAAAGAAAAGAAAAGCAATCCCGCCTTGCCGAGCTATTGGCAATCAGCTGATGTGAAGAGGTTACCCAGCATTCACTTTAACTGTAAATTGTAACAAATCTTACTGTTGTTTGCTCCAATATTTACTGCTGCTGTTATCTTGAAGTCTGGTGATGTTTTCAAGACTGTTCTGAAGTGATATCCAACTGAAAAAGCAAGAAATCCAAAAGCCGATTGGAAAGATGACTGCTATACTCATGCGCATGCGCAGAACGTAGAAATTATTAAAATGTGAAAAATGCATGATATAAAGTTGCCCTTCTGGTTTGCCGATTTTTTTGTAACGTGCAGACATATGTGCTCCAATAATATGAAGTAAATTTAAGTAAATAAAGTAAAATACACGTACATATACCATACATTGATACTCATGTGGCTACCTTCAGTTAACCGCATACAAATCTTATCTGTGATAACAAATGTTCTTTCCTTAATAAGAAGGAACAATGATAAATAAGGAAATTTAGTACAAATGACTTGGAATCGTTTTGATCGCTTCAATTGCTCAAGCGTAACATGCGGAGGATTCATTGTATAGAAGGGTTCTGCTCATACAGCACACGAAAGTTCTTTCATAGAGGGGGGATCCTCGCTGTGGGGACATCGCCAGTTATTCGTCAATATGAGTATGGCCCAAGGGTCCAGTATATTGCTCAAATACTTGGGGGTATGAGAGACAGAGGACATACTTATCAACATAGAATTTCCATAAGTGCTATGTGATAACAGTCTGAGCACAAGGAAGACTAAATGATGGGCATACCAACACGAGTACTCATGAGACCTCTATGGTAAGATTGTTTGACAAAATTTAAATTAAAACGATATCGTTACAAACAATGAGCTGTTTAATCTCACGATCGGTTTTCGTGTCTTTATTTCCTTAAGAAAGAGGAAAAGTGATAAATTTATTGTAGCATACCATTTTATTAAAGTTAGCAAATAAAATAACTTAATTTTGTTCAATGACTGAAAAGACAAGAAACTGCTCGACGTTTTCGACTACTTCAACACTTATTGGACAAACGCTCAAACCTTCCACTTAAGTACAAAAGACTCATCTACATGATTATCATAAGACCAATATGGACTTACGGAGTAGAGGTTTGGGGCTCTACTAAACCATCAAATTCATCTCGTCTCCAATCCTTACAATCCAAAATCCTTCGAAAAATCCTCAATGCTCCTTATTTTGTCATAAATAAACTCATCCATAAAGACCTTGATATTCCCTTTGTTGCTGACTTGGCCCGAACCAGGTACCACTCCTTTCATGACAAACTCCATTCCCACTCTAACCCACTAGTTTCAATCCTTGCTTCCTCTACAATCCCTGATAATCCTCCGAGACGTCTGAAAAGAAGATGGCTCCGAGACCTTCTTGTTTAATATAGTCTTTGGGGAGCTGCCAATGGGTAGTATCCCTACATATGAATCATGTCAACTTATCTCGTATCACATTTACTAAATGTATTTTATTATACAGTTGTAAATACCAATAAATATATTTAAAAAAAAAAAAAAAAATTTTGTTCAAAATGTACTGTATACATTACATGTAGAAACTCATAAATTTGGATAGCACCTCTTAGATAATAAGAGATGAGGAAGGTGGCATTAAAAGAAATTCACACTAATAAGCAATACTTATTTTAATTGTGTGGCGACGTTTAGGTCTAGATTGTGGGCCTTCATCAGGGCTAAGAGAAACAAAATAACAACCAATGTAATAAGAAAATTAATAATAAGTTAAGTACAAAAATATGATGACAGTAATAAAATATGGAAGCAAATATAAAATTAAGACGATGATATTGGAATGAGAATATTTGAAGACTATAAAGTGAAAATAAACAAATAATTAAAGTTAAAAGAAAAACAATATGTGAACAATTAAACTTATAAATATGAACAATTTTGAGGTGATATTTGACGTTAGTATATAACAATAACATTACCATATGAAACGAGAAACATTAACAATAAAAATTTTAAATTTTATATTTACTATGTATAGTAGTAAATATTATATTTACTATATATACGTATAGTGACCCCATATACCGATTACTCAGCAGTTACAACCTACATAAACCCGAAGCATACCTAACATATAGACTAAATTTTAAAACAATAAGGTGTATCAGCCAACTACGAGAAGGAAATCCAGAGAGCATCAAAGTCCACCATGGAAAGAAAATAATTATTATTATTCTGCAATGGTTATTTCAACAATAGTTTGTACTAAATTTTGGTGTTCGTACTCGTTATTGTAAAAAAAATATTTTATTTATTCAAAAGTTACAAAATATCGATAATAACACTTTAAAAGACAATAATGACAATCTTGATAATAACAACTAGATCTGACATAGATTATGTACCGTAATTACTGCGAGGACTCGAAGAGAGAGAGTGAGTGTTCCCTGGGAGAAGGGACAGGGTATATAAAGGTTAATAGGACTGCTGAATAAGATTCAAGGAATATGGTGTGATCTGCAGGTGCACTATGGCCTCATGGTGGCGTGACTCCTCCGTCCTTATGAGAGTGAAGCCCACTGAACTCTAAATTTAAGGATTTGGGACGGTTTGTCTATTCTGTAAATATTGAAACCAAGCTCTGGCTCTGCCATCAAAACATTCAGGTGGTTGAGGATGGGTACTTGGATTATCATTTGAAGGATTAGAACACAGTAATTCCAGTTTACAATACTGACGATAAAGATTATAGCATAAAAGATATAAACATATTACATAAAATATATAAGAAATAAATTGGGATACAGTTATATCATAAGGTTCTAATTCTTCTATTTCTATATTACTTAAGTCTATTTGTTGTAATTCCTCAAAAGTAAAATTTGTTGATACAATAGTTTTTTTTATTAACAGAATGATAGGAAATAAAAGGAATATTTACATTGTCAACATAAGAAAGTGGTACATTTATATTTACAAATTTCTCTTTTTCATTAAGATTAAGGAGGCTAGTAGATGGTAGATGATACATTTGTGTGTTTGTTACACTAGTTGTTACATTGCTAATATTAAAGGTTAAATATTGGTGTAATGTGGGTATAAGTTTGATTATAGGGTTTGTTCTTATTTCTACAGCTTTACAATCATTTAATTCTATATTCTTACATAATTCTAAAATACATTTGTCCTTAATCTCTATCATGTCTTTACAGTAATGATGATTATTGAATTTAATACAATTTCCATTGTAAAACGAATTTTTAAATCTAATGATTAGTTGTTCTTTAATCTTTAGAGTAATGACTTTATTATTCCTTGTAACTGGATATGACATAGCATAATAAGTTGTTTTTGGCAATGATTTCAAAGGGATTTTAATAAAATAATAAATTAATCCTGTATCTGATAGGGAACAAAATGTGGAGCTAAGTAACCAGTTTAATTCTACATTTTCTGTGATTGGTTCTCCGAACGGTATGTTTAATTGTTCTAGTTCTCTAGTCGTTAATATGCTTGGATGGGTAATTCCTAATTTACATTGTTCTAAGGAAAATTCTATATCATTTAATTGATTTTCTACTAAATCTAATACGGCTAATAAATCATGATACATTAACTTAGTAAGAGCTAAATCTGTAAAATTATTTATTTTTCCTATACTATCCTTATATTTATTTAAAACAATTATTTCTTTATTAAGTTTAGATGTTAATTCTTTATTTAATCCTAATCTAACATTTTCATTATGCTCTATGTGATACATATTTCTCTCGATTTTATTTAAAATATTATCATACTTTTCTTTGTCATCGGCGTCCATATTGCCGGTGAGCCAACTAATAGCATTGCCTAGTCCGTTAATTAAACCTCTTTTTGATCGGTTATTCCGATTTATATTTACAATATGATTAATTTTTTCTAATATCTTGTTATATTTTTGTTCAATAATATTATGCAAAGTTTTATATTCATTACTAATTGTTAATACGTCAATGCTAATCTTAAGGGTTTGAATTTCTCTTGTTAAATTTGTAAGATTCTTATAATGTAAAAATGTGTACCAATCTTCAATTATAAAAGATGGATTAATTTGTACGATGGATGCTCCTGGTCCGTCAGATAAATCTTGTATTAGCAGGGTCTGTATCTGAACCGTAAGCGCTGCGATCAGAAGATACTTGAAACAATTCGTCGTCGAACTCAAAGTCATCTTGGCTGACTCCTGTAACATTAGACGTTTCTATTTCTTTTATGACATTCTCAATATCTTCATCAGTTATTTCTGGGTTTTTTTGACTTGTACTAGGTTTATTATTATTATTATTTGATTTCTTTTTCTTAGTGACCTTTTTCGGTCGTTTGACTTGATCAGGGTGGAGTTTTTTCTTTCTACCTTTATTTCTATTTTGAAATCTTTTATCAACATACTTTCCTTTTTCGTATTTAGGATCTATTTTCTTTTTCTGTTGTCTCTTTATATACACATCTTCCGGGATTTCTATGTCTTCTCTATTTTCATTTAACTTGCCTATTTTTCTCTCTTTATTTTGTTCTATACCTTTCTTAGTTATTTCGAAAAGCTGCTTCATTTTCCGATGGTACTCATGAACAAGATATTCTTTTATTTCCGGGGATTCATTATAAGTTTCATTAGTGATACCGAAAGTTATTTCGTTAGGGGTCATTTTAAGATCTTGATTAAGGGAATTATTATATGCTGTCGTTGCTTGCTCTAACTTATCTTCCTCTTTATCATCTTTGTTTTCTATGTTTATAAGTCTTAAAATTTCTAATAACGAAGAGCTTGCTCGATTAAGCAATCCAAGAGAGTTAGGGTGATTGGGGGTAGTATAATGTAATTCAATATTTAAGTAGTTTAGAAAATCTTTAAACAAGTTATTGTCGAATTCTCTTCCGTTGTCACATGATATTTTTTGGGGTTTTGGAAAATATGCTAAATATTTTTTCAATACTTTCATGCTTTCTATGGCATTATAACTCGTTGCGTAATAAGAAAATATTCTTTTGGAAAAAGTATCTACTATTAAATAAATGTAATAATTACTCATGTGTAAGGTATCAATCATTAAAGCTGTAAAGGGTTTCTCAGGTGTGGGAGTAATTTTAAATTTTTGTTTTATAGGTCTTCTATCGTATTTGCCTTTTCCACATGTGTCACATTTGTTTATAATTTCTGTGATATGATCTTTCATATTGGGCCCATAAAATTTGGTTTTCAAAACTAAATATGTTTCATTTATACCTCTGTGGCATGTCTTGGCGATATGATAATCAAGGATAAGTAATTTCTGGTCTTCCGTGTTCTTTACATCTGGCAATAGTTTATAATATCTTTTAATTCTATTTGTGGGAAATTTTTCTCTAATGAGTGATGCAACTTTATTAAATAATGCATTATACCAATTATTTTCACTTTCTATAGAATCTGATATGGGTGAGCAGTATATGCCGTAAGTTATATTTGGTCTTAAGATTTCTAAAAGTTTTTCTTCTATTTCAAAATCTTTTTCATGATAAGGCCAAGTAAATTCAATTGTTGTTCTTTGCTTATTATTGAATATTGTTTCGCGTTGAATTTTCGCGTGTCCCTTTTTTATTATTATTTGATTTTTCTCAACATTTACTGGTCTAGATTTATCATCAACTATTAAGATTCTGTTATCGGAGGATTCTGTGGAGTGCTGCGTTGCTAAAGAAGATATACCATCTTGAATTATTTCTTGGTGTTCACCATTATTATTTTCTTCTATGTTTTCATCATTATTAATTCCTTCTAAGTTTTCATTGTTAGCTTCTTCTTGGGTTTCTTCTATTCCCATTTCTTGTAATAAATCTACGATTTCTTGTGAATAGTTATTAGGAGAATTTTCTGTATGAAAAATATCAAATTCTGGTTCTTTTAATTTCCTTTCTTCAATAGGGTAACGGGATAAATGATCGGCGACTTTATTAGCCTTTCCTTCAATGTATTTTATGTCATATTCGAAATCTTCTAACAATAATTTCCATCTAATTAATCTGGCGTTCTGTGTTTTACACGTTCTTAAATATTCTAAAGGTTTGTGATCTGAATATATGAAAAATTTTCTACCGTATAAGTAGGGTCGAAAATGATTGCAAGCCCAAATAATGGCTAAACATTCCTTTTCCGTTGTTGAGTAATTTTGTTCTGCTTTATTAAGTGTTCTGGATGCAAAACATACAGGGAGTTCTTTTCCATCTTTCTTCTGTGCTAATACTGCACCAATGGCGAAATTACTTGCGTCAGTTGTTAAGAAAAAGTCCTGATTGAAATCTGGAATTTGCAAAATGGGGCTACTACATACAAGTTGTTTCAATTTCTCAAAAGCGTTTTCATATAACTCTGGTTTGATTTCCTTTTGATCTTTTCGAAGACATCTCGTTAATGGGGAAGCTATCTTTGCGTAATTTGGTATCATTTTCCTATAGAAACCAGTTAATCCTAAAAAGCTTTTAGTTTCTTTTTCATTTTTAGGGAGTTTAAAATCTTTTACTGCTTTTATCTTTTCTGGATTAGGTTCTATGCCGCGTTCGCTGATAATATGTCCGAGGAATAACAATTCTTTCTTGCAAAATTCTGTCTTATCGAGCTGAATCTTTAAGTTATGTTTTTCTAACTTTTTAAGAGTTTCTTCTAAATGTTTCCAATGATCTTTGTAATTTTCAGAAAAAATTATAATATCGTCCATATAGACTAAAACGTTAATAGAATCTGAAAAAATGATATTCATGGCTCTTTGAAACGTTGCTGGGGCATTACTGAGTCCAAATGGCATGCGAAGGAATTCAAAGTGGCCTTGATCTGTAGAAAATGCTGTTTTTGGGATAGAACTTTCTTCGACTTTTATTTGATGGAAGCCTGAGCAAAGGTCCATTGCTGTAAATATCGTCGCTTTTCCTAATTTGCCTAAAAGGTCTTCAATATTAGGAATGGGGAATTTATCCGGGGTTGTTTCTCGATTTAATTTCCTGTAATCAATCACCATTCGTATTTTTCTTTTTCCTGATGCGTCTGGCTTTTTCGGGACAATCCAAACGGGAGAATTGTAAGGGGAATTGCTGGGTCTTATTATTTTGGATTCTAACATCTTTTTAATTTCTTCCTTAATATTTTCTTTGAATTGGTGGGGATATCTGTAATTTTTCGAATATATCGGGTCTTCGGTTTTTGTTTTAATCTTATGCTCCAATAAATCAGTGGCTGAAAGGGGATCATTTTCAGTCTTAAATACTGATGGATATTTCGATAATAATTTAATTAAATTTGATTTTTCTTGAGGAGGTATATGGTCGGTTCTGATTAGTTGGGGGATTTGTTTTATTATTTCATGGTTTCCTTTTTTATTAGAATCTGTTAATTCTACTTCTTCTTTTTGCAAATAGTATAAAGGTAAATATATGGTTTCGTTAACTTTACTGTCGATTATTATATTTTGATCATAGATGCCAGGTTTAATTTTAATCTTATCATCTTCATAGTCAATAAAATATAGATTTTTATTTTGTTATACTTTTATCTGATTTTCGCCTTCTTTCAAAACTAATTTTAAAACTTCGTCTTCCATAATAAAATCAAACTCTGTATAGCGAGTTTTTATTTTGTTGGTTTCGAAATCGATATTAAATTTCATTTCCCTCATTGTCTCATTTCCTAGTAGTATTTCGTAATTGGGACTGAAATTAAATAGATAAAATTTTATTTTTTCGGGGTTTTTAAGAAAATTATTTCTGCAATAAACTGAAATAGATTCCGTGCCAAGTTCTTCTCCGGTTGCTGTTTTTATTGTAAAATTTTCTTTTTCTCTTTCAACATCTGGTGGTACAATGTCTGGTCTTATATAATTCTTCCAAGATCCGGTATCAATAAGCCATTTACGATTCGCGTGGTCTTTAACATAAGGCAGTTGGCTTTTATTCTCTTCTTTTATGTGTTTTGATTGTCTGGCGGGCCTTTCTCTAAAAAAGAATTATTTGGATCTAATTTTTCTAATTTCTCTCTTAATTCTCTGATTTCTTGGTCTTTCGGGTCTTCTTGCTGAATTTGGAAATTAGGCTGTTTCGGTTTATTCCCGAATGCGCTAACTGTTCTCATGGATACAGTTGGATTTTCATCTTTCTTATTATTATTATAATTTTGATTCCGGTATCGACCTGAACCGTTGAAATACCTTTGTTGTTCTTGACGGGGCCATTGTTGGTAATAATTATTATTATTATTATTCTGCCGGTAGTCTTGTGGAGGTTCTTGTTGTCGATATTGATACTCTTGTCTTTGATTATGTGGGTTATACGGGTTATTGGGATTTTGCCAATTATTAAATCGTTTGTGATGTTTTTTATCGAACTTTTTCTTATGGTCGAAGCCTCTTTTGTAATCATGTTCTCCGGGTCTTCTCATATTTCCCGAATTTATGAGGTCATCGAAGAGTAGATGGTTCTCATTCTGAATTAAATTTCTCAAATCATCTAATGTTCTTAACTTTTCTGCTTTAGTCATAAGATATGTTCTTATGTGAAGGGGCATGTTAGTGTAAAAAAAATAAAGAATACTTTTCTCTAATGCGCTAATAATTGTTTCTCTATTTGGTGTATTTTCTATCCGATGTTTAGAAATTATTAAAGTGCGGATCTTATCAATTCTTTGAAGGAAATCAAGAGGGTGTTCCTTATGATGTATTTTGTTATTAAATAATTCATGCGATAATTGTTCAATTGAGCGGCTGTCTCTGAAGGTTCTTTCGAGATAATTTAGTAATTCTTCAACACGACTAAATTCGCACGTTGTATTTATATAATCAGCTTCATCCGTAAGTTTTGCTAAAAGTTTACTTAATAATCTTTGTTCGTTTAGTTCCTTAAACGAGTTGTCCGGTTTACACACGATTTGGTAAACTTGTCTACAAACTGTCACGAATTTTAACAGATTGTGTGGATTTCCATTAAAATTAGGGATATGATCGTAGTCTGCCGATTTAATTTGAAAGCTTGCCATATTTGTAGTTAATGTTAAATTATTTACTCGCAGGATTAAAGAATTTAAATAATCATCAGACATAAAATTACAATAGTAAAGGAAATTAACTTACAAAAATTGAGTACGCTGTCAAAATAATCTTCGACGGGGTGTGAAGATCTGTCCTTGAGCTGGATACCTGACGACAGTGAAGTCCGGCCAAGGTTGAGTGCAGATAAGAGACTTTGCCTGCGTTGCGAGATGCTCGGGGTGAGTGAACTCGTCCAGAATCTGAAGATCTCGAAGTTGGTAGTCCTCGGTAGGTAAGCCAAAATCTTGAGTCTTCACAGGTGAGGAATCCTAGGCGGTAGTCCTAATTCTGGATTTGCGGAAAAAGTTCGGATCTGCGGAAACTCGGTTCTTAAAACTGCGATAAAAATATGCAGTCCCTGTTCGGGCGCCAATTTTGGTGTTCGTACTCGTTATTGTAAAAAAAATATTTTATTTATTCAAAAGTTACAAAATATCGATAATAACACTTTAAAAGACAATAATGACAATCTTGATAATAACAACTAGATCTGACATAGATTATGTACCGTAATTACTGCGAGGACTCGAAGAGAGAGAGTGAGTGTTCCCTGGGAGAAGGGACAGGGTATATAAAGGTTAATAGGACTGCTGAATAAGATTCAAGGAATATGGTGTGATCTGCAGGTGCACTATGGCCTCATGGTGGCGTGACTCTATATTCTCCTACATTGCCCAACCTTTATAGACAATTGACAGTATATCTTAAAACCATCTGAAACCGTATCCAGCGACCTACAAAACATTGAAAATATCTTGAACATTAATAGTGAAGCCAAATTGAACAGTCATCATACCTTAAACATATGTAATACGTATGATTCTATTAGTTCCATATAAACAATATTATGTAAATAGTTTCCAAAGTAAATAAAAAAAAAAAAAACATTTATATCTGTACTTTTACTACGAACCGTTTATTTTAAATGCCTCATTATTTTAAGTTTATTATTGTGTAGTAGTCAATATTATGTTAGCAATTTTGTATTATCTTGTTCGTTTTATTTTTGTTTATTATGTTGTTCAGAAGTACTTGTTTTATCTTTTGTTTAATGTTTTTGTAATAGAGCACTAGACTCAGGTTATGTTTGTTTTATAATTGTATTTTGTGTTGTAAATTTGAGCAAGACTTTGTCTTTTACAAGTAAAATATATTCTATTCTAATTTTATATTTGCTTCTATATTTTATTACTGTCATCTTATTATCATTTTTATTTTATGTTTGTTTCTATATATTATTAATGTTATCATATTATTGTACCTAACTTATTATTAATTTTCTAATTGCATCTTGTTTCTCTTAGCCTTGATGAAGGCCCACAATGTAATCCGAAACTTCGGCACACAATTAAAATAAGTATTACTTATCAGTGTGTATTTTTTGGATGCCATCTTCTTCATCTAATATTCTCAACGGTCAACTAAACTCCATCAATTTGTAGTAGTAATAAGGTGTGCCTGTCTAGTTTGACCGCCCTATCATCATTCAAAAGGTTAAATATTTATTCCAACGAGATTTATTAAACCTTGAAGTGATAAACCCAACTCATAAAGAAAATTTCCTAAGGCGTAATTGAACAAATAATGAACATTACTTATATATCAACCCATTATAGAATATATTTTAATTATTTACTTTAATCTTCCTATTAATTACGAGCTCCTATTCACTTTCACATGTATTTATTGCTAAGTGGTAGGATGACTCCAGAATAAGGTATGGAAGGAGTACGATAGTAACTAAATCATAACCTGAGTAGACAATTGAAGTTATATTGATGAAATAGTCTTTCACATTATTTTGTGTTTATGAAGACATCTTCCTATAATATTAAGAGTGACTATAGGTAAAATAGAACTACAACTATTTCTGCCTAAATAACATCTATCTCGTTACATAGAAGTTTAGTAATACGATTAAAAAAATATAATATAATATTAACATAATTCCTTTCATTGAGATTGTATGCGACATCTGTGGGATGTATACTACGATCCGATCACTAAATATATCGGTCTTAGTCAGTGTCCTGAAATCAGTGAGAAGTCGACATGTGGCAGCGTCCATCTAATCTGATAAGTGTTTGGATGGGGAGGGAGAAGAGGAGTTATACCGACTCATAAATAAAATATGAAGGGCGTGTGGCAACTAATTTGCGAGGGGGAGGAGGGATATATTTACATCGATACAGATTATTCTGTTGAATCACATTTGTCAAAACCATCATCCAGAACTACCGGCATGCATTAGGCAATTGCAATGTTTCTTTCGCCACACATTTCATATCTTTACGAGAATAAAAAAAAAAAAAAAAGAGGGGAAAGTATGGGGAATATAAAGATATATTTTACTCTATGGAAATGTGTCGTTAACATTTGCCTAATGTGGATGACAAAAATTGCAGGACTTTCTATAAAATTAAATGCTTCAGAAGATAAGGTTGAACTTGTCAAACCAATGTTTAAAAATAGATTTAAAAGTTCATATAATAATGTTTACACAGCGAAATATGTGGGTCAGAACCCACAAATCTTTACAAAGTACTTGATAATAAAAACATAGAGTGATACTATTAAAGTGAAACTTCTAATTAATATAAGTTAATATAAAGTAACATACATAAGTTACTATAATTTTGAAAATAAAATATAAATAGGCGTCTAATTGACTGCAGAATTATTCATAGAAAAATAGAAGATTTGACGTTTCTTAAAATAATATTCACGCCAACATTAATCATAATTGATTTGTCATTTAAGTGATGAACACTTCCATTCGGATCTCAAGAGACATATCTGGAAGGAACATCTGATGATGTCTTGATGACTGAAACGTTAACATAATTAATTTAGAATGAAGACTTGACTTTTTCCTCTGAAAGTTAAGTAATATGAACTGGATTCGTAAGCAAAACGGCTATAAAAAAATACAAGTTCTTTTCATTATTCTTCAATATAAATTTTTTAAAAAAATTTTTTTGATTACGTGGCAAGAAATAAATTAAACATTTTCTAAAAAGATATATTTAAAATTTCCATCCAGACCAACAAAAGTACACATGACGCATGATTATCATCTTTGTTTGCCTTTGCGATATATTTTACATGAATCTTCGATCCAAAACAGTTTTTAAATGTTCATTATGCATCACTTTAAATTTTTTTTTTTTTTTTTTTTTTTTTTTTTTTTTATCTAAAAGGATATTCTCACCACATTTATTTGTGGGTTAACCTCTCCTCCTTAGTAGAGTTTATAACTGCTTGGCAAAAGCAAGGATTGTTCAAATGTTTTACATTCACCCTATTTTTTTTTTTTTTTTTTTTTTTTTCTCCTTTAGTTAAACTGATCCAAAGTTGATGAGGACAAGGTTATATACCTTAAATAAGGACAACCTTAAAGTTCTTACAATCGGTATATTCCGTACGCTTAGTTTAGCATTGAAATACTTTTTCTTTAGTCCTGTTTACAATGGGTGATGAATGATAGCGTGGCTGAACGAACATTTTTTGTGTAGGATAAAATAGGCTAGATGGCAAAATGGACTTGTAAGGGTGACTAGCCAGAGGTACATCTCTCTCTTTTTATTTATTTTTTATTAATGAACCATTTTTATCGACCAAGGAAAAAATAATAACCGTTCACCACCCAAAAATGAAGGTTTCACGTTCTAAGATAAGTAGAATCCTAATATCGAATTTTAAAAAATCCGTCTGTTACGACATATGAATGTCTTCGTTATGCGACGGAGAATTTCAGGAGATATTGGGTTTTGAACATAACAGTCATGATTCATATATTTTCTAAAATATACATGAACATTTTTATGAATATAATAATATGATATAAATAATCAAAATAATATAATTATTACGAAACCGTTTGAACAATATTTTGCAATGAAGATTTTAAGATTACAATAAAAATAAAAATTAAACCTAAAAGTGAAGTGTTTCTAACGAGAAACAATTAAACCGAGTAATAATGAATTTTATGAGGAAAGTAAAGCGAAATGCCAATAATTTCTTACACTTTATAGTAGTGGTTAATATGCCTTCCTTCATAACGACTTGTTATCGGAAAAGTTTTGATTCGCCTAATAACAATAATCAGATACTAAATATAATTGCCTTACAGCTAACATGAAAAGGCTGTTAGTAATAAACCATACACAGGGGAAACATTTTCATCGCCACAATTCGCAGGGCTGAGCAATTATTTCTGGCGCGCATTAGGGCTACTCCAGGGATATAAATAAGAGGAGTGACAATAGCAATTAAGTTGCCACTCCAGTTAGGCAGTATAGCCAGCATTCATTTCGGCCATTAAAAAAACAGCTCTTTTTTTTAAACTCCCACCCCTTCCCTCCTCTCGGAGAGGAGAGGGGGTAGGTGTTGTTTTGCAAGAGGCGCCGAGGGGGCGCCACCCACCCCTGGACCACGGCCTCCTGAAATATCGCCCTTCCTTCGGGGTAAGGACCCATTACCCTCCCTCCGCCCTCCTTTGTCCGCCTTCCTATTATCTCTCTGTGGCTACTTCGGCAACATTCATTTCTCAGGGATTAAGCAAACTCAGCGATGGCAAATAAATTTCCATGAAAGGTTTCCGATTTCACCAAAACACAAGCAACATTGAAATCCGAACTTGGTACACGAATATCAGTTCGCAGTAGACTAAAACATTTAAACAATAATATTATTAATCAACAAAACGAAAATTATCGAATGAGATTAAAATTTAATAGCATTATTATAAGGCATCACCATGGTCATTGGACAAAAGCCGTGCTCCCTTCTCCTCTTTCCTAAAAGTTGGTGGGCCAAGTAAAATATATATGATAAAATATATAGATAAAAAACTAAAATCAAGTACCACTCATGCCTGACACGCCTTTTTATTATTGTACCACATTTTTCCAGATCTCATTCGCTGGTTGTTTATAATTAACAGTTGTGAATTTAAAAAATAAAGAGAAAAAAAAAGTATTAAGATTTGGCGTTTCTGTGCAAGGGGGCGTTTTTAACTCAGGCGAAAATCCCTCATTCTCTTTTTTGCCTGAGAAAACCCCGTACAGCCTAAAAAAGCGAGGTAGCGGGAAAAAAATATCACGATAAAAAGTTATTTTTACTTCCAAGGACGAATTTAATTGTTAAAATTAATATGTGGATAGATTATTTAAAAAAAAAAATAAAATAAAAAATAAAAAAAAATAACTTATATCTTTAACCGACTAGTGCTCCTTAGTAGTCCAGGAGCCAGATGCATTGTCTACCTCATCGAACAAACATCTCGAAATATTTTTAACATACCTATAATTTTCTATTACCAATGCTAAAATTACAAAGCGTGTTGTTTATTTTTTCTAGCGAGCTAATAATTCATGATATAGACATATGTTAAATTTATTTTATTTTAAAAAGTGAAAATGAAACAACATTAAAATTTTATTATTTTCTCAATTTCAAGACTTTGGAGCTCTCAATCAGGCTTAAAATACGGTTTTGATAAAAAAAAAATTTCTTTTGTACGGTTTTCTTTTGACAAATTAATCTTTTACTATTGCCTTGCATATTTTCATTTGAAATTGTATATATTCGTTTACTCATAGAAGAAGAAATGAAACCTTTTTTATATTTTACATAAAAAACAAAAATAAAATCTGATATAAATTAACAAAATCATATAATCTCACAATTACAATACATAATATAATTAATATTAAACTTAATCTAGTGTTATTTTAAGTCAATTTGCACTGAAATAGTCACACCAAGGGCCATCTTAACGTGTGGACTGCCAGCCTCCACGTTGTTTCGGTGGACGTTTGCTCTTCTTGAGGTCATTAGTAAGAGTTCATAAACTGCAAGACATTTATTTTCGCCATCTTTGGGACATAACAGACTAGTTAAAACAAAAACTAATCGTTCACTTCATCAAATTAATTAGTTGCTTAGTAAAAGTTTTAGGACCGCAAGAAATGCATATTTGTAATAAGTATAATAGAAAGATTTTTAAAAAATATTTCTAAATGGATGTTCGATGAGGTACTTAACCATGCATCTGGTCTCTGGACTATAACGACTTTTAACCCACTTACTCCCTCCGTTCTAATGAGGTACCGACGTACGCCGGATTCTAATCTTCTAATTTTGAAAGATCCTAATGTTAAGAAAAATTTAATGTTGATAATTTAAGTGAATTAAAAGATGTTTTATATAGTTTTCTATGTTTTACGTTTGAAAATTGAGACGTTTGAGGCGATAGTCTCTCAATTCTCAGTCTCCTCTTGCTAGTTTTTACACCAGTCATGGGGTAGTGAGAGATAAGGTGGGATCTCCTGGTTTTGTTTATCCCTTCAAACGTGAGAGGACAAGCTTAGTTCTGCGCATGTTGGCTTGAACTGCAGAGTACAGCTAAATCCTCAAACTTCAAGCATATTCCAACCCGAACTTCCATCACTATTCCTGTTCAGTTTCACCCATCCCTACCATCTCGTGAAATGCCGCGATATATTTGTGCCAATAGCCCCCGTACTTAGGTTCTATTCTTTCTTATTCTATTTTTTTTCTTTTTTACCTTCAAAAGTTAGTCTGTTATGCTCACTTTAAACTCAGCTTTTGAATTTAAAACATACATTATTTCAAAAATCTAATTTTCAAGAGCCTATAAATTAAATATTATTTCAGAAAAATATCTTAATCCTATTGAGATTTGTGCAAAAATTGGGGTGCGCCATACTTGACACACTATATACATTATTTCATAAAAATTAAGAAATTAAAACTGAATATTTTACTATAAGTATATTTTATTTAAGTATATATTTTAATATAAGTATTTTTATAGTTATTTTACTCTCAGAAATCTCTAATGTCCACTTTTTATTTCCTGCTATATTTATATAATAAATAAAGAATTATTATTATTAAAGTGGTGATTTTGAATTAGTTTATAAATTTCACATGCAGTGTTTTACAGTATAATGTAACAATTCAATATGAACTAACCAACGCACTTCATGCTGTAGTTTATATATAATGTGTTTCATTATCATGAGTAATGTAGATGTTTCGTATTTTATTCTTGTAGGTAGTTTGTTTCGGGCTGGTAATAATAGCAGGACTAATGATGAATACAACAAATGTAGAAGTGGTGTCGTGGTGGAGCCTTGATGAACTCCATGTGAATGGAAAAAATCTCCAAGTCTTCTCAAATTCGAAATCAAATTGATGGAAGAGGACATATCTATAGGTTCCAGGCTATTAAAAAAATTCTTTGCACAATACTTAGTTGCATGTCTTAACGGCATTCAGAATCGTCGGTTTTTTATTCAAGCATTAAAATAACGACATTATGAATAATTGAAGATGATTAGGTGATTTATGACCGATACGATAACAATTTAGAATCAAATAAATTTCCTAGAAAAAGACAAGCATATACGATTTGCAGCCTTACACTCGTTGAATGTTTCCGTACCATTGGAGGGAGGTCAGAATGGCCTTAATGAAGACAAACACAGTGCAGGCAGCTCTTATCCGATTACTGATCGAAGCATTTAATCCATATCTCTGTGTAATCCAATCAGCTCCCTAGTCGGGAGGGTTGGGCAATCGTTCGTATCTCCCCTTTAATGTTTATATCTCTTTGCCAGCTTCCGATTCTAATCTCAATCCCTAGCGGTCGTTCACTTCCTCATGCCGCCATAACAGACAAATGGGAAGAGGTTCTCCCTTAATTTATACCACCCAGCCCCAAAGAACCATTCTTTCAAGAACAACAATAAGAAATGCTAGTAAATAAAATCCAAGCTCATGTATGACTTAGGTATTCAAAAAGTATTAAAGTGTCGAACTATTTTTACGAGTGAAACACTAATTCATTCATCATATTATTTTTATAACGAATCTTTGTAATCGACTAAGAAAAAAACAAATAACGTCCATCTAAATTTGAGGTCTGACTTTCCAAGATACGTAGAATTCAACCATTAAATAAACAATTTGTAGCGACGCGCTCGATAGCTTAGTAATCGATAAATAGCCACGTGAGTATTACTTACAAAATACCACATGGTTTTTACCACATGTGAATAAAGGAAGGTTACACAGCGAGCGAGTCCGGAACCGTGTGATATGGCAGGCCTGCCTAAAAGACTTTTTGTTTTAAGTTAAGAGCTCATTGTAAGTTAATTATCAGTTTAGTTATCTTTAGTTAATGTTAAAATTGTGAAATCTTTTTTGTTTATTTTCCTATCATTTTTGTTTGTATTTTTGTAAATTTGTATTCACTAAATTTAAATGTTTAATTCTAAGTAACTATTGTTAATAGATTTAACCTTGCACAACGAGGCTAAAAATCAATAGAATTTGTTATTGTAGATCAATAGAGAACTAAATTCCCTAAAAAAAAAATATTAGCAAAATCGATTAAGAAATGGTGGTGATATGGTCTTTTGAACTTGACAGCCATGATAGCCAATTTTCCTTGACTTGAATTGAAGAAATAGACTAGGACTAGTTCGACTTTCTTAACCTCTTTAAACCTCTTTCCAACAGGTTAAGGTTGAATATATGTACACATATAAGTCAATTTCCTACACAGCTAAATAAATTGTGTTGGGTTGTAACAGATGAAATAACCATTTTTTATAATCAAGAAGAAAATAATACATTGAGAACAGATCGAACACAATTTGTACTCAAAGTATTGAGGAAATTATCTTCGATACATTCCTGCTAAAGGCTTACCACTAAGTCTTCTATTTCAGATTTGAAAAACTTCATGTCACGTGTTGAAATGGATTCAGAATACGCATTTTAATGTGTAAATCAAGGTGTAAAAAAACAGAACATAGTTTGCAAATAGAGGATTCATAAGTATTTATTATATATTTCGAATATTTTGCTAGGAATTTAAATACGACGATTTAATGATAAAGATTAAAAAAATTAGGCATTTCGTGTGTTTCGGACAGCTCATTAATGCCATAATATAATTATTAATGAAATAACAATAATGAACCATTTTGCAAATAATTTGCAACGCCTTTATATTTAGTTAAGGATATAAAAACCCATTATTTGGAATCAATTTAATTTGTATTCTTATTTGTTCTGGAATTTCTTACTAAGAGAAAACTACGTAGAACCAATCAGTCTACATCATCTTAAAGTTAGGTCTTTCAACTCTTATGAAAGTGAATGGCCGATCTTTTTGAAAAAACACAAGAAGTAGTTTAAAGTTTTTTCGTTTTGTTTTTATTGTTTAAATAAAATATTTTGAACGTGTTGGTAGGTTGTTTATCTTATTGAACTGTGGTTTAAATAATGTTGATTTTTTTTTAGAAGTATTAATCGATCATAGAATATCACCAAATGCTGTAATAATAATACAGCCACTGTGATCATTATTTATTGAAATGATTAAAGATATTATAACTATAATTAAAAGACAAACAAAGATATACTTTTTTTTGTATTAAGAAAAAAAATAGAGCTATTCTGAAATTCTTAAGGCCATTGATATAAATGTTTTGTGAAAAAAGGATTATGCCGATTCGATGCAAATATCATTTCATACATTCTTAAAATATCCAATGAAGTAGTAACTAAATTTTAAGTCCTATTTAGACTTGTACAAGTTATGATATATGTAAGTGCATGCAATTTCAAGCAGTAAAACATAAATCAACAAATTTGAAGCAATAATCCCATGCGCATGCAGAATAAAATAAATGTAAAGAAAAAATAAAATACTCCTTGTTTATAATTAGTATCAGATATAGAAAGAACAGAACGGCATAAGATTTCATTACCTAAAATCTGATTTCATCCGATAACCTGCACAGCTCAATGAAAACCTGCAAGCTGTGCGGGGTTACCTTTACTAGAATGAAGGCGTTGATTTACAAGCTCTTTAATAAATATTATTGATTTATTTTTGCTATTATAAAGTAATCTTATTTTATTTTTATAAGCTATAGAGATCACTTAATAGGATACACAAATGAAATAATTACTATTGACTTATATGCAAGAACAAACACTGTCTTTCAATAAAAATAAATGCATACATTCTTTGTAAAATATTTATTATATTAAAATAGTTTAAATTATTATTTTAATTATTGTTTAGTAAAAATCAGAAATATTGAAATAGATTGTTATGCAATAGGCTAAAGACATCTATGAGCAGATGCTAACGATTTATTTTTTTTGTGTGGAGTAAAACATTATTATCATTAAACAAAATTACTATTACTTACAAATGGTAGCAATTTGAACTGATTATCCTCCAGATTTCCCACCTAAAGCAAAAAAAAAATTGTTTAACCTTTACGAATGTTCTATCTTATTATATAAAATGTACAACATCAACTGTATTAAAAATTCTACAATGAGTAGCGGAAGGAGTTCATTTAGACGGTGATAATTGTGTTATCAATGAATTTCTCTATACAATAAAAATATTTTACATGAAAATAGAAATATGATTATTACATGAATGAATAATTTATTGAGTGAAGTTTAGATGAGAAACTAATAAATTTAATAATCTAATCTATTGAACAACTAAGATATAATAGCTGCAGTATCATGGAAGTACGCAAGTCCATGACCCTCATAAAAATTATTAGAGCAAATAAAAATGAAAGACAAATAAATAAGGAAAACTGGAGAGGTTAGACACTGTTTGTAATCCTAAGCACGAACTTAATACTCAAATTGATATAAACATAGACTGTATAAAAAAAAAAAAAAAAAGTTTAAAATTTCAACCCTTTCCGCGCCGCGCCCCTTTTTTCATCTTTGCTTCCTTTTGAAAATCCTGCGAAGGCCCTTGTATAGTATAGAATATATTCAGAAAACCAATATTCATGCGTTACTTTAACGAATTATCATTTATCAACAGAAAAGGTGCTTATGACAACTAGACTAGGCGGGTTGATAATTATTTCATGGCGATACTGCAAAATGAATCTCTGCATCTCATTATGGGACAATGGTTTGGTAACCTTTAGAAAAACCTATCCAGTGTAGTTCGTAAGGGTGTTAAACACCCTTATAACCAATATAACATAATGCGCCGGTCTCAAACCCCGCCGTTTTTCATATTGATTTTCTTTTTGGATGATATAAAACCAACACAAAATGAAACAAGCAAAAAGTAATATTAAAAACAAATTAACAGAATATCCAGAGAACTTAAGAGGGAGCATGCCAGGAAAACAAAATGTCAGGAGAAAGAAAAGCAATGGACTGTGAACCGGAAGCCGGATGGGGTGGGGTGACTACTCGGCAGGAAGATTCATAGAGACGGAAATGACGTGGACAGAGAACTACTGTAATCAATCACTAGCATATACTTGCATTGTCGACAAGGAAAGCTGTACTTTTGGGAGGAAATGGCATGATTCCCGGAGTGACAGTGGCATCGCTGAGTCATCGGGGATTGAGAAAAATATGCCTCCGCCATGAGAGTAGTTGTAGACCCTAATAAAGTTTCTCTACTCGAGGAAAATGGAGATATTCATATTCTTTATTGTTAAGCTATAAAGAATGTTATATTAAGATGCATTGTGTAAAAACAGTAAATGGATTTTTAAAAATGAGATATTCATTTTACGATTGACATTGATATTCTTCAAAATAATGGCGGGATAGGCTTATGTACTCTCATTTCGAAATAAAATTGAATTTAAAAGACTAAGTTTTTCCTAGGCTTTTTAATTTTTAAAATACTTTTAGTTTATTATTTTCAATAATGAACATTTGTAATCAAACAAAAACAAATAAAAATTATCCTCTATCCATCAAAATTTGAGAGCTTACGTTTCAAGATACGTATAATCCGAAAAACAAATATAAAAAAAAATCGTTTTCCGCCGTACGCTGTCCGCGGCATTTCTTCGAAACTACAGGACCAACTTATTTTTTTTTAATTTGCCACAAAAATACTCGGGCATGTAACAATGATTCTAACACCTAGACGTTGATATCAATTGATAATTTTTAAATAGGCGGCCAATCAAAAGTGATTAAATTCAATAACTCAGTTATTTTTGAAGACAGATAAAAAATTTACTAGTGTTTTTTAACCAAAAAAACGCGATAATTATAAAAAAGAGAAAAGAAAAAATAGAAATCTTGGCTATATATACGCTTTTAACTTCATTATTTTTGAAGATGGAGAACAAAATGAATAGTGTTTGTTAACCAAAAAATCGAGAATAATTTAAAAAAAAAAAAAATAAAACATAGAAATTTTACACATAAATACGCCCATAACTCAGTTATTTTTAAAATAGAGAAAATCGAAAAGATTAGCAACTATATAAACAGTTATACCGTAATATAGTTATTTGGAAATAATAAACCATTGCGTAATAATTTGCAGCGTTTTTTTATCTTTTTTTTATGGGTTTGACTATACTTACAATCAAAGGTATACACAGTATTTTGGATTTTATTAAAAGTGGAAATTTTGTCGGAAATATGAGGTAATTAAAAAAAAAAAATATATATTAGTTAGTTCCAATTGTTCTTGAATTTTTTTTTTGAATGTAATAAATTTCTCTCCCTTCCTTCCCACTCCCTCTCACACACACACACACATATATAATATATATATATATATATATATATATATAGAGAGAGAGAGAGAGAGAGAGTAGTATATGTATACAATATATACATAGGTAATGTTAACAATAATATTCTCTGACCACACTTTTTTACCTTCCCCTCCCCTCTCCCTCTCGTATTATTATTACTAGTTTCAATAAATTTTAGCCAGCACTTGTTCATCCTTGCAACTCTATTAGATTAAGTGTATGTAGGTATGATTCTTTATATATATTTAGATTTTAATTGAACGGATGTTGAACCATTCATATTTTTTGTTCCTCCATATGAAAATTGACAATTTAAACATCAACAGTTTTTCATCGTAAATATTTTGTGCAACTATTTATCTTTTTATACTGAATAGAATGAGGGTGAAAGCTACACTGACCTGCTCGACAGAATTTATTTTATTCAGAAACAGAAAACTATCAATTTAGTAACTAAAGCATTGAAAAATTAAGAAAGAATTTAAATAAATAATGAATCAAGTATCCTAGTACTTATCCTAGTACTTAGCACTAATCCTAAATAAAACTGGACATAAAAAAGCAAGAAGACAAGGAGAAATTATTTCAAAAAGTTTCTTAAAAGAAATTGTTCAAACATGGACCAAACAGAAAAAAAAAATTTAGATGAAATGACAAGTATATCAATAAATTTCCAGATCGATTTAATACAACAGAAATTCGATGTGAGCTTCAGGAAAATAACTGAGTAGTTTATTGAATAAAAAAGGGCAGAAGGCTAAGTTCTGTTATCGGTCTGTTTTTATGATCATAATGCACCTCTAGAAGTGATACTAAAGAAGCAATCAAATAGAAAAATATTATCTCTTTATAGAGCTGTTGAGTCACAATGTTTTATCTTCAGAATGTTTGACATTTTTAGAAGAATAATTTGTACTTTAAAAAAAAAAACTTTCACAGATTCATCAAATTTTAATATTCATATTCATTGGTTCCTTTTTTCCAGCATTAATTTGACAAATTTAATTTAACTTATTCATTTTAAGCTATAATTAACAGAGCTGGAATCAGGTTTAAATATTATCTCATTGATTAATGCATCAATAAGGTTAGAGTAATAATTTAAAAAATATATATGCATTTCTTGAAACTTACAACTTAATTTAAGTATTTACTATTTAGTTCTATTTATAAACTATTTAGTTCAGGTAAATCTGAGGAAAATATTAAACAATGTCATGATTAACATGCAAAGAAACTATCCACTGTTAGCTCTCCAACAATAAATTTGAAAAATAATTTGCATTCAGCTTAATTTCTTAGATTTAGAATTGATTTATGTAGGTACATAAATTTAGTATCAAAATCATAATATTAAGATTAACATTTTACAGCAAAAGGGTTTTTTTTAATTCATTTGTGAGTATCTGTGATATGGACACAAGAGAAAATCTCGAAGGTAGCTTTAAAAAAATTTTATATGCAGTTACCCTTTTTATAATCTACTAAATTTATTTGCAAACATTAAAATATAATATCAAAATTTTCATATGAACTACAAACTGTTTGTTGGAGCAGAAAAAAACACTTTATCCTTCTGTTTAGAAGAGGTATTTTTCAATTATTTTATTTAATTTGTAACTAAACACATTGCTTATTTAGGAAATTGAAATTTTTAAAGGCCTGACTCACACATAGAAGAGAAAAATCTTTTTTTTTTCACTTATGAAAAATAGGGATAAGGAAGCGGGGTGGTATAAAGGATAGAGCAGTAGTCTAATGTTCTCTGGGTCCTGGGTTCGATTATCGCCTGTGGAAGAATATTATTTTATACTGTTATTTTAGCCCGAGGAGCAACCCTAGGATATGGAGACCCACCTGGGGCAGACCCAGCCTAAAGAAAGTGGGTACCCAAATTAATGGAAGAAAAAACCTGCCAGCTGAGTGTGATCTAGGCCTAATCACCTCATTGCATGGTCATTGGCCTAGAAACAGTACGATTCTCTATACATACTGAGCCAAAGACCCTTCATGGACTGTAGTGATAAAGGGTGTTTTTGTTTTTTTAATGAAAAATAATGATTTTCATATCCTTAAGTTTAGGATAAAAATGAAGATATATCCAATTCACTGAGAAATCATGTGATAAACCAAGAATCTTGGGTTATTAAGATCACATTGTTAAGATAAACACATAACTCTTTCATTTATAAGATTACACCATATTTCATTCGATTAACATTTAATTTAATGTAAGTTCAAAATATTTGGGGAGTGAGTTCCATAAAACCAACTTAAATATGACCAGGATTGGGTGGGTACCATAGACAATGTCAATCAAAAAAGGTCAAATGAAGTAAACTGCGGAGGTAATTGTCTCAGAATTGCAGGTCTACAGCACAGAATTAGCAACCCTACCAGCAAACTTATTCTATTTAACAAGTATTCTGTAATGACTGAAATTCAATTTTAAAGCCAACAACAGCATTGGAATCAAACAATCTAAAATGGGAATGACTAAATAACCTCTATCTCAGTTTAAACATTAGTATTATCTTGGATGAGCCCTGGAATATTCAGTACTCTTAAACTAAGTTCATTAATATCATATCTTGGAGAACTGCGCAATTAAGTAACTTGAAACAAGTACCCATGGTTGAATTGAATGTTATTTATAAGTACAGGAGTCATCGCTGAAGGAAATTTCACTCATTATGTTAAATGAAAGGCTTCTAAAAATAACCTTTTACAACTATCTTTTTAGATTTTTTTTTTTCAAGTAACCAATATTTTTTTTGTGGCCTAACAGAGATATTGATACCATATTTCAATATGATCAAAATCATTGATTAATTGAGACTCATTGACAGTGCATTATGATGTATCTATGAAGAAACATGTACCACTTATACCTGGAGTAAACAAATTTTTATTTGGTCATAAAATAATCTATAGAAATTTTTTTTTTAAATAACTATATATAAAAGGTATTTGCAGTTTAGTATGGTATTTGGTCAATATCTAACTAGTCTGCAAGTACAAGAGCAAACATAATAAAACAAGTAAGAAATAATGGGTTCAAATAGCAATGCATAGTTTGACAGACGAAATTTTTGCTGAATAACAACTAGACTTGTCAAAGTGGATACTCTTCCAAATAAAACCAGCAACACAACCCATCAATGAATCATGAGACTGATAAAGCCAATAGATTGAATTGTACAGTGCTGAATGTGATTAAATTGCACTATTACTGTTCATTAATATTCTCTCTCAGTCCCCCCATTTTCAGTTATTTTACTATTATTATTTTACTGATGTGAATGAAAGAAAAAGTTTCAAAACTTGACAGAATTTAGAAATAAATTATAAAATCAAGACTCTAACATAAAAAGTCTAGGGAGAGCCCTAGTAAACCAAGCCAAAGGTTGTGAGTTTACGTCTCAGTGTCACCCAAACTTTTTCAAGCATACAATTATAAGGAGATTCACTCACCACTGTTCCCTCCTCCCTTAGTATGTGAGGTCCATCACCCAATTGGTGGCCACCCACAAAAATAGGCAAAATAAGTGATGGCCCTAATCCTACAACTATCATTCTGAATTGTGATGTGGTCTTCAAGGAGATTAACAAGTGGCCTAGAGCCTGCACGCACGGCCTGTCGCACCAATGGAATTCACATTTCTCATTACGATGCACATAGTTTGCATAAACAACCTTTTGAACATGATTACTTTTTTCAAACTGGAAATGGAAGTATTGAATAGAACAGACTCTGGACCACAGGAAATGAAAAGGATTGTAGTACTTGGACAACTTTGAACAGATTACAGTTTTGCGTCTCCATTCCATCAATAATCCTCTAATTTTAATAATATTCATAAAAGGCCAGTTTTATTATTTTGAGAAAAAATAAGTTACAATTCTTATTGAGTAAATTACCTGCTTAATGTCAATTAATCTTTACCAACAGTCAAATATTTTGTCATGAATTTATCAAACCAAATATAGCTAAAATATTAAAATACAGAACACACAGAGGTGATTTATTCACTACATAAACATTAATGTAGTACATATTATTAGCTGATAGCTACAGCTGAAAATAAATGTCATAAAATTCTGAAGAAAATCTGTAAAATATAGTTAATTATAAAATTAGTCCATATAAATAAGTTAAAATAAAAACTGAAAATTGTATCAACAATATCAAGTGTGGATTAATAAGTACGCTGTGTTATGAGCAACCCGGTGTATTTGAGTAGCATTGCCAATATACAAATCATTTCTTTTTATATATGCTTTGACATAAAATAAATTATGCACTTTTTAAAGGGAAACTTGAATCTACCTAATTCATAATGAAGCAAGAATAGTGAAAATAAGAAAGATATATGACAGCTTACTAAATCTCTTGTCTGGATAATTAGTATAAATTTGCCAATCCTTACTTATCCAGCTTAGTCGAAATGCACCCCTTTTAGTTCAATGTTTTATTTATTGCTATTAAGCAAGTTTGATATTTTAGAGAAAATTTATATTATAAGAAGAAGGGATAAGAGACTTCTATTTAATAAAGTATTTCTATACTATTGCACTAAATACAAATTATATTTAAGCCTTTGAAATTTTATTCTTATCATTAAAGGTAATGCATTTTTATTTAACACCTATTATAGCCAGACAATCAGATGACATTAAAATCCTTTCCCTGAATGATTTTTAGTAAGGTGGCAATAAAAAATATTTAAACAAATCTAAAATACCTATTTAATACTCCCAATCAATAATTTTTGAGCTGATTAAAATAATTAATGAGTTGTTGAAAGCCTTCATTCATTTTTTAAATTATACAAATCCAATTCTATACTTAGCCTATGTAAATTATACATACAGTTCTGTTAATACGACGTTTTGCTTGGGTATTAAAATATTTTCCATTCTGTTTTGGAAAACATAACTTTTGTAATATCAATGTGTTAAATCAACAAATCAAGAAGTCTAGAAAGCCCACACAAGCTATCAGAGGCTATAAAATGAACTATTCCAATCAGTTATGCAAAAAAAAAACCAAACAGTTTCTTTAAACAAAAGAACGATTGAATTTTGTGTTTATTTACGCAATTAAAAATACTGAAAAATATTACCTGCTTTCAAGGAAGTCCTCTCATAGCGCTATGATGTCAGCTTTTTCATAATCTGCAAGCATAAGCAATAAAGTTGTTTTAATATTTAACAAACTATTATTTTTAACAATAAATTATACAATTAATAATCTATAAAACACTCCAGAGGTTTCTTTGACTTACTTTTTTTATTCTACAACAAATGGACCGTTAACTATTCCAAAGAACTGCATTAAAATAATTTGAATAATAATTTAAAAGCCATATTTAATTACTGCTTGTAAGCCAAGAAAGAGTCACTCACATTCTAGAGGATAATATTTGTGAAAAATAACAAACTAAAGGGATGAAACATTTTACACTTTAATTATCAATATTTTCCTAATTTGATTGCTTGGCAATCCATACCGCCTTCTTTACAATTGAGTAATTAATATTAACTGATATTTTTGGTATCTGTATCTTTTCAATGAATGAATCTTAGTTGATTGAATATGTACATTATCTTTACCTATTGAGATTAATAATAAAAGTAATTCGTTGAATTCTGGTTAAGCCAAAGATTAATTATATTATTTGGCTTAAATAATAAGAGAAAGGAGTGCCGGTCTAAGAGATGAACTCAGTTCCTACTACACCATTTTTAAAGCTAAGTTGGTTCCATTCCCGCCATAATCAGCAGCATTTATTTTCTAAAACTTGAAAAATAAATATCAACATTTCCTGGAAAGATTCGTTTTATTATATTAATACTTTTTAGAATAATAGATATAGCTATAGAGCTAGCTATATTTTTTTCCTAAACGAGATATTTCTTATTAATCAAATATTATTTTTAATTGATTACGTCTCTTGTTAAAAAGATTTATCTAGCTTTGCCCATCTCGTCTGAATCCTGTGTTTACTTTATACAACTATTAATGTTAGTGACGATCTTTGAGTATTTTCGTTGTTATGTGCTTTTTGTTGTCATATCTTCGTCATGCATATCGTCTCACATCATCTTACTATAGTCAAATGTCGAACATCATCAAAATTCGTTTTATTATATATATTAAAATATACATTAGTATCTAGAAGTTTCAGGAAACATTTCATTAAAGCTGTCTTTTAAAACTAACTAATCATACTTTTTTGATGCGGTTTACAAATATCATGGAATTCAAAACATCAATAACAAAATTATGTTAGTCTCTCTGTTCCTTTTGACTCGATATGATTTAAAAAAAAAAAAACCAACGAATGTAAGTAGCTGCCTCCGCAAAATGTTTAACTACTATAAAACATCGATAAAATGGATGTTGGTCTTGTCTCTCGCAATTGCGTACGTTACTTACATGACATGGTAAACAGTAACTTTAAAAATTAAAAAAAGTTTATATAGGACTGTGAGATCGAAATCGGCATAATTAATTACATTAATATAGCGCAGGTATTGTAAACAAGTTCTTAATAATTTGTTTCAAAATGCCAGAATTATTTATGTACATGCTATTGTCGATTACTTCTCATAAGTTTTATGTGATGACAGTTACTACCGTATACCAAAGAGACCATATGACTATTGACACTCAATTCCGGTGAGGAAAAATAGAGGAGAATTGTAGAGAAAGGTTTTGGAAATTCTGAGGCTAATGGTATAGCTAGCCTTAACGGCTATTAATTTTATTTATTTTTATTACTGGTATAATATAAATTAGTTTTTTCACTTGAATGTTAAGCTAAAGTGGCTTTAAAGTAATAAATTTCACTTTTATTGTTTATTTTATTCGACATCTAATTATTAAAAAAAGGATACAACTGTTTTTATGAATTTATGTAATATCTTAATAATGTTTAAATTTATATCCTAGCAAAGTTGCTCTCGTACATGTAATTATTGATTATAATTAATTTATAAAGTAAATGTATATTTTATAAGTAATTGTGTTTATTATTATTATTATTTGAATTTGTAATAACCACTACATGACCGAAGAAAAGAGCTAACAGTATATCACTTGTCTTATTGGGCCTGGAGATAGTTTTTTATTTGAGTTTTCTTTACGGATGTTCAGGAAATTGTATGAATAATGCAATAATATATAATATAAGCTTTGATATTGTTAACAAATAGCTGAAACATGAAAGTCTTAGATAACTTTTTACCATAAAAATAGGCTTTTGACCCACTATATTCTAATATAATCTGGCTTACAGCATATTATTAATAGGAAAATGTCGGTAAAAGTAATTTAAGATTATGAGTGAAGTATTAGAATACCGATTAATAGATTTATGTATAAATATATATCAAGATTCTCTAGGATGGGCATTCAGTATCAGTGACACTCCTCATATGGAACTTTACAAGGTTTATTCCATGAAACATAAAAGTGGGCGACCATAACCATATATGGTCTAGAAGTTGGTTCCCGCTTATGTTACCGTTTTTTACTTGATGGACATTTGCCGATTATACTTCATGTTAAAATTAATTAATTGAAGAGGTCAGTGAATGAAAACATTCTCATTTCAAATCTAATGGTCTCTTATGAGGGATCCAATAATATTGTTCGAAACATGTGAATATGACGTCACCAAAATGGTGCTACAGTAGTGGGGAGCCTTTGGGTGTGTTGCCTATGTTATTTTCTATTGGGTTTAAACTTCGATTAGTTTAATAATTACATCGATTATTTGTTTGATTAGGTATGTAATTACTTATTTACTTATTTTTCTTGACATAAATTATCGTTTTATGGAAATATTAACAGATGTTATGAGCTTTTTATGACTTGTTTTGATCAGATGGATGGTTATGTTTATTAATGTCAATTCACTAGGAATGTTTGTCAAGTTTATAGTTTTAACATTTTTTTAATTAGAGCTTAATCTTTCTTGATTCCATATAGACCAACCCTTGGTCCCATTATGTTTTTCATGGATGCTGTTGTATTGATTTTTCCATTTAGCTTTTCATTTTTGTTGATAGGTTTAGGTTGGAATAAAAGCTTTAACACTTTGCAAATTTCAAATTAGGAAACATATATTTTGAAACTTTATCATAAGTTCAAATAAAGAGTTTTATTTGTCATTAGTAGTGGTCTGACATTTGCCTTGTTTTCTTAATGAACATTTTGTTTAATATGATACTTATTACTCACTGGTATATAACTATGATCTAAAAATTGTTATATTTATTGTCAAGAGGTTAATCGTTTCTTGTATCCATTTTGATTGACTGTGTAAGATGATAGTTCATTATCCTTTTTATCTTATCTCTATCAATGAGGCATAAGCTTTACTTATTGAAAATTTTTGGGTTATTTAGTATGATTCAACAAGCTCAAAATTATAATTAGTTAGTTAAAGTTTTAGAACCCAAATTATTTTATTCACTTAACTATGGGAATTGATAAACATTTTCAGTTACGCATTTATTTTCTTATTCCCGTTTCATCCACCATTCCTTAAGCATTTGTTAGGTATGATTTGTATCCTTATTTCTGAAATTAAATGCTTGTTTTTATATTGATTTATGTACACTATGCATTTGTATTCTATTCAGATATATTTGTCTAAATATAAAAATAGGGAATTAATTTTGGATGTCTCTTGCCTCATCAAGTAAGCCATACAGCAACTTATGTTTCATTTCTACCTATTGTTAAATTAAGAAATTGTTTGTTCATTTACTAACAAATTCTAAAATTAGGCTAGTTGGGATAATTTTGGTTTGATGATATCCTATTGCTTGGCATTGTGGGTGGGTGTGGTGTAGAATTGGATTTTCATATTAAATTTCTTATTGATTTTAGGTTTATTGGTACATATGTTTGGGAAATATGTTCCTTAATAAATTGTTTTATATAATACTTGGCTCTTGTTGTTTTGTTCATTTTTATGTCTACATGATAATTTAGTTTGATTTCCTTGCCAGTATCGATGATTGATCTGAATTTTTAATGTAAAATTACTAAAAACAACATTTGTTGTCAGGTTATCGTGTTCCTGAAGTAATGGTGTTTAGACACTACATTCAGTGATGTCTTCACCAACATTGATTAAAAAAACAGTTTTACTATATTTAAGTTTATTTATTTTTATTATACTTTATGGATTTGATTTTTTAAATTTTGATTCAAAATTTTAAGGACTGGTTAAATTTACCTTTTTAAATATTCCTGCAATTGATCAATGGACTAGTTTGATCTTTATCAAACTGATAAAACCTCTCATTTATCTTGTGAAGTTAATCTTTGAAAATCATACTTAGTTTATTTTTTCTAAAATGTTATAAGTTTATTAATTATTATTTAATAATATTTTACTGTGGTAATTTTGATCGAATAAAGGAAATTCAAATAAAATTGTGATTATGTTTGTTGTGTCATTAGTTTTATTAATATGTGATTTATTTATTTCATTTAATTAATAGTTACTTTTATGTTGTTACATTGATTTCAATTTTATTCATTTGGTTTCTTTACTTTTTTTTTATATTTACTAAGTTTATTTTTAGATTTTGGATAATAAACATCATTCATTTGATATCATTTGTGATTTGTTTGTTCCTTGTATTTGTGTTCTGTAAAATATTTATTTAATAAAATTAAAGATCAGTTTTAAAATATATTATCAATATTTTAATCTAAAGTAATGTTTAATTAAGTTATTTACACTTTTCACTTTATTTTTTGTGTTCAAAATTGTTCTTGTGTGAAATATTGAGTGATCCGAATTATCAGAAACCTCTCCATGACTCAGAGTAGTCTTAAATAGCCCTACAAATTTCTCTAATATGCTTGATGTTGGATTTGATTAGCAAACCAAACTGTGTAATTCAAGGAAGTAATAGTCGCTCAAGTTCAATGAATATTGAAATTATTTATATGGATTTTATAGCGATGGAAGTCCATTGCTAATATAAATTTCTCAAATGTTTCTTATTTCTACTGCATATCAATTTTCTTTACATTTTGTAGTATTTACATTATGTTGTTAAATAGAAATAGTTATTGCTTTTTAATAACTTAAGTATCAGTTAAGTTTTACTAAAAACTGAAACTTGTAACAAAATTCTCCCGAGTAATCTGCAATTAATTTATTAATTATAATTTGAGTGAAATTAATTAATTTAATAGGTGCTTATTTGAAATTTTGGTAATCCCAAAATTCCTATATTTTATTCTTGTTTGTTTTTAGATTATAAATCTTGATGGTTTGGAAAAGAGAGACACATGTCTAAGAAGTTTGTATTTTAATATCACGTAAGTACATGTTGTTTAATCATCCTCTTTCTTGCTTATTTGTTTTGTAAACAATACTAGTTTTAGTATTATGCCAAATATATAGAATTACAATTTTTTTTTTTTTAAATATGTAGTGCTGTATGTATAAAAATTCCTATGAAATCACTTTAAATAAAATAATTTAATTCAATTAAATATTACAAGATTAAATTAATTCATGTGCCAAATTTATTTAATTTTTGGTTTTGCATATCATAAAATTAAATTTTTTAAATGACTTTTGAAATTCATTATTTATAGAATTGATTATTAAATTTCTCTATAGTTATTATTTTTGAATGATAAAGTAGTTGAATAATCAAATTTTATAACTGAAAATTAATATAATAATCATCTTATTGTTTGTATATATCTATGTAATTGTTATTAGCTAGTTGATTGTTTCTTACTTAAATATGTTTAAATTAGTGCATAACGTTATTGAGTATAAAAAATATAGAATTTTATTTGGAGCTATTCTTTGTAATATCACTTAGTTACAACACTTGACTATAACATTAACAAACTTAAAAAGTATTTTTTTAATTATAGAGTTATGCACTCCTTTCATTGTAGAAATTAATTTGTTTTAATACCTAGTTATTTCTTTTAAACATTAATATGAAAAGCAAATTGATTCATGTTAATGCTATTTTGTATATTTCTGCTTGTGTGGTAGTAGTTGTTTTTTATAATGAATATTTAATGTTTTAAAAAATCTCAAGTGAATATGAGATATCAGATTTGGACTGAAATATTTGATCAAGTAGGAACATAGCAGTAAAAATCTTGCTGATCCTATGTTATGAAATTTACTGTAGTAATTATTCAAAACTACTATCCACTTTGATTATTATTCTATTCTCTTCCTCATACTGATGTAACTCTAATTAGAAAAAGTTATGTTGTACTAGTAACATTCTCTGAACCATAATATTTAATATCACTGTTAGGGCAGTCAATTTGTATTTTGGTTTAAATCAGCTTTTGCCTCTGTAATACTATGAATGAAAATCTCCAAATAAAACTACCAAAATAATTTTATCTGATTATTTTAAAACAATAAAGATGCTTAGTTTTGATTAAAATATTTAGGAATAGATATTAGTGTGTACAAAACTGGTTTCCAACAAACTGAACCAGAGTTCACTCTTATTTTTATTTAAGGTTTCTATGTACAAGAATAATATGACTTAGTCAACACATCTTCAGCTGAGCCCCTCCCCCCCCAAAAAAAAAAAAAATAGTACTGATATCTCGGTCTTTATGAGACTAAATTACAATAATTATTTTTTTTTTATGTTTTGATGTTTTATTTAAATATTATATGGCAATTATTGCAAAAAAAATTACTTGCAATGGATCTATGTTCTAAATTTTTATTTGTGAAAGCAACTTCTTAGCACTTTCTTTGGTAACCTGTTTAATGGGAATAGGAAATGTGAAGGTGGTTGTGTAGGTGTTTCTGGGAAACAGGTAGGCGAGTTGTGGGACAGCAGCTAGTCTTTATATGTACGAAATATGCCTTGAGTGCAGGTTGTGTGGCAACTGTTTTTCGGACTAACGTAGAGAATATGATTGTTTGTTTGTCATTTATTTAAGGTCACTCTTATGCTCCTGTAGCTAATCAGGCGATGCAATAGTACGTGTTTTAAATTTTGTTTATCCATGTTTAATTAGGGTAGGCGTCTTCAACGAGTACCAGGCGGGTATAAGATAGTAACTGATCCTATTCTGAATTTTATATTAATTTTTTCGTTGTGTAGAACTTGGTCTGATTAATAATTACTTAAAAATATTAACCTTATACGTTTATGTTTTAATTTCAGTTGGTTTGTCCTAATTCCTATCATATGTCTTTTATATATCCGCAAGTCAATGAATCATTTCATTTCGTTAATACATTAATTGAATTTTTTATGCTTTTTTAGTTGCATAAAAAATGAGAAAAAAAATACTATAACCATTCATAAACTTACTACTACGAAATTTAATGCATGTTAACTCGTCGGACCGGGGTGTATTGGACGAATTTCTTCCATAGTTTTATTCGATTATCGATCAAAGCCATCTGCTGTCCCATTTCGGAAGTTGGATTAAATCAATTATAATTAAATTTATCCTTTGGTCTAATATTAAGGCACCATTGATTTTTATTCAAACATTAAGACACGACCAAGTCTCGAAGAATATCTTGATTTTATAATATCGATTTATTTTATTCTAAATTTTTAAAAAACTAGAAATAAGGCTTCTCGAGTTTATTTTGGTAACGATCTCTCAACAAGATGATTAAAATTTGAACCCGCAATAAAAGAAGGTAGAGTGATTGTGAAAAAATCTGATCTGATTTTTCTACGGAAATACCGGTACGAAATGTTAATAATAAGTTTTTCATAGAATATAATTACTTGGGTTAATATATGAAAAATAAATAAAACAACTTCAAAGATAATTAAATTTAAACAGCAGACCAGAAATATGCTATACATTCCTCTAAAATGTTTTGTTAAATTTAATTAGTTTTGCAGATTCATCCATATTGTTTTTTTATTACCATTTTTGTATTTTCCTTTTTTCTAGAAAGCTTTGAATCCTCACTATTTTCTATAAAATTAATAATATTTTTTATACGCATGTTTCTTTCTCCTACATTCCATAAGGAACTCATTCTTATCGCAGTTGAATTATAGCGATAACAGCCTCGAATTGTACAAATATGAAACGTCTGCGTGTTGTCATATTCGTCGTTCGAGATTAAACTAAATGCGCTTCCTACTCTTCATACGAGTGTTGGTAGTAATCGTTGTTTATAGTCACTAACCGATGGCAGCTATCAGTTAAATAATCATTTGACATTGAGTGAGGTTCTCCGATAATCATTATTTATAAACGACCCTGACTGTGAAATAGTTACAGTTTTTTTTTTTTTTTTAAATTAAAGTTTTTTTTTTGTTTTTTTTTATGTCATTCTGTATGAATTATTCCTGGTTATCATATTTAGAAAAAATCACATTTCATAATTCTTGAATGTTGTATTTATCGAATAGCCATTGTATTTATCTGAGTAAATATTCGATCTGATAAATATCACTATTTGTCATTCTTTATTCTCAAACTAAAAGTGCTGTCAAAGAGTTAAAATTAACCTATCCTTACTCAGAAAACCGTTTCGTGATTTCCTCCTAGTGGAATATGAATAACGTTTTTCACGACGTGTCTTTCCTTGGACGTTATTTCCTCACGCTGAATAAAAGTTGTCTTCTTGCCAATTTCATGTTTTTTATCAATACATTTTTTGTTTGTTTATTCATTTAACTTAAATGTATGCTATTCTGTTTAATCGGACGATTTTAATACGGGTGTCCTATTTTTTTTCTATACAGGTTTATTTAGGATACGGATCTTTAAAAAGTACCTGACATCCCACAGGCTCAAGTCAACCATTTTACGTCCCTTTCAAAGGACAGGGTGCAAAGGATTTTTCTTCGAACGTCGCGACAGGCCGTGAAGCGCCTTGGCCTCGCGATGTAGTTTCCATAATGCAGTTCTCTGTGATAATCCTTTGGCTTACGTTTCTCACATACCCGGATGGCAGACTGATTGAATCTCTATTTAATTATGTGCTTGAAAAAGTCCTGGGACTGGGATTCGAGCTCACAACCTATTATTTCTTTACTTCATTTTAAAAAATTCTAGGGACTGCTGCTGGGTTTGAACTCAGATCTTAGGCTGTTATATTACCCACTACACCAAAGATGACCCCCGCTTTTCTTTTTTTGTTTACGGGTAAGAAATAGGTTTGATGCAATCATTAAAGGTGGAATAATCAGGAGTCAATCATTTTTTGAAATTTCTTTTTAATTTTGCCAACGTTTCGGCTCAAGCTTGTGAGCCATCATCAGGGCATTACTGAGTCATGTCCAACCATAAACCACGTTGGCAAAATTAAAAAAAATTTCAAAAAATGACTGACTCCTGATTATTCCACCTATAATAGTTTGTACAGTTGGATGCAATCGTTTATGTTATCAGTTATCTGGATGTTTCAGTTAAAACAGTTAATACTGAATGTATGATCCATAAAAACACATGAAACAATTTTTGTTGCTATTTTATTGTATTTTGATGAAATTTTTAATGTATTGGGTTGTTTTTTCGGTTGGGCTAAAAGCCACTGTGACTTCAGATCTGATCCTCACATTGGTCTTGAAATCCGCTCCTCAGTTTTAAAAAAATATTTATTACAGTATAATCATCTCTATGTGTTAGGGAATAAGTTATGTATAAAAGTGAATTAGTTTCAACGGCTCAACTTTCTGTAATTAGCTAAATGTACTTAAAAAATCTCGAGTTTTGTACATATTGATTGTTGGTATCCGAATCGCTTTATAAACATAAGGAATAATGTACACTTATGTGTCAGAAATAAATTTATTTTAGACTTTTTAACAGATATTATGGCATTATCATTATCCCTTGTAAGTTATTAACTCGACCAAGTCTCGGTCTAGAGTCTAGCTAAGGAAATGGTGTGCTCTAAAGATGTGGAAGGAGGTACTTAAGGGTTGGAAGTGGTCGTTTCAACGTTCCTATGTATCGTCTATAATAGTAGACTCCTTTATTATATGGAGAAAATTTATATATATATATATATATATATATATATATATTATATATATATATATATATATTTTTTTTTCCGCAAGAATATTTATTATTCATTCGCAAAGTAACAAAATGTATCTAAAGATCAAAATCTATTCAAAATGCTTGATGTTGAAGAAGAGGATACTTCGTTTTGAAATTTAGTTTATGATACTGTTTTATTTATAAAACTTTTTTTTATCTTAAAATCTATTTCTAATCCAATTACTAGAAAACAGTTGAGCTATCCTAATTAGATAAATTACGTAGGAGTATTAAAAGAATAAATTTTTACCCATCCAGATCGGATTCCATCCTCTCATAGTTCTTTAGGCATTAAGTAAAAAGCGTAAAAATAGAAAAATGTGATATTTCTGTTGATAGTCCAGTAAATAGAGAAAGTTCACCCTACATAGGTGCGTCGTTTTATTTTATTTTTTGATTCTGTGTAGGACCATTAGGTAGTACTTAACTCAAGTTTTCGTCATCGTCCGCAATCTAGAAAAAACAATAAACAATTTTCAGTTTTTTAAGTTTTAGCCCTCTAGCTTATTCCTTATGCATTTTTTTAATTTTTAGGTTTATTTATAAAAATTTAGACAAAAAAAGTTCAAAGAAATTCGGCACAGAAATATGTTTTGCAGGACCAAGCGTATTTGAGTTACGAGCAGCCGAAAACAGAATTTAATTACCTTTAAAACTCTTACCTCAAAAACATTTTTTTCTAGCAATGGTAGGAGTGGTGGACAATTCAAGAAAAATGCCTATTATTTGATTCTGCCTTAAAACACCGTTTGTTGAAAGGTTTTTTAATGATATTCCAAGCATTTTTTGAACACAAAAATGCATTAAAATCATATATGATAAGAGAGAGAAACAATTCGTTACGCATATAGTGAAAAAAAAGGTGTGATTTTATTTTAAAATCGTAGAATATAATAATGTATGTATATGTATATATATATATATATATATATATATATATATATATATATATATATATATATATATATACATATACATATATATTTATATATCCTGTTATTCGAGTGATAGGTGTTTTAAATATATGTATATAAAACATTTCCTACTTTTACGCCCCCTTGCCCATTGATTCTTTATCAATCTAGCTGGATTTAGTAAAAGTTGAGTCCATTTAATATGTGCAAATAGGATAATGTGTTAGGAACATGACTATAATAAGATGACACCTGGCTTGATATGTTCGACATTACTATAGGTCCGTTCCATCATCGCTTTAAGATTAGGCCGGTGGCATACGCAGTACATTTACCAGTTCCAACAGGTCCCGTACCTGAACGAAAAAAAGTGATCTGTCTGACTCAAGAAAAAAAATTGTGAGAGAACAGAGCTAATAGCTTCTGATTAATTTAGAAATCAAAACCCTTACAGAATATGCCGTAAAATATTTTTTTAATAAGCACAGGAAAATATTTTCGTATGAGGGTGAAGTAGGTTTATGCTGAATACCCTTCTACAGAACAATAGTCGAAGGAACGATGACTTTTATTCGTGATGTTTTAGAATTGGTCTTATTCAAAGAAAATCATGCAATAGATTTCAAACGAAGCATTTTCGTTTGGAAGAAAAATGAACTTCTATATTAAAACACCGTTGGAAGGTAATTGTGCCTTGATTTTTTTTTTTTAAGTTAATAAAATACGTTTTAATATTTGAACACATGGACGTTCACCACTTACATTTTCTTGGGTATTCAGCTCGAGGTTGTATGTTGATGTTGAATTAATCCAAAAACGTCGATTGGATTAGCGGATGTTCATATCTGCGAATTCTTTGATAGTGGCGTTGAATATGATTCATTATGATAACAGCACATTTCCTGTTTGATCCAACGACCTGTCATTGATTAACATGTGATTTCAAGGAAATTGGGAATCGCCCTTGGAAAGAATTTCCATAATCTGATTCACGGACCAACCAATATCAGGTCCTCGCACCTCCAAGTTCGCTGAGCTGAAGAGTCATTAAATGTGTTTGTTCGTAGGTTAAAAAAACGAAAGTGTGGAAATCTGCAAAGTAGTATCTATTCGAAGTTCATCATGATGGAGAAAAAAAAAACTGCTAGTGTGGGTTATAGCTGTTTTTAGGCAATGTTAGAAGAGGAGGAAGAGTGTAAAAAAAATACATCAGCTGCGACTTTGATTGTTGCCGAGGATGGTATAAGTGGATGGCTTTATATAGAAGATTTGCCGGGTAAACAGGGAAGTGATGTGTGGGGGTGGAGTACATAAATTCAACTGCTGTAGAGAAAACAGGGTAGACAAACCAAGTACAATAAAAATGCTGGACTATCGACTGGCTGGGGGCGGCGCCGGGCTGGGCGGCTCCGCGGGCGCCGCGACGTCCTGGCTCCGGATCTGTCGCAGCATCCCTTCTATTCCTCCCCCTCCAACCTCTGGATAATAGATATAATTAATAGCCACCATCCCTCTATAGCATTAATTACTTTATCAGGCTTCCAGGAGTCTGTCTCTCGCGTAATGTATTTATCCTTAACACTTACTAATTATGCTCGATTCATTCTGGAGAGCGTTCGTTTTTAGTAGGTGCCGTAATTATACTCCCACAAAGTACTATTCCGTTCTTTGCGACAAGATCCTGCAAGCTTGCATGCCTTGTTTATTTGCATTGTATACTTGACTAAGTTTAATTTTAACAGGATTGCTGTTGGCTGATAGGATGTTGTTTTGTACTGATCTGCAGTGACGTGTTTAAATTAACATCTTAATAGCTATTGATTTTTTTACGCTTGTCATTTTATCTTATTGAGAGTAACGTTAACAAAGTTTGACATTGGATAAGAATTTCTTTTTGTGTCCGCAGTGACCCACTTAATTGCTGTCCGGGTCGTTTTCTCTATAAGCTAATGCCAAATCGATCCTCGACTTCCTTAGACGATTTCTATTTTGTCTTGCTACAAATATTTTCGAAATCCTTGGAATTATCCTTCTCTCCTGTTGAATGTGAACGAATTAACCCTTTGATGCATGGAGTTTTCCGGAACATGATATAAATCGTGCCCCCAGTGCTTTCTGTTGAGTTTGGAATAAAAAAACAACTTCATTTTTAGTTAATGTGACATCCGGTAGGGGGTTTGGAAGGAGTTCGGTTTGTGGAGAAAAGAAAAATAAGACGATTAAGTGTGTCAACAACCTTTTCGCTCTGAATCTGCTGAGTGCTCCACGTTCGAAAAATAGGAATTTTTGATTATATTTTTATTGTTACGTTCATCTTAATTTATTAAAAAACCGCATCAAACATGTTTTTCTATCTATCTCGGCAAATATTCATTTGTCCTTATTTTTTACTCAATCTACTGACCAAAATTAATCGTAAAATTTTTTTTTCCTGAAAAATATTTAATCATACACTAAAGAGCCAAAAGACAAATTATATATTTTTAGCTTCCCTTTCGAAAGCCATTCAGGAATAAGATATTTTTCTCGTTTTAACAATGTAAAAAGACTTTGAATCTTTTCGCAGCGTATTGGTGGTTGCTCTCCTAAACTCTCGCGGAGTAAAATCATACAGTATAAACATCCTAGAAAATATAGACAATGAAACATTCTTTCAAGGAGTGTCAGTCGGAAGAGGTTCGTTTCCTTTTTCGGCTCTCCTTACCTGCGCTAAAAATGGAACATTGATTTATCATCTGATTCAACGTATTTTCGTCCAATTTACAATCATTGTCGGGTGCGGTGGACGACGACACGATGACGTCAAACGTCAGTGGTTTAGCTTAAATAGGTCATCCTTTGTTCCAATGTCGAAGGTACTATTTTATTGTGTAGCTGTCTATGTGATAAATTTGATCCATTAGTAATGAATCTACTCTCGTTTCTGGTTGAATTTCATTTAGTTCTACATGGTTTTAGCCAGAGCTATAGGTCACTGTGTCCTAAATCCAGTGTTAAGGGACAGTTACATGCCCTTTTGTTCGGTCAAGTTAGGTTATGTGGTTTGACCGTGTTTTATATTCCTCCAAGATATGCTGATGAATTACTTCTCAATAAATGAAAAATAGATAAACTTGCCATTGTTTTCAGTTGTTTTATATTAACGTGTGTGGCTATTTGTTTCTGATTCAACCATTATTACTAGAAGTTGAAGCTGACTTCTTAAACCCTGTGGTAATAGTAACTGACATATCCCATTTATGATGATTCTCTATCTACCTAATTATAAATAAATATATAATAATCCTATATTTGATAATCATTTTTATTTTAACTTATATTAAAAATAATATTAATTTTTTAAAAAAGGTGTTTCAAGATTTAATTTATTTTTAAATATTGTATGTACCATATGTACAAGAATCCCTCTTTTCTGCTACTATTTCGAAAGTACTATCATCTTATAGCGTATATCGAGTTACACAGAAATTAAAATGTTTTAAGGTTTTATTATGTACCCCATTATCAAAAATCTATAACGGTAAAAAAGAGGTAAAGACTTGGCGCTTTATTATTATTTTATCTTTTTATTATTAATATTTTTATTATTGTATTATTTATTATATCTTTTTATTATTTCGATTATGTAATTTGCCCACCAGAGGTCTAAATTTCAAATATAGTTGTAGAGAGAAATAAAATAAAGTAATGTAAATAACTAAAAGGGAAACAATTGTAAATATTATAAATTTTTATTAGAATAGACAAAAAAAAAAAAAAAAAAAAAAAAAAAATTGAAAATGTATGTGAAATATGTCCAAAGGATTGATATAGTATACTGTGTTATTTAAGCAACCTGATGTATTTGGGCAGCATTACCAAATAAATAGAGAATTTCTCTCTCTATTATATACAGTATGTTCTAAAATGTATGTTTCGACGAATTGTTCGCACTTTGAATAATCTTCGTTATTTATATTATTCCTTTTATATTGTGTGCTCAGACTTAGTGTTTATTTCTTCTGTTTACATTAAAATATTAGTGAGATTTATTTTGTAATGTTTAAAAATTAATTTTCTGATTGTTAATGAGCCATCAGTTGAGTATGTTTTTATGTTAGGTAGGTAGCGAAGAGGTAAGCGCTAGGGGTAGGAGGTTGGGTACGTGCGGGTATTGATTGCTAAGTGATTAAGTGCCGCCAGCTCCCTCTCCACTCTACTCTGCCCCTCCTCATTCTTCGGCATATTTCCTCTGCGATAACACTTTCCTAAATTCGTTTGTCTTTGTAATATTAACAAGGTTTGAATTTTTAATCCTTTATTCATGTCTTTTAGTTTAAAAAAAAATCTTCTGCGAGCATCTTTTCTTCATGATTTAAAAAAAATTCCCTGTATACTTGAAATGAAGGTTGAAAGTACGAAGCAAATTAATTATTAAAAAAAAAGAATTTACCTAGAATTTTATTATCAGGAAAAGTTATATAATATAAATATGTAATATAACAGGGTATATATATATATATATAGTAATAGGAAAAACCGGGGAAAGTCAAGAATTTTAAAAACATATGAAAAAGTCAGGAAATTTGTTCTTTGGTGTGGGAAAATGGTCCCTAAATAACATCGTCTTCACTCAGACAAAAGTTCCAATATCCAATTTCACCAAGATTTGGCCAGGTACAATAGGGAAAAGTCAGGGAATCTCTTTGGGCTGATTTGCTAGACACCCTGTATAATATATATATATATATATATTATATATATATATATATATATATATATATATATATAATATATATAATATAATATAAATACTAAATCACCGGTTTCGTATGGGTAATTTCACTTTTTCGTAACTTAACAGGAAAAAAATTATTCTGTGTAAATTTAATCAACGCCTGCCAATTCCAAGAGGAAACATCAATTCAGTATTGAAAACATTAAGTAAATAGAGCTAATATACTGGATAATGTTGGTTTACTTTTTTTCATCACACGTATTAAATTTTATTGTTTAAAAAATTAAAAAATACCGTGAAATCCTAAATTCTAAAGGCGCTGAATGAATTCTGTACCGCATGACTAACTAACCCCGGCTTTCATCCCAAGTCCGTCATTCATTTTCATACTGAAAAGAACTCTATCTTGATTTTCAGATTATCGTATTCCTTCCAAAAGTTGCATCACAAGGTTGGTTAGCTTCATTAAATATGTTTTCAAATGTGAAAAGGGACTCTGAAAATGATGACATTGGCTGTGACATTTGACCTTGTTTAGAAATCCTTTAAGTTTTTGCGGGAGAATCGTATTTGTTGAAGTACGGAAGGTACTTTCAGGCTTATTATTATTATTTAATATGACCAACTAACCCCGGATCTCATCCCAAGTCCGTCATTCATTCTCATACTGAAAAGAACTCTATCTTGATTTTCAGATTATCGAATTCCTTCCAAAAGTTGCATCACAAGGTTGGTTAGCTTCATTAAATATGTTTTCAAATGTGAAAAGGGACTCTGAAAATGATGACATTGGCTGTGACATTTGACCTTGTTTAGAAATCCTTTAAGTTTTTGCGGGGGAATCGTATTTGTTGAAGTACGGAAGGTACTTTCAGGCTTATTATTATTATTTAATATGACCAACTAACCCCGGATCTCATCCCAAGTCCGTCATTCATTTTCATACTGAAAAGAACTCTATCTTGATTTTCAGATTATCGTATTCCTTCCAAAAGTTGCATCACAAGGTTGGTTAGCTTCATTAAATATGTTTTCAAATGTGAAAAGAGACTCTGGAAATGATGACATTAGAAAGTTTTCTTTAAATAAAAAAGTAATCATCCGCTGCGGTCGATGTTTTCGCTTTAACGAAAAAACATTTATTTATGCTATAGACAATCCATGTCAACACTTACGATATTAATATTTATCCAACATATAACTTTTAATGATTGTAGATAGTCCTTTTCATGACCCAAGTTAAAAGGTATGTGCAGTAATAAAAGATATTGAAGAAAGTAATATTATTTATTTCATTTTATGTTATAACAGAAATTATATTAGGCATTCTTGGATTCCATTGGTAATGCTCTTTCATATTTATCCATAAGAATGAATTGCGGTAAATATTTTATTTAATAATAAGACAAAGAGTTGAAAAATAGGATTTTCGATGAAAATATAATGAAAAAGCACTTGAAGAACAAAGTTCTTTGGTTTACTGCCTGTAGAAATAGGCGAACATCCTCTTAAGGAAAGACGGAGTTGGCCTACTTGAGGTCCAAGTACAGATTCCTGGTAACTTAAGGCAACCTTCCATGTGTAAGTCTTCCTTTCGGCCGTGAGACTAAAGCCCTAGTATTTGACCTTGTTTAAAAATCCTTTAAGTTTTTGCGATGGAATCGTATTAGTTGAAGTACGTAAGGCACTTTCAGGCTTAGTATTATTATTATTTAATTGCTATAAGTTTATATGAAAGCAATATCTATGATTAAAAAAAAAAAAGTTGAGCAAAACACACATTTTTCAGTTTTTGTTTTACACCATTTCTATTTACTGTTCCACTATTTATTTACTGCTATTACTTACTTTACTTTACTTATTTACCACTATTTAAAAATTAAACAATTGCTTCAAGAGGGTAGGAGGTGGTTTTCCAATGGATACCAGGCCACTGTGGTATCCATGGGAATAAAGTAACTGACAAGCTTGCAAAAGAAGGTGCAGTTTCAGAGCAGTCGGACAATTAGATTTCCTATCTTAGAGCTAGGAATGAAGTTAGGATGGCAAATCATGCTCTACTACTCGATTCCCTAAGGCTAAGTTCGACCAACAAGCGCTGGGCCAAACTCCTTGTGGAAGAACGGATACCTGTAGATTTGCAAAGAAAAGATGCTGTTGCACTGTTCAGAATGATTACCGGCCATGATTACCTGGCGAAGCACTTGCATAGGATCGGAGTGGTTGAGTCTCCACTGCCTGTGTGATGCGAAGGAGAATGGATGCAGCGCATCTATAAAGTATGGTCCCGCTTACAAAAAATAAGAACTGAAACCCCATCCAGATCGGAGTGGTAGTGTAGTGCGCTCCCAGATCCCTTATGGCGGAAGCCGAAATGGGAAGCCATAGTTCGAAAAAAATTACTATTTTACACATAACTACTTTATTTACAATGAACTTTAAATCTTTATGTTAAGTTTTTGCTGAAATTCCCTTTAGTTTCCTTAAAAATATCTGTAAGTAAACTAATTAATTACCTGAGTTTATGAGGTTTTCCATTAACCACCAAGTAGTATAATATTCTGCTTTTCAGTGATATATTATAGCACTTTATTTCCGGAAATTTCTTTTCAACATTTAAAAATATTTGTTCATTTTCCTCCTTAAGTTGATCAATGTTTACATCGTTTATAGTTTATAGTACATTTCATAATAATACTGTATACAATGCGGATAGTCAGCTATTCAAAATAATCTAAAGGTAGTAAAGAGAAAGAAATTTTGAAGTATCGGGTTTAATTCCTCTCGTACATTTTTTTTTTACTATGTTATAAATCATATCCGATATTAACGGATATTTATAATAATATTTATATCCATATATACATTATAATTTATATTTAATTGACCATTCATTGACAGGTGTAAATAAAAAATTGAAGATAAATATATATATATATATATATATATATATATATATATATATATATATATATATATATATATATATATATATGTATATATATATATATATATATAAATTGATGTAACGAGTTTTAACAAAATTGTTTGTGACGATTCTCAGAATATGAGTGTGGAATAAATGATTTTATGTGCTTCTGCTACACTAAGCTGTTACTTAAGGAATTAGACGTACAGATATTTATTGAAATCATCAATATAAAATATCAAATATTTTTTTTCAGTTCCTTTAAATTCTCACAACTTTCACCTTTAGCTATCGAATTCAGTGAAGGCAACAATTATTTGAAATAATCCTGATTTTACTTCCGCTTATTTTGTGAAGTGCTTTTTATTTTCGAAAATGCGTCCTTGGCCGAAAAAAGAACTTTTATCAATTGATGGAACTCCGTCGCTAGGGTATGGTGAGGTTTGATTCTTTCTATTTCAGTTAATTTCTTAGATTATTTGTATTTAATTTTTCATTTTTCTCTACCTTATAATTATGACATATCCATCTTTATAGAGTTCTTTTAACATTTTTGGCGATAATTATTTGTATTATATAGCAAACTATGATATATGTTTCATAATTATGCAATCTGAACATAGTAGTGAATATAGTTACTGATTTTAATTTTTGTTTTATTTTATAGTTCTAAATTAATAAAAAAATTAAGTGAGAATTTTTAAATAAAAATTGTTTTGATTTGTCTATAACTTATAAAAATATGTCTTTTAGCATATGGTTACAAATAACGAATTAAAACGTAACAGAATATTACTCTTGGGTGGTGGTAAGGTTGCGTTTATTTAGAAATTTACTTTTATTAAGTTGTAAATAATTTAAATGTTTATTTATTTATACAACATCAATTTTTATTTGCATAGAATACATTTGCACAGTTATAAAACAATATGTTTATTAAATGAATCTCTGTCTACTAGTTTTTCATTGTTGCTGAATTGTATTTCTTTCGCTGTTCGAAGTTGTGAAAGTTATGAAGATGGGCTAAGTTATGAACCTTATTTTTCGGTATTTCCTCTAGTTAGTGAGTCACATTTAAAGTCATTCCACGCGAGAAAAAAAAAAATTGTGAAAAAAAAATGTATAAACAGCGTTGCTCCAGCCACCAATGGTATTGTGTTTAATTGATTTATGCCAATGCTTCCGACTCAATGTACCATTGATTGCGTTGTCGGCTTTCGTCGATTTGCTTGCACGCAACCATTGATTAGGCTTCTGTTTTAATGCTTACCGTTCCTTATACGACTAAATGGGATTGGGTGACCAATAACCTAGATCAACCTTAAATAAAGTATACATTAAAAAAAAGTTTCTGCTGTCTTTCTATGACGGATATTGTAAGTGAAGATTAAAATAATTTAATATTTGAGCTTTAATTTCATGGACGTTTTATCCTCTTTTTAATTTCTTCTTCTGAAGTGCCCTTTAATTTCGTTGTTAAGAAATAATTAACCGTTTATGCTTGTTACGATTGATAAAAAAAAACCGGTAAATTTGAATTATGAAAGATTTTGATTTCCAAGTGAAGGATAAAACAGCGGAAATATTTTTCCTGTTATTTATTTTTTCCTTATAGGAGAATAGTATTGTGGATGTTTAATATATCGATAGAAAGCTAACGATTTTAGAAAAAGATTAAAGTAATATGGAAATTTGTAGAAAGTAATACTAAAAGAGCATAAACTTAAGCGATTATTGTAGATAATAATTTCTATTTAGTATGGTATAAAATAAATGTTACCATCGAAGTAGTATAATTCGTTTATCAAGTTTATGTTCATTTACATACTTGAATTAAAGAAGGGAGGTAAGTGAGAGTAGTGTGTTGCGGAGACTTTACATTTGACTGGAATATTAATAAAATAATATGGCGATTATTAAGCGCGACTTTTAGGAGTTTTTGGAGGTTTGATTTCAGTTACGGAAAATACACTGAACTTTTGTCTGTATTTACTTTCCTCGTGTTTAAATATAGCATCAATATCCAGTCTAATTAGAGCGGCGCTCCGGAGTGATGCTATTTTTATATTTCAAATCAATGTCAGAATCACCATCCTTTTGTTTACTCCTGGAGGGAACCTTGACACCAATCTTGGCAAGGACAATATCTGATTGGGTATCGAACTTTGTGTCAGTCAGTCTGTATTAGATGATTACGTATTCAACTGATACTTGCGGTGATATTGCCTCTCTAAATTGAGTGTAATAAAAATATTACAGAGTATAGATTTTAGTATAGCACAAGGGCCCGGTCTTGTAAGTTGAACGTTTTTATTCTTTATTTAATTATTTTTTTTAGTGATTTACATAATGCCGAATTAACGATTACAATGAAAAAAATCCGGTGCGCGCAACACACGACTTTCACTTAGCTCCGTTGTTAAAATCAATTTAAGGATTTTCAAACTGTTAGTGATCAAATATATAGGTAAGTGAAAGTAAAAAGGTTTTAGGATTAATTAATTATTTATATTATGTTTAGATAGAAACACGTATTTTATACATTAATCTATTATATTATTATCTACAAAAAAGTCATTTTTATCGGCATTTCAGGGCTCTCCGTTCGATGTTTATACAATTTCGATTATGATTATACAATTTCGTGTGTAATATTTTTTTTAAATTATTTAGCTTTCAACGGTATATAAAACATCCATATTAATTTTCTTATGTTCAAAAACACAAAAATTGCAAAACAATTGTTCTTTTTCTCTTTCTTCATTTAGTTCGTTCAGCTTATATATTTACCCGTTTTTTTTATCATTGCTAACAAGATGATATGGTTATTTTTTTTTTTAATCTTCAAAATTAAAGGTCCCTTAGAGGAAGAAAATTTAAAATATCGCCATTAAGCCTTATCAGACTATTTCAATCAGAATTAAATCTATATTATATTAAATCCTATTAAATTCTACATGGGTACGGCGAGTTTAAACAAAATTGTTACAGCCGTTATGAGGGAAATCTCGTAAATGTGTAAAATGCACGGTGTTAAGTGGCTCTTTCTGGTTCGCTGATTTTGATAAACAAGTTGCTGTAACATCTCGAGCTTATAAGGTGTATTAAATATAAATATTTCAGTTTCGTACGACTTTTCGTTTTCTTTTTAAACTTGTCACACATGGAGATACACACACACACAAACAGACTTTTTTGCGTGACATCTTCATTTGAAATCAGAGGATCTTAAACGTGTATTTCCGTCGAAAACTGGAGTACGAACATTTTCACGATCTCAATACTTTCTTTATATTCCATAAGTAAGTGAATGTCATAAATCATTTTACCAAAACACTACACTTCAGTAATAGTAGAACTGTTTACTTTTTCGACGAGCTCTCAAGTAGTGCATCAGGGAATGCGAGATTATGGATAGTTAGCACAAGTCCAGCTTGCTAATTAATCTCATAGCGATTCTATCGGAGTGTCCTATGAAGGAATCTCTTTATTCCTCATTACTACTACTCTCGTTAAATATTCAATAGTACCAACAAATGTAAATATATGTGCACTCGTGTTGTAAGGAGAAATTCATTATGTTTTGAAAATGAGCTCTTCCCCCTCCTAAAGGGTGTCTTACAGGTTTTTAGCTGTTTAAAATTACAGCCTAGTAGTACAGCCTTCCTTTTTTATTTTATTACTATTTCGATCAAGTGTGTATAAGTTTGCATTTATTTATAGATTAATTGAATAGTTGATCATTTTTTTTTTTACTATACTAGTAACTAATTCATTATTATATATATATATATATATATATATAATATATATATATATATATATATATATATATATATATATATATATTCAGTACTGTATACTATTAGTTCAAATTTTAAAACTAAAAAATTTTAGGGATTACTTGTAGCTAGGTGGTTAGCATAACAGCCTCACATGCCAAATGTCACGGGTTCAAACCCGCAAGTGGTCCTATAATTTTTTAATGGGAGTAAAAAATCCTTAGTTATGCCGTCCTTCGGAGGGAACGTTAAAAGGTGGTCCCGAGCTTGTGCGATGTCAGGTACTCGTTAAAGATCCCTATCCTAATAAAACCTGGATAGGCAAAATTTAGGACTGTCACTGTAGCATCGTCCGATTAGTCGTAGTAGCATAAAGTGACGTTAAATAAATAAACAATAAAAATTTATAAATAAAATAAAATATTTAACTGTTATGCAAGCTCTGATATTATAATACTTTGTTTTAAAACCGTCTTAATGAACTTTAATTTAATCATTTTATAATTAACTAAAATAAACCAAAATAAGGAAAGATAATTAAATATGTTTTAACGAATTCAAAACTGATTTAATTTATTTTAATATTAACATTTATCAATACGTGCCTAGAACTACTAACATGTGTTATTTTTCAAGATTAATGGTTTTCAGAATAATTATTCAGATTAAACAATATACATTTACACTTTGTTTCTTACAACTGAGTATTTTTAGACTATTATAATTGAATAATAGTATTTTTAAGGATCCTTTTACTATTCTGAAAATTCAAGTACCTGATTTGCAATCTACACAATCAGCAGTTAATAATCATTAATTTACATGTTTTATTATTCTTATTATAGAAAATCTTTTTTTAAAATGATTTATTTTTTAAGTATTTTAGAATTTTTTTTAATTTTAAAGTTTAATGTTTTTACCCAGTTATCATATACAAATCATTTATTTTTTAAAATTAGTTTTATTGATTCTAACGACTCTGATTATTTTCTATTACTCTACTTTTTGTTTTCTTTTTTTTAACAACTTATTTATTTAAATCAAAATACAGACATTTTACAGCGCGAGTAGAAGTTACTACCCCACTAACGCTAGCCCGTGTGTGGGAAAGAAGTGCACAAGTAGCAATTCAATAAAAGTACAATAACATACAGTAACACAGTACATAGTAAGAAACAATAAAATACTTAAATAATATTACAAAATGTAACAAATTTTTTTATAAAGAAACAGTAATACACTACACAGTAAGAAACAATGTAATACTTTAAGAATATAAAATACAATTATAGAGTTTGTACCCTGTGAATATAATTGAGTTGATTGCATCGCGGAGACTCAATTGGGCGCGTAAAGTTGTTGGGCTCGGTGAGGGACGGATTCCGAGAAAGTTGGTATTCGCTGAACCGACTGGTAGGCGTCCGAAAGGTATGCCGAAGCGTCGATGGGAGTATTGCATTAAGGCTGATCTCGGGGGCTTGGGCTTGACCGGCGAACATTGGACGAGTCTGTGCAGGCGAAGTTTGGTGGTATCGGCATCGAACCTTCGGTTAGGTAAGCCTATTATTATTATTATTAAATGAAATTTTAAAGAAACAGTACACAGTAAGAAGCAGTAATTGACTAAGCCAAAAAGCTATAAGGAATATACATACATCCAAGATATAAAATTAAAGCATGTAAATACAAACTTCAATTATATAATGATATATATATATATATATATATATATATATATATATATATATATATATATATATATATATATATATATATACATACAGGATAAATATCAGAATGAGTGACGCAGGCTGACATTGAGGACATGTCTATAGGCATAAATCATATGAATTCAATAATTCATTCAGTATTGTTTCTTCACTGAGGGATTTCGCCCATATTTTAACATTGTAGTAATAATTTGAATACTTCAGAGGATTTATGGAGAATATTGAAACTTTGTAGGAATATTATTGTAACAGTATAACAGTAGCAATGGAGTAACAAGTCTGGTGTGTCGTTATGGTTTGGTCTTAGCACAACTAAGCTATAGTAATTTTTCACTCTTGTTGAAAAACGGTGGTCAATCCTCCCGACTAGCTTATCCCGTCTAAAATACGGCTTCTTCATAATTGAGGTTATGCATAATATTTTTGCAGACATTACATTAAGGTCCGATAATATATTAATTGATCGTGATCTTTTATTCATACCCAAAATTACCTTACTTAATAATCTTTACCTGCAAAATCTCAATTTTAAATTTCATTATTTTTTTGTGTTTACTTTGCCTTTCCTTTAAGTTTTCTAGAGGTTTTGGTTTTTAGTGTTTTTTGAGAAAACATGAATACAGTCGATGAATACCGAGAACTTGAATCTTAACTCCTAGACTCCAGAGGAGAGAGATTCGGTCAAGAACACAAAGGCTATTGTCCTTCAGCCTGGAGTTGTTCTGTATTTATAGCTTATGATTAAGACTGCCATCTAGCGGATGGTTCTGCTGCGTCATGGTTCCTTATCAAACCGGATAAATTTATTTTTTTTATTGTTGTGACTAGTCTTTAAATGATTCAGCGTAAATTCCATAGTAGATATTTCCAGGAAAACAAATTTGGTATTTATATTAATGACTATTAATATGGGTTACTATTTGCTGCTACAATTAAGCAGAATTAATTGTTTATATTTTCGTTATATATTAATTTTGCTTTATCGAAATTGGTGTTTCGTATGATGGAGATAAGAATAGTATTCAACTTGTTATTATATTGCAATATCTTCCAGTATATGATATTTATATATTTACAACTTTTTTACGTATAATGATATTGTATGTATTGGGTTGTCCGAAAAGTTCATAGAGATTTTCAAAATAAAATTTACCTTTTATTTTTTCTACCTATAATGAATCACAAAGCCAATGTTTATATATATGCCTTTAATCCTTATGGAATTATCCATGTTTATACACTAAATTTGTCTTTATTATGGCTCAGTAGTGTAGTTTATTGCAAACCAACATGAGTGATGATTCAATTCATTTTCGGCATATCATGCCGTTCTTTTTTAAAAAAAGGAAATCCGCAGCCCGAACTGCAAGATAAGGTAACTATTTTGTAGATCAAATAAACAAGTTTTAAGGTGTTCATCAATTTTAATTTTTGTCCAAACCCCTCAACTTTCCGGACAACCCAGTTATTGAGCTGAGAGCTATAACTCAGTGATAGCTGAGAGTGGCTATTACTCAGTATCTGGGTCCTCTATTGAAGATGCTCTATCAGTATTGGATAAGAATGACAGTTTACTTATTAGTGGGCATGTAATTTATGATTAAATTCATTTCGTGCCTAATCTGTACCTTATAAGATATTTAAATCTTTATTGATTATTTTAGTCATCCTTTAATAAGGAAGCAGCATTTTTTCAAGAATTGAAGAATAGTTTAGTGGTAGTTTGCTTCTCCCTCTAAGTAGAATGTAATAGTAATTTGTTTGTGGTTTAAATGTTTCATTGGAAGTCCAAAGTGTACGTCAACATGAAATCATCGAAATCTTGAAGAATTTGTGATACATTATGTTTGACCGTTCGTTCATTATTCACTAGGAGGAATATAAGGTTAAAGTTTTTATTATTCATATATTAATACTATGCGATATTTTTTAAATATATGTAGTTCATAAGGGACGAATGTGCTTTCAGGTGCAAGCTACGTTGGAACTGTGAGTTAGGACAACATTGTTGATATAGAATTTAAATACTTATCTCCTCGATATTGTTTCTATATCTTCCGTAACTGAAAAAATTCTCAATGATAAAATACACATGCATTTTACTGAATGGTAATCATAAACCGCAAAATAAGCACAGTGGATTTTTCCTCCGAAGTACGATTATTAAATTATGTTTTTTTGATAACGCATACGAAAAATGTATTTTGATCCTTGAGAATTTGACTGTTGGTGGTTCAAAGTCAAGCTTCTTTAGAAGGTTATTTGGAAGTCAGCGTCTTAAAATAGACATCCTCTACCTACCGATGTAATCATTATTTTTGAAATTATTCTGATTGTATGACTCAATATTAAAAATACTCCTTATGAAATGTGTTTTGGCATGTCATAACTAAAATAAATTTTACTCTAAAACAATTGTATTTAGATAATTTTAACAAAATTCTTATATTTGTTCGTTATACTCGTACTTAACTAATAAATATTTTTATATATTGATTATTATTTATTACGAGATAATACAATCTGCCACCTTCTGGGGCAATGAATATTAAAGATATAAGAAATCATTCATTCCATATGTACATTGGAAATAAAATAAAAATAAATAATTAATAAAGATCAAACAAAGAAGAAAGAAAAAAAAATATATATACACAAAATTAAATAATAACTAATAAATAGATTTTGAGTTTTCGCTGGTGTCACAGTTTTTTACATTATTTGAAAGAAGATGTTAGGAAAAGCATTTTTCTAGATCATTCAAATAGATAAGATTTTTAAATATTATGAACCAATACAAAAAGACTATAAAATGACAGGTTACTGAAAATTGAACGTCAATGACTAAAAACAGTTGAATTACTTTTGAAACATTGCCTGTATTTATTATGAAGAAATATTAACCATAGTCCCTTTATATTCCTAGTTGTATACAACCAGCTTTTTTTTTTAAATGTAATAAAAACTAATTCATAGCAATTACAACAAAAATTTCACTTTTTAAAAGCTAATTGTGTATTAGTTGACCTACCTAAGTTTTAAAATAAAATATTTTTTCCCAAAATATTAAAAAGTTGTGAATATAATTCAAATGGTATAAGTACTGCTATATAATTTTTTATATTTGTATTTAAATATATGTTTACCTGACCCCATCGAAAAACGCTTATTAACGACAACAATGCATATTATTTTACTGACATATGGATATTAAATAGATTCTCGGAACGAAAGTTGTTGATAAATTTGTTAAGATTATCGAATAGGGTGATTTGAGTTTTAAGTTATTTATGCAAGTTATTAGTAAAAAGATAAGATGAAAAAAAGAACAGAAAGCAAAAATAGCTTGAACAAAAAAATAAAATATCAGAGTTTTATAAGTATGTATTAATAATACCATACAAAATAAGTTATCACCTAGCACATTTCTAAATGAGAATATTAATGTTAATGTAGTTAGATGCAGAAACGAACACTCAGTTAATTTTATGTATTTGTAAGTGCACGTGTTTATTTTTAAATTAATAAATCCCCCTGTAATTGATGTAACTATCTAAATAAAATACCTAACAGTATTAGAAAATTTATTTTTGGTTTATAGAGAGGGGGTGCTAAAGATTATTTTTAGAACCGGAGGTGCTGTTCTCTAAAATATTAAGTTCAACTGTTTTAGAAAAAAAAAAAAAAAAAAAAATGATTATTATATTGTATGCAATGTCCAGAAACACTTGTTTTTCTTTAGACTTTAATAGGAAAAAGATCTGTGCGGTTCGAGTAAACTTTTTATAAAACCACTACATTGATAGATTAAAAGTAATACTAATCATCATCATTCAACTTATCATGTTTTGATTTATTTAATTTTTTTTCCGAAATAAGCTGTAATATATTGTAATTAATTGTATTTCAGTAAGCATTAATTCTACGATACTTAAAATGTTTCAAACAATTTTTGAATGAACTTCGTATTTTGAATCAAGAATATTGTGTTAGAGGAGACTTAAATGTACAAGTCCTACTTGCTACCTGCCTCCTCAAGTCCGTTTATGGCCAGCAGGAATTCAACGGTATCCTTGCCGCCTTTTTTTCTTTACATCAAACCCTTTAGATCTCTTGAGTTTCATTGATATATACATATTTTGTACTATCTTTCACTTTTTAAAGACTATAATATTTTCTTTATTGATAATTTAACTTAATTTTATTATTATTAATTTTCTTTTTTATAGGACTAATGGATGGTTTAATTTGAGTAAATCCAATATATTTTCATTTTTCAGTAACTAATAGTTTTATTATTAAGAAATTAAAAAAAACAAAACAAACGATTATATTTATGATTGATTATATTCATGGCGATTATATTCTAATTAATAAAAGCAAAACATGATCGTGCTTACTTTAGTTTTAAAAACACTGCAACTTATTTCACAGTGGTTTATTATTTCCCATTATTTAATTTTTTTCTAATAATTATATTATAATATTACAATTTATATCGCTTTGTAGGCAATCATCTAATATGTATTGTATTCAATTGATTAGAGAGCTTAAAAAAATGATCTGGCAATGAATAATCAAGAAAAATTGGCAATCACGTCTGCTAAGATCAAAATCTCTACATATCTCAATATCTCTGCTGTTTCTCAGCAGATTTCAATTTTTTTATTTTTTTTTTATTTATTTATTATAATTTTTTTTTTGTGAAATTTAGTTCTCTATCGATCAGAAAAATGGTATCCAAAATTCGAATTTGTTTTTTGGGTTCGGTGTATCTTGAAACAAGAGACCTCAATTTTCAATTTTTCTCTTGTTCGAATACAAAGGTTCTAGATTAAAAACAAATCAATAAACCAAAAATAAATTCTATGAGAGATGAAATTGACATAATTAAACGTTTTTCAAAGTAGAAAAAAACAATAGATTTTTTTATCAGTTTTACTAATATATATTGTCTTATGTATTAGCATTTTAATTCAATTATCCTTATTCTCCGCTCTTACATGGATCGCCAATGATTTGGATAAAGTCATTGGTTATCATCTTTCAACTGTCGTAAAGTCTTGGAAGTCCAAAAAATATTTTGCGAACTGAAATATTATTAAATATATTATGCTAAGAATATTTTATAATCATATTACATCAATCGACTTATTTATAAGATCAGTTGTAATATGGATTTTTTTTTAAATAACAGTTATTTTTTAATTTATTTTTGACTCATTATTGATGTTTGTATGATTTTCTCATACAATAGTAAAAGCATAGAACAAAAAAAAAAAAAAAAAAAAAAAAAAATGAATTATCACAAATCTCAGACGTATAATATGAATGGGATGTATCAGTCTTGAAAGACGTGTAGGAGTAGGCATCGTAAGTCGGCCAAAGGAAACATCCCAATATTAGACTCTTCTCTCTCCCTTCTCCCACCAGAAATACTCCGTGACTTTGCCCTGGTTTCGACGGTTTTATTAACCTCAGTTCATAACCTGAGGAAAAAAAAATTGAATTAGAATTTTCTGTCATTTAAATTACGTTTCTGTTGTGTATATTTTTTATCTTAAGGATCTTCGAGTATTGGTTTTGCTTGGCTTGATTAATTCAGGTAATCCATCACCATTATTTCGTAATATTCTTCAAAATTGTAAAAAAAAAAAAAAAATAAAAATAAATCGCTATTACAATTCTTTATTATCGTATGTAGAGGTGATTTTTGGCTGCATTATAGCCGAATGGGGTATTTCATTTTAGATTCTTATATTTTTTTTATAATCACTGTATTGAAATATAAGATAAAATAAAAAATAGGGGAGACAAACTCTGCAAAAGTACACAGTAATTTATTATTTCCAAGTTGCTAGTTAATTATCAAAAAAAAATTACTTAACTTTTCCTATATATACGTGTATGTGCCTATAAAAATATGACTTGGTGCTGAAAACAAGCAACCCGAAAATATATTCATTAAAAAATCACGTTTACTGTATCCTCGCTAATATGAGTCCATTCAAGATTTGTTTATATTGAAATTCCTTATATCATCAAGTTATTGAACGACTAGTTTTTTTTTTAATTCAATTTTTGAATTACAAAATAAATAAAAAAATCTCGGAATTTAAACATCTAATTTCGGCATGTTTAGTTCGTAGTATTCCAATTTCGATTTTTTTTAGTGATTTGTCTATACTATTTCCAAAACCCTTATATTCTCCTGTAAATTGAAATAGATGGTTAGTTATGGATAACAATTTGTAATTAGCCAACTTTTTAAAAGAAAATGGTATTATCTAATTCCGTAGATGGTCTGCAACTGATTATAAATTAAGTAATTCGTTGTCTTGATGAATAACCAATGATAGTGAACGAGGGAATATTTTTTTCCTTCAGTGTTTGAATACTACGTGTCTTCAAAAGTAAACTTCTTTTAAATGCTAAAGGAAGTTTTCTCAGCCGGTTAAATAAGTTTCATTTATTACTACCAAAGGTTATTGTTGATTGAGGTTTATCAAAATTATTATTATAATTTTTTTGTATTATTAATATTTTTTAATCTTTAAAATAAACACTTGGTATATATCATTGTTTAAGATAAATAAAAAAAAATTCGGTACAATATTTATAGAAAAGTGTGTATTTCGTAAAAAACAACTTTTTTGGAGCTAGCTTCTCCGTCTTTATATGACTTTTCACTCCTTAAGTATTAGACGCTGGCTCAAGCCCCGTCCGCAAGATTCTTGGATTTGTAATCCAAGTTGTTGCATTGTATTCTATGATTAAATAAACAAATCAATAGACATTTACAGATATGTGTGAGGAGGAGCGTTGACGAAATCTTGGTGGTTTTGCTTTAATCCTCGGTGAGATTTTATCTAATGTGATTTTCTTTTATATATTTTCGCTTTTAGTTTTATTCCACTGTTTATTTAAATATATGCGGTAACTCCGAGTTGCCTTAAATTGAATTATGAGATTCCGTTTGTACAATTCATTTTTATTCTTTTTTTTTTTTTTTTTTATATTTTTACATAATAAAATCGATTATCCATCATATTGATTGTATGTTTGTTATAAGCTGTCATTCGTCAAATCGTTTTTCATGCTCAACTAAATATCTTGGCAATGTATCCTGCTTGTAAATTACATTATTTAGGAACCCATCCTAGCCCAGAGTGGTTTGGCAGAAGGATGCGTCTAGATTTATTTTGATCTCAACGGTGTAACTATTGTAAATTGACAGGATAATTATGTTGTTGTTTTTTTGTTTGGTTAGGACTATCACAGTATATAGACCGTATGCACATGTTCATATAAAAAATATGTGTTCCCAAGTATCCGTAAATTTCTTGGTTAACGTTTTATTAAAAATTATATATTTTTATGGTTTTAAAACAACTTGTATTTCCTTTGGTTATATATTATTTATTTTTTATGGTACTGCTTTGACAAACACATGTTAATATTAAAAATTTATATATTAATTGGATCAATAACTCAGTTTTTGTCCAATCGTTAACAAAATATTGGATTGAAGCTTCTCACTTTATGTTACCAGTATTACTGCCATACAATTACTTCCAGCTGTGAAATATTTCGGTTCTCTATTTTGTGGGAGTTGTGTGCGTTCAGTCAGGATTGAACTTTCGTATTAATAGATATAAGCATTTATTTATTTATTTTTTATATAAACAGAAATCGAGGTAAAATAGAATTAACTATGATTTGGTATATATACGTTTCTACAAAATAGAACGAAAGTAAAAGTCGACTTTTTTAGGATCTTTATCTGATTCAAAAATAATTCGGATTGTCTAATTACAATAATAATGAGACGTATATCTTACGCCGTTTTCTTTTCCTGTTCAGATTACTTGTTTAAGATAGGCACAGATTGAGGAGTTTTTGTCATAAATAATCACTGAATACTTATCATAAATTTAATTACAGAAGACTATTTGCTTAAACTTTAAGAATAACGATTTCATTAATAGCTGTTTTTTTATTTTATTATATATATATATATATACAATTCATATATATATATATGATATATATATACAATTCAAAAATATTCTGATATCCAATAACATAAAAATTCTGAAGTTCCTATATATGTAAAAACCATCTAAACAGAATTTGTTAAAATACTTATCATAATTGTTGTGATAAAAACAAGCTATAAAACGTTCAAATAGCCTGAAAAATATTTACTTGTAAAACGAATGAATCAAGAAATTAGTCTAAAAGGATTATTATTTGAAGCCTCAATAAAATAAAAAATAATAAATAACTACAGAAATAACTAGTAGATATTTTATAAGTTATATTAAATGTTGTATCCTTAATAAAAAATAAAAAAATAAAAAAATTCGGGCCTAGGTATTTGGGAATAATGTTCAGCTAAGTACTATTTCTTGTTATTTTATTTCAATTCTTTAAATGAATTTAATTAAAATTAAAAAAAAGTACAAGTCGTTTATTCATATAACTTTTTACTGTTTAAAAATATTAGTAAACAAAAATCAAAGTAATTTTATATTTTTAGTTTTTATTTTACTATTGTTTCAAAGTCAGTTTTTACCCTTCATTTCTTAAAAATATATTTAATTGGTGTTAACTGAATACGGCTTACAAGTCTGATGAAGGCATGCACACCATATTTATCATACATCATAATTGTATGTAACGTTGATTTCCTATCACTGATTTTAAAATATATCGATAGTGTATTATTCCAAATAAATAAATGTCATAATCGAAGGTAGAGGTGTTAGTGACGATTGTATAGAGGTGTCCCTTTACCCCGATATAATTAATGCTGGGGGTTGAAGCCGTTGTCAGATAAGCGTGTTCAGTTCTGTTCCAGGCGTGGTCGTACAATGCCTAGGGCTCAGGTGTGTTATTTCCGGCGGGTGTGTCCCAATCTCTTTCATTAGCCTATAAAGCAGTTTTTTTACTTATGGTTTAATCTATGACTGTTCACAATTTTTTTAATAAATAAGTTTAACTTAAAAGGTAGTTAGAACAAATTAGAATAAAAACGCTTCATCGCTTCTCCTAAAAGGAATACATCCATTATAAAAAATAGAGTTTTTATTTATTTTTGTCAGTATTCGAGAAACTGATATTTTTTTAAAAATTAAAATGTATGACTAAAACGGATTCCTTTAGTATGTTTTCGTGTCGAGTTGAAAATATTTAAACAGCTTAATTTTTTACCATGAATTGATTGACAGTATCAACATTTAATTGTGAATATTGTAATTATATAATTACTTTAAGTAAATTAGTACTTTTTGTTGATGGTACTAGGAATGATTGGAATGATATAAGTTTTTTTTTGAGGATAAGTTATTTCCAGGTGCAGTAATCAAAACACTTTCTAAAGTAGAAAATTAATTTATTTGTGCCAACGTTTCTGCCTAAATTTTAGGCCTTTATTTGGGCGATTGAAGGAGGGAAATCTTCACATCATGATGGAAGTTTGACTTGAATACCATAAAATTACATACTTTTATTAGTTAACAACTTTTTGTCGAATCAAATACAAATATAACAAACTAATGCAACTAAATGTTTTATTATTACCTCTCAATCTATTCGATTTCAATTAGTGTTATATTCATTAATTTTTTAAACATTAGAAAAAAATCAAATGTGTGTAAGAATTTTTGAACGTAGAAGATATCATTTAAAGTGCAAATCTCTGTATGTCATGGCTATAGCTTTTGTCGAAATTTCCAACATGTTTGAGCATTATCTTTTATCAAACTTACATTAAAAAAAAAAAAAAAGCTACGCCAGAATTATTAATAAAATATATCGTACATAAGGGGCTGCCTAAATAACCAACCACCAGAGAATAGTAAGGTCAGGAAAAATCTTTTAATGATAATCATAATTTGCGACCGGGTTCGTTAGTGGTAGCACAGAACCGACTGGGGAAAATTGTTTATTTACACGGTACTCGTAAAACCTAACCTCGACAACAGTTAATTGATAACATATATTTAATTAAATTATTAAATATATAAATTATTACTGCATCGGTTTCAAAATCTATCGAATGTATAACAATTAAACCTGATAATATTGAAAAGACTGATAAACCTGATAAAATATGAGTTTTATCTACCGTAAAGATGCTGTCGACTATCATGTAAAACTTAACAGTTCGGCAGTACTTCCACTCCAGCATTTTCATAGTTCGTACGACGAGAACCACCTTTAAGTATATAAAAAATGTTGGGTCAACTATAGATTCCTGGAAGTTGTTTCTTTGATTTTTTTTTTGTAGTTTATATCCAATATTCAATGGGATCGCCTGTAGCAGGGTGGCCAGCATAACAGCCTCCTTTGCCAAAGGTCACGGGTTCAAACATGCAGGTGGTCCTAGGATTTTTAATGGGAGTGAAAAGGTAGATATGCCGTCCTTCGGAGGGGACGTTAAAATGTGGTTCCGAGGCTGTGCGACGACAGGTACTCGTTAAAGATCCCTATTCTAATAAAACCTGGATAGGCAAAATTTAGGACTCCCATACTAACATCGTCCGATTAACCACAGTAGCAATAAGTGACTTTAAATAAATAAACAAACAAACCATTATTCAATCCAATGGTGGTTACTTGTGGCGTAGTAGTTAGCAAAACTGCCTTCTATACCCAAGGTAGAGAATACAAACACGGCAGAAGGCTGTAGGATTTTTTAAAGCTAGTACAGAATTCTAGGTTAAGCAGTCCTTCAGATGGAACGTAAAATGGTGTTTCCAAGCCTGTGCGATGTCAGGTATTCGTTCAAGATTCTTATCCTAATTAAACTTGGATAGAAAAAAGTAAGGGCTCCTAGTGATGCAACGTCCAATTAAATGTGACGTAAAATGCATAAACAAACAGCAAATTACTAATTTATTTTATATTTTCTAAAAGATATGGTTATAATAAAGGAATCTTCTGTTTTCAATGTTTGCAGATTTAACTATTATCAATAACCAATCTGGTAAGTTTAATAATCCTTTGGCCTGACCTGGTTTCGAAGTAAACTCTAATAGTTCGCTTCAAAAATGGTCCGAGCAATTAAGGAAAGTACTCCCTCATTTAACGTTGATGTCGTGTGGGAAGATGACGTAACGTCTGGTCATTATAATCAACAATTTTTTTCTTTAATTATAAACTTGATATACTAAACTTTATTTCTGAAGACTAGTGTAGGTAAATAATTTTTTAAGCTTTATTTTTATATAGCAATATGCTACTTATTTCTAGTTACTTTATACCTGTTAATTTGCCTTTCCTTTGTAGTATGAATCATAACTTTTTTTCTGGCAGATAGTCGTTGCGGAGGCCGCTTGCCAGAACAGTGAGCCAACAGTTCTTTGAAACAGTCCTTAGCCTATATATTTTCTCTTAGCGAATCATCGTTTACTAATAAGGTTGATATATCTATTTTTTAATATTTTACTTATATTATCTGAAGAGATTACATATTTTGACGCATGTTACTTTCTTTTTTAACTAAATCGTCTTACACATAGGGTGTTCTGTGTAAGAACCATGAAAATTATGGCTTGCGAATGGACCAGTAGAGAAATGTTTAATTTTTTTAAATCAAACGTTTCTTGTTTTTTCATTTAACGCGGGTTACATTTACTCCTACTTCGAAGAAAGTTGTATATTTATTGAGGTTTTGTGTCGTTTCATTCAAAAGAGGTCGAAGTTATAGTTTATTTTTTGAACATGAGAACGAACCCAATATTTCTATAATAGTGTAAACCATATGACAACAATGTAATAATGGAGATGGCTTTGTTTATTTTTTTAATTGATTAAAAAATCCTTGGTTATACCGTCCTTTGGAGGAGGGGCGTTTTTTTTTTAAACGACTTCTTTATTAAAATAAAATTACATAAATATTTATTCCATTCTCAGTGAAAGTTGGAGTCACAACCCTTTTAAGGCAAGTCCGTTTGTGGGAAGAATTCTCATCCTATAAGATTCTTATCCTAATTAAATCTGGATTGGCAAAATTTAGTTCTCCCACTGTATCATCATTCGATTAGCCACAGTAGCATAAAAGTGTTGTTAAATGAATAAACAGTGTAATACATAGTTATATTGATTGGTTTGGTTTTTTTATTTTTTTTTTTTTTTATTGGAACATAACATCTTGGTAATCAGTGCCTGATAGACTCATTTTAGAAAATCAATTTAAAACAAATAATATTTTTATGAAACAATCAATTATGGTTTTAGTTGAAATAGTAAATAGTAATATTATTAAAAACAAATAATAAACTAATACAACAAATAATGCACAATAAACAAATACATAATAAACAAATAATAATAAACATGATAATTAATACTTACATACATACAAATAATATACAATAAACAAATAATACACTCATAAATAGTGTCACATACACTCATTTTAGAATTTTTTATTTATATTTTATTGAATTTTACAACTGTGTATTAACGTAATTTTAGAAAATCAATTTAAAACAACCAATATTTTTTTGAAACAATCAATCATGGTTTCAGTTGAAATATTAAATAATAATATTAATTTAAACAAATAATAAGAATAATAATAATCAATAATAAAAATAAATATGACAGCATTAGTAAAAAAGAAGCATATATCAAGTTAATTTGAAATAAATGAATAGTCGGCAATATTCAAGGATGAAAAAAATATATAGATAATAAGACGTTAATATTCCATCGCGACTATCTCTCCAGTTTAACGCCTTTAGACGACAATGTGAATTTATTTAAGACATGATTTTACATTCTACGATAACCGCAGTATTTCACATCAGCCTCTATCCAGTAATGCTCAGATCCAATCCATATACCTATATGAAATTATTCTTAAATAAGAATTATATGAAGTGGCCAAGGATAGAAGGTAATATTAAAAAGGTTCAATATGAGCTTAGAATACTATTCTATTGATGATCAGCCAGAAATACTCACGCCTCAATGGTATTATACGTGATTTATGAAGAACTATTTTTATTTTTCCCATAGATAATTATAATCCTCCATTTACATATCTCAGTTCTATATATGTGATCATTGAGTAATCTTTTTTATAACTATGTATAGGATACAACCTGCGCTATCTCTAAAAGATTCCGCTATCTTGCGTATTTGAGATTGTCTGAGTTACTGTGATTATCTTATCACTAAAAAGCATATTCTGCTTTGTTTGTCACCCTGCATGAATTTTACCATTTCTTACTGAGGATTACAGTTTTCTGGTTTTGTTAGTCTTCATTTATTAGTTGTTTTTTTTCGTAAAAAAATAAATAAAGTTTTTTAGATGCGCTACATATTTTTGATAACATTGAAATAAGTCTATATAATGGATAAGTTGGCCAATAGTGCGATCATGAAGTAAAACACACGATAAACTTGTTTTATTGTGTATCCACGTTTAGACTAACATTGTGGGCCTTCATCAGGGCTGACTCAGAGAAAGTATCTCAATAATCCAGCCCTCACGGAAGAGATTGGAAATCAGTGAAAATGTCAAAAGTATCTCAATGTCAAACCTGATGAAGGTCCACTATGATAACCGAAACTTCGTCACACAATAAGAGGGTTTATTTTATTAATGTATTTTATTTGATGACCTGCACCATCAACCAACTTCTCCATCATGTATACTTAAAAGTTTCCGATAACTCCATCATTATGAAATAAGTCTAATATAGCAATTGGTCTAGCGCTTATCCTCAGGGATTACATCATGACATCATATATTGTTTACTAATGAATCCTTGATTCCCGAACAAGAGTTTAAATAAAAAATTATTACTTATATTTGGTTTTTACTCATTCTTTCTTTTGGTATCTCATCTCCGTAGGTATATTTTTCTTTGTTCTTGGTAGGTATAATTATGTTTCAGGTGAATATGTTAATATCTTTCTTGCAGTCTGATTTTATTTTGGGTTTTTTTCTATTGTGCCTTTAAACAGATTTGAACCTGAACTTGTCTTCTCCTTTACTTCGTTATCTAATTTTTTTTTAATGCAGGGAGTCTCTTGGTACTTGATATGTCAGGATTAAATGTATTTTATGACTTCGAAATAACCGGTTGAAATATATCTATATTTTTATCTATGTACTCAATTTAACTGTTTCATATTGCTGAATCTTAAATATATTTTCGGATATCATATAATTATTTAATTACTTATTCTTTAAAGAGTATATAAATATATTAGTATTGAAACAAAATTTATTTATTTAAGAAAGGAAAGGCCACGCTGGATTCTTGTTAGTTATAATATATATCATTAGTGTAGGATAGTCAAGTCCTTAAAATGGTTTTGCTGGAAAGAACTGTGTTTAGGGAAAACCGAAATGTGAGGATTTATTCATGCAATATATTTATTTATTTTTTTAGGTTTATTTAGCCTTTTTTTCTAAATTTGCTGTAGGGTTTGATTTTGATGGAAAACATCATGTAAATTGCTGTTAATGTTTAGTATTATTTAAAAGTGGTAGTTTGTGATATTAAATATTGATAGATGTGAAAGGGAGCCAGGATAGCCGAGTGGGTGAGCGCCCGTCGCTGTAACACGCGGTGTCCAGCAACGAGATGACCAGTAACCACATAAAATAATTACGAGTTCGCGTTTCGGTGCCGGGGACCTTTTAACTCGGCATTAATCTCCTGCCCTCTCTCCCTGTCCTCAAAAAAACCCCTTCAAATTCGATGTTCTATGTCAAATAAATATATAGTTGTTAGAAAAGTGATTTTAGATAAAATTATTACCATTTTTCTTATTATTTGTTTCTCTAGGATTTTAAGGCTTTACACATCTCTACGAGCTCTGAATTTCTGAGTTTTAAATTACAGTGTAAACTCGGTAACCCGAACTACGGTCGTCCGAGTAATCCGATCTGGTGCGTGCAACACGCGACTTTCACTTACCTAGATTGTTAAAATCAATTAAAGAAATTTTAAATTAAGTTAGAGTTTAAAAAAAAAGCTTAAAGAATTAATTACATTCAGTTTCTTTGGAAAAGGACAATTATCACTTTAAAAAAAAATTCATCACCATTTGCGAGAGTCAAAATTACAATAGCCATTTTATCATATTAAGTTTTATTACGTATCATCATCCTGATTTACTTTAAACTTTGAACACACCCTATCTTCCTCTCTCCTTATGCAACAATTAGATCAGATTACCGTGATTACTTTATATGTCTTGACTTGGTTTTAGATTAGTGCCTTCCAAAGGTAGCCTATTTTTATAGTTCACTACATTTTTCAGTTTTTTATTTTTGTCGATGTTATATATGATTGTTCGTTATACAATCTCACGCTTTTTTAAAATTATTGTTTCTTTGGTAATTATTTACTAATGTGAATAATTGTTTTTATTTAAGAATAATGGATGGATAATCATCATATGCTATTGAAATATGAAAAAAAAAAAAGAGAGTATTAATCGAATAGATCAAATAAAATTTTACCTTGGTTGAGGGGGGACGTATTTTGAGAGGGTGCAGCATAGGAAAGAAGGCACTCCTGAGACAAGCTGATTCAGCAGGAAGCGGTGCGCGGGCGCCCATCTCTAGTTCCTTTTTCTAAGCTTGTCTTTGTCGTCCATTAAAGATGATAACAGATTCTCCTCTGCTTTTACACAGTGTTTAACAAAAAAAAAAAAAAATCTGCACCTCTACAATCCGTTCAGTACATATAGAGATTCCAACTGTTTTTATGCCAACAAACGTGTCAGAAGGTGATCAGGCCGAGGTAGCGCTCAATAGCCATGTGTTCTCACCAATTTTAGCACTTTATAGAGGATGGTGAGCCCCAGGTGGGCCTCCCTAACCCAGGTTCGCTCCACGGCTTAAATGAACCCGGTCCAAGGGACCTCGTCGCTCCTTTTACTAAGTTTACTTTTCGGAAATTTTTGCCAAGTAAGGAGTACCAAACCAGAAAAAAAAAAGAAATTCTTTTGAAGGCTTAAAATTCTATATATTTTTGAAAATCATTGTTTTGCGTTCTAGGAATCCTACAGGCTACGACGACTAACATATTTCTTTTACTACCCAGTTACATTGTATTTGTCTCTCAGATGATACACTTCGTATTCGTACTGCATGCTAGCAAGCTAATTAACAAATAAATATTACAAATCTGTTATTTACCATATAAAATAGGTCAAGGTAAGTAATGTATATATTTCATAAATACATAAATTGTCTTAAACTCAGCTTAAAATACTCTTAGTGTTCAAATTTTATTTTGATGGCAAAAATTATATCACCGACCTTAACCTTAAAAGAAATTTTAGAAAGAAATATACGAATAAAATGTTGCTAATATTTAAAGTCAATCAAACTAATTTCGTTAAAACAACAATAAAACATGTTCATGTAAATTATGTTTAAGGCAAATTAATTTGACGAAATTTTGCCGATGTGAAACGCATATTTGTACTGTATGTGTTTATAACATTTTAGTAATTTTTTTTTATTCTCATAGACATATAATATTGTAATTTACTAAAGAACAGTTAGATAATCACAAATTAATTTAAAATTTGAATTTATCTTTTAGAATCAAAACATATAATCATATGTTTTTCTACAGGAAATCAAATGTGGACATCAGAAAAATCAAATAAAATGTTAAAACTTTGAAAGCAATTTTATGTGTCAAATATGATTTGACGAATTCTGGTGAAGATTTTTTACAATATTTTAAAAAAATTACAACAATTTATTGATATAATTATTCTAAAAAGTTACTGGATTTCGTAGATAATATTGTAACATATTATTTAATAATATATTTCTATAAAGATTAAATGTAAATAATTCTTTAACAATTTATTTTCGTTTCTAAATTTGACTACAAATTCTAAAATTGATATTAATAACAGAGGTAAATGAAAGACGTGTGTTGCGCGCACCAGATTTTTAATCTCATATTTAAAGAAAAGGAAATCTGTTGTTTAAAGTTAACTATCTTTTATTTTTGAGCAATGTAAAGTTAAGGATGATTTAATGTCAATCAATTCTCATATGTAATTGGCTATCTGTTTAATGGAAGGGTGAAAACAGGAGTATGAATTTCCAGTTTCAAATGAGCAACCCTTCAGAATGGTGAGAAAAGCAGGTTGTAGGTTGAGCATTTAATCAATTGAATTGATGGGCGTATGAAGAGCTTTTGGCATTCTCGTTTCCCTCCTTCCTTTAAATTAAACCAAACCAAGTCGCATTAAACCCCGAACTTAAAGCTATCTGTGTTACGTACGTGCTAGTACAAAAAAAGCAAGAAAAAAAAGCAGTTTTCTACCCTAAAATGTTTTAATACTTCCTTCATTAAAACAGCTGATTAAAGAAATAAATAATTTTTTTTTAATAACATGAGGTTTTCAACTAATTCAATTAATTAGCTTTAATTTTGACTTTTCATTTATTGCTTTGTTCATTATTGCTGTTCATCATAGATCAATCATTGTGGTATTCTGCCTGTAGAAATATTTTATTGTGTACAGTTAGCATACAATTTAAATTTATCGTTATATGGTACAAAATTAGAGCTATAATTATTATCTAATATTATATTATACCTTGCAGAGTAAAATAAAAATGATATTTTTCTTAAAATTGGTTTGATGATTAATTTATCTAACTCCTACAAAGCACCAGGGTATTTTTTTAGCCCTGATGAAGACAGGCAACGCGAGTCGAAACGTTGTTAAATAATTTTTTTATTAATTATTTGTTGATCTTTAATGACCGGCTCCTGTATCATCTCATCCTCCATATTTATCTCACAGTCAACTGTTTAATCTTTAATATTAAGAAGGAGAGGGGGAGAGGGGTAAAAAGGTGGCCCCGAGCCTATGCGATGTCAGGTACTCGTTAAAGATTTCTATCATAATTAGACCTGGAGAGGCAAAATTTAGGACTGCCACAGTAGCATCGTCTGATTAGCCACATCAGTATTAAGTGCGTTAAATGAATGAACAATAAAGGAAAATCTTTAATATTATTCTTGTATTGCTATGTAAATATTGTATGAATGTTATCTTTCACCACCATATTTAATGTCTAAATTAGGACAGATTGTAATATTTCTCAATAAAAGTTTTTGTATAAGTAAAAAAAATATTAATCATTTTGTTGGAAGGAATTAGTCCGGGTGGCGGTCATTAAATGAAACAACTAAATAGTTTCAACTATTTTATTGTTTGCCAACGTTTCGACCCCCTTTGTGGGTCATCATCAGGGCTAAAAAGATACAAAAGAATATAATTTCAATGGCATTACATACAATATTATATAACCTATTTAGCTAGAGAACGTCGGTATTGAAAAAATAACAGAAGAACTGTATATGTAAAAAAAAAAAAAAACTTAATTAAAATACAATGACCATATTACAATAATGAAAGTGTTACACAGAAGAAATAAAAATGTTCACAAAACAAAATCTACACAGGTATCAATAATTTACATGAAATATGAAATATAAAAATATGAAGTAGAGTGGAGATACGTACCGCATGGTGGGAGAATGGAAACTAGGTACTGTTTGGTAGATGGGGGGTAGGTAGGATGGAAAATACGTAGGAAAAGGTAGAATGGAAAATACGTACTGATTTATGGACAGGGTCTGACAACAATGGCTAAAATTCTTAATACTACCATACAAAGAATCAATGAAATTTTACTTATGATTATAATAATGATACAGGATAAAAAATTATAATTTAATTCTTGAAATATCACCTATATAATAGTAAAAACAGTGATGGAAGATGTATATGGAGAAAAACTGACTGTACCTCCCAACTTAATTATCCCTAATTCTGTTTAAGGTATCCAAAGATAACAGGGTGGAAAAAAATAATAATGGAACATTGTAAAATACATTAATTGACAAATCTTACAGGCTGATAAAAAATTTCTGCCTTAATTTAGAAACCAAAAATTACCTAAAAACCAGAATATCGCAACATAAACTCTCCGTATCCTCTCGAAACCCTCTAGCCTCAAAACTTTCTGAACACTCCATACATTTCAATCATTCCTTTAACTTTGACGACTGCTCCATTTTAGATTATGTTCCAAACCATAAGAAAAGACTAATCGCTGAATCCGTCCACATCCACCTCCAATCCAATCCTGTTAACCACAAAACCGATAAACAATGCATTTCCTCCACATATAGCCACATATTAAACTCTATTAAGTAGCATATTTTCTCTGTCTATCCCACCATATATATTGTTTTGTTTTTCATTATTATTGTTTGTTGGTTTTTATTTATACTTTTAAATCTATTTTAGGTATCCATATAATCTATATATGTATTTATTTTGTTTTGTTTATGTATTTAAAATTTTCTAAATGTCTTCACTATTCAATTTATTCCAACTTGTATTCATGTTTATTTAACTTTTTTATCAGCCTGTAAGATTTGTCAATTAATGTATTTTACAATGTTCCATTATTATTTTTTTCCACCCTGTTATCTTTGGATACCTTAAACAGAATTAGGGATAATTAAGTTGGGAGGTACAGTCAGTTTTTCTCCATATACATCTTCCATCACTGTTTTTACTATTATATAGGTGATATTTCAAGAATTAAATTATAATTTTTTATCCTGTATCATTATTATAATCATAAGTAAAATTTCATTGATTCTTTGTATGGTAGTATTAAGAATTTTAGCCATTGTTGTCAGACCCTGTCCATAAATCAGTACGTATTTTCCATTCTACCTTTTCCTACGTATTTTCCATCCTACCTACCCCCCATCTACCAAACAGTACCTAGTTTCCATTCTCCCACCATGCGGTACGTATCTCCACTCTACTTCATATTTTTATATTTCATATTTCATGTAAATTATTGATACCTGTGTAGATTTTGTTTTGTGAACATTTTTATTTCTTCTGTATAACACTTTCATTATTGTAATATGGTCATTGTATTTTAATTAAGTTTTTTTTTTTTTTTTACATATACAGTTCTTCTGTTATTTTTTCAATACCGACGTTCTCTAGCTAAATAGGTTATATAATATTGTATGTAATGCCATTGAAATTATATTCTTTTGTATCTTTTTAGCCCTGATGATGACCCACAAAGGGGGTCGAAACGTTGGCAAACAATAAAATAGTTGAAACTATTTAGTTGTTTCATTTAATGACCGCCACCCGGACTAATTCCTTCCAGTAATTCTCAACGGTCAACTAATTACATCCACAATTAATCATTTTGTTTTATTAAAGCTGCAGCTCCTTTTAAATTGAAACTCAATTGTTGCTTCCTAATAAATCCACGGGCCTTAAAAATTCTTATTAAAACTGGGTGAGCTCCGAAGGTGTAATTTAAAAATAAAGTAAGAAGAAAAACTGGTTTTTCTTTAGACACAGAAGAATTAATTGAAATTATATTATCATACGTTTTGGTTGGTCCGTTTTTGTGAACACAAATGTTTAATTGTTCGGTTCGAATCGGCAAAATAAAGGTTATTTCTGGACTAATACATTTGTACTTGCAACTAAGCACACAATACTTTACACATTATTATGTTACATGACTTAATTTAATGTTCATTCTTTACTGTCAGTATTTGCTTTTGCTTTCAGTGGTTGTCTCCATGAAGTGGTGTATTTTACAACTCTTCTAATATTTTTAAAAATTCTGTTTGGAATGAATATTATCTGAAAAAATCAATTATTTTTATCCATTAATTCCCGCCAATTACTGCAAAAAAACTATTTTCTTTAGTTGATTTAAAAAAAAAAAAAAACTTTTTACTTAATATAAGCTTTCTAGCAATCATTGGGAAATTTCACTGGAACAAAAACCTACCTCTTTCTCAAAAACATTTTAAGAAATTTTTGTTAACTCTTGTAAGAATTTTCATTTTAGCTGATTACGTCTAATCTAGAAAGTATTTTCTTATTAATAGAACAAATGAAGCTAGGAGTTCCTTAAAACTTTTTTTTTTAGGTCTGTTATATGTTATAATTTTATTTAAAAATCATGAATTCTGTCTTGTTTCAAAATTTCTTCACACGTTATTAGAAAAAAATATATAAAATACTGAAGTATTTTTAAGAAAATAATAAAAAAATTGTATTGTTTTCCCTGAAACTATTCAAATTTCCTTATGATAATTTTTCTTGGAGATTGTGGTGGAGTGTTTGGAATTACTTATTTTATACTACGAGTATATGGCCTAGAATACAAATGGTATGAATGGTGGCTTTAAATTTAAATAACTTTCAGTGCTTAAAAGAGCATAGATTTTTAACTTTCAAATCCAGGAGTGAATAAAAATGTCAGATTTTTTTACTATCTTTAGATTTTTTTTCTTGACCCTCAGGCACAGAGTATCTAGAATCATCGCAATGAATTTCTTCCACTTCGTTCGTTTAGAGCGATCGCCTGTCAGTTTGCTTTGGATGGGTGTGTCCATCCTTGAGGTTTTTGTTTTTCTTGGGATGTGATACTTCTTACTGGGTTGTAACACATCAAATAACCGTTTTTAGAACCAGGAACGAAATAAATAATTGTGATCTAATTTAATATCTTTGTAAAGTATTTACTATCATTTTTTTGTTTACTTCTACTAAGAAGTTTTCTTTCGTTGGCTTATCGAGTTTTCTATTCCAGATTTCAAAAACTTACTTATAATCTCAAAATCATTGGTTAACAATTTAGCTCAATTTTAATTGTCCAAACTCCGAAAAAGTGGAAGCCTGTATGGCATAGATCAGGGAATATCGGGAATTTAGTAGAACTTGGTAGCCCAACTCCTTTAATCTATTCATTGTCTGTATTAAAACACAAACTCGGGCGTTATCATAAACGAAAATAGGTCCTTTCCTGTTGATCATTTCGACTGTTGCTTGATCAAATTTTTATGCACTTGGTCAATTTCTCAGCACTATGATATTGCATTAATTGTTTTTCCCTTTGGTAAAAAAGATAAATTAATGGACCCCGGTCGTTGATTACTATGCCGTAATTTATTTGGATTAAGATTCTATTTTGGCATATGCCCTGGCGGCTGATCATTGACCTGATCGGTGTCTATTGTCATACCTGATACACTTTTCGTCATAAGTTATTTCGCTTCCGAGAAATGGTTGGTTTCTTGGACAAGCAAGCAAAGAAACACACCTTTCTTGACATTTTAACTCCTGATGTTCGTTGAGCTCTTTTGGTACTCAGGAATCGAGTTTTTCCCCATTCCGATTAATTTTAAATGTCTTAAAACAGTCACGTTACTCGTGCCCAGCTCTGACGCAAGTCCCGTGACTGTTTTGTGAGTGTCTTCTTCCATAGCATTGTTAAGATATTTGTCTTCCATTGATGTTTGAGGCCGTCCCCAAAACATATTTTCTGAAGAAAATTTAGTAAACCAACGACGGATATTTATTTCATTAGAACTGTCTGGGCAGCGGAATGTTTTAGTTTGTACATGATTAAAATTATAGTTTTACTATACATTACTAAGTGTTTGTATAAGTCTATGATAGAATTTTATAATGCAAGAGACGTATGTAACATAGTATGTATTTATTAGCTGGTATACGATTAGTAGTCCTGGCAGTGGTAGAGGAACTAGTCGAGCTATAGTACTTTTATTAAGGCTATAGTTGTTGGGTTGCAGAGAGATAACAGCATTGTGTTAACTGGTGTAGGAATTGCAACAATCATTTTACAGGGCCCCTTGAAGATTTTGCAGGCCCCTCAGTGATCCGAATGGAATCTACGTCATGGAACATTAAAGAGTTCGTTTATCCCGATCTCATTTGCTAATATATTTTGAATATGTCCATTCCAAATATTTGCTCGGTATCATTATTGTATTATTCCAAAACCATTAAGCCTCCTTTGTGGTATTCGCCATTTACTGGGATTTGTAAATCGATTTGTAGTAAAAATTTAGCGTAGGGAAAGTAGGAATTTGGAAGGGATATAGGAGCGTAGTGACAGGATGAGAAGTAGCCGGAGGTTTAGGGTTGGTGCTCCCCTAGATGTTTGTCGCACCCCCACCCCCAGGAGCGTGAATCCTCAGCCTCCCCTTGAAGAGAGAGGGTGTGAGGGTCGGTGTGCGCATGTTTTCGTGGGGGCGGCCAACCCCCGTTGGAGGCGGACAGTCTCTGCTGCAGTGAGGGCCGCTTCGCACACACCCCTCTGGAAGACATGGCCGAGCACTTCTGCGACAAGTGCCACTCTTCCGAGTGCTGCTGTCGCAGGTTCCTCCTGGCTCATCTTCTCCCTCACCGCTCCATTAGGGTGGTAAGTTGTAGTATTTCTCATTCAGCATTGCCTGTACTTATTTTTACAAAAAGAAGTTTCAATTCCCACAAAAAGATCTCAGTTCTTTTCCATATTTCATCATGCTTTTGTAATGATTTCTGCAGGATATTGAGAATTTTAAGGCTAAGCTTGCTTTGTAGAGTAGATATTCTTTTCATAGCTCATATACACTGCGTTGTGTCGTTTCTGATATTCAAATCTTCTTTTTCGTATGCTCTTCAAGGAGAATTCCTTTGTAAAACAAAATATTGTTTTGCTTTTTTCCGGTTGATATTGATAATAGTCGCCTGATCATCCCGCATGTGATTTACATTCAGTATTTTTACATATTGCAATAATGAGTTCTCACGCTTTTGGTAATTTCATTTTAATGCCTGAAAATGTCGGTTTATATTTTTAATTTTTTTTTTTTTTTTTTTTTTTTAAGAAACAAATCGGTACAACAAAACAAAAAATAAATCTAATAATGATACATATAATTGAATATTTTTCTTGTTCACATTTCCGTAATAATTTTATATTAGATTCTACATATCATTACACTCTTCAATGACAAGGTTTTTCGCCAATGTGATTTCATACTCCGTGTCCTGTAGCCCCAGTTTAGATCTCGGCTGGCAGAACATCATCAATGCTTTCCTCCCTCGTACATTCCCCCCTCTAGGTCGCACATCATTCACTTTCGCTTCCATCGCTCTTCTCGTGAATCAGAAAACCACGACATCATTTTTTTTTTCTCCTCCGCATGCATTTTTTTCTTGTTTTTTATTATCTAAACTTATTGGAAAAAATGAAATAAATCTTTTCAAGTTTTGAAACTTCAAGAAAAACCCAGAAGGGATGTTGAAGTAAAAATCACTAAAGTTCCCTCCTTTACGAGGGTGAGGAACGCTCTCTCCTCTCTACTTGTTTTACGTCAACATAATATTAATTTGGTGAAATCAAATGCAAAACAGTTTATTTTTCATGTATTATTTTGAATAATGTTCCATGCGTAGAATTGTCAATGAAAAATTAAATGAGAGTCATCAGTTTTAAGGCGTGCAGTCTAATTTTCAACATTTCTTTTATTTTTTCCTCTATGACTTGTGCACATTTAAGATTCTTTTAACACGGACATTTTTGACTTTATACCTGTTTTTAATACAATATCTATCTAATATCTTAATCTAATATAATTAACATTAAAATTTCAGCTAGAATAATCCCCGACGTTATCAGAAAAAACGTTCAATAAATTAATGAAATTTGTAATTATTTAAATTTTGATACCAGCTGCTTCTCCCGCTTTTTCAATGTCTTCGGAGACGATGTGGTATCATTGACTACTCAGAAAATATGACTAAGATGCGGAGATGAGAAAATCACAGTGAATGAGAAAGAATTTCATTGATTTCTTTGTCAGTAAAGCAATACTATGATCCTTTCGCGCTTGTCAACCATTCATGCCAATGAATGTCTCCATTTCTACCGAGTCTATCTGCTCCTCAAGTTATCAAGTTCCTTAATTCTAGCTTAAGTCCTTTAAACTAGGATTGGATGGAATAAAACTCAACGCTCTCCAATACATATGAACTGAGCACCGCTTCGGAATAAGATCTTACTTCTGATTGTGTGTGGCTGCACTCAAGGCCATTGAAGAAAATGCAAGTATGTGAAGGCTGACTTAGGCTGCACGACAGTGCGTAAAATTTGTCGATAACTTCTAGTTATTCGATTAATATTCTCCCTTTATTTCAAGATTTAGTTGATACAGATACTATTATATATACTAAAATTTATATTATGGAATTGCTGCTTACATAAGATGATTGAAAATGAACTATCAATGGTAGTAATTGTTAATTATTTTTGTTTATTTAAATTCTGAATTATCAACATTAATAATTTTGATCCAGTGTGTTTAAATACACGAACAATTGTTTAATATGACGAAATTTAATTAATAAATGTTATTTCTATATTTATTTACATAAACAGGATGGAATTAGTTATAATTCAAAATGTTATTAATTTACATTTGAAATTATAACTAATTACATTTTTTAATCATTTTCTTTAAAACCTGGTTTTGGCATTAATAGAATAGAATAGAAAATAATCTTTGTTCTGGGACATAGTCCCTTAAGAACAACAAATATGTACAATTAAGGTATACAATGTGTCTGGCCAAAAGACCAAATGATCATGATTAATTGTTATTTACAATGGTGTAAGAAGTAAGAAAAGAAAATAATAAAATAAATCTTCAGATACATACATTTGCTGAACAGAACTATGTTGAGTTTTATTGCGAATGCAATTTAACTTAAAAGGCATGTGTAAAAATACATAAATAGCGAGGAAGAACAGAAGTAGGAGAATTTGCGACTCCTACGCCTCTATTGTATCAACTCTTATTTATTCATAACGCTTTGTCTCACTTAAAGAATGGTATGGTTAACATTTCCATATGAAAGTAAATTTAATATATAGTTATTAGAATTAAATTTTTCATTCATAATTTTTTTTATTCAAATGTAAAATTTCTAAGTTGGTTTTGCAAGGCACTTCAATATAACTAAATTTTGAATTTCACATATTTCAAGCCATTAAAATTATTTAAAATACGTTGAATATTTATTTAAAGAAAGGAAGTTCTTATTTCCATTTAGATGTTGGAAGGAAACATAGTTCTGAGATTGGGAAAACCCAGGTTTTCTATTTTCCTCTTTTTTTTTTTCTTTTTTTTTTTTTTTTACTATGTTTGTTGAATTGAAATTTTCATTTTAAAATAACTTATAATTTATTTTTAACATATTCAATTATATTGTATTTTAATGCTGGAACAAAGGAATATTATCAATAGCAGGGAACATGGATTAACAGGAAGTGGTTCTCAGAAATGTATGTTTGTAATCTTGTTCAAACGTCGAACATCACTTTATCGGATATTGCTTTATTAACAGGCATGATTGAGTACATGTTGGTTCGCTAATTGCTTATATTCGAGGCAATTGCCGTATTTATGGCTGTTTAAAATATTTTAAATTTTGGTCACTAATTTAAAATTAAAAAATGTATATTAGTTTTTCATCCATACGGTTATAGAGATTTTTTGTTTTTTATTTTACATTTATTAGGATTTTAACAAGTAGTTTTGATCAACAGCTATTAAACTCTGTATATATAAATTTTTTAGAAAGGAAAAACTGAAAAAAAAAATGTTCCATTTTTTATAATAGAATAGAAAGTAATTTTTATTATAGGACTAGATCCCTTAAGAATAACAGGTTTGTACAGTTTATAATATACACGACTGGCCAACAGACAAAATGAACTTAATTAACTAATGTTTACAATTATGGATGAATATATATACAAAATAAAAACAATATTTATAAAATAATTGTGTTGAAATAAATGAGTTTAAATATAAAACATAAAGAAGAAGAAATATAAATAAATAAATATTTACATAATTCTAATAGTTAGTCTTCTAAGAATAATATAAACTTTGAAATAATAAACGATCTTTATCTGGTCAAGAATTAATGAAAAATAAACTAATTAAACATAAATAAAAATAATATACTACAATAATAAGAAACGAACTCTTCTAGTGGCAATATAAAAATTTAAAAAGGAGAGGGATGGAGCTTGGCGGATGTTTGATGGGAGGGAATTCCAGAAACTAGTCGAGTGGGCCAGAAAGGAGCATTCATATTATTTGAATGAATTCAGCGCAATATAATGGGTATAGATTGATATTGAACTTATGGACATTTTCAGAATATATTACTGTGTTTCATAAATGGTTTTGTTTATTCGATTTAATAAAATAGATTAAGAAATAAGAACTGTACATTAAATTGATGCATAAAATGTTCACATTTATAGTAGAAGATTATACTATTTCATGGTTGTTAGGCGTACGCAGGATTTTCGTTCAGGGGCCAAGAAGGTTTAAAATCGTTTGTGGGATAGGAAAATATGAAGCTATTTTTTCTTAAAACCCCTTCTACACGCATATTAATTTTAAAATTAAGTACGTGTTTGAAAGTAAAAACAGCCTCTTAACTATACTTTTTATCCTAATGCCTTATTTAGTTTTATAATTTTTTTGTTGTCGCACCAATGATTTAGGGTGGACCATCACACCTACTTCCTTCCTGCCTACGCCAATGTATATTTATTTATGTATTATCCCTATATTTCGGTAGCCAATCCCAAGATACCGAACTTATCCATAACTGCGTAATGAGATGAATTTAAACTACAAAAGATTATCGAAAATCATTGATATCATGCCAAGAAAGGCGTAACAATCTAGAAAGATGTGTTAAAATTTTGTGATTAAAATGTATTAAAAAAAAAAAAAATTAAAAATGTTAAATTTCATAATAAGGCCTCTACGCTAAAAGCAAAAGGCATAAGAGAAGATAGAAAAAAAAGTTATATTTATATATTTTATCATGCTTAAACAAAGAAAGAACAATTAAAAAGAAAATGGTCAATTCAGTTTCTGCGAACCTAGTTTGTTTTTTAAACAATATAATTTCTATTTAAAAAAATCTATTTCCATTGAGATAGCGATTATTCAACAGAATTCCAGATAAAAGACTTGGAAGGGGCGATAATTGAAATGACGTTTACGACAGTTATTGCGAGGAGTCGCCTCCTGAATGTTTAATGGAGGGGGTTTGTTAGTCCAACCGCCAGCCAATTGGACGACTGTCGCCCGTGTTTGCCTCCTTCTGATCCGTCCAATTAGATCCCTCCTAACAATAAAAAAAAGAAGGAAAAGATAAAGAAAAACGGCGCCCTTAGAAAACCCAATCATATCGTGGTCCAGCGCAATTTCTTTTGTTGTAATCCTTCTTTTATCTTTCCACATTATTTTAAACACACGGTTTTACTCATTTTTCAATAAATAAGTGAACTGCGCTGTCACATTTATATATATATATTATATATATATATATATATATATATATATATATATCTTTTATTAAATAGCAAGCTTATGAAGCTTAATATAAGGATTTAACAAATGTATGATAGACGTTTCATCTGAGCTTTAAGGAAAGGTTCAAGAATAGTAATAAAAGAAAACAAAAATAGTGGATATAATAATTAATTTGGAGGATTACACGAAAGGATACGAAAAAATATAAATAGGATATGTAAAAATATAAATCTGAAAATAAGCTTAATGCAACTTCCCCATAACATTTCCTTGGCATATATTATTATTCCGACTAGTCTCTAGGCTACTGTTCTTCGGGTCCTGAGTTTGAATCCCGGCCATGACAGAATATTATTTATTCTGTTAATTTAGCCGGGGAGGGGGCGACCCTAGGTTATGGAGGGTTCCTGGGGCAGACCCAGCCTCTTTAAAGTGGGTACCCTAATTGGAAAAAAAAACCCAGCAGCTGAGCGCGATCAAGGCATGGCCGTTGGCCTCGAAACACTACGAATCTCTGTATGTACTGAGCCGAAGATCCTTCATGGGCTCTAGTGATACATGGTGTTATTTATTTTTTTTATTCTTCCAGTACTACAACTCAGTAATGAGTCAAGGCCTGCCGTAACATCAACCGCCAGTCCTCTCGGTTTGCCGCCACTGCCCTTCAGTTTCTGCCCTCCCCTCCTGCCACTCCATCGGCCCCACCTTAGTCTCGGCTTCCCATCTCTCTTGCCATGTATTCTTTCTTCTAAAAATTTCTTTGTGACCTGGTCATTCTTCATTCGAGCAACATGGCCAGCCTAAGGAAGCCCTCCAATCCTTATAAATCTGACAACATTTTTATCTGTTCTTATTTTGGGATTCGTTTTATCGTTTTAATAACTTCTTTTTCATCACTAAGCAGAGTGCCATCAGTACCTCTACATGCGACTATTTGTGGTCTAAATGGCTTCCGGCTGGTATTAACCCGCTTATAAAACTTCCTTGTATCGTTGAGATTTTTAAGGTACTCAATTTCTTCCAGTTGATCTCGTCCCATTTTCTCTTCTTCCTCTGATGCAGTCTTCTCTGGTAAATGTTATACGATGTTAAATAAATCTATTGATTTTATTTTACTCGTATACGGTAACTTTGTTTCATTTTGATAAAAGAGGAGTTCCTTAAATTTGAGTCTTTAATTTAATATAGGGTCAGATCTTTCTATGGAAAACCGGGTCTCTAAAAAAACCGGGATTCCTGGTTGTTGTTTTGCGGAATTTATAATTAATTCATTCAAAAGTAATATAATATCATCAGAATTATTAATGCTTTTATTTACTTTATTAGATTGGAATATTAATTTATTGCTATCGGGGAAGTCTCCATACAATAGCAGTGTGTTCATAAATCATATTTAGTAGACTCTTTTCTTCTAACTGTTATAAACAAACAATATACAAATACATGTATGAATACAATAAAAATAAATTTAGCTAAAATATATATCCATTACTTAAGACTCCAAAAAAATAACAAAATAATAATAATAAATAAATAAAATAAATTTTTAATTAAATTAACTATCACAAAACGTCTTAAATTTAAACTTTAAAGTATAATCTGGTGTTAAAGTATTTTTTTTTCGTATTTTCAGGGGGTATATTTTTGAGAAATATGTAGAAATTTATTTACTGTACTAATAACTTTATTTTTATATTACAGAAAAAATTTAAGAAAACAAAATGTCAGAATTCTATGTCATATATTTGAAAATGCCCTATATCCTCTAACAATAATACCAAAAATACCATTATTTAAGTCATCTTCGTTTAAAATATTAAGAAGCTTGGTTATACCTTGAACATGGAAACTACCTACCCTGGAATCCTGTTTTCAGTTGTTGTAAGCACAAAAGGCGTTTTCGTTATACCATACCGCATAACAAATTGAATTTACATTAAACCGACTTTAGACTATTAGGTAATTAACTTGTCGCATTCGGAAATTACTATCAGTGTACTAGTTGTATGCTTAGTCATATGTTAACATATTACGCTCCAAATAATTCCTATATAAAATCATTCATAATAACCTACGCACATTAGAATAATAAGGTACGCTATCATTTTTTTTTTCGTTTTTTTTTTTTGCATATGGATGGCGAAAAATGAATAAATAACTTATTATAGAATATTTACTAAGAGGCCTTGCTGCAAAGTCATTTTTTGTTTCATGGTTTCTGGAAATCCTCCTGTCAAAGAAAAACACAGTTTTAGTTTAAAAAAATTTCTGGATCGAAATAATGATAAACTGGTGCATTTATCATCAGGAAAATAGTAATTGTGATAGTAGAAACATAATAAATAAGTGATGAAAATAAACTAAATTTTTATTTTTTAATATTTAATTTTTGTTTTGTACACTCGTCAAAATAATCTTTAGGGAAACTACTCAGTTTCGCTTAGTACTCACTAATCGCCAATCAAGAAATAAATTATAATTGCAATTATGAATGAAAATTGTAAGTAAGGATATAAGTAAAATAATTCTCTCGTACTGAAATGGAATGTTTAGAAATCAAACTTAGTTTCAGTGTGCTTATTTAAAGCTTGCATTTTGATTATAAATTTACATACATATTATATATTCTTAAAACTAAGTCAGTAAGAATCTTTAAACTAAACGTTATATTTTTTATACAGGTATCGAGGCGCTTCGTGTGTTCAATCAAGGAAATGTAAGTGATTTTTTTTTTTTTTAACTAACAATTTTCTCATCAATTGTAATTATGATTTTTATGGTGCTGTTTTATATCTTTGAGTTCAATTCTTTAACGTTTTGGGTTTTTTACTAATGCAATATTGGTTTTACTTTATAGTTAATTCACGCCTATTCTGTTTATTTTTTAATTATTGAATGTTTATGTTCATGATTCTCAAAACATTAATGTATACAGGATTTTTTTTTTTAATTAAGTACTCTAAAATTCATGATTTCTTATCACCTTTTCTTGGTCAGGGAATTCGTTGTTGGTATTAAATAACGTCTTTCAGTACATTCCTTAAAATTGTTTTTATTCAATCCACATTTTCTCTTCGAATCAATGCGACTAGACTATCTGTATCTGTATACTGTATTATCTATGCTTAGTTCTTTACCTACTTAATCGCATTTTAATTTTCATATAATTTTCGCGATGTTTTCCTTCATTGACTTTTTTCTGTATGTTTTTATTTTTGGTCATGCCGTTTAAATAGGATTTTCATTTGATTGGGACAATTTTATTGAAATTATGAAAAATATTTGCCTGAGGCAATAAAGTTTTAGATACGTGAAATAGAACGATTTTAATTATGTTTACGACGTTTCAAGCCTCCCTACGCCGTTACACTTATCATTGCGATTTCCCTTGGGCCGTGTTTAATTATACTGATTCCTCATTGTTTTTTTAATAATTATTATGGTATAAATTTAAAAATATAAAAAGTTTTCTATTTTTCAGTCCCCATTTTCCTTTTATCTTAAATATAATCTAGATTTTATTATATAATTTTAATTTTTTATAGATATCTTATTATTCCATTCTAATGATACCTTAGAAAATATTTTATAATTATCGATTTATTTAAATATGTTATTCCTTAATTATGTGGAAGAATCCATTATTGATAGTCAATCAATTCTCGATAGGAAAGAGAGGAATTTAGGTTATTTGGAATTTCATGGAACTATATTTTTATTTCATTTTTGTGTAACCGTGTTAAAAGTTTAAAAACATTACTCAAATTTAAATTTAATTATGGTTCCTATGAAATAATACTATTATAATATAATAAGAGTATTATATTACAATTATAATTTTAGAATTTTTTTTTTTTTTGTTTTCTAGCATTTGCACGCTAGTATTAGACACCCTTGGCTGATAATTTTTTAGTAAATTTATTTCTGCATTTTATAATCAATGTTCGTCAAGAAAAAAAGATAAATAAATAAAAAACAAATTATCAGTAATGATTTATATTTGGAGGTATAACTCTTCAGTGACAGAGATTTAAGCTACGGTAGTGACGAAAAATTATTGATTAATTTGTGAGCCTGGGTTTCATTAATTTATTTCTATTGATTTGAACTAATATGTTGTTGATAAACTTATTCAACATTTAATAATACATTAGTCAATTACTCAATCTCAAGATTTTGTCAGCTTTCTTTCTTGAAGTTTTGTTAAGTTCGAATTTTGTTCTTTTAATAGTGACTTTGTTCTTATAATTTTCTGTTTCGTTGCATATATTGCCATTTAAATTATTATATATGTACGTATATTGTTACTAATATATTTATATAAACAGCCATTCCACGATTAAGCACCGTTATCCTATGTCATTAGGGGCATGACATCTGATTTCGTATTTTCCACCTAGTCTCCAATTTTTCTCAGATTCTTACCACACATAACATTGCACATCTATACACAGTTATGAATATAAATTAACACAATTACTCACAGAACACAAAAACACATAACATTATCATAAACGATTTAGCATCATACAGAGTTGATTGCGAAAGATTTCATTTAATAAAAAACGGCATCTGGCTAGTGACGGAACAAAATTTGCTTTTAAGTTTCAAGTTCAAGGCAGTCTTACTTAAATTCGTTAAAACCATAGACTACGACTCACTGACCAAAGATGGGAAGCGAAGGTAATTATTGTTGCTTTATTTTGGTTTATTATTTTCAGTAATAAACCTTTGTAATCGAAAAAAAAAAAAAAAAAAAAAAAAAAAAAAAACCTCCTCTCCCCTCAGCCTTCTTTCTTTCAACAGCCTTGAAGGCATGCGTTTCAAGAAGCGTAGAATACGAATAACGAATGAATTCTGAATTCCGTTTGTCCTAATTAATAAATAAATACCAAAAATTTTATAGAGAATTACATTTTCTACAAAATGAAAAAAGAATCATTGAAATTGGTTCAGAACTGGCAGAGATATAGCGTTTTGAAATTAACAGTTTTACATGCCATTTTCTTTTGAATCATTTATTGCTTTTCATATTACTTAATTGCCTATTTACAGATTTATAAACAGTTTTACCCTATTATTTGGAAGTACTAAACTAACCCTAACCCCCATTTGGAAGTAATAAACCATTGTGTAATAATTTTCAGCGTTTTTTATTTTATATATTTATTTTTTTATTATGAACTTTTTGGTTTGATTCAGTTTCTTCTTCTTTGTTTTTCTTTACATTATTTTGTATTTAAGTGTTTAAATTCAATAACTTTTTCATGTGTTGATTAATATTATCATATTACCTTACCAGTTACATTGTATACCATTAAGGTATGGAACATGATGTTATCAACCATGTAAAGAAAAGATTTTAATATATATATATATATATATATATATATATATATATATATATATATATATATATATATATATGGTATATATCTATGCAACTGATTTATTACATTTTATTTACTTTGCTTAAATTACTTTCATATCCAGATATTGAAATAGTTATCGGTGAAATTCTATAAAATAAATTAAATAGTTGTGTTTGTTTTCCTGAAACTATGAATAAGAAAGGTTGTTTATAACAAGAATATTTAGTATTCTATACCAGTGATTTATAATTTTTTGTTGTCCATTTAGGTTAGTAGCTTGTACCGCATTAACAATTAATATTTATGGATATATATTTATACTTAACCGTTTCTCGCTATGACTCTCATTAGCGAGGAGAAAGGTTGGTGCGAAGTTTGGAGTATTCTCCCCCGAGAGTGCCACCATGGTCTGTAGGACTGGAGTATTGATCAGAGAGCAGCAGTTTGCAAGGTTTCGAAATGAGGCTGAGTTTGACACATATTGTTTTCATGTCCCTATCGAAACACCTGTACCATTTGTCTTGTTCATTGTCTCCTTCATCTAGTCCATGATATATCTAAGCCAAGTCTATTCCGATATCGGGTAATAGATACATATTTGTGTTTGTTAAGAGCTACTACTGAAATTCCAAGTTTGTCCCTTCCTCTTGAATAAAACCACAAAAAAATAAGCGCGCATATCAACGGGACTAAGCTAGATAATATATTTGAATATCTATTTTGTCTCCGCGTACTTGCCTGTTTATTATTTTTTATTGCTGAGTCAATAGGTTTCTTGTAATTACTATGAATAATATTCCTATATTTTATTTTTATATAAATCTTTGCCAATACATGTATACCATTCTTATCTATTCGTTTCACACAGTCATATCCATGAACGCTACGCTTTCATTTAGTGTCTTGAATGTGTGCAAGGTTTGAGAACTAGCTAGTACAGATTAACTTTTTTATCTTGATGACCGGACTGCCCGGCATTCCTCTCAAACAGTTGCTGATTTGTCTTCTGTTGATTTTTATTTTCAATACCGTATAGTAGAAAGCAACTTTTTATACCCCCTACTGCGCATGAGCGGACATGGCTTCATTTCCAGATAAGGTCCGGGTCTTTCATGATAACCGACGAGTGAATTCAGTTGTATATCTCAGCACTCCTCTGGTGCGATGAATTTCCTTCTTTGCTATTTACAGTGTGGGGTTTTTGATATTCATAGTTATATTTATAAATCAGATATCAACTTGTGAATCGTCTATTTTAATTCCTTCTTCAAGTAGTATACTTGAACATTTCTTCGTAAAATTTTCCTTTGCGTTGCTTCCGTATTTAAGGCCCTTAATTTTTAAACTGATAATCGTTCTGTTCTTGTAGCTATTTCCAATTTATAAGGACCGCTCGTAAACATCTCTTAAAACCACAGGAAACTGATTTAAAGTGATCAGTAACTCAAAGATCTTCTAAAATACTAAGTTTCATTCCAGATGAGCAATAATCCAGTCCATTTTATGGGGACAATTATTTTTAAAAAATCAATTTTTCATCAATCCTACTTTCAAAAATACAACAGCTAAGAAATCCGCAATTTTGTTTTTTTAATTTACATTTTTAAGGAAAGAATTTTTGATATTTTCTTATAATAAGGAACTGCTGTTATTTCAGCGGTGGGGCGCCCTTGGGGTAAGAAGACCCTTTCTGATTCAGCTCATTAAGCTTAACCAGCCTTTAGAAAGTGGGTACCCTAAGTTTGGGGGAAAAACCTGACGGCCGAACGTAATCTCGGCCTAATAGGCTCCTTGCTCGGCCGTTGACTATGAACTGTTTTGAATCTTCTTATGTGTACTGGAACCAAGAATCGTCATGGGTTGTGCGGTATAGAAAAAATAAATAAATAAATAGCTGTAGCAAAAATATAAATTTAATATTTCTACTAAGATTTATTTTTTCATTGTGTTTGACGTGTTGCCCTTCTAGGTAAACTTTGGAACAAAAGTTGATCCATTATATTCTAAGAAGTATATTATTTTATTTACGAAAAAGTGAACTGAAATTAATACTATGTTTACTTAAATGCATATTTAAATCCAAAGTTAATACAAGAATTCATTTAAAATTCAATTCCCACTTGTCTCACTAACAATAATTCTAAGAATTATCAGTCCCATGGCTTAATTAGGTTTTTGATTCACCAATAGAACTGAGTTGAATCGGTGCATGGAACTGAGAAATTAGATTTTCACGCTCTATCTTTAAGTAACTGAAACGATACTGAAAACTAAATCATTTCAGTGTCTATTACAAGATCAATATTTCTGAAAGAATAAACGTATTTTGAGTCAAAACCAGACTTAGAATGAAAATTAGCGGCAGGAGACTGCCAATTCTTTTTGTACGTACCTTATTTTAGTTATTCACTTCGTGCTGATAAGGATGAAACTGGAACAAGTCTTATTGAATACTTATAGTTTTTTAAAGGTTTCGTCTAATCATTCATCATATCAGACCGCCTGGATGCTTCTTTTTATTTCCAAGCTATAAAAAAAAAATGTTATAATAATGACCAGTACGTAAAATGCTATTAACAGAATCAATAGATCTTGTACATCTTTTTTTTTTGTTATATTTTCTTTATTATGTTCAGCATTTAGAAAAAAACATAAAAATTAGCCTTAATCCACACTCAAAATAAGGATTAAATAAATTAAAAAAAAAATTAAACTTTTTTTCTAGAATAATAGGTAAAACCGTTAATTGCAATAAACGAACAATTACCATATCACCTTTGTGACCATAAGTTGCAAAGAAAACTTATCTGTTGCTGTAAATCTATTGGTAAACTGAACTTCCTCGTATACCTGCCACAAATAGCCTAATGCCTTTTTTAATATTATTGCCTTTAATTTATTTTAAAGGATTATGGACTTGATAGAAATATGAAATCCCTTTCTTTCTGTTTCATCCACGAATTTAGAAAATTCGAAAAAAAAATCATTGTCCATCAGAATGAACAGATAGAGAATGATATTGACGTATATACAAGCGTATCTTGAATTTTGGTTTATTATTTTCAAATATGAACCTTGAAAATAAAAAGCCTTTTTATGAAAATAAAAAATACCCCCCTTCAAAATTTGAGGGATTACGTTTCAAGATGCGTTGAATCCGAATAAGGAACAGAAAAAGATTTTAGTTTGTCCGCCGTCCAATGTGGCATTTCTCCGATACTACTGGACCAATTTTTTTGAAATTCGCCACAAAAATAGTAGGGCATTCAACGATGATCCTAAAACTTAGACGTTAATATCGCCTGGTTATTTTGAAGATAGAGAAAAAAAATCTTAGTGTTTATTAACCAAAAACCGCGAATAATTATAAAAAAGAGAAGAAAAAAATTGAAATTTTATTTATAAATACGCCCATAACTCAATTACTTTTGATGATAGAGAAAAAATGTTAGGTATTCTGGAATCAAAAATTTTTATTAATTATTTTAATGAAAATCGAAAGAAAATAAAGTAATGGGAAATAGTAACGCAGTCTAGTATAAATGCTTTTGGTTTATTATTTTCAATAATAATCGACCAAAAAAAAAAATTACCCCCCTTCAAATTATGAAATATTACGTTTCAAGATGCGTAGAACCCGAATAACGAACGAAAAATCCCTTTCTCTTAATTAATAAATAAATAAATTTCTTCAAAATGAAAAAAAGAATCATTGAATTCGGTTAAGAACTAGCAGAGATATAGCATTTTGAAATAGCAGTCGTGTATGCCATTTTCCTTTAAATTATTTATTGCTTTTCATATTAGTTAATTGCATATCTACAGCTTTATAATCAGTTAAACCCTAATATTGTTATTTGGAAATAATAAACCCTTGGGTAATAATTTGCAGCGTTTTTTGTTTGTTATGTAATATCATTGATAGAAAAATATTAAACTCTTTTGCATGTTTCATATGATTTTAGACCAGCCACTTTCTTTCATTGCGATTTCTTGAACGAAAATATTATTGTTTTAGATAATGTATATTGAATTTGAAATATATATATATATATATATATATATATATATATATATATATATATATATATATATATATATATATATATATATATGAAAGCCCTCAAGCTGGATAATCCTTAAATATAACAGGGAGAATGTAGTCTAAATAGTTAATATATATATATATATATATATATATATATATATATATATATATATATATATATATATATATATATATATATATATATATATATATGTGGGTATAAAAACACAAATTATTTGCTCGTCTTGGAATAAAAAATTAAAATTAAAAATAAAATCGAACCTTTACTCGCTTCCCCTCTGCGGGATATTTGGAGACAGAAGTGGATCGTTATCTTCTGGCTTCGGGATGATCGGGTAAATTTCAATCTATTACTGAACATAAAATAAAATTCTCTTAGCTGCCAATTACTGATAATGAGTCATTTTAATAAAAATATTAGGCTTTTCCACCCCGTCTTTGTTCGTTATAGAAATAACACTATAAAAACTGGAAGAGATTTTAGATCGGTAGAGCGTAAAGGGGTAGTTTAGCGTAGAGGGAAGTTTAGCTGTCCTTGATAAAATATTTAACTGTAAAACTTTACTAATTTAATGAGGAAGAGAGGAAGCGGAAGGGCGCGGTCTACTTCTCTTTGCACGGGAGTCTTTGCTAACCCTACAATAATCTATTTATCTCCTCTCTTATCTCTTTAGCAGATGTATATATTCTCATGTAGTAATTCTCCTATGCCTTTTCATTTATGTAATCCTTATCTTATCCGTGTCTTTTATACAATACTTACATTTTCGTTAAAATAAAAAAATATGGAATATGTGTGAAACTAAAGTTCCAAGAGATCAAGTTGGATGATCCATATTTTACGGATTTTTTTTTATGGCTTTCAAGATAAAGAAAGGTGAAATAACTTCCACAATTCGAGGAGAAAAATAGTCCTTGTAGCAGTCAAAAAGAAAACAATAGAATAGTCTTTAACTATTTCGGACCTTCATTCTGGATTATTGTCAAGGCTGCTAAAGAAAATGCAGCTCGGATAGGACATGTTTCTAAGATATATGAAACAAAATATTTAATTGTTTCCCTTTTAGCCGTCTGCCGGACTATTTACCTCCTTAATTTTCCAACGATCAAACATATTAATATTAATTATATATTGATATTAATTATTGATTTATAAAAATACTTTATTGCAGAAATAAAAGTCTTTTTATTTTTTTATTTCGAGTTCTGCAACTTGCATCACATTTCGAAACTTAGTATCTCTAAACGCTAGTCCTCCTCCCTCTGACTGCCATGCCCTCTCTCACATTCTATATCCTCATTTTGCGGGGTCTTCCTCGTCTTCGCCTTTTCTCCGGGCAGTACTTCAGCAGTCTATGTGGCCTCCGCGTCTCGTCCATGCCCGTATCACATGAATCTCTTCTTTGATATTTCATTTAAGATATTACTATTTTCTTATTTCCACATTTGGGATTATTTGCAGCCTGAATGTGCCGTAGGCTCTTATACTTTTTATTTCGTAAGAAGCGACACCTGTTTGCTCCAGAGAACACCATTCAGGATACCTATGACCCTTCTACCATTCCCAATTTTATTTTCGATTTCAAAAAGTATTGGAAATATGAATATGTGAGTTTTCTGTCTTTGTATAGTCAAGTATTTTTGTGTTTAAAGTCCTTTTCTATTCCAAGTGCGGCAAGCAAGACGGATTATTTTCCTGATCGTAAGAAAAAAAGAAGGTGAAATTCGCATCTGAACTGGGGTCGCTTGACTCAGGGATTTTAAGACAAATACGTCTTTATGCTTATACCTTACTGTCAAATCTATATTATTTTTCTTTATTTGTTTAAAATATAAATCCTTGTAATCGACAAAAAAACTCTGCTAAAGGAACCCCAGACTGAGATTTTCCCTCCATTTGTAGAGGGAAAAGCGGAATCCGAGACATTCCAGCACCTCTCTCTCGTAGCTTCGTCACTGGTGTGAGCCAGTGGAGGCTGAGTAGGGCGCAATAGCCACAAATATCAAGTACATGGGTGGAGGATCTGACCAGTATCAGAACTGCAGTATAAATGTTAACAAACGTTTCGAGGCCCCTGCCGTTTCAATCTTCAAGAAGGATTGTAGGGGTGCGTAGTGCTGGATAGGGATTGTGCTAGGATGAGGTTTAGGATGATGAATAAGGTTCTGATTGAATTTGGTAATTTTGGATGGTACCAGGTCTACAATAAATGGAACATTAAGGTCGTGGTAAGGTACAGTTGGTAACATAATAAGAACCATTAAACATTGTTCGGAGGACTTTGGATTGAAAGGATTGGATGCGTTTGATATTAGAATTTTTAGCTAACCTAATTCTAAACCTAATGATTTGGTTTTCAAAAAATTTGAAAGTCCATCCATCCTTTCTAAATTAGGATTGTTTTTTTTAAATTGTTACTAATCAACAAATTAATATTGTACTATCAACAAAATAAATAGGGTTGCGCGAAAGAGTCTAGCATACTTATTAAAACTTCATTGATGTTTTTAGTAAATTATAAAATACTTTCTCTATATGTTGCTGGTGTTTTGAAGTGTTTTTCAATTTAACTCAAGTTGGCTAAGACTTTCTCAGAATTGTTAAAAAACTTTATCAAGTTGAGAGCTGCTTTGCTTGAGGTACTTCCATAATTTTTCAATTTTGTTTGGTTCTTTTACTGTTACATGACGTTACAATTGAGACGTTGATTTCCAAAAGATACTAAAGGACATTTTTTACGAAATTGATTTTTTTACATATTTGTAATCTCCTCATTTAGTTTTATCTAAATATTCTATTTGATGTTATCTGATGAATTCTCAAGTCCTTAAAAAACACAGATTTAGAACTGCGGTCAATTTCTAAAAGTACTAATTACGCATTTATTTTCGTTCCAAATCATTCTAAAAAAATTCATTTCATAACTTTAATATGATGTTATTATTATAGTAAAAAAAAATTCTAAACTTTAAGTCAAAAAGACCCAAATTAGCTAGTTTAATAATATAGTAATGAGAGATTTTCGCGCTTCCTGTAAAATTTCCTAGAATGGATATAGTACCTTTTGGAAATCAACGTCTCAATTGTTTTAATGTACATAATATAAAAGTAATTTTTTAGATTATAAAAATGGACGATTTTGATCGAAAACGAAGGAAATTCTTTTCAAATGGACGAAAGTTGATGTTCCCTGAAAGAATATTCCGTGGGTTAAGGTTTTCGATTAATGGAGGAAGTTTAGTTATAATGTAGTTAATTCGGTGTTGTCATGACTCTCTTATTTACTGGCATCACGCATCAGCCACCAACCGTTAGAGTTGTTATATAGCTAATGGTATTAGCTGATACCATGATTGAATGTTGAAATGAAAAATTTTTTTTATAGTTTCACTTCTAATAATTAAAAAAAAAAATAAGCCTCGTATGATAACAAAGCCAATGAGATCTTTAAAAATAAATATATGGGTCATGTATTCGGTTGTAGGAAAAAAAAAAAAAAAAAAACCTGTACCACTACATGAAGAGGGCTTGGGCTCAGTACATATAGAGAGAGATTCATACTGTTTCTAGGCCAACGGCCACGCAATGAGGTGATTAGGTCTTGATCACGCTCAGCCGTCAGGTTTCCCCCCCAATTTTTCGGTACCCACTTTATAGAGGCTGGGTCTGCCCCAGGAGGGTCTCCATACCCTATGGTCGCCTCTTGACTGAAGTAACAGAATAAATAATATTCTGCCTCAGCCGGTATTCGAACCCAGGACCCGGAGAAAAGTAGGAAAAGTAGACTTTTGCTCTATCCCCTAGACCACGCCTCTCCCGGTTGTATAAAAAAAAAAAAATCATTCCGAATTGTGTGTATCACAGCACCATACACACAATTGGGAATGTTTTTTTAAAATTTAATATAATTTTTAAAATAAATCTAGGAATTAAACTTTAAATTAAATTAAGAAAAACACAACTTGTGTGCGCTTTAGCAATAACAACAAATTTTTAATGCGGTTTGAAGAAGTATCGAAATCATTAATTGAATGAAGCGGCCTTTTTTAGGCTACCAAAACTAATTTATTTCGTATGCTACGAAGGTTTGTTCTTTTATAATTTACTTCAGTAGGATAGTTGTTTTAATCAAAGCCAACCAAAAACGTATTACTTTTTTTCACTCGTCTTCAATGCAAATGGAAAAAAAATCATAGATTGTACCCTTTTATTAATACGATCGAAATGACTTCTTTGGTTACTTATCTAAGATTATTTTTTGTTCAGAATTAATGATACACTAAATTACTTTTGTTCGCCTGTAAAATGATTCTATTTCAATATTCGCCTTATAAATCGTTAAGTCTTCCTCATAAATAAGTGGTTTTGTTACTGTTGTGCGAAGAAAAAGTCATCCCTTATACTTATAATTTGCTGCTAATTTCTTAGAATCTTACTATGTTAAAGATGTATGGAAATTTATGAAAAGCAAACTTCTTAAGAAACTTTGGTTTTATTTATTTGTGTTTATCTTTACTATGGTGTTCTTGATTTATATTAATAAAGCTTTATTTTATGTTACGAATTGCGCGATTTCTGTACTAAAAATTCTTATACCGATGCCTATTGTATGAATAAACTACATATTTCATTATGAAAATACCTTTATGAAATTCTACCCAGCAACTGAAAATCATGGAATCACTTTTTCCTGGAAGAACTATGCCTTGGATATCTCCTTTCGATCCTTTTTCACCTTTATTATATTCTTCAGATATTTCCATTTGAGACCCTTTGACTGCTTGTTACTTCCACAATATTTCTCCTCTTCGAAGAAAGCCTGTATGGCGTATAGTGTATATGATTGAAGGTTGTAACTATAATAAATAGTTATTACTCTCATTATTTTTTTTTCAATATTTTGCTTTTCCCACATATCCCTCATTCTCTTTTTAATTTACAATATTTTCGGTGCTGTGTAATTTATCAACTCAACAAATTGGGGCTGCCACTCTCGATTTTTCTCGAAATGAATGATCGTTTTGTTACTGAGCCAGCCATATTTCTATTTTGTTACTTTCTAAATGACTTTGATACCTGAAGGTAATCTATTATTATCTGAAAATCCTGAAACTTTATTTTCAAATTATACATTGTTTTACTAAATAACTAAACTGAAGAATGTTGGTAGAAGTGTCTCTAGCATTTGGTGAATGCCTTTAGCTCTTTCCTCGTTACTTCAAAAACTTTTTCAACTTTATTGAATTAACATTTTTTTTTCTTTTTTAAAACTTATAGATTATCGTTTATTTATTTAATAAATGCTTATTTCGGGTCACATTGTTAAAATATTCATAGATCCATGTTTAAGAATTTTACCTTTTTTTTCGAAATTAAATTAAATTCGAAATTTAATATTCTAATGAATGTAGTAGTTGGAACTATCTCTTCTCTTTCTTTATATTTTTAGTTATTATAACATAAATTATCACTTTCATCAATTATCACTTTCATATTTAAAATCTGTTTCCAAAATAACTTTATTAGAATTGTACAGAATTTCCATATTAAACTATAATATTGGTCATATAATCATGCACTCTTATTTACACAGATCACTTATATAAGAATTATTTCGTCTATTGTTGTTAAAAAATATTCTCTATTTCAATATCACATAAAAATTGTTTCAACATTTTTACTGCTAAATTTTACTATTTTAATAAAGTTATTTCGGAAACAGATTTTAAATATGAAAGTGATAATTGAATTCTAAATTGTTCATAATATTTGATATTTTTTATGTAGTTGTGTTTATAATATTAAATTGTATTTTAGATGATCTTTTAATAATCTGAAAATGAGGCAAAGAAATTACCTCGAAACGTTATAATCAAGTTTTATTTATGTTATAATAAATACAAATATAAAGAAAGAGAAGAGATAGTTCCAACTACTACATTCATAATTATATTTACTCTTCTATAATAATAATTGATATTTAAATATTCTTAATTGGTCTATTATAAAATATCAAGTTAGATAGGTATATTTACGATTTAACTTTTCAACCTTTAAAATATTGTACGCTAGTTAAAAATAGTATTTCTTATATTCATGTCATTAATTCATATTGGAGATAGGCTAGAGCATGACTAACAACTGATATTGAAGCAAGGACGTTGTTGGAATCGACAATTTATGGGGATCCTCAATATTTTATTTGATGTAAATTTCATATGCGACCGCCTGCTGATAGTATTGGTGTTTATATAAAAAAGAATAATATGAGCCGCCGAACTCAGGATGAATAGGTTTTCGCTGATTGTCCATTTTAACCTAGTATATATACAGAATAAATTCTGACAATTAAAGTATCATAAAAGTAAGTAAACCATATTAGATCTTAGTTGCATATGGCTTCATATTGTTTAATTCATGAAGTGCACTTTTAGAATGGAACCATTAACTTATATACTGTAAAATTATTAATTAAAGTATAATGAGTTATATACTTAACAAATAAACTTTCCTGTTTAGATCAGAAAACTGTTGCTGACTGATTGATTATTATAACCTACAGACGGTGTTCATCTGTATTCGCAATGCATTCGACGTTTAAGGTTGTAAAAAGTTTACCCTTGCTGGAGCCATTTAGGTACTTCCTGCATTTGAGGGGTTCGTTCGCGATTAGGAGTTCTTAATCTTGATGGCCTTGTTACTAACTTTTTGAGTAATGTTATTTCATTCGTGTTCTACCGGGCTTGAAAAGTGCATTCTTATTATATTTTGAGTTTGTCGTCCTATGTCCATGAAATGTATTGAATATCAGTTGTGAAATATTTGGTATATAATCAGTACCTTCGTGCTTATTTTATAAAACCTCATAAATAAGTGGTGAGTTTTAATATTTTTCCTTTATATAAATTTCCCGATTTCAGGCGTTAGATAATGAATGGAAATTTAATGTGGATGCTCCGGCATAACATGGTTTTGCTACATTTCTGGGTGTCGGTTTATTTATTTATTTAACGTCACTTTATGCTACTGTGGCTAACCGACCGATGCTATAATGGGAGTCCTAAAGAATCTTAAAATTAGACAGTATGTTTCAGTGGGCGATTACAGATTTTATAAACCTAGTCATTCAACAAGATGGTAATAAATTACAAGATGATTTTGTGTATTAATTTCAATTACAATTTTTAGTTTTACAATCGATTTAGAACTAACGTTTACCATCCTTCAAAATTATTAAATTGAATACTTTCTGTAATGTTATCGACTATTTTTATATCTTGTGCAGGGTGTCTAGCAACAGGGAAAACCGAGAAAAGTCAGGGGTTTTGAAAACATGTGAAAAAGTCAGGAAATTTGTACTTTGGTCAGGTCCCTAGATAACATCATTTCATTTTCACTCAGACAAAAGTTCCAATATGCCTAATTGTTGATTCAAACATTAAAGAAAATCTATTAAAGTTTATATTGATATATTGATTTTAAATAATTTGTAGTCAGATTTGTAAATATTGATTATTACTAACTGCAGTATCCAAGTTCATCATAATTCATTGTTAAGTCAACTTAAACAACTACAATTTCAGCTGGTGTCGGGTAGAGTTGAATAATATCGTAAAGTAATTAGTCTTTATATATATTTTTAATCTAGTATACCATATTAATTATAACTATTCTTTTTTTTTGGTTATTTTCACCGAGATTTGGTCAGGTAAAAGACTTCTTTCAATATGGAAAAGTCAGGGAATCTCTTTGAGCTAATTTGCTAGACACCCTGTTGTGACAGTTGTACATGATGAACTGTAGTTGTTTGTATTCTGTTTTTGATAAACAATTATTTTTTTCATCGTCGGTCATTTACTCTTAATTTTCATTTTGTTTCGGATCTTTTGATATGTATATTTTTTTTTTTTCGGGTTCAATCTTCTGCTGGTTCAGAAAGGAAAAAGTCAGTAGGGTAGCGTGGAAATCAAGTGGCGTTACAATATAAGAGAGTATCAGATGATTTGGAAGGCAGCGGCGGCGGTCCGGGGGCGGTTGGTCGCCATGGCAACCCTAACGACGCTCCCCAGGCACTAGCGGTCCTGCAAACATCGCCTCGATAAGGGTCCAGTTTATCCCTCATCACTATTCCCCTCTTTCATCTGACACAGTGAGAGTAATTCCTAACTCTGATGTCGTATTTTTCCCCTCCTTGTCTCCTCTGTTAAAAGAATTTTCTTCTTATTCATCCTGGTATTTTTTAAACCGTGAATGGGATTGTAGGGATCTTTAAGGAAGAACTCTCATAGAGTAGCATGTAGTTTTGTTTTTAATATTTATTCTGCTTCATATTTGTTTAAGCACAAAAATTTTAATGCCCGCAATACACGACTTTCACTTACCTCGCTTTTTGTTTATTTATTTAACGTCACTTTATGCTACTGTGGCTAATTGGACGATGCCACAGTGGGAGTCCTAAATTTTGCCTATCCAGATTTTATTCGGGTAGGGATCTTAAACGAGTACCTGACGTTGCACAGGCTCTGGACCACCTTTTAACGTCCCCTCCGAAGGACGGCATAACTAAAGATGTTTTACTTCCATTAAAAAATTCTAGGATCACCTGCGGGTTTAAACCCGTGACCTTTAGTATAGGGGGCTGTTATGCTAGCCATCCAGTTATAAGTGACTCGCTTCTTGAAATCAAGTTTTTAATAGACCTAAAACTAAAATAACATTAATATTTTTTCGATGAGAACAATTATTTTAGATTAAATAGTATAAAAATTATCATCTCCAGTAATCAATTTAATTATGCCCTTTCTGTCACCCAGCATTAACACTATAAACAGCATTATCTTTAGCTTACCCATTTAATACCCCAAAATTAATCTAGAAAATATTTTCCTGGTTTCTCCTTCAGTTGCAAAACTTATTTTTTCATATTGCATTTTCCTTAATTTGTTATCGATCTTAACATTCATAAATGGTTGATTATTTCTAACCAACAAAATTAAAGGTACTTAAGAGAATGAAATTTTTAAAATTTATATTTTGAGCACTGTCAGGCTATTTCAAAGGGGAGATAAAATCTACATGAAATTAAACCCAATTTCATCTAACATAATATAGTAAGTTTAATCAAAATCGTTCGAGCTATTTTCGTGAAATTCTAAAAAAGGTAGAAGATATGTTGTTTAATGTGTCTCCTCTGGATTTTAGTGAAAAATTTGCTGTGACATCCCAGGCATAAAATTGAGTAAAATGTGAAATTACAGTTCCGTACGACTTTTTGTTTTCGAGCAAGATTGCCACACACAGGCCTTTTTGTGGGTCATTTGGACTTAAGGGACCCCAAAACGTTTATTTGCGATACTTTTCCTTACTACATATTCTATATATAAGTAAGCGAAAGTAAAAATCATAATATTAATTATTGATTTCTAATTCTCTAGTTAAATAGAAGTTTCGAAACATGCCATACCTAGATCTTCAGCTGCAACTGAGATTAAAATAGAATATTTACACAAGACTAAAATCCTAAAAATTAATATACTCGTATGCTACAATTTCCTTTCAATTTTTTAACACGCACCTAAAAATTTCATCTCATTACCAGCAACTCTTACACATGACTGTCAGGAGCTCATTGTAACAAGCTCCTGAGCGTCAGGTATCTGTGAAACCAACCAATACCCACCTGATTTTGAATTTGTAAATTTTGGTATAAATTAAATAAAGGTCGATGGATTCTCAAGTATATCGGTATTTAAACTTTCGATTATCATCCTTACGTAATACTAATACTTACTGATAATTTACAAGTGGTTTTTGTCCTCATAAATTTATAAACAAAACAAACAATTGTGGATATACTTAATTAATAACGCCATATTAATTATTTTCATAGCATTCTATTTACAAACACGATATAGAAAATATTGTATCTGATTTCTAATAGACTTGGCCATGTCGTTCTATATTTAGTTTTCATATTTAAGTTACATTTATTTCTGCTTGATAAAGTATGACCACACAGTGTGTCAGTAATATGTCAGTAATTTATGATATTCAGATTTTACGATTCTCACATATATTATACTTTATACAATTTGGTAACCTTATGAAATAATTTATCCTTCTGTAATATTAGTTGGTTTTAGTTCTTATTATACAATAGATAGATAAATATATCAGGTATTGTTGTAGTGAACCCTAAAGGAGTCGAGGAGGCTATTGAAACTAATAGCAATCCCTATTTATTTTTATTTTATGTATGTAATTCATGTATATAACGCAAACATACATATATGTTTATAGATCATTTAATTTTTTAATTAAAATCGAAAAGTTAGTAATGAGTCGATTAAATTACACACTGATACGATAACTGAAGAACCTTGAGAGTGACAAACATTTAAACAGTTCTAACTCAATGTTTACTAACATAAATTTACATTATCCTGACTCGAACTCTTTTTTGCAGCTGCAGCTTCGTTTTGGAATTAGTATTGCAAAATAATACACTTGTTAATAATTTTCGGACGCTAAAGTCTTTTACTGTTTAACATAAAGATATATATATATATATATATATTATCTATAAGCCCTCAAGCTGGATAATCCTTAAATATAACGGAGAGAATGTAGTATAAATAGTTACCGGAAATAGAAAGGGATGCAATCAACGTTGTCCTTATTTATGTCTCTCAGCATATTACCATTGTTACTTTATTGTGTATAATCTGTGCGGTTATGTATCTATCATAGCTGACCGATATCCTCTACATGGCTTGTATGTATGTTATATTTAGGATCAAGGGCATAGAATTAAAATAGAGGTGGGTTGGATCAATTTTTAAAAAAATGTTTTTTTGTTAAAAGTATGATGCTGCTTTCACTAATTCTATAAAATACGCTTTTATTAGCCTGAAAAGATCGTTACAATTAGTTGATGACTCCATTTAAGGATTAAGTTCTATTGCTGTGGCCAGATGGTCTTGGTATACTTAACCACTCTTATTTAGCTGCTGGTGGCCACATGGTGTCAGAACTATATCGAGATCGTATTGGATATTGCTTCCCTCTTAATCAATGTCATCTAAAAGTCAAGCCAGTAGTTTCTATTGCCTACTACCAATTACTTTTACAAAACACTTTCTTATTCATTTTTTTTTTTTTTTTAACTTACTGTGCAAGTTTGCTTATTGATAGGTAACAATGCATTTTACTTAGGACGGAATGTGGTATTAATTATAGTATGAATGAATGGTTTCATTTGCTTATATTCAAATATTTATTACATTATTTCAAAATTATAAAATTAAAGAATGAGAAGACAATGGCAGTGAGCCTTGTTGAGTTGTCTCTTTTGGTTTATTATTTTCAATAATGAACCTTTTTAATCGACAAACAAAAAAATACAAAATACCCTCCCCCCTCCTGGTTATTTTAAAATTAACGGCCGATTAAAAGTGATTTAATTTAGTAACTCAGTTAGTTTTGAAGATAGAAAAAAATTTATTTGTATTTTATAACTAAAAAAACGCGAATGATTATAAAAAAACATAATAAAGAAAATAAAAAGATTGAAATTTTATCCGTAAACACGGCCATAACTCAGTCATTTTTGAAGATACAGAAAAAAAATCTGGCGCGGGCAACACACGACTTTCACTTATCTCCGTTTTAAATGCGATTAAAGAATTTTCAAGTACAGTAAGAGATAATAATGAGTAAAACCATTAAAGAATTAGTTAAATGGAATTTCTATAGATACATGTGTTTTATTAAAAAATCTATTATATTATTATCTAAAATAATCAGTTAGTTTTATCGGCTTTTCATCACTCTCTATTAACTTTTAAAAGCTTGTGTCTAAGATAATATTTTTCCTAAAATATTTAGCTTTCAAAAGGTAATCATACATGTATATTAATGTTCTTATGTTCAAAAACAAAAAATTGCATTAAAAAAATATTTTTTCAGTTTTCTCCTTTAGTTGTTTTTTAAATTCGCACAACTTACATTTTTAGCTGTTATTTATCAATGCTAACAAGATAATTTTGTTATTTCTGTAGAATCTACAAAATATCGGCATTTAAGCCCTGTCAGACCATTTTAATCAGAACGAAACCTACATGACATGTAAGCCTATTAAATTTTACATCGATATATCGAGTTTAATCAAAATCGTCGGAACCGTTTTCGAGAAAATCGAAAAAAGTTGCAAAATGCATGGTATAAAGTGGCACTTCTAGTAAGCTCATTTTGATGAAAAAGGTTTTGTAACGTCTCGGGCGTATATTTGTCTGAAATATGAAATTTCATTTCATAGGACTTACCGTTTCCGCCCGGGAGTTACCACACACACACACAGACCTTTTTGCGGGACTTGGTTATTTGTACTCAGGGGACCCTAAAATGTGTATTTCCGTTGAAAACTGGAACTCCAAAATTTTCACAATTGCAATACTTTCCCTTACTATATATAGTAAGTGAAAGTAATATGTATAGAGTTATAGAATCAGTGAAGCATAATAAATAATTTTTTTTAAATAATGTCGGCCTGTATATTCAAGTAACAAATTATAATGGATGTAATCCCACTAAAAATAAGTTATTATTGAAGATGGAGAAAAACGAAAAGATTTTGAGATAAAGATAACGCTATGAACAAAGAGAAAAAAATAAAAAATTAAAAATCATATTATATGGTCTAGCCACAGCTTATCATATGTGATTCCCTGGTAACTCGGTTATTATTGATAATAAAAAAAAAATGTAAGGTATTCTTGAATCAGGAAATATCATTTAAATTATTGGAATGAAAATGTTAAGAAAAGAAAGGGAAGTAGCAACGCAGTCTAGTATAAATGCTTTTGGTTTAAAAAAATAACTCCCCACCCCTCAAAATTTGAGGGATACGTTTCAAGACGCCTCTTTCTCTCCTTGATCATCCACTCTGGGTACGCCAGTGGTTTTAGTTGATTCGTCATATCTTTTTTTATATTAATAAAAAGTTTGCAAGCATATATGTGATGTAATTATGCATGTTTTTCATTATATAGGAAAAAATAATTTAGATTTATATGCCGTTAATAAAATAGCTGGAAAGTTATTAAAACCTTTATTTGCTGCTGTCTTTCTTTGTTGTACCAAGTATTTCCAGAAGTTGCCCGTACATAGTAAGCAGGTGGCCGTGAACTTGACTTGCTCTATTTATAACTGCAGACCGTGTCCCCTGCTAGGCCTGTTTACACTCGTTCATTGTACTTGTACGGTCCAGTATCACCCACTGCACCTGGTTTTATCATTTACAAGTTTTATACACCATGAAATTATTAAAAAAAAAAAAAAAAAATTAAAATATTCATTACTCATTTGAATTTTATTTTTTCCGAAATAAAGTTGAAATTAACAAATGCTTTCTTAATGTATGATGTTCCACTGCTTGTTTGCTTTCAGTTTGGCTAGGCTACAAATAGTAAAAAATTGTTGAGTTTTATAATTAATCTAGTAATTATAAATGGAACCTGTTTAAGATCGAGCTTGTAAACCGAATATTTATTTTTATTTGGTCAACTCAATATTTTGATTATTGGCTGATATTTGTATGCGTCTTCGGGCCAGCTTGTAAACGCACCTTGGGGTTGCTTTCTAGAGGAGCACGTAATAATTTTATTTACTCATAATAAGTCGTGAATACTGATTGCTCAAGTAAATTGAAACCTCTCTTCAAACAACTTTTTCAGGGTTCATTGTTTTATATTCCGAATTATTTGCTTTTCAGTACATTTTTTCCGTGATTTTGCAAAAACTACTTTTTTCCTCTTTTTATTTATTCCGAAATTCCCTACTCTACGCAGATTTGTTGGATTATGTGCGTCAAGGACTTGTCAGTTAGTGGAGGTTGGATCGAATAATTTATCTGTGTCTATAATTTATCGTCGATTTCAGGCGTTCTATACATGTTCTTTTTTTTTTTTTTTTAAGTACGCCCAGATTTGGAATTTCGTGACAGCACTTCAAAAGTCCGGATTGTTTACAAGTTATTTATTCCGAAGGTCGCAAGTTCAAGCCCTAAGTTGAAACCAACGATATTCTTTATATTAAATTAAATGCAAACTTATTAACCAGGTAAAAATTCGAATTGTTTTAAATTATTCTAAACGCACTTTAGACTAAATGAAAAAAATAAAATAAAGTGTACATTTTATTTTTATGCAACTTTTTAAATATTTATTTTGAAGTCATTCATCATTCATCTCCTATCCATCAATTTCAAATATTTCTTTCCTTTGTGCTAAATTCTTGTTAATAAAACCATTTAAACTGTATATACATATAAACAAATTTATTTAATGGAAATAAAAAAAAAATGCTTTGGGGCTTCCCTTGTCATTATTTCAGTTCCTGTTCGTCGTGTTTTCTATAAATTTTGATTAATTTTCGGGAACTTAGCATGTTCTTAGGCTTTTGGTTAGGGAATAAAGTTATTGGTTCATTAAATGTTTTAAAAATAGTTTAGTACTCGTGACGCGTCTAGGGCCATTTTAATCTCTCGTACTGATTAGGCGATATTTCGATCAACCCTTGCTTGTTTTAATTTCTTATGAAAGAACAGACCGTGGATCGTCCAATTTTTTATTTCAAAATTTTCAGAACGAAATATGGCTAAGCAATTTCGAGAAGAGCGTCCTGTAAATGTTTTATCGAAGCGCTGAATTTTCATTAGAGGGAGGACAATTTTGATAAAATGCGTTAGAAGAGAGGGTAAGATATTTTTCAGAAAATGTCTATGTAGATATAAATTTTAAAATTTTGTGCGTTCTAGGTTGGAAGTAAATACAGTTTCTTTCTACACATTTTTCCTATTAATACCATAATTTCTTTAAATATTTTTATTTAGTTGTCCCAGCAATTTTCAGGAGATACACCCATTATTATGAGCTTCTGCTGGTTGCGTTTTAAAATAACACAGCAAAATATGGAGATAATGACTGGTATTTTCATACCTATATTATTATTATTATTTTCAGAGAACAACAGCAAATATGCTTTGAACTAGAGTCTACAGAAAAGGTTGTTGACTTATTACAAATAGTAGGATAAGCAATCCAGGCTTTATTTTTCAGACTAGATTTGTATGGTAGTGGTGTGAAAATAAATAAAAAAAGCGAAAAGACTTTTTCGCGAACCCAGTATATCCACGATGATAGAGAAGGAACAGCGTACAACTAGAGTCCAATATTGTAATTAGCAGTATCGACCCCACGGAGGGCTATTCTAAAAGAAAAGCTCCCCTTCCATTGTGCCTCCGATCTTCCTCATCTCTATACACCACCGTCTATTTTCACCTTCAATACTATATTTAGGCTTCTCTACTAAATAGTACGTCGAGCGTAAAAAAAAAAAAAATTCTCGTATTGAATCAATAAACTTTCAGTTAATAAATTTAAACCAACTATATATTAATAAAGGCCGCGCTACACGATGAGAATACAGGTTGTTGTAGGTGAGGTGAAATTCATGAGATTTGGTGAGAGTGAATTATCATACACTCTCACATACTTTCAACATATTTCATACATACTTCAACATACTTCATCATTTATTTTCATTTAATTTTTATTATAAATAATGATTAATTTCTTAAAATCGAGTTTATATATTAAAAAAACATGTTTTCATGATGTGTATATTACACTTGTTAGTTTTGATACAACTTTATCATTCAGTTTTTTTATTTATAAAAAAAATATGTTTAATGATATTATAGGATTTTTCAAAAAGTAATATTTGATGTCATTGTCCAATATTTTTTATTTATTTTTTTTTTAAATAAGCCTTCCCCCTATCCTGCTACTTTCATGAACTCTCTCAAGACCTCGCTTTCACTTCACCTATACATACCCCTTTTTTCACTGTGTAGCGCAGCCTTAAAGTAAAGATATTATTACCTTTATCACACATATTCTTATGTAATCGCATTTATTTTCTTATAATTCTAGCATAGTAAAAATTATGACTAAAAAAAAAAAAAAAAAAATGAAATTTTATATTTTCGTATTTACTCGTATAAGGTTGAGTAAATTAATTTAAATTATTATAAATTAATAAAATGGAGCTATTTATACCTTTATCTCTCATACTCTTATATAATCGCATTTATTTCCTTGTTGAATTACTGATTACTGATAATTATTTTCTTCTTGCCTCTTGATAACAATTACTGTTATTAAACATGAAAAAAAAAATATAAGGTACAATGAATTATTTTTATATTAAAATACTTTTTAAATTGTTCGCTGTACCTATTTTAACAATGGGCGAGAAATTTTCAAACTAACATTAATAGTTGATAAATCGATCCTTTGCTGCTGTAACTTAAGTTCAAAATTAATTATTAGTTCTTTAGTATCAGTTATTTTCACAATTTACCGAGATTTGACTCAGGCTTTCAACTTACTTAAAAAAGATGTAAATTTCATTTAATCATCGTCAGATCCATCCTTAAAGCAGGAATATATATTAATAACAATATTTTACTAGCTTTTAGTATTTATTTTATTTTAAATTCCTATCTATACCTTGTTATTCATGTATTAGATAAAAGTTTTCAGTTTATCAATTTAGTGTGACTTGAAGCATTCTTCATTCATTTTGTCTTAAACATTTTATAGTGTGTAAAATAATTTTTAACAATTTCTACTATATCCGTTCAGAAAATGTACTTGGTAATCAGTGTGTCGAGAAATATAACATTCTAAATCCACAAATCCTTGTAAATCTGACAAGTTGGTGTTTGACTTGGGTTTGTGGATTTGTAGATTTAAAAAATATTTTAGGTATTATGAAGTTTGATTGGGAAACAAATCCACTTTGTCATGTTTGTTTGTTTGTTTATTTATTCTACGTCACTTTATGCTACTATGGCTAATCGGACGATGCTACAGTGGGAGTCATAAATGTTGTCTATCCAGGTTTTATTAGAATAGGGATCTTTAACGAGTACCTGACATCGCACAGGCTCGGGACCACCTTTTAACGTCCCCTCCGACGGACGGCATAACCAAGGATTTTTTAATCCCATTAAAAAATCCTAGGACCACCTGCGGGTTTTGAACCCGTGACCTTTGGCATAGGAGGCTATTATGCTAACCACCCAGCTACAAGTGATCCCCCCTTTGTCATATTGTGTTATATTCGATTCCTTGTTAGTTAAATATTTTTTTATTTGTATTTTATTACTTTGTTGATGTTATAGTTCATTTAATGCAATGTATCTCCTTCCATATGAATAATAAAAGATAATGCTTGCATGAAGTATAAGCATTTTTATGTATGTTTAGAATCAAATATGTATAATATTTCCTTGTTAGTCAGTTGTGAAGGTTGATATATTATTTTAAACTTTTTTTTTTAATAAAAAAAAAAATTTGTATTTTTCTGAAAGCAAATATTTTTCAGGTTAAAGGAATTAATTTTAGTATAGCATGATTATTGGTGTGGTAGTTCATTAAGAATTGCTATATAACTATTTATATTCATATTACGTAGTAATTCAATTTTGTTTTCTTTTTTTTAGAGAAGAAGCATATCAGACATGGCAACACTGCAACTTAGAATACATATCGTCGACAAAAATGTTACAAAAACGATGGGGTTCGACCCCTCAACAACAGTATACGACGCCTGTCGCTTTATCAGGGAGAAGATATCTGAAGCTAATATGGGCGAAGGTAAGTGGGCTTGTCCAAGAGTAATTATCCATTTTAGTGTTTAGCATTTTGAAATTGTTGATTAAATTTTCTCATTTAAAAGTACATTCCGTTCATATTTATAATATCCAAAATCTCATAACAAGTGCTTGAAACTTATCAAAGTTAATGCTTGTTTACACATCATTAGTAAGTTTATATATTATATATGCATAGTATTATAAATATATATGCATATTAATCTCTATTTTTTTTTCTTATTTAGCGAAAGATTATGGGCTTTTCCTAGCAGATGAAGATGCTAAAAAAGGAGTTTGGCTTGAGCCTGGAAGAGATTTAGAATACTATATTCTACGGAGTGGGGTATAGTTCTCTAGTATATTATTTATATTTAATTATAATTATCTTGTGATTTTATTAAAATTGTTATTACGCTCAATGGAAAGTTTAAATAAGTGTGATAAATTTAATTTTATTAATTAACAAAAGTAATAAACAAAGTATTAGATTATAACACATGAAATGTACGATTTTTTAAATCTTAATCTTTATAGAGAATTAAAGTATTGTCTGTATTTTTGTGTCCACCCAAAACTGATTTCCTGTTACATTATGACATCATCGGAATTATTGTATTATTTTTGTGAAAGTAAAATTTCCTTCAATAATACCTCTAAACGATATTTAATAATATGAATACAATTTTGAATTCCCTTCAAAAAGTTAATTGTTTTAGCACAAATAAAAAAAATAAATAAAAAACATTTTGAATTAATTACTCGAAGGGTACAATCAATTTTGCACAATTTCTGAAATTTATCTTAAATTAATATCTAAATTTTCATATTTCCTTCTTAGTATATTAGTGTTGTCATACATATACATACATATAATTATTAGATGATATTTGCTAAATTTATAACCATTTTCATTATTTTAGGATACTCTTGAATATCGATTAAAATTGAGAACTCTGAAGGTTCGAATGTTAGATGGAACTGTCAAGACTATGCGTGTTGATGACAGCCAGCCTGTTGCAAATTTAATGGTTGTTATTTGTACAAAGATTGGTCAGTATTGTTTTATGGATTATTCTATTTACTGATCAATATTTATGCTTACAGCTAATAAAGTAAATTTTACATATTTAGGCATTACCAATTATGATGAATATAGCTTAGTATTTGAGACTGCTGAAGATGAATTAGAGAATAAACCAAATTATGGAACCCTTACTTTAAAGAGGAAAAAAGAAGAGAAAGACAGGGATGCTAAGATGGATCAGCTGAGGAAAAAAATTAAAACTGATGATGAAGGTAATATTGATTTGATGAATTAGTTGTATAGTAATTATAGATTGGATTTTTCCTTAAGTTAAGTTATATTTAATCTAAATTATTTATTATTTTTTTTTTTTATAAACTTCTTTATTTGAATCAAAACACAGACATATTACAGTGCAAGTAGAAGTCACTATCCCACTAAGGCGAGCCCGTGTGTGGGAAAGGAGTTCACCTGCGGCAATTCAATAAAAGTACAATAACAAACAGTAACAGTACATAGTATGATACAATACAATACTTAAATAATACAACACAATTTTATTAAGAAACAGTAACACACTATACAACAAAAAAAAATTATATAATACATAAGAAGTATAAAGTACAATTATAAAGAAACAGTAACATACTACACAGCAAAAACAATATAATACATAAGGAATATAAAATACAATTATAAAGAAAGTAACACTAATGGTGTTAAATTAATGGTAAATGCTTTTTCATTCATTACAAAATTTAAAAAAAACATTATGTGTTGAGTCAAGAAAAATTGATAAGCTATATTCTGAACATTTGTTTACTGCAATTATTAATATGCATATGTTATCGGGTATCATTCTAAGTCATTTCAGACTACTATATTATGATTTAAAAGTAAAAATTTTGATTGTTTATGATTTTACACTAGGATTAAATAATATGAATTATTTCGTTTTCAGTCAATTGGGTCGACAGCAGCAAAACATTGAGAGAACAAGGAATAGGCGAAGGAGAAACAGTATTGCTAAGAAGAAAGTTTTTTTTCTCCGATCAAAACATTGACTCTCGTGATCCAGTACAACTGAATCTGTTATATGTCCAAGCTAGAGATACTATACTTAACTCTACTCATCCTGTGACTCAAGCTTTAGCCTGTGAATTTGCTGGACTTCAAGCTCATATACAGTTTGGTGACTATAATGAGTCAAAACACAAACCTCCATTTCTCGAGTAAGTATTAATAGTTCAAGTGAATTATTGTACTTCAAGTGATTAGTATTGTTCATGAAAAGATATATTCGGTATTTCATAGTCAGACCATTTGTTTAATTCTTCAACAATATAGTTTTTATATCGTAAATACAGGTACAGATATATTTCTTTATTTGTAATTTACTCTTTGTAATGTGTTTCTCTTAATTATTTGCTCTTTTTTTCTTATTTTGAAGAATTCCGATTCCAAAAGTACATTTGTTTTTAGTTACATTTCTTATCTGAATTGATCAGTTTGCTTATTGTTCAATAAATATAAAAAAATTAATATAATATAATATTTAAAGATAATCTATTATTGAAAAATTAAGGAACTATCAAATTCAAAGGATAATTGTCATGTTATAAATTAGTAATTTTTCATGTTATGGGTTTTGCTTTGTTACCTGTAAATTAAAAATCATTTTTAGACATTTGTTGTTATTATTTATTTATTTAGTTTTTATTTATTTTTAGTTTGAAAGAATTCCTTCCACAATCTTACGTAAAAGTGAAAAGCATTGAGAAGAAAATATTTCAAGAACATTCTAAACACGTAGGAATCTCGGAACTTGAAGCTAAAGTGCTCTATACCAAAACTGCAAGATCTTTGCCGACATATGGAGTTACTTTCTTTTTAGTTAAGGTAATTATGTAATTATTACAGTGTAATACTATTTATCTGACCTATCCAAATATCTTTTGTTCAATTATTCTGTTATTTTTTTAGGAAAAAATGAAAGGAAAAAATAAACTTGTTCCCAGATTACTTGGTGTTACTAAAGATTCAGTTCTTAGGCTTGATGAGCGTACTAAAGAAATAATATGGACATATCCATTGACGATGGTAAAAAGATGGTGTGCATCTCCGAACACATTTACTCTAGATTTTGGTGATTATTCTGAAGAATATTACTCTGTTCAAACAACAGAAGGTGAACAGATCGTCCAGTTAATATCAGGATATATTGATATTATATTGAAAAAAGTAAGCTATTCTGATATTCATTTAAAAATCTACTTGAAATAATCCTTAGCATACCATAATTTATCTTTTAAATCTTAATCAGTATTCTCAACCGTTCTGGGATGATGGAGTTTAAATATTCCTAAATACTTTTTGACTCCGGCTCATACAGTTTTTAATTATAAAATCTGATTTATCTTAATATATTCTTTTAATTATTTTCATTTTTGTTTCATTGAAGTGATTCACTGAGTTAAAAAAAAAAATAGCAGATATTATTGTCAAGTCACTAAACCTAATTTTATTGTGCATTTCATTTAAAAACCCATAACCAATATACCTATTGTAAACAATCAAAATATTGCTAAAGGTTACTTGATCTAGAAGAGCTCTTTATGTTTTAATTTTGTTTAAGCAGTATTGATTTATGGTTTCAGTAAATGTTTTATGGTCCAGTTTTTCTGAAAAAAATTAAGTAAATAATTTTTACTCATTGAACACTAATTTGGTCCTAGGATATTTAATAATTTAGATATTTGATGAATTAAAATTAATATAACTTTTTTTATTTTCTTATTTAACTAAACTTTAACAGAGTTAAGGTATTATTTTAAAAATGTTAGAGATACTAATATAAATAGTTACACTTCTTTTTTTTTTTTTTTAAATTTTATAGCAAAAAGCCAAAGATCATTTCGGTATTGAAGGCGATGAAGGATCTACAATGGTAGAAGAAAGTGTTTCCCCATTGAAGTAAGCATTACAAGTTCTTATTTGTACAACCGCTCATTGCAATTTAACTATAAATAATTAAAATGAGCATTCTTTAAGCCAAACATTGAAAAAATAATTCATTTTTTAAATGTTTGTTTAGAGCTACAATCTTACAACATGAAACTAGTAGAGTTGCTAAAGTGAACACAGAGTCAGTGGCGAAGCCAGCTGTAATGCGAGCAGCTGATGGTAGGTTAAAAGTATATTCGTTAATACTCATGATCTTTGGAAAATGAGTTTTGTGGATAATTCATGAAGTTTTAATTTATTTTTCTCTCTTGATTAATTTGCACAGTATGTAGTATTTTTTTCATGCATGTATCTATCTACCTATCGGTCATAGAAGTTTCCATTGCTTTTTGGCTTATAGACATTTTTATTTTTGAATTATATTTAATGTGCAGATGTAAATATTTTTTCCCATAAAAGTCATTTATCCTTTTATTTTATTTCTCAGAAAGAACTGAAACTCTCTTTTTTTGAAGCTTGGAAATAATATTTTGTTAGTTAAAAATTGCAACTTTTTGTTCAAGCAATAATAGTTTATTGATATGCTTCTATTAGTTTATTTATTATGATCCTAGAAGCCACCATTTCTTTTTTTAAAACTTCTTTTAATTGTTTTTTACTTTTATTATTGCACTCCGGTTAATGTGTAAATGCATGATACACTGTTTTTTTTTCCTCCACACTCTCTGCAGGTGCTAAGCCCTTCGGAACTGGCCACATGGGAGGTGCGTTAGTTGCTACTGTTGGAGGTCAGGTCAACCTTGCACATAGTCCGTCATCAGTAAGTAATTGTAAAATTATACTGTAATTTTACTATTCAGTATTTGGTCATTTTTAATGTGTATTAAATGACTGCATATTAATTTATTTAAAAGCAGTACTAGATATGAACAAAACCCTTTTTTTTTTAAATCACTTCCCTGAAGGTTATTGGTTTTGTGTTAGGATTATGAGTTTCCAGAATCCTTCTATATATGTTTAAACAACATAATTATTTATTGGAAAATCCTATGTTTTTCATTTCTTAATTATTGCAAATTGTTGAACTCGGAATGAACTCTAATTACAAAAAAAAACCCAGAAAATTTACCTCTAGCCTTAAGAAATAAAAGATTGAGTGTTCCATTTTTGTTTCCTCCCACGAAAAAAACTGCCAACATGATGGTCTTCTGTTTAATCTTCTTCACCTTGGCATAACCCTCAGACGCTCAATAAGTTCTACATTTATTTCGTTTGGATGGATTTAATATTGTTAAAGAAAAAAATAATTATATTTAAATTTTGCTTGAATTATTGACTCAGTGGTTACATAAAGTAATTAAAGTTAATGATCTTAATCGACACTAATACAATATATTTTGTTTGATGGTTTTTGAGAATTGTTCTTTTCCAATAGACAGCCCTTAACGTATAATTGCTATTGATTCCTGTCGATGTAATTGATATTTTCTTATTAAGTTTATATCTGCTGCCTTGATTTATCAACAAATTTTAGTTGCTGTTTCTTAAATTAAAATAAAAAATTAGTTATGGTTTATGTATAACCATCATTATAAAATACAGGTATTTTACCAATTATCCGCAGTACAAAGCAATTAACTGTAATAAACTTGAAGAGTTTCTCAACAAAACGCAGGGGAGTCTTTAAAACACTGGTAAACAATTAAGTAGTAGCATAACGATAACCTATTCAAGCATCGCCAGGACAAAAAAATCAAATAAAAAAATATATACATATAGGAAAAATATAGCGAACCTCACCTATAATATGTGCTGATTTTTGGAATCTTCTATCTAGATCCTAACTATTATTTCAGGTCTGTTGTTTCTTGTAGATTAATTTACTCTTAAGCAGAAAATATTTATTTTCAATGATTTCATATTAAAATACTATAAAAATACAGATATCTCTTTCTTAACATAAAAATTAAATTGAAGATCATTTTTTTTTTTTAATGGTTAAAAACGCATTTAAGATTTAGCATCATTTAACACTTTGAAACAATTTTAACTGTACTTGAAATGTTATATAAAGAAAAATAGTAGGTCTCATTCTGAATGCAATTATGTTCAACTTTTTCAGCCCTTCTATATATGTAATTATTATACTTACCCCCTTCAAAACTGGATGAAATTTTCATGTGAAGTTTTGAGTGTGCTTATGTTGTGATGATTTCTAAGACTTTAATATGTCTGGTTTATTAGATTATATTAAATATTTTTTGTTAATTATATTTGTTGGAACACTTAGATTAAACAGTGTTTGATTTTTTTCACAATGTTCTACAATTGTCCATGATTTAAATCTCTCAGACCCTAATATACTCAATTATTTAAAATTAAGTTTCTTCTTTTCTTAATTATCAATTTATTATTTAGTAATTCTTTATTCTTCAGACCAAATATTGCTGTATTTTACTGAATGCATTGAAAACCTGTTAATGTTGATTTTTTTTAATTGTCCCTTTTTGTTGCTTAAAGAATTATAATGTGTGAAATTAATGACAATATGGTTTATTACATGCTCTCCTCAAGATGATGATAATTATTATTGGATAAGAGTATGTATTTTTCATTTTTTTTATTTTGTCTTTTAAATCTTGAATTATACCAATTTTAAAATTTGTATAAAATATATGTACTTTATAACACACTATATGCAGTGTTTTTTTGTTTTTTTTTCTCTGCTTATATACAGCAAATTTTTTTTTTTTTTTTATTTAAAAGAAATTTACAACTGTATTATACAACAAAATACATTAAGTAAATGTGCTAATAGATCAAATGGACGTGATACAGGCATGTGAAGAAACTACCCAGTGGTAGCACTTCAAAGTTTATTCAGCTAAGTAGGTCTCGAGGCCATCGTCTTGTCAACCGCCTAGGAAGATGATCAGGAATAGGAGATGAGAGTTTGCGGACGAGTGGGTTGGAGTGGACGGGTAATTTGGAATAAAAGGAGGAATATCTAGTTCGGGCTAGATCTGCTAGTAATGGGATATTTAGGTCTTTATGAATTATTTTATTGGTGACAAAGTAAGGGGGTTTAGGATCTTTCAGATGATTTTGGATTGCAAGGATTGAATGCGGGAAGAATTGGATCCCCATAACTCATTCCCATATGTCCAAATAGACCTAATGATGGTAATATAAATTAATTTTTTGTATTATGTGGAAAGTTTTGATCGTTTGTCGAGTAAGTGTTGTAGTAAGCGGTATCTACGAGCTGTTTGAGCTGTTTCTTGTCGTTTCAGTCTAGTGTGAGGATTCCAAGTAAGACGTTTGTCTAGATGGAGTATTAGGTACTGCAAATTTTAAATGAACTGCTCTGTTAAGTGCACAGTGATTTCTGTGCTTATGAAATATATTAATGACATATATTTTTTACTTAAAAAAGTCTTTTTGATTTGATTAGTGGTCTTAAAATTTTTATTCATTTGCTCCTGGTATTAAATGTATCTCTTTTGAGCTCATACGGTTGTTCATTGGGAGGAACAATGGGACTGCCTTTTCACTCCCTTTTATTAACTGACAATTTTATCTAAATGATAGAAGTACCAGGCATTTTAGAAGAAACAAGGCATGCTTATGAGTTCCCTTGCTGACAGTTGGTGGAAGGTCTATGTTGGTCCGCCATAATTTTGCTTATGCCATAATTTTCTGCCTTACTTTTGTTTTCCTAAACTTTTCACATCTCTTATTTCAATCAGCACTTTTCTTGATTCCTTGTGAGTTCATAGATAGATCATAACATTTTAGAAAATACACAAAATAAAATGGAATACCTAAAAAGCTTTTCTTCCCCCTCCCCCTATTTGTTTATAACTTCTTGTAATGATAAGCATATAGTGTGTTAGGTATGTTATTTGAAATTTCTCAAAACTACTGAGTTTATATAGTTCATCCCGTAAAATTATGTTATGGTAACTTAAGTTATCTGATACCTTATTTCATGAATAAAAAAATTTAGTAGCACTCTATTTGTTTTTTCTTTGTATAATGTATTTTTTATATTAGCATTTATTTTGAAATTATAGTAAATTGTTTTTATGTTTGAAGATTCAACAGACCCAGGTTACTAACATCTTATCAGAACCGCAAAGAGCTCTGTTGGGTACCATTACCGCTGGACAGCAAGTAATCACCACAGTCGAAAGGGAGCTTTTGACCAAAACTGAAATACCAGATCTTGGCAATGATCCTGTAAGTACTTCAATATCTTCTGTGTCATTCATTTTATAGCTTACTTCATTTTTCTACATTTAGATTATTTTGCCCTGTAATAAGTAATACATGCATATTTATAAAATTAAGTTTAAAAAATAGCAATCACTAGTAAAACTTGAAAGTTGATTTAGTATATTAAATTTAATAGCCATGGAAAACATTAATTATTTTTATTATTGATTATAGGCTTCATTAAAATGGAAAGAAACTACTGTCGACACCAACAAACAAAATGTGAGCTCTCAGATTGCAGCGATGAATGCTGCAACAGCTCAAGTAGTCACCCTCACATCAGGTAAATCTAATTAAACTTTATTGATTGGTTAATGCATAGCGAAAATTGTAAATTTGTCCTTTTATATTTATTAAATGAATTGGAAAGATAATGTAAATTAATACAAAAATCCTTTTAACAGATACCTAAACTTAAGTTATGGATTTAAAAAATTAGACTATTTAACTTACAACCACAATCTCCTGGTAATGTCATGTTGTTTCTAGTTAATTTAATTACGTTGGAGTTCACTTCGTATAACTGCTTCTGCATATTTATATTCTTGTTAATTTAACGACTGCAACCAAATTTCAGGCTCTGTAGATGAAGTTGATCACACTGCAGTGGGTGCTGCGATTACTACAATAACAACTGGCCTTCCTGAGGTATCACGTGGAGTTCGCATGCTTGCAGCTCTCATTGACGAAACTAGTGGTGACAAACTTTTGGATGCGACTCGTAAACTTTGTACTGCATTCACTGATCTTCTTAAAGCAGCTGAACCTGCCACAAAGGAGGTAGGTTATTTAAACCATGAATTATTCTCTATTTGTTATCTTAAAGTCTAATTTATTTAAAATTTCTTTCTTTTTTTTATTTTTTATTAGCCTCGTCAGAGTTTATTAAATGCTGCTTCTCGTGTTGGTGAAGCTTCTTCAAGAGTTCTTACCGAGATCCATGAAGAGGATGAAACCCTAAAGGAGGCTCAAGACACACTTCTTGGGCTTGGTAAAGCTGTTGCTAATAAAGCTGCAGCTCTTGTACTTCGAGGAAAAGCAGTAGCTTCAACATTGAATCAGCCTGAACAAAATAAAGCTATAGGTTTGTAATTTTATTTTTTTGCATTTTCTTAATTATACTAACTAATTATTTCTTTCAAAAGCAGTATTAGTTTAAAGAATATATTAAATTAAAATCTTTGTTGTTAATTTTCAAACTGCAAGTGAAAACCAATGGTTATACCCTCTTCTTTACCTATATCTTCTTCATTCTTCCCACTCTACTCTTTCACTTTCAGTGATAAAACTATGCAGTCAGTAGTTCTCTTAAGGTCCTCCAGTATCCTATAGTTTATCACTCTTGTTTCATGGAAAATCAGCCTTCTAGCTTCTTCAATTTACCTATTTTAAGAATTAAATGGTAATTTTCCTTGAAATTTACTTAAATATTTTGGGATGATAAGTAAATTATTACTTCTATGAAATGAAATTTCTTCAAAGTTAGGTTATTTCTTAAATTACTCTTTAAAATTCATTGGATGTTTTGAAAGATTGTGTTTATTTTGTCCGTTTGAGGGTATGTGATGATTTTTCAATTAAATGACTCGACTGATTTTAAAGTTTTGGTGCAAAAATATAATTCCCATGAATATTTATTACAAGCTGTGAGGTCAAATACTGATAAAGAGCTTTCTTTTGAGTTTTCTGTAATTTTTTTTTTCGTACCTGAATAAGTTTATGATAATATATGATGTTATAAATAATTTAACTTGGAAAAAAAAATATTCCGTTCCAAAGGACATGTTGTACTTTTGACTACTTGAATACTTGGATGGGCTATTAGTGAAGTTTGTTTGTTTATTTAACGTCACTTTATGCTATTATTGCTAATCGGATGATGCTACAGTGGGAGTCCTAAATTTTGCCTATCCAGGTTTTATTAGGACAGGGATCTTTAACGAGTACCTAACATCGCACAGGCTCGGGACCACCTTTTAGCGTCCCCTCCAAAAGACCACCTGCGGGTTTAAACCCATGACCTTTGGCATAGGAAGCTATTATGCTAACCACCCAGCTACAAGTGATTCCCTATTAGTGAAGTTGATGTATAAAAAATCAAAACTTGCTGCAGAAGTCGGGATTCTTTTGTTCAAATGCATGGATGCTTTGAATTAAATGTACTTGCACAAGGAATGGATAAAGTATTGTGGAAAACACCTAATTACTAAACTAAGTTTCTGTATTCATAAATGTTCTTTTCACTTATAACCTACTAGTTTATTCAAGTAGATATATAAGTGTAAGTACATTCCACCTTATATAATGGATAAGGATATTTCCATATATTTTTTTTTCATTTAGTTATTTTTATCAACTTCTCAGCCACAAAATTATCATTATAATTTGTTTATATATATTATAATATTTAAATTTTTAATTAATTAATGTGAATTATAAGAGTTTTTGATTAATAATTACGTAGTCTTGGCTAAGGTCAAGTTACTTATATTTAATTTGAACATATTACAATATATAAAAAAAGAAAATTAAATTAAAAACTATTATAAAAATGTAAAACTTATTGTTTATCTTTGTCCATTCAGCTCTGTTGGTTCGTATTTCTTTGTTCTTCAACTGGTGTCTTCAGTTTTATTTATTAATGATGCACTAGTTTCCACGATGGCTTTAGCTTCTCTTTCCTCTCCTTCATGGCCAGGCAAAAGACACCATTCCCGGAAAACACACCCGGTCATTCCCGATCTACTGCGTATTTTCATTTTCTTCCGATTGGCTATTCATTTCGCGCCTCATTGATTTTCATATTTATGCCTACTTAATATATCACAACAATATTTAATTTGTAATTTTTATTAATTTAAGGTGTTGCTACACAATGTGCCTTAACTACATCACAGTTAGTTGCTTGTGCCAAAGTTGTGGCACCCACCATACAAAGTCCACCTTGTCAAGAACAGCTGGAAGCAGCGGTCCGAGAAGTAGCAGCAACTGTTGAATCTCTTGTCACTGTTTGCAATGAATCTTGCACAGATCAAGTTCTCTTGAGCCAATTGAGTGAAGCTGCTGCTGATGTCACAGCTACTCTAAATCATCTCCTAAAACACATCAGGTTCGATACTTTGTTTATTCATTATCTACTTCAGATCAAAATCAATTTTATTTTTTAAAATAAAATTCATATTTTTTATAACAGGGAAGTAGGAGGAGAAAGAGAAAAGGAGGCGATCGAGAGTACTTCTGTTGAAAAGATTTTAATGACATCTGAAAGAGTTCTTGAAGCAAGTGGAGATCCTGGAGAAATGGTCAAACAGGCAAGGCTACTTGGTCAGGCTACTGCTCAGTTGATTCAGAGCATTAAGGTACTAAACATCTGTTTTTCATTTCAATATTATTTCAATTAGTACAATTCTGTCATGATTGTTCCAAAGTTACATCAGATACTGCCTGTAATGACCGTGAAGGAAATGAAATACCTATACCCAGGCATTCTTATACCCAGTGCTAGATTAAATGCAAGATTTTCCTGATTGAAAACAATCAATAAAATTGTGTTATTTATCATATGTGATTTACCAGAAGTCAAAGTTTTATTTTTCTTGTGGAACGAATGCCCTTTTTTATTAATAACATTTAGGATTTGATATGTCTTCTTTTTGACCCAACTTTTTTCTAGAATCTTATCTGATGCTGTTATATCTCATCTAATTGCATGCATTAGAACTGGATTGCAGGGCCTACTAGTATGAAGTTATTTTGATAATAATCATTATGTCGTATGTTGTTATAAGATTAGTAGTATCTGGTATATTTATTTGTATTGCTTTAGATTTTAATTAGTAAAACAAAATATATTAATGGTTGGAAATTTATAATTAAGGGAGAAGCGGAATCACAAGAGAATGGTAGCTTACAGAGAAGACTTCTTGCTGCTGCTAAATTACTTGCCGAGGCCACAGCACGTATGGTTGAAGCAGCTAGAACTTGTGCATCCAATCCTCATGATCCAAAGAGCCAGTCTAATCTTCGTCAAACTGTCGAGGATTTGCGTGCTGCTACAACGCTAGTTGCCACTCCAACTATCAGGAAAAAACTTATTTCGAGATTAGAAACAGCTGCTAGATCTGCTACTGATGCTGCATCCCAGTGTGTTTCTTCTTGCCTTGGTGCTGGAAGGCACAATTCTAATCCACAATCACAAGTACAACTTAAGGATGACTGTGAAGTTGTTCAGAGTCATATACCACATTTGATTCAAGCTGTCAAGCAGTCTTCTTCTAATCCAGATAATCCATCTGCACAGCTGAACCTTATTAATGCCAGTCAGCAGTTCTTACAGGTATCTATTTATCATATTTTTTAAGTTTTATGTTTAATGAATATCATATTATTGTTATGAATCCATTAATTTACTTAACACACCATATTAAAAGTTAAATGCATTAATTGTGTGAAAATTAATGTTTTAATAATTTTTGTTTAAAAATGGAGGTAAGTGAATATGTGTTGTGCGCACCAGATTTTTTTATGTTTTGCATTAATTCTATGTATTGTTTTCTTCTAGCCTGGTAATAAGTTGGTTACATCAGCACGTTCTATTATACCAACTGTTACTGATGGCTCAACTTCACTTCAGCTTAGTAAAACAAGCCAGGCACTGGGATCTTCTCTTGCAGAGCTACGTGCAGCATCTGGAAGAGCCCGTGATGCATGTGGCGCTGCATTGGAAATGCAAGCTGCTCTTGAGAACATTCAGTCCATTCAATCTGAGGTCAAAGGAATGACAAAAGGTGTACGTCTATTACCAGGTGAAACTGTAAGTATCTCATGCTAAAAGAAAAAGGTTTATTTTACTAATCAAGGTGTGTTGGCTGTTTCTAGTTAAAATTCTAAAGTCTCTCTAGCTAAAAATGTCATAAAATCAGTAGCCAACTTCTATTATCAACTTCTATTAATTTAAAAAATATTTTAGTATTCATGCACAAAGCACTTAATTATCATATATTGACTTACTTAATAACCCTTAACTTGAAGCTAGTATTTTTCGCTTGAAATATATTATTAAAAAAAAAAAAAAAATTGGTTTATTTTACGTGTTGAAAAATGACAACCGTTCAATTATGCAATTATTTAAACTTTTGACATTTTATATTTTTAGGCTGAATCTGCTTGTCGTGAACTGAGTAATGCAAGCAAAGCGGTTGCTAGGAGCATCACCTCCCTTGTTAAAGCTGCTACCCAAGGTGATGAATCATATGCTGCAAGTTCTGCTACAGAAACAGTTAGCGCATTATCCAACTTTTCTAATGCAGCTAGAGCAGTTGGTGCTACCGCAAGCTCACCAGCTCATCAGAAGGAGTAAGTAATCTATACCTAATTTATTATCTTAAGCTTATTATTTATTTTACTTGAATCCAATTTTAGATACCTTTTTAGTTTTAGCTACCGCCAATTATCCAATGATTGTTTTTATTGTGCATTAAAACATGTATCAATTATTCTTCCTGTACCACTGATATTAACTTAATAGTAAATGTTCAATGTGGTCTAAAGAAGAGGCATTATATTAAACTATTTTTTATCATATAATTGTATTCTATAATTTTAATTTGTTATTTAAATTTTCAGGCTTTTTGATAAATCAGAAGAAATAATGTATAGGTCTTATATCGTTATTAAAGAAGCTCAGCGTACCTTACATGAACCAGAAAATTCTGAAAACTTACAACAAGCTGCAAAGAAAGTAACACTGGTATGTCTAAGGTTATTTTATTTTATTTTTTCTTATATTCTGTTTTTTTTTTTTTGTTTTTTTTGTTTCTCATGTGACAATGAACTATCTATTATTGTTAATATTAGGGGTACTCACTATGTTTGCTAAGCAAATTTTTTGTGCTATTGCAAACATAGTGAGTACCCCTATTGTACATTATTATTGTTAATATTGATACCTTAGGTTCATGTTTTTTATATGACTTGAAATAAAATTAATGTGTTGATTTGAGTATGTTGTATTTTAGTTCATTTACAAATAATCTTTAATTTTTAGGCTCTTAGCCAGTGTGTAAGCTTCCTTCCTGGACAGAAAGATGTTGATGAAGCCATTGGAAATATTGAATCTTGCCTCATTCAGTTGGATAGGGGAGAGTTTCCCAGAAGTAATAAGTCGTATTCTGAACTGCAAGACTCACTTAATAACCGTGCTGAACTTGTTTCTGAAGCTACATCAAAGGTAAGCATCGTTATTTCAAATACTTAATGAGTGAGATTCACTAATAAGTATATAATAATTGTTTCCTTGCATATATAGGTTGTTCAAACTGCACACTCTTCTGTAAAATTGGCTTCTTCTGCTCAAGCTTTTGGTTCAGCTGTTTCTGATCTGACAAGTGTTGGTATGGAGATGGCTGGTCAGACTAAGGACACTGATGCCCAAGGAAAAATGGTTCTTTCTTTAAAAAATGTTACAATTACTTCATCAAAATTGCTTAGTACTGCTAAATTTGTCTCGAATGACCCCAATGCTCCAAATGCTCATAGTAAACTTACAACTGCTGCTAGGTAAAAATCATAATACTTATTCTGAAATTATGCTGAATGATAATTTGTTGATTTATTAATTTTGCATCTTCTTTGTTTTGTTTTTCAGGGCTGTGACAGAAAGTATTAACTCTTTAGTTGACGTTTGTACATCAGCTGCACCTGGACAAAAAGATTGTGATAGCACCATTAGAAGTATTGAAAGTATGAAACCTCTTCTAGAAAATGTGTCTCAGCCTGTCAATACTCAAAACTACTTTGAATGCTTTGAAACAGTCGTTGAAAGTAGTAAGGCTCTAGGTATGTTATTTTCATATTATACCCCTACTTAATGGATCAAGCATTCATTGCATTATATATTTCTATTTATATCATAGAATAGTATATATATTGTTATGGACTACGGGGTGTGAGAAATGAACTACTTCAATTTACAAATTACAAATATTTATTAAATACTAAATCTACAAATACAAAGGCTTACAATAATACTTGAATTACTAACTTAACTAAATGTAAAACAATAATTATCTTAGTATTTAATCTAGGCCCATTTCCGTTTAACTACTAAAGTTCTACAAAAAAAATCAGACATTTCTAATAGCTAAACTACTGACATGAATTACTCTAAAACTTACAGCTATAAATTATTTATAACCTGCAGTCTTCTAATTTCCCACCGACCGGTTATCACAAGACTGACACACACAGTTTTACAGCACTGTCACACTGCCACGAATTATTCACTGTCACAGTTCACTGCCACTGATACATCATCTTGTTGAGCCGGAATAAGACTGACTCTCAGGCGTAATAGACCGGTATTTAAACCACTACTGAAGAGTCTGGACAAAGAGGTGGGCAGGTAAATGCGGGGAGGCGGATAGGTCGTTCTAGGTACTACAGGATGTTCCAGGTCCCAGAAGCTTCTAGCCAAATCCGGACCCCCCCTCCCCCCTAGGCATGATTTACCTGCCATTGTCCTGGCCGTAACAATATTTTGATTCAATAGCATTATAATATGTTGCAGTCTTTTGTTTAAAAAAAAACATAGTTAAACTGATAAAATTTAATAATAAAAATTAGGCATCCTTCAGAAGGTTTATTCGTATATTTTTTCAAGAGTGGAATTATTACAGATTCAGATATTAATGTACAGAATGATTTAAAAAATAGTGTTTGATGAGAGAGGTGAATGGATTAATGTGATAATGCAGTTTCTTGTTACTTGAAATGTATCCTCAATGAGAAATTACTGTTCATTTGTACTACAATTTATGAACTATTAGCCTATTTTATTACATTAATATTCATATTTATCCTCTTTATTATTAAGTTGTGACCAACATTTGTTATATCTTTTGGTAATCAACACATTGTAAAATAATTCTTAAATCTGTACCGACTTATTGAAAGGCTCCAAGCCTTACCTTTTTCTGAATTTTTAGTAAAGTTTAATTTACTATGGCTATTTCTCCTAAACCAAAAGATAAATTCAACTTAGCTTTTGTAAGAAAATAATTAAAATTGCCTAATTAATTATAATTGACACTTTTCTTATTTACAGGGGATGGTATGACTGGTATTGCAAATCATGCTCGAAGCTCAGAATATAATGAGTTTGGAGATTCTGTGAGGTCGGTTGGGAAATCTGTGTGCAATCTGGTTGAAGCAGCATCACAGTCCGCTTACCTCATTGGTATCTCACAGCCTGGAAGCAAGGCAGGAACACCTGGTTTGGTCGATCAGGCATTGTTTTCTAGAGCATTGAATGATATTCATGCTGCATGCAACACACTTTGCAACAATAAATCTGGTCGTAATGAGGTACCTATACTTGTATTTTTCTTCTTAGCTTATAATAAGAAAGTAAAACTAATACCCCAATAGTGTTTTGACACATTAAGAATCTTATTATGAATTGTATCCTTCTTAAACAAATTTATTAAATAGTTTCTTCTTTTCTGAAGTTAATTCGGTATCTTCTTGATGGTATATGAATATATTTTTTTTTTATCTCATAATTTTATGAAATCAATTTTTTATAGGTTATGGGTGCAGCAACTGAAATAGCTAAACACACAAGTGCTTTATGTAATGCTTGTCGTGTGGCTTCATGTAACACTACTAACACTGGAGCCAAACGACAATTTGTTCAATCTGCTAAAGATGTTGCCAATTCAACTGCAAACCTCGTCAAAGAGATTAAAGGTACTATCAAGTTGTTTATAGGTTTAAGTGAATTATTTTTAAAATTTTATTTCAATAGGATTTATGTTTATCATTATAATTAATATTTTTAACAGCTCTGGATATGCACAATGATTACCGTGATGAAAATAGGAGATCATGCGCAGCAGCAACTCGACCTGTATTAGATGCAGTAGAATCTTTAGTAGCCTATGCTTCATCTCCAGAATTTTCTGGAGAGCCTGCTGTTATTGCTCCATCAGCTAGAGCAGCACAGGCACCTGTTTTACAAGCTGGAAAAGATATTTTACATGTGAGTTATACTTTAATTTATGTATTTGCTTGCACTTAAAATTTACTTATTCGTTACATTAAGTTGTATGTAACTGTTTTGTCAGCAGTATTTATAATCTAAATTTTCAGGCTTCTACTTCAATATTACGTACTGCTAAACATCTCGTGGTTACCCCGAAAGATCCTCCAACTTGGCAACTTCTTGCAAACCAGAGTAAAAGTGCTTCTGAATCAATAAAGAAGCTAGTTGCTTCCATCAGGTAAAAATTATTGATTTTTACCCTATCTATTTTTTCATTATTGATGAAAGTTCAATCTAAATTAGCTAAAACTATGGAAAGGAGAATTATAGTAATTGATTTTTTAGTCTTTCTTGGTTTGCTAAAGAAAATGAATAAAACATAAAATTGACTTTTTAATTTTAGAGATCGGGCTCCTGGGCAAGAAGAATGTGATGTTGCCCTTGAAAGAGTAAATGAACAAGTTCGCCAACTGGATCGTGCTGCTATGACAGCTGTTTCTGGATCTGGGCTTGCACCCCAGCGAGGTGCAACTCTGCGTAGTTTTGCTGATACTGCCCATGGGTCTGCGGCTGAGGTTCTTGAATCTATAGAGCCTCTTAGAATAGCTGCTAAATCAGAAGCCGAAAATATAGGCCATGCTGTAAGTAGTTAAATCTTTTCATTTAAATTACTACTCAGTATCTGATTAGGCACCTTATTATTTTTTTATGTATAATATTTATGTTATTCAAGGTAAACCGACTTGTGGCTTATTTGGAACCTCTTGTCTCAGCTTGCATTGCAGTGGCTTCTAACATGTCACATAGTAAGCAACAAATGATGCTCTTGGATCAAACCAAGTCTATAACAGAAGCTGTTCTTCAGTTCCTACATGTTACAAAGGAGTGTGGTGGAAATTCTATGGTATGTTTTCAACATTTTTAATAAGTTAAAATTTAGCAAAAGTGAAAATCTACATTACTTTTGTATTAGCTAGATATTAATGTATGCAGCTCTAAATTCATTGAAAATCTGGAATTCTAATAATTTTTTTAGGTTGTGAAAAAATTGTGATTCTTATTTGAAAATATCCATTTATCATACATTTTTAGTTTCTAGTCTAATGATTCCATTTTTCCTTTAATACTTAACAAATGTTTGCTAAGATCCAATTCAAACATATGATGCTCTTGCTTTTCCTCCTTTTCCTGTTTAATACACTTCTGTTTCCAGTCTGAGTCCATTCTTGTGTGAGCATGTGTTCTTTTTGGCACCTGTGGGTAAAGTCGAACTGTTACTACTATTGTATCCATTGCAATCCCTCTTTGACTGCTGTACAGGCAGTATGCTACTGCTTGTCTCACTTTTTAAATTTTGGCTTTTTCAACTTGGGCGTTGCCATCCTCTGCCTTCTTTCCCCTGGCTTTAAGGCATTTGATGTCCTGACTTTAATTCTTGATACCTCCATATGTTAACACTTTAATATGAACTATACTGATAACAGCTCCTGTGCCTGTGTAGGATCTGTGCCTCCTACCTATAAGAATATGATATGTCTGATTCCCAGCCTGGAGAGTATTGTATTGTTTTACAAATATTCTTTTCATAGAGAAGCAAACCAGGTTCTTAATGCAGTGAAGTAAAGCATTCGGCTATTTCTCTCATGGAAGCTGTGCATTTCACATGAGATCTAAAGATGATCTTAATTATTGCAAATCTTGTCATTTTAATTATGTTCTTTCACCAGACCATCTCTGATTCCAAGAAGTCTTGAAAAAACATTTTAATAAATCATTATTTTATAATCAGCTATTACTTCATGTCTATATTAAGAAAATGTATTATTTAAGTTATAAAACTACCCTTTTTGTAGATATGCTTTAGTAAGATAATTTACATAATACATACATACATAAGATTTTTTAACTTATTGGAGAATTTCATTTTTATGTAACAGAATGCTAAAGCTCAACCAGAAGTTGATGATTGTGCTGATGGTTGCCGAGAAACTTTATCAGAACTTTCTCACACCCTCCAAGTGCTTTCCACTCAAGAAGGTGTTGTCTGTAGCGTTGTTGATGCTGTGAATAGAGCCATGTCTCGGCTTGGTGATCCAACTGCCAGATCATCTCTTATTATTGACTCTGGAGATTCATATGTTGATTATCAGACCAGAATGGTTTCATCAGCAAAAGAAATTGCTCGTGTAGCTCAAGAAATGGTATCTAGAACTACATTTGATTTTGATTACATCTTTGTTTGTTTCATACATTTTATTTATTTTAAATTTTCATTATTAGGTCATCAAAAGACAAGGTGGTGCTTTATCTTCAGAACTTTCCCAGCATTATTCAAAACTAGCCATGGACTGCACTGGAGCAAGAATCACATCAAACAATCCAGAAGTGGCATCTCGTCTTACTACATCAGTACTTGACCTAGGTGCTGGTGTTATTCGCTGTGTTAATGCTGCTGCAGCCTGTCATGTTGCTGATGACATTTCTGTTAGGAGTTTAAGTGATGCTGGAAGACATGTTGCTGAAAAGGTATTACATTACGCTTGATTTTCATGATATTCTTATGATCTTCAATTTTCATTCCTTATTTTACTTCTGTACTGGCAAAAATCAGGGATATATTTGATGATGAAAAAAAAAATTGTTATACAAAAATAATTATATTAGCGCAATCATTATATATGTTTTATCATGAAAAAGCAAAACAATCCCTGTTTTTTGGATCTACTAAGTCATGCAAAACATGAATTAAGTTTGATTTAATAGGTCTTTTTAGCATGTTGATTCAACTTAATTTAAGTTTTTACATTAACTTTTAAAAAAGTTCTTAGGTTTATTTTATCAATATTAATTATTATATTCTTATTTTAAACTCAGTTAACTCACTTTGTGTTTCTTAATTCAGGTTTCAGAAGTTTTATCAGCTCTGCAAGCTGGTTCTCGTGGAACTCAAGCTTGCATTAATGCTGCTAGCACTGTAAGTGGAATCATTGGAGATTTGGATACAACAATTATGTTTGCCACTGCTGGAACTTTGAATGCTGAAACAGAAGGTGATACTTTTGCTGATCATAGAGAAAACATCCTTAAAACTGCTAAAGCCCTTGTGGAGGACACTAAAACTTTGGTTGCTGGTAAATATTATATATTTCCTTTAGCTGATGTATAATGTTGAGACAGTGATATGAAAAAAATCCTTGTGAAAGTTTAAACAATATTTTCTAAATAAGTATAATTAAATAATTGTAAGAGAATAGTTATTAAAGAATAACTATCCATGAAATTTTATTTGGATTTTAACACTTTAACAAGTCCGCTGGCTTAGTCTTCCCCTGGCCTGCTTCCTGGTTATGTGGAGGGCGAGAGGGACCACAGCGGACCTATACGCCCACTACACAATCGGTTTTTCTCATCCATAAACCTTGGCTGAAGGACCAGACGCCCGCTAGATAATTGAAACAATGACTTGATAACTGACCGCGTTGGGTCCTAGAAACATTTGAATGAACTTGGGTTGTACTTTTTCTCTCAGTTTTTTATGATTTATGTAATTATAGATGCCAGTGGCTATTCTCAATGTAAAACAAACAAAAAAATTATTAATTTATTTTTAAACAATTAATCATAGCAAAGATATGTATTAAATTATGTGCAAAACAATCATCTGACACCTTTCCTATGAATTAATTTAATATACTTGAACAAAATAACGTTTTTAAAAAAATTACAATATGTAACAACTTTTTCAATCTATTTTTTGTACATTTTGCTTCATGAAATTTTAAATCGCACCCCTTGCAGTATTTTTTAACTTTATTTAAGAGGTCTAGTTTTTTATCAAATATGTGCGAGCAAAGAGATCTTCGACTTACTAAAGGTGAAGGAGCGCAGTCACTCAGAGGATTTTTTTCTAGAAGTGCTTTTACAACCTCTTCTTTAAAATTTGTCATGGACATTTTTCTCGCCTAAAGCTGTTATAATTAGGGCATTTAGTAGAGAGGCTCCAAAAATAAGATCAATTGCAATTTTGTGATACCACTTATGAGTCCGCCGTAAGCTTGTGGAATAGGACGACATTTGGTCTCACGTATCGATTGACGATTTTCAACTATTGTAATCGACAATCGTCCTTTGTTTTGTAATGGTTAGTCCCAACATCAGTCATTTTATCCGTGCGTTTAGCAGAGAGCATAAGAACACCTCTTTTATCCTTCAGAGAGCATACACGCCATCTAGTAACTTCCTCATGGGACCGCAGCGGGCGGAGACCTCCACTTAATTTATTTATCAATTTTTTTAACTAAAAGTAACTTTTTTCACAATTTTTTCAATACGATGTGTTATTTAGGTCAAATAAAACACAAATAGCTGATAATAATGTTTTGGGCCATGTAACCAAAATAGCCAGTTTGACCAGTTTTGGTCAGTCCCAGTTGGAGCCGCTGCAGCAAACTCATACGCCCGCTATAGTCCACACAACTAAGTGCTCCTAACAGGCATGGTCGTTAAAGTGTTAATCAAAATCCTATTAGGTCATCAACACTTAGGGAAAAAAAAATATTTTATACTATCTCCCACTCAAACATTTTATTTAAACATTTACATTTTTTAATATGTGAAAAACATTAATATTTATTCAAATGAAAAGGTGCTGCATCTTCTCAAGAGCAACTTGCTGTTGCTGCTCAGAATGCTGTTTCAACGATTATTCAGCTTGCTGAAGTAGTGAAGTTTGGAGCTGCATCTTTGGGAAGCAATAATCCTGAAGCTCAGGTAAAGTTTTTCAATACTAATAATAATTTTTTAGAGAGAAAATTATGGAATTAATTTGTTTATAATTTAATAAATTGGTTTTTGTTCTAATTTTTTCTTATATTTAAAAAAAATTATATATTCATTGTAATTTACAACACCACTAATAAATTCATCTAGTAAATGTGACTATAATTAAACAAAATCATGATACTCATGTAGAGAAAGTACCCATTGGCAGCACTCCAATATATAATTATAAGTCTGAAATTTAGTAAATGGTATTTTTCCTTAAAAAAAAAAAAAAAAAAAGAAGAAATCCTTTTTCTAATAACTTGTTTTCCACAATACAGTTAAAAAATCTGAAATCATAATTTTTGTTGATACCTAGCATTCAAATTTATTTGTTTTGTCGGATACTAGTTCTGTAAGGTGTACTCTATACAGGCTTAACACAATTTTTTTTTTAAAACATTAACAAACTAAACTGATATCAACTCTTAAAGCTATTCTCTAAAAATATATATTTAACTGTTCTAGGTTTAATTTTACCTCTACTATGTTACTATAATTTTTAATAAGAGCAAAAACATAGAACACCTACACTGATATATGTATAATATAAAGTCATTTATCTTGATATATAAGTCATTTATGGTGGTAGTTTATTTTTTAGATAATAATAATTTCATTCTAACCTAAATTTTGCTGCTTGCTTGAATGGAACCTAACTGCTATAATATTATTTTTCTTCTACTTAATATTTTCTAAAGCTTAGTATTTTAATTGTAGGTGATGCTAATAAATGCTGTAAAAGATGTAGCTTCTGCTCTTGGTGATTTGATTCAGGCAACCAAAGCTGCATCGGGTAAATCAATCAATGATCCGACAATGAATCATCTTAAGGAATCTGCTAAAGTAAGGCTATAAAGAGTGTTACTATTTGATAACTGGCATGGAACAACTCAAAAACTTCTGCATGATGTTATTCTATCACTCCATTCATCTGTTTCTTAGGTTTCCTTTGTATATTATCACGATCGAAACTAAAATATCCTCAACAATATGTGCTTCACTTTTCTCTTATACTTAATTATTTTATCCTTAATTTTAGAAATCACTAATTAACATCACATGGATATGAATTAATATTGATTGTGTTCTAGCACCATCTATTTAATTGTTTGACTTTAATCTTTGTCAATGTATGAAATGGGGAACCAACCAACCAGTCTGGGAGAGCTGACGAAATCTTGTGTTTCTTTTCAGTTATCTTTTTATTTTATATTTTCAGTTTAGCTTTCAATGTTGTAAATATATTCTCTGTGATTGAAAATGGTGTCAACTTTGATATGGCCTATCATTTTCATGCATAATTACTCTTTTGCTTTTTACAGTAAAACCTTGATTAACAGAATGGGGTCGTGATTTATTAATTTTAACTCTTTGCACTCGTATGTCGCTATAAGAGCGGCGAGATGCATTCTACCGTTGCTCTCGTATGCCGCCATGTAGTCGTCACAATACGTATAACCTTTGCACTCGTATGTGGCCGTATAGGCGGCAAACCATGTTTTATCATTACAGCGGGTTGGCCGGTCTGCCATCCCCTAAGCTCATTTCTAATATTATATACCAGTGCAAAGGGTTAAGTCAGTACCATGGCAAGGACCTCATAATATAAAAAATATATATATAAAATCCATGTGTATATATAAATCTCTCATCTGATTTTATCTAAAGAACACACATCATGAAAAGCACTTTTGAAAATGTCAATTCTTTCTGCAAGGTACCAAGTTCATATTTGATTTATTTAAATTAACTCATTCAAGCATACTAAACATTACCTTCTAAAAGGGGGAAAAAAGTTATATTAACAGAGATAAAATTTTTTTTTTTTAATTCTATATTTTACTTTTTTTTAAATCAAGTAAATCTTATCAATATCCCCGCACAATTTAATTTGTCTGTGCATGAGTGATTCTTGCCAAAAGCCAAGGCTTTGTTAATATTAATTTAGATAATTTAAAATAATTTCCCTATGACATCTTTAGGAGATGTCCCCCTGAGGGGTCGACAGACTGCTTGTTGGGAACCACTGTTCTAATTAATATTTTAAAATCAATTAATAAATTATATCAATTAAAATATTATATTTGAAATTAATTCTTGACAAATAGCTTAAACCTGTTCATTATACGTACTCATAAAAAATAAAGAAAATATGTATCCCTTTATCTACACACCATGAAATCAATAGAATTCTGGATAGTTCAGGTTTTACTGTATTGCATTTGAATGACTTCATTTGCTTCAGTTGCTCAGAGTGCATGAGAAAGCAATCTTTTACCTCTTTGAATGTTTGTTTTATTTTTATTTTTTACTCTATGCACAAATTTTGTTTCAGTTTAACGTGGTGATTGTATTTTCTATACAAAATTGTTTATGTCCATGTATTAATTATTCAATATAAGGTTTTAAAAAAATAATTTGTATTTATTAAACTTAAGTCAAACTGATTGGTTGGTTTGTCCCTGAACAGGGCTATGATTGGTCTGCTGAGCACATCACTGAAGAGGAATTTATAAGACATCTTGTCCATGAGAACATAGATCGTCTTTCTTGTTCGACTAAAAAAAATTACAATTAGTGATTAATCCCTACGCTATATTCCAATTGTATTTTTTTGGAAACATGAAATATTATATTATTTATTGAATTGAATTTTTATGGAAAATATATTTATTACATTTTTAATAAAATTACTTTTGATTTTTTTTCTAAACCATTGAACAATTTGGATAATTACCCCCATACTAATGTTGGTTAACATTTAACCTTCTGAAGAAATTATAGGTATGTATTTTATTAAAATTGGTCGGTGTTTAAAGTGTTAACCACTAAAAACTTAACACCCCCTTATGGCTTGTCAACTCTAACAGACGGATTTTTGTGGGATATATATCTTAAAATTTCTGCTTACTCTAATACTCTTTGTTAATTAATATGCAAGTTAAATTTATTTAATCCACTAATTAATTTTCTTAAATATGTAATATGTATTGTCTTCTATACAGCAAATTATTATACAGTTCTCTGATAAGCATTCTTGGCTGAGCTCTTCTGCTTTTACTTTTTCTTGTTTCGGAAATGTTAAATTGTTATGGTTTTGTTTGTACTTTTATGTTTATTTATTGTCGTTTTTCCATATTTTGAAATAAAAATTTTACAGGTGATGGTAACAAATGTGACATCATTGTTGAAAACAGTAAAAGCAGTTGAGGATGAGCATACTAGAGGAAGTAGAGCTTTAGAATCTACCATCGAAGTTATCTCTCAAGAAATAAGGGTAAGGTGTCTTTTTTTTTGTTTTTTATTATTTTGTGTGTGTGTGTGTGTGTATGTGTGTAGCAATACACTTCTGAGGAAAACTGTTTAACTTGATCACATTTTAGTTTATTAAAGCCCTTTTAATCTCCATTTATATGTATATTTTTGGAGATAAATATATTTTTATTTAAAGAAAGCAAAAGTTTTTTAAGTTTTTCCTCATGCATTCTAAACATATCTGTTCAAATAACTTGATAGTTGTTTGAACAGATATGTTTAGATAGTTAGGGTTTTATTTAAGTCGTATTACCCTGTGACAATAATGCTATGTGTTGTTTACTTTCCTTAAATAATACCATTGTTAATGATAGTATATGGCTACTTATTATACTATAAAATCTTATATTACATGTAAATACTTTTCAATTTTGTGAATTAAAGCACTGATTTTTTATAAATGCAGATTTATATTAGCTAATTCCCTCCCCTCCCCTCCCTCAAAAAAACTGTCAATGGTCTTTCACTTCATTAAACACCATAATTACATAAAAACTCTTCTGATATGTATAATGTATTCAAAATCAAATTTGAGCTCTGTAAGGCTTACTGTCCTAAAATTTCATTTACAAGCATTTGAAGATCCGGTGAAGTAATAGTATAATACTTATTCAGTCTGACCATTTTTGCTTTAACCTTTTATTTATTCTCTTCTCATTACCCTGTTTTAAATTTCTTTTTTTAGAGAATTATTTGTTATTCGTCTCGATGACAGCCTATCTTTTTGATTAAAATTTCCAATAAAGATACCTTGATATGGATTTGTATTTATTATTAAACCTTATATTCTTAATCAGTCGTTCCTGCGATCTCTTTCCTTTAAGCGCCCTGAAGATGGCCTAAAATTTAGGTCAAAAAGCTGGCACAATAATTAAGTGTTTATATGAGTGCACCCTGAATTAACTTCTCATTTAAATTTATATTATATTATAACTGTCTTTTAGGCTTTGCACTCAATTGAACAACATGGAGGTGGCACTGCTACTCCCGAAATGTTGGTTAGATGTACAAAACCAATAACTCAAGCCACGGCAAAAGCTGTTGCTGCTGGAAACAGTTGTAAGCAAGAAGATATTATTGTTGCTGCTAATATGGGTCGCAAAGCAATATCAGATATGTTAGCTGTTTGCAAGGTATTATACTCTTTTTTTTTTTTCTTTTTTTAAAAATAGAATATGAATTAATTAATTAACTGCTGGTATCAATCACTGATCAATGACATTGATGTAATGGTAAAGTTATGTTGCATAGAGAAAAATATTTTTGTTGACACAGTGAAACAAACTATGGCATTCATTTGTCTGTAGTAGGTAGATATCAAAACCTATCTATAAAATAACAAGTTTAAATTGATTATGGTAGGTTTACATAAGAATACATTTTATATATAATGACCTAACTCATTACCATATTGAAATACAAAATGTCAAAATTTTATATATTTAAATACACCAGTTCTAAATGAATCTGAAATGGTTGGTTGTACCATTGGATAAACAATTTTGACTAAAGTTTTCTTTTTATGGCTTTATAAGATTTTTTATGAACTCACCAAATTCTAAAATTAAAGATAAGAAGTAAAAAAAAACTTGGACAGATGGATGTAGATTTAAGACAATTTTTCCCTTGGAATTTCATATGAAAGAAACTTCATGGCATGAGTGTCTGATATATATTCAATTCTGTTGACAGATGTTTTTCTTTTTGAAAAAATAAGAAAAGAAAATAGAACCTCTACTATCTATTAGTATTAGTAATCAAGTTAACTTCTCTGTTCAACCTACAAATTAATGTCAAACATAATTATATAGTTGGATTGTGGCCTTCTTAATAGACAAAAATATTAATCTAACTGCTGATATTAATCAAAATGATGTAATGGTTTAAATTTTAGAAAATATCAGCAGTAGATACAATAAGTGCATATTATCTTCTATGACTTTATTCTTTTTTGAGTATTATTTAAGTATCACTGATTACTGATTTTGAGCCATTTCATTGTTTAATTTTGTATCTTTTGTTGTAAAGGGAGCTGCCCAGAGCGCAGAATCAGTAGAATTAAGAGAGAGATGTTTGAAGACTGGACAACAATTAGCAGATGAGTATAGGGTTCTTTTGCAAGCAGTGCAAACGGTGACTACTAAAGCTGGCTCTGACAAGACACAACTCACTATTATTTCAAGAAGGATCGCTCAATATGTTACTGAGCTAGTTGCTGTGGCAGAACAACTTAAAGGTTAATAAATATTATGCTCATGTTATTTTATTATTAAATCACAATGCCTATATATGTTTATTATATACTCACAAAAAGTCACTATGGATATATATATATATATATATATATATATATATATATATATATATATATATATATATATATATATATATGTGTGTGTGTGTGTGTGTGTATATATATATACACTGCCGGACAAAATTAAAGGATCACTTACAAATATTTATATTATTATTATATAAGAGATAAAAATAGGAATTCATTTGTCCCAGACTGGACTTTGTGTTGTATCTTATCAAGTTAATCCTCTACCTGTTTATATTCCCACCCGTTTATGGAGAAAAGGGTCAGTTAATCCTCTTCTTTTCTTTCTTCCTATCAGTAAATGGTTAGTTATTTGCAAAGATCCATCTTATTGAAGATTTTCTAACCTAACATTTAAGAAACTTTAGTTTTTACATATGAGTTTAGTAAGAACGTTGTGATGGCCAACAGAAGAGCATTGACCAAAGAGGAATCAATTCGTGCTGTTGCTTTGAATGAAGAAGGGTTTTCTCAAAGGCATATTGCGCAACGGCTCCAGCAGTCACAGTCCGTAGTGTCCAGGGTGCTTAATAGGCACCGTCAAACTGGAGGGCATACAAGAAGAGTCGGACAAGGCCGTCCGAGGTCAACTTCCCACCGTGACGAGAGATTTTTGCAAATGCATGCTCTTCGGGATTGCCGATCTACTGGTAACAGTCTGCTTGGTCTCCTCCAGAAGTTCAGGAATGTGCAAATTTCTGAGCGAACCGTGAGAAGACGACTCAACGATTATGGATTGACCTCCCATCCTTCAGCTACTGGATCTCTTCTCTCCAGGGAACACCGGGTTGAGCGCTTGAGGTTTGCTCGGGAGCACCTAAACTGGACTCAGGAAGATTGGAGCCTCGTATTATTCAGCGATGAGTCAAGATTCTGTCTCCAATCTCCAGATGGACGGGAAAAGGTATGGATTTTCTCCAAGGGTTGCGTTTGGTGGTGGGTCAGTGATGGTGTGGGAGGGCATAAATTTAAACTCCCCTACAGAGTTGGTTCTTGTGAACCGTGGCTCTATAACTGCTGACAGGTACATTAGGGAGGTACTTGAGCCACATGTAATACCTTTCGCCAGAAATATCGCAGGTAACTTTATTTTTATGCACAATAATGCCCGACCTCACATTGCTCGATCAGTGCAAAATTTCCTCAGACTAGAAGAAATTGACGTTATGGTTTGGCCACCCAGAAGTCCAGATATGAACCCAATAGAGCATGTATGGGACATGCTTGGAAGACGTGTCCGCGCCTGAGACCCACAAAATTTGGCAGATTTAAGGGAAATGTTAGTGGAAGAGTGGAACAACATCCAAGAACAACATGTAAGAGCCCTGGTCGCTGGAATGGGCAGGAGAATGGAATTTCCTCGAATTCTTCCTTTTTATTCAGTTTTGTTATTTCATTTCATTTTAAAGATTTACTTTTTCATTTTGAGACTGTAGGACATTTTTATTTTTTGATTTGTTTTCCTATTAAAAATTTCTAGAAAAGAATTTTTTATTACCCTTATAATAAAGTGTGACTTCCAAAGAAAAAAGAATTTTTTTCAAAAATACCCTATACAGTTCAATAATTTCAAAATATTGAAGTGATCCTTTAATATTTTTTAATAATGTAATTGATATGGGTTTTTAATTAATAATAACGTAGTCTTGGCTAAGGTTAGGTTACTTATATTTAATTTAAACATATTACAAGATATATAAATAAACTTAAAATTAAATATTTACTATATAAAAAATTGAAAATATCAAATTTTATAGTTTATCTTTGGTCCATTATTCTCTGTTGGTTCGTAATTCTTTGTTCTTCAATTGATGTCTTCATTTTTCTTCCATAATAATGCACTAGTTCTCACGATGACTTGAGATCCTTACTGCTGGTTGACTTGGGGCATCAGACCCATTCCCGGGAACACGCGTCCTCTCTCTCTGATGATCCAGGACTTAAGAGGACATTACCGGAAAAACCCGCCAGGTTATTCCCAATCTAGTACGCATTTCCATTCTCTTTTCTGATTGGTTGATCATTTTGTTATCATATTGCACCTATTTCGTAAATTAACGAATAAAATAAAATGTATCATTTTATGTTAAACGTGGTGATTGTATTTTCTATACAAAATTGTGTATGTCCTTATGTTAATTATTTAATATAAGGTTTTAAAAAAATAATTTTAATTTCTCATAACCTATGCTAATTTTTTTTTTTCCAATATCATTAGAAAAAAGCAAACTTTGCAAATTTATTTTTCATATTTTGTGACAAAACTGGTCTATGAAGTTTGTATGATTTTGAGATGATTATTTAATTTTGAAGCGCTACAATAGCTCTCTTTCCATGAAAATAATACTCTGGATGGAAATTCTATTAAAAAGTATGAGTCCCACATTTGGATACTTTAATTCTGGTTGAAATTGACTCTTACCACACAATATTTTAAGCAGGGATGTGCTGTTTTATTGAATGGTTTTGTTTATTAATTACAGGTTCTGACTGGGTCGATCCTGACGATCCAACTGTAATTGCCGAAAACGAATTGCTTGGAGCTGCTGCCTCAATAGATGCTGCTGCTAAAAAACTAGCTGGTCTCCGGCCAAGAAGATCTATTAGTCAAGTAGGTGTTTATCTACTGTAATCTTAATTTTTTAAAGTGTAATTTGTATTGCTTTTGTTTAGTGTTTACAGCTTTATCTAGGTTCCTACTATTTTGTGTTCTTCTCCTGTTAGATATGTTTGATATTCTTGGTTGTTGTTTTTATCCAACCGGGGATCAAACATATTATACAGTGGTTGTAACTCTCTTCACATTGTGCTGCTTTGGTAATGATTAATTATTATTACTTATGATTTTAATTGTTTAAAATAATTTATAACTTAATTAATACTTAAATATTGTCCTTTTAATGTCATGATTATCGATTTGCAGGAAGGTCCTGATGAAAATCTCAATTTCGATGAAATGATACTTGAAGCAGCGAAATCAATAGCTGCAGCGACATCAGCTCTTGTTAAATCGGCTTCTGCTGCCCAAAGAGAGCTTATCGATGCTGGAAAGGTATTGATTAAAAGTGACATTTTGTTAGTTATATGGGATATTCACTTGGTTAGTTCTTGGAAAGATCAGATAGTAGTATTAATTAGTTTGGCAAGTGAATGGCTCATAAATGTTTTACTTTTATTGGATAAAAACTCATTGCTCTTGTGTGTTAGGTTTCGAGAAGACCTTTAACCAGTTCTGATGATGGCCAGTGGTCGGAAGGCCTTGTTTCTGCAGCGAGACTTGTCGCAGCAGCAACACATTCACTTGTAGAATCTGCCAATTGCCTGGTATTAGGTGAAAGTTCTGAGGAAAAATTAGTCTCTTCTGCCAAGCAAGTAGCATCTTGGACTGCTCATTTATTGGTCGCTTGTAAAGTTAAAGCTGATCCTAATAGTGAAACAACCAAACGGCTTCAGGCAAGTTTGAAGTTAAATCATTCTACTTTGCATTTATTGGTAAATCATAAATTTGAAAAAAGTTAATTTATCTTCTATTTCTTTATTTAGGCTGCTGGTAATGCTGTGAAACGTGCAACAGATAATTTAGTTAAAGCTGCCCAACAAGCTATACAACAAGAGGAAGAAAGGAGTTTAGTATTAAACCGAAAAATGGTTGGAGGAATTGCTCAAGAAATCAATGCAAGGTAAGTTAAATTAATTCATCAAACAAATTTATTTTGTCTACATAAATCAGTATTACTAATATCTATATGTACTAATATAGTACTAATATCTAATTTAATATAATTCACTGTTCTTAACCCATTATTGCTTGTTGCCATTCTACATTACTGTTTTTAAAATATGTATTTTTCTTTGCTTAAACAGATCAGAGGTGCTTAGAATTGAGCGTGAATTAGAAGAAGCCAGAGGAAGGTTATCAGCAATCAGGCAGGCAAAATATAAGAAGAAAGGATTCAATGGGCTTGATAGTAGTGATTCAGATGCTTATGACACTAGGTAAAGTGTTAGTTATTTCATATTTCAATTTCATTATTGGTTTATCTATTTAATATTTTTATAGAATTATTGCTTTAGTAAATAATAATTTTAACATTTATTTTACTGCTAATCAAGGAGTGATCCGGAATTTTCTTTGGTGAGTTGTGTTAAATTGTATTGCTCTTATGAAACTTTAGCTAATATATATTTAATTTGTAGAAATACAAAGATAGGATGAGGATTAAACTTTGTATTGCATGGAGATTTAGAAATTATTTTGAAAATAATGAATGAATTCTTAATTATTTTTATTCTAACTATCAGATATATTGAACTTTCATTATTTTTTCTTCAGTATTATATACATATAAATTTCTTGTTGTTTGAATAATATTCTGTTATCAATACATCAGATATATTACTTTATTTTATAGATGCCTGCTATTATTAATATTATCGATAAATCAAACTTCTGAAAAATATTACTTCATATAAACCTTCTGTGTGATTAGATTTTTTGTGTAATTTTTTCAGTGATAAAATCAGTTAAAATAATTTGAAGGTTTAAATAAAACTCATAAGTGAGTGATATATCAGTAATTAAATAACTAGCCAATCAGGTAAAATCAGACAAAAAAATATGAAATAACAAATACAGAGTAGAGATACAATAAAGTTAAATGTATATTGGCAAAAACTTTCAAATCCCAACATTATAGATTACAAATCTGGTGCGCGCAACACACGACTTTCACTTACCTCCTTTGTTAAATACAATTTAAGAATTTTTTAAATGCATTTAAAGCTACAAATAAATTGTTAAAGAATTAATTAAATTAAATTTCAATAGAAACATGTGTTTTATTAAATAATCTATTATATTTTTATTTACAACAATCACTTTGTTTTATCGGCTTTTCATACTCTCCATCAACCTTTAAAATTCCGTGTATCAGATAATATTCTTTCTAAAATCTTTAGCTATCCAACGGTATATTATACATCTATATTACAATTCTTATGTTTAAAAACATTTAAAAAAATGTTTGCTCTTTTCTCCTTTAAATGCTTATCAAATTTGCTCAACTTGCATATTTACCCTTTCATTATAAATGCTAATACGATGATGTTTCAAATTTTTCAAATACACAAAATTTAAGGTACTTTAGTGGAAGAAAATTTAAAATATCGGCATTTAAGCCCTGTCAAACTATTTCAATCAGAATTAAACCTACATCATATTAAAGTCCATCAAATTTTACATCAATATATAGTGTTAATGAAAATCGTTAGAGCTGTTTTTGAGAAAATTTCAGTTTTGTGCTTGGTTTGATATTTTAAATGATATACTTTCTATTGACCTGTGAGTTCATTCAGAAGTTTTTTGGTTGGTTATTAAAGTCTAGATTAAATTATATTGGTATATGTATTGTTTTCTGCCTTTAATTTTGTGATCTTGTCTTGTTCTCTCTTAAAATGCCCTTACTAGTGAGACATTGACTGGTTAAGTTATTTACTTCTATTTGAGTAAGAGGACTTCGAGGTTATTTATTTCTTTTTTTTTTCTACATCTTCCAAGTTGTTATTTTATAAATTTTTGTTTTGCTAAGTCTTATTTTGGTCATATCTAACGAGTATGATTAAGGCATAATGCTCTACTGTTGCAATTTCCCTTAAAATGTTTGCTTTGATTTTTTCTTTAGTTTAGACTATGTTATGCTGTTAAGAGAGTATAATACTTGCTAACTATGCATTTAATGGTTTTAGGATTGAAGATACATCCTATTCCTCACAGCCTTTCATGAATACTATGAACACTACGAGAGGCAGCGTTGGAACCTTGAACAGCTCTGGGCTGAAGACCTTCATGACAACTAGTAGTAGCAACAGCAGCAGCCCAGAAAGAATGTACGTTAGTCGGACTGAAGCAAGGACGAGAACATTTTCTCCTAATACCAATACTTCATCGTTCCTTACTTCAACACCTAAACCTCCCCCACCAAAGAGGGAATTTTTTTCTAACAGCTTCACCTCGTCTGAAGTTGTCAATGGCGGAACACCTAATGGTTCCTTAGAACACCGCATGCTACGTACGGTACAACAATCTTCGATGACATCATCTAGATCTTATACTGTCCATGATAGCTAAGCCATTTTATTGCAAATTTTGCTCCTTTTTTTTATTTCCTAACTTATGAAAAGATTTTATATTCTTGCCCTTATGCTGATTGACTATATTTTTACCTCCCTGTGATTTTTAATGTAAACCCAATTATTTTATTTCTGATCTTCTGTCCCATTTTATTTTATTTTTTTCTATTACCAATATTGTTTTGATACTAATGCTGTTTTTTGATACTATTGTTTAACATCAATCATTGTTTATTGAAAAGGTTCAATATACAAATAAATTAACCATTAAAATTTGAATATTACTATATTAATTTATATTAAAATTATGATGTTTAACAATATGTAACATTTATTTAACTAAAATCATCTATTTTATATATATATATATTTATATATATATATATATATATATATATATAATATTTATATATATATATAATATATATTTATATATAAATTCTTATATTATGTTAATTCATTCTGTATATTAGTTTGTTTTTTAATTATTTTATCTTATTATTTCTTGAGCATTGGGCATTTATCTTTTCATTGATATATCCAACATAATTGTTCTTTATGTATTCTATTTTTTAAAATAGACATATTTGTTAAAATTTATTTGTGTACTTATGTAAACATTTAATAATTTTATATATGATACTTAGTTAAAAAAATGAATGTCCCCGTCCCTTGTTATTATTAGTTATCTGTTTGGGGCAAATATTTTTGGTGCTATATAAACTATTACTAAACCAAAGTTGTTTAATTAAATAAAACTTTTATGGTAAGTTAAAACCTTTAAAAAAAGAGCTTTTTATTATTTTTGGTCTATTTTGTAAGTTTAAAAAAGGCTGGTGCCTATATCACCGATTAAAATTTAAAGGTTTATAAATAAATTTATTTTTAATCTTTGTATATATTTAGAAACCTTTTCATTAATATGAATACTAATATACATAAATATATTTATGTAATTTATTTTTTTTAATTTATTTAAATTTCTTCAAACTTAAATTAATATAGTTGCATATATATTTTTTAAACTTATAGCAGTGTCTAAAAAAGTTTCTAATGAGTTTTATTTTTTATAATATTTTAGATAACTATTCAATTAAAATTGGTGTACATTAGTGTCAATTCAGATTTCATGAAACTCTTGATGTCTGTATTTTACGCTTGAAGGAAATAAATTTTATAAAAAAGAAAAAAAAAAAAAAAAAACTTAAGTGTTAGAGTAATAGCTGTTAAGACTATGAATTTAATGTAGGTTTTAAATTTGTGTTATTGTAAAACACAAAATTCTGTATTTTTTGTAAATTGTCTTCCTTCTTAATTGCCAATGGTATATGTCAACTGTAAAAGATTGTATATATATATACATAAATTTATGTTTCATGGATAAATGTTCCATTTTCATGTTTAAATGCCTTATCCTGCGCCTTTTATTGTATTATTGCTCGGTTTTAGTTTTATATTATAAAGATACTTACTTGATCAACTAATGTTTCTGACATTGGTTGTTAAGTGTATATATTGTTTTGTGGAGTGCTTGACGTAAAACTGTTGCTCATTATGAGAATATTTATACCGATTTTTTATGATTGAAACATAATTTTTTTTTTGAGAAGTAAATATTTCATAGATTATTGCCATCATTATTTTTATAATACTGGATCGATTATGTTTTAAGTTATTGTTTTATAAATAACACACTAAAATATTTTCTTTTATGGATAAATAAAACCAGTTGTATTAGACTAATATAATAAGCTGAAATTGAGGTTCATGAATTGCAAGTTTAGGTGACTAGGACCAGTAATTTTTCTTTTCTCCCGTTCAGAGTATAGAAGAAAATTGTTAATCATTCTTTTTAGATGATAAATAATTAAAATTGATTCAAGTAGGATGTGGTATCAAAGCTGTTTGGTAATCAAAATATTGGTTTATTTGATACCTTGGTTATTAAATTTGTGACCACTCAAATATATAAATGGGTTATTACATTTCTTTTATTTCTTCATTTTAAAAGAGTGTTAAAAACAAGGAGTTTACCAATTTGCATGCAAAAAAATATGTTGATGTCTTTTAGTATACATATTTCGCAAGTGAACACTTGTAAACTTAAGCTTATTGCTTAATGTGTACATTTTGATTGTAAAATTAATTCAAGTTATATTAACGACAAATATGAATTGGTTCTCTCAGTAGACTTTTTATTTTATTTTTTATAAAACCTAACTTATTGTTTGTTTTGGATTTACTGTAAAATCATGATTTAATTAATTCTATTTTTGTAAAAATATTTAATTTTGTGACTAAGAAAAGCGTTTTAGAAATTGCTAATAAGGATCATGGAAGTGCCTATGCTGGAATACCTAAACCCTAAAAAAAATATTTTTTTAATTTTGTTTCTACAGCATTTTCAAAAACCCATTTTTGAACACCTCATCGGTGAAATATGCTGTCCCTTATAATCCTTCCATGCACTTGTCTAGCTGAAGTATAAAATTATTATAGAATGTATTTTTGTACATTTCTAAATAATTATTTGTGTCGTAGTTGTTAATAACACCTTAAGTGCTTACTATTCTTATAGAAAAATTTAAAGTGAGTATATGACCTTTCCACCCAGTTGTTGAATTTTTCGGTCTTAATGTGTTTAAATGTTAAGTGGTATTTTACTAACATAAGTTGTACTAACCTACATACTATAACTATTTAAAATTTTAATGTTGTAGAACTCATACCTAAAACATAAAATTCTATTTATTAAAGAAAGAGAGGTTAATATAAAATATATTTGTTGTTATGAATTATACATTTATATATTCATACATTAGTCACAATTATGAGTGTTATTTATGTAGAAGAAAGTATTAGTCGCTTACATATAATATAAATATGTTGGTGCTTCTAAGAAAACAAAATCATAAAGACTAGTTTTTTAACTGTATACTATTTCCGTGAACTGACCTAATAAACAGATGTATTGTTTCTTAATTATTTGTTCCTTTTTTTAAACACTTCCTTTGACATGTCAGTAGAATAGAATAGAAAACAAGATTTATTCTGGGAGTGGGTCCCTTAAGAATAACAGGTTGTACATTGAAATATAAAATAAAAGGCCAACAGACAAAATTAACATAGTTAGTTATTATTTAAAATAATGAGATGAAGAAGAAGAAATATACAACAAAAAATCTTACAAAAACAATGGTATTAAACAGAATGAAAAATAAATGATTTGACAAACAATATAACATTTAAACAGTAGGCTTTTTACTTATTTTCTTCATTCAAAATTTAATACTTAAAATTGAAATATCATAATTGTTAAGCATCAGTTTGGGATGACAGGAGTTGCAGTAAAAGTTGGGGTTTGAATGAGGATAGAGACGCAGCATGGCGGATATGGGTAGGTAGAGAATTCCAGAGGGTAGTAGAGCGGATAATAAAGGAAAGATCAAAAGTTTTGTGAGTAGGAACGTTTCAAGAGAGTGGACTGAGGATTTAAGTTGAAGGAGACTATGGATATGGGGAGGATGATGGGATTTAATAGTTAGGTAAAAGTATGATCCTAGGAAATATTTTCTGCGAGTGGGGGGAAGGATCCACTTTAACTTGCCGTATAAGTGGGTAACATGTGACCTAGATGTACTGAAGACAAATCTTATAGAGGTGTTCATGATTCGCTTCAGTCTGTCCTCAAGCTTAGTCGAAAGGCCATCATATATATATATATCATACAGCCATAGTCATAGTAGGGTAAACAAGTGAGGATACAAGGAGCTTATGAGTGGATAGTGGAAGTAGATTACGGGATTAAATAAAAATTTAAGGGTACTTATTGTTCTGTAAGAGATTTGTGCAATATGGGGTTTCCAGGAAATGGATTGATCAATGGTGATGCCAGGATTTTAACTGAGGAACTGAATGTGATTGGGTGATAATTTAGGATTAGATTAGGGAACCTGGTATTAGATCTGCTGTGGAATTGGAACTTATGACAATGGCTTGAGTTTTCGTAGTATTAAGCTTTAGTTTATTCTGATTTGCCCAGGCACTGAGTCCTGGTCTTCTTGAATATTGGCAAATGCTATTACTGACTCGGAAGGAGAGAAGGATAAGTAAATCTGGAAACCATCAGCATATAAAAGGTGGGAGCAGTGATGGATAGAGCTTGGTAGATCATTAATATAGGTATTAAAAAGGAGAGGAGATATGCTAAAGCCCTGGGCCACACCTGCCAAAAGGGTTAGAAAGGAAGATAGTGGATGATTAGGAATGCCGACAGCTTGAGTTTTATCAGAGAGAAATGAGTGAAACCAACGAATAGTGCTGTTGAAAAAGGATAGGTATTGTAGTTTGGAGAAAAGGATAGAATGTTCCAGTGAAATGAAATGAAAATGAAAAAACTTCCTTATTATCCTGGGACTAAAGTCCCTTAAGAATAAAATAAAATACATAATTGATGACCGTAAAATAAAATACAACATTGATAGGAATTCCATTTACAATATGCTACTTATTTATGAAAAGTTATTTTGTACATTTTTGTTTTTTGCTTGTAAAAATTTTAAAAACCCAACTAAGAAAAGAAAAAAAAATAAGATGAATAAAATGAAATAAACAAATATAAATAATAAATAATAATAATGACAGATATTAAAATAAAAATATAACGTTTAGTAACTTAGAAGTTGATAACTTAGTATAAATACCAATTTTTTTATGAGTGTATCGTCAGTCAGGTCACAATTGCCAAAAAATAATAGTGTTTGTTGGTGTATAAATTCTTGTATTGCTGGAATATACAGTTCTTTGTTTATGGTGAATAATTATTAATGATTCTTAGACGTCTATTTTGTAATACTTGCAATTTGTTTATATGTGTTTTACTTGCAATACTCTAGGCTGGGAATGCATATGTAATTAATGGCCTGATAACAGTTTTATATAATACTAGCTTATTTTTTGGTTATAATTTTGAATTTTTATTTATTTATTTTATTGTTAATCTGGTGTTTGAAAATTAGTTTACAGTGGGTGACTCCTAAATACTTATGGCAAATATTATTTTTATGGCGAATTTCAAAAAAATTGGTCCTGTAGTCCTGGAGAAATATGCCACGGACGCCTGACAAATGGATATTTTTTTATTCTTTTGTTTATTTATTTAACGTCACTTTATGCTACTATGGCTAATCGGACGTTGCTACAATAGGAGTCCTAAATTTTGCCTATTCAGGTTTTATTAGGATAGGGATCTTTAACTAGTACCTGACATCGTACAGGCTCGGGACCACCTTTTAACGTCCCTCCGAAGGACGGCATAACTAAGGATTTTTTACTCCCATTAAAAAATCCTAGGACCACCTGCGGGTTTGAACCCTTGACCTTTGGCATAGGAGGCTGTTATGCTAGCCACCCAGCTACAAGTGATCCCTTAACTTGTTTTGAAATGGCTATTGTTATGACATTCAGCTGTAAAGTAGAGGGAAGATTGGGTCCACGTTTTGTAAATATTATTGCTTCAGTTTTTTCAGTGTTGGTTTTTAATCCCCATTGACTGAAATATTTAGTGTGTTTAATGAAGGCTTCTTTTAGTCTTTTAGTTATAGTGGATATTCTAAATGAAGATGCTAGAATTGCAGTGACTTCGACATATATTGCGATTTTCGTTTTATTGTTTTTTAGGGATATCATTATTAAATAAATTAAATAACAGAGGGCTAAAGCAAGATCCTTGAGGTAATCCTACTTTAATGAATCTTTTTTGTAGAACAGCAGTTGTTTAGGGAAATAAAGAAGGATCTGCCATTCATGATTGAGGCTATATTATGATAGGAGATAGTAGTAGGTATCTAGAGAAATTATATTGAATTAATTTGCATATGAGAAACTGGAGAGCTAGTTGTCCGTTGCTGTAATTGGGTGCTATTTCAGGGTCTGTATGTGGGTATGGCAATTATTTTAGCTGTTTTCCACAGATTCGTGAAGTATTTTAGCTTAAGGCATCTTTTGGAAATTTTGGTGAGGTGAACTAGAATTTTTTTGGAGAGTTGTTTGATTAGAAAAGCTGGAATGTGGTCAGGTCCATGGGATTTTTATATATTTAAATATTTTATTATTTTTGTGATGTATGACTAAATATGGACTGAGGCAGAGTTTCTAAATATATGTTGTTTAGTGGTTTTGTTGATTTCATACTTGTGGTACAAAGGATACAAGTTATTAGGGGTATTTTGTATTTTTTGGAAATACAAATACATAAAACATACTAAAATACATACATAAAATGAGTGTAAGTTTTATGTTTGTATCAAATGAGTAAATATTGTTATTCATTTTTAATGGAGGAATGGAATTTTTAATTTTAGTGAATATTTTGTGGATATTCCAGAGAAATTTGTCGGTGGGTTTAAATTTTTTAGGTATTTCTCCATTGGTTCAGTTTTAAGCGAACTAGGTCAGTTAATTTGCTTGCAAATTTCTTAAAGGTGGGGTGGGTTTGTAATTTGTGCCTAAACTTATTTTTTAGTTCTATTAGACATTCAATGTACTTTGGAATCTCATCTCTATTTTAGGAATTGATAAGTGGGCTTCTCTTTTAATGGTAGAAGTTAAGTTTTCTATGGCTGAATCTATTTCATCAGTATTGGATATAATAGGATTGATTTCTAAACTATTATCAAAAATATTTGTGAATTGAGGCCAATTTGCAGCTTTATAATTATCTTTAGTGATTTAGTGTTCTAAAACAGGTTTGTTTTAGCTAGAATAAAATGAGGTTGTGATCTGAACTTAAAGCAAGTAAAGAAATGAGCCGAGAAAGTGATGGAAAGGACTTGACTACTAATATATCTTATGTACTTGGTTTTGACCTATTTTTGGTTTGATAAAATGTAGATTATATTTGTTTTATTCTTACTAAAATTTAACATTGATTATGGTATGAATCATAAATATAAAAATTATTTTATTTTATATTTTATGTAATTATAAATTTTTCTCTTGCCTATAAAACCTTGTTTTAGAGTGTTGAAGCACCTTCCTTAACATTTTGTACATACCTTGATCACTCTATCTATCCAACCATGCTTATTTAAATGGGTGCTGAGATATCTAAACATTTTCACTCAATACTAACACACTCAAGTGAAACTTGGACCTTCACCAGCAAACGTAAGAGTCAACTTCAGATTGTCAAGATGAATGAATTAATGAAAATAAATTTTATTCTGGAATGATAACTACTCAAAAAATAACAAAATAAACTTTTTAAACTTAAGACTTCAGTTTTAAATTTTCTCAGATTTGTTAACAATGACTAGTTTTCATCCATAGCTTTAAGTTAAGAAGGTGGAGAAATAAGTGATTTCTTAAAGTGGATAAGGCTTTACGAATAGATTCAGGCAAGGAGTTCCAAAATAGGTTAGCCCGAATGACAAAAGATTTTTTGAAAGTGGTGGATCAGTGAAAAGGCACATAAAAGTTTATAGGTTGGGAATTGTTCTTTACTTAATTGCCAGAGGAACATATGATAAGCTTACCAAGTATATAGGAGGTTTCGTAGTTTAATGAATCGGAAAAGACAGACACAGGAAATATTGCTGATGGAAAGAAGAGTAGAACCACTTTAACTTGGTATACCTAATGGAAACAGAGAGCATCTGGGAATTCTGCATTTGAATCTATTGAATCAATTTATCAGTCTCAGATCAAACGTTTCAGATAGCCCATCATGCACCAGGCAATGCATAGTCAAAGTGGAGGAAAATGTGAGAGGAACCGAGGAACTGATGGATTTTAGGTGGGATGGAATCACAAAATCTTAGGAATTGTTTAGGATAGCGATGGATTTTCGGGTATTTTGAGAAACATGTATACTCCAAGATAAATGTTTATTGAAAGTGAACCTGAGGTTTGTTACTGAGGTGTGAAAGTGGATAGGTATGGTATAAAGGGATAATATGGGAGAGGTTTTAAAAGGTGCTTAGAAACAATGAGGATGACATATCTTAATAGAGTTAAAGGAAAAACAAGAAGTGATGTGACTAAAGGGACAATCTGGGCAAACAGATAGCAGTGAATGTTGAGAAGCACAGTATAGAGAACCATATGACTAGAGCTACATTTGAGAAGCAAATGTGGAGGGTAGAAGACTTGAGTAAAACCCAGGAGAACCTGGCATTTGATAAAATAAGCCATGTGCTAAGTTGTTAGAACATTCTCTAACCTCACTTTTTTTTTTTCTAATATGTTATTTTATTTTGATTTCTCCCGATAATTTTCAGGAGACATTGATAGCTCTTCAAACGCTCCCTGTGTACACTCCTATGTACCTCAAAAACCTTATTAATCAATAAACTAAAACTGTTATTCTGTTCTTAAATAACAGAACTGTTAATTTTTTTTTCTTTTGCGAAGAACAAAAGTCATGATAAATTATTACAATAAATGAGCCTATAATTCCATAAATCTTTTGTTACAATTCCAATAATGACATAAGGTATATATATTATTTTTATATATCTATTTTCTATTTAATCTTTTGAGGATTGGTATAAGTAACACTAAGAAAAAAGGAAAACCTAATTTTCCTATCATATGGGATATTAATGGGTTAAATCTTGTTCTAATTATGAGAGGGGGGGAGGAAGAGGGCATGAGGTGAGGGGACATAATCATATAATATACATATTTATTTATATATTTTTAATAAATTTATTTAAAATAATCACAGGTAAGTAATTTGACGAGTGAAGATTTAAAAAAAATAATATATATACATATATATATGCATTAATATGTTTTATTTTTTTAACAACCCGGTAACACTGGTGCAGTGCTGGCAAGAATCAAGGCGCAAATATACTACTGTTGCAAACAGCATTATAAGTGTAATTTCAGATTCCCAAAACAAGTGAAACAAATCAAGGTAACTATAGTGTTTTATTTAGTTTCAATTATTTTAAGTTATAATTTTTTAAAGGTACAGATCCGAAATTCTTTACTCCTAATTAAATTCGTAAGTTGTTTGTTTATTCATTTAACGCCCCTTTATGCTACTATGGCTGATAAGACGATGCTACAGTGGGAGTCCTAAATTTTGTCTATCCAGATTAAATTAGGATAGGGATCTTTAACGAGTACCTGCCATAGCACAGGCTCGGGACCACCTTTTTACGTCCCCTCCGACGGACGGCATAACTAAGGATATGTTACTTCCATTAAAAAATCCTTTTTCAAAGAAAGCTGTTATGCTAGCCTATGGGTGACCCCTAAATTTATAAGTATTTTTAGCAACAATTATTATGAAACAAAGTAATGTATGTTTCAAGTGATGTAATTATTGGTGTAGTATAAAAGGAGCTGAAAGTCAAGAATAGAAATAAAAACATGAGTATAAATCCACTTATGTTTCAAAGTAATAGAGAATGAGCAAGGAACAAAGAATTGCTTTAGAGATATATGTAAATTAAGAATTGATACTTTAATTTAGATAAAAAATAGTTTGGGTATCGATTCTACTGATTTAAGTATCACTAAATCACTGGAGGTTTTAAGGAAATCGCATATTATAAGAACACGCTCTCTAAACTTTGATTAAAATAATTTAAAGAACTCCTGATTTATGGGTGTTGTTTTTTTTTTTTTCGAATCTTAAAAAGACTATTATGGATTGCTTTGAAATAAACATTTTTCTAAAGTTCGCACCACTGTGATTGAAGTTCATTTAATTGAACTTCAATCGCTGTGGTTTGATGAAGTTGAGATAATTTTATTCAGAATTATAATATTAAAAAAAAGTGGACTTTAATGATTCCAAAGAAATACCCTCTTTTTACTTTCACTTACTATATATAGTAAGGGAAAGTATTGCGATCGAGACAATTTTCGAATTCCAGTTTTCAATGGAAATACACGTTATAGGGTCCCCTGAGTCCAAATAACCAAGTCCCGCAAAGAGGTCTGTGTATTTGTGTTTGTGTGTGTGTGTGTGTGTGTGTGTGTGTGCTAACTACCGGACGGAAACGGTAAGTCCTATGAAACTGAAATTGCATATTTAAGACAAGTATGCGCCTGAGACGTTACAAAACCTTTTTCATCAAAATGAACTTACTAGAAGATCCACTTTATACCATGCATTTTGCACCTTTTTTCGATTTTCTCGAAAACGGTTCCGACGATTTTGATTAAACTCGCTATATCGATGTGAAATTTAATGGGCTTTAACATCATGTAGTTTTCATTCTGATTAAAATGGTCTGACAGGGCTTAAATGCCGATATTTTGAATTTTCTTCTTCTAAAGTACCTTTAATTTTGTAGATTTTCTAAAAATACATATATTATCTTGTTACCACCGATGAAAAACAGTTGAACGAATTCGATATCTAACTAAAGGAGAAAACTAAAAAAATATTTTTTTAATGCAATTTTTTTATTTTGAACATAGCAACATTAATATACACGTATAATATACCGTTGGAAAGCTAAAGCTTTTAGAATAAATATTATATAATGCACAAACTTGTAAAAGTTAATAAAGAGTGATGAAAAGCCGATAAAACTGATTATTTTAGATAATAATATAATAGATTTTTTTATAAAACACACGTTTCTATAGAAATTCAATTTAATTAATTCTTTAATGCTTTCACGTATTTTAATCTGTAACTGTATTAGAAAATCCTTTCATTGATTTTAAAAATGGAGGTAAGTGAAAGTTGTGTGTTGCCCGCACCAGATTTTTTTTTTTTTAACTTACTGGTATTTTACTCATGGTTAGACGTATTTTTGTTAGTACGCTTATATTAAAAACAACGAAAATTAAACTAAAAATTGAAGGTTCGTGTGCTATTAACTGCGGAGAATTGTTATCGAACTTCTCTTAGCAGTTAAAATTAATCTGGCTTTAACCTTTCATGTGTCCACATCGTTCTCCGCTCGCTTCGAATTCAATCTGTTCTTACTTTCCGTCAGTTACCACTATCTGCTATAGTAAGTAGTTATTAATCTTATAGTTACTCTTATAACTAAGTGGTAAGACATATAGTCAAGAAACACTATCAGTTTAGGAATTTATTTCCGAGATAGAATTATTAATAGAAGTATAGCATTAGGACAGGCAGTGCGCTGGTGAAGATTATACCTTATCAGTCCCCACTTCTCCTGGAGCTCCCCACCACCGTCTTCACCTCTCATTCACGTAGAATACTTCGTAATGGCCGTATGCCCAGTATGCAATACGTCGATCGCCAGAGACGAAAAATCGGGCATCACGTGCTGCCAATGTAAAATTTTATTTCACTTGAAATGCATCAATATCACGGACCAATCACAAATAAATAAAAAAACATATAAATGCATTTCTTGTGAAAATAAAAAATATAGTGTACCCATTAGTAAAAATATGGAGGAAAACATAACTGCAATTTTGGTCGAAATCTCAAAAATAACGGATGACGTCAAGGAAATAAAAAATACGATGAATGGCCAAGGAGACATAATATTCGAAAATGCAGAGAGATTGAAATCAATGGAGGAACGAAATAGAAAACAAGATGAACTTATCGAAAGGCTCCTCGCCGAAAACAAAAATTTAAAATCTCAAATAAAAACAATGGAAGCGAGAATGAATCAAGTGGAACAAGCCCAGCTTTCACACTCGATTGAAATAAGAGGTGTTCCGTTGAGGACGGGAGAATCAACGGAGGGTGTGGTCTGTTCTGTCGGGGCTGCCCTGGGCGTCAAGCTCAAAGCTGAGGACTTTGACCTCGTGGAGAGAAAAAGGCCGAAAGGAGAGGACCCTCGTCCGCCTTCGATTGTCGTGCGATTTGTTCGCCAGGCGGTCCGGGACGAGATGATCCGCCTCCGGAAGGTGAAAAGGGACTTCACCACGAGGCATCTCAACTGGGACAGCGACGACAGGATTTACATCAGCGAGGAGATGACTGCGGGCAACAGGCGTTTATACTGGCTGGCTAGGCAGAAGAAGGCCGCCGGCAAAGTGAAGTACGTCTGGTTCGCCCGAGGTCGCGTCCGTTGTCGACGAGAAGATGGTTCACCCGTAATGATCATCAACCAACCCGATGATCTGGAGGGCTTCCAATGACAGTTATGTTTTCGTTATTACACTTTAGAATACTTTATTTATTCATTGTTTTCTTTTCTCCAAATTTGTTTATTATTTTTTTTTTATTTCAAAAGAATACTATTATTTTTCTCCAAAGGCTCTTTTGTATATTTTTATTATCATCAACTACTTTATATTAATTTTCACTTATATTTCTATTATGTCTTTAGCGTCTTCCTCTCATACTCGGTTTTTTTTTTTCATCTCCTTTCCTAAATGGCTAATGTTTTAACCTCCTGTCATGTTAACGCCCAGTCTCTACCTGCCCACTTCGACGAATTCCTTCACTATTTCTCCCATAACTTTTATCACATTATCGCAGTCTCCGAAACATGGCTAAAACCCAATATTCCTTCCTCTTTCGTCTCCCTTCCTGACTATTCCTTTATCCGCCATGACCGGATTGGCCGGACTGGCGGTGGTGTAGGACTTTATGTCCACAATAGCCTTAAATCCTGTGTCCTAGATCTGTCATCCCAATCCGATTCTTCCCATATTGAATTCCTTTTCGTTGAAATATCCTGTAACACACAATCTCTCCTTTATGCAGTGGTGTATCGCCCTCCTCTGGTCCCATTTGACCCGTCCTTTGAATCAATCCTCTACACATTTGTCCCTCTATTTAATAATATCATAATCTGTGGTGATTTTAACACCAACTTCCTTTCCGACTCCAAAGAAAAACTCTACCTGGATAACCTCTTCTTCTCTCTCAACCTATTCATCGTTCCATATGCTCCAACTCACCACACTCATCACTCCGACACTTGGTTGGACCTCCATATTATCGATTCAGCTCATAACCTTCTTTCCGCTTCACAACTGCCTGTTCCATTCCTATCATCTCACGACCTTATTCAATTATCATATAATTTCCAAACCTCAGCATTCCTTCCTAAAACCCTAACTTTCCGAAACTTAAATTTCCTTACCCGTGATATTATTGCACCAAATATTGAAACCCTAAATTGGGATTCACTTTATACCTGTTCTTCCATCGATTCAATGGTCCACATTCTCACCTCTAATCTTCTAAGTATCCTCGACATCCATGCTCCGCTCAAAACCCGCACCTTCCGTCGCCGCCCCGCTCCTTGGATGAGTCCAGAAATAAAAGACTTACAAAAGAGGCGTGAGGCAGCCCGTAGACGCTTTAGACGTACTAGACTGACAGATGACTATCAAGCGTACAGGGCACTCCGCAATCTGACTCAGGCGACAATCAGACAAGCGAAAACCAACTACTTTCATGCAGCCTTCTCTTCCACTCCCGATTCCAAGTCAAAATGGCAGCTCCTCCGTAAACTCTCACTCTGCAAATCCTCTTCCTCACTGGCCTTTCAAGTCTCACCCGATGAATTAAACTCCTACTTTTCATCTCCCATCTCGGACAATTCTTCACCGTCTTCTTCCAACTTCTCTTCTATCCCATCATTCAACCCACATAATTTTTATTTTTCCGACATTTCACCAACTGACCTTCTCTCCTCTCTACTGAAATCTCATACCAATTCTATAGGATTTGATGGAATTCCTGTAAAACTGTTAAAATTATGCCTTCCTGAAATCCTACCAATTCTTTTATTTATATATAACTTTTCCCTCCAAAATTCCGTATTTCCCACTACTTGGAAAAAAGCAATAGTCCATCCTATTAGTAAAACTTCCAACCCTACTTCCCCTAAAGACTATCGCCCTATTTCCATCCTCTCGAACCTCTCTAAGCCTTTAGAAAGAATAGTTCAGACACAATTATCAAATTTCCTTGAAAATTCTAAACTTCTTGATCCTTTCCAATCTGGCTTCCGACCCGGCTTTTCCACACAATCCGCTCTCCTCAAAATCACTAATGACATACACACTGCTATGGACGAAACGAAACTGACCGTGCTAATACTACTGGACTTCTCGAAAGCATTTGACTCCCTAGACCACTCCATCCTTTTCTCCAAACTAAAGTCTCTATCCTTTTCAAACAGCACTATCAGGTGGTTTCAATCATTTCTTTCTGATAGAACCCAAGCTGTCACTATTCCTAACCATCCTCTATCTTCCTTTCGAGCCCTCTCGGCAGGTGTGGCCCAAGGCTCAAGCATCTCTCCGCTTCTTTTCAATTGTTATATCAATGACCTTCCCAATTCTATCCATCACTGTTCCCACCATCTATACGCTGACGATTTCCAGATATATTTATCCTTCTCTCCCTCCGAATCACTAGTAGCATTTGCAAATATTCAAGAAGACCTTGATAGAATCTGTGCCTGGGCAAACCTTAATAAACTGATGCTAAATCCTGTGAAAACCCAGGCCATTCTAATTGGTTCCAATTCCCTCCTCAGATCCTATACCACATTTCCAAGTCTCACCCTTAATGATCACCCTATTACCTTCACCTCCTCAGTCAAAAACCTGGGTATTACTATTGACCAAACCCTTTCCTGGAAACCCCATATTGCCCAAATTTCCCGAAGAACAATAAGTACCCTCAAATATTTCCATCGTTCCCGCCATCTTCTTCCACTATCCATCCGTAACCTCCTTATATCCGCACTTGTTTTCCCCCACTTTGACTATTGCTGCTTAGTATATGGTGGCCTCCCGACGGGGCTTGAGGACAGACTAAAACGAATTATGAACATATTGTTAAGATTTGTCCTCAGTACTCCGAAGAGGTCTCATGTAACCCATTTTTACGGCGAGTTGAAGTGGCTCCTTCCCCCAATCCGCAGACAATATTTCCTAGGAGCATACCTCTACCAAATCATTAACTCCCAACACCCTCCATACATTTACAGTCTCCTCCAATTTAAATCTTCAGTCCATTCACTTGAAACAAGATCCCGCCATTCCGACCTTTACTTTCCTACCCATAGAACTAAAACATTTGATCGTTCCTTCCTTGTCAGCTCCTCTACTTTCTGGAATTCTCTACCTACTCTTATCCGCCATGCTGCTTCTCTCTCCTCATTCAAATCCCAACTTTTCCAATACCTTTTATTATCCCAAAAAGACGCTTAAAAACTGTGATATTTATATTACTTACATCACACTTTGAAAGTGATATTTGTTTATAGTAAATATTTAAACGATGCTATCTATTCATTTATATTTAAGTTTGTTCAACACAATATTTTCTAGGAATTGTTTTTATTTTATGTTATCATTGTATATATTTTTTTTCTTGTATATATGTGTGTATATGCGTGAGTAATATACACACATAAATTAACCCATAATTGTAATTAGTAGAAATTATGTTCCTTCGGTCTGTTGGCCAGACATGCTGAATACTTAAACTGTACAAAGCTGTTATTCTTAGGGGACCCAGTCCCAGAATAAAAATTATTTTCTATTCTATTCTATTCTATTCTAATCTAATTAGACTTTAAGAAATTTATCGATTTATTTATAACTAGTCATCGTACGATTAGCCATAGTAGTATAAAAGTGACGTTAAACGAATAGATAACAACAGTAATATGCTTAAATATATTGGTTATAAAATCTTTGTGCCTTTGCTGATACATATCAGATTAAGACAATTTTCGTTTAGGTTGTTCAACCACTTTTTGGGCGAAGATTTTCAAATCCAGCCTTATTGCACATCCAGGCGGTAAGACGAACCTCCAGGAAAAATTTTAGCCCTACAACCATAGTAATTTTTCAGATACCAGAAAATTGAGTGGTACTTTTTTTTTATAAATATAGACATACAGCTAATAAAAGTCCTAAATATGCTTAAAATAATAGTTCTGATTATTATACTCGAATAAATCAAAATAAATAGTAATTTCTTTAATTTATTTAAATTTATAAACGTATATGCTTCAAGGTAATAACGATTAAAGTTAAATAAACTTATAGTTTATTTAGTTAAACTTAAATAGTTGAAAACTCTTGAAACAACCATCAGAAATAGGTATTTATTTCGAGTCCTATTTCTTTTCCGGTTTTTATTAACGCACTTGTATTTAGTTGTATAGTTTCCGTGTCTTCCCCTAGCAGTACCATATCATCGGCGTTTCCCAGAATAGGAATTTTATCACCCAAATTTAAACCTTCTTAGTACATGTCACATTTTCTTTGACATATTCTAAAGCGACTTCGTCTGCATCAATTTATGTTATTATGATTGCTATTAAGAAGTTTTTAAAAGAATATATTTTAAAGTACTTCCGCGTAAATGACATTTTTAGTTTTATTTTCTTGTGGCAGAAGAACATACTGATTTTCTCCGCAGCCTGATCTTTTTTTTTTTTTTTTTTTTAATAATAATTTCTTTATTTATTCTGGGACAAGTCCCTTCAGAATAATACATATGAAAGTAAATAAAGTCTTAGATGCCTTAGAGTAATAATGGAAGAAAAAAAATACAGTGATAAAGTAAAAAATAAATACACAAGACAAAGATAACATATAAAACCAAACTGTTGAATATAATAAATCGACTTCTCATTCCAATTCGAGTGAGAGAAACAAAACAAAATAATATATATGTACATAAAACTAATTTATATGATAGTTAAAAAAAAAATAAAATAAAACAAAATACAAAATTATCCTTCTGTTCCTGTGCAGAGCTTTGATAAAAAAATAATTATATACAATTCCTATCTAATTAAAAAAACAAAAATAAAAAACAGGAGAAAAAAAAAAAAAAAACTTCTATATTAACGCTTCTGTGATTTTTTAGATTTATTTATTTATCATTATTATTTTATTTTATTTCATCTCCCTTTTATTTATTTTTTTTTTCTATTTGAACATTCTCATTTAAAATTGGTTATTGTCGAGATTCCTTGGAAATTGAATGGATAGGAAGTAATTGAATAGACGGGATTTAAAGGTTGGAAGGGTATTCGAGTTACGGATATGAGAAGGGATACAGTTCCATACGGAAGATGATCGGATAATGAAAGATCTGTCGAAAGCTGCGGTTCGATGGGGCGGCATGTACAAATCAGAAGGCCGTGCTCGAGTGTTGCGGGAATGAATCGAGGATTTGAATAGAAGGAGGTCAGAGATGTATGATGGACGGCGGGATCGGATTACTTGATAGAGGAAGGATGCCAAGAAGTACTTACGACGATAGGAAGGATAAAGCCACTTTAACTCTTCGTAGAATCGAGTGACAGAGGTGTCTCTGGAGATCCCAAAGATGAATCGGATGAAACAATTAAATAGCCTTTTTAGTTTTTCCTCAAGATCTCCAGAGACACCCCCAAACACCGTACAGCAATAGTCAAAGTGGGGGAATATTAGGGAGGAAACCAGTAGCCTACGGGTTTCTAGAGGAAAGAGGTGACGGATGCCATTTAATCGCTTTAGAGTGATGAAGGAGCGGCGGGAGATGTCAGAAATATGGTTTTTCCAGGAGAGGGTTTGGTCAAAAGTGATTCCAAGGTTTTTAATGGAGTGAAGGAATTCTATTGGATCATTATTTATCAAAAGTGTAGGAATGGGAGGGAGAGTTTTAAGGAGCGGACTTGAACCTATTACGATTGCCTTAGTCTTCTTAGCATTCAGCTTTAGCTTGTTATCTGTGGCCCACTGACTAATTTTATTTAAATCATTTTGTAGCTTATCGGCTGCTAGTAATAGATCTGAGGGTGGGAAGGACAGGTAAATTTGGAAATCGTCGGCATACAAATGATATTGGGAGTGATCAATGAGGAGGGGAAGGTCATTATCTTGACGTAAATCTATTCCTATGTGTTTAAATGTCTACCTCTGTGATGAATTGTTACGGAAAAATATAAATTAACGGGAAATTGAATTATTTAAAAATAAAAGGTAAATAATTTGGAATCATTGGGATGCGAGGTTTTTTTTTCTCCCAAATATTTCCCGTTTTTTCCCAGATTTTCCACTGGTTCACTCCTATTGGTCGCAGCGTGATGTTATATAGCCTATAGCCTTCCTCGATAAATGGACTATCCAACACAAAAACAATTTTTCAATTCGAACCAGTAGTTTCTGAGATTAGCGCGTTCAAACAAACAAATAAACTCTACAGCTTTATAACAATAGTATAGATTATTAGAATATAATAAATAATATATTATTTTAAATTCAATTATGACTTTTGAAATATTTTTGCATATTCCTTCAATATTATTATTACGTTATTGGTAAGTGCTTATTTCGACCTTTTTATAATTTTTTTTTTTCATAGGTAAGAAATAATCGGAGGTCAGTCATTTTTTTGAATATTTTAATTTTGCCAACGTTTCGGCTCAAACTTGTGATTATTATCAGGGCTACAAACATCAGAAAAAAAGAGACATATCTATATGATGAAAAATTTTGAATGTAGTAACAATGATAAATTTAAAATAAAATGAAAAATATACCAATATACATAAAGATTATAGATACAAATAATGATAATATGATAAACAATTTCCTACTTACCTATACTATTTGTATAAAATGAGTGACAAGATGTTGTTCTCAATAAAACTATTCGTCGAATATTCTTTGAAATATTCAAATTTAATTTTCTGCATGACTATCTTCAAAAATAACTCATTGTTATGGGTGTATTTATGTGTAAAATTTCTATTTTTTTCTTTTATTTTTTATAATTATTCACATTTTTTTTTAGTGTTTTTTTGGTCAAAAACACTAATAATTGAAACCAGCTGATATCAACGCCAAGGTGTTAGGATCATCTTCGCATGCCCTAGTATTTTTATGGCGAATTTCAAAAAAATTGGTCCTGTAGTCCTGGAGAAATATGCCACGGACGCCTGACAAATGGATATTTTTTTTTATTCTTTGTTTATTTATTTAACGTCACTTTATGCTATTATGGCTAATCGGACGATGCTACAATAGGGTCCTAAATTTTGCCTATTCAGGTTTTATTAGGATAGGGATCTTTAACGAGTACCTGACATCGCACAGGCTCGGGACCACCTTTTAACGTCCCCTCCGAAGGACGGCATAACTAAGGATTTTTTACTCCCATAAAAAAAATCCTATGACCACCTGCGGGTTTGAACCCTTGACCTTTGGCATAGGAGGCTGTTTTGCTAGCCACCCAGCTACAAGTGATCCCCTTAACTTGTTTTGAAATGGCTATTCTTATGACATTCAGCTGTAAAGTAGAGGGAAGATTGGGTCCACGTTTTGTAAATATTATTGCTTCAGTTTTTTCAGTGTTGGTTTTTAATCTCCATTGACTGCAATATTTAGTGTGTTTAATGAAGGCTTCTTTTAGTCTTTTAGTTATAGTGTATATTCTAAATGAAGATGCTAGAATTGCAGTGACTTCGGCAAATATTGCGATTTTCGTTTTATTGTTTTTTAGGGATATCATTATTAAATAAATTAAATAACAGAGGGCTAAAGCAAGATCCTTGAGGTAATCCTACTTTAATGAATCTTTTTTGTAGAACAGCAGTTGTTTAGGGAAATAAAGAAGGATCTGTCATTCATGATTGAGGCTACAAATGATCCCTCATTTTATTCGTTATTTGGGTTCTAAGTATCTTGAAACGTAAGCGCTCAAATTTTGTCAATTACAAAGGTTCATTATTGAAAGTAATTAACCAAAACAATCGTTAGTTTTAGTAGGATGTACCAAAAACTATATTTATTATTATTTAAAGTGAAATATTTGTTATTATTTAATAGTAGATCTTAATTTTATCCTGTCAAATTCACAATAACATAGCAGTATAATAGGCATATCTATAATTACTCAATACTTAAGTTTTTATACCAACATATCTAACAATGTATATCCTTACAATTCTTTGGCAATATTTAACGTTAATGCTTCCCATTCGTGGTTGATGTTTTTCATCTGAAAATGTGTGATAAATAAGTTTTAATATGTTTTTGAAAACGAAATGTTTTTCAGCCATTTAAACTAATGTTTAAAACATCCGGTGTGGGCAACGCATGAATTTCACTTACCTCGACTGTTAAAATCAATTTAAGAACTATTATATACCCTCAAAGATTAAAAAACGTTTTAATTTAATTTAAATAAAATGTTTTCTCAATTTCGTTGGAAACATATGATTTTGATTAAGTAACATTGAATTGTTACGTATAGTAATCAGTAATAAGTTTATGCCCTATTCGTCGCTCTATTATTATTACCTATTAAAATAATATATAAGATATAACATATGATTTAGATTAAATAATATAACTGTATTGAATTGGTGTAAATATAGGTTATATTACTTTTTACAACTTTTTGTATCAGATAATATTTTTCTAAAATCATTCTCTTTCCAACGGTATATCATACGTCTTTACTACTCTTCTCATCAAAGAAACAAAAATGACATACAAAAATATTTTTGCTCTTTTAGTTTGTCATCCAATTCGTTCAACTTATATATTTAGTCATTCTTTATCAAAACTAATAAGATAATATGGTTAATCTTTTGTGGTGTACAAAACTAAAGGTACTTCAGAGGAAGAAAATACAAAAAATCGACATTTAAGTACTGTCAGACTATTTCAATCTGAATAAAACTTATATCATATTAAAGCCCATTAAGTTTTACATCGATATGGAGAGTTTAATCAAAATCGTTTAAGCTGTTTTTGAGTAAATTACAAAAAGAAGCAAAATGTATGGTATAAAGTAGCACATCCGGTCAGCCGCTTTTAAAAAATTTGCTGTAAAATCTTGGGCATATATATGTCTCAAATATGAAATTTAAATTTCGGACACCTTTTCGTTTTCGTGTTTCACCTCACCACACACACCGATACACAGACCTTTTTGCACGATTTGGTTATTTGGATTCAGAGGACTTTAAAACATGTATTTCCATAGAAAACTGGAATCCGAAAACTTTCACGATCGTAATACTTTTCCTTACTATAAATAGCTAAGTGATAATAAAAGCAATAATAATTGGAACCTGCTGAGAAAACATGGATGCAAATCCCAATATATGTAATTATATTTGTTATTAATTTAGTATATATATGTTTATTATAGTCAGATTAAGCCGATTTTGCTTCAGTGTGGTTATAAATTTGATCATCTTTTTTCAGAAGATGTATAGTTTTTTAATTACGTGAAAACCAATTTTTTTAAATCGCGTACATTTTATTACAACTACTTAGAGAAGGAGTTTAGACAGTAAAGGGAATCTGTATTACAAAATTTATCTTCATTATAGCCAGATAAGTATGGTAAATCTGCCCCCACGGTTTTTTTTGGCTCAAACTTGAGGGATCAATTTAGTTTCAAATAAAAATAATTCATTAAAATGTTTAGCTTTTTAATTCAAACGGTTTTCGAGATTTTTTTTAAACCTCTTTTTTTCGATTTTATTATTTTTTTCAAAGTGAAATTTGAAATTAATTAATGATGATTTTACCCTGATTCTTAGGATTCAAAGACATGAAAAAATGATATGATCATGATTCTTAATCAAAAAGCCGATTTTTAACGGAAGAAAGAAAATCAAAATATATATTTTTTTAACTTTTCTGAAAGGTGTCAATAAAAGATTTTTCTTCAGAGAATATCTTTTATACTCCTCTACACACATGATTTTTTTCGAATTTTTTAAAGTTGTGAAACAATATGAAAAAAATTAAAAACTCATTTTTTTTTATAAAATCCTGCATTTAACTTATATTTCATCTTATTATTTGAAAATGTGTAAAACAATATTTCTCACCAAAAATTAGGAATTGCATTACTTACTATAAAATGATTAGATCTCGTTTTAAAAAAAATATTGCTTTTAGATTATCGAGAAAATGTTCAGAAAATTATATTTTAACTGTAATTACATCCTTGCTAGAGAAAACTATCTGGAATACCCGAACAAGCAAGATATTAAAAGAGATGGTTGATAGTGTCAAAATAGACGGCGTAATAGACCGCTAGCTAGCCTAGCGCGCATTTGGAAAAACATAGATTTTATTCAATAATTTTGTAGTAAAATGCTTAAAACAGTTTTATAACTAATGTAATTCTGAATTTTTTGGTGATTAATATTTTATTTTACATATTTTCCAATAATAAGAAGAAGTGTAAGTTAAAAGCAAGATTTTAGACGACAAAAAAAATGAGTTTTTAATTTTTTTCATCTTTCAACTCATTCACAAAAAAATAGAAAAAATTCCTGAGTATAGAGGATTATAAAAGAAATTTTCTGGAAAAAAAATAGGTGATTGACACTTATTTGACATTTATGTATTACATTAATAAATTCGTTCCTATAAGTACTTAACGTTTCGAGTTCTATACTGCCTTATCTTCAGAACTATTCATTAAAAATTAAAAAGAGCAATATAATATTAGAATTAAATTTTATCACATTATAACAATTAAACAATTATATAAAGTTTTTTATTTCTATCTTATTATACTTATTATTTGTACTTTTTTTTTTGTTTACTTACATACTTTATATTTCATATTAAAATAATACAGGTCATTCACATTTAATAAATTTTCTTTTTATTTGTTTTTCACAATTGTAATCATTATTAATATTATCCCTATGAGGTAATTTTTATTTCACTGCCACTTGCCTAAACAAATTAAAATCGTTCTAACTGCTTGTACCTATAACTTTATTTTATAAATATAGAATATTATAAATAATGATAGATACTAGGTATTTATGGAATTGTATAAAAGTTACAATTATGTAAAACGAAACAGTTGATCATATTTTCGTATAAAAATAATAAAATGGACGTACTTACGTTAAAGTCCAGCTTAGGTGGTTAAGTTCAAATGGTAAAATGAAGCATTTTACGAAAAGATACGACTGAATGAATCTTAATTTTTCTATTTACCCTGTAATATGAAGACTAATAACATCTGGTAGTTTTTATTAGGACCACTGTTTTAACTTGGAATTAAGTACAAATGAAGGCCATAAGGTTGCTTTAAAGTGGGCGTGGCGAAGGGAGGAACCCAAAGCTGATTGGTCGAAATGGACTACGCCCCCTAGACACTTGTAGCCAGTTCCCAGATTGTGTCGGTATGCTCCTCATGGAGGTTAAAGCGGCTAGGAATCCGAATCCCTTTTCTATTGAGACCCTTCTTGCTCGGGATCCTCCTCAAAGAGACATCTCCGAAACAGGTTCCATTAATATCATTATTAGTTTTGGTTATCTCATCAATATTATGGTAAATCGGAATGAACGTTGAAGAGGAAGTATGAAACATAACAATTACAAAAATCTAATAAACTGTCTGGTTTCAGTAATTTTAAGAGCTTTAAGAAATTTAAAATGTGCAAGTCAAAATACATCCATTTACTTACACAAACCCAAAACATAATTTAAACCTCATAAAAATCTAGTTTTAATTAAAATTAATATTTGAGGTTTTTATAGGAAAAGCTCCAACTACAATATATACATTTTTATTCCTGCCTACACGGGTGTTTAATTTATTACATACCTATTTTTATATAAAAATGTATAGGCACTTAATAGATTCAAAACACATAAATATTTTATCATCAATTAAGAAATTACAAAAAATATTATAGATTTTTAATTAAAATGTTTTACGTAGATACTAATACAATATGTTAAGATCTGAATTTAAAAAAAATTATAAATATTTTATTTATTTGTTTTTGTGCTTTTATATGATGTATTACAATGTTACGTTTTGACATTTTTTATAAATGCAGAAGTGGTATGAGAAAATAAATATTAAAATCTATTTTTTAAAAAATACTAAAAGGGTTTAGTACTGCAACCAGATATTCATGTTGGTACTTATATTTTGTTGCTAAACGGTCGAGGATTAGTTATACCACTGTTATACCAATTTCGGTTCAAATGTTAAAAATATTAATTTGAAATATAGAAGCTAGAGAAATTTATATCTGAAACATTTCAAGAATGTGTGTGTGGAGTATGCAAACATAATGCACAGAATATGAAATTAGTCCTTCATTCATTAATACTGTAATAGCAATTTTCTCCTTTTCAATCTTTCATATGAACATAACATGTTTTAACATTTACCTTTCTTTTCCAGAAGATTCTTCTGGCTGGAAGGAGGACAATGAGGTTGTGTCAACATCGCTGGATGAGTCGGAACTAAGTGGTGAGTAATAAATCATCTGTATTTACAAACATAATAATAAAAGTAATAATTATATTCTTATTTCTGCATAATATTATAAAAACGTCCATAATCTATGACATGATATATAAACGTTTTTATGCTAAATGTATAATTTATGGTGAGGTCACCTTTGGGTTTACTTTCCTTAGAAAAAAAGGTATTAATTTTACTTAATACTTCGGATAAAAACAAAATTATTTTTACAAAAATATCAGTAGTTATTATTGAAGAAACATAAAGGGAATCCATTAAATATTTCTTATATATTGACAAACCATCGATCTCAAACATTCTTTTTGTAAATATTAATTATTAACATTGGCTATTCACTATAAAACAACTAATTATTTCTATATTAGTTATATTGTATAATGTTTCGATTTAAACTGTTGATTAGTTTATAATTATTATTGATTGTTATACCGAATGAAAGGTTACATTAAAATTCGTTTATTGAAATATAACTTTTTTAAAAATAAATAATTAATTCTTGTGTAATCGAGAAGAAAGATAATCTGCAAGACGTTCAAGATAAACATAGAGATTATAAACTATTTCATTGTTTGCGTAATAATTGGTTAACAATAAAATCGGAATCGAAATTGGTTCAGAAATAGGTTGTCGTTAATATATTTAGTTAATAGATAGACACATATAAACTCTTACTTGATCAACATTTCCTGTACTAAGTCTTGTCAAATTTGATATTGCTGCACAGCAATGATTGGTTGATGTTTTAGCAAAAGCAGCTGAAAAATTAGGATTCATTGCAAATAACAGTCATACAAAAAAATATCAATGCATTTAAATATAACATAAAATGAAAAATTATTTTTGTTATCCTGGGACAACTGCACTCTAAACTAGGCCTTACTGTAATTTGGTTAATAACTAATACTGAGATCCTGTTGAAATCTGAATGTAAACAATCAAAAGTTGCAATTAATTATTAATTGTAAGGAAAGTTCATAAATGTTTTGTAGGGCCACAGAAAAATAATCAGAAATATACTTATATTTGGTAAAACAATATTATTCAAAGTTGATGTGACTGATGTCTCTGGACGTTGGAATCGAGGTGATGACATTAAACAACCTTAAACAGAATTATACTACGAACGATTTTCGGTCTTATTCAGGAGAATAGTTCAGCCGGGAGGATGTGAAAACCACCATAAGGCAAGTTAATAAAGATACAGGTAGAAAATGGTTGTTATGACAGATTAGCATTGGAAGGAATTACTCTAATAAGTAGAATACGATATTATAATTCAAGTTGGATTGTTTAAAGACGCATGAAACCATTTTGTAGGTTTTATAGCTTCGGCCAAAGCAAAGATTCTGCTCTAAACATAAATATTTAATAAAATTAGTCATATGTTGAGGAGAGCAGGAAGAAACAAAAAGTTGATGCAACTACAGAAACCAGCGTTCTTATGAGCATCAGTGTACACTCATGAAATTCTTATGGGTAGTTTTGGGAACATAGTATCAAACTCGTATGTATGTTAAGAGTTACATTAATGTGTCTAATCACTATGTAAAAACAATTCATAGGAATGTTGAAGTATGATAGGATGTCAATCTTCTACTTGATTCATTCCGAATAGTTTTGAGATAATTTGATAGGGTTAGTCACATAACGTTAAAGAAATCAGTAGACATCATAGATTGTTATTAAAAAGAAAAAAAGTCTGAACAATTAGGGCAGTGGTTCCCAAGAAAATTTTTTTGCGGACCCCTTGATCCAATCACTTCCATAGTAAGGACCCTCAACTTCTAAAATTTTATTTTTTTAACATATTTATTGATATTTGCAACTGTATTATATACATCAAGTAAATGTGATGGATATAGTAAACTTACATGAAATACGTTTAGAGACGCTACCCATTGGCACCACTCTAAAAATATTCTAAACTAGAAGGCTTCGGGGCCATCTTCTTTTCAGACGCCTCGGTTGATCATCACGAATCGAAGATGATAAGGATAGAAACTAGTGTGTTAGAGTGGGAATGGAGTTTTTTAATGAAATGATTGGTACGTGGTTCGGGCTAATTCAGTAACATTAAGCTTAATTCGTGACAAAGTATGGAGCGTTAAGGATTTTACGAAGGATTTTGGATTGTAAGGATTGGATACGAGAAGAATTGGATGGTTTAGTAGAGCCCCATAGCTCTACTCCGTAAGTCCATATCGGTCTTATGATAGTCATATATATAAGTCTTTTGTAAATAAGTGGACGGTTGGAGCGTTTGTCCAGTAAGTGTTGAAGTTGTCGAAAACGTCGGGTAGTTTCTTGTTTCAGTCTTGTATTGGGATTCCAAATTAGACGTTTGTCAAGGTGGAGTCCTAGATATCGTATGAAAATCTAAATCCTAAATATTAGACGTACATACAGTCGTGGTTATAGGAATTGCATCACCCATGCTTTTCTTTTTTAAGGTAATGAATTTGATACAATCGAATATTTTTGTATTTGTCTACTTATTTATATCATAGGCATAATGAAATAAAGAAATTAGAAAAAAATAACGTTTCTTTGGATAGTATTTTTGACAAATACCAGAATAAAATTTTTAATTATGTCGAAATGTAAGCATTTTGCTCTCAGAAACAATTTACAGTGTGAGTTTACATGGCGTGGAACAATTTTTACGAAAAACAGCAGTGGCACTGATTAACAATGGTCATAGTTTTGAAAATTGATATTAAAATTCATTTTACGAGAGAACTTCAACATTTTTTCATTGATTTTTATGTGCTTTTCTTTAATTATTAAATAATAATTTTTTTGTGTGTAATTAGCGTTTTTGAAAAAAATAATTTTTATTGAGTGATGCACTTTCTATGACCACTACTTGATAATTAGATTTTTAGTGGCCTAAGAAACCTCTGTATACCAGAAATGATCAAGATGGGGAAATGTAAAAGAAGAAAAATGATCCAGGCTCCAGAGTCAATTTAAATTCGCGAAACATTAAATCAGTAAAATTTAAAACTAATACAACATAGGTATTTAATGAAATACTGATATTTTGCGATAAAGTAATTTAAAATTATTTCTTAATGACATCTCGCGGACCCCCTAGACATAGTCAGCGGACCCTCTGGGACCACCAGTTGGGAACCACCGAATTAGGGTAACAATCCCAGTATTTTACATTCCCAAACTTAAACAGTTTGATAAGCTCCGTGGCAACATTAGAGTAATAAGTTAATAAGAACTCCTGCATTGTTGTTTTAACTAGGAGACTATACTGGTACGTTATCCTACATGGTTTAAGATTATATTAGTTAAATATACAAATAAGTTGGGAAGCTAGGTACTGATATCTACATGAAAAGATCTATCTTTTCTCACGTTCACTTATTACGGTAAGAGATCTGAGGCACGAAGGGATGCGATTCACAGAAAAATTCCAGAAATAGTTGGCATAAGTTGAGGCGTCGATTGAGGCGGGATCCGAGCCCTGAGACCTGAGCGACAGCCACTAACGAGTTTGTAATTATCAGCCATTCAGCTGAGTCCAGGAATACCTGGTGTCCGATAATTAGCTATATATAGGTGCCGGCCTCATCATTCATAACCGCTTCTAGGAAGGGGTTAACGTATTTTATTTTTGTATCCAGAGAGATCCCAGGCAGGAGCGCCATGTTTTGAGGAGGAATAAACATTTGTTAAAACTCATCATTCCATTGAAACTGTGAAAAAAAATCTGGCCAGGGTAACACAAGACTTTCACTTATCTCGGATGTTAAAATCAATTTAAAAAATATTAAAGTTAGAGTTGAAAGAAGTCTTAAGAATTATATTCAGTTTTGTGGATATAATTAGTTGACCGTTGAGAATTACTGAAGGAATTAGTCCGGGTGGCGGTCATTAAATGAAACAACTGAATAGTTTCAACTATTTTATTGTTTGCCAACGTTTCGACCCCCATTGTGGGTCATCATCAGGGCGTCTGGTAGGTGAGTGGAAACTCAACTACCAGACGCCCTGATGATGACCCACAATGGGGGTCGAAACGTTGGCAAACAATAAAATAGTTGAAACTATTCAGTTGTTTCATTTAATGACCGCCACCCGGACTAATTCCTTCAGTATATTCAGTTTTGTTGGAAAAACATATTTTAGAATAAATAATAATATTATTTATTCTAATTATATAACAATTTTATATATAATTAGAATAAATAATAATATTCTAATTATATAACAACAAATCAATATAAAATTGTTATATACATTAATCACTTAATTTTATGCCCTATCCATCACTTTAAATTATCTATCACGCCTTTTTATATAAGATAACATTTTTTCTAAAATATTTAGCTTTCTAACGATACGTCTATATACTTGTGTTTGAGAAAAAAAAAAAACTGCCTAAAAAAATATTTTTTGCTCTTTTCTCCTTTAGATGCTAATCAAATTCGTTCATATTGTATATTTAACCGTTATCAATGCTAATAAAATAATATATGAAATAATTTGAAATCTACAGAGTCAAAGGTACTTTAAAGAAAGAACACGAAAAAATTCGGCATTTAAGTCCTGCCAGACTACTTCAATCGGAATAAAACCTATATGGTATTAAAGCCCATTAAATTTGACATCGGTATAATGAGTTTAAGGAAAATCCTTACAGCAGATTTTGAGTTTTTTTATTTTTTTTTTTTATTTCTTATCCTCCAACTATATTTACAAAAATAAATGCATAAACACTGATTTTGAGAAATTCGTGAAAAGGCTTTAAATGCATGGTATAAAGTGACTCTTCTGGTTTACTGATTTTGATGAAAATGTTGCTGTAATATCTCAGGCAAATACGCTTACAAAATATGTACTTTCAGTTCTATATATCTTTTTCGAGCTTGACTTTCAACAAACGCGCGGACACAGATCTTTTTGCGGTTCATTGGAATCAAGGGAACTTAAAACGTGTATTCCTGTGAAAACTGTAATTCGAAAATTTTCAAGATCACAATACTTTTCCTTACTATATGTTTCATATATAGGTAAATGAAAGTAAAAATATGGCACGATTTGGATAATACTTACAATCGTTTTGCTTTCTAACTTTATATTATAGATCAGTATCACTTTATACTATCTGGAAATTAGTTTTTAGCCTAGAAATATCTTTCTCATTTAGTTCATTATCAAATACTTGCATTGTTTATATTTAATCATTTGTATTACTACTGAGATAGAGAGACCTAAGGAGACTAAGATTGACCATTTCAAATTAACAGCATTAAAATCCTCTAGAGGAAGAAAATTTGGGCAAATTTCATGCGAATCTAAGTTTTTGAGCTTACTCATTCGAATCTTATTTATTTGGACTGAGGAAATGTGTCTCCATTAAAAACTCGGGTTCTAAATGTTTCACAGTAACAATAGTTCTCGCTTTCATAAAAATAAATAAATAATAATAATAAAATAAATCATCAGAAATTTATAGGAAACACAAATACCATTCCAGTTAGGGAAAAAGGTTCCTGGGTATTTGTATGTTGTAAGTGTTCTGTGAAAATAAAAAGTAGAACTTAATTGCAATTTTATATTTAAGACCATAGTTTTTACAAATCTTTATAATTTTCTTCTAACACCTTAAAATATTTTTATTGTTTATATTTAATACCTGGAACAGACTTTTGATCGAGTTTGGCATCCAGGTCTGCTATACAAGCTCCGTCAATTCCTCTCTCAAGCGTACTTCCTATTAATTCCTTCCTATCTCTCTGATAGAATCTTCAAAGTTAACCATAACCTTTCTTACTCATCCGTATTCATTCAGTCAGCCGGTCCTTACTTCTAACACCGACGACATATGTGTGTTATCTGTGAATGATCCTGTTACTGCATCACAAATCCTACAGAACCATCTATCAGCCATAGAAGAATGGTGTCAAAACTGGAGAATTAAAATAAATCCTAACAAATCCTATCAAATCACCTCCACTCTACGTCGTAAACCTATGACTTCCTGCCCCCAGTATTCTTTAACTTTACTTACTCCTGTTGAACAGATTCGGTACTTAAGACTTCACCTCGACATGGAATCCTCATACTAGACTGAAACGACAGGAAACTGCTCGTTGATATAGATTACTACAACACTTAATCGACAAACGCTCAAAACTTCCTACTTACTACAAAAAACTCATTTATATAACAATTATCAAGCCTATTTGGACCTATTGTATTGAGCTATGGGGGTCTACTAAACCATCGAATACCTCACGCATCCAATCCTTGCAGTCCAAAATCCTTCGTAAAATCCTCAATGCTCCTTACTTTGTTACTAATAAAATTATCCATAAAGACCTAAATATCCCATTTGTTGAAGACTTGGCCCGTTACAGATATACCTCTTTTCATTCCTAATAGGACGAACCAGATATGGTTAATGCTCATTGAAATAGTAAACAGAGCTTAAATGTCGGATTTTGAAAATGTCTTACCCTAAAGTAACTTTTTAAAACATTTGTATATGAACTAATTGGTCGTTGCGTATAATTATTAGTGGAAATATTTAGAAATGTATAAATATAAACAGTAAAAAAATGTCCTGATTTACTATAGAAGTGAAAAAAAAGAAAGAAATATTTTCCCACGCTGAAAACACATTTCTGTTAATAATAGTAGTAATATTGATATCCATAACACACCATTAGAAAGTTCATGATCTTTAAAAAAATATTAGGTGACAGGAGTAAAACGGAGATGACAAAACCGTTATTAATAATTTATACTTTCAGATCATTTCATCAAAACAGTTGTTTCCAATGAAACTAAAGAGAATTTTAACGTAAATCTTAAATTTATTTAAACAAGTTGTGTCGATAAAAGTAAGCAGTTTTGCAAATGATGTCTGTATACTTTTATATAATAATTTGAAAATAAAGTGTGAGCTTGGGATTAAAAACAGATTACTATTATTTTCTCTTTCTCTCAGATAACTGGAATTACACTTCCATCTCGAATAAATTTTACTTATTTAAAAATTTCCTGACAAATCTGCAGATAAGAAACAGAAATGCTTTTCTAAATTTCTTAGGTCTAGGCTAAGCGCTTTAATTCTTTCTTTCGCGCTTTTAATATTAGACCATTTGACGAATGAACTATAAGAAATATTAATACTTTTTGCAGGTGTTAAAGTGTTTTTAGATCTAGAGAAAGTTCTTGGTATTTTCTGATTTTTTTCTGCTCTAGTGCTCAACAGGTTGGAGTAACTTGGGATATATACATGTTTGATTCTAGCTACTTTGTTGGTTTTATATAACACTAAAATATCCGGACGATGTGATCTGTGATTTGCTACTAGTTGTATAGACTTATGGGTCTTGGAGCAAAGGCCACATTTATCAGTGGCAATGTTAACCTTCATTACGTGCCTCCTATATGCTCTCGTCAGAACTACTTGGTCATGGATAGCAACAGTAAATCCTTCAGTTTCACCAAACATTTTGGTATATGTAGTTGATGGTAAAAACCTCCCATGAAATTCTTTCTCTTACCAATTGGTTTAATAGTGATCGGAATTTTTTATTTCATGCTGCATTGGGTCTTTGAGATTAAGGGCTGTGAATCCCTCATCCAAAGCTCGCGTTATTATGATAATTGAAGATGGACTTGTCAAAAATTCTCCTTCCTCAAATTTTCCTGCTTTCGACACGAATATTCAATGGAAATAATCCCACGGCCACATTCTTTTCTTTGCAAATAGAGCCTATTCACAGACCCGTTGGGATAATAAATTTTAGCATCCGTAATCATCGTACGCACTCTTTACCAAGCTTCATATACATTATTGTACAACAATTATTTTTGGGAGGATCAACACGGACCTCCCCCGTACGAGTTAAACTCTAGTTTTACTCAGTGTTGTTGGTCTTTATTAATGAATTGAGGATCTCCTCGGAGGGGATCGTTTATTGAATTTTATATTCAAATAAATAAAATCACTTCCAATTTACTTCATGTAAAACCTGGTGGCGACCAAGGTTCATGCCTTTCCCAACCTTAACATTTTCACGTTTGATATTCCAAACCATCGACAAGAGACAGATACCATGTATGCTAACTCTGCTTTATGTACATCCTCATACCGTTATTTTATAAAATCACCGTCTTTCACAAAACGCATTAAAAGAAAATCTACCAAGCTGAGCTCCTAAAGTAAAATCATACTTTGCAAAACTTTATCCTGGCTCAAATACGCTATGTTTCACCTGTGTGTGGAGCCATAAAGATTATAAAAAAAATTGAAAGAATAGAATATATATTTATACACGAAACATTATCAATGCTTACCGGTTTTTATCTTCCCAACACATATTCCCAAAAACCAAAGCATATGTCTACATCACACAGCTTTAAAAAATCTTGTGCTTGGTACACACGACTTTCACTTACTCCCGTGATTAAAATCAATTTAAGAAATTGGAAATTAAGTTAGAGTTGAAAAAAGTAAAAATAAAAAATTACTAGTTTTGATAAAAACATATATTTTAGATTAAGTAAGTAATCTAACATTAGAAATTATTATATACAAATATTTCTTAGTCATATCCATTTTTCATCAATCTCCATTACCTTTTACAACTTTGGATATAAGATGACATTTTTTCTAAAATCTTTAGCTTTCCAACGGTATATTGTTTATCTTTATTGCTATCCTTATGTTCAGAAAAAGAAATACCTGTTAAAATATTTCTGTAGTTTTCTCCTTCAGCTGGTAATCAGATGTTTTCAAATTGTGTAGTTCATTGTCAGTTGTCAATTATTCCGAATCAATCAAATTATGCATATTTCAGAGCTAAAAAATTTAAAATGTCGACATTAAAGCCTTGCCAGAGTATTTCAATCAGAATGAAACCTAAATTATATTTAACCCCATTCAATGTTATATCGGTGTATGGAGTTTAATAGGAATCGTTAGAGCCGTTTTTTAATAAAATGGTTAAAATGTGCCGAACGGTATAAAGTAGTCGATTTTTGTGAAAAAAAAATGGTGTAACATCTCGGGCGTTCCGTCTTAAATATGAATTTTGTGTCTTAAATATGAAATTCCAGTCTCTTCTGACTTCTTGTTTTCGTTCTAAACTTGACAAACACACGCTGACCTTTTCGCACGACTTGGTTGTTTGACTTAGGGGTGCCCAAATCGCGTATCACCGTTGAAAACTGAAATTAATTTATTTTCACGGTTAGAAGGGTAGAAATAGGCATGTAAAGGTAAAAATAGTCTCGTAAAGAATATATACAATAATAACAAAACCCCGCCTAACCGAATCAATAAGGTGTTTTGTTTTATCTGGTCCGCGCAACTAACGACTTTCATTTACCTCCGTTGTTATAATCAATTTAAGAATTTTTAAATACATGTAGAGATGAAAATAAATTGTTAAAGAATTAATTATCTATAGTTTCAATAGAAACATGTGTTTTATTAGGTAATCTATTATCTACAACAATCAGTTAGTTTTAACGGCTTTTCATCATTCTCCATTAACTAACATTAACACAATTCTGTATATAAGATAGTATTTTTTATAAAATCTTTAGCTTTTTAATGGTATATAAAGTATATAACTGTATTAGTGAAAAAATAAAACACAAAAATTCCATTAAACAAATATTTTTGTTTTTTTCTCTTTTAGTAGGATATTGAGTACGTTCAAATTTTTATTTAACCGTTTTTTTTCGATGCTAACGTGATGCTAACATGACAAATTATTAATAACAACTTAACATCGTGGTTAAAACCAATTTAAGAAATTATAAATTAATTTAGAGTTGAAAAAAGTAAAAAAAAAAAATTACAATGAGTTTTGATGAAAACATATATTTTAGGTTAATTAATTTAACATTAGTAATTATTATATACAGCAATTACTTAGTTTTATTTTATTTTTTTCATCACTCTCCATTACCTTATACAGCTTTGCATATAGAGATACATTTTTTCTAATATATTTTGCTTTCCATTGTATATCTTTATTACCATTTTTATGATGTTGTTAATTAATTAAGTTTGGTAAATCTAAAAATTAAAGATACTTTAGAGGAATAACGTTAAAAAACCGACACTAAATTCCTGCCAGAGTATTTCAATCAGAATGAAACCTACATGATATTTTCACGATCGAAAGGGTAAACATAGGTAAGTAAAGGTAAAAATATTAAAGCCACACTCAACAGAATTAATATGGTGTTTCGTTTATTTTTTTTTGGATACATCTAATAATATATTGTAAATATGCTAAATGCATGTTTTCTTTTTCTTCTTTATTGAATTTTGGATACTCTGGCTTCATTGAAAAACAAAATACAATAAATTGTATTTTAATTGCAGCAATCCTATAGTTTATTCCCACAAGAGGCTAAATGGCGCACAAATTATAGAGCGATATATTAAAGCCGAAGGGATGAAAGGGGTTCGGACGGAGAGGAGACGAGGTGTTCCCGCTATCAGCCTCATTAGAATAAGATTTACCGCTCCTCGCTTGAGTCCAAGCCAAAAACCACATCCACGGCCCCCATTTCCTCACTAAAATATGATTAATAACTGTTTAGTTTTTGTTCACAATCACCTCCATCTTCTATGTTTATACTCAAATTTATTCCACGGCTATATTTATTCTGACAAATCAAGATGAATTTACTCTTTCCCCTGACATGATCATTCGGATACCAGGCCCTGGTTTCTTTATGTCACTGTTTCCTAGCGATAAAACTATCGAGTTTTTACATTTACAATAAGAAGAGTTAGGCTAAGAAACAGGAGATATAAATTTATATTGTTTTCTTCTCCTTAAAACATTTCACTAACAAAAGTCTTTTGTTACATATTTAATGTAACAAGCTATTTTCTATTATATTAACTGCTTCTGTTGTAACAAATATTTTTTAAGACAGTGATTTAATTTCGGATCAGTCAAGTTTTATCAAGGGAGTATTTTTGCATTCATATTAAATTAGTTTGGGTAAATTTATCTGTTTTGGTGGTGGCCATTTATCTGTTCATTTATTATTAGCATAAGAATGATACTTTAATATAAATAGAAATACTCTTCTGTAAATATTATAATAATTAATTACATTTTTATGATAATGATGAATTTAATATTTTATTAAATTCTATGCTATACTAATTCTAAATTAATAAAACTCCTAAATTGAATTTGTAATTTTAAAGAACACAAGACTTAACCAATTTTAAAAAAATTACTGAAATTATTAATTTTTAAGCCTTCTCTCTTTAATTTACAGTTGTTTTTTGTATGCTAAACCGTTACCTCTTCTACGGCGCACCGTGGAAAATATGACCGATTTAGGTGGACGAAATTCTGAAACTTCGGAAAAATATGAAAAAAAAATTAAGATAAAAATATAAAAACTACTTAATTTTTTGACGAGATTGACGAGCGCACCGTTATCAAACATCAAATTTATTTGTTAAAGTCTAAAACTTACCAACATTTTACTTTTGAAGTCCCAGAATACGGGAAAAAACAATACAAAAAATCTAATCACGGCTCGGAGTTGCTGAAACCTACTAATAGATGTATTTTTTATCTAAGGAAACTCTTGAAATTATAGATTGTAAAACTTTTGAGTTTTGTGCAAGAACAAAATTATGTATCACCCAAAATGCAAAAATTCTTTGTAATATTTTTTTTTTTTTTTTTTTTTTTTTATTTTATTGAGATATATTACAATTTGTTTCTATATGAACATTAGTAATAGTGATATATGATCCCATTCACACAATATATACAATGATAAAGTCAAACAAATAAAATATAATATATATACAAAATAAGAAAACAAACAACAACCTATAACTGAGATAAATACAAATAAATGATATATATAGAATTAAATAATAATAAATATAAAAACAAAACAAAACAAAACATTAACCTATAATTGAGATAAATAAAAGTTTGCAGATAAACAAACATCATTCAAACAAACATAACTATATACAAAATATACAAGTGCTATAGAGGGACCCCAGACTGGGCTTTTCCCCCCACTTGTGGAGGAAAAAGCGGAATCCAAAAGATCCTAGACCCTCGCTCTCAGCCGCGTCACTGGTGTGAATCAGTGGAGGCCGAACTAGGGCGTAATAGCCACAAACATACATTACATGAGTGGAGGATCTGACCAGTGTCAGAACTCCAATTTAAACGTTTACAATACGTCTCGCGGCCACTGCCGTTTCAATCTTCGAGGAGGATTATAGGGATGGGTGGTACTGGATAGGGATTGTGCTAGAGGGTTAGGATGATGACTAAGGTTCTGATGAAATTTGGAAAATTTGGATGGTACCAGGTCTAAAATAAATGGAATTTTAAGGTCGTGGTGTAGGGTAGAGTTGGTAACGTAATAAGGAGCATTAACTATTGTTCGGAGAACTTTGGATTGGAAGGATTGGATGCGTTTGATGTTAGAATGTTTAGCTGTCCCCCACAGTTCAAGTCCGTAGGTCCATATTGGTTTCAGTACTGTCTTGTATATTAGTAATTTGTTGTCAACTGTAAGATGAGATTTTCTATTTAGTAGTCTGTATAACTGGCCGAATCTGCGGTTAAGTTCTTTTCTTTTAAGTCTTGTGTGTGGGTTCCACGTCAGTCTTTTGTCTAGTAAAAAGCCAAGATACCGGACTGTGTCAGAGGAAGGAAGCGGTAGGGAATTTAAATAAACCGTTGGACAGGATTTGCGTCGAAGAGTGAATGTGACGTGTGAGCACTTGTTTTCGTTCACCTTAATACGCCAAGCGTTACACCAGTCTTCGACAAGGGAAAGGTGATTTTGTAAATTAATCGATGCTACTTCAGGATCGGAATTGGATGACAAAATGGCGGTATCATCAGCAAATGTTGCCAGAAAGGTATCGGGATCGGTAGGGATATCGGCGGTGTAGAGGATGTAGAGGACGGGTCCCAAGACGCTGCCTTGAGGAACACCAGCCTCAACAATATAATGTTTGGAAAATTCTGAGCCACAGCGAACTCGGAAGGAGCGGTTTGATAGATAGGATCGGAGGACTAGGTATAAGGATTGGGGTAAATGGGTTTTGAGCTTAAAGAGCAATCCCGGGTGCCACACCCGGTCGAAAGCTTGAGATATGTCCAGAAAGGCACCCGAACAATACTCCTTGCACTCAAGGGCAGAGGAAATGTGGTCCACAACTCGGAGTCCTTGCTGAACCGTGGAATGTTGAGGACGAAATCCGAACTGATGTGAAGGAAAATTTTGAAATTTGGCTAGGATTCGTTTTAGTAGGAGCTTTTCGAAAATTTTTGAGAGGATCGGAAGTAGGCTGATAGGTCTGTAAGATGACGTGTTGTTAGAAGGTTTGCCTGGTTTTAGGAAAAGGATGATAGTTGAATGTTTCCATAAGAGAGGAAAATAGGTAGTGCGTAGGATACAGTTATAGAGATATGTAAGGAATGTAATGGCTTTAGGTGGAAGTTGTCTTAAGATTTGAGGAGTAAGGAGATCGTATCCAGGGGATATATTATATATTATATTATATTATATTATATATATTATAAGTAATATTTAAAGATTAGAAGATTGATGAAACAAATCCTTGGGGTAACTTGGGGGTTATTTCGTTTTTGAATAGGGGCATACATGTACAAATTAGTATTAAGGGTCTTGCAAACTAATAATAAAAAGGTGGAGCACTGGAAAATGTCAAAGTTTTGTCCACCTAAATTGGTGATTTTGCCTTAAGTGCGGCGGTATGGTCCTTAGTCTCCTAAAATCCCATCGCTTAGTGCAATGTTTTCCAACAAAACTAGTTTGCGGAACCCTTTATCTTCTCATTAAAATGATAAGGAAGCCATAAATTCAAATAATCGTGCCTAAACACACACGCTCACACATGTATAATATTTATTAATTAGTGTTTTATCGAAATCCTTCATCCGATTTCATGTAAAGAAAGAAAAAGTCTTGAATTGTTGATAGTGTTTGAAAATTGTAGTTTTTCCAAAAGGTATTTATTATTTCATATTTAATTTCATTGAAAAGCATACCAAAACATTTCAATAATATTTATTAAAAATGTCATTGACGTAGTAAAAAAAAAAAAATCTAGTGCGGGCAACACACGACTTTCATTTACCTCGACTGTTAAAAGCAATTTAAAAACTTCAATTTGAAGTTGATTTTAATAAAACGTGTATTAATTTTCGTTGGAAACATATGATTTAGATGAAATAATATAACTGTATTGAATTGTTGTAAATATAGTTTATATTACTTTTTACATTTTGTATCAGATAATATTTTTCTAAAATCTTTCTCATTCCAACGTTATATTATACGTCTATATTACAGTTCTTATTACCAAAAAACTCATATAAAAATAGTTTTGTTCTTTTATCCTTTAATTGGTCATCAAATTCGCTCAACTTGCATATTTAGCTGTTATTTATTAATGCTAACACGATGATGTGCTTAACTTTTTGAAATCTACACAATTAAGGGTACTTTAGAGGAAGAAAATTTAAAATATCACCATTTAAGCCCTGTCAGACTCTTTCAATTAGAATGAAACCTACATGGCGTTAAAACCGAATAGATTTTACTAATATAGCGAGTTAAATCAAAATCGTTGGAGCCGTTTTTGAGAAAATAGTAAAAAGGTGCAAAATGCATGGGTTAAAGTGGCTCTTCTGGTAAGCTGATTTTGATGAAAAAGTTGTCACATCTCGGGCCGTTTCAGTATTATAGGACGTTTCGTTTACGCACTAGAGACAGACTGTAGCTGGGTGGCTAGCGTAACAGCCTCCCATGCTAAAGGTCACTGGTTCAAACCCGCAGGTGGTCCTAGGATTTTTTAATGGGAGTAAAAAATCCTTAGTTACGCCGTCCTTCGGAGGGGACGTTAAAAGGTGGTCCCGAGCCTGTGCGATGTCAGGTACTCGTTAAAGATCCCTATCCTAATAAAACCTGGATAGGCAAAATTTAGGACTCCCACTGTAGCATCGTCCGATTAGCCACAGCAGCAAAAAGTGACGTTAAATAAATAAACAATAAACAAACTAGAGACAGACACACAGACCTTTTTGCGGGACTTGGTTATTTGGACTCAGGGGACCCTAAAACGTGTATTTGCGTTGAAAACTGGAATTCGAAAATTTTGACGATCGCAATACTGTCCCTTACTATATATTTCATATATAGGTAAGTGAAAGTAAAAAAAAGTTTTCACTTCTATCGGCAGTTCCTAAGACTGCCTGAATAGTAATTTTTTTTTAAACTTATAAACAGATTCTTATAAAATTAAATATTACATTTTATAAGAGAAAGTTATATTAGAAGTAGTGGTGGTAGTAGAGTAGCACCACGATAGAGACTTAGCACACATTATCAGCAGTTATTAGCCCGTCACTATCATTGTGAATCCCTTTAGCCGATAATCGTCGACTATTGTAGATATCTGAGGGTAATCCACTTGCCAGAGCGGACTAACACAAGACAGAGGCGGTGCTATTTCGGCCCTCCAGCTCTGAGACATGTGTAGCCAGTTTAAAATAACAACCCCTTCCCGCCAGGGCGGGCTCCTCGGCAATATATCACCCCAACAATAATTAGGTAAGCAGAGACTCTTCCACTAATTCCCACTGACAAATGTCTCCTGGCCACTTAACTCTTCCACCTCCCATCTGTATTATCGGTCTCGCTGCTGTTTAAACCAGTTCCTGACCTCTCCTATCTTTTAAAGGCCTATCTTCCAAATATAAAGTCCGATTATAAGGCTTTGTTTCTTTTATAAGACGATTCCCAAATCGGTATGTTCCTACTAGTGAGTCGGGTGCTACTTGAATGTGGTGTCATTTATGTTTAAAAATGGATTTTTTGACCGATTTAGAGTTTATCTCACAAAAAACGAATCGCGAAATGATTTTGTACATAGATAGAGAAGAGAAAAAGAGACTTAGGAACAGAAATATGGAATACTAACTCTCATGGATATACTTACTTTTAAAAGAATGAAATTAGTAAAATTATGCCTTCTTACACCAGCAAGATTATGTTGTGTATTGGTAAAAAATAAAACAGAATTAACAACGATTCCCATTTTATTCGGTTAATTATTATTTAATTTTTTTTTTAATCATTTATTTTTATATCCACACCTGTCGCTCAGCATGTGACAATAAGTTGATTTGATTACAATTGATACAAAGGACTTGTATGTCAGGTATGAGGGAGGTCGATACACATTGGCATCTACTCCTTACTTGAATTTTAAAAAGAGTTTACTTAAAGAGGTCCCTTAGCCACCTTCTTTTCAGCCTTCTTTAAACATTTTCTGGCATATAAAACATGGCCACATATGTTTTGTATGAGTTTGTTAGTATGTCCAAATGTACAGTAAATGCTAATACCTGACAATTTTCGATGAGTAAGAAAAAAAAAATAGGACATAATAAAAACATTTTATTGAGATATATAATTAAGTCTATGAGGAAAACTTTGTAAGGAATGCAGTCATAGAAACACTTAGATTAAGTGAAATCAATTTAAGTGTTTCTATGTCTACTCCCAATCTACTTCTCCTTATATTTTATCAACTGTCAACTACTCTCCCATCATTATAATTAAGTATAATGTGCAAGCATACTAAAAGAACAAAATCTCGAAATGATTGCCATAATTCCAGCGCTGGGCTTCAGAATTCTAGCTCTGTTTTTTATTTGTTGTTTTGTATTATGTTCCCACGACCAACAGTCGCACATGGCTCATTAGAATTTATATTATAATAACAGTCTAATACTTGTCTGTACGTAATGTTGTTTTATAATTTTGATAGTATTGCACTAGATTTCAAATTTTAATGCCTCACAGTATCTAAAAAATCATTACGTTATTCGACATCTGTCAATAATAATATTAATTTCATACACCCCTCTATATGACAAATCATCAATAATACTACCAAACCTGAGGCCCATGAACTTAAACTGTATTCTATCTTGGTCAGCACATGATGATTACCAATGGTCGCAAGGAACTCGGAGCCGCTGCCAACATGATAAATGTCGGCATGTCAGATTGCCTTCCCAAGTATCTCTTAGCCCTTAAGTCTCCAATCAGTTTCATTGAATTGAATCGATGCATAGTAAATCCATGGATTTCTGAACATGTTATGTAAGTATACCGTGAAGTAGTTTTACATATATGTGAATACCATTTCCATATCATCTAGGAAAGGACCTAGCAATCGTATTTTCAATCGGCAATTCTTCTAGAAGTTAGAAGTTGCAATAGAAAAACAAGTTTATAACTCTTTGCTAAAATCTTACCAACATTGTTTCGATCGATTAGTACTTTGCCTGAATTCTACATCTATTATTTATTAATTCATTTTGGTTCCCATTTGCATAATTTTAAATAAAATATTAATCATTAACAAAAAAAAAACTGAAGTATATAATTTAATTAATTAGTATATTGTTACATTTCTGAATTAAATCAACCCAATTCTCTTGACCGTAATATATATTTTTATTGCTAAATAAAATTGGAGGCTGATGTCTACTTCACCACTATTTTATTGAAAAAAAAAATATTCGCACTACGTTTCGGCTACAATGCCATCTTCAGGTGCAGTGGAACAACTTAGATTTAGTGTGGGTAGCTGCTTCCTAGTCAAAACCACATGACCAAATCACTTTGACTAGGAAGCAGATACCCACACTAAATCTAAGTTGTTCCACTGCACCTGAAGATGGCATTGTAGCCGAAACGTAGTGCGAATATTTTTTTTTCAATAAAATAGTGGTGAAGTAGACATCAGCCTCCAATTTTATTTATAAAAATTTGACCTCCGCCTAAAAGAATCTACACCTTAGATATTTTTATTGCTGTATTTCTTTTCATCACACAGGTCATTTATTAGAATAAATGGTAATTTTAATTATAAATTTATCACCATCATTTGGATGATAAATTTGGAAAAAAATGCCAGGGCATCCAACGATGATCTTAACACTTACACGTTGATAGCAGCCGAACAGGTTTAAAATGGCGGCCGATTAAATATGATTTAGTTCAATAACTCAGTAATTTTTGAAGATAGAGAAAAATATTGTTAGGATTTTTTAACCACGAAACTGTGGATAATTATTTTTAAAAAAAATAAATTTTACCCTCATAGATCAGTTATTTTAGAAGATGGAGAAAATATCTAGTACAAAGTTTTCGAATCAGTAAATAACGTTAAACAAAAAAAATAAATAAAGGAAAAATCAAAAGTTGCGTAAAGATACGCTTGTAACTCCGTTATTTTAAACTAGGGAAAAAATTATATAGAGTTTTAGAATAAGTATAACACTATTAATTATAAAACAGAAAAATTGAATTTCTTTCCTGTATATACGCCCAAAAGAAATATCGAAAAGATTTTTGAGATCAAGACACCGCGATGAAAAAAGGGGAAAAAAATCTTATATGGTCAAGCCACAATTTACAAGAGATGTGTTTCCCTGATAACTTGATTATTATTGATGATACAGAAAAGATGTTAGTTGTTCTGCAATCAGGAAATATTTTTAGTATTATTTGAATGAAAATCGAAAGAAAAGGAAAGAGAATAGTAAAGAAGTCTAGTATAAATGCTTTTGGTTTATTATTTTCAATAACGAACCTTTGTAATCAACAAAGAAAATTACCCTGCTCCCCTCTAAAGTTGAGAGCTTACATTTCAAGATGGGTAGAATCCGAATAACGAATAAAAAAAATTATTTTGTCAAATAATTAAGTAATAATATTGTTTTTCGGTAGAGATTTAAATACCTACAAAGGCTTTAAATATGATGGCTGCGGAATTAATGTTATTAAGATGAACCCAGTCATAGCTTCTTCGATCGCAGCCATGTTAATTACTCTTTCGATAATTTCCCAATATACGACTAAAACAAGCAATACTAAATTCTAAATATATCTCTAAACCTAACCTTGATGTTGTTATCAATTTATATGAATTTCGTCCAATGCGATCCCCTAGGATCTCTTGACAAATTGAAGAGTACCTTATTAATGATTTTCATGGATTGTAGTGAGGAAGGACAACCCATATTTTTCCCCCTATTTAGACTATTTGTATACTACTTGTAGATCACTTTGAAGCACATTTCAATTTCTTATCTTTTTTTCTTTCCCAAGAAGCCATCATCTGTTCAGAAAATTTCTGTTTTCGTTTTTCCGTCCACTTGCTTCTCGTTCTTGCGTTCGTGATTTCGACTTGGAAATACCCCTTCGTGACTTTTTATCTAAATATTTATCTGTTTAATATTTCTTTAATTTGTATTCCAGTCCGTTCAATATCTTCTTTTACTTCCTTAATACAGGTTTTTTTTTTTATTAAATTTTTATTGCAATTTACAACTGCATAAAATACAAGTAAATATGCTGAAATGATAAAACACATGAAATAAACATGAAGAGAAACTGCCCATTGGCAGCACTCTTTAGTAGCGAGTCTAAGCAAGAAGGTCTCGCGGCCATCTTCTTTTCAGACGCCTCGGAGGATTATCAGGAATTTAATGGGGGGGGGAGGGTTGTGTAACTAATGGATTAGAGTGGAAGTGGAGTTTTTCATGGAAGGAGTGATACCTGGTACGGGCCAAATCAGCAACATATGGAACATTAAGATCATTGTGGATGATTTTATTCATGTCAAAGTAAGGAGCGTTAAGGATTTTGGATTGTAAGGATTGGATACTGGAAGAGTTTGATGGTTTAGTAGAGCCCCAAATCTCAACTACGTAGGTCCAGATAGGCCTTTTGATGGCCATATAAATGAGTCTTTTGTAGTTAAGGGAAAGTATATATAAATATCATCAAAGGGCACCGTAGGACAGGATGTCATTGGTTTTTGACGAAGGGTAAAGATAATTTGTTGGGATTTATTGGAATTGATTTTAATTCTCCAATTCTGACACCATACATCAAGGCCTCTGATGTAGGATTGGAGAGTTTGAGAGGCAATTGTAGGATCGTTATTAACTGATAATACGTGTCATCGGTATAGGTAGAAAGGAATGTGTTAGGATGGGTTGGGATATCAACTGTATAGACTGTGTAAAGAATGGGTCCTAGGATACTGCCTTGGGAATCCAAGCAGACCGGGTAAAAAGTGATGAATAGGAACGATTGTGGTATATTGTGAAGGATCTGTCAAGTGGTAGTACTGGATGATCAGGAAGTATGTAGGAGGAAGGAATATAGGGAGTTTGTAAAGCAGTCCTGGGTGCCAGACTCGGTCAAAGGCCTGTTCTACGTCGAGAAAGGGTCCCGTGCAGTACGATCCGCGCTCCAATGCAGACGAGACAACATCCACCACACGGTGACATTGCTAGATGGTGGAATGAGAAGTTGGGAATCCAAACTGGCGGTCTGGGATTATGTGATATGATTCTAGGATAGGGTATAATCGTTTAAGGAGGAGCCTGATTACCCATAATGTGGAAAAGAGAAATGGGACGGTAGGAAGTAGGGAGCTCCAGTGCCTTTTTGGATTAGGGATCATTTTAAAAATAGCTAATTTCCAGGATTGAGGAAAATATGTAGTGCGGAGTATAAATTGTAAATATAGGTAAGGAATAGGATGGCTTTTCTGGGAAGTTGCTTAAGGATTTGGGTAGTGAATAGATCGTGTCCAAGAGCTTTCCTGGAAGGTATTTTGTGGATTAAGTTCACAATTGAGACGTTGATTTCCAAAAGGTACTAAAGGACATTTTTTACGAAATTGATATTTTGAAACATTTATATTCTCCTCATTTAGTTTTATCTAAATCTTAAATTTGGTTGTATCTAATGAACATTCATGTCCTCTAATAACGCGATTTAGAAATGCTATTAATTTTTAAAAATACTAATTACACATTTAGTTTCATTCCAAATCATACCAGAACATTTCATTTTATAACTTTAATATGGCTTTATTAATATAGTAAAGAAATAATTCCATATTTTAATGCGAAAAGAATCAAATTAAATGGTTTAATAATATAATAATGAGAGATTTGGGCGCTTCCTGTAAAATTCCCCAGAATGGATATAGTACCTTTTGGAAATCAACGTCTCAATTTCTGAAGGATGAAATGCTTTAGGAGGAAGGGTCAACTGGAGTAGATAATCCATATTATAGTCGTTTTCGTCGCATCGTCGCGACAGACTCCTAATTCTAATGTAAAAAAAAAAAGAAAAAGAACGATACTGTCCAAAAAATATTTCCTATAGCTGAAGTTTCAAAAGCGATAACAAAATAGCCATTTTAATTATTTAAATAATTAAGACAAACAATATAAATAAATAAACATACCTTGCAATTGCAGTCTTTTACAGATTAACGAGTACTTTATGATATTCTAAAATACATTTTTCGTTTAACTAAATATTCCGTGTGTTATCTTTTCAAAGTTTCCAAAATAACTATTGGCTTCTTGATTTTTGGAATTTCAAAAGATCAAAAATAGCGTTTCATAGCAACAGACTAGTAGTTCTATGGTAAAAACATTAAAAGAACGATGAAGTCTAAAATATATTTTCCATAGATAAAATTTCAAAAGAGAAAAAAAACCTTTCGTGACTTCTTCTCCAAATATTTACCTGTTTGGTATTTCATTAATTTTTATTTCAGCCCGTTCAATATCTTCTATAACTTACTTGATCCAGGTTATAGTCGTATTAATTTCAAACAGCTTGTGAACTAATTTCATAACCATCCTCATTCCTTTCTCATCTTTTAGTATAATAATAGTAATAATTGTAGTATATTTGTGATCATGTAATTAAGTATCAATGGGTATCAATCAATTGTTATAATCTTTTAATAAATAAAACCTTCACGAACGTTTGCTAGTTTTTGTTATAAAAATACCATTGGACGTCTTAAACTAGACTTAGCAGCAACATGGTTTGAATGACTACAATGAGTTTAGACTGCGTTGCATTTTGTTCGGATAGGATATGTCTTATTAATTATGTCTTACTTTTTGTTAGACTTACAGACCTTGAGTAGCTGAAGTTACTTAAAACCAACAGGATTGTATTATGAAGCAATTTAGATATACATCAATCTTTAATATACCTAGCTACTAAACTTGTTAAAAGTGATTTATGTCTAACCCGATTATGTCAATCCATAAACAGGCGGGAATCGGGTACATTCCAGTGGAAGGATATACTCCACTTTTGGATGTCAATAATACCGATAATATTCCAAAATATGGACCCTCTCCAGACTCATAATTCAGTTGGTAATTCGATCGAAATAACGATAATTTCTTTCTTCAAAATTTAAATATCTAAATTATAATTCTTGACGGAACTATTAGCTATTTACGAAATAAATGCATTCATTAAAATTAACGATATCAAGTTGTATCTAAATGAAGGAACTTATCAGTTAACCTTTAAGAAATGTATGTATATACCGAATTCCTTACAAAATGTGCATATGATAATGCTCTTATAACCTTAGCAATGTTTGATAAAGGTTAACCGTAACGCTAAATATTACCAAACACAATATAATTTATTTAATAGAGGAGTGCCTTAGGAATATGATCCTTCTTGTGCAATTAAATCCTTCTTGTGCAACCTGTTATCTCATGACGTGATGAAAATGGTTTTAAAATTGTCTCGATTTTTAGAAGATGTTTTTCTTTTCGTCCCAACCACCTAAAGAACCAACGTAAGTAAAATATGTTGTGTATATCTGTGTTTTTAAAAAAATATGGATTCCTTCAGTTTATTTAACTCGTAAATGTTATTGTTTCAAGACATTTTTTCCCTGATAGTTACGATTAACTAATGTTTGTAATATGGTAGTTAATAAATTTGCTTATTTTTTTTTCGTTAGCGAAAATCGATTTTGTTCGTTTCAGTAACAAACAACTCTAAAAAGAAATATTTTTTAGCCTTCTGGCCTTATAAGCTTTCATATCAGTAGACACCCCAATGCTTGGTGCCCAATGCCAAAGTTTGGTTTAAATTTCTATTGTTTGTCAATAACAATATCTTTCATTCAATGGAAACAACCTCATTAGAATCTTGTTCTAATTTGGCATAATGGAAACTTTTGAAAGGCTTTGATGTTTATTTGTTACACTAGGACAAAATATTGTGATCATTTCCATACAAATTTGACTTATTTTGAGAAATTCAAAAAATGTCTTCATTACTTTCAATACATTTGAGTTATTGGCAGCTTTTTCATACTCACTGAATAGAATTCGGAGAGCTTAGCATATATATATTCAGAAAACACATTTTCTTAGGCTCTTTGATCAATAATTAGCTATGCTACTTCTCCTTGGAGAATGTCTGCTGTTATCGTGGAAGATCCCCTTTTTATCACAAGTTACTATTGTGGACAGAAATGGATTATTTTTGCTTCAGCAAAGATGTGAGCCTCAAATTTTATAACACTGATTATTTGGGCGGTCATTTAATGAGTGAGGAAGCCCATTATAGATTTTTGAGGTGTTCATCGACTGTATATTTGTTTATATAGAATTTCCTGGATGTTCTCGAACAGTTTTTGTTTTGTTTTTTCTACCACAGCTTTCAGAACATAGTCATCAAGACAGAAGTCATTTCACGACCTTTTTTGTTTCTGAAGTCTCCCAGTTCAGTTCTCTTACCAGAGAAATGTTTGAACTACTGTTGAATGATGCAACCACTAATATTGACCTCGCCTCAAACTTCGTTGTAAGGCCATTAGGGAACCGTTCCGTCCGAGTTTAAAGTTGTACAATAAAATTATAAGAAAATCACGCTTTGACATCTTTGTAAAGACAGAATTATTTTTGAGTATCGAAACTCTACTGAGGCTCACAAACAAAAACAGAATTGATAAGTGTTCATATCCATACAAAAGTATACTCGAGGAAACGAAACAGTTAATCATATTGAGAAATATGTAAAGAAAAACCTAAAATTTAGCTATATTTCCCGGACAAACCTATATACACGTATGTAAGGATTTTATTTATAAATAAGGAGTAATCTGTAGGTGCCTGATTTTGGAGAAACGATCACATTGAATTTAGATATTATGTTATAATCTCTCCCTCTCTCTCACCTCTCACCAACAGGTAATAAAATAACGTTATGATTCATCTGCTGACTGCATCCCTTTGTTACAGGTTCGCCAAGTGTTTACGCCTTCTCATTACTGTTTTCATCCAAACATCCAGCTTCCATTTTTTGAACTGCTTCTTATTAGCTCAGTTTCGCCAAGTTCTGGTTTTCCACAAGATTTCATTATGCTATATCATTATGTTTACCCTTCAAGTCTTGTATCACAAGGTAATCAATGGATGCGTGTTCTGTTTCTCCAGCGTCGATACCAGTTTAAGCAACGAACCAGAAGATGAGAAATTGCTAGTGACAACCATAAGCTACCAGATCTTTCTAATATCTTATCATTACAGCAGAATATGCGCCGGCATGAAAGGCTTATTTACCGTCCTTCGGGACGTGTTCACCGTGATGGAAATGACTAAGTCGGTCATCACAGGGAGAGGAGCTAATACCATACTTTTCATCATGTTTCTTTACAACCTTCCCGATTCTTTACTCTCTTGGGTGTGCATCGTCAGATCTGATTCTCCGGAGTCCTTCTCGTCTCGCACAAGGCGTTACCCTAAGCTGGAAATGGTCTATGCGATTGTATACGCTATGACTAACTTTGGATTGTGCATGACTATCATGCGTGCTATAGGATCGAGGCATCGCCCTCCAATATTATTGACTATAGGATATGTTTTTAAAATATTATCAACAAGTTTGGTTCTCAACTTTTTAACAATGGTGCTCAGAAGAAGGTACTTAGCCGCTCTAATCTCGTTTTTCAAACTCTTATTCCACCGGACCATAAGGCTAGAAATAAACTATCACGAATATTATGACGATTGAAGTCTGAAAACTGATTAATTCAGAGGTATTTAGGATTACTGAATTTCTTTATGACATGAGAAATGGATTGAATCGACTTCAATGATAAGTGCCGAAAATCGAATTTTGTGAAGAAAATAAATGAATCATCTGACTTGTGAAAGATGGAAGTGTCGTAGATTCTTGTGAATGTGTATAATTCGTATTGGTAATAATTTATTGTATATATTTATAATAATTTACTGACGGTTCGGATGATTAGTGCAATTGAACCAACATAAGTAGAAGTTATTTTAATCATGTTCAATACATATAAAATGACAAAAAAGTTAATTTTTATTTATAGAAATAGTAATATATATATATATATATATATATATATATATATATATATATATATATATATAATATTTTTGATTATTATTTGTTTTATTTTAGATTTTAAAATTATTTATAATGAATCGTGCCTCAGAAAGGCTATACTTGCTAGCAAACATTATCTAAGCATATATTAATTTATATCCTTGGGGAATCTTTGTTCTGGTAAAATGGAGCATTGCAATACCCATAGGTTATGTATGATGGACTAAATTTTTGTAGAAATGTTAGCATCCGCATTAATCATCAACCAAAATACATGTGACGGAGCAGCTGAGGAATTGAAGGGGGGGGGGGTGATAGATGGCATAGGGAGGGCTAAAATGTCAATCAAAGAGTCCTATTCATTACGATTGTAATCGTAGTACGCCTTTGCAATGTTGAGAGCCTTAAAGTACTCTGCTACCGAGGTCAGAAAGCTTTTGTGTGCACTAGGTTAGTTTTCTAATCTTATTAGAAAAACTAGAATTTTTGCAACTCAGATGAGTAGCTCTGGGGTGGACAAACAAAATCAAAAGCCTCACCTGCAAGACTGTTTCCCTCATTAACAAGAGACTAGTACAAAGGTAAGGACTGCAATAATGGGTAGCATTCAATTATTTATAATACAATAGAAGATTTATTTTATGTTATTGTTTTCATATTTAAATAAGCACTCATTGTTTTGTTTTTTGGACCCTCGTTCTGTCGGTACGACGGGCGTATGAAGCTGCCCTTGCAATGCCCAAAACTAATTATTTCAGTCATGGAGACCAGGCAATCTCTGTTGCCGCCAGGGGCGGGCGGAGGATGAAAAAGTTAATACAATATTACATGCACCCCTACCTCGCCTTTGAAGGCCTAAGGATTTACTCGGGCCCGAGGGGTGAGGGCGGGGGATAAAAGCTGAGGTAAAAGCCCTCCACAATTATTTTGTTCCAAGTTTTTGGTTCTCTGTTGCTAGGCAACGCGCGCTAACCTACTCAGCTATCCCGCCCTTCTACCTACTAGTACCAATATTGTGATAGTGTAACTTGGTTAAATTGGTAACATATTAGAATATTCGTCCTGTTCGGCTTAGTTAAGAGTTGAAAAGGAGTTTAACTACCCATCACTCTTAATAAAAGTACTCGGAAAAAATTCCTCTGGATCATGTTCTATCCCATCACTTTTCTCGGCCTCTCACTAAGACGCGGATCACCCAGAACACCTCTTTCATTACCCATCTGCTACTTATCTCAATAACTTCCTATACTATTTTTATTTTGATGTAAGAAGAAAGCTTATTTCTTTGTAAACAATTCGTTGGTTGTAAACAATGGCCATTCTTACGTAAGGACTCTCGCATTGAGTAGGTGAAACTTACAACAGATTAATTTGTCATCATATCTTAAAAAGTTTATTTCTTCCCGCTAACTCATTTATTCTTGACATGTCGAATCCAATAATTCTTTCAAGACACATTGATTACCTATTTGAAGCACTCAAGGTTTCCACCAAAAGAGGTCTAATGGTTGGCCAAATGGTGGCCATAGGGTGTGAAGGGAAGGTATAAGGTATTGACAGCAGCTGTTGGCAGGATAGACAAAAGGTATTTGGCAAGAATTTCCTTGGCACTGGGGCTAATTGTCCCCTCTGTGTTGTCAACTAACTTTGCTTAAGCGGATTCGGATGAAGAGGCTCTTTATTTATTTAGGAATAGAGATCAGAGAAAACGGACACGGCTGTTTTCAATCCCTGTGCGGAGGTTATATGTGAATACTTAATTTCATTGCCAATAAATAAGTATAAGGTGCAACATTAAACTGTATGTTATTTACTGAACCATTAAAGTTCTTCGTTATATTCTTTTATCATATGACATAATCTTTATAGCAGCTGAAGGCTCTTCATTTTTTTAAATTTACATATGGGTCAATTCATTTAAAATCATCCAATGTTCAATTATTGAAACGTTGATTTCCAAAAGGTTCTAAAGGGAATTTTTGTTCGGTTTAGTTTTATCTAAATCTGTCATCAGATTTTATTTAAAAAACATTAAAATTGTATTTGGAAATTTCATTTCATTCCGAAAGGTTCTAAAAACATTTCCTTCTAAAGCGTACTATATTCTTCATAAGCAGATTTCCTTTTATACAGCGGGAAGCACCTAACTCGGTAATATATTACCATTAATTTATTAATTGTTCTCTTTCTTTTGTGCCTTTTTTGTTGGCTCATTTTGTACGTCTTGAATCACCGCTATTATTTTTATCAATTGTTTTAACTTAATAATCTGACTCTTAGGCTGCTTTAAACAATTTAGTTGAGACGTTTCGGTTCTCGTTGATTCTCAATTAAATTAAGTTCTTTCATAGTATTTCATCTTGCAAAAAATACATAAAATTCGTATAAAAAATTACCTAAACACACATTGTGATAGAATAATTGTATTTGATCCAACAAATGGTTGGAATTAAAATTAAAATTCGACCTTGCTAAACATGAGAAAAAACGTAACCTAATATAAATTGTTCTTTTTTTTAAAGGTAAAAAGACCAAAATAAATTATTATAGGTGGAATAGTCAGGAATCAGTCATTTTTTGAAAAGTTTTTAATTTTGCCAACGTTTCGGCTCAAGCTTGTGAGCCATGTCCAAGCATAAAACTTAGACCCAGTTTTAGACCAAAATAAAAGTTATTTATGTATAAGTCTCTTTAGTTAAATATTGTTTAAACGCAGTTAATAATATACATACATTTGCTAAATTCACAGAAATAGTAAATACAAGTTCAAAATAAACTTCATCATTACATACTTCCTTATCATAGTGCCATAAATGAATAAAAGATCTTTTGAATATTCACTTTCTGAAAAATAGACAACAAAATCTTGTTACCCAACAAGGAAAGTTATTTCTCAGAGGGGAAATAGGGAACTACACGGTTACACGGTAATATCTCAAAAGGGACTGCATGAAAAATTATAAGACTAAACATAATATATAATGAGTAAAAGTGAAAAATTTGGTGACTGAGCCTCAGCTATAAGTTTGTTATGCTGGCTTTCATGGTCGATTTTCATAGTCAGAATACAATATTTCAATTAAAATAAAATATATCGGATATAATAGAACATAAATTTATTCACTGACGTAGGTTTCACCAACAATGTTAGTATTTTTATTATTATTATAGTTATAAACAATTAATGTAAAAGCCAACCATAACTTGGATGCTACAATAATAAGATTATTTGTTAAGCCTTTGGTATGATTAGGATTGACCTTGAGAAATTAATCAATTTTATTTTATTCGATTTCTGTATAAAAATATTGTTATTTTATTTTTATTGTAATTTCATAAGCTTTCTAGAGATACCGACCCCATCTGTCTCTCTAAATATACATAAGGTTTTTAAGAATCGGTTAGCGGTGGAGTGGGCAACCGGCCAACCCAGCACCTCGTTACTAAGTAATGTCTGTAATTAATGGAGACTCTTAAATGCGCCTCATTGCATTGCCATTATAATATATATTTAACAATAATTCTTTATTATTCTGGGACATGTCCCTTTGGATTAACATTTACAGAATGTAGAAAATGAGCTTCAGAGTCTTGAAGTAAATTAAATCCATATAAACAATTTAAAAAATTATGACTTTTATGTATTATGGGTAAAATTCTGGAAAAACTCCTCCTGAAACGTATATATCCAATCCTTGATTCCCATTATATTATTCCAGATCATCAATTCGGATTCCGTCTTATCTCACTCCACTATCCAGCAATGTCATCGTGTGGTCGATGTTGCCTCCTCTGCGTTGGAGCGCGGATTGTACTGCACGGGAGCCTTTCTCGACGTAGAACAAGCCTTTGACCGAGTCTGGCACCCGGGATTGCTTTGCAAGCTCCGTCTATTTCTTCCCCCTACTTATTTTCTTATTATACAGTCCTACCTCGCCGATCTTTCAAAATAAATCACAATAGTTCCTCTTCCTCTCTGCTTTCTCAATCTGCTGGTGTTCCTCAAGGCAGCATCATGGGACCCGTTCTTTATACAGTCTACACAGCTGATATCCCAACCCAACCTAACACTTTCCTTTCTACCTATGCTGATGACACGTGTGTGCTATCAATAGATAATGATCCAGTTACTGCCTCCCACACCCTTCAATCTCACATCCGAGACCTTGAAGTATAGTGCCAGAATTGGAAGATTAATATTAATTCTAACAAATCCCACCAGATAGCATTTACCCTTCGTCGTAAGCCAATGACTTCCTGCCCTAGTATCTTTTAATGACACTCCACTAGCCCCACAGATTCCATACCTAGGACTCCCTCTTGACAAACGTCTGACTTGGAATCCCTATACAAGACTGAAACGATAAGAAACTGCCCAACGTTTTCGACTACTTCAATATTTACAGGACAAACAGGACAGAATTACAAAAGACTCATTTATATGACCATCATAAGACCGATATGGACTTACGGAATAGAGCTATGGGGCTCTACTAAACCATCGAATTCCTCTCGTATCCAATCCTTACAATTCAAAATCCTTCGAAAAATCCTCAATGCTCCTTATTTTGTCACAAACAAACTCATTCATAAAGACCTTAATATTCCATATGTTGCTGAATTAGCCCAAACTAGGTTCCGTTCCTTCCATGACAAACTCCATTCCCACTACAATCCATTAATTTCAATCCTTGCTTCCTCTTCGATCCCTAATAATCCTCTGAGACGTCTGAAAAGTAGATGGCTACGTGACCTTCTAGTTTAGAATGTTTTTAGACTGCCACTGGGTTGTGTCTCTACATGTATTTCATGACATTTACAGTTTTATATATTACCATCACATTTACTTGATGTATTTTTATTTAATACAGTTGTAAATATCAATAAATATGTTTAAAAAAAAATTAATAATATGAAAGAGACATATGTAAATGAGAGGGAAAAATATAATTAATAAAATATAAAGCTTATTTACAATTCTATTGTGACTGGATAGTCATTAAACGGTTAAACATGCGGGATTTGAAGGCAGAAAGTGAGTTGGAGATACGGATGGAAGGAGGAATAGAATTCCATAGGATTGAGGATCGAATGAGAAAAGATCTGTCGAAATGTGCAGTTCGTTGGGCCGTAGGGTATACATCTGAAGGCCTGGACGGCGGGATTGGATGACCTGGTAAAGGAAAGATGCAAGTAAATATTTGCGACGATTGGAAGGGTAAAGCCACTTTAAATCACCATAGAATTGGGATACGGAGGTCTAAGTACACCTCCGTATCACCATTCTCCGGACAACGTGTGGACCGGACAATATGAATCAAACGGAGAAATTATTTAAGGACTTAATTTTTACATCGAGGTCCCCAGAAACACCACTGTATACCGTATAGCAGTAGACGAAATAGGGAAATATTAGAGAGATAACGAGGAGTTTTCGGGTTTCATATGGGAGTAGGTGACGAAGAGAATTCAGTCGCTTTAAGGTCGAAAAGGTACGGCAGGTGATTTCGGAAATATTATTTTTGAATGATAGTGTTTGATCGAAGATAACAGGGTCGGAATATGTGGAATACTTTTCAGGAAGTGATGGGATCCTATTATCATGGCTTTTGTTTTTTCATCATTTAGTTTTAATTTATTGACTACAGCCCAGTGACTAATTCGATTCAAGTCCTTTTGTAGTTCTTTTGTAGTTGGTAATATGTCGGAATTTGGGAAGGAAAGGTATATTTGGAAATCGTCAGCATAGAGGTGGTATTTAGTGTGATGGATAAGGAGAGGGAGGTCGTTAATGTAGATATAGCTAGTAGGGTGGAGGATAGAGACGATCCCTGAGGAACATCGCAGGAAAGAGGCTAAGTCAAGGATGTAGGCTGGTCTGGCACTCTAACACACTGGGGACGATTGGAGAGGAAGGATTGAAACAGATATATTTATAAAGATATATTCACACAAATGGTTTCCTATGTTGGGGAGCGGCATAGTCTAGTGGGTAGAGCGCTAGTCTACTGTGCTCCGGGTCCTGGGTTCGAATCCCGGCTGTGGCGGAATATTATAATAATATCCTAAGAATTATATTATGGCATTACAATTTATATAGTTGTATTAGCAATTAAGTTACATGTTTAGGATTCAATTAATTAAAGAGCTTAAGAAAGATGACAACAACAACATTATCAATTTATATTCAAGGAAAACTGGCAATCACTAAAATTGACTGTGAAGTTCAAAACACTGCAACTTCATTATTTATGAACCGATGTCAATGATTTGTTTTGTGTTGTAAGGAATTTACTTTAATAGAATGATTTATAAAAATTTTTATTCGTTATGTGGGCTCCACGTATTTTAAACGAGAGACCTCAAAATTTTAGGAGGGTTATTTTATTTTTCTTGGTCGATTACAAATGCTGATTATTGGAAAAAGAAAACTAAATATGGAATTTTTATTAATAAGATGAGTTTAAATGATATAAATTTGGTCATTGAGACTAAGCTGGTTCGGGAGTTATAAAATTCTCTTATCTCTTGAAATAAAGTTATCTTTAAAAAATATTAACTCCGGTAATTTTGCTTACTTAAGAACCAAACAAGAACTAGATTGATGATGAAAGTATTTAATATAATTTTGGTCCTTACAACACATTACCTAAGTTGCCAAAAAAATACACGAATAATTACATCAACTGAAATCTTTGGCGGGCTATGACTAGGGAGGTTTTATTTTATTTTTACGCTTAATAATTTTTTTTGTCTTATATATAGCCTTATCATTGCACTACTTTGTTTCGATCATGTAAGCTATATCCTTTTTTCAATATAAATTTTTTCCAGCTTAGAAATATTTATAGTAAAATATCTATAGGACTGAGTGAAAAATAATGAAACTCAAACAGAATATACCTCTAAACGATAAGTACAATAGAATAAAATTTAGTGGCTGAAACCCAGTGTTAATAATTTAGTTTGTCTTATAGTTTGTTGTTGAGATGGAGGACACTCTAACAAGACAAGTAATATTTTATGTATTATATTTCTAAAACAAACTGGGTCTCAGCCACTTTTTATTGCATCGTACTTATTTTATAGAGGTATAATCTGTGTTAGTTTCATTATTTTTCACTCAGCCCTTCTTGAGATAGTCCGTGTAAACATCGCGAAAAATGATTTTTGCCAAATTTTAATTTATATACAAAAAAGACTACTGAAGAATTAGTCGGGTGGCGGTCATTAAATGAAACAACTGAATAGTTTCAACTATTTTATTGTTTGCCAACGTTTCGACCACCATTGTGGGTCATCATCAGGGCGTCTGGTAGTGAGTGGAAACTAGAGGAAAGTAGTTAGTTTCCACTCACCTACCAGACGCCCTGATGATGACCCACAATGGGGGTCGAAACGTTGGCAAACAATAAAATAGTTGAAACTATTCAGTTGTTTCATTTAATGACCGCCACCCGGACTAATTCCTTCAGTAATTCTCAACGGTCAACTAATTATATCCACAATGAAAAAAGGACTATGTTCTCTAGATCGAAATTTTCACAGCAAGTAGGACTATGACTGAGCTATATAATACAAAATAATTAAAAGTGAGTCTCTTTTCCTTTATATACTTTTATCTCACTAAAAGTATATTTTTTTTATTAAATAATTGAAAAAAAATTGAGAGTTGTTTTAACCTCTTTTTTTTACGATTTATGTAATGTGTTGTGATAACAAAAAGTTTAAAGCTTATTAAACGTTAAATGTTTGATTTGTTCTATAACAATACCAGAATTAGAGAGATTTTCCCAATACATGTTTTTAGCCACGAATGTGACTTAAAAAAGCTGCAACTGTTCTAAAAGTATTAGCCAGAAAAATATTTTATCTATCTATGTATTTTAGTCATTTTTGAAAATTTTTTAAACAACTTTATTCACTATTTAGGAAATGAGTCATAAGGACGAAAAATACAAAGCATGTCGTTATTTTATTGTTAAGTTTTGTTTTAATTTGATATCTAAAAAAATTACAGGAATTAGAAAGATTTTTCCATCACATGTCTTTGCCCGTGAAGCTGACACAAAACGGCTGCAACAGTGAAAGTATTGGCTAGAAAAAAATTTTATTTACGGTTTTATATTAACGAAAAGATAGAGAATAACTGGTCAAAAAATCCCGAAAATCAAAAATGTTAGGCGGCAAGGTCTGGACGCTTTCAAATGGATTGGCCCATATATAAATTTGTAAAAGGGCTTTCAAAAACAAGTGTTTTGAGGATTATCAAAGAAAACATTCACAGCTGCAAATGAATTTTTACGACAAATGAATAATACCGGCCCAAAGAATTTTTTCGACTCAGTTTTTCTATATTATGACCCACTCAGCAAAACTTGTGGTGGATAGCAGCAGCTGGAGTAGGTTTAGAAGTTAATGAGTCGAAAACCAAATACATGCATGCAGGCCCACAGCTGGATGTGCACGAACAATCGCATTTTATATCTGGAGGCTATTCATTTGAGAGTTTGTGTATCTCGGCTCACAAGTCAATGCTGATAATGATATTAAAGCTGAAATCCATTGCAGAATTATGTCCGCAAATAAATGTTATTTTGGACTTCTGAAGCATTTTAATAACAGGACCATTCCTCAAAACACGAAGGTCCAACTTTACAAGACGCTCGTAAGACCGGTTCTCACTTATACTTCCGAATGCTGGACATTGTCGAGTTCGCAGGAAGCCCTGCTCCTAAGATTCGAGAGAAAAGTATTAAGGAGAATTTATGGTCCAGTACGCACCGATGGAGTCTGGTGGGTAATGACGAATGCTGAATTAGCAAGGCTATACAAGAATTCAGACGTCGTAAGGATCATCAAAATAGGCTTGCTTCGTTGGGCGGGGCATTTAAGTAGAAAGGCCCAGATTCCAAAGATGGTCCTAGATGAAAATATTGGGTTGTGTCACATGAAATGTCCGTTTTCAAGGTAAAGGATTTTTATTAAAAATACGATATGAAAACATGATAATTTTATTCGAAGTAATTACCTTTTTTTTCTACACATTTTTCCCAACGTGACACAAACTTTTTTATCCCCGAACTGAAAAACTCTGAGGTATGAAGTGAAACAAAATCTGAAAACGCACTTTTCACTTGATCATCATTTTCAAAAAATTTTCATTCGACTAAGGAAATTCCTGAACAGGTGGTAATCTATTGGAGACAAGTTGGGAGAATATGGTGGGTGCGGAAGAACTTAGCCCAGTTCTTTCAATTTTTGCACGGTATGTTTTGAAATATGGGGTCTTGCTGCTGCTCAGTGAGATCATGAGGTACCCATGTATCGAGCTTTTTTACTTTCCCAATACACTTTAAATGTCTAGAAACGGTAGATGCACTTGCATTTAGTTGTGCTGAGAGTCCTTTAACTGTTTGGTAGGAGTTTCCTTCTACTGTATCTTTGAGGACATCGTTGTCTATTACGGACGGAGGTCTTCCTCGGGGCAAATTTTCCAAGTCGGTATCCCCAGCTGAAAACTTAGCAAACCAACGGTGAATGGGCCGTTCATTAACACTCCCTTCCCCAAACGCCTTGCAAATATTTCTAGCGGCCTCAGCTGCTGAATGGCCGAGTTTAAACTCGTACAAAAATATTACTCGAAAATGGCGTGTTTCCATGTTCATATTCGGAGGAATACTAAAAAGTGGGCAATTGATTGGGAAGCTAATGTTTATAATACAAAGGTAGAGGATTAGTAACTGTTTACTTTAAATATGTAAACATTCGGAAGAAAACAACAAAGACCTATAAAATCCTTTATGTATTTCATAAACTATATTATATTATAAGCCTACACCTTGTTTTGATATTTGGATATAATATATAATTGATACTGTTGAATCCAATAAACCTGAAATGGATATTATTAATAATAAAATGTAATACATTTAAAAAAAAAACTATAATTTTTTTTTTCTGCATCGTGACTCAAAACGTTTACTCAGCTTTCCTTTTCTCAACGGTCTCTATGCTCTATTAATCAATGTTAATTTTTTTTTTTTATTGTTTTACATATTAAAATTAATAATAAGATCTATTTTTCTTGTTATATGATTTTTGTCGAGCCATATATATCTGTCATTCGTTTCCACTGTCAAAATCTGTCGTAGTATTATTATTTATTTTAGACCCGAAAAAAAAATATTTATTTTTCACTGTTGTGTAAATAATGTCGGAGAGGAATCTGGTGACAGTCGAGACAAAATATTAAAAATGGTCTTTTAGAAGTGATATAGGCTCTTTAGAAGCCTCAGTTCTGAAATATGCCCAGAATTTATATTTGTTATTTATAACCTTATGCTAAAATCTCATACCAATGCAATTGTTGAATTCAATGTCTTTGATCCCTTATTCTACCCACCAAAATATTTAATAAAAAAGATATTTATTAATGTTTCTTTCCTCACGTATAATGCCAAGAATATATCAAACCATTTAGTATGGAAATACATTATTCATACAAACATAAATTATGTAATAATTGTACAAATACTTCTTAAAAATATATTAAATATTTAGATTCATTAGACCCAACATGGCTTATGCATCACACTTGTCTTAATGACCTGATTTAAATTTTCAATTTTAGTTCTAAATGTACTTGAAATTTGTCTAGAGGTGCCAAGACATTTGACAAGCATTTGAAATTCTTTTACTTTCTCTCACCAATAAATGAAATATGTAGTAAGGAAAAGTATTGCGATCGTGAAAAATTTTGAATTCCAGTTTTCAACGGAAATACATGTATTGCCCTCTGAGTCCAAATAATCAAGTCCCGCAAAAAGGGCTGTGATTGTGTGTGAAAAGTCTTGCTCGAAGACCAAACGTCGTCCAAAACCGAAACTTCATATTTTAGGAGAGTATATGTCTGAGATGTTAAAGCAACCTTTTCATCAAAAGCGACTAGCCTAAGAAGTGACTATAATACCATGCATTTAGCACTTTTTTACAGTTTCCCCTCAAAGATCTTTAACAATTTTAGTTAAACTTGCTATATGCATGTAAAATTTAATGGGCTTTAGTATTATGTAGATTTTATTCTGATTGAATTAGTCTGATAGGACTTAAATGCCGATTTTTTTTATTTTCTTCCTTTAAAGTACATTTAATTTTGAAGATTCCAAAAAAATAACCAAATTTAACCACTTATCATTGATAAATAAAAGAAAGCTAAATATAAAAGATAAAATATTTGATTAACAACTGAAGGATAAAAGAGCAAAATTATTTTTTTCTCTGAAAATAAGAATAGTACTATAGATGTATAATATACTTTTGGAAAGCTATATATTTTATAATAAAATGTTATCTTACTTAGTTGTGACATAAACTTTCATGATTATTGTATTTTTTTTTTTCAAGGGATAATCTCCATTTTGGAACTCTTACTCAATTTATTTTTCACGAAAACAACCTATAAAGTGTTATCGATTAACAGTTTTAATGTAAATAAGGAAATCACAATCATAAAGATGGTGTAAATCATAAAGATAAAATTAAAGTAATTTAAATTAAAGATACTGTTTATCGAATGTAGTATTTTTTCCGCATAAATAATATTAAATTCGTTTTAAAAATAATTTTTATAGCACAAATTAATATATTGAGAAATCACATGCGTAATTAGATTTTTTTAATATTCACAAATTATTATAATCCAATATTATTTTAGTTAAATTTTTTGTTACAAAATTAATCTTAATACGTAACATTAATAGTAATAGTGAGCAATTACGTGTTGATCTTTGTTTAGGGAAAGAATAATAAATTGGGTCCTTAACTCTTTACGAGCGCAGTTAAGGTGAGTTGTCAACTATATTTTCTAACTTCAAGGGGCCATGTCTAAATATATGTGAAGATCAGCCATTTTACTAGCAACAATTATTAACGTCTCATATATTAGAATAGAAATAGCCCTCTGGAATTACAGTTAAGAGGTATAAGGAATGTTTTGAAAAGAAATATCAAACAGAACTTGGTGGCACCATGTTTATTTTCTTTCAGTTCATTCACATTTACTAATGGTTATTTCTTAACTTCTTTCACGTCGTTTTTCTCGTTAGTAATTCATTTAGGAATGTTTATGGAACGTATAAGGCACCTACAGACACACACACTTTCACAAAAATATTTGAATATATGTAGATGGATGTTAATAAATTAGGATTCTGGTGAATAGTGTATGTATGACAAGAATGTGGTCATTTCTTGCTTTCGAAATAAATTGAAAATCGAGGACGCTAAGTATTGTTCAGTCACCAAGGAAAATAGAAAAATAAGACAAAATATAGGAATAGGAAATTTTATTAGAAAAACAAGTTATGGTTTAAAAAATATATAGTAATTTACATTACCTTAAAAAATATTTTTAATGTTTTTTTTCCACTGCTGGGAGTTTCCATTTAGGCACTGAATGAAAAAAACAACTCAAGTTTTAGGCGTGCTTCTGAAATTTGCTTGGTGGGACACTAACTTTATTTAAATATATTAGGAAAAAAATTACGGTGATTTTTAATGTATGAAAGATTTTAATTGTGGGTGAAAGAAAGTTAATAAAATTGAAAAATAATTCATTATGCGAAGGCTCAATATTCTTCACCACTTAATTGATTTTATGAACGGTTTTGACAATATTGCGCAATTATTTGTTTGTTACGCCGAAACTACCCTCACTTAAAACTTAGGAAAATAGTTTAAAACAATGCACTGTTTTTGGGTTTCTTGATTTTTGTATATTATGTTTTATAATGAAGCATAGTATTCGACCAAAAAAAAAATTATCCCCCTTCAAAATTTGAGGGCTTACGTTTCAAGAGGCGTGAAACCCGAATAACGAAAAAAAAAAAACTTTCTCCTAATTAATAAATAAATAAATACCATAATTTTTGGCATTGGTTAAGAACTGGCAGAGTTATAGCGTTTTGAATTTAGCAGTGGTGATATGCTATTTTCCTTTGAATTATTTATTGCTTTTCATATTTATTAATTGCCTATCTAAAGCTTTATAATGAGTTATATCCTAATATTGTTATTTGGAAATAATAAACCATTGTGTACTAATTTGCAGCGTTTTTAAATATGTAAGGCTTAATGCGCTGGGCTTGTAGAAAATCCACTCTTACGCAAACTGATAGAACAAACCCCTATTTGAAGAATTTAAAATCAGTTAGGCTCTGATTGAATTATTTGAAGTTTATAATGATTTATTAAATGGTATTTTTTTTTCTTTTCTAGAAGACCGTAGCGATTCTGAAAGGAAGAAACGGCCACGAACGGCGTTCACAGCATCGCAAATCAGGGCTTTGGAGGCCGAATTCGAAGCCAACAAGTACCTTTCTGTCTCTAAAAGGGGAGAGTTGTCCAGAACCCTCAAGCTCACCGAAACACAGGTATGGGATTACTATTTTAATAAAACTATTTATTTATTCCTAATACATATTCCTTCGCAAACAGTTTTATGCCAAATAAATCTTATTCTTTCTTCTTCTCTTACGTAGTTTGTCTCAAGGTCGTTTAAATCCGTATGTTTACAATAGGGGTACTCACTACGTTTGCTATAGCATGCTATTTGTGCTATTGTGCTAAACCCATCAATTTTATACAGGAAATAACTGTAGAAACTCGACGGGTTTAGCAAAATAACACAAATAGCATGCTATAGCAAACGTAGTGAGTACCCATTATGTACTTAAAGATATACGATTTTTGTAAACACTGCTCAGAGATATATCAATAAAAGTTGGCGTCCTAATCGACAAAATATATTGAAACCATCCCCACATCTCAGAAAAACTGAAAACACTTTTAGGATTTTATCATTAAGTTATTAACAAAAACTCTTCAACCATTACTCAATGGTTTATTATTTCAAAATTAATATAGCAGATGTTTTATTTTTAAGATCTTTATAGACGAATCATTTTATTTTTGAGTCTATGACGAATCGAAGGTTTTCCAAAAAGTTTTCTCTCCAAAACAAATTATCAAAACAAAGAAGTACACCAATATTATCAGCAAGCTGAACACTATCACGGAAAAATAGAAGATACAGAAGATGGTTACAAACCTCTGTGTCGGCTTGCCAAAGGTGTAACGGTTTCTGCGAGCCTTTTCCCGCCTTTTTATGGCTTTTTATGGAGATCACGACGCAAAAAACCGTTTGGGGTACGCCAATGACGCAAACTCCCTTGGACATTTCTGTTTTATTTATTTAAAACGGATATAACCGTTTTCACAACTTGGAATTCTGTATTCTGAAACTATAGAGTGTATGTATGATCTTTCCAGCAACTTGACTGGGTACCACGTTGAAGTTAGGAAAGTCTGATTTGGACAGGGTGAGCCAATGACGTTTCGGACATTTATTTTAATGAACAAGTTGCTGTAACATCTCGGGCGTATAGTTGTCTTTTATGTAGATTTATTTTTATTAGCTATTATATACATATGAGCCATGAAGTTTGGCCCATTAGTAGTTGTTAGTATTTAATAATAATCTACGGCATACATACTACGGCATAGTTATAAATGCATGCATAAATAATATAAATGATAATAGGATAAAAACAACTGAATATGTAAATTCCTATTGCTTACTGGCGCTTGTTAGTAAATATTGTAACAAATTATGTAGATTTGTCGTCTCCTTAAATGTGTATTTAGTTGTCTTTAAAATATAAAATTCAGTTTCACACACACACTCACAGAACTTTTTACGGGACTTGGTCATGTGGACTCAGGCGACCCTAAAATGTACATTTCCGTCGAAAACTGGAATTCGAAAATTTTCAGGATTGCAATACTTGGTTATATGTTTTCATATACAGATAAGTGAAAGTAAAAAGAATTATATGAAGTAATAGTTTGTGAATAAAAATGAATACGAATAACGAATACCTTTGATACTCACTGTACTGACTGCTTGGTCCGCACACGAACTCAATAGAATGCCAGAAGAAATTTGAACAGCATTCATAAAGGAATTTTTTTCTTTCAACGACCTTATGGAAAATACTCGTGAGATATCCGACAAGGATAGGAAGACCAGATCTGATCCACAAAGGCTTCTTTTCGTCCAAAGGCTGGGGTAACTAAATATAGAAGGCACTGGCGGGGAAATATATCAAGCTAGTTGGTAGGATAATTGGCCTCGGGTGTTGTCCTGATTAGCTGCCTCTAGGCGCCGTATCTTCCTGTCTTCGTCACCTATCCTGTCTTATGTCTGTCCTTTTCCCATCCGATACAAATGGTATTTAAATGATTTTTCATAAAATATTTATTTACTGAAATTTATAATTGTATTATAAATCTACGTATTAAATGAGATTTGATAGTATTTTAAGAAGGAGCCACTAGGGAGTAGAACAATTTTTAGGAGGTCCCGCGGCCATCTTATGTTTAGGTTCCTCAGAGGATCTGGAATAATTTTGGGTGGAATTATTACGGTTAGGGTTGTTCAGAAACATGCAATAGAAGGACGTATATCTATTTCGGCCTCAATTTGCTAAATTTGAATATTCTGGTTATTATTTATTTATTTTATTTGTACAAGATATACATCTTGTACAAATTTGCTTATATATTGCCAACTTTACCGCACACACATTAATATTGAATTTCTCATCTTACTAGTCATTCAAAAATAAGTAATGTACAAAAACAATAGCCAATAAAAAGACAATAAAAGAAAATCACCATAAACAAAGATAATAAACGGAATTATATCATATCACTTAATTGGTGTGTGGGTCATCACTATTTAAGAGGTCTAGAGTTCTGCACACTGACACTAAAAATATATAGATCGTATTTAGTCTTTGTAGGCAGTTGATTTGGAGTATATTTTCAATGTTCTGTTGATCATTATGTTCGGATAACAAGGGTCTTAAGTATTTTTCTCTGTCTTCAATAAGTTTTTCACAGTGGAGAAGAATATGGACTAGGCTATCTGTAATAAATTGGTTACAAAAAAGACAGTTTTCTTGTGGTTTGAAGCTGAAAGTTTTCTGTTCCACATAAAGGTTGATTAATTTAGGTTTTTTTCTGGTCATTATAGATAATTTTATTTCTGACGTGATAGGTGTTGTTAAGCATTACCTATTTTGCATAAAATTATTTATATAATATATATCAATAATAAAATTATTGATCTTGATAACGAGTGTCAGTAATTGGTTCCTCGCACTGTCAGTAATTGGTGTGTACATGTCAGTAATAGGAGAAAAAACATGCATCCGAAATTTATGCAGAAAAATGGATTGATGAATCATTTTGATATGAATTAATGAGCAGGTTGGGAAGAATAGATGTTGGCCTAATAGAAATATTTTTAATGGCAAGAATCTGTCAATAAATACGAAAGATCCCTATCCTAATAAAACCTGGATAGGCAAAATTTAGGACTCCCACTGTAGCATCGTCCGATTAGCCATAGCAGCATAAAAGTGACGTTAAACGAATAAACAACAATACGAAAGAAATTTTTGAAAAACCACAAAATTTTTCTTAAATTGTCAGTAATTGGTGCAGTTACTCTACTACCTGTTCAAATATTCCTCTCATTACAGTGTCTGTATAATTAGGCTAATATTTCACGACTGTATTACGACGCAAAACTGGCTAGATATAATTACACAAATTAGGAAACAGATGAAAGACACGCCCTAAGGCAACTGATTGGCCATAACTTGCTGCCAACCGAATCAGGATCGACTTTAATTGCTGCCCGTTTCAGATTTAACATACTAAACCTTGACGTTTACTGCTTCCAGCCACTTCTTAATGAACCTGGAAAATTTACATCGTTAACTTTCTTATTTCCAAATGCTACTGGGCATGGAAGTCATCATTATAATTTTAATTTTGGAGCAATAAATGAGGCCATGTAATTAGTGAAGGAAATTAAATTGTTCTGCAGAGGAAAGTGTTATGTTACTTCTCATTAGCTAGTGGTGTCTGTTTTTTTATAGTTTTTGTATCTAATATGTGGGTATTGGATTGTTAATTGTTGATTTACTTTTTATTATGAAAAACTATTAAAACTTTTCTCTATGGTTAGCAAATTTCTGTAGTTTAATTTATTTCAATTTCAATTCTTAAAGTTGTGATTTTATTTTATTCTATTCAAATTCGAATAACTCAAGTTTAATAATAATAATAATAATAATAGGCTTAGCGAACCCGAAGGTTTCCCATGCCGATACCACCAAATTCCGTCTACACAGACTCGTCCAATGTTCACCATTCAAGCCCAAGCTCCCGAGATCAGCCTTAACGCAATCCTCCCATCTCCGCTTCGGCCTACCTTTCGGACGCCTGCCAGTCGGATCAGCTAATACCAACTTTCTCGGAATCCGCTCGTCATCGAGCCCAACAACTTTACTCGCCCATTTGAGTCTCCGCGATGCAATCAGCTCCATTATATTCACAGGATGCAAGTTCCACAATTCCGCGTTGTACAACCTTCTAAACTCCCCAGTGGCCTCATCTCTCTTCGGACCAAATATTTTACGCAATACCTTATTTTCGAAAACCTTAAGCCGTTATTCATCCTTCAAAGTAAGCGGCCACGTTTCACATCCGTAAAGAACCGTAGGAAGAATAATAGTTTTATAAATTCTAATCTTTAAGTTTTTAGATATAAGCCGCGAACTAACAAACTAACGCGATCGACACCGTTTCTGCTACTAATCATATACTTCGTCTTATCGGTATTTAATTCGAGTCCTATTTCTTTACCGGTTTTTATTAACACACTTGTATTTAGTTGTATGGTTTCCGTGTCTTCACCTAGCAGTACCAGATCATCGGCATACCCCAAAACTGGAATCTTGTCACCCATATTTAAGCCTTTCTCGGTACACATCACCTTTTCTATGACATATTCTAAAGCTATATTAAATAACACAGGTGAAAGGGAGTCACCCTGTTTCAAACCCGATCTCACCTCAAATCTCTCGGAGTAATTATGACCGATTCTAACTTTATGGAATGTTTGCGACAAACACATCTCTACTAGGTTTACTAACTTTCTAGGTATTCCCTGTTCAATCATGATGTTATATAGCTTCTGACGGTCTATTGAATCATAAGCCTTTTTAAAATCGATATAAAGTTGATGGACTACACCGTTGTATTCCAATTTTTTCTCTAATATTTGACGTAAGGAAAATATTTGGTCAATAGTCGAGCGATTCCGCCTAAAACCACATTGGTAATCTCTGATAATTTCCTCAGCGTAATCCGCGATTCGACTAGCTAGAATTGACGAGAATATTTTATAGCATACTGGGAGAAGAGAGATCCCACGATAGTTGTTACAATCCGACCTCGGTCCTTTTTTGTGAATCGGAATAAGTATTGATTCTTTCCATTCTTCGGGCATTTTTCAGTTTCCCAGATCTTTTTAACTAAAAAATGTATTTTGGAAACGCCCGCTTCTCCACACGCCTTGATTAATTCTCTCGTGATATTATCATTTCCTGCAGCCTTATAACGTTTTAATTTTCAAGTTTAATAATAACAATAATATTTGGGGATCAGCTGTAGCAGGGTGGCTAGCATTACATTAGAGACATTATATTTCAAAGGTCACGGTACAGACCCCCTTTTTAATGGGAGTAAAAAATCCTTAGCTATGCCGTCCTTCGGAGGGGACGTAAAAAAGATGGTCCCGAGCGTATGCGATGTCAGGTACTCGTTATAGATCCCTGTTCTAATTAAACCTGGATTGGCAAAATTTGGGAGACCACTGTAGCATCGTCCGGTTAGCCACAGTAGCATAAAGTGACGTTAAATTAACAACAACAGTAATATTTTATATTATTTATATTATATGGACCATAATATAAATTAACTCAGAGTATAATAAATTATTTAAACAATACACAGTATAATAATTAATGAACAATTTTCCTTTTGACTAAAACATTTTTAAAACCAAGAATAAAACCTTTTCATAACAAAAACTATTGTTTTACATATAATAATTATAACAACATAAACTACATAATTTTTTTTATGAACCTTCGACATGAGTGTGAGAGGCCATTATAATTTCGTCTATTGCACAGTTGTATTAATCCTAAAAAAGAAACTTATGTTTTACTTTCCGTCAAAGAGTTGCTTTTACTCACACATTCTCCCTCCCCTCCTTTTTTTTGTCTAATTATTATATAGTATTGTCATTGATATAATATATTATCATAATACTCTCCTTCCTTGTTTTTAACTTCTAGCTGTAAAAAGCTGCTTTTTCATTACCCTTATACCTCAGTTGGTCCATTGGAACCCCCTATTTCGCTTTACTCCGCTACGTAAAGATCTATCTAGATCCGTCTGTTTGAAGACGATTCCAAGAAGTGTCTTACAGAAATGGAACAATTGTCAGTAGGGTGTAGGAACAATGTTTAAGGAAAAGGGAAATTAAAAATTTTATCTCGTCTCCTACTTTTTTTTCGAAAGGAGATGTTCCTAGACGATACGATACCTCAGCTCAGGATATTTAGGCGCAGCTGATGTTACTAAATAGACGAGCTAGAGACAGTTAATGAAGCGAGGCCTAGACGGTTGCTAACAAGGAGGCCAAATCAACAGAAGCTATGTTAGCAATAAATCAGCTGTTGAGGTTCCAGATGTGACGTTATTGCTACCCTGGCGCCTACCTTTCTCGCCTTACCCTCTGCGGAAGCCCGAGACTTGTTCCTCGTCTAGCTTCTTCGTCGTCGGCGCCATCCAGGTGTAACTAACTCTTTTTCGCCTATATCCCGGAAACAGTAGATCAAACCTGTTAGTGTTCACAGCATCCGAAAGTAGACTATTAACATTAGGGAGCCAAGAGTGTTAGATAAATCGAGTTCCGTTGGAGATCGTTCTTTTCTTTAAGATAACGATTCATCTTTTTAGAAATAGTAATAAGGCGTTTTTATCATAATATTAGAATCTTCTTCACATTAAGAACTTTATTACTTTCACTTACATGTATATGAAATATATAGGTAAGGGAAAGTATAGCGTTCATGAAAATTTTCGGATTCCGGTTTTCATACACGTTTTAGGGTTCCTTGAGTCCAAATGACCAAGTCCCGCAAAAAGGTGTATGTGTGTGTGTGTGTGTGGTAACTCCTGGGCGAAAACAAAAAGTCATATGAAACTGAAATTTCATATTTAAGACAACTATACGCCCGGGATGTTACAGAAACGTTTTTTTTTATCAAAATCAGCTAACCAGAAGATCCACTTTATTCTATGCATTTTGCACCTTTTTATGATTTTCTCAAAAAACAATATTAATTAAAATCTATATATCGATGTAAAATTTTATGGGATTTAATATGAAGTAGATTTAATTCTGATTGAAATAGTCTGAAAGGTCTTAAATGCCGATAATTTAAATTTTCTTCTTCTAAAGTACCTTTAATTTTGTAGATACTAAAAAAATAACGATATAACCTTATTATTAACGATAAAAAACAGGTAAATATATAAGTTGAACCAATACGATCTCTAACTAAAGGAGAAAATTGCAAACATATTTTTTTAATGCAATTTATCGTTTTTGAACATAAGTTTAGTAATATAATTGTATAATATACCGTGGGAAAGCTAAAGATTTGTGAACATATTATCTTATACACAAGCTTATCAAAGTTAATAAAGAGTGACGAAAAACCGATAAAACTAACTGATTATTATTTCAGATAATAATATAATAGATTTTTTAATAAAACACATGTTTCTATTGAAATTCAATTTAATTAATTCTTAATTAGTTTCAATTATTTTTATCCATAACTGTATTTGAAAATTCTATAATCGATTTTAACAACGGCGGTAAGTGAAAGTCGTGTGTTGCCCGCACCAGATTTTTTTTCATAAGTTTTCTTTTTAACAATTTAATTTTTCAACAATTAAGTTGTTTATTTTGTGGATACTTAATAAAACAAAAAAAAAACCTTGTGTCTTGTTATTTAGAGCTCAATGTAGAACTCAGTACATTTAGAGCAATGGTTCCCAACAAATTGTTTCCTTGGACCACTTCATCCAATCAGTCTGGATTGAACTGAATAGTATTTTGTTCAGGAAATTCTTTTATGATTTAAAGAAAATTTTAATCATTATTTTTTTTCACAATTTTAGTTTTAAATTCACATTTTAAATCTCCTTTCAATTACATTCTTTTTTTAAATGAGAAAAAAAACAAAATTGTACATACCTTATTTATATAGCCTATATTATGTAGTTAGTTAAAGCAAAATAGGAACATTTAAAATTTATTTTGTTTTTGTTTTAGATAAAAATATGGTTTCAAAATAGAAGAACTAAATGGAAAAGGAAATATACCAGTGATTTGGAACTACTCGCACAACAGTATTATTGCAATATGGGTGTTGCAGCCCCACGACCGATTTTCATTGGAGATAGATTGTGGTATGTTAATTCTCATCATTATTGAATATTATAATAAATTGAATATTTTTAAGAGGCCTTATCTCAACATTCATAACTACTTTAAAAACAACCCTTAAAATAAAGCCTTATTCTTTTTAGAAAAAATAAACTTTTGTCAGTATCTGAAGATGGTCAGGATTATATTCTTTTCAAAATCCTACAAGAGGTTTGGTAAACGTACAAATCTATACTCTGTTAAAAATTTACAGCATGGTGCATCACTATAAAAAAAATGATTTCTTTGATGTATTTAATACTGTTTAAGAGAAAATAAACTGTTAATAAATATTGTCATTTTAAAGCCAGAGTGAGGCTCCTCAGCAAACAGAATCACAATGTTTTGAACATATACTGATAAAAACATTATAATTACCCTGAAATTTGAATCAATTATTTAAAGTAAGTGATAGAAATATAAACCATATACGTTTTTACATTTAATTTATTTTCAGGTTCTTCAACTACAGTGGCAATGGAGTACCTGTACCAGCGCCTGGACCTATGATACCCTATTCTGTACCACATTTACCTTTACCTACCTACCAAGGGCTGCCACCTTATGAAGTTTCCAGAAGTCCAACTTAACATTTAGTCCTATGAAATTTACATTTGTAACTATTTTTTAAAGAGAGAAACGGAAGATCATACATGTCTGACTTATTTTAAGCAGTTATAATTATTTTCATCTATCTGATGTACAGATTAGGCTATCGCATCATGAAAAAATATTTATTTTTTTTTGTAAGATAAATTGTGGCAATGAAATGAAACTTGTCATGTTAATTGTTAAACGGCTAGTCAATAAGTATCAGTAATACACTAGAAGGATAAGTTTTATAAGGATGACACAATATTTCAGAAAAAGATCTGTTAATTATTTATTAAAATCTTCTAATTTTTTTTACTTGGCCTCTTTGGATGACATGTAATACACATTCTATCCTTAAAATTTGAGCTTAGATGAAGGAAGAACAACAAATATCCAAAATTTTGATTTTAGTTAGGAGTATTTTCATTTCAGTAACTTCATTTCATATCGGATAATGAAACTTTAAATGTTAATGATTAAAAACAATATTTAATTCGTAAAAGTTGTCAATTTTACATGAACATACACCCAGTGGAAAAATTATTTGGAATTTAAATTTTTTTATTTGATAACTATTTTTCGCTAGTACTTTTTAAGGTATATGAACTAATAAAAAAGATTTGCTATAAATTGAAAATGTATCATTCTTGTGCTGATAAAGTTAGAAAATATGAAGTTCAATATAATATTCTGCTTTTCAATTACCTTAAAATTCTGTGAAACCATTCCTCTATCATCCAATTTGAATTCAATTAGACGGTTATGGATGCACTGGAAAGAAATCAATGCTTTCAAATGAAAGCAATGTGTAGAAAAAATAAATTCTTGAGTGAAACCAAATTGGACAAGAGACTATTATTAAATTAGTTATTACTAAATTGTTAAATTAGTTATAAACACTTTACCCTTTAAATTGGTTAAAGGCTCAAGTGTTTCATTTAGCAAAAATATTGTTTTTTCTAATATTAATATATTATATGTAGATTAATTATTACTAATGTGTATCCAAATGCTGTGGACAACTCTAATGTTGAAATTTTTTTGGGCTCTTTTCATAAACATTCACAAACAAACATTTTTTGTAGTAAATTATGTTTTTAGCTATTACTTACCGCCCTCTTCACATCCATAAATTGATATAAAGTTTTTAAATAGATATAAATAAATAAAACACTAAGATCTCTGCAATTCCAAATATTTTTTACTACTGAGTAAATTTATCATATGTAGATTAATTATTATTAATGTATAACCAAATGCTGTGGACAACTATAACATCAACATTTTTTGGGTTCTTTTCGAAAACCTTCACAAACAAACATTTGTTATTGCAAATTTTGTTTTTACCTATTACTTACCGCCCCCTTAACATCCATAAATTGATATCAAGTTTTTGAAAAGATATAAATAAATAAAATATTAAAATCTCTGCAATTTGAAATATTTTTGATTCACTGAGTAAATTTATTAAATATTTTACATTAATCAAATATAAATTACCTGATATTTATTAAATTGATTCCGTGTCTAATGTAATTTTGATTAGATACTAATATTGATTGTTCTTGTAGCAATCCAACATAAATATTTTTATATTTTATCAATTATAATTATATCAATTTTAAAATATATAAGTTAAGCACTGATCAGAGATAAATTTAATTTTTCTGTCCTGTTATTGAAAATCACATCTTTTCGGAAAATTAAATATGTATTAACTTTAATTTTTGCTATACCTAATTTTCAAGGAGATAAAAGTGAATTTGTATTTCATAACAATATTCTATTAAGTGTATAATTAGCAGATGCCTTTGAGGCAGGGATATGAAATAGACTATTTGTATAGAATATTCAAAGCACATATCAAAGTTGTAATTTATTATTTATAAGGTCATTATATAATTATTTGAGAAATAGAACTGAGAACTTAATGTAGATTTGTTTATGCTTAGGCAGTGCCTAAGAGTATGTGGTTGAGATATTTTGTATATATAAATTACTCTATATTTATGAATAAAAGTTTGATATTGTTATTTACAAGAGTTGTTTGTTTCCAAAAGTAAAAACTTACTCCCCTGAAATAAATAAATACATTTTATAAGGTTGCAGTGAAGAGCTAAAGCAATGGTAAATATTTTCATGGAAAAATCTGGAAATAATCTAAAAGTAGGCCTTTTTAATTACTACAATAACTTAATAAGTTTATGATGATGGAGTTTAGTTGACCGATGAGAATATTAGATGAATAAGATGGTTGGAGGTGGATGGGGGAGGGAGAGGAGAGTTGCGGTCACACACACACAAAAAAAAAAAAAAAAAACTGACACATTAACAAGTAGTGCTTATTTTTAATTGTGTGCCGACGTTTCATCAAGGCTAAGAGAAATCTAATGTTATACTAAAATGCTTATACCATTCAAAAGGCTTTAATAATTAAGGCAAAAATTAGATAGACTGTGTGTGTGTTTTTCTTCCCAGGAAACCCTGTCTGACCATACTGAAAGTCTTCCCTAATGAATATCTTATTTTTGTTTTTACCTTTTGGGTACCCACTTTATAAAGGGTGGATGAAACTAAGGAGGGTTTCCCTACCCTAGGCTCTTCCCACGGCTGAAATAACAGAATAAACATTCATTCTGCTACAACCAGGCTTCGGACTTGTGATCCAGAAAAGAGTAATCTAGTAACCGAGATTATATGAAATGGAGAATTTAGTATTAAAAATTTCATTCCTCTCTTAAACCTTTATTTTGTCATTTATATGCTCTAAAAGAAAAGAATTAACCTTTTTATGTAAGAAAAATTTTATTAGAGAACAAACAAATAGAAAAGTTTTCTAATTCCCAGATATGGTAGTCATTCTTTCATAAAATTGCATTATTTTTTTCCTTACGACCAACTTGGAGCCACACTACTACTGTTTTCTTTTGGCTCAGTATTGTCTCATCCATTCTGCATGTTCCTGTTTCCACTATTCAGTCCACCTCTTGCCTGTTTTGCGCTTGAGCTTTGTATAGAAACTTTGAAGTCCTTGAAGATTCTTTTTAAGAGGATCACGCTCTTAAACATCTCTATCCATGTGATCCCCATCTCCGACTAATCCTTCTCCACTTTTGTTAACCACACCCTCTTGATCTTCTAAAAATTAGATGAAAATTCTTTTATTTAATCTTGCTTGGTTCAAGCATGCCATGTGACCATAAAATTTGATCCTTCTCTTTCGCTTAATGTAAATTATTTTTTCCACATACTTAGAGAGTTCCAAGTTATTTCTTTTTCTATATTCAAAATGTTCCCTTACTGGGCCTAAAACCTTCCTTATCATTCCTTTCCTATTTGTCCCAAGACACTCTGCAGCATACAATGCTTCTGGTCGAATGACGGTTTTATAGTGCCTGAACTTAGCATTATAGACGCCCATGGTCAGCTGGTAAGCAGTTTCCATACTATAATATAATAAAAATTACATATTATTATTTGATTTGTCAGATTTATAAATAGAAAAAATCTGACATGAAAAAATTAAATTAGATTATTACAAATTATAAATATCACACTGCAACAGGACTATATTGCAGATTACTCTTTTCATATTATTGTTAAAATCACTTTTAGCGCTAATATTAAAACAAATAAAATAAGGGAGAGTATGGCTTTGTTTAAAAACAAAAGACATAGCAAAGCTTCAATATTATCTATATAACTATAGATAAGATTGAAAGAGGGCAGCACTATCCAACGGAGAATTTCTGAAGTCATATGATAACTGGAAATTTTTATTTTGTATTAGGAGATTAGGAAGTTAAAGGAGCTCAACACTAGGTGAATTGGGTCGGCTGAGTCGTGCTGCCTTCTTGTGGTGCTCATTGATACTAATATAGTTTAAGCTTATGCCGTAAGATGCCACTACCATCTGTCATGTCGTAGTAACTTAGCTCCTAAGCATTCCTGTTCTCCTATTACAAAATAAATTTTTTTAACTAGAATTGGACTTCAGAAATACCAGATCTGGGTAGTGCTGGCATCTAGTGATGCTAAATGTAACTATTTTCAGCCTTTCTTGATTTGTGCTGCTCTCTTTTAACAGTTATTTAAACGATCAAGTTCTAAATATCCAATTTATCTGGATTATTTTTATTTTTTCAACTGTTTTATTAATCTTAGTAAAAATGAATATTTTAATTCACATTTTTTATGTATTTTCTTGAATAATTATATACTTTGCTCTATGTACTTCTTATCTTAATTTAATAAATAATAATGAATTAAAAACAATAAACTATGGGTACTTTTTTTTTTAAATCTCTATTGTTTAATTCAAAACTGTCAATAAATTTTAGATAGCCAGCAGAATGAGATATGTAATAAATAATACAATACAATAATAAAAGGGCAGGAGGAAGAGAATTACCCAGTGGCTATTCTTCAGTCTTGATTGGTTATTCAAGGTCTCTCATATAACTCCTTCTCTGCCTTCGTAAGTCTTTGAGTAGGGTTTTGTAGCTTACATACTCTAGTATGTAAGGGTTTGTGTGTTTGTCACAAAATATTTTTAATTTTTGAATGTGCAATTTTTTTTTCTATTCCAAAAATTTGTGAAGCATAAGTTCAAATTGGTTTTAGCAATTAATTGTGAGAGTTGAGCTTTTGTCTAAGGTCTAATTTAGAGCAATGCCCAAGCAGATAATATAAGAGTCGAAATCATTGGTTCAGGGTCTTGGTTTTGTAGCAATGTGAGGGCCTATGACATCCTTCTATCAAATGTTAATCCTATGTAGCGGCGTATTGTGTCAGAATGAGGGAGAAGTTCATTATCGAGATATACAGGAGGGCAGGTCTCGCATTGAAGTGATAATGTGATGTGTTAGAATTTATTCTGGTTTACTCTTATTTTCCAGTATCTACACTAGTTATTTAATGTTTGAAGATGATTTTGTAAAATAAGGGCGGCTTGAATGGGATTTTTGTGTTTTGTAATCTGCATAAGTGACAATAAAGATGTCATGAGTGGTGGAAATGTCATGGGTGTAAGATATATAGAGAAGTGGTGTAAGAATATGTTCCTTGGGACACTCCAGCTTGATTAGTCTGATAGATGAGAATTTGGAATTTTGCCAAACAGAGAAACATCTTTTAGAGAAGAATGATTTCATAATGAGAGAGTAGGTAGAAAGGAGTAACATTTAATTGTTTACTTTACCAAAGAAAAAAAACTTTGGACTTTGGTATGTTTGTGTGAAGCATCAGCAATCTTTTAAATAATCCAAATAAGCATTTTAAATAATCCATTAAGATAATTTAATATTAAAGGGATAATATCTTTTAAAAAACAAGAAGTTTATAAGAGCTTGACAAGCATGGACTTCTTATTTCCAGAATGTTCAATCTTATATGATGTTATACTTAGGAGACAAAGTTGCAGAATATTACTTTTTTTATTTCATCAATCTATTTACAATAAAAGGGCTGAGAATAAGATAACATTAGTTTTTCAACTCTGGCAACCAAGTACTAATAAGATTAGTATTAATTAGTAGGACCAATTAAAATTAGGCAAAAAAAACAACAGGTAAACAATAAAATAAAAACATAAAAAGAATATATTTTTTCTGAAATTGATAAACATCATCTGTGGCCAGTTTCTTTTAACATAGATTCTAAATAAAAATCAAGAACATTATCCACATATGGTTGATGAGCCCAAAGTGCACAGTGAAGCATCAGGTTGTCTTTGCTATTTGCATGGGCAATATTTTCTTTTATATGACATTTCACTTTGACTTCAGTATTGTATGCTTCAAAGATTGCTTTTACTGCAGAAACTATAAAATATAGATATATTACTTAATGAAAAGGAGTTTCAACAAGTTAAAAAATACATATACGAAAAACAATCGTAACCACATAATAAGGGCTATGCAAGAAGCGGCATTTTTATAAATTACACATTAGGTTTATTTTCACACAACTATTAAGCTGTTTGCATAAATTAGGGCCCTGTGCTCTGTACTACACATTATGATGTGCATGTTTAGTATGTTTTTTCTGATCTAAACCTGTACTTTCCATTTGTTAACAGAGCACTGGTCAAGAGTAGCTGCTGAAATAGTTGTCTGGGAACAAACCTAGTAAATCAAAATATAAGTAAAACTTGCAAAATATCATTAATAATAACACTGCACAGTAGCATAAATATAATTGAATACAAGAGACTCCACAAAGTTTCTAAAGTAATAAAGATAATTGTAAACATAAACCATGACCAGATTATTTTAATACCCCAATATTATTTAAAACACTGTACTATTGTCGTGCTAGATGATGGGCCTTTTGTAAAGCTCTACACCATGTTGCGTGACAAGGAAGTAAGCCAGGGAATAAAGCTCTGCATATTCAACATAATAAGAAACCTGTGCTCCTCTATGGCTCAGAAGTGTGGATGGTGACCTAATCTATCTCAGCATGTCAGCAATGGTTGCTTGAGGTCTATCTTGGGAATTCGTTGGCCATAAAAAATTCCCAAAGGGAAGCTACAGGGAGGGACCAAATAGAGGAAAATATATGATAAAATTGGGTTGAGAAAAGGGAGGTGGATCGGGCACATCTTAAGAATAAAAGATGGCATCATCCAAAAGACCCTAGAGTCTAATCCTCAAGGAGAGCACCTGAGTAGGCAGGCTGAGGAAGAATTGGAGAAACACAGTCCTAAATGAAGCTAGTAGCTGAAACTAGACTTGGGCCACCCTCAAGGAAATGACGAAACTTCTCCAAGGCCTTATATCCCAGGGATGGATTACTGAAAATAAGTCATATGGAAAAATACCTTATTATAAAGTTATAAGATACTCATATCTTTGGATTTATACACCACCTTCACAGACCACTTTTTGCTTAAATGAGAAATGAAAACCAATCACTAAATTACCATATTTTTCTGCATTCCAGGTGGTAAAAATAGGCCTCCTACCAATTCTATTCATTTCTTCTAACTGTTCTATGGCCTTAAAATTATTTACAATCTTTTCCATTTTCTTCACTACTGATTCCTAAAACAAAGTAATTAAGGATAAAAATGGATGATTAAAGAAATAAAGCTGAATATACACGCTTATTAAGTTTAAATTTTAGACATAATAAATAATTTAACATGGTCAATATAAGACGTACGATATTATGTCTTATGGAAAAAATAAATAAACAGTAACAAGTAGAAGGCTTTAGCTGTTTACCAAATGTGTACAAACTATATCCAGTTTGTTACAATCATCTTGCAATCCTTCAGGAAACATATTGCGATCAGGTCCATTTTTATTTCTGTAAACATAAAATTTAATTTATAGAAAAAAAAAGTGTTTAAGGGCTAAAGTAGTCCACAAAATAATTTCAGCTATCACCTCACATTTGTTCTAATTTTTTATTTGTAATTTCTTGAATATTTGCCATCCCAGAAATATGTAACCTGTTCCATTCTTGTATACTGTTAAATAGATCAGCTACAGCATCTCGGACTGTTCTAGGAGTTCCCCTAAGCTGCCCTTTTTGGGCAGTTATAGGGCTCTCTACAACTGAAAAAAAGCATGACGGGTTATTTGTATCATCTTTAAAAATGTCATTATTAAAACAAAAAAGGAATATTATAGCAGTTTAGATATAATAAAAATAAAATATGAATACCTGATACAGGAGAAAAAGCAGATGGTGAACAAGGATTTGAAGTTGGAGAAGACATTTAGGAAAATAACCAATAGAATCACTTTCCTGTTATTGTATCATTAACAATCCATTACATAACTAATACTGAGTTGATACCAAATAAATTATTCCTGAACATCAATCATCACTGAGTACAAATGATTATTATTGGATAAGTTCAAAATAAGCAATGTTTATAACCTGCATGGTAACCACCATTTTATTCCCTAAAGAGGTATTGACATCTCAGGTTATAAACTATTATTCATTTCAGGTGCCCCTCTGTCATTTCAGTCATAGTATGTTATGCCTTGAAATGATCTTTGTCAAACTTGTCATGATGCCTTTGATGACTTAATTTGGAGCTGATCTGATATGACTCAAATTTAGACTAATCCATTTTTATTTATACATTTCTGCTCAGGATTGATATTTTATCAAGATGGACAATGATAATGAGAAAAGGTGATCATTTCACAAATGATTCTTTATTAATATAGGGAAAAAATAATAAACTTAGATTTTTTAGTGAGACCCCCTGCTGTAATCCAAGTGCTCCTGAGTATTTAATAGCTGATTTGGAAAAAATGAAAGGAGATGCTATTGGAGATACTCTTTATAGTGAACGTTGGGTGCTCAAGACCTTGATGAAAATTATACAGGTTTTTTTGTTTGGTTATAAATTTATTTGTTTGTAGTTCTTGTGCAGTATGTTAAATTATTTTTTGTTTCCTGTTAGTATTCTGATGATTCTTGGAATGAAGAGCTTGAAAGTGAACTATGTGCTCTGTGGGATATGACTTTGGAAAAAGATGTGGTGAATTTTTTGATGGATCAAAATATATTTCTTATCATCACTGATGCCCTGCAAGTATCGATGAACAACCGTTTCATTGTATGAATATACCTTTCTTGTGTTAATAATGTTCCTCTTTTCTTTTTTTTTTTTCGAATCAATTCAATTGTTAAGAAGTTATGTAATTACAGGAGATTTTGGTTGGAATTCTCGGAAATATGTGCTGCCAAGAAAATGTACGAACTGAACTACTCAAATGTGAAGATACTATTACATTTCTTCTTAAATTATTTGAACGCCCTGAACCTCACATTCTTATCCAACTTGTTCGATTATTGCACTCCATAGCTTGGGATCTTGTCAAAGAATCAGGATTTTCAGCTGTATGGCTTGAAAGTGAACTTTCAAATTCCAGGCTATCTAAACATATTTTTTTTATTTTAAACAGTTCCACCAATGGTATTTATCTGCAATTAACTACCAAATATTGACATTCCCACTTTATTTTTCAATGAATAATGATCATCTATTTAATTTTTCAGAGGAATTATTATGCTGTGTTCTGGAATTTCTTAACACGTTATGTGGTTTGGAAATTAGTGATAAAGATTTCAGTCAATACTTTTGTAGTCCAGGTATAAACTTAGATATGTAATGATTTTAACTACGATATTGGAATGATCATTATTTGCATGCCTGTTAGACCTTAGTGTAATTGTGATAATAAATATTTTTAACAATCGCCTCATTTTTGGGTATAGGTTAGTGATGTCAAAACATATACTAATGAAATGGTAATGCACCAATTTATTACAACAAGTTCCATTATATTAACCTAAGATATACTGATTAGAAAAAAATACCAAGCTGATAACACAAACTTTCCTAATCTTCCATGAAAGTTCATTGACATTAACAAATTTTTAAGGACTAAATTTGGAATAGGCTGTATTGTGAGGAGAAATTGATGTCCCAGGACCCATAGTTGTGAGAACAAACAACATTTACCCAATCTTAGTAATGCCAAATAATGCCACTCTCCCCTTATCATTTTAGATTTTTGTTAATATGACTGTGAAATATTTTTCCTAAATTGTATTCTATAATCATCCAGTATTTTTTATAAAAAAATTTGTACCACTTCAACCCATGAAGGGTCTTGGGCTCAGTACATATAGAGATTCGTCCTGTTTCACGGCCAACGGGTGTGCAATGAGGTGATTAATCAAAGATCACCCTCACCCGCAAGGTTTTCCCCTTTTAATTCGGGTTCCCACTTTTTAGAAGCTGTGTCTGCCCCAGGAGGGTCTCCGTATCCTAGGGTTGTCCCCCGCCTGAAATAACAGAATAAATAATATTCTGTCTCAGCCAGTATTTGAACCTAGGTCCCGGAGAACAGTAGAGTTGTGCTCTATTTACTAGGCCACACCGCTCCATGTATTTTTTATACCTATGCTATATTTTAAATTTTATTTCTAGAAATGATGACAGGAATGATAGAATGTTGGAAAGAGTTATATTCTGGCTGGTCACTGGATGAAAATTTCCCTAGTAAATCTCTTTGTAAAGCAGCATCTCATTGGACTACTGTTCTGTCCTCATTCACAGGCTATGAAACTGGAAGAACTATTTTATGTATGAATCATTCATTAAGTAATTTTTATTTCATTTTCCAATATTAACTATTCTGCCTTCTGTATTTTTTATGTAGGTCATTATGGGGTTCCTTTAGGAGAAATATGCAAAAGAATCATACAAAGACCTGATGACTGTGTTGATGATATTTTAATTTCTTCTTTGTCAGTACTTGATACCATTATAAATGTTTTTTTTGACTCAGATATTTTGAAGAGGGTGCTTTATTTGTTGAATATGTTGTTAAACATGCAAAGCTATGGTAAGTTGTAGCTTAATTCTAAAATTTACATTATATAGATATATACTGCATCTTTTATTATTATTAATCTACAAACTAATGTTTATTTATATGACTTTGCTATCTATCTAATTTAGCATTACGATCTGCTAGCGCGTCGTTGCCTCTACCAATAACAACCACTGGACATCCCTGTTTAGTGCTGCAACTTTCATATTATTCACTTCATATATTTTCACTTGGCAGTGTCCACAAAGAACTTTCTTTTTCAATGGTTTTCCAGCATGTCATTCACCATCTAAGTCAGAACTTTTTTTGGTTCTTATTGTTTTCCATTCTTGTCACATGGCATTCCCAACCTAGTTGGCCATATGGGGGATTTGACTTGTTAAACATAGAACCGGACTGTAAATGTTCGTGGTATTTTTGTTTTAGTTTTGCTATACTGTCTTAAGTTATTTAAGTGTGTGTTTAGTTCATAAGAATATATATATATATATATATATTATATATATATATATATATATATATATATATATATATATATATACTTTTTTTTGCCCCTGCCTAGCCATTCACCCCCCAGTTTGACTATGGTTGCCTCGTAGGGATTGCAATCCGCAAATTTCATCAATCCGGCCGGATCCGGATGGCTCGACAAAATCAGGTTTATTTTCACTTTTCGGTCCAAGATGAACTGTTAGTAAGTTATTCGAGTATAATTGTAGTCATAATAGGAAGTTTATAAAATAAAAGTTATGTTAGGATTTGATATGGAGCAAAAAATTAATGTTTATTAGTTTAGGTAAAAAGTAAAATTTTAATGGCTACTAAAACAGTCGGCTATTGATTACAATTTGCTGAAAATAAAGACTATTTGTTTTCTACCACCCTTTTTCCAAAATCAAAATTGATTTTTGATAATATATACTAAAGTAATTAGTACTTCAATACTATTTGAAAAACAAATATTGTCAGTAGAATGATTTAAAGATTTATACTTATAATACGAACTCATTATTGTGATAATTATGCCATTTATTAGACATATTCATCAAAATATGACGATGTCTATCACAAATATAAGACTAGTTTGTTAGTATTCTCAAATAATTTAAAATTATTGTTATCACAACTCCTATCTGAGTTAATTTCGCAAGGATAATTATATAAGATTTTATAAAGTAACTTAATAAATTAATTGAGCTATCTGAGAAAGTGAAGTATGGGAAGACGTGAGCTGTAACGTAGCTCAGTCTTCCTTGATTTAAATAGATTTGTAAGCAGTTTTTCATATAACTCAGTAGGTTAAAACTTGGGTAAGTCAGTACTTGAGTGAGCGATTTCTCCAAAAGTATGCTAGAGTTTCAGAATTTCCTCTATAGCCAACTAATAGAGTGCTATAGCTCGCGTGTATCCAAGATAATAATATCTGTTTATTTACATTTAGGTGAAGCACCGACAAAACAATAAACACAGTTTTGTCTCGCAAAAGGCGAACGAATGATGCTGAACTGATTCAGCGACACCACCACACATGTACACCAAATGTAACGCATCTAATGTACTTTTTTTATTAAACTGCACTATTATTGGCCAAAAATTGCTATAATCGGATCCGGTTAACGTAAGATGATGCCGGATTACCGGATCCGGTTTTCCGATTGCAATCTCTATTGCCTCGTATATGGCGGGCTGTCTGAGAAATTGGATATAAGACTCTAAAGACTCATGACTTGTTTCATTAGATTCACATGTGGAATCCCCGATGCACCCATGTTTCTAGTAGATATACCGAGTTGGATTGGCTCTACCCCTCTTTTCGTTGGCAGTACCTCCTAGGTGCCTGTCTCTTCCGCTTTTTCTAAAAAACAAAACCTTCTTATATTCTTGATATGCTTACCACTTGTTCCTCTATCCATTCAGAAAACACTAGATCCCAACCCATAAACCTGTATGGGTTGTACCTTCTCACAGATCCGTCTCCTTCAAAAAATCCTTTGTCGTTTGTGCTACCCTATTTTGGAATTCCTTGCCTATATCCATTCGTAAAGCCTTATCATTATCCACTTTTAAAAACCAACTATTTCTTCATCTCCTAAAGTATCAATCTTTCCAACATATGTAATATTTAAAATCTATTGATGATAGCTATTCATTGTCAAAAAACCTGTCTTTTATTGTTAAACTGAAGTCTTAAACGACCAAACAATTATCATTAATATTATACTTTTCTTGTTATTCTTAGGGGACTACTTGTCCCAGAATAAAATTACTTTTCATGTCATTTCATTTCATAAATTTAACATATGTCTTTGTGTGCCTCAGTCATTTTATTTCCTTTATGAAAATAGTAAAGTAAAATAAGTCAAAAATGCTTACTTTTGCTCTCCATTTAAAATTGATCGTAAACTAACAGTTGTAAACAAAATCATACAGAAATGGTTTCTATAGAAACCCAAAAGTGTCAACCTCCAAACTTCAAAATAAATAAATTCTATCATTAACAAAGGAGTAACAAAACAAACAACGCTATTTGTTGGTGCGTGTCGAAACCACTATGTTTCCAACCCAAGAGTAGTTCATGGCACTCTAAATTGCCTTTGCCCAGTCTTCCTTGGTTGTTGCTCACTTGATAGATATTCTCTTTTCCTTTAAATATCATTTTAAATTGTCTTGCTTTTGGTCTTTCTTTAGACCTGATTCCATCTGGTTTCTTATGATAAAACCAGAAATCCTTGCTTCATCCTTTTTTAGGATATGTCTGCGCTATTCTTTGGTAGGGAACTCCTTTCTCCAGTTTAGGGTCTAATATTGGTCTCAGGATTTTCCTTTCAAACAGATCTCTTTATTCTGCAAATGCCTTGCATCTTGTATTTTGCTGCTGGAGTAATAATAATCTTGTATAGACTAAATTTGGTAGCTGAACTCAATATTCTATTTTTTCATAGATTTGCTAGTGAATCATGTATTCTCTATTTCTATATCTGTCTATATATATTTTACCTAGATATAAATAACAATTTTTTTTGCCTCAAATTTTCTTAAAACATAAGATCCATATTACATTTCATAAGATATTAATTATTTTTTTATAGATGAGACTGATAAATTTAATCGAGATAGTGATGGCCTGGAAGCATTGCTGTTAAATTGTATTGAAAGCTATTGCTTATCTGCTAGTACTAAAGTTATTCAGACTGTACTCCATGAAGCTTTAAGTTCTTGTCCAGAAAATCATGTCCTTTTATTTTGGAAATCAGTAAATGATAAACAAGCCGATGATCCAGGAGAAAGAGCAATCTAGATATCTTTTGAATGAAAGTACAACTGATTCATTTGCATGGGTAGAATTTTAGTTTGATAAATAATCAACTGATGTTAATTTTTTGCAAATGGTAAAACAATTTATCAAGACAAATATTTTTCTGGAATTTTCTTCCTATCATCTGGTATTGATATATAGAAATAAATGATGTATAACCTATATGTTTGATTGTTTTTAATGAATTACATACTTATTATAATTATATTTTATATTAAATATGATTTATATGATAATTTGTTTCATAATATAAGAGTGTTTTAAGAAAATTTTGGTTACATTTGTAGACAGAAAAATAAAAAAAGAGTCAAGAAGTCAAAATAATTATTATATTAGAGTAGAGTTTGAGATTTATTAATTTGAGGTTTAAATACTTCAATATTAGTATAAATAAATGAACTAAATATATTTGTTGATCCCATTTATAGCTTGGTTACAACTAGAGAGTGGTAATCGTTGCCTTTTAGATTTGGCTATACTCTCTCACTTACCATGACCAAGGTCTCTTCACTGATCCGTCTGACTATATATGTTGAAATATATCTCAGTTAAAAAACACTGTTTACTATTATGTTATAGTTTTCTTGTTTAATTCAAAACAAAACACAACTTAACAGCATCTTGATATTTGTCATAGCAGAAGAAAATGGGTTTCAAGATTATTGTTGATCAATATTATATAGTAGCATGTGGTTTAAAATAAACTTCATTAATTTCCTAATATTTTAAAATACATATTTGTAATTTGAAACTGAGCTGATACTTAATTGGCTTATGAAATTCAGATTTCTATCATTCTGATATCTTAGCTTTCAAAGTTGCACTACTGGAGTGATACTTTTACATTGGGGTTAATGTAAAAAAAACATGTTTTATATTTGAGGAAAAAATGATTTCATCACTTCTAGTATTCAAAAATCTCCTACCCTTTGTTTGTGAATGCTCAAATGTCACATTAATTTTTAAAAAGAACGATAGAGTGAAAGCCTTTTTTTTTTTTTTTAAACTCAATCCCTGAACACTCTCCCTCTCAATCAAGATAATCGGTCCTTCGACAATGGATCCTCCACTGGTGTTAGAATTCATTAATATTCGATGAAATCTTCATTTAATTTACAACTTTGAGTTTTGAGATAGTATGGTCAATGCACTGGAACTTAACCTTTTTTTTTTTTTTTTAGTTATGTTTTAATTTTATTTAAGTTAGTTAGTATATATATATTTGTATGTATGTATTCTAATAATGTTGGTAAAAATATTGGCTGTAAGTATGTGATATCTAGGGTTGTATTGTTGTATCATTGTCAATAAATTATTTATCATTTTGATATTGATTATTTGTATTATTATAATAATACATATACTTTATTCATGCATCAGTTACTTTTACAATGCTCTTTGGCATTGGTAATTTTGTATTTGTTAAAAATGTATTATTTAAAACATATATTTATCATTATTTTTCTCAGAATCATTATTTAATTAATTGTGTTCCTTATTTATTTTTTTAAAAATGTATTCTGATTTTAGAAGAAAATTCTGAAGGAATTAAGTAAGTTAAATGTTATTATTTTTATTTTGTTTATTGTTCTATTGTAATATTGATTTTCTTTACAATAATATTAGCTTTGTGCCATATTTATGGGAATTCAAAACTATCTAATCATCTGTACATTTTCACCTGGCGTAATAAAGCATTAATATTACTTGTATTATATTTATGAATTGTAGTTGTTGCTGTATTGTAATTTTAATATCATGTGTTATTATCCTTTTGTGTGCTGAAGTTAGCATTATATATTTGCAAGACTGAAATTATTAGTGTTTAATACAATAAGTTCAGTGACGTTATGTGATATGTATTTTTAATAGACCTTAATTTAAAAATAATTGTTGTTCTTAATCTTCCATTTTAATTTGTATTGTATAAATGTTTTTGGAACTTTACATTGTCTTTAGACAACCATTTATTAACAATTTGTTTATGGTACTAAGTCAGGTAGAACAAATATCAAGTTATAAGCTTCACCATGGTGGTTTTAGTTATTAAACTATTTTTTAAGCAATGCTTATTTATTTATTTGAGTTTCAATTATCCATGATTTTTTCGTTAATTTTGAAAGATGGAATTTGGGCAGTATCAAAACTATCTTTGTTTCTCTTTTATGATTTATAAAATATGTATTTCATGTTAATAAAAAACTTTAAATACATAAAACAAAAACAAAAAAATAATGAAAATAATGTAATAAGTTTATGCTTGGATAAGGCTCAGTAATGCCCTGATGATGGCTCACAAGCTTGAGCCGAAACGTTGGAAAATTAAAATATTTAGAAAAGGACTGACTCCTGATTATTTCACCTATAATAGTTACTACAGTCGACTATACATCCTCAATATATTTCTTGAATGAATGAATGTGCTATGTGTTCCAAGTTCATATAAATTTGCTGTATACATAGCATGTATAGTAATAATCAAAAGGACACTTTTTTTTCTTTTTTAAAATGAGTATTTAAACAAAATTTTATTTGCATCAGCTGCAAGGTCTTTAATTATTCCCAAATTGGAAGTGGGGTGGGGAGGGGATACTGCTCATCTACCACAGGACATACCCCATAGACATATAGAAAATAAGTAATTGTTTGAGTGAATTGGAAATAAGCATAATTGAAACATAAACATGATTTTGTTTTAAAAATTTAAAAGTATCACAATTTTCGTTTTTTACAATTTATGAATGATAAGGCCAACTATCTACTGATAAAATTTGTACAGTACAGTTACCGCTTAAATTGTAGGCGAGACATTGACTATTTTTTTCGGACACTTATTTTTCGCGAATAACAAAGGTTGGATGAGACAACAAAGTCTACGAATAATCAAGTTCATTAAATTGAAAAAGAAAATATTAATACGTAAATTAAATTCAAAGATATAAGATAAAAGAAAAGTATTTTTAGCACGCAACCTAGCGGTAGTATTCTGTACTTGCTGTCAGCCCGGTGGCAAATTGTGTTGTAAAAATTATGTGGTTTGTGATGTTTTTTGATATTGCTGTCATTTCTATAGGGTCTTCTGTCTACAAGAAAAGTAAGCATAGTTTTTTTTATTTTATAATATATTAACACGTTGGGCCTGGCAGCAAACTTTCCGTGTAGCCTGAGTCAGTCCTGAGGACCTGCACTAGAATTTTCATTTTACTGGCGTCGTTCCGTGATACCGATAGTGTTAATGTTAAAATCAAATCTGTCTCAATGAAATGTGATCAAATATGATTTTAATGAAATTTATTGAAACGTTCTAAACAAAAATGCGGCTTATCTTTACACATATAACAATACGTAACAACTTTTTTGGTTATATTTGTAGTTGTCTTTCGTACAAATAGTTGTGAATTCTACTATCTTTCTATTCTTATATTATACTATATTTTTCTCTTTCAAACATATTCAATGTTATGGGCCATAAATATTTCCAAAACTAAAATAAATAAATCTAAATTTTTCTTTTCACTAACAATCAGTTCACTTCGGTAGGTCTTTTGTAAATGATCACCAAAATAGCGCGACAAAGAATTCCTTATCTCATTAATACTAAAGTAATCTCTTGGCGATAGCATACAACATTACATCGCTCACCAGCTGCCGGCCGAACTGAAAGGACAGCAAATTCGGCGCCGGGCTTAACGTGTTAATAAATAATAGTTATTCATAAAGAAGTTATATTATCATGTAAGTTAGTTGCTTCTGTGCTATGAAAAACAGCACTTCTGATTTGCTTAAATTATTGTGAAACCCACCACTACAACTTTTCCTTCTTTCTTTTCTACATTTATTCTGCACTAGGCTTCCATTTTCTCCGATTGTCCCGATCGTTGGCCATATATCCCATTTTAGCAAGAAAGCAGACCCTTTCCCTGGCCTTGTGATATAATCAGTGGACATTATTCTAGATCGACTTCGTGGGTGTTTTTTTTATGTTTACTTGATTTTTCTTTCGTCGTTCATTCAGCTCACATGACAGTACTGCTTCACTACCTCTCCGACTGGCGTGACCCCAAAGTTCATTGCTAATTCGGTTTCTTCAGGTGTTACCTTGAATCCCTCTCAGGAATCTTATTTCCGATGTACTGACTTTGTTCGCATGTCTATCCAGGAATGTCCAACTCTGCACCGTAGAACAGATTTGTTATTTAAGATTAATGATTAAGAATGTAGTTTTGAATAGCAGGAGCTTTGTTTCATTGCTTATATCCTTTCTTCTTATATTAAGGAGCGTATATGAGAGTATGGTACCTCCTGATATACTTTTCCATCTCTTCCATTTCTTGTCCATAAAACTGACAAATAAGAGTGGTCTACGGCTGTCTCCACGTTTAACGAAATAATTAAACCTAAATGGCTCTGAATTTCCTCCCTTCAGATAGCCCTAGATTAGCTGCGTAGAATATATAGTAATAATAGTAATAGTAATAGTAATAGTAATAATAATATATAGTAATAGTAATAAGACCATTTTCTTTTTGAAATCCTATGAACTAATTATACAGATAATATTTCTTCTTTAAATTCAATTTTATTTATGAGACTGAGAAAGTTTCTACTTTTTTATTTGTTAAAATAATTATAAAAAATATTAAAAAAAAATTATTATATCCAATGACAGGTGGTAGCTTGTGCTATATTGTTTATTTTTTTCTGACCATCATTCAATTATCAATAATTAACATAATATTTAAAAATATTAAATGGAAATAATCAATTTAAATATATTAATGATGTGAGAATGGAATTCCGGGCGTAGTCAAATAAACACTTGAGTGGAAACTTACTTATTGAAAAACCTATAATTATATTAATCTATAGACACTATCTAATAGACCGTTCAGTCTTCAAACGACGGTTCGAACAGCTTGAGGATAAATTTGATGATGATGCAAACTATGACACCAATATACTTAATGGACTACAAAAAAAAAAAAAAATTAAGAAATGCAAATAGCCGATCGTAAAGGACAATATACTGTGAGCAATTTTCTGTTGTATTTAATTTCGTATCGACTTAGTATTCCCAGTCTCTCATTGAAGAAGGGATAACTGGCTGTATTAGAAAATACTATTATCTCTTTCCGGTTCGGAGAGGGGACTATTCAATTCTTTTTTCCGACCTTTATAACTCTATTTCGACACCAGCCTGAATGTAGAATGAAGCCGACTTAACTTGTAATTTATTTATTTTTTAACATTTGAATGTGCTGATATCGAGACTCTTTTGATGCAATACCTCTCTCCTTTTTCTTGTCCAATCTGAAAGTATAATAATGCGGTTTATTTAAATGCGCAGCTCGTAAGAGTATTGGAATTAAACATTCTCAAGAAGGATCAGAGGGGTTATTTGAAAATGGAAATAACAATTATAGGTAGTGAAAAGTGAGTTATGTCAATCTGTAGCACTTCATCTAGACTAGTGGTTCCCAACAAATAATTTCTAAGACTAGGACCCCATAAATTTTAAATTCTGAATCCTAAATATCATTTATATCTTTAGATTTTTAGTGGGCTACACCGTATCGCGTATAGTTCATGCGAAATACCACTCCTACCGAAATACAGTATGATAGAAATGGCCAAGTAGGGTAATCGAAATGAAAAAAAAAAAAAAAGAATCAGGCTCTAGTAGTTTATTTCAGCCAAATATTGAGTTACTAAGATTTGCAACTAATACAAGATAGGTATTTTGCATTTTCGAGCATTTCTACAATTATAATCTTCTTCTGCAACGCTTACAAGTTTGCACCTTTTTACGATTTTCTCAAAAACGGCTATAACTATTTTGATTAAACTCCCTATATCGATGTAAAATTGGACGTGCGTTAATATCATGCAGCTTTCATTCTGATTGAAACAGTCTGACAGGGCTTAAATGCCGATAATTCAAAATTTCTTCCCTCAAAGACCTAAAGTACACGTACTTTTAATTTTTTAGTTTTAATGAAATTGACCATATCATCTGATTAGCATTGCTAAAAAAACAAGTAAATATAAAAGTTGAACGGATTCGAAATCCAACTAAAGGAGATGACTGCAAGAATATTTTATTAATGAATTTTTTGTTTTTGAACTTAAGAAGCGTAATATACATGTATAACATACCGTTGGAATGCTAAAGATTTTAGAAAAAATATTATCTTATACATAATATGGTAAAAGTTTACGGAGAGTGATGAAAAACCGATAAAACAAACTGATTGTCGTAGATAATATAATAATTATTTAATGAAACATATGTTTCTATTATAATCCAATGTAAATAATTCTTTAACAATTTATTTTCGTTTCTAAATTTTTTTGAAAATTCATTAATGGATAAAAATAACGGAGGTAAGTGAAAGTCGTGTGTTGCGGATACCAGATTTTTATATGTTATTTCCACAACTGTTCGTCTATTGGAAAAAAATCATACTTGTTAATAGACAAAATTGGTTTCTTCATTGTTTCATAGGCCAAGTCCACAATAATACACTCTGGTTCTTGAATTAATGTCTACTTTGTCGGAATAAACCGGAGGGTAGGTATTTCCTTTTAAAGGGTAGTGTTTTAATATTGATATGAATCATGAAAAACAAATAGATGTAATTTGATTAAAAATAACTTATAGCTTAATGGTGAAAAGATCTTCGACCTAATCCTACTCCTCCTCTTTCCACCCCTCTCCTCACGCCAAAATAAATCGCGACTCTGTTTATTTTTCTACTCACAGACTTAAATTAGGTCATGATTGGGTGTTTTATTTGATTTCAGATACGAATATCATTTATTAATTGATTATAAAATTTGTATTCATAGTCGATTTACAGACAATATAATATTAAGTGAACTAATTTTTTTTTAATGAATTCTCCACAGTTTGCACAATCCTATAGTTTCTCGAAAATGGACAGAAAAAAAAAGAACCGTTACATGTTTTGAAAGTAGATAAAGAAACGATGGAGGGACGGGATGGCGGCACTGATACCCGAACTTGAATAAGATAAAATAATATAAATTAAACTTAGCCTTAAAAGGTAAGGTAAAAAAAAAAAATGCTTGTGAGAGTTCCTAATAAATGATCATTATAAAAATTCAACTTAAATCAAATTGAGTGACGGTTACAATCTGGAATGAGTGAATTATAGTTTGTTTTGTGGCGTTCTCACGAAAAAAAACGTTATTACTAGTTTATTAAAAATTATATTCAATTTTTCAAAAAAAAACATAGTTTTTAGACAAAAAAAAAACATTTTCCTTAAAGTGTATGTTTGGATGAAACTTTACTTATTAGTTTTTTGAGATTTTATCAAAAAGAATATTTAATTAGATTTTTTTTTAATGTAAATTTTTTTATTAATGATTTTTTACAATTTAGTTGTTTCTCGTTCCTGAACAATTTTGGCACTTCTTTCAATCGAACCAGCTTCCCTCTCGAAGAACTCTGGCAGTTGTACCATTCCATCCTGCAACCATCCTTCTTGGGTCTTCCTAAGTTTCGCATTTCTATCAGTTGATACAGAAAGTTCAATTTTAGCCATCGCTCCTCTGTCATTCTTTGTAAATGTCCATAATATTTTAACCTTTTTATTTCTATTTCGTAGAGCATAGTTGTTTCTTGTTGGACATTTCGCCTAATAGTTTGGTTAGGAGCATCCCGTAGTCTGGAAATGGCACAAGAGCGCCTCTATAAGTTCATCTCCAATGATAAAAATCTTGTATCCTCCTTTTTGGTCATGTCCCACGTTTCTGATCCATGTAGAGTGACACTTCCCAAAAAAGAATGGTATAGACTTTTTTGGTTTGGAGAATTATCTGCTTGTTTCCTAATAAAGCATTTACTGTTCTGATTATCTTCCCTCCTCTCGTACTTTTTTCTATGATGTAAGAAGTGCTTTACTATGGACGGCCGCTACTTTTCTAAGGCTGCAGTGACTCCGAAACTGTATTTATTAATATGTAAATTTTAGTTTATTATTTTATGAAACTATTGGATTTCATTTCCCAAGTTATCATGTTTATCAATTCGTTATTGGGATCAGGTGGCATAAAGGGGAATAAAGTAATTAACGTAAGATACACATTTATTTATAAAAGAGTACTTATTATTACACATTAAAACATGGTACAGCGAGGCATTATCATTATCGAGAATACTGAGGCTTGGTCAGATGAACCACATAATATAACATGAAAAAGGTACCTTCGGGCATAACTGCATAATTCTTCCCTAGCTTGACTTCCGCTTCCCATCCTATCCAGGCTAAGATTTCCCAGGTAGAGGGCTATCCCTGCTCTAGGAATGGAGGGGTGTATTTTTTGCATAACCCTTCTAAGAAACCTTCCTGCTTGTAGCTCGGAAACTTTTCTATTTTAAATGATTCAAAATTATTTCTTTTCCTCCCAGTATTCTCGATACATAGCAGCTGCTTATTTAGGAAATTTAGCTCCCTCTTCTTTACCGCATATCTATAAAAACAAATAACCTCAGGTTCCGTCCTTGATTGTAGTTACTAAAAAAAAAGTATTTTGTAACTTTTCTAGTATTATATTTTGAATCTTTATTGCTTTTGCAAGCGAGCTGAAGGCAATTTTCTAAGGAGAATTATTCAAATTACAGTTGCAAAAGCCCGGTATCGAGTGATTTTTTTAAGCTAAGGCTGAACAGTAAATCTCTGAGGTACCGAAGTTACCAAGTAAATAGGCTGTAAACAAGTTGACGAGTAAATTTCCCATATTAACTATTTACCGGAACGAGGAGAGGTGCTTTTTAATAGCTAATTTGTATGTGTGATGGACTATGGACCGACCGTCCACTATTAACAGGGCTGCAAAAGCTCAAGTTATTTGCATTTGATTATGCTCCTTGGCCTAGGGTTGTAATTACATCGGGCGGGGGAGCCTTTGAGATTCTGATGGCCGGAATTAGTTTATACAGTAGGTCAAAAAGGCGTGTAATATCCCCTCACACTCTCCTCTCTTTTAAGGGAGGTCTCTCAAAGTAGTGCCCGTGATGAGCTAGACCGTCACCTCACAGCGCTTCAGATTACTTTAACTACCCTTCTCTACGCTCCACGGGGTGCTCTCAAACTCTTGTCAGTTTTGTTTCAACCACCTTTGAATTTGTTATTACTGTAAAATAAATTAGACCCTGTTAATATTTTCGATCATCAATACCACTTGGACCTCATCAGTCAAAACCATCTGCTTAGAGGACTTAATATAACCACCAGGTAGAATAAATTTGAGATTCTAGTAGACATGAAAAATTTGAAATCTACTGATGTTAGTTAGAACATACACTCACTCAAAAAAATTTCCATTCAGCATGGTTTCATTTTGCTTAGCTATTTATTTTCTACTCAACAACTTCCTAATGTACAAATTATTGATACTAATATTATATAAAAAATATATTTATTTATTTTCCTTTCATCATTAATATGAAACGAGGCAGAATGTTCTTAGTTAATGGTAGGTCAAAAAAGTTTCCATACATTTTCAATATTGATTATATTTGTTGTAGTATGACCGTCTTTCCAGTGTCATATGTGTACATCGTATCTCGTTAATCAATTCTTAGTTCAGTATTAAGTTTACTTGGGCCTGGGAAACTGATTTCTTTTCAATATCCGCGTTTGTCTTGATTTGAGAGAGCTCATGGTTCGCAGGGCTTATCTATAAGAAAAATTGCATATCTGTTGAATAAGTCACATGCTGCTGTACAGTATGGACTACAAAGACATAGAGAGTTAAAATCTTTGGAGGATGAACCATGTGCTGCAAGACAGGAGACTGAAGAATCGTCAGGTGCGAGCCATCTTTGCTGAAGTCCATGCAAATCCTCACACTACCAACACCTCATTGGCCATCATAATAAATAGGTACTATGGGATTCAAGTCCACCCAGAAACAGTCAAAAATATTCTAAGAAGGGAAGGATATCAGTCGAGTCGCAAGAAGAAAGCCCTTCTTCAGTAAGTTAAACCAGAAGAAGCAGCTGTAATTTTCTAGGGAGTTTTTTAAATAAACCCAAACATTTCTGGGAACGGGTCATATTCTCTTTAGGATCCAAATTTAATATTTTTGGGCCAGATGGAAGGTCAAAGGTGTGGAGGAAATCAACCTCAGCTTTCAAAACTACGAATTTATTTATGGGTGTATGCAAATGTTTTTGATTAAGTGTATGTAAAAGAAGAAAAAAATTGAAAAATAAATACTGCCGCTTTTTTTTTTTTATTTATTATTTTTAATTTTGGGCCTTTAAAACCAAAATCTGAGGTCTTACACTATAAGAAACGTAGAACCCGAATAAGGAATAAAAAAAAGAAACCGCCTGTCCGCCGCACAGTGGAAAATATGACCGATTTAGGTTAACAAAACTCTGAAACTTGTCCATGTTTAACCTTTGGGGTTCCAGATTACGGGAAAAAATATGAAAAAGAATTATAAGAAAAAATGATAAAAATTTATTAATTTTTTGGCACGATTGGCAAGCGCACAGTGGTCAAATACAAATTTATTTGCTAAAATCGGAAACTTCTTAAAATTTTACGTTTAAAGTTCCAGAATACGGTAAAAATTATACAAAAAATCTAATTATGGCTCGGCGTTGCTGAAACCTGCTTATAGATGAATTTTATATAATTTAGGAAACTCTTCAAATTATAGATTGTAAAGCTTTTGATTCGTAGTGTTGTGTCTGAAAAAAAATTATGTAGCACCCAAAACGCGAAAATTCTTTGTAATATTTAAGACTAGATTGATGGTAAAAATCCTACAAACAAATCCTTGGGGCAACTTGGGGGCTATATAGTTTTTCGTTATTGAATTGGGGCATACATTTACAAATTGGTGAATTAACTCTACAGATAGATTGCCATGTATATTCAATAACGAGTTTGGAAATGTAACGTCTTACCTGTCTCAGCAATGTCTATTGTTAAATTAAAGCAAAAAGACTTTGCTCTAAACACTCCTTGAACACAATAAGATAAACATAATCCCATTGCCGGTTATTAGGCACTTGTGCGAACAGGAATGATTCGCTCATTTATTATTTATTTGTAAACACGGTATAGACGGAAATTTTAGTATTACCGGTCTTGCCAACTTATAATACAATATAAAGCTGAAGCACTGGAAAATTCCAAACTTTTGACTTGAATTTTGTCCACCTAAATTGGTGATTTTGCCCAGTGTGCGCCGTACAAATTGGTGAATACTGATTATCATGTGTTTTATATTCTATTCGATTAAGAATAAAATTTCCTACCAAAGAAAAACAGCAGCGTTTTTTCTTAACAAAAAATTATTATATTAGATCAAGAACTTTTGTTTATTATCAATTAAGGCATTTTTCGTCACTCTTCTTCACCTGATACAACTTTGTTTGTCTGATAATATTTTTTCTAAAACCGTTAGCTTTCCAATTATTCTGATGTTACACATCTACATCACTACTCTAATTTTCAAGATCTTTATTAATAATTATTATTACATTTTTTATGTTTAATGTATTTAAGACTTTACTGGTGCGAGCTTTCTCTTAACCTCTTGCGAAAATCGATTTCAGGACTTTTAAATAAAGTTGAATTTGAATAAAAAAACTATTATATTTAGTTTCGTAAGAAACATTTTTTTTAGATAAAAAATATAACTATAAATATTATCTATAATAATTATTTCTTAATTAAAAAATTTCTTCATGCCTACCATGCCTGATCTCAATATGTACAGCACATTTGCGGATTGCCAGATACATTCTATAATAGATATGAAGAGAAAAAATTAATCACTTGTGCTTATGCCCTTTTCGTCAATCTCCATTCCTCACCCAACATTGTATGGCAGATAAGGTTTTTTTTTTTTTTTTTTTTTTTTTTTTTTTTTTTTTTTTTTTTTTTTTTTTTAATAGCTTTCCAGGAGTATAGTAAACGCCTACACAGTAATATTTATATTTACTGGGGAAAAATTGAAGCTGGAATTTTTTTGTTGCTGTTTTCTCCTTGAGTTGCTCATGTACTTCTTTCATATTTATTCTTTTTTTAACGATGTTTATTGAGAAATGGTAAATTATTTTAGATGAACAAAATAAAACATTATTTAGAGGAAGAAATTTTGAAAATGTTAATTAAAGCTCAATCAGAATGTTCCATGAAGATAATGACATAGTAAGTTTAATAAAATTCGTTCGAGCCCTTTATGAGAAAATCTCAAAAAGTTGTGAAATGTATAGTAAAAAGTGGCTTTTCTATTTTCGCAAGACTTCGTTTTCAAGATAGACTTACCATATTCATCGTGTTCATCTGGACACAAGGTACCTAAATAGTACATTTCTGTTGAAAACTTGATACAATAATATTCGCGATCGTAATATTTTCCCTTACTGTATTTCATAAGTGAAAATAAAAATTTTGGTTTTTTATCATTTAAGGTCGTTTATTATGATTTTATGTTTCTCTCCATCACCTTATACAACTTTTCCTGAAATTTATTTGTTTGTAAAACAGATGACCCTTAAAATTTGGTATCAAATCGCATTTCCTTTTTCCTGAAATATTCGAGTGTTTTATTTTCCAACATAAATTTACAAAGTTAATATACAATTATAATTTCGCGTGATAATTTATGTTATCTAAGATAAAGATAATAAACATGTATTATTATAAATTTGTATATGATTGTGTGTTATAACTGAGCGAAAAAAAAAAAAAAATACATTAGTGAGCACAACCCATTGAAGGGACTCCAGAGTAAAAAACAACTGATTGACTGTTCTTGTAAAAAGTTCTTTAAAGGGGTAATCTGAAATCGATTGAAGATAAAAACTAAGGAATAAAGGCTAGGAACTCGGATTTGGCAACAACCTAAGCAGTTTTTATTTTGTAAATAGTGTCACAGACTGCTTTAGAATTTCATATATAATAAAACACACACATATAAATATGGTGGTATAATTATATATAATATAATATAATATATTAATATATAATTGTTTCATAATTAGGAAATTAAGGAGTTTAGAATCAAATAAATGATATATGTCATAATCAAGAAAAATCTAGATCACTCTACATACGATTTTCACTTACCTTCGTTGTTAAAATTAATTTAAATTTTTTTTAAATACAGTTAGAGATGAAAAATGGTTAAAAGAATTAATTTCGTTGAGTTTCGATAAAAACATGTGTCAAATAGTTTTATCTGCTTTTCATCACTCTGTATTAGCTTTTATAAGTCGCTATCAGATAATATTTTATCTACAATCTTAGCTTTCCAACGGTATATTAATCTATTATTGTTTGTTGATGCTTAAGCGTAAAACTACGAGGTCTCACCCTTTATATTATTGTTTCTATGTTCAAAAATACAAAAATTCTCTTTTTTCCTTTAGTTCAATATAGAATTCGTTCAACTTACATATATACCTATTATTTATCAATGGTAACAAGATAATATGTTTATTTTTATAGAATCTACAAAATTAAAGGTACTTTAGGGGAAGATAAATTTAAAAATATTGTCATATAAGCACTGTTAGTCTACATAAATCAGAATGAGCCCTACATTATATTAAAACCCACAAAATTTTACATCCATATAGCGAGTTTAATCAATATCGTTTTAGCTGTTTACGAGAAAATCGTAAAAAGGTAAAAAACTGAATTTAATAAAAATGGAACTTTGAAAATTTTCAAGATCGCAATACTTTCCCTTACTATATAGTTCATATGTAGGTAAGTGAAGTAAAAAGTGCTTAATTTACTAGCAGTGCTGCCTAAATGTGTTGGCAATTTTCTTGATATTGGATTATTAAAATATATAAAATTATTGGAAACTAGAATCGAAGTATACCATGATATGCTTGATACAATTTAGTTTCCAGAGTAGGATATAAACAATTTATTGATTATTTATCTACATCGAAATGAAATTATTTAATTAAAAAAGAATTAATCGGTGCATGTTTTAATGGCATTGTCTTAAAAATATTTGTTTGGAGACTATTTGCTAAGTGAAGTGAAATACTGTGGTAAAGGTTTAGCGAACTGTCTTTACTAATCAAGTGACCAATTTGTCACGAACATTGTCTATTTGTCCCACAGGGCTGCAATCCATTCCCTAAAGTATCACATCCAATTTCAATGTAATAGATTTGTTTTCATTGATTTTTATTTACCATGTCGCAACATGATGTTTGATGAATATTTTTACGAATTTTCCTTAGTGCGTGGTCAAGTTATCCATTTTCATAGTCTAGATTTCACTCTGTGGATGTATTTCTTACCAATCTTTTTTTAAATAAGGAAGGTTTACTTGGAATTTCATCTTGATGAATGAATTCATACTATTCTGAACGCTTAACTATCTATTAAATTAATTTAATAACAAAAAGACTATTTTATTTGAAATTTATCAATAATATGTTCTTATTACAGTTATTTGCTAAGAAATCCTAACATTCTTTATAGTCATAAATGTCTCTTAACTCGAAGGAAATTTTTTGTTTAATCATTTTTTTCTACTAATTTATGTTAATTTAAGAAAATAATCTCCTGCATTCAATGGTCCATCTCATGAATCCATAGTTATGCCATATAATAGTAGGTAAATAAAAATGATATTAAACTAAAGACAAGATAAAATAAAAAGTAACCATAATTGAAAAAAAAAACATATTTTGCACATCTATATGACCTAGGAGCGACGTTGTCTAGTTGATAGGGTTCGAACCCGGCTGAGGCAGAATTATTTATTCTGTTATTTAAGCTAGTGAGCTACCCTGGGATATGGGGTATGCTATCTATGGGGCACACCCAGCCTCTATAATGTCGTACCCAAAGTTTGGGAAAAAAACCTGGCGTTTGAGCGTGATCAAGGCCTAATCATCTCATTGCATAGCCGTTGGCCTAGAAACAGTACGAATGTACTGAAGCAATTCATGGGTTGTAGAGGTACAGGTTTTGTTTTTATATACAACTACCTATGTACACTATAACATGAAGGAATTATTTACTATAATTGTCCAGTTTTTGGTGAACTTAAAAACATAACTGTTTTGATGGAATTAACACGCTCATTTAAATGATGTGGGTCATGTTAATTAAGGTTTGTAATCTATACTAATATTATAAAGCTGAAGAGTTTGTTTGTTTGTTTGTTTGTTTGTTTATTTGAACGCGCTAATCTCAGAAACTACTGGTTCGAATTGAAAAATTCTTTTTGTGTTGGATAGTCCATTTATCGAGGAAGGCTATAGGCTATATAACATCACGCTGCGACCGATAGGACCGAAGAATCAGTCGAAAATCTGGGAAAAAACGGGGAAAATTTGGGAAAAAAAAAACCTTCCATCCCAATAATTCCAAATGATTTAACTTTTATTTTTAAATAATTCAATTTCCCGTTATTTTATATTTTTCCGTAACAATTAATTACAGAGGTAAACATTTAAACACGTTGGAATAGATTTACGTCAGGATCGGGTTGCGGAGGAAATCAGTATGTTCTTCTGCCACAAGAAAATAAAACTAAAAATGTCATTTACGCGGAAGTACTTTAAAATATATTCTTTTAAAAACTTCTTAATAGCGATCATAATAACAGAAATTGATGCAGACGAAGTCGCTTTAGAATATATCAAAGAAAAGGTGACATGTACTAAGAAGGTTTAAATTTGGGTGATAAAATTCCGGTTCTGGGAAACGCCGATGATTTGGTACTGCTAGGGGAAGACACGGAAACTATACAACTAAATACAGGTGCGTTAATAAAAACCGGTAAAGAAATAGGACTCGAAATAAATACCGAAAAGACAAAATAGATGATTCGTAGCAGAGACGGTGGCGATCATAGTAATATTGATATATTAGGATATACTTTTGAACACGTAGAAAAATTTAAGTATTTAGGTTCAATAATAACGAGAAAAAAATAAATCCAGGAGGAAATAAAGTCCTGGTTAAACGCGGGAAATGCGTGTTATAATTCAATTGTGAAATTACTAGAATTTATAAAACTATTATTCTTCCGACGGTGAATTTGAACGCTTACTTTAAAGGATGGACAACGGCTAAAGGTTTTAGAAAATAAGGTACTACAGGTAAAATATTTGGTCCGAAGAGAGATGAGGCTACTGGGGAGTATAGAAAGTTACACCACGCGGCAATAGTTATATTAATCTATATTATTATCTATATTTTTAAGTCATGTTTTATTTCAAGAGTCATTTTTAACTTTAATCGTTATTACCTTGAAGCATATACATTTATAAATTAACGTAAATTAAAAAAATTACTATTTCGTTTGATTTATTCGAGTATAATAATCAGAACTATTATTTTAAGCATAATTAGGACTTTTATTAGCTGCATGTCTATATTTATAAAAGAAAGTACGACTCAATTTTCTGGTATGTAAAAAATGACTATGGTTGTGAGGCTAAAATTTTTCCTGGAGGTTCGTCTTACCGCCTAGATGTGCAATAAGGCAGGATTTGAAAATCTTCGCCCAACAAGTGGTTGAACAACCTAAACGTAAAATTGTCTTAATCTGATATGTATCAGCAAAGATACAAAGATTTTATAACAAATATATTTAAGCATATTACTGTTGTTATCTATTCGTTTACGTCACTTTTATACTACTATGGCTAATCGTATGATGACTAATTTTTTCCTCTCCAAGTTTAGTTAGGGTAGAGATGTTTAACGAGTTCATGAAATGGCAAAGGCTTGGGACCACCATTTTACGTCCCCTTCGAAGGAGGGCATAACTAAGGTTGTTTTTAACTCCCATTAAAAAATCTTAAGGGCACCTGGCTGGTCACTACATACAGGTGACCGACCCTTTTAAGCATATTGCGTTTCATATCTGTTTCGAGCGAGGTTCCTATGAAAATATATTCAATTGTTATTCATTTTTTAGAAATTATTTCAATTGTCTAAAAAACTATTAATTTCAAGAACATAATTTCTGAATCCTAAAAAAATGGGAGTGATTCATGTAGTAAGGTTTTACCGACGAATATCATTAATTCACATTTAGGTTACCAACGGTTTGTGACGATAATTTAACATATTAAGTGATTATGGGTATAACCACTTCTACTGGTTAGCTATTTGGACAAGATCGGGCTTTAAATTATAACAAAGAGTAGCTGATAGTTGATATTATAGCCAATCTTACCATAAACGCACATAAATTAATACGAAATGCAATATTCGCGAGCAAAGCTGCGTGTCACAGCTAGTAATAATATAATATAACTTATTGCACATCTAGGCGGTAAGACGAACCTCCAGGAAAAATTTTAGCCTCACAACCATAGTCATTTTTTACATACCAGAAAATTGAGTCGTACTTTCTTTTATAAATATAGACATGCAGCTAATAAAAGTCCTAATTATGCTTAAAATAATAGTTCTGATTATTATACTCGAATAAATCAAACGAAATAGTAATTTTTTTAATTTACGTTAATTTATAAATGTATATGCTTCAAGGTAATAACGATTAAAGTTAAAAATGACTCTTGAAATAAAACATGACTTAAAAATATAGATAATAATATAGATTAATATAACTATTGCCGCGTTGTGTAACTTTCTATACTCCCCAGTAGCCTCATCTCTCTTCGGACCAAATATTTTACCTGTAGTACCTTATTTTCTAAAACCTTTAGCCGTTGTCCGTCCTTCAAAGTAAGCGTTCAAATTCACCGTCGGAAGAATAATAGTTTTATAAATTCTAACCTTTAAGTTTTTAGATAGAAGCTAAGTAATTTCACAATTGAATTATAACACGCATTTCCCGCCTTTAACCAGGACTTTATTTCCTCCTGGATTTATTTTTTTCTCGTTATTATTGAACCTAAATACTTCAATTTTTCTACGTGTTCAAAAGTATATCCTAATATATCAATATTACTATGATCGCCACCGTCTCTGCTACGAATCATCTATTTTGTCTTTTCGGTATTTATTTCGAGTCCTATTTCTTTACCGGTTTTTATTAACGCACCTGTATTTAGTTGTATAGTTTCCGTGTCTTCCCCTAGCAGTACCAAATCATCGGCGTTTCCCAGAACCGGAATTTTATCACCCAAATTTAAACCTTCTTAGTACATGTCACCTTTTCTTTGATATATTCTAAAGCGACTTCGTCTGCATCAATTTCTGTTATTATGATCGCTATTAAGAAGTTTTTAAAAGAATATATTTTAAAGTACTTCCGCGTAAATGACATTTTTAGTTTTATTTTCTTGTGGCAGAAGAACATACTGATTTCCTCCGCAACCCGATCCTGACGTAAATCTATTCCAACGTGTTTAAATGTTTACCTCTGTAATTAATTGTTACGGAAAAATATAAAATAACGGGAAATTGAATTATTTAAAAATAAAAGTTAAATCATTTGGAATTATTGGGATGGAAGGTTTTTTTTTTCCCAAATTTTCCCCGTTTTTTCCCAGATTTTCGACTGATTCTTCGGTCCTATCGGTCGCAGCGTGATGTTATATAGCCTATAGCCTTCCTCGATAAATGGACTATCCAACACAAAAGAATTTTTCAATTCGAACCAGTAGTTTCTGAGATTAGCGCGTTCAAATAAACAAACAAACAAACAAACTCTTCAGCTTTATAATATTAGTATAGATTAATGAAAAAATCATGATGCAATTATGTTTAGAATCAAAAGCCACAACTGTATTGTTTTTTTTAAATAATACAAATATACTATCTTTAATTACCTATTTTAAGTATATACATTTTATCTAAATTAACTATCGGAAGCAAGGCCCAAGGTACTCTGATATCACCTGCGGCATAGTGGTTAAGATAAAACTGCTTTCTATGCCCAAGGTCGCATGTCCGAACCCAGTAGATGATTGAACCCGGCTCTATGATTTTCTAAAGGGAGTAAAGCTGTCCTACGGATGGGACGTAATGTGGTGACACCCAACGAGTGCATTATCACCTACCGTTAAAGATCCCCATACTAATTAAATCTGGAGATAAAAAAAATTAGGAATCTTCCTTTAAGCCACCTTAAGATAAAAGTGATGTTATATAAAAAACATAAGGCTAATATATAAGGCTGTTTTAAAATGTGTATATATATTATTGGTTAAAAAGCACTTATATTTTTTTCTCTATCTTCAAAAATAACTAAGTTATTCGCGTATAAATAGGCGAGATTTCAATTTTTTTTTCTTTTTTCCTTTTTTTTTTTTTATCGTACTTTACTGATTCTAAAACTCTAGACATATTTTACTCTATATTCTGAAACAACTGAGTTATGGGCATATTTATTGATACAATTTTTTTTCTTCATTTTTTAATAATTATTCGCGTTTTTTTTAGTTAAAAAACACTCATAAATTATTTCTTTATCTTCAAAAATAACTGATTTATTGGAATTAAATCACTTTTAATCAGCCGCCATTTCAAAAATAACCAGCTGATACCCTCAACTAGGTGTTGAGAACATCGTTGCATGCCCTAGTAATTTTGTGGCGAATTTAAAAAAAATTGGTCGAGTAGTTTCGGAGAAATGCCGTGGACGCGGACAAAGGGAATTTCTTTTTATTCGTTATTCGGGTTCTACGCATCTTGAAATGGGGGGAGGGGTTAATTTTTTTTGGCTCGATTACAAAAGGTTAATTATTGAAAATAATAAACTAAAAGTTGGAAATGGATTTATTTCTATGATACTTATTACTGATTGCTATCTAGTGGAAGCAAATTCCAAAACTAGTTCTCATCAAATGAGACTAATTATTATTACTGAATTAGAGACGTTATTATTATGGGTAATATCGTATTTTAGTGGAATCAATTTGTTTTCACTGGCAGATTCGAGCTTAGGTTTTAAATCGTCGGCTAAAGGGGACATAAAGAGACAGTTTGGGGCGGCCAGGCGGTCAGCATTTTCAGAGGGTCTCCCGTTTACTGCTGGGGGCCTATGTTGCTTTATTTCATTTCCTACTGCGGCTGTGTCCAAACCAACGTCTATACTACTTCTGTTGAATAGAACTGATTTATCTTACAAAAATTAAGTATCATTAAACGTATTCCGGGAATCTAGATTTCCATAGGGTGGATTCCTTTTACCCCATGAAAAAGTTAACGAAAAGTTTGAAATTTTTATTTAAAAAAAACTCCAATTCGACAATTTTCACTGTCGCAGTTTATTTTGTTTATTTATTTAACGTCACTTTATGCTACTATGGCTAATCGGACGATGCTACAGTGGGAGTCGTAAATTTTGCCTATCCAGGTTTTATTTGGATAGGATTCTTTAACGAGTACCTGACATCACACGGGCTCGGGACCACCTTTTAACGTCCCCTCCGAAGGACGGCATAACTAAGGATTTTTTACTCCCATCGAAAAATCCTAGGACCACCCACGGGTTTGAACCCGTGACATTTAACATAGGAGGCTGTTATGCTAGCCACCCATCACTGTCGCAGTATTTTCCTTACTATAGATTTATTTATTTATAATAACATAGGTTCGTGAAAGTAAAAATAGTTTCATCTAAACAAATAAAAATATCAAATTCTAACAGTTGTAACAGTAAAATAAATATAAAAAGATTAGCTAGAATATCGGTTGCCTTTGGTGAGCAAGTTTCAACTATAGATTTTTTGTTTGTTGTGTTAATGAAAAAACGTCTCCAATAAAGATAAGTTTATAATTAATAATTATTAAAAACAATTAATAATGTAAATATGATTTAATTAAAGATGCTGAGTCTATTTAACTAATTACTTTAATATGTCCAGTTTTATTTTCTGTATTACTAACTCGGAAACTTTATTTATTCTTACTGTCACTTTCCTGTGTACGAAATATATACATAAATATATGTAGTAGTATAAATATATACTATATATAAATATATATAGGAAGGGAAAGTATGGTCATCTTGAAAATAATCGAATTCTGGCTTTCAACGGAAATACACGTTTAAGGGTTCCTTGAGTACAAATGACCATGTCCCGAAAAAAGGCCTGCGTGTGTGGTAAGTCTATCATGAAATCAAGAAGTCGTACTAAGTTGAAATTTCACATTTTTTTATTAAAATCGGTTGACCGAAGGTGCAGCTTTATACCTATATATTTTGCACTTTTTTAACATTTTCTCAAAAACGGCTCCATCCATTTGAATAAACTCGCTATATCGATGTATGATTTAATGGACTTTAATATCATGCAAAGTTCATTCATACAGGGCTTAAATGACGATATTTGAAATTATCTTTTTTTAAAGTAGATTCTATAAAAATAACCCAATCATCTTGCTAGTATTGATAGCAAACGGGTGAATATATAATTTGAACGAATTCGATATTTAAAGGAGAAAAGAGCAAAAGTATTTGTTTATGCATTTTTTGTGGTTTTGAACATTTAAACATTAATATGGAGGTATAAAGCACCGTAGGAAAACTAAATATTTTAGAAAAATATTATCTTATACACATAATTGTAAAAGTTAAAGTGTGATAAAAACCTAAAATTTTTTTAGGAGCCTTTATATTAACAAATTATTAAATGATAGTTTATCTATATCAGTTTTGGAAATTAGTACAAATACAGTCGTTTAAGTTCTAGTAACAAGGGTGACGAGTTTCCCTTTCGGTTAATTAGGGTTATACTATCCAGCACACAAGGTTACTAGCATCCAAATTAAGTTTCTACCCCCCGGCCGCTAATTATGAACGAACCGGTATCATATTGGGTCCCTAGGGTGTAAGTGATGGTCATCCAATATGGGCGCCCTTAGTGCTTTATTAACCCTATCTTAGGGGCGATGTAAAAGGAATTCAGTTGGACGATACAGAAAATAGTTTTGAAACGATTCTTTTTATGTGGCATATGATTCGATAGAAATGAAGAGATATTTTTTTTTGCCTTCAGGATGGGTGGTGTGGGCGTTGAGAATTGGTCTCTACTCGTAAAAGAAGTCAGAAGAAATTATCGTTCATCGATTGAATGTTCTAAGGCCTAAGGCGTTAGTCCTTATTGGTTTCAATGTCTCTATATCTTTTGGGGGTAAATATTGATAAGAAGAAAGAAAATAAACTTTATTTACATATTTACGAATTGACAAAATATTTACAAATGATATCGGCCTAATGACTAAATACGTGGTAAAATTAAATTGATATTAACTATGGTAGTAGGAAAAATTATACAAAAAACCTACATATATAATAATAAAAAAAACTTTATTCTGGGACTATGTCCCTTAAGAATAACATAATTGAACAGTAGATATTCATATATGTTTGGTCAAGAAAACAATAAAATTAATTTTTATTTACAAATGAGCAAAAAGGAAAAATGAAACACTACCTAGACTTATATACATTCATGTACAAAAAGTATGGATAATAAACACACAAGATTAGAAAAAGAAAGAAAGAAAGAAGATAAATCTCCTAAAGGCTACTGATAGGGTTGAGGGAATTATAAAAAACAAAACAAACTAATTATTCCACACTAGCTTTAGGATAAAATAGATAATTATAACTTGTGTTAAAATAGAAATAAGTCAGTTGCAGATTTGTTGTGCATCTATTTGGGATGCCAAAAGATGTTGGAATAGGTGAGATTTGAATGAGAGAAAGGAAGATGCATGGCGAATATGAGTAGGTAGGGAATTCCAGAGGGTTGCAGAACGGATATAAAAGGAGTGATCAAAAGATTTAGTTCTATGGGTGGGAAAGTAAAGGTCGGAATGGCGGGATCTAGTTTCGAGAGAGTGGACTGAGGATTTGAATTTAAGGATGCTGTGAATGTATGGAGGGTGCTGGGAGTTTATGATTTGGTAAAGGTATGATCCGAGAAAATACTTCCTCCGTGTAACAGGTAGGAGCCACTTCAACTCGCTGTATAAGTGGGTCACTGAAGACCTCTTCGAGGTGCCGAAGATAAATCTTATGAACATGTTCATGATACGCTTGAGTCTGTCTTCGAGCACCTTTGGGAGGCCACCATATACCACACAGCAATAATCGAAGTGGGGGAATATTAATGAGGAGACGAGAAGAATTAATGAGAGAGAATATATAAAATAAATAAATAATAATAATAAAAATAAACGGATAAAATAATTGAAAATGTAAAATTTAAAAATTAAAACAAACTAGTTTAAGTTAGCAACACATGTCTAGTTCTTTTATGAGTGTAGCGTTTCAATGAAGTTTTATTATAATTACCGATTTCCTTTATTAATGGATTTTTGAAGACTGGAGTTTTACAGAAGTATGAAGCTGTTTGAGTGTGAACAAATTGTTTGACTGTAGGAAGCTTCAAGTCCTGGAGCAAAGATGATATTTTAGTGTAGCGAGGATAATTGTTAATCATCCGCATAGATAGATTTTGAATTCTTTCAAGTTTTTTATAATTAGTCAAGCAGGTTGAGTTCTCGACTGGCGAGGCGTATATGATTAACGGGCGGATAACTGATTTGTATATTGCCAATTTGTTACGAGGGCTCAAATGGGAACATTTTATAAATTAATTTTTTGGTTTATCGATTTTTCTATTGATATGTTAATATTGATAAACAAATATTGCTTAAGGTATAAAAATGTATAATTGTAAAATGGACGATATTCAGTTTGGTCATTAATATGTTGGAAATAATTAAAGAAAGTGTTCTCTTCTTGATCATTATTTTAAGGAGAATAAGTACTAAAATGTTTATGTTTGAAAATAGTAGTTTTTCCTTTTTAAAAATGGAACAGTGCTCTTCAAATTTATATATAAGTAACTATAAGTAAATGGGCCCGCGTAAACATTAATAGAAAATCTACATTAATGACAGTACTATGAATCTGATTATCACATGGTTATATTTTATAGATTTTTCTCCTTTTTCTGTATCTTGCTACATTACTATTACTACTTTGGTTCGGATGATTTTATTTTGTACAGAAATGAAATACTAGGAAAATTAAAAAAATAATAGTCTCATTTCAGTATTTTTTCTATTAAAAGTCATTGTATGTCCTCACGTTTTTGTAAAATATTTTAGGAAACATTCTCGATAAGATTTTTTTATTTAGAATCTCTATGTACAATGGTCTTGGGGTTATGGTTATTCAAAGGCAAGGTAGATAAGGCCCTAATATGCCGCCCCTTAGAAATTCAGGAAAACATAATTCAAATGAGATGGAGGGATTATTTTTCTTTTCAGCGTCTCCTCCTTGCAATAAGAGATGGTTCTGAATAGAAAACATGATGATAAGATTCTAAAATCTTTTCCAATCTCAAAGCGCGATCCAGCCCAGCCAGATATCTTGTATTACCTTGGCCTTTCCAAATGAAGGTATCGATGTTATTATTTATCAATTTTTCAATAATTCTAACAGTTGAGATATTTTTTATTTATTTATTGAAATTTACTACTGTAAATACAAAATACAATATGGAAATGTGAAGATATATAACTATGGGCTAGAAAAGGTCTTGTTAAGAAACCACCTTTTGGTAGCACTTCAATGTTTTTTAATTGAGCAGGTCCTAAGGCCAAAGCCTCTGTGAGGTTATGAACAAGTGGGTTGGTGTGTGCTATTATTTTGGAGTTAAATGATATATATATTTCGGGCTGTCAGCAACAAATAGGATGTTGAAGTCGTTATGGATTAGGTATAAAAATGAAATAGGATATTTGCAAATTATTGTTTATATGTTAATTTCAATTAAGTTAGCCGATATATTTAGTATTATCAGGATCAACAGCATAGAAAATATAAACTAATAAATATTAATGAAGTTTATAATAATGCTTGGCTTTTATGTATTGTTTATATAAATACCACAAAATGTGCATTATCCTTATTAATTTTCGCGCAGTTTAGTTCGAATGCGGACTGGATGGGTAGATATATATTTTGCAAGTGTTACGTAATACTTCCTGAGATTAACAGTTGATAACTATCACAAAAGTAGATGTATGCTTTCTATTTGTTTTACAAACAATTACATACATATAAATCTCTAATTAACTATATGAATAAAACAAATCGTTTAAAAAAGATGTGTTTAGCTACCAAAACTAGGAAATAAAAATTATATGTTTATTTTCGCCTCTTTGAAGCTGTATCATTATCATAGATATGGGATTTAGAGTTAACTCTTTTAGCAAAGTTGTAAACAAAAAAACTATTTAGGGAGAAATAAACCAAATATTACATTTTTATATGTATTACATATTTTTAGAAAGACAAAAAGAAATATGAATAAATATATGAACATTTTATTATTTATATATTACTTTCGCTTACCTATATATGAAATATGTAGTAATAGAAAGTATTGCGATCGTAAACATTTTCGAATTTCCTGTTTTCTACTTCAAAATTCTCGTTATGGGATCCCCGGAGTCTAAAGACCAAGTCCCACAGAAAGGTCTGTGTGTATGTGGTAAGTCTAGCGCCAATACGATTAGTAGTTTGCAACTGAAATTTCATATTTTAAGAGCGTCTATGTCTAAGATGTTACACCAACTTTTTCATCAAGCAGAAGAGGTACTGCTTTATTATACACCATGCATTTTGCACCTTTTTACGATTTTCTCAAACGATTTTGATTAAACTCGGTATATCAATGTTAAATTTTTTTTAAGTGAAAACTTCTTTAGGCGCTAAAGCGATTTTGAATTTGAATGTAAAAGCTTTGATTTCGTAACCATGGTAACGTCACCATTATGCTCTAGATTGGCGCATGCGCTCTGTTTATACCTGTCTATTAGTGGTAAGATAACGATATCAATTTCCGCTAACGTTATCGCTACCGGTTTAATATCCTCACAAAAATGTCGATATTTATAATACTTTATTTCAGTATTTAATTTAGTTAAAGTCAGTTTCTTTGCATAAAAACATTCAAAGATATAAAGCAAACTCCTAATGATATAAGTGTCAATGTTTAAATGCAATAAACTGGAATCGAAAAGAATATCTCGATCATATAAGCATAGAAATATGACATTTGAAAATAATAGATTTCAATTAAGCACAATGTATATTTCATTACTAATTAAAACATATGTTTTTTATTTACTTGGGAGAGAAACAGAGGTTATCTCTGTAAAACAGCTATAAAGCTTATTCCTAAATATCAGAATTTCCTTGATATAAATGGCATGTCCATAAAAAAAATGTGCTATGTATACCGCCAACTCATACAGTCTACATTCACATTCAGATTACGATGACATACTTCAAGATGATATATCTTTTCAGGGTGATGATGTTTTACAATTAAATGAAATAATAATAAAAAAACAAGCATGCATTCTCAACATAATCTACTTTAACGAACCTACTCTTCTAAATCATGAATTAAAAAAAAAAATTCGTTTCTATCTCTATGACTGCCTGAATTTTAATTTTTTAAAAACTTCTTTATTAAAAAAAACAACATGCAATTTATAGTGCAAATATGAGTCACAATCACTGCGGCAATCCAATAGAAGAACAATAGCGCATTAAGAAACTGTATAAACAATTATAAATAACAATACATCATTGAAAATAAGGAAGAAAATTGCAATAAATGACGTACTAGTATAACCATAAGTAATTTGAATTTTGTAATTAAGCAATTTTATTCTCACTGAGGGATTTCGTCCATATTTTAACATTGCTATAATACTTTGGAGGATTTGTGTGCTAACATCGAATATTATGAATATATTATTTGGAACAATCTCTTCTTTTTATTCATAGATTTTATTTACCATAACATATATAAACTATGATTATAACACTGTGAAGTTTCGAGGTACTTTTTATGCCTCATCTTCAGATCATTAAAAATCATCTAAAATACAATTCAATAAATATTATAAGCAACCATACAAACAAAATAACAAACATTATCAATAATTTAGAATTCATTTATCACCTACAATATTTACAATCTGTTTATAAAAAACTTTATTAAAATTCTACTTACATATATTTCCATATTATATCATAATATAGGTCATATAATAATGTACTATTATTGAATTGTATTTTAGATGATTTTTAATGATCTGAAGATGAGGCATAAAAAGTACCTCGAAACGTTACAGTGTTATAATTATAGTTTATATATGTTATGGTAAATAAAATATATAAATAAATAGAAGAGATTGTTCCAAATAATATATTCATGATTAAAATTACTCTTCTATAATAATAATTGATATATCGAATATTATTGTATTTCATTATTACTTGGTGAATATATTTTTCTAGCCTTGCTCTCATTACAAGTCTCTTTATAACTTATTAGGTATATTTTATTTCTCTTGCCTATTCTCTTCAGCATCAAAACTTTCCTGGATTCAGGTAAACTCAAGAAGTCATATGATAAGTTCACAAATACGTAAGGATGGAATTAACTCCCTTGGGGATTTCGGATATGAAAACCTTGACTTGAAGCATATTGGAATCTCCCTTCAGGCCCCAGTCTCAGCCTACCAGACCTTCAACTGGAGAAGAAAGAGTTTTATGAAATATTTCCTTCCTACCGTCAAATTCAACCCTTAATAAAATTGAAATCATGATTTAAAATTAATAATTTCTTGGCTTTTATCTTGGCCGGTCGACTTCAAAATTATATATTCTGAAGCGTTTTAATTCTAATTTTAATTTGATATGTTTTTAAGCAGTCCTATTTTAATGATTGTGATTTATTTCAGTTGATATTTTCATTTTGAGGTATATATTGTTAGGATAGATGGCTCAGTTATGTGTTGATATTTTTTAGAATCGGTATTCCCTGAGTAATACCTCTCTAATAATATAATTCGAAGTTCAATTAAATGCTAAATAAATATTTATTACACACACTGGGAGAATAAGAAAACCCTACTCGGAATGTAAATTGATTGCCTCACAGAAAAAATAACAACTTTAACAGGCTATCTAAGGTCTGAGTACTTTTATAAATAAAAAAAGAACGGGTTTAATATTTAGATGCTAAATCATTAATTATCCACTTCAAGCCGTTCTCTTCGCTTGAAGACATTAATATGCAAAACCATAATCCGCCCGACCTTATAGGATAGCATTGATTTTACACGTTAGAAAAACAATTCCATCGCTTTCAAATGGCTTAGTATCAGTAAATTAATGGTAGAATTAAAATTATTTGAAAATTATGTGGTATTGAAACAAGGAAGAATATCAGGAGAATATCAGAGAAATATCAGTTTTTACTTTCACTTACCTATATATGAAACATATAGTAAGGGAAAGTATTGTAATCGTAAAAGTTTCCAAATTCCAGTTTATAACGGAAATAAACGGTTTGGGGTCCCCTGTGTCCAAATAACCAAGTCCCACAAAAAGGTCTGTGTGTCTATGTGTCCGTGTGGTAACTCTAGCGCAAAAACGAAAAGTTGTACGGAACTGAAATTTCATATTTAAGACTACTTTACGCCCGAGATGTTACAGCAACTTTTTCACTAAAATCGGCTGACCGGAAGTCCTACTTTATTCCATTTAGCACATTTTACGATTTTCTCAAAAACGGCTCTAACGATTTTGATATAACTTGCTATATCGATGTATAATTTAATGGGCTTTAACCACATGTAGGTTTCATTCTGATTGAAATAGTCTGACAGGGCTTAAATGCCGATATTTTTAATTGTCTTCCTCTAAAGTACCTTAAATTTTGTATATTCTATAAAAATAACAATATCATCTTATTACCATTGATAAAAAACAGGTAAATATATAAGTTAAACGAATTGAATATCCAAATAAAGGAGAAAACTGAAAACATATTTTTTAATGCCATTGTTTCACCGCTTTTCCACTGGATGGCGCTTTCATCACCGGACGCTCCAAGTAGATCTTACACGGAGAGATAAAAAAAAAAAACTTACTGAATTTCGTAGATAATATTATAACATATTATTTAATAAAACTCATTTTTCTATAAAAATCAAATGTAAATAATTATTTAAAAATGTATTTTCGTTTCTAAATTTCTTTAAAAATTCTTATATTGATATTTTAAAAAACAATTCTTTATTGAGCAATATTACAATCTGTCCAATGCAGGACATTTATAATAGTGATAACGTACTACATTCACACGATATATACAAAACAATAAATTTATATAATAACTAGTAATGAACCGCAGCTTTGCTAGCGAATATTGTATTTCGTATTAATTTATGTGCGTTTATAGTAAGAGTGGCTATAATAAATATCAACTATCTGCTACTCTTTGTTATTATTTAAAGCCCGATCTAGATTTCTTCCTGTCAAATTTACAATTTCAACCACTTGTAAGTTGAAGATTTTCAAACCCAGCCTTATAGCACATCTAGACACTAAGATAAACCTCCAGGAAAAATTTTATCTTCACAACCATAGTCATTTTTTAGATACTGCGATGACCAGAAAATTGATTGATATATTTTATGAACATAGGCATATAGCTAATAAAAGTCCTAAATATGATTAAAATAATAGTTCTGATTATTATACTCGAATAATTCAAAAGAAATAATAATTGTTATAATTTATTTAAATTTATAAATGTATATGCTTCAAGGTAATAACGATTAAAGTTGAAAATGACCCTTGAAATAAAACATGACTTATATAATAATATAGATTGATATAAATATAGTCTCCGCAACCTCCTTTACACCCTAGTGGCCTCATCTCTTTTCGGACCAAATATTTTGCCTGTAGTACCTTATTTTCGAAAATTTTAGCCGTTGTTCGTCCTTCAAAGTAAGCGGCCACGTTTCACACCCGTAAAGTACCGTCGGAAGAATAATAGTTTTATAACTTCTAACCTTTAAGTTTTTAGACAGAAGCCGCGAGCTAAGTAATTTCGCAACTGAATAATAACACGTATTTCCCGCCTATAACCGGGACTTTATTTTCTCCTGGACTTAGTTTTTCTCGTTATCATTGAACCTAAATACTTAAATTTCTCTACGTGTTCAAAGTATACCCTGATATATCAATATCACTAAGATCGCCACCGTCTCTGCTACTAATCATATATTTTTTCTTATCGGTATTTATTTCGAGTCCTATTTTTTTTTACCGGTTTTTATTGTATTAGTTTCCGTGTCTTCCCCTAACAGTACCAAATCATCGGCGTTTCGCAGAACCGGAATTTTATCTACTAGATTTAATCCTTTCTCGGTACACGTCACCTTTTCTTTGACATGTCAATTTCTGTTATTATGATCGCTATTAAGAAGTTTTTAAAAGAATATATTTGAAAGAACTTCCGCATAAATGACATTTCTAGTTTTATTTTCATGTGGCCGAAGAACATAATGATTTTCTCCGCAACCCGATCTTGGCGTAAATCAATTCCTACGTGTTTAAATGTTTGGCCCTGTGATTTATAAATTGTTGCAGCAAAAGATAATTTATGGGGAAATTGCATTATTTAAAAAATAAAAAGTAAATCATTTGGAATCATTGGGATGCGAGGTTTTTTTCCCCCTAATTTTTCCCGTTTTTTCCCAGATTTTCCACTGATTCTTCACTCCTATTGGCCTCAGCGTGATGTTATATAGCCTATAGCCTTCCTCGATAAATGGACTATCCAACACAAAAAGAATTTTTCATTTCGAACCAGTAGTTTCTGAGATTAGCGCGTTCAAATAAACAAACAAACAAACTCTTCAGCTTTATAATATTAGTATAGATAATAATACAATATACATATATACAAAACAAAGTCAATAAAAATATATACAAAAATCACTCATACCTATATACAATTCACAAGCATACAGCACGTGAGTGGAGAATCTAGCCAATGTACATGTTACAAGAGGTCACGAGGCCACTGCCGTTTCAACCTTCTAGGAGGTTGGTAAGGATGTGTGGAGCTGGATAAGGATTGAGCTAGGGGATTAGGGTGATGGATAAGGTTCTGATGAAATTTAGAGAATTTTAATGGTACAAGGTCTAAAATAAATGGAATGTTTAGGTCGCTGTGTAAGGTATGGTTGGATACATAATAAGGGGCATTAACTATTGTTCGGAGGACTTTAGATTTGAAGGATTGAATGCGTTTGATGTTAGAAAATTTGGCTGTCCCCCACAGTTCAAGTCCGTAGGTCCAGATAGGTTTCAGTACTGTCTTGTATATTAACAGTTTGTTCTCGATAGATATTTTTGAATTTTGGTTCAGTAGTCTGTATAATTGTCCAAATCGTCGATTAAGTTCTTGTCGTTTAAGTCTAGTATGCGGGTTCCAAGTTAGTCTTTTGTCCAGAAGGAAGCCAAGATACCGGACTGTGTCAGAGAAAGGAAGCGGAACGGAGTTCAAGAGAACTGGTGGGCAGGATTGTCTTCGAAGGGTAAAGGTGACATGTTTGCATTTGGATTGATTGACTTTGATTCTCCAGTTATTACACCAGTCTTCAATTTGAGAAAGGTGCGTTTGGAGGCCTATAGATGCAATTTCGGGATCTAAGTGAGTATATTGATATTAATAACAGAGGTAAGTGAAAGTCGTGTGTTGCGCGTGCCAGATTTTTTTACTTTGCACTTGAACAGTGTGATTAATTTGTTTTGAACTGCTGGAGTACAATGTTCGTAAAGATCTTCAGTGGAAAATTAAGGAATATTTAATCAAGTTAATTAACATGTTTACTTATTTATTTAATCTTTAATATCTCCATACCTAAAGCTGCAAATTTCTAATTTGGTTGTTAAAGATTTTTCTATAGTAAATAATATTTCTGTGCTTAATTAGTTTATTAAACGACTAGATAAAAAATTATAAATAGTAATAATAAAATTGTCGAGGTTTGAATCATCACCATCAAATTACTTTTCCTGGTTTCGTGGAATAGCGGCGAAACGGAATGATAGGGTCTCATTCGTTGTCCAACAAATCGTTTAGCCGCGGTATTCATGATTATTTTCAGATCGTCTGGTTTTTGCAATCAACTCCAATTTTTTATTTTTTTTTATTTTTTAAAATGAACAATATTGTAAACTCCATGTATTTGTTTCGGTGTCAAGTAATGATAGATGCTATAATAATTACCTGCTGGGTCTAAATACAGAAATTGAAACGAACCATTAAAGGTAATATTTTTTATAGGTAATAGTCAAAGGATGAAACTTCAATGAGTCCATTGATTTCGTTTCAGTGTTTTTCTTAGCTTATTTGTCTTCTCTTGAATTATTTACATCATGAGAAAATTATTACTTATTAATCTATGATGGATTTGATTTAGTATTAATAGTAATGAATTTGTAGAATCTGTTGTTAATCTGTATTTATCAATTCCAACATGTTTGTCATTACATTATACACTCATAGATAATAATGTAATACAAATAAAATTCAGATCTTAAATACCTATCGCTGAAATGAAATTTACGAAAACAAATACAAATGGCTGCTTTGAGATTGTGTTATCTTGATTATGCATAGATAAATAAATTAATATTTATGAGCCGTTTTCTTTGGTAAATGTTAATACGCTCATTTTATTCCTTCAAAATATTTATTGATTTGATTTATATTGGTTTATTATTTTTAAATAATGAAACTTTGTAGTCCACAAAAAAAAAATTACTCCCCCTCAAAATTTGAGAGCTTACAGATGCTTACAGCAAGATGCGTAGAATCTGAATAACAAATAAAAAAAAATCCGTTCGCCCTAATAAATAAATAAATAAATACTACAAATTCCATTCATAAATACTCCCATAACGCTTTTAGTGCCATTTAATAGAGAATCAAATTTTCGACAAAATGAAAAAAGAATCATACAATATAAAATAGAATAGGTTAGCAACTAGCTGAGATATAGCGTTTTGAAATCAGCAGTAGTATATGTTATTATCCTTTGAATTATTGCTTAATTGCCTATCAACAGCTATATAAACAATTATATTCTAATATTGTTATTTGAAAATAATAAACCATTGTGTAACAATTTACGTATAAAATTTTTATTAAATATGTAAAAAATTCTAAAGTAAAAATGCGTTATGTAATATAATACAAGTTATTTATCAAGGAATTTCAAAGAAAACTGCTCATATATTATATATATATATATGTATTTTTTTTATTTTTATTTTTTTAATTTTGTAAAGATCTATTCTTGTTTTGTTTATTAATATGAATGAATTTGAAGAACTAGAGAAACGCTGTGGGATCTCCTGATGTGTACTACTATTCACATATGGGTTAAGGAGCGGGTCCATCCGTGTGTAAATACATAATGATGTGTTATTAATTTGTTGTGATGGATGATATTTATTTGTAAATAAAAGGGTAAATGATATAAAATAAAGTTATTAAAAATATTGAATTAGCAGCGTCTATCCGATTGAAGTAGATTTATTCAGTTGTGATAATATTAGATTCTCCTGCATAAAATAAAGAAAAACACGGGAAAGTAAGGTATGGTAACCGACTGGAGATGTATGAGGAAGGTGTAAAAGACATCCCTGATCTATGACCAGATCAATCACTTGGGCTCCATTGATAAATATATCTCGAGTGAAGAGCATACTCCGTATATATGATATGTTCTTTTATTTTTTAGCCAGCTTTATTGTGATTTGAAGAAGCTAAATAGATATGAATTTACATAATTATCTGTTGCACACAATTGATTTATCTGCATAAAGATATATTTTATCTCCGTAGTTCATTGAGCTTATTTATATGTATGTTAATTTTGTTATCTCGCTAATTAATTTTTTTTTTCTATTTCAGGTAAGTGACGGTATAGCGTAACTAGGGATGAAACAGTATTACTTTAATAAGGTAATTATTAAGTTATTGTGATATTCATTGTATCAGAAATGGTTGCCTTCATATTTTTGTCTTTATCGTTATCGAAGATATATTTATTTCTGTAGGAAAACAAATAATTATATATTAAGAAACTTTTTAATTATGAAGAAAATATTTTATGTCGGGTAATATTTATTTTTAAAAACATATTCAACAATACTGATTTTTAAATTAAATCCTGAAAATTACACAACAGTTTATTATTACCTAATAATAATATTATGAATTCATAATGTATATAGGTGTGATGACAATTATAATTATACTGATATGTATAGTAATCAATTTATAAATTTATTTTATTTTTATAATTCATTACGATGTCTTGATCCTAAAACTCATTACTTCTTTTCTCCACCTTCATATTTCATATTTAGGTGAAATTTCAATTTTTTTTTTCTTTTTTGTTATTAATCGTTGTTCCTTTATTCTAAAACTATATACACTTTTTCTCAATCTTAAAAAATAACTCAGACTTATTTGCCATTTTGAAACTTATCGGCTGGTATAATCTGGATGTTTTAGGATCATCGTCGGATGCCCTGTTATTTTTGTAAATTTCAAAAAAATAGGTCCAGTAGTTTTTAATTCGATTTTTGTATTGAGGGGGTATAGTCGACTGTAGAAACTATTATAGGTGGAATAATTAGGAGTCAGTATTTTTCTAAATATTTTAATTTTGCCGACGTTTCGGCTCAAGCTTGTGAGCCATTATCAGGGCATTACTGAGCCCTGTCCCAGCATGATGGCTCACAAGCTTCAGCCGAAACGTCGGCAAAATTGAAATATTTAGAAAAAGACTGACTCCTGATTATTCCACCTATACTTCGATTTTTGGATTCTACCTTGTTTGAAACGTGATTTCTCAAATTTAGAAGGAGATCGTTAATTTTTCTTCTTGGTCGATTACAAAGGTTTATTATTCAAGATAATAAATAAAAAAAAGCCTATGAACACTATGAATTAAAACAATATAATTGCTTATTTTCTTGTTTTTTCATTTAACGTCATTTTCGACTACATGCTTTAATTTGCGTATCCAGATTTTAATTAGTGTAGGATTCTTCAACGAGAAGTAAAGGTAAGAGGCAAAGTCGTAAATATATTGTTTATTCGTTTAACGTCACTTTATGCTACTATGTATAATCCGACGATGCTACAGTGGGAGTTCTAAATTTTGCCTATCCAGGTTTTATTAGGATAGGGATCTTTAACGAGTACTTGACATCGCACAGGCTCGGGACCACCTTTTAACGCCCCCTCCGAAGGACGGCATAACTAAGGATTTTTTACTCCCATTAAAAAATCCTAGGACCACCCACAGGTTTCAACCCACGACCTTTGGCATAGAAAGCTGTTATGCTAGCAACTACGCTATGGGTGACCCCCCGTAACAATATAATTAATTTATATTTAATATGTATAGTTAAGATACTAATAATAAACCCTACTTTGTTTATTGTTTATTTATTTAACGTCACTTAATGCTGCAGTGGTGAATCGGACGAGCTAGTGGGAGTCCAAAATTTTACATATCCTGATTTAATTAGTATAAGGACCTTTTACGTATCTGACATCGCACAGGTTGAGGTCTATCTTTTTACGTCCCCTCCAGAGGAGGGCTTAACTAATGATTTTTTACTCCCATTAAAAAATCCTATGGTCAAATGCCAAGTTTGAACTCACGACCGTGAGCATAGATGACTGTTATGCTACTACACCACTGGTGACCAGCTTACTTTTTACTTTCACTTACCTATAAATGGAATGTGTAGTAAGGGAAAGTATTGCGATCTTGAAAATTTTCTAATTCAACTTTTCATCGGAAATACACGTTTTAGGGTCCCCTGAGTCCAAATGACCAAGTGTATGTTTCCTCTTCCAGCGCGAAGAAGAAAATCCTATATAACTAAAATTTCATATTTAAAAAATCTATATGCCTGAGATGATACAGCAACTTTTCCATTAAAATCAGCTAACCAGAAGACCCACTTTATGCCATGCAGCTTTTTACGATTTTCTCAAAAACTCGCTACGTCGATGCAAAAGGGCTTTAATATCATGTAGGTTTCATTCTGATTGAAATAGCCTGACAGTGCATAAATGCCGATATTTTAAAATTTCTTCCTTTAAAGTATCATTAAATTTGTACATTCAATCTTACCGACATTGATAAAGACGACTAAATATATAAGTTGGAGAAATTTGATGATAAAAAGCAAAATCATTTTTCTATAAATTTTTTTTTTTTATAATAAGAACAGATATATAGACGTATAATATACCGTTCGAAAGAGAAAGATTTTAGAAAAAATATTATCTGATTCATAAAGTTGTAAAAGCTAATATAAAGTGACGACTAGGGAATGAACTTATTACTGATTAACAATTTAATACAGTTTTATTATTTAATCTAAGTCATATGATTCCAACGAAAATGAATACACGTTTTATTAAAATCAACTTAAAATATTTTTTTTTTAAATTTAAGTATATTTATTAGTTTTTAAATTGGACAGTCGAGGTAAGTAAAAGTCTTGTGTTCCCGCACTAGATTTTTAAATTATGATTTCCCTTAATATGATACAATGAATGCTCGTTTTATTTATTTATTTCATTTTTTATATCATGACCTACTTAATGATTGTATCCAATGTACGTAATGATGATATCCAACAAAAAACTTCGCTATAATTCCTCTTGAAATGTGCTCCCATCCTTTCCCAAGTACTTTTTTCAATTCTTTTCTAGCCTTTATCCGTTTCTTCTAACCCGGCGATTGATTTCATCCGAGGGCTGCTCTATGGGATTTAGGCCGGGGAATTGCGGAGGGGTTTGTAGGCGCTGAGGGTATTATATAAAAGCCATTTCTAACTTCTTCTGGTAGTATGTTTAGGATCCTTGTCTTCCCGCAAGACAAATGTTTTTTCTACACCTTACAATTTCCAACTTTTAAATGAAATTTCCTCTAACATATTAAAAGGCGTTTTGACGCTTACTTCTTTTGCTGTCATGTGCTTTAACAACATAATTTCACCTCCGTAATGATTTAGAGTGGTACTAATTTTTTTTGTTTCATCCTTTCTTGACTTATTTTCAGTGCACTTCTTGGTTCTTCGCGAAATTCATCAAGATTTAATTTTGTTGAATCAAATGAGTAGTCAAAATAGACAACTAGGAAAGAATACTTGTTGCACGTGCCAATGTTTGAAAACTTAATTAATACAATAATTTGCACCAACGATTTTTCTATTTCTATTCTGAAAATCAATATTGTTCTTCTTATGGCTGAAGGTATTAGTTAGAAATTAAACAAAACGTTTTGCTTGAATAAATTATACAAGAATTATAGATGGGATTATACTGTTGAATTCTAATTAAACATGGTCATACTTTAAATCTTTATCCTTATTGCTGTATCTTTTATTCTCTGTCCTTTCTTAATGATAAAAAAAACAAACAATAAAAAATAATTTAAAAAATATTAAGAATTTAATATAGCATTAAAAAAGTAAAATCGAATTGGATGACCCCTTTTTTATTGCTTATTGATAATTGATTGTTTTTCTCACTTTAACTTGATCAGAATTCTCGAATTTTTCGGGTTAAGTTCAACTGTTCATAAAGAATTTTCATCTTTTTAAATAGATAGGTGTAAGGATTTCTTTCGTTTTTTTTTAAAAAAGGCAAAAAAAAAAAAACAGGAAAAATAAGTAGGAAAAAAAATTTTTAAAAGAGTAAAAAATAAAAAAAAAATTGTATTTGTAGTTAAATAAAATTTTAAGAATATTCCTGTAGGAAAAAAAATCGGTATGCTGTGTTATAGCAACCCAATTAAGTTGGGCAGCATCATTTTGTTTATTTATTTATGAATAAAGTGTATCTCTCCTAGTGTATCTTTTGACCCATTTTATTTTTAAAATTGTTACATTTAATTGTTGCAGACCTTTCTCGTACCAAATATACCACTTTTAATTCCAAACTCCCAACCCATATAAACCCTCTTGTCCGCAACCTATTAACCTCACATATTCCTGACAATCCTCCGAGGCGATTAAAAAGAAGATGGCCGGGATTTACATACTTAAAAAAACGAAGTACTACCGCTGGGTAGTTTCTTCACAAGCCTTTTGCGCCCTTTATTATAATTCAAACATTTTACTTATTATATTTATGTTAATATACAGTTGTAAAATAAAATAAAATATAAATTTAAAAAAATATTATTTAAATATATATACTATTGGACCCGCCCCTGTTATTAACTGTGGTGTGGTGGCTTTTATAACACCCTTCTATGCCCAAGGTCAAGGATTTTAACCCTGCAGATGACTTTGAGATTTTTTAAAGGGAGTATAAAAATCCTTGGTTATGCCGTCCTTCAGAGTTGACGTAAAATGTTTTTCCCGAGCCTGTACCATGTCAGGTATCCGTTAAAAATCCATGTACCTATTAAACCTGAAAAGGTAAAATTTATTACTCCAAGTGTAACATCCTCTGATTAGCAACAGCATCATAAAGTGACATTAAATGAATAAAAAAACTAAACCTTTTGTTGAAAATTATATAGTTAAAAAAAAAAAACCTGACAGTGCTTATTTATGATATGACTAATGATTTTTAAGTGGATAAATTTACAATGCTTTTTAATACTTAAATCTGCTGCCAATATTATTCAGTGTTCAGTTCAGTACAGTGTATGCATGCACATTAGTGTAGATAATATATGCATATTATATACAGTTGCTAAATTACTTAGCTCGCGGCTTCTGTCTTAAAACTGAATGGTTAGAATTTATAAAACGCATACAAGAATTTATTATTCTTCCGACGTTTCTTTAGGGATGTGAAACGTGGCCGCTTTGAAGGATGAGCAAAGGCTTAAGGTTTTCGAAAATAAGATACTGCGTAAAATATTTGGTCCGAAGAGAAATGAGGCCACTGGGGAGTTTAGAAGGTTGCACAACGCGGAGTTGCGGAGTTTGCACCCTCTGAATATAATTGAGTTGGTAGCATCGCGGAGACTCAAATGGGCGCGTAAAGTTGTTGGGCTCGGTGAGGAACGGATTCCGAGAATTTTGGTATTCGCTGAACTGACTGGTAGACGTCCAAAAGGTAGGCCGAAGCGTCGATGGGAGGATTGCATTAAGGGCTTTGGCTTGACCGGCGAATATTGGACGAGTCTGTGCATGCGAAGTTTGGTGCATCGAACCTTCAGGTTCGGTAAGCCTATTATTATTATTATTATTATATATACATATTAAATGTGCATTACGTATTGCATCTTCAGATATAATTGTGAAAGGCTTCTGCTTATTCTCCAATAAATAAAAATTGATTTAAATTTTTTGTTATGATTTATCGGGTTTGAGACAATTTAGTCGCTTTGTGAATGATTAAAAGTTTGAGCATCCACCTTGTCACCAGCACAGTTCGATTTGAATTTAAACATCTCTAAAGAACAACTAAATGGAGTAATGTTGCCAGCAATCTTATTAATGTGAAAACCGAGCTTATGTTCACAAAAAAACAAACACAAAAACAGTGAGCCATTCTAAACATTCTCAAAGATCAACAATAACAAGTGGAACAAAAACAGTCGTTAGATTGTAAAATTTTAATTTATTATACCTGGCATTGTCAACCAGCTCCGACGAAAAAACAACAGTATGTGAAAGGATTGAGTGTCACAAATTGTGGCTTGTTTAAAAGCTAATATAAGCAACTTCATGAAAATGGTGTTATTTCATGTGACGATAATTCTCTTTTTGTGAAATTGATTGTATACTTTGACAAATAATCTGATGTCTTGTCCTGTCTATGAATCTGATGTCATGTCTTTTAATTAATTTCGTATAATGCGTGCATATTAATTTGCGAAAACCAATACAATATGAGGCAACAAACCGAAAAGAACAGCTATGCAAGTTTTGAGCTCCTCAAGTGATGATTTTGGTTATTGAAGGTTTATTTTTCCAAACAGAGACCGGAAAAAAATGCAGGATTACGGTTATAAAAGGAAAAAAAAAATAGAAGTTATCTATAGAGTTTTTATTTATTTATTATATATTTATATACTAATATATAACTACTTTTTATCACCTTTCGCTTTTCTCTACCTTGACTTTATCATTTTATCTTTGAAAAGTTGTTAAAAATTTAAAATTTCTCTCTTTCGGATATACATTGAAAACATATTGATTCTACACTACTGAAATTAAATTATTCGCAGCCATTAAAATTGTTTTAATTTACTCTTGAATTTATTAATATTAATCATTATTTGGATCACTCTCATTTAAAATCTCAAGTTCTCAAGTTCCGACGAAGTTTTTTCCGTAGCTTGGAGAACAGCTGGAATCAAGCTATCGAAAATAATACATATAAATTTGTTTCTTTGTTATCTACACGTATATCTTAAATTATTTCACAATATAGTAAATTGTCGAAACATATTCGTGCTGAATATTTAATAGATAGGTCTCATGATGAATCTTTAAAATGTTTTATTTTAAAGTTTATGAATTAATTATTTCCTTTCTGCTCGAAATTATATTTATTTGCTGATAGTTGGTGAATATTTGATTAAAAAGTTTTTTGTTTTTTTTCTGCTTTGACTAAAACAAACAATGGTCAGTTACAAGGTTTCATATTGAAGCATTCAATATTCAAAAGGTGGATGAGTCAAATGTTTGAGAAAAGCAACGAATTATATACACTTTAAAAGCATAAAAATAATGATTATTTATTTATTTATTAGGGTTTTTCAACCACAAGCCCTATTTTATATATATTCGCACCCTATTTTACGTTACCATTCCTAATTAAAAGTTGTAATTTAAATTTTTTGCGTGATTTTGAAGAGACTGAACTCTTTAAAAGATCTGAAATTCCACTTCTAAATATTTCTTCACCCATAGCTTATTCTTCGACTTGTAATTTTTAAAGATGTCAGGTGGTTTAGGTTCAAATACATCTGCTATTTAGATTTTGTTATGCTTCTTAACTTAAATCAGTCAAAGCCACAAGCGGTTTGAACGTAGAATATCGTCAAGAGCTGAAGTTTTCAGTCTTGATACTTGCGACTTCTGGAACCTGTACTGCACATAAAACCACCTTAAACACAATTTGCAACTGGCTCAAATTTTAAAATAAACTTTAATAAAATAAGTTTTATTGTTCTCAAAGCTACGGAAAAAACTTCGTCGGAACTTGAGAACTTGAGATTTTAAATGAGAGTGATCCAAATAATGATTAATATTAATAAATTCAAGAGTAAATTAAAACAATTTTAATGGCTGCGAATCATTTAATTTCAATACTGTAAAATCAATGTTTTTTCACTGTATATCCGTAAGTGAGAAATTTTAAAATTATATCAGCTTTTCAAAACGTGAATTTCCGTCGAAAAATAGAATTCAAAAATTTTTAGGAACAAAATACTTTCCCTTACTATGAAAACCTAGTTCAACCATAAAGCAGTAACTAAACAAATACACGTAAAGAAACACCGCTTGATACACTCTGCGGTTTATTATCTGCGATTCCCTAGCTGTCCATTACAGCTCAGTAACTTCCACCATCGATGGAACCGTTGGCAATTAGAATGTGTTAAAAAAATTTATGTTTTTTTTCTTTCGTTAGTTTTTCTATTTGTTAAATGAGAATTCCTAGAATTTCCCCTAGATAAAAAAAGAAGAAGATAATATTGTAGAAAGAAGATAAGTAATCATACCTTTAGAGTTTTAGTATCATTGGTATAATTAACATTTTCCAAGATTCGGATATTGAAAACATAAAAAGTAAAAAATAAATAAAAGTTGTTTAAATAAAGGAAAAGCAGTTCAAAAACAGAGCGTGTCAAATTCAGTTTGATAAGTGGATTTCGGAATTCCGTGTCCTAGGTTTATTGAGCCCAGCCTGGCTCTGAATTGACTTCGATTGTTTATTTGAGCCCAACGTCCGTAGAAATAATCCACACCCACAGTTATATTAAGGGTCACTGTCACAAGATAAATAAATAGCATACATTTTTTTAAAAATAACCCACGAAAAAAAAAAATGTTGACCTTTGAAAAAAATCATTAATATGCTATATGGTGAAACAATCTCACATTGGAACTAAATTCGTTCACAGAGTCTATAGATTATAAAAGCCAGCCGAACCCTTGACTATTATGTAAAATTGTACTTTTTATATTTTAAACTATTACAACTATTGTAATAACGATACTACAATACTTGTTGTCTTCTATTTATTAACATTGCAGTAATTAATAGAATCAGCAAATGTAAAAAAAAATCTGTGTTTTTAATTTTATATACACACACAACATACATAAATTATATATATATATATATATATATATATATATATATATACATACATTTTTTTTTAATTTTTTTAATTTGGGGTATCAGTGTTAGAAAACTCAAATATTCTAGTTTTAATATCATATAGCATGTCTCATAAAATCTTCATTGCAATAAAGTGTTCCAAATGTATTGTAATTTTCCTAATATTCATTTTTATGCAAGAAAAGAGTTCTTTATCAAATCAAAACTATGATTTGAATAATGGTTCGACTCTTCAAGTGTCTCCCTTTCGATGTAGGACACGATTTGATCGAGTCGGGTATCCTAAACCATTTTACAAACTGTTAATTCCCCTCTCTATTATGTTTCCTACCTCACTTACAGAACTGTCGAAGTGAATAATAATTAGTGCATCTTTTCCAATCCACAGGTATCTATCTAATAATCATTATCAACATGGTTAAAATAATTTATATTCTTACCTACCTTTAGGTCTTATTCGGAATTGAACTTTTGAGCTCCACGAAACCCTTCAATTCCCTCTTCTGCATCAAATAGCTCACAGAATACTTAATTCTCCTTACCACGGCACGAACAATACCTTCCCGTTTATTGCTAATACGGCCTGAAATAGATTTATGCACTTTCCTTGCAAACTCTTTGCGTATTAGTTCGGAAACTTTTATCAATATATATTCTCATTAACCTCTGAGGCGCCAGAGAAGAAATATATTTTTTTAAGATTACTTTTGTTTAGGAGTAAAAATGTTTAATGTATGTACCAACCAACTTCAATTAATCTTAACAGCCTCTAAAAAAACACAAGAACTAGGAGGTATGTATTTAATGTAATATTGAAAATTAATCTTTATTTATTTATGTTTTTGATCTCCCTACCTTACGTTTACGTTTTAGGATCTCGGATCAGAGGTGAAGGCATGTAATACATGCCAGAGTTAAAATGAATGAAAGCAAAGTGATGGATTCATTGTTGAATATAATTAAATTTAAAATACTTAAATGCTTGAGTGAAAGAAGACTCATTTTAACAAATCTTCGATAAATTAATATTCATTTGGAAGAAAATTATTATATATCATATGAAAGTTATTAGGTCACCTTTTTAGATGTAGAAATTCAATAATTGTAATGGTTTGCCTCATTGGATTAGATTGATCATGTCTTTCAAATAATACATTAAATAAATTTCATTTTCCTTAAACTTTATATTTGCGATATGACATCTTCGTATATTAGTATCTAATTAATATTCATTTATTTTTAAAATTAAAAGCTTTAAGATTTATTTATTATTTTTGTATAATGTATGATTTAGTCATATTTTTATTATATACATAATAATATAGAAATTTGTGACTGTAGAATAAATTATTGGTTGGAGCAGTCGGTTGGAAGTGATGTCATCAAATAATTGAGATTTAATAAGTTAAATTAATATGTGCTTACAGAAAATTATTGATCTTCATTAGTGCGACTGAAAGAAGATTTTTATATTTAGTGCCTTTCAAGTTTACAAATAAATAAATATAAGTTAAGCCTTATATATATATTTTTTTTGTGATTCCTTATCTATTATGGAACAAATTACTTCAGAATGATTTAAGAGAGAATCAAAACGAAAAAAATATAATAACTCATAATAATAATTCACAGTAAAAAGATTTAAAACTACGGATAAAATATTTTTCTGGCTAATACTTTTAGTGTTGCAGCCCTTTTAAGTCAGCCTCGTGGCTATAATCTTGAGAGAATCTCTTTAATTTTAGTAATTTTCTCGATATCAAATCAAAACAAAAACTAACAATTTTAATAAGAATATGCTTTATATAAAAAATAAAGTAAGAAAAAGTATTGCGATCATGACACTTTTTTTATTATAATTTTCAACGATTTAGGGCCCGTTGAGTCCAAAGAACCAACCCCCGCACGAAGGGTTTGTATGTGTGGTAAATCTAGCTCCATACCGAAAAGAGGTACAAAACAGAAATTTCATATTTAAGAGAAATTTACGCCGATTTTGATGAAAATGTTGCTGTAACATTTCCATCAAAATCAGCAAAAATTTTAGTACGCTATAACAAGCTAGATTAGAACGGAGTCTGACCCATTCTCAACAGACCGTTCAACCCATTTTCAGTAGACCCTATTGTACAGGTAGTCCGCTTCCCAATCAAACAACTGGTAGAATATAAAAATAAATAAATAAATGTATATTATTCAGTTATTCTGGGATATTTAGAAACGAGAATGTTGACAAAGCAGCAACAGAGGCCCCTTCGCTAGAAAAAATAACGCCCAGTTTTATTCCATCATCTGAGCTGTTTCAGCCAATTAACGTGAAGATTTGGGACGAATGACAACGGACTCGACTGGAGAACAGACAATTGAAAAGCGTTAAAACGATCATCAGCTGTTGGGTCGCATCATCCAGAAAGTGCAGGCGTGAGGAGGTAGTTATCGCCCGCCTGAGGATAGGAAACTGCCGCCACACTCATAAGCACCTCATGGCACGAAGGGATCCACCTCGATGTCAACTGTGTAAAGTGAATCTCACAGTAAGTCGTATTTTCGAAGAGTGCCCTCATTACGGTAAGGAATTTGTAAAATGTGGTTTACCATGTAAAGTCTCTGAGGCATCAAGCGATAATGATCGAACCGTCGAATTGTCACTTAGTTGATGAAGATCAATTTTTTTTATATCACCTTATGTAACACATTCGTCTTTTCCATTCAAATTATTTTACGTCATTAATCATAATTTTTTTTATTGATTTCGTCCTTTCCTAAATTTATTGATTTCCTAATAAATTTGCATCCCGGTTATTTTTTTTTTTATCTTCAAATTTTTTATTCACTCCTGTCAATGAATGTTGAAAATCAGCGAATCATCCCGGTTATTACTCTTTTAACTTGTTATCCAATATATTAGATATTATATATAGTTTATTTTTAGTCTAATAATTTTTAATTCAAAAAAAATCGTAGTTACATTAAGCGTCTTTTGAAGATGTTCGGGGAAATAATAACCACTCGCAGTTTTTGCTCTTATAACCTAAACAACGACAACAACTGAATCTGACGCTTGATTTTTTTTTCTTGTATGGTCTTAGCATTCTACTACATTTAGAAATTTCGATCATTGGGAGCATAATTCCTTTTTACTATGAATTTTCAAAGAAGAACTATTTCCAAGCCCAGCGCTATTAATAGTTGAATATATCAAATGGGACTGAGTGAAAATGATGGAACTCATACAGATTATAACTCAATATATGATAGCTACTGTAAGATAAAATTTAGTGGCCTAGACTCAACTAGTTCTTGGGTTGTTTGTTTGGCTTAAAGTAGGTTTATAAGATGAGGGCAACTCTTGCAATTAATGTTTAATCTATTTCGAAAACAAACTGAGTGTTACGTGTTTCATTTGGAAGAAGTTTTAAGGTGGAGAAAGTGCGACGGTAGACTTCTGAACATATTTCTTTCAGGAAAGGGTTTTATTGAGGGTGATTTCGAGCTTTTTAATGATTTTTTCATTTATATCATCTATCGTTATATTAGCCGTCGTTATAATATTACGATTACTATTCATCTAAATGAATATTATTCGTTCTATTTTGCGACTTTTCTTAGTTTGTTTAGAACTCTTTAATGAAACTATAATATTAGAAAAAACAACTTAAATTTCAATGAAAGGGTGAATAAAAAAAATAAAGTGGAAATTATTTATTAAATGCCGGCGCCTAAGAATTCTATGAATATTAATATTTAATATTGTAATATATCTCAATAAAAAAAAAAAAAAAAAATTTAATATACTTACAATTACAATTTTCATTTATACTATTGATAGCTTTTTATTTATAAATTATCTCTTAACTGTTCTTAACAAATACGTACAGTAAATTAAATAGCTTTGAAAACTAATAAGATTAAGATATACCTTAACACATATTATTTTTTTCTATTGATAAAATCACATAATAATAGATTTGTTAACGCTTATTTTTACATTAAACAATTACATGTTCCTATTGGCACTTTGTTTTTAAACACTAGTTGTTGTTTTTTTTACAAGTGATCCCGGTCTTGACCCAATTACAAATTGAAAACTTGTTTGGAATGAATAAAACGCGTATAAATACTATGATTGTTTTTATTTTATAGTTGCGTTGTCAAAACGCGCTTTCACAGCTATGTTAAAATTATTAATTATCATTGGATGATTTTTTCGTTAAGATAGTTAATTTTTTTACAGCATGCACGATAATTTACTGAAATCTTCAATATGTTAGAAATGATTCAAATATACATATTTTGTAGGAGAATATATTGCGATCGTAAAAATTGTTGCATTTATGTTTTTAACGAAATTACACGTTTTAGGGTCCTCTTTGTCTACATGAGTTCAGAATATGGTGTGTGTGAGCATGCGATATGTAGTTTAGTTTAGTTCAAAAAGTCGCATGGAACTGAAATTTCACTTTAAGGCAGTTATATACGTGTGCTGTTCCGTAACATTTTTACAAAAATCGATTAACCAGAAAAGCGACTTTATACCATAGATTTAGCACGATTTTCTCGAAAACGGCTCTAATAATTCTGATTAAACTCTCCATATTGATGTAAAATTAAAAAATCTTTAATTTCATGTACGTTTCATTCTAGTTGAAATGGCTTAAGTCCACGAAATTTTGTGAACTTCTTCCTCGTAATTTCAATTTTGTTAGCTATAAATAATTAACCAATTCTCCTTGTTAACATTAAATAAAAATGAAAGATTTTGATGACCAATAGAAGGAAAAAACAGCGAACATATTTTTCCAGATAAATTTTTTTTTAAAATTAATAAGATGGGAATCAAATATAAAAGCTAAAAAATTAAGGGGAAAATGTACAAAGATACTCTATATGCATTTTTTTTTACACAAAAAGGGAGGCAAACCAACGATGTGTGTAGCTCTCACCATTTTTTTAAAGTATTTCTCATAAGTTAATATGTAATTCAGGTTTAGTTAATTCGAGAGAAAAATAATTGTTTTGAGACTTTTCTCGAAGATAGGAGTTAAAAATCCTTTTCTTACTTAAATACTAAACTTGCATTATCAATGCTTATCGTTTTTTAAGAGCCATCCATTTTATGGAGTGCTGTATAATTAATAATAATAAGCACAAACCAATATTGAGTCCCAAACTTATGTTTTTTTTATATTCCACATCTACCGCTAAATTAAACTTCTAGGTGTGCCAACGTTTTGTAACAGTTGCTTGCATCAGGTTGTTAAACAACGAATTTTCCAAATATTAATTAAAACAGTAGAATAATATTGCCATTTAGAAAATCTTTTATTTTACTAACTTCATCACATTTTGCAATGCTGCGGCTACAACTATACTTCACAAGGTTATTCTTGTAGGTTTGGCATAAGACAGATACTACATTGCCAAATGATTGGAGATTAAGAATAAAAAAAAAAATGTAAAATGTAATTGTAAAGCTAAGCTTCATAAATTTATTTTATAAAGGGATCAACTATAGCATAGTTGCTAGCATAACAACCTTCTATGACCCAGGTCACGGGTCCAAACCGGGTGGCCCTAGGAATTTTTAATGGGATTAAAAAAAAAATTCGCCCCGTCCTTCGGGGCGCCGTAAAAAAGTAGTCCTGAGCCTGTGCGATGTTGGTTACTCGTTAAAGATCCCTATCCTAATGAAACCTGAATAGGCAAAATTTAGGACTCCCATTGTAGCATGGTAGGATAAAGTGACGTTAAATAAAATAAACAAACAAACTTTATTTTATAATGGATGTATTGACAATTATAGTTATTTTTAGTTACAGAAATGAAACAGTCCTTCCGTAAAGAGAACAAGTGTATAAATTTAGTAATTTATAGTTATAAGAATAATAATAATTCTTTATTTGTATGAAAATAAAAAAATAAAAAAAATATGCTGGATAAGAAGAGAAGGAGAGGTCGACAACGAACTCACCTAAGCCAACGGCTCTTCACGGATGAGATTATCAAGTGATCGAAAACTGTAAAAATGTGTGGCAGCAACTCTAGATTTAAGGTTAGGCCAGTCTCCGTTAAAGACTGAATTTTGTAAAAATGTGAAATTTCTTTTAGATAAGTTATTAGTTTTGTGGAGGACTCCTGGGTGTTTTGTAGTATTGTCCTAATGTTTATGTCATTACCAGTTTTTCTTTACTCCGCTTCCAACAGTTCCAACGAAAAACAATCCAGCAGAATATGTGAGATTCTGAGAATAACACCACAAGATGTACATCTATATTACTATTGTTGTGTTCGGGGAAGGAAAATTGAATAAGAGAAATTAAAGGTACTTATAAGAAAGATAATTCGTCAATTAAGCCTAGACTATTTCACGAAACCTACTTGATATTAAAGCCCATTCAATTTTACATCGATATAGCGAACGAGTTAAATCAAAATCGACTAAAATCAAAAATAGAAAGGTGTTAAATGCATAGTATAAAGTAGCACTTTCGGTTAGCGTATTTTGTCGAACGATTTGGAGTTTTCTCGATTCGGGCGTATAGTTGTCTTAATTACGAAATTTCAGTTTCGTACACTTTTTCGTTTTCGTGCTGGCCTTACCACACACACATAAAGGGTGTTGTGATTTAAAATGTATTTCTTTATCATTCAGCCATCTTTTTGCCTTTATCTTAAATTAAGTAGTTGAGTGTTACATCTAAGTTTTACATCTTGATAGATAAAAAACTTGGTGTTCCTCTGTCTAGAATAAACCCAGCTAAGCATTAAGCTTGTAGGTTGGAAGCTAAGAGCGCATAAGGACGGAGGTTCTTGACGAAGAAGATTTGCGCAGGTCGGTCCGTGATGATATATAGAGGCTCGGAGGAAGCGGGCGGCCCACAGTCGTTGCACAGCGACCGACACCCAAAGGTAGGACTCCAACAGGCTTGTCGTCTATCGTCACGCTTATATGTGTATACTATATATATATATATACACGTAAACTATTCACCATTACAATGTTTATTAATTATAAGATATTTCAGCTCTTCTTATCCCATACATTAGAAAATTTGACGCACATTTATATCATTCTCTACTGTTTTTAAAGATAGATTTTCATTTTTAAGTATCAATAAGTTTGTTTCGATACAATACCTTCGTTGAAGTAGCACATAAAACCGGGAATTTATCAACTTATTATTTAAATTTTATGTTTAATAAACATTTTCTTTCTGAAAAATTCTGTCGTTAAAATTGAATTTGTCAAATAAACGATGAATTTAATATCTTTATCATTTCATGCATATTAACGTTTGAAAAATGAGACATTTTTTCATTTAAATTTTTCTAATTTTTTTGTATTTTGTGCATTATTAAAAATATCGTTGTTTATTTCTGATTACATACATGCTAAAAAATGGTATTTTTTTTAGTAAATTCCCTATATCAGCGTAATCATTTTATTTTATTTATTTTTTTTTATAACTTTAAAAAACATATAAAGTAAGCTTAGTCATGATATTAAAGTTAATGAGGCCTACACTTAATGTGCTTCTTGAAATCTACCTGACTTTGCTACGGGCTTGATTAATACGTAATAAAATATAAAATTTAATATTTAATTATAGATTAGTATAAGATTTTTTTATTTATTAATATTTTAGAACGGAATAACATCATGAAGGATTTGAGGAGAAAAACTATTTACTTTGGCTTAAAACTTCACCCCTTAGAAATAACAATTATCGGGGAAAAATAAGAATACACTAGTATAAGTATAATACAAATATTGAAAGAGTAATGAGTTACTATGAAGCAAATCTTAAATCATACAAACAATTTATTTTTCACAATAATGTTTTTACAGAACTATCAATAAAGTATTTTAAATGTCTCCTTAATTTCTTTAAGTATTAGAAATAAAAATTATAATATTAACTAAAATAGTGTTCATTAATACAAATACGTCCATTTTTTTATATTATATTTTTATATATTAGCTACTTTTATTTCATTATAGACTCTTTATCAGAGTAAATTTTATTTACTAGACTTTTTTATATCCATCGAATCTGTTATATATTTTTAAAAAATTTAAAAATCCTTATAATATAATGGAATGGTCTTTCTCGACTAAAATTAATATATTGTATTTTCCAGATTAGATAATTACATTTTTAAACGTAAAAAAACAAAAAAAACGATTAAATTATGAGGAAAATTATATATCCCTTCATAGTATAAAGTATATTTTAAAAACAAATTTTATGTAATTAAAATATTCCAAATAAGTATCAGAAATATTTATTCAACAAATAATATATATATATATAATATATATATATATATATATATATATATTATATATATATATTTATTTATTTAATTATGCCTCTTTATGTCGGCTTCCGCCATAAGAGACTTAACAAATATAAAGTATGGTTTTTGAAAACGAAATGTTGATAAAGAATTAGATATATGTGTTGCGCCAAAAAAAGTTACACAAACAAAAAAATTAAGCATTTTTTAATTGTCTTACTGTTTTACGTGAAAAGGGATAAATTACAGTCACAAAGTTTTTAATTTATTTGCTAACTTTTGCTCCTTTATAATGCTTTTTAATTTTTTTTATTATAAAAATAATTAATGATAGATCATCATTTGTGTTTTTTAGTTGTGTTATACAGGCGAAATTGACCTTTTTTTTATCAGATATTTCCAATATTTTAAATTTATTTATAGCAATATTATTAATTAAACATTTGTTGAACTTTATAGTTTATTTATTCTATAGCTACTAATTAAAAAGAATATTCCACTAAAATTACTTAATTTAACTAGAAATCTTTAAGAAAATAATATTTTTTGGTGAGATGGTTAATTTATATTTCTACTCATAGAGTACTGTAAAAGAGTCTACTGACATGTATAAATATAAAATTCCCATGTTACTTTTTACCTTTGACATATTACCTATGAACATTTTTTGAAAATCGTCAGTCAGTGTAACGTTTGATCTTATTCGGTGTGAAAATTAAATTATATTCGATATTTAGATTTTTGAATTTTCAGTACATTTCTCTTATCCTTACTACCAGTTCTACTGTATTTCATTCAAATTTAACACACTCTCTGCGATTAATTGAGAGTGTGATTAACATTGAGAAATAATTTAAGTTGATAGCTAATGTAAAGAAGTTTTTCAATTACTCATAATAATTATAGGCTTAGCGAACCCAAAGGTTCGATACCAATTCCATCGAATTATGATCAAAATTCATTAGGCAATGATTCGGAAAATGATTAACTTCCAAGTCCAAGGCCCCGAGATCTTACTTAACGCAACCTTGTCTCGGACACCTACCAGTAGTTAGTTCAGCGCATCCTATTTTTTCTGCATAACACAGCAATAAAACAAAAATAAATAAATAAAAATAATAATGTTAAAGGTAAAATAAAAAACGCTGCAAGTTATTACACAATGGTTTATTATTTCCACATTATTCCAACTATATTAGGGTATAATTGTTTATATAGCTGTTTATAGGCAATTAATTAATATGAAAAACAATAAATAATTCAAAAGAAAATTACTATTGAAAAAAATTCTGAACTAATTTCAATTATTGTTTTTATCATTTTGTAGGAATATATAGATCTACTTTTTTTGTTATTGTTTATGGCGCTTTACTGATTCTAAAACTCTATACATGTTTTTATCTATATTCAAAAATAGCTGAGTTATTGAATTAAATAAACGTTTAATCGGCCGCCGTTGACTTTTCTTTTGTTTATTGACTTTTATTTTGTTTATATTGTAAATATTGTATGAATGTTATCATGTAGCAATATTATCATTGTCCATAGCGACAAACTGTAATATATCCGAATAAATAAATATATACTTAATTCTAAAAATCGGCCGCCATTTTGAAATTAATCAGCTTATATCAACGTCTAGGTGTTTGGATCATCTTTGCTTCTTGAAACACAAGCCCTCAAATTTTGAGCAGGGGTAATTTTGTTTTTATTACTTAGGTTCATTATTGAAGATAAACAAAAATGTTGAAGGTAAAATAAAACATGAATAAAGTAAAATATAAATATCTTTCTGACAAAAACGTCTATAAAATCTATTTATATTTGTCCAATTAATGGTTACATTGAAACATCTTTCTCCTCGCTAGATTTTTCAAAATTCTTTTCACGACTGCACATATTTTTTTTAATTTAGTTAAAATCACAATACATATATTTTGTTAAAAATAACTAATATTTATTTTTCAAAAATAGAAAGCTCCTTGCAGAAAGCAACAAAAAGCGGGACAGCCGGATCCTTTAGGAACAATGTTTGATTTTAATGAAATGACTGTTTAAAAATTATTACTATTTGAAACAGTTATCTATCTCATGAGAGTTTTATTTTAAACCATTTATTTTGATTATATTCCGGCATTTTCACAGTTGTTCTTCCTTAAATTTAACATAGAAATTAGTCGTTGGTTACGTTGTTGTTAAGAAAGAAAAGAACCGAGAAGTATGGTAATGTATTTTTATTTTGCTTTAGTACATATCTATCGCGAATTATATTTAAAAAAAAATAAAAAAAATACTCATTATTATTAGCCACATTAATTTATGGAGGAGCAACACCTGAAGATGATTTAGACCAAAATGTCCCGCTGTGTTCCTCATGGTACAACACAAAAACAAAATTTATATGTTCTCATTCAAACGATATTTTAATTTATAAAAAATATATTCCGTTATTTTATAAAATAACTTTATTATATGAAGCTGCTTGAGTATTATTTATTTATTAATACTCTTAAATTATACTCATAAATTCTGTAAAATAACCTTATTATCTGAAGCTGCATGAGAATTAGACAATGCCATCTTTTCGAGGATGTACCCAAAATCATTATGAAAATAAATAATTATACAAATAAAAATCAAATTGGGGGTTTCAATAGGATGGCTTTGACGTTTTTGTGAATTTAGTTTAATTTTTATTATATTTTTTGACAATGTGGTCGATCAATAATGACGGTTTTCAATTACACCGTTTTAGTATCAGCATCCTATTGATGTAGTAAACATCATATTTATATAATAGATTTAATGATTCCTTAATTTATTTAATAATATTTAAATTGAAATTTTATTTAGGATTTCATTATTTAATTTTGTTAAAATATAATATGTGGTTTCATGTAATATATTATAGATATAATTTGTTTGTTTTGTAATCCTATTTGTGTTTATTATAATATCATATATATATATATATACATATATATATCTTTGGTCATGTTTAAATATATTATTGTAAGGGGATCTATTATACTATTTAATAACAGAGTTTACTACAACAATTTTTTTATCAGAGTTTGAAACAAAAAGATATGCCAATGACCCTTACGGGTAGGGGCATTCTATACAAAATAAATAAATAACAGAAAATATCATTTATTTGCATGAAAATGAGTTTAAGAAGTACTTAATTTTATTTTTAAAGTCCCTGAAAAATATATATCTTCGCAGTCCTAGCCATCGTATATAGTTATAAAGACTAAAATCTAAAATTAAATTACTATATATGGTGCACCATTATCTTAGAATTCTGTCCTCCGTCAATCGGCACATATTATTATACTGATTGTATGTTTTGTTTCTTTGCATAGTCCTCAGCCAAATTGTTTTATCTTTATCCGAAAAATTAAGGAACAATAATTGTTTTTAGATTAGCTAATAATTGAAATAGTAGGGACCATAAAATTTCCATAATCATAATCATTCAAAATTGAAGTTACCCCGTTGGAGGTCTGTGGTTTAGTCATCAAGTTATTATGTTATTCTGTTTACATTAACAACTTTTCATAATTGATTACGGTGGGAAACTCAAGATGGGTTTTTATAAGAACCTTTCATAGCAGGTTTAACCATGAAATTAAAAGCATCCGAATTTTTTTTGCTTTTAGCAAACATTTAAAAACAACCGATCTTCTAATTATAAGACTTTAAAAAATATATATATATTTGGATAATTAAGTTGAGAGTCCGGGTGGGTGATTTAAACAATATGTACGCATGTATGACCTCAATTACCACCTCATATACCACTCACATCATTTTTAATCTTTTCCGAGTATTTCAATAAATATACAAATTTTAACAAAAGCTTTAATGAAAAAATAAATTTAGGAATTTCATATCCAATTAAATTTAATACCGCGAGCTTTAAATGATTTATTGGAGCTCTGAATATTTTGTATTTAAGTGAATAAAACGTTCAGAGAAAACGAAAGTTTTTTTCTACATTATTAACATTGATTATTTTTTAACTGCGCAGTATTCAAACATAACAGGGCACTTAGTCATGTTCGGCAGATTGCTAAATTCAGTAAAATTAATAACTATTATTTATCTGAATAAATAAATTATATATTTCTAATGTTTTCTACATTTGAGAGAATCCCAATAAATTAATTTCAACCGGCTGATCATCATAGAAACGATTTTAATTTTTTTTTTTATTTATCAATCATCTTTCTGTTGTTATAAGTTTTTAGTATACATATAACCAGTATAATTCACACTAAAAAATATAAATTTATTGAATTATAATTTTACCCGTATGTTCAACAAATGAATTCTTAAAATGCGAGTAATAAACGATTTATTAAATTAATCAATTTATAATAAGTGTAGAGCTATTATTTCTAAATGTAACCATTTAGTCTATTTCTTAATACTATGATAATATACAATACTTTAAAAAAGATAAAGAAAATATATTCACTAGTTTAGAGGTTTAAAAATTTAATTTATTTAATTACTATTATTTATGAAAATATTTTGGTTAGTAGATTGAATAACATTCCAGTCAATGATGTTTTTGTTATCTACTGTTATTCTGAAGTTTTGAAATTTATGTAATAGAAACGTATATGAGAAGAAGATACATACTTTTAGGAAGATTTTCTAAGTCCAAAATTATCAAATTATAACTTATTAAAATTATCAGGACAATCATACCTTATTACTGATTACTAAATAGTATATAACAAATTTCATTAGATTAATATTTATATTTATAAAAAAAAACACTCTATTTTTGGTGTTAGATAAGGTAATCAATCATTGTCCTTAATAAAATAGTTTAAGGCTGTCATGCAAGGGAAAATAAATTTAATATTTAATTATAATTTAGCCATTAATGAGAATTAGTAATTTTAATATTTTTTGGAAATTGCATAAATGAAGGATACATAAAACATGAAAATACATTTATAAGATTAATATGTGCGCTCCCGGTATACATGTGCCAAACTGACACCCGCCCATGTTCACTATATTTCTACTTAGAAAGTTAGAACCCCCTTTGTACTATAACCAGTTTCTACAGAATAAATTTTGTCATAGCTCAAAATTTATACAAAATTGTTATTAATTGGAAACAGTTTGGAACAGCCGGAGCGTCCCTTAAAGTATTCCGATAATATGAACCAGCCAGATGTAATTTTAAAGTTTTCCAACTTTTATCATTTTTTTCCTCCAAGTTGGAAAGAGCTATAACTTTTTTCGAAAAAAAAAAAAAAAAAATATGATAATGACAATACGTTCTGTGTAAACGGAAAGTCATACTTTTGCTGCTGCCTGTATTAATGAGTAAATTTTTCAAATTAATCGATTAAAAAAAAAAAATATTTAATTTAGTTGGTGTATATAATAACGATTTATTGACATTCAAAGATAGATTCCAATGGTTTTTGGATTTAAAATATCTAAAAAACGCTATCCAAAAGGTACAAAAATGTAATTAGTTGACAATATTCTACTTTATTTTCCTTTTCTATTTGTTTTGATTAATGAAATTAATTTTCTCTGAGTTTTGGTCTGTTACTGTAAAGCTTTGTTAAAAAATATTTTTTTTTTTCTCACCAAGAGAGCTCAGGATTTAATAAATTTAAATTAGATGCATTTAATTTTAAAATGCATCTAATTTTGCATCATTTACGTTATTCCTGTTACATAATAAATTTTCTCCATATTCCAGATTTTTCATAGATTAGCCTTTACATTCCTTTAATCAATTGAAAAAGGTTCTTCAATAGAAACCGATTGTTGTTATAAAAGTTTAATGAGCGTAATTTCTTTTTTATGTTGGTCCATTTTTCAGCTCGATAACGACATTACTTTTTAATGTTTTTGAATTCAAAAGCTTATAGACAGTTTTGTTCTTTTTAAAAGCTAGCTAGATCCGATCCTATTAAAGGTCGTTCCAAATATTAATTATATATTTAATGTCGTGCCATCATGATATCCTATTATATATTAATCAAGCGTTCCCCTGTTTCAATAATTAACTGATCTGATGTAAATGTCAAGGTACTGTCTGGCCTGTTGTTAAATGATTGATATGTTTTTTCATAAGTTTCTCAGAGTCAGGATTTAACATCTGCAACTTTAGCGTGAATCATCTACATTAATTATTTAGTATATTGCCTTGTACATCTAAAAATATTTCTTCTCATAAAATTACTTTCAAACCACTAGTGATTACAAAGATTCGGGTATTATCCAGATTTTTACATTACAAAGGCAATGTGTTTAATCCGTCAAAATATAAAACTATGAGGATTATCTTAACATGATTGGAGTAAAACATGAAGCCATAAATAATTATCGCGAAAAATATTGATTGTTTGATGATCCACACCTTTTTTTAATTTTTTATAACTTTTGCTATTAATTCGTCAAAATGTTAAGAAGTAATCTGAGATTAAATGCTTCCGCTTTATCAACCTGCGCGGTCGACAGTTACGTTTTAAAATAAATTACTTTTGAAACGCAAAGAACGTGTTGATGTCAGCGATGAAACCTTTAAAATCCGACCTGTCTTGTCTAATCCACAGACTTAAATCGTCGAAGTTTTAAAACCTTCTGATTTTTACCATCAGTTTAATTGAACTCCTAGTAAGAACTAAAGAATGGAAATTGGGTTTGTCAGTTGTTTATTCAACTTTCTCTCCCTATGACTCCTCGTTTGTCCTGAGAGAGCTATATTTTAGTATTAGTAAATAAACTTTTACCTTATTAATTAAACCTTTTTTCTATTTGAAATTTGTGCTGATCTTTATTTTCGGTACCTGCTACACAAAATGTGTATAATTTTAATGATCGTTTATAATTTTAATAATTATTCATTTGAGTCACATTTCCCATTCTTAGCAAATGAAGTTAAGCGTTTGAATCCATTTATAAATTTTGTGATGTATTTTAATATTATTTCTTTTAAAAATATCAGTACATTTGGCCAAGAAGCTAAGACTAAAATAATTCCAAAATAATTATTCCGAGTGAAAAATCCCTAAATATTTCTGAAGATACCTTCATGAATATTCATTTACCTTTATTCAAATACTCGGGTCTAGTAAATTCATATTAATATTCTATAGAAGCTTGAGAATATTTAAAAATATTCCGATGTTATTATTTCTAGTTGTATTAGAATATAAAATTATAATATCTGCTTTTGTTTGTTTTGACATCATGCATTTTCACTGTTGATAAAATCTCTTTTTTGACCATATAGGATTTGGTTTCAAATCTTGAAGGTCACTTGTATAATAAAAAAAAAATCTCTTTTCTTTTAAAAAAATTGAGAAAAGTTGATGGAAAGTTTGACTTGTTATATTTTCATTATCTACTTCTAAAATACCAATAGAATAAATTTAATCAATATTATATTTATAGATCAAAATCTTAGTTTTAATGTTAAGTATCATCAGAATGGCAGAATACATCAGGGCTGGAGGTCCAGGGTTAATGAAGGCCCTACAAGCACTTTGCCAAAAACCTTGGTATGAGAAGAGGATCCCATCTGACTGGGAATACCACGTTATCATTCCGATACACAAGAGCCCCAGGCAGAATTCTCGAATTATCGCCCTATATGCCTCTCACCAATAATTTACTTACTTTATTCGTCTATTCTGGAGGGAAGGGTAAGACTTCTAGTAGAGCACCTAATCGGAGAAGAACAAGCCGGGTTCAGACCTGGACGGCAAACCCAAGACTACATTGTTTCTTTGCGAAATGTTCGCCAGAAATCTTGGGATAGAGACAAAAGCATGTATCTCGCCTTTCTTGACCTCAAAGCAGCGTTTGATTCCGTTCCAAGAAATAAAATATGGGAGGCTCTCAGAGTTAAGAATGCCCTAAAAAGCTTGGCGGAAGCCATTAAATCAATGTATCAAGAACCAAAAGGAGTAGTAAGGCTGAACGGACAGGAGTCTGATGTATTTAGCCAGTCAAGGAGGGTCAAACAAGGGGACTGTTTAAGCCCTTTGCTATTCTTGCTCTACATGGATGGAGTGACCGCCATATGCAAAAGAAGAACAGAGAGGACCTTCCTGGGCTGTAGAAACTTTCGCCCAGGGGTAATTAAACTTCTCTACGCGGATGACATTGTACTTGTGGTGGACATTGTTTATAAATTACAGCAAGCGGTGACTGAATGGCAAGAAGAGCTCAGCCAAAAGGCTATGAAAATAAATAAAATCAAAAGCAAGTACTACAAGTGGGAAGGCAAGTGGAAGATACACTGTAACGGAGAGGAAATGGAAGTGATTACGGATTTCACCTACCTTAGCACAGTAATAGAAAGATCTGGGAAGTAGACTCAGAGATATCAAACAGAATCAGGAATGCAAATGCAGTCTACTATCAGATCTGCAATACTGTAATTAGGAGGCTAGAGGTGGGCATCGGTGTTAAGTTCCATATCTTCAAGTCTGTATACTTGCCGATACTCTTTTATGGAGCTGAAAGCTGGCTATTAACGGACCGGCGGAGAGCAGAATCACAGCTGAACTGAAGCGAACATTAGTGGGGAAGACAAGGAGAGATCGTATGAGGAATAAACGGGTACGCCAGGAACAAGGGGTTGCCCCGTTAAAGGAATTCTGCAAAACCGTCAATTAAAGTTGTTCCGCCACGTCATTAGAATGGAGAATGAAGGGATCCCCTAAAAAACTATGGATTACGTACAAGATGGGAGAAGGCCTCGGGGAGGACCAAAAATGTCCTACCTGAGTATGATAAGCTTTGCAGAGTGAGAGGGACAGATCTTCCTTAGGTCAGGAATCTAGCTGGGGGTAGAGAGGATTAGAGCCAGTGGCTTAACGCTACCCTACGCTGATACGGCACCATAGGGGAAAGTAAAAGAAGAAGTAGCATTGGACATACTGCAGAGTTAAGGCATCGCCTTGATATTCGTGAGTTTGTTTGTTTGTTTTGGTTTTAAGACGTAAAACCCCAAGGTCATCAACGCCTAGACACTATATGCATATTCAACCTTTATAAGAAAGAACTATTAGGTAATCAGTAATTAAGAGAAAAAGAAAGATTATTATGTAAACAATAGTTTAAAAAGATAAATAAAAAAGATAATAATAGTTATACTTAAAAAAAAAAGTATTGATTAAAAACTGACAAGGAATGGTCTTTATAATTTCAATAATAATGACTGCCCCTTAAGAAAATAAAAAACTTATTCAATGGTTTCCTCTCTATCACCCAGCACCGCTGAAATATTCGGGCTTAGTCCAATTTTATTCAGGTGTGATGAATAATAAGGGCATTCTTGAAAAATATGCCGAATGGTAAGGGTTCCATCACAGTGCTGGCATCGGGGCACCGGCTGCCTAGCAAAAAGATAAGAGTGCGTCAGCCCCGAGTGTCCTATCCTCAGCCGGGTCAACGCGACCTCCTCCCTGCGGTTGCTACGGCTAGATGTAGACCAGGGTTTCACTGTTTGTTTTATATGCTTCAGTTTTCTTACCTGGCTATCGTCCCACATTTTCTGCCATCGGTCATCTTCTTGTTTTTTGAGCGGTTCACTGAGTTCAGACGGTGTCAAGATGGCTGTTCCTCTCCCTGGCAGTGTGAGCGCCTGTTTCGCTGCCCGGTCCGCAAGCTCGTTACCGGTAATTCCCACGTGGCTCGGCCCCCACACGAAGCTTACCGATTTGCCCAGGTTTCGCAACGCAGCTATATGAGAGTGAGTGCGAACTAGTATGGGATGAATTGGATACAAGTTCTGCAAACCTTTAATTGCGCTAAGGGAATCGTTTAGTATAATGATTTGGTCTTGAGTCGCTTTCATACAGAACTGTAGAGCTGAGGCTATTGCATGTAGTTCGGTTGTGGCCGAATGTGCAATATAAAAATATTGCATATCCTTCATATCATCCTTCATAGGAGGATTACTCAACAATGTATGTTATATTTTACGGCAGAAGGGTAACAAATCATAGTAACACATGTAATACAAGTTTGTACTGATTGAAAAATTGCTACAACTAACCAATAAGCACAACCAATTTAACATTGTTAAATTATAAAACATTTCGCGTATATAAAGCAGACAGAATCAATCTCTAAATAACGACAATAAAGTTAGTTTGAATATTTTTTTTTAGCTCTAAAACTGTCTAAATAAAATGTATTGGGTAGGTACGATTCCTTATTATATATAACGTAATTAACGTTTATAGGTAATGGTATATTTATAACTTTAAAAGTTTTACAGCATTTTATAAGAACGATAGTGGGCTATTCTTATGTTTTCCCCATTTCATTATCACCGCTAATTACGAGTTTGTTGTTCTAGTCACGCAATCGGGTCATACTGACTGCAAAGCAATTCATATACCATAGCTGGGTGGGTCTCTTGTGCTTCGGGAGGTCGGTTATCTCAAATGCTCTTAGTTTAGTGGTTCCATTGTGGCAATGCTTTCTGGTGACCACACATTAGCGAAAGAGGTTCCTCGGTTTAGAATAGGTTAACTTGGCTAAAATGGGAATCGCGGACGCTTGAAGATGGGAATCAAATGGACCTAAGTGTTCATTATGTCGTCAAGGCTATAAAAGACTGTAATATATAACACGCGAAAAACTATATGTTTTTGTGTTAAAACAGACAATATACTTACTCTATCTACACTATTATGCGATTGTAAGGCGATCAATTATTACGATTTAACTGTTTGTTATTTCCAATAAATGTTTGTAGACAAAAGCAGTAAGTGCGTTGTATTCGAAGCGTAAAGGGTACTTATTTTCTTTAAATGTTTCTTGGTTCTTTGTGACTGAGATAATAAGCGTTTGGCGATCTAAAATAGTGATATGCAAAGAGACAATCACATATAGCAGAATTATTATCTCGCTGCTTATTAGAAGTACTTTTTGTACACATATCTTATAATGCATTAAGGTTGATAAAATCTACACCTTTAGGACCCATGAAGAGTCTAGTTTTGATGGCATTTATAAACTATTTCTAAGCCAAACAACAGTGAAATGAGGTGATTATGCCAAAATCACGCTCGGACCGCTGCTTTTACACTAATTTTTTGGATGCCCACTTTAAAGAGGCTGGTTGTGCCCCAGGAGGCTCTCATTACCTGATGCTCTCCGCCCGAAATAACAAAATAAATAATTATTCTTCAACACCCGGGATTCGAACCTGATACCCGGTGAAAAATAGACCAGTGTTCCCTGTAGTTTCATAATAAATTTAAAAAAAAATTACTTTTGTAGAATCTTAGTTGGCCTGTGCTTAAACCACTAAGCGACTTATGCAACGAAGTAAATAAATCTTTGTTAAACAGTTTCTTACTTCTCAGGAATTAAAATACTATAGTAAGCATTTTTCTTGATCTAGCGATAGATATTTTTACATAATTATGATAGTTATGCTTGTTTTTTAATTTTATTATTTCCATTTTTCAACTATGTAAGGACATGCTATGTAAAGGATATTCTGGTCACTTACAAAATGTTTTATTAAGTCAGTATGTATCGATGAATCTTATAGGAAAGGAGGTAAATAATAATGTTTGTAAGTTATATAAATCGCGATAATAGTCGAATAACGCAGCAGTCAGAAAAACAAAAGTACAGAAAACATTTAGCTGGAATCGTCCATAACATACTCGAGAAAAAAAGAAAAAAAAAAGAAAGAAAAGTTTATTAAAAGTTGAAAATAATCTCATAGTCGGCAGGTGCTATTAAAATTGATACGATGATAAATGACGTTCCATGATAATTTAACTGTAAATGGGAAATGATATACCGAGAATGAGGGTTGAATTATGTTAGTTGATATTTGGAAAAAAGGCGATCTATTCTTCATATTTTTTATTTCAACTTACATAGCACACATTACTCAACATAAATAGTAGTTGTTTGCGAATCTTTATTTTGTGGATATAGTTCTAAAACGGCGATTTTATTTAATTCATGGTTTAAATAATAAGAAGTGTTGAGGGGTTGCATATTTCATATACAGCAGGTTGTATAAATGTTTTTAATTTAAATATCATATATTAATTAATTTAGCAATAATTGTGCAATCGTCAACAGCGGCTTGGTAAGTAAAATAGCTTGCTATAGTTGAAGTTGTGTTTGGCGGTCATTGGTTTGTTTTGAAACAAAGAAGGCTTTATCTCTTCTGGATATCTGGATTGTATAGATTTTTCCACATGAATAAAAAAAATTGTTTACTTGTACAACTTGGTTTCAGTATAGATAGTCTTGGGATTGTTACTAGGCCAACGGCAACTTGAGGGGATTAGGCCGAGATCACACTCAGTTCCCAGGTTTCCCCCCATATTGTGTACCCGCTTTATAGAGGCTGCATGTGCCCTACGAAAGTATCCATCCTAGGGTCGCCTCGCTGAAATAACAGGACAAATAATAATTCTTCCACAGCCGGGATCCGAAAGTAGTGCTCTATCCGCTAGATCTTGTTTTCTACCTCAGTTCGCCCAAGTATACATTAACTTGCTGCATGTGGTATTTGGGCACATAGCTAATTAAATTGATATGGGAGGCAGCACCCCAACATCAATAGTTATGGTTGAAACAAAGCACGTTTTGCGGATGTTGTTCTTTAAATCAGACCTAAGAAACAGTTAGTATGTTGGTGTCTTACCTTTATTGATTCACCTCAAAACGTGGCTATAAGCCTAGGTCGGTGACTAAGTGGATTATCTGCGAGGAGTCAACTTAATTAACTCGTCACCAGGACACAATATCAGGCTGCCAGGTGTATCATATCTAGTCACCAGCCACCATTCATATATTGTCCCATTTCGTTTCATCAATGAGACTCTTTGTGTTTTAAATTTTCTAATATTTATTATAATTATATAATAAAGAAAAAAAAAAAATATATATATATTATATATATATATATATTATATATTATATATATATTATGCTATATCAATGTTAGATTTGAAGAATATTATAATATCGTATAAGAGTTTGAGTCAAAATTATTCTTCCTCAAGTGTTTAATTAAGTCAAACGTTTTCGTAGAGCCCTGTGATCCTCTCACCCCCTAGTCAGATAGAGAGAGGTAGAGAGGATGTGTGAGTGAGGGAGTGAGGCTTCGTCCCTCTATTTTTGTATATCCTCTCGAGGCAGGATCAATATAGTGGATTTCGAGTTCCGCTAAGAACTCTTCACGTTGAGTAGTCTAGAAGTCTATGCTATTCATCTAAGGAAGCTGAAGAAATCCTGTTACAATAAGGCGATGATAACAAACTTTGAGGTGATCCTGAACTAAAAAATCTTAAAAAGTGAGGGACAGCTCTAAGATAAACATTATTAGGCTCTTCTAAAGCAAACATGTTATCGAATCGTATTTACATTATATCTTGGAAAGATATAGCTCTTGTTCCTTGAGTAAAACAAACAGTAAAACCTGAATTGATAAGTTTTATTATTATTCTAGGTGGAAATAATCTGGAGTCAGTATTTGTTTAATATTTTAATTTTGCTGACATCTCGACTTAATCTTGTGGGCCATCATCAGGGCTGCGAACATCAGAACAAAGGAGACACATATTAATGCGATAACGAAAAATTTTTTGAATGTAGTGACAATGATAAAATTTAAAATCAAACAATAAATGTATTAATATACATAAATATTATAGATACAAAAAATGATAATATGATAAACAATGTGATGATGATAAGCATAAAAATAAAACTTTAGACTATATAATAGAATTAAAAATTTATGTATAAACGTACCATTACTGAGCCATGTCCAAACATAAACTGAGGAAAGCGGAAAACATCCATAGGTGGTATGGAGGGTGGTATGGTATGTTTATTATTATTCATTTGTAGCGCGTAATTTACTGTATCTACGCAATTTTGCTTATTCATGATGACAATTATATCATCAAAAGATGATATATCCACGATTTATATATTAGAACCTTGAATAAAATAATTCTCGCTCTTTTTTGAGGAAAAATTAAGTGAAAAAAAATTTGTCTCTTAAAGTATTTTCCATCTCTTCCTCCCAAAATATATGAATTTCGCTTCGAATTTTTTTTTTAACTCTAGCCAAGAATCTACTTATTATTTTGGTAACTGCTAAACAATAGAGATACTGGTCAGCCATATATTATGAAACTAAATCGAAATAAGTGATCGGAAGGGGTCGTTGAATACAGCTGGTGGGACAGGACTTCCCATTTAAGCGTTTCCACCTAGGTTTTTACCGGTATTGCAATATTTGAACGAGCATAGTCATGTCTCTGATAAAATAGTGTCCGTTTTTCTTTAGGGCTCTGCTCAAACGAATCAGTTGTGGTCGATAGCGATCTGCCATGATAGTTTCATTCATTTTGAGCTGCTCTTGATAAATTACACCATGCTAATCAGTAATGAATGCAAACGAGAAGTTACGAACCATGGATATTGGCCCTTTGCAAATGATTTTGACATATGGCCGGGCACAATCCACGATTTAACAATTTTTAAGCTTAGGATTATCGTGATGTGTCTATTTTTCATGGCCGATCCCGATATGATGCTAAAAGCAGTTTTATTTTTCTGCCGATGAAGCAGTTCACTCGTTGGAAAACTTCTTTTAGCTTCTGGATAAACTGTTGTTTCATTTATTAGTTATGATTTCCCATGTTCAGAGAGGCTTAACGATAATGGTTCTTCGTTTAATGAAAACTCCAATCCTTCGTCCTTAACATATTCAGTGCGGTAAAGTTTCCTTTATCACTAATATTGAAATAATTTTCTTTTAAGAGCCGAAACAAGTCTGAACTTGTCAGAGAATTATCTCAACATTTCCGTCAAATGTTTTGAGTTGTTAGGTTCTAACTTTTTGTTAGAACCTAATATAGTGCAATAAAATTTCCCGGTTACGATTCTTTGCCTTCTCCAACCGTTTCCTCCAAATATCACGGTCGTGTACCTACGCCATCCAGTTCCTAACACCTAACATGCTCCAGGTGTCTCCTGCTTCACTATCTGACTCTTTTACTTTTAATAATGTTTTGTACATCACGAAAAACGTTGCTTACACTGCAATGAACCAACAGACAGTTATATACAAGCTTACCAACAGTAGAACAGTGGCTTGCCATACATATATATATATATTACTAGCTGTAACCCGCGGCTTTGCTCGCGAATATTTCATTTTGTCTTTAATTAAATTTGCATAAATGCGTTTATAAGTGGTAACTATAAAACGCATATGATGGAGCTGTTGTTTGGTGATGTTGTAACAAAGAAACTACCAATAAAACACACTTCCTTTATTTTTTTCTTACTGGTGTGTTTTCTTGGTGGCTGCACCCTCAACCAACTTCCTTACCATATAGTCAAAACGGTTAATAACTACGCCATTATTATAAGACGTATACATTTTCAAGAAATATAAATATTATATTTTTTACTATTATATTTATCAAAGTTGTTTTCAAGTGAAAAGATTCCCACTCGTTAGATCAATGTATATTAATCACATTTATGTTGCAAAGGTGACTATATACCACGATTACGTTGCAGCTGAAATCTATTGAGTAATTTTGGATGTACCTACTTCTACTGGATCGCTATTGTATATTTGACAGAAATAAATGGCAACTTATTAGACTTATGGTTGATGAGGAAATTCCTTTTATCTTAATATTTTTTTTTTATGCACATCTCTCATAAAGTTGATAAAGTAATGTTGCTAGCGTACCATGGAGAATCTGTAACAGTCGTAAAATTGGTTCGTTTTTAATTAGAAAAACAAGTTTTGAAATTCCTACTTTTCAGAAAATCGTTTGGAATTTTTTTTTTCATAATGTTCTCCATTCGCCCCTATCAGAAGCTATCTGACCATAAGCAAATGTGCTATATAAAACGTAAGCAGCAAAAGTGATAGGGATAGAAGAAAGTGCCCAGAAGCCCCGTTGGCTTGAATTTAGCAGAGGTCTTCATCCAGCTTCAGTTATTGACATGTCATGTATAAGTCTATTGTCGTTTCCGTCCAGTTTACTGTGAGAATAGAGAGCTCGTATATGTTGGTCAAATGTTGGTTGTTATTAGTCCGTATGTAGGGTTTTGTTGTTTACATACCAGAGAGCTGTCCTGATGAGGTTTAAAATGTTTGATTGAAATGATTGCAGTTTTTGTATGTAGGTCTTTTTTGCTGAGCTATAAATCTGTGAAGCCTAAGAACATGTGGGTTAAAGTAGGTATATAATTTAAATCGTTTATATATTTTAGATATGTAATTAATTAAATTAAATTGGTGGTTAATGAAATTTAAAATTATAGAAAGTTTTATGACATGTACTAATATTTTTAAATATATGAAATCATACCACTATACCAAAAGTATATTCAAATCGTTTGTATATTTTTAGCCCCTACCCAATATTTACGTCTTTTAAAACTGCATCTGATTCTATTTGGTGTATCCCAAATATTCATGAATTCAGAACATTCTCCGCTACCCCTCTTGTTAAATCTTTTTCTAGGCTGCATATATGATGCGATTAAAATTTTTCAATACATTTTTCATAATTATGATTTAATTTTAAGTTAAAATTTTATATAGCATTTCCAAGTCAAATTCAACCTTTTCCAAGTCAAATTCAACCTTTTCCAAGTCAAATTCAACCTTTTCCAAGTCAAATTCAACCTTTTCCAAGTCAAATTCAACCTTTTCCAAGTCAAATTCAACCTTTTCCAAGTCAAATTCAACCTTTTCCATTTCAAATTCAACCTTTTTTCGATTTCAATAAAATAATAAAAATCAAATTAACATGATTTTATGTTTTTATGGTTACTTTAATTACACATTATGTTTTTAAACCCTTGTGGCTTGTTAAATGTTCCCAGGGGCCTTTTTACATATAATTAGTCACGATTATAATAATACGTATAACCGATACATTAATTTTGAGACATTTTCGGTACAAGATCTGGTAGTCGGATTAGCGGGGTTCATTTTATTTTAGTTTTATAATCGCGGGCGAAAATATTATCAATAGAGATTTATTTTAACTTTTTCGTATTTATTGGATAGTTGGCTCAGTAGATGCGTTCCCAAAGGTTCGTTACCGATTATAATATTAATTTTAATCGCTCTCACTCAAATCTGAGTTTATTATAACTTTTTCGTATTTAACGGATATAAGGCTGAGTAGCTCCGTTCCCAAAGGTTCGTTACCGATTACACTATTAATTTTAATCGCTCTCACTCAAATATGAGTTTATTATAACTTTTTCGTATTTAACGGATATAAGGCTCAGTAGCTCCGTTCCCAAAGGTTCGTTACCGATTACACTATTAATTTTAATCGCGCTCGCTCAAATATGGGTTTATTATAACTTTTTCGTATTTATTGGATACTAGGCTCAGTAGCTGCGTTCCCAAAGGTTCGTTGCCGATTACACTATTAATTTTAATCGCGCTCGCTCAAATATGGGTTTATTATAACTTTTTCGTATTTATTGGATAGTTGGCTCAGTAGATGCGTTCCCAAAGGTTCGTTGCCGATTACACTATTAATTTTAATCGCGCCCGCTCAAATATGGGTTTATTATAACTTTTTCGTATTTAACGGATATAAGGCTCAGTAGCTCCGTTCCCAAAGGTTCGTTGCCGATTACACTATTAATTTTAATCGCGCTCGCTCAAATATGGGTTTATTATAACTTTTTCGTATTTATTGGATAGTTGGCTCAGTAGATGCGTTCCCAAAGGTTCGTTACCGATTATAATATTAATTTTAATCGCTCTCACTCAAATCTGAGTTTATTATAACTTTTTCGTATTTAACGGATATAAGGCTCAGTAGCTCCGTTCCCAAAGGTTCGTTACCGATTACACTATTAATTTTAATCGCGCTCGCTCAAATATGGGTTTATTATAACTTTTTCGTATTTATTGGATACTAGGCTCAGTAGCTGCGTTCCCAAAGGTTCGTTGCCGATTACACTATTAATTTTAATCGCGCTCGCTCAAATATGGGTTTATTATAACTTTTTCGTATTTATTGGATAGTTGGCTCAGTAGATGCGTTCCCAAAGGTTCGTTGCCGATTACACTATTAATTTTAATCGCGCTCGCTCAAATATGGGTTTATTATAACTTTTTCGTATTTATTGGATAGTTGGCTCAGTAGATGCGTTCCCAAAGGTTCGTTGCCGATTACACTATTAATTTTAATCGCGCCCGCTCAAATATGGGTTTATTATAACTTTTTCGTATTTAACGGATATAAGGCTCAGTAGCTCCGTTCCCAAAGGTTCGTTGCCGATTACACTATTAATTTTAATCGCGCTCGCTCAAATATGGGTTTATTATAACTTTTTCGTATTTATTGGATAGTTGGCTCAGTAGATGCGTTCCCAAAGGTTCGTTACCGATTATAATATTAATTTTAATCGCTCTCACTCAAATCTGAGTTTATTATAACTTTTTCGTATTTAACGGATATAAGGCTCAGTAGCTCCGTTCCCAAAGGTTCGTTACCGATTACACTATTAATTTTAATCGCGCTCGCTCAAATATGGTTTATTATAACTTTTTCGTATTTATTGGATACTAGGCTCAGTAGCTGCGTTCCCAAAGGTTCGTTGCCGATTACACTATTAATTTTAATCGCGCTCGCTCAAATATGGGTTTATTATAACTTTTTCGTATTTATTGGATAGTTGGCTCAGTAGATGCGTTCCCAAAGGTTCGTTGCCGATTACACTATTAATTTTAATCGCGCTCGCTCAAATATGGGTTTATTATAACTTTTTCGTATTTATTGGATAGTTGGCTCAGTAGATGCGTTCCCAAAGGTTCGTTGCCGATTACACTATTAATTTTAATCGCGCCCGCTCAAATATGGGTTTATTATAACTTTTTCGTATTTAACGGATATAAGGCTCAGTAGCTCCGTTCCCAAAGGTTCGTTGCCGATTACACTATTAATTTTAATCGCGCTCGCTCAAATATGGGTTTATTATAACTTTTTCGTATTTATTGGATAGTTGGCTCAGTAGATGCGTTCCCAAAGGTTCGTTACCGATTATAATATTAATTTTAATCGCTCTCACTCAAATCTGAGTTTATTATAACTTTTTCGTATTTAACGGATATAAGGCTCAGTAGCTCCGTTCCCAAAGGTTCGTTACCGATTACACTATTAATTTTAATCGCGCTCGCTCAAATATGGGTTTATTATAACTTTTTCGTATTTATTGGATACTAGGCTCAGTAGCTGCGTTCCCAAAGGTTCGTTGCCGATTACACTATTAATTTTAATCGCGCTCGCTCAAATATGGGTTTATTATAACTTTTTCGTATTTATTGGATATAAGGCTCAGTAGCTCCGTTCCCAAAGGTTCGTTGCCGATTACACTATTAATTTTAATCGCGCTCGCTCAAATATGGGTTTATTATAACTTTTTCGTATTTATTGGATAGTTGGCTCAGTAGATGCGTTCCCAAAGGTTCGTTACCGATTATAATATTAATTTTAATCGCTCTCACTCAAATATGAGTTTATTATAACTTTTTCGTATTTAACGGATATAAGGCTCAGTAGCTCCGTTCCCAAAGGTTCGTTACCGATTACACTATTAATTTTAATCGCGCTCGCTCAAATATGGGTTTATTTTAACTTTTTCGTATTTATTGGATACTAGGCTCAGTAGCTGCGTTCCCAAAGGTTCGTTGCCGATTACACTATTAATTTTAATCGCGCTCGCTCAAATATGGGTTTATTATAACTTTTTCGTATTTATTGGATAGTTGGCTCAGTAGATGCGTTCCCAAAGGTTCGTTGCCGATTACACTATTAATTTTAATCGCGCCCGCTCAAATATGGGTTTATTATAACTTTTTCGTATTTATTGAATACAAGGCTCAGTAGCTGCGTTCCCAAAGATTCGTTACCGAGTACACTATTAGTTTTAATCGCGCTCGCTCAAATATAGCTTTATCATAACTTTATCGTATTTATTGGATACTAGGCTCAGTAGCTGCGTTCCCAAAGGTTCGTTACCGATTACACTATTAATTTTAATCGCGCCCGCTCAAATATGGGTTTATTATAACTTTTTCGTATTTATTGGATACTAGGCTCAGTAGCTGCGTTCCCAAAGGTTCGTTGCCGATTACACTATTAATTTTAATCGCGCTCGCTCAAATATGGGTTTATTATAACTTTTTCGTATTTATTGGATAGTTGGCTCAGTAGATGCGTTCCCAAAGGTTCGTTGCCGATTACACTATTAATTTTAATCGCGCCCGCTCAAATATGGGTTTATTATAACTTTTTCGTATTTATTGAATACAAGGCTCAGTAGCTGCGTTCCCAAAGATTCGTTACCGAGTACACTATTAGTTTTAATCGCGCTCGCTCAAATATAGCTTTATCATAACTTTATCGTATTTATTGGATACTAGGCTCAGTAGCTGCGTTCCCAAAGGTTCGTTACCGATCATACTGTTAATTTTTATCGCGCTCCCTAAAATATGGGTTTATTATAACTTCGTGTTTCATTTCTATGCTATCTTCTGTATTTGTGTTTTGGGGGGTTTTGTTAATGTGTTAATGTATTTTTAGTCAGTTAGTCTAATGTATGTTAATTCCGTGTTTTTTTGTAAATTTCATCTCTTACCGCTAATCCTTTTTATCAGGAAAGTAAGTTATCTTTTTGATTAATATTTTGGAGTTTGATAAAAATCAGCTAAGCAGAAGATTTTATATGTCCATTTTTATATGATAAACCTCTACTTGAGTTAGCGCTATTAAGTTTTATAGTATAATCTGTAACGAGTCCTTGGTTACGCAGCGACTGAGCCTAGTATCCAATAAATACGATAAAGTTATGATAAACCTCTTCTTGAGCGAGCGCGATTAAAATTAATAGTGTTTTCGGTAACGAACCTTCGGGAACGCAGCTACTGAGCCTAGTAGCCAATAAATACGATAAAGTTAAAATAAACTTCTTCTTGATCGAGCGCACATAAAATAAATTAAATAATCGGGATAGAACCCCCCGCAACGCAGCTACTGAGCCTTGTATCCAATAAATACGAAGAAGTTATAATAAACCCATATTTGAGCGAGCGCGATTAAAATTAATAGTGTAATCGGCAACGAACCTTTGGGAACGCAGCTACTGAGCCTAGTATCCTATAAATACGAAAAAGTTATAATAAAGCCATATTTGAGCGAGCGCGATCAAAATTAATAGTGTAATCGGTAACGAACCTTTGGGAACGGAGCTACTTAGCCTTGTATCCAATAAATACGAAAAAGTTATAATAAACTCATATTTGAGTGAGAGCGATTAAAATTAATATTATAATCTGTAACGAACCTTTGGGAACGCAGCTACTGAGCCAACTATCCAATTAAATACGAAAAAGTTATAATAAACCATATTTGAGCGAGCGCGATTAAAATTAATAGTGTAATCGGCAACGAACCTTTGGGAACGGAGCTACTTAGCCTTGTATCCAATAAATACGAAAAAGTTATAATAAACTCATATTTGAGTGAGAGCGATTAAAATTAATATTATAATCGGTAACGAACCTTTGGGAACGCATCTACTGAGCCAACTATTCCAATAAATACGAAAAAGTTATAATAAACCATATTTGAGCGAGCGCGATTAAAATTAATAGTGTAATCGGCAACGAACCTTTGGGGAACGGAGCTACTGAGCCTTATATCCGTTAAATACGAAAAAGTTATAATAAACTCATATTTGAGTGAGAGCGATTAAAATTAATATTATAATCGGTAACGAACCTTTGGGAACGCATCTACTGAGCCAACTATCCATATAAATACGAAAAAGTTATAATAAACCCATATTTGAGCGGAGCGCGATTAAAATTTATAGTGTAATCGGCAACGAACCTTTGGGAACGGAGCTACTGAGCCTTATATCCGTTAAATACGAAAAAGTTATAATAAACTCATATTTGAGTGAGAGCGATTAAAATTAATATTATAATCGGTAACGAACCTTTGGGAACGCATCTACTGAGCCAACTATCCAATAAATACGAAAAAGTTATAATAAACCCATATTTGAGCGAGCGCGATTAAAATTAATAGTGTAATCGGCAACGAACCTTTGGGAACGGAGTACTTAGCCTTGTATCCAATAAATACGAAAAAGTTATAATAAACTCATATTTGAGGAGAGCGATTAAAATTAATATTATAATCGGTAACGAACCTTTGGGAACGCATCTACTGAGCCAACTATCCAATAAATACGAAAAAGTTATAATAAACTCATATTTGAGTGAGAGCGATTAAAATTAATATTATAATCGGTAACGAACCTTTGGGAACGCATCTACTGAGCCAACTATCCAATAAATACGAAAAGTTATAATAAACCCATATTTGAGCGAGCGCGATTAAAATTAATAGTGTAATCGGCAACGAACCTTTGGGAACGGAGCTACTGAGCCTTATATCCGTTAAATACGAAAAAGTTATAATAAACTCATATTTGAGTGAGAGCGATTAAAATTAATATTATAATCGGTAACGAACCTTTGGGAACGCATCTACTGAGCCAACTATCCAATAAATACGAAAAAGTTATAATAAACCCATATTTGAGCGAGCGCGATTAAAATTAATAGTGTAATCGGCAACGAACCTTTGGGAACGGAGCTACTGAGCCTTATATCCGTTAAATACGAAAAAGTTATAATAAACTCATATTTGAGTGAGAGCGATTAAAATTAATATTATAATCGGTAACGAACCTTTGGGAACGCATCTACTGAGCCAACTATCCAATAAATACGAAAAAGTTAAAATAAATCTCTATTGATAATATTTTCGCCCGCGATTATAAAACTAAAATAAAATGAACCCGCTAATCCGACTACCAGATCTTGTACCGAAAATGTCTCAAAATTAATGTATCGGTTATACGTATTATTATAATCGTGACTAATTATATGTAAAAAGGCCCCTGGGAACATTTAACAAGCCACAAGGGTTAAAAACATAATGTGTAATTAAAATAACCATAAAAACATAAAATCATGTTAATTTGATTTTTATTATTTTATTGAAATCGAAAAAGGTTGAATTTGAAATGGAAAAGGTTGAATTTGACTTGGAAAAGGTTGAATTTGACTTGGAAAAGGTTGAATTTGACTTGGAAAAGGTTGAATTTGACTTGGAAAAGGTTGAATTTGACTTGGAAATGCTATATATTCAAACATTAACATGACAATAAAATGTGATTGAAGCATTAAAGACATTCTGTATATTTTACAAATGTAGACATATAAACTTTTTCCATATTTCATGACCAACTCTGTATAGGAAGATGAATTTATAAAATCATTTCCAGGTTTCTTTACATATACTAAATTGATATTGCAGTTTAATATGTTAAAATCGAAAATAAAAATAACAAACCTTGGTTCGACAGGAATTGTCAAAATATGTGCGAAAAAAGAAAAACCGCTAAACTGAATTCATTAAATAATCCAAGCGATAATAATGTGGCTTACTTTCGGTTAGTGAAGAATGAAACTTCAAAACTCTTAAAAAATAAGAAAAGAGAGTATCTTATAAGCAAAATAATAGAAATAGAAAAACACAGAAGCGAAAATAACGTAAGATAGATGTACAAAGGTATAAACAAATCGCATGAAAGATTTGAACTGCTATTGAATGCGGTTAAAGATGCAAATAGCAATATAATTACGGATCCTTCTGAGTTATTAAATAAATGTAAACAATACTTTGACGCCATATTAAATACGGAAAATAATAATCAATCTCCTCTCTCTGAATATCAGAGCGCTGAACCATGGATAGACGCACCGAGCAAAGAGGAAGTCGAAATGGCGATAGGAAAATTAAAACGTTATAAGGCTGCAGGAAATGATAATATCACGAGTGAATTAATCAAGGCGTGTGGAGAAGTGGGCGTTTCCAAAATATATCTTTTTACTTAAAAAGATCTGGGAAAATGAAAAAATGCCCGAAGAATGGATAGAATTAATACTTATTCCGATTCACAAAAAAGGACCGAGGTTGGATTGTAACAACTATCGGGGGATCTCTCTTCTCCCAGTATGCTATAAAATATTCTCGTCAATACTAACTAGCCGAATCACGGAATACGCTGAGGAAATTTTCGGAGACTACCAATGTGGTTTTAGGCGGAATCGCTCGACTATTGATCAAATATGTTCCTTACGATGGGAGGATTGCGTTAAGGCTGATCTCAGGGGCTTGGGCTTGAATGGTGAACATTGGACGAGTCTGTGTAGGCGGAATTTGGTGGCATCGGCATCGAACCTTCGGGTTCGCTAAGCCTATTATTATTATTATTAGTTTAATATGAAAGTTTAAATAAATAATGTCAATAAGTTCTTTCTTTGTATACATTCTTAAACAAAGAAAAACAAAAACCCACATTTTTCTTTAATAATTTCTCATTTTTTAATAAACAATAAATTTGTGACTGATAATAAATACATTTTAGTAGATACTGAACCAGCATAACTTTTCGAAATAGAAGGTCTGCAAGTGTTACTAATTAAGGAGAAAAAAAATTCAAATCCAATAATAACCATTAAATAGTGTTTTGGACTACACTATTCTTTGGAACTAAATGCTATGGTAACTGGTTTAGTCATTGAATAACTCAAAAACTTTGCATCTTCTTGAATATTCCAGATGTACTGCTAAAATATGATTTCATTGTTGTAAAAGTGAGTCAGGGTTAGAATTTATATAACTATCTTTCTCCCGATGTTATTGTACGGATTTGAAACATGGTCGCTTACTTTGAAGAATAAGCAACACAAGAAGGTTTTCGAGCACAAGGCACTACATCAAATATTAGTTTAATGAGAGCTGAGGCCACGGGGGGAATTAACAAGATTGCAGAACGCGGAATTGCGGAGCTTTTACCCTGTGGATATAATTGAGTTGATAGCATCTCAAATGGGAATGTTGAGCTAACAACGAAAAACGACTGGTAGTCTTTCGAGAGATAGGCCAAAGCATCGATGGGGGATTGTGCTAGTCTGATTTCGGGGTCTTGGGCTTGAACGGTGATCATTGGACAGATCTGTGCAGGCAGTATTTGGTGGTATCGGCATTGAACCTTCGGGTTCGGTTAGCCTATTTTTATTATCATCAAAGTTCGTTATTATACAAAAAGAAAAATGTCTGAATCAGACTAATAATAGGCAGGACATAACAAACATGTTTCAAATTGGGATAGAACAGAAAGTGATAAGAAAATTGTGAATTTAATCACTTTATATTTTACCTTGTGAAACTACGATGGTCTAGTGGACAAATAATCTTGTTGGAGAGAACCTATTATTTTTTATGGAACTATTAGGAACTAATAAATCATTATGTGATAATTTGCAGAAATTAGATTTTTTCAATAGATACAAAATGAAAAATATAATCTAATAAAAAAAATTCAGCTTTGCATCATTGATTTACAAAAATTTAAAACTAAAATTTATTACAATCTCTAGAAAATTTGGAAGATTAAGAATTACTTTCTCATTTGATATCATTGAAAGCTCTATATGTTATTCATTGTTATTTTTTAAAGCTTCCAATATTTAGAAACATTCGTGAGGGGTCTCTTCGCGAATGTAGCGTGTCCCTGATAATCGATGCTTCATTTAATTTGCATGTGATCAAAAGAGTGAGAGCTAGAAAACACTTATTCCCAGGATAGCATTACATGAATGCCATCATCAAAAGCCCTATACCAATTATTGTTATTACTTAGTGAATGATAATATTTCAATACTGCCTGATTAATCAAATCGTTTAATACATATTCGTAGGTCCTTAGTAGGTCGTCCTTTTATTAGATCTATCAGTCATCTATCATTTATCTGAATCTGGCAGGTAATATCCTAATGTGTTTTATTTTTATTTAATTTAATTGTTTGTCTCTATCGAAATCCCTTTACCAATGGAGCTGGCTGGCATAGTACAAATAATAAATCCATCTCCAGCATTCATTAATAATTACTACGTAAATAAATATAGGAAACTAAAAAACAATATAAATGAGAATAATAAGAATAACAGTATTCTATTTATATGTTCACAGCTATCCAAGATATTCCTAAATAACCACATTAAATATTAATATAAACGTGTTTAGATTAAAAAAAAAATAAAAAGCAGAAAAAAAACTCAGGTTACATCGGATCACTTGTAACTGGGTGGTTAGCATAACAGCCTCCTATGCCAAAGGTCATGGGTTCAAACCCGCATGTGGTCATAGGATTTTTTAATGGGAGTAAAAAATCCTTAGTTATGCCGTCCTTCGGAGGGGACGTTAAAAAGTGGTCCCGAGCCTGTTCGATGTCAGGTACTCGTTAAAGATCCCTATCCTAATAAAACCTGGATAGGTAAAATTTAAGACTCCAACCGTAGCATCGTCCGATTAGCCACAGTAGCAGAAAGTGACGTTAAATAAATAAACAAATAAACAAACTTAGGTTAAAGTCTAAATAGTAACAAATTGGTAAAATTCGAACATTTCATCAATTCAGAAGGATGATTCAGCCATAATATAACAAATACTTTATGACAGATATTGTAATTGGTTTTTTTGTCTTTTTGTTTTCATTATTTATTGAAATGTGTATTGTAATCGTTATTTAAAATAAGGCATCCAATTATATATATATATATAAAAAAAAATCACGTTCATTATAAAACGCGTTTGAAAAATGATTATTCCAAAAGATACTACTCACATATTTAATTTTGATCTATATCATACTAAAAACATTCCTTCCATAGCGTGAAATTGTATCATTAATATAGTAAAAAAAAAAAAAATTCTTGATTTTAATGCGAAGGGTATGAAAGAAATTGGCTTAGTAAAGAATGAATGAGGGATTTTCGCCCTTGTTATAATATTTCCGATAATGGCCATAGTATGTTTTGGAAAACATCGTCTCATTTGATTAAAAATAATATCGTTATACGGAATCGGCAGTATATTTACAAAGAGTAAAGTTGTGTGAATATACTCTTTTTACACCTTAAAGAATTTTTAGAATTTATATTGTTGAAACTAAAAAAACTTCACTATTAAAAATTTAAAGTTTTTTATTACGTAGATCTCATTTTATACCGAGTTCTACTATATAAAAAAGTATAATCTATTCTTATGAAAAGTAGATATTAAGAAGCTCATATAAACTGGAAGAAGCTTACTTGCTATAAACTGTCAGTCAATAGACGGATAACGACTTGGGGTTTGTTATAAGACTTATTTATTCCGCAATAACTGCCCGGGATAGGGCGCCACTTGATAACTCGCTTGCTTTAATATTGTTTTAAAAATCTTTTAAAAAGGAATAATACATTGATAATATATAATTTGGACACAAATCATAGGGTCAGTTTTATATTAAAACAAATTAAAAAATGTATCCAATTTTTATATTATTTTTCGAAAGACACTTCAATAAATTATACTTTTTTTTTTTTACTCAATAGTTTATTGTAAAATAATTATTTCGGACGTTTCGAATCTACCCCATCTTCAGGAATACTTATCTCCAGTCATGTTTCCCTAGTTATATCAATTATAATTTGAATACATAGTGATAAAATATTCTGAAGATAGAGTAGATCTCGAAACGTCGAGATTAATTTTTTTAATAATTTGACAATTAATAATAACTAGTGATAATAAAGTCTTGCTTCACATTGTTATGGAATAAAAAAGTGGAAGTAGTTAATTATTTCTAACTAAATACTTCAATGTTATGTTAGTGGACATTTTTTTGAAAATTCGGCTTTGCCAAATAGCAATCAAGCTTATTATTAAAGGTTTTTATTTTACATCATTACAAAAAGTTTAGTATAAATTGTTAAAACTTTTTTTAGAAGAAATCTTAAAATTATGCTAAATGCATGGTATAAAGTGGTTCTTTTTTGATTGTCGATTTTTGTGAAAAATTTACATAATATTGCAGGCATATAATTGTTTTGAATCTGAAATTTGAGTTTTGTACGATTTTCTATTTTTGAACTAGATTTGGTCTTCACACCTCATCCAGAATCCCATCCAAACCACACTGCAGTGGTGGAAGAGTTCCTTCAGTCTCCAATCCCGCTTTCATTACCTCCTAAAGCAGTTAATCCCTCTGAGGTCAAATATCATCTCCGAAAACTTGCACTCCGTAAATCTCCTGGATACGATCTCCTCACTCCTCAGATTCTCAGACAGCTTCCATCTAAAGCCATTATATTTCTTACATATATTTACAACTCCATTCTACGCACTACTCATTTTCCTCTCTTATGGAAACATTCCACTATAATTCTCTTCCTAAAACCAGGTAAACCTCCTAACACAACGACATCATATAGACCTATCAGCCTACTCCCAATCCTTTCAAAAATCTTTGAAAAAATCCTCCTCAAACGAATATTACCTTTATTAGAATCCCACACTATTCCTTCCCATCAGTTTGGATTCCGTTCCCAACATTCAACCGTTCAGCAAGGGCTCCGAGTCGTTGACCATATTTCCTCTGCCCTTGAGAACAAGGAGTACTGCTCGGGTGCATTTCTGGACATAACGCAAGCATTTGACCCGGTGTGGCACCCGGGATTACTCTTTAAGCTCAAAAATCATTTACCCCAATCCATATACCTAGTCCTCCGATCCTATCTATCAAACCGCTCCTTCCGAGTTCGCTGTGGTGCAGAATATTCCAATTATTATCCAGTCGAATCCGGTGTTCCTCAGGGCAGTGTCCTTGGTCCTTTCCTCTACAACATATACACGGCTGATATTCCTGTTTGCCCTAATACCTTCCTAGCAACGTACGCTGATGACACCGCTATCCTATCCTCTCACTCAGATCCCGAAATTGCATCTATAGGCCTCCAAACGCACCTTTCTCAAATTGAAGACTGGTGTAACAACTGGAGAATCAAAGTTAATCAATCCAAATGCAAAAATGTCACCTTTACCCTTCGAAGACAATCCTGCCCTCCAGTTCTCTTTAACTCCGTTCCGCTTCCTTTCTCCGACACAGTCCGGTATCTTGGCTTCCTTCTGGACAAAAGACTAACTTGGAACCCGCATACTAGACTTAAACGACAAGAACTTAATCGACGATTTGGACAATTATACAGACTACTGAACAGAAATTCTAAATTATCTATCGAGAACAAACTGCTAATATACAAGACAGTACTGAAACCTATCTGGACCTACGGACTTGAACTGTGGGGGACAGCCAAATATTCTAACATCAAACGCATTCAATCCTTCCAATCAAAAGTCCTCCGAACAATAGTTAATGCTCCTTATTATGTATCCAACCATACCTTACACCGCGACCTAAATATTCCATTTATTTTAGACCTTATACCATTAAAATTCTCTAAATTTCATCAGAACCTTATCCATCACCCTAATCCCCTAGCTCAATCCTTATCCAGCTCCACACATCCTTACCATCCTCCTAGAAGGTTGAAACGGCAGTGGCCTCGAGACCTCTTGTAAAATGTATATTGGAGTTCTAGCATTGGCTAGATTCTCCACTCACGTGCTGTATGATTGTGAATTGTATATAGGTATGAGTGACTTTTGTATATATTTTATTGATTTTGTTTTGTATATATGTATATTGTATTATTATTATATAAATTTATTGTTTAGTATATATCGTGTGAATGTAGTATGAATGTTGTACTTCATCACTATTAAAAATGTCCTAAATTGGACAGATTGTAATATTGCTCAATAAAGAATTGTTAATATATCTCAAGAACTAGATTTACTCTATACACAGATGACCAGAACTTTAGGGTTAAATAATTACGCGTCTCGGTGCCGGGAGCTTTTATCTCGGCATTAACCCCCCTCCCGCCTTCTTCCTCTGCCCTAAGAAACCCCCATATATAAAGGGGAGGTAGGAGTAAACAATCAAAAAAGAAAAGTAGGTAAGTGAAAGTAAAAATATATTTTTAAATTGGACCACTTTAGAATATTATCAAAAGTAAATTGATTTTTCTTGGTAATTTTTTTTTTTTTTTTTTTTTTTTACATTGTTTAACAGTTCATTGCAGTAATTTTACTGTTTGACATTGTTCTTTACTTACTGACAGTTGCCGCACGTTTTATTGAGGAAATTAAACAAATCAAACCTCGCCTCATTAGATTCTACAGCCTTTTTTTAAACTCAACAATACTTTTGGATCCCCTTTCTATATTCCCTGCTATATCTTTCAAAACCTTCAATTTAAGTCTTCAGTTCAGTCCCGTTCTACCAGATCTTTTTTACCTCTACTCTCCTTCTCACCGCACTGCGACAAGTCCTTTCTGGCCAAATCTGCCTCTCTTTAGAATTCTATCTCTACTGCGCGGACACGGACGGCTCTGCGAAGTATGCTGACATTGTAGCATTCCCCAAGAACGGGAAAACAGCATTGATCATCGACCCGACCGTTAGGTATGAAACAAACGACCTCGATCAGGCGGATGAAGTGGATAGGGAAGAGAAGTTCCGCGAGACTTTTGGAGAGAGAGAGTTCACCGTGAGAGGCCTCTGGTTCGGATCTCGCGGGACTATCCCCAGTAGAACAAGAAGCCTTCTAGAAGAACTCGGTGTTGGTAATAGTGAATTGTCCATGATGGCTGAGAATATAATATTAGACTCCTCTTACTTAAACTTTATGCCTAAAATACTTTATGGATTGACCCTGGATTCAGGAAACCATGCTTCGGCCCTCCAAGCCTCTATAAAGTTAGTACGCATAATTTTGGGATACAAATGGCGATTGAGCGCGATCTCGGCCCAATCACACCTCCTTGTACAGTCGCTGACTTGGAAACAGTACTAAGCCTTACTATGTGCCAAAGCTAAGAACCTCCCTTATAATTCGTTATAATTAGGGAATAATTCGTGAGGCAATAATTAAGATTATTTAAATAACATTTATGAATAATATATGATTTTTTAGAACATAAAATAATAACATTTATTGTGTGTGTTTGTATTTCAGAAAGAAAAAATTCTATACAAATGTATACTTTTATTGAAATAGTAGTGGTCTAAGACAGAGTGTCAGTGGGTACTAATGATTTATGACTATTGATATTCAATAACCAAAGGCTCAATCAACCAACCACATGTGTCAATCCGTTCATCCAGCCATGACACCCCTTTGACACGTCTATTGATACGTAACGAATTGCCTTTGGGCTCATAAATAATCCTCATCTGCTATGAGTTATGGTTCGTTTGGACATAACTACTACCTTGCGAAAATTAGTACGACTGAAGATGTGAAGGTAGCTGTGATATTTCTCATTTTTTGAAGATCTCAGTTGTTAGTTAGATCGTATCAGCTTCATTTTTTTATTTAAGCTCTTTCTAATATTATAACTATAGACCTGTTGTATGAACTGAGATCCGTTCATCCATGATGGTACAAGAAAAAGTTTCGGACAGTATTTCTAGTGATAATTTTTTGATTTTTGGCTGGAACTTCGGAGATAAATCAAAATACATGGAAATTACACACATGGAAATACTTATATCACGATTCTACGATATTATAGCTTACTGGAATGCACTAAGGAGCTAATTCAGTGAATAGCATCGATTACCCTTCTATGCGATCCACGAAGAGAATAAAATAGGTGCTGGATGAGAGATCCACTGAAGCACAAAATAAGGCGCTCTTTGTTTCTGAAGGTCCTATCGCATGCTTGACATACCTACATTTTCCATTTCTATATAGTTAGATAATTATCTGGTTGTCAACAGTCTCATGACAGGTACACGTCGTATTTAAAGACTACAGAAAAAACGTTCTTTCCTTCTTTTTTTTGACATTATCACAATCGCAATCCCAAAAAAAATCGCTTTGCTTTCTGTTCCAATGAGAAATAAAAAACTCAGGCAGCTAATAAAGCTTTAAATTCGTTTGTGTTATGTTAGCTACTGGAAGTGCCTGAAATCCAGTGTAGTTTTCATTTTAGGGACTTTTTTATACACTTAGAGTTATGACGGGAAAACAAGCTATGCCATTTTTTTTTCTCTGTATATATCTTTCCTTACTATATCAACAAATAAAATATCAGTGCAAAATGGTTTCAAACGCATTACTAACACTGTGTGGAAATTCCTTTGGGGGTTAAGATTTGAATGAAGAAAGACCAAAGTTTGAGAGTAAAAGGGGAGAGGAGTTGGGTGAGTGAAGAAAGAATAAGAAATAAAAATAATACATCTCCCTCAAACAGGTCCTAGAAAAACTTCGGTAAAAGTTTTGAGGAATGTTGTGAATACGTCTTGCGGGCAATGTAGAAGTGTGACGAAAAATGCATAAACGTTACTGCTTTTAACTATTTCGTTTCCTTTATACTATTTAATAAAAATTATAGGTACTTCATATTTGTAAGTATAATGAAAATTAGTGGATTGATGAAACCTCTGGTTTGTTCTTAGATTAGGTTTTCAATCAATTTTATTCCTAATGTATGAACATTTTCCAGAAATGATTTTAAATCACTGTATTAAAATCGGTCTATTTAGATAATAAAATCCATTTTTCAAGATGTCTAAATTTGTCATTTTTTAAAAATAATCCCGCATAAGATTCAACAATACTATTAAAAAATATATATTATTTTTTTCATTGATTGAATAAACGCTTTGGATGTAACTTCAGAAGGTTTATGAATTTATTTTTAATTGTAGACATATGATTGGTAATTCTAGAGGGTGACGTAATTTGATATTTCTTTTAAAATTGAAACGAGCGTCCTGATTGGCTATCACCTCTTCCAAGGCTAAATAATTTCCCGTAGCCGTTTATGCTCTGAAAGGAAACACTAATTAGAAAAGGAAACGGACCCTAATAACACCTTTAGAGAATGTTCCTCTTTTTTTATCGTTGAATTATTTTTCAAGTAAATTATTTTGTATTTGTGTTCCTAGGGTATTCAACCTTTAGAGCTGTTTGAAAACAAACCAATTATGTTCTTCCTTAATTAGAAGAGCGTTTTAGCGAACAAAGGAGATCCTTCCATTTCTGATATTATTTATGCCACCTTGTAACAATAAAACTTTCATACTGACTGTTGGATAATTAATTATGACAGGGTTTAACAGGTTTTAGGTTTTCTTAGGGATATTTTACTGTTGAGTATTGTGTTTCAACATAGATTATATCGTATTAAAGATTTATAATGGGACATATAATGAATGTTTTTTTTTTCTGTGCTCACTGATCTGGTCTCATAAGAAAAAGTTCCTAAATTTGTATGAAAATTATACTATAAAAAAAAAAAAAAAAAAACTGGTGCGCGCAACACACGACTTTCACTTACTTCCATTATTTATAACAATTCAAGAATTTGTAAACAAATTTATAAACGAAAATAAATTGTTAAAGAATTATTTAAATTGGATTTAAATCCTCCGAGGCGCCTGAAAAGACGGTGGCCTCGAGACCTGCTCATGAAATAAACTTTGAAGTACTACCACTGGGTAGATTCTTTACATGCCTATTCATGCCTGTTAATGTAATTCAGCCATTTTACTTATTGTATTTGTATATACAGTTGTAAAAAACAATAAAATATATTATAAATAAATAAAAAATTGGATTTAAATGAAAACATGTGTTTTATTAAAAAATGTAGTATATTATTATGCTTTCCAACGGTATATCATACATGTATATATCTGTTCTTGTGTTCAAAAACAAAAACATGCATTAAAAAAACATTTTTTTCAATTTTCTCCTTTAGTTGTTTATCAAATTCGTCCAACTTGCTTTTTTATTGCTTACTATATATTTCATATATAGATAAATGAAATTAAAAAAACCTGTGCCACTACAATCCAGAAGTCTTGGGATCAGTACATATAGAGATTCGTACTGTTTCTAGGCCAAAGGCCGTACGTACAACGTGGTGATTCGACCGAGATCACGCTCAGGCGCCAGCCAGGTGTTTTCCCCATTTTTAGGTACATACTTTATAGAGGCTGGGTCTGTCCCAGGAGCGTCTCCATACCCCAGGATCGCTCCCCGGCTGAAATAACAGAATAAATAATATTGTGCCACAGCCGAGATATAGACTAGCACAATAGACTAGCGCTCTATCCATTAGATCACGCCACTTCCTAAATTATACTATAAAGATCATTATTTATATTATTCGCTAATTTAAGAGATTTAAAAGTTTATTAAGAATATAATAAGTTAAATAATTAACATTATGGTAAATTCTATTATATGTTAAAATCATATTAATTTTATATATCTTGTGAATCGATTGAAAAGTAAGGTCAGAAATCGCATCTATATTTTAGCGAAAACAATATAATATAAAAATATTGATTATTATAATTAACTTGTTTATTTATCGACATGTGCTGTATTATGCCACAATCATGGGCAATAGGAAACATTCGTCTCTCACAAGTTCACGTAAAAGAAAGATATATCAAATAAAATAAATTAATAAAATAAATCACTAACAACTGAAAATACGCTGGAGTAGAGACCTCCTCTGCTAAAATAAAGCTGCTGGTTACTTTCCTTCTTAATGTCTATCATGTCATCTGCTGAAATTTTCTCTAGCAAAATTGCTTATCGTCAGATAACTTCTGACAAATGCGAATAACAAAATATTAAGATGAGAAAATATAATAATGTATAAGTTTATCTCTAAAAGTTAAGTTTATTTAATAAAAACAACAAATAAGCAGTTAAGAGCAATATTGTATGAATTTGTGCGCAGTGATGTACCATACATATAAATATTTTATATGACAAAATTTAACAGCCGAGACCATATTATGATATTGTACTTATTAATAACACAGACCCGTTGCTGCAATTCCGTATTCATGTGAAGAGGACCCCATTCCGCGAAAATCTATAGGGGTTTTGTTGAAAAAAAAAGAATGTAGTTGGGATTAAAAGATACCATAAAGTTTTACGATATTCATAAAACTGCTGAAGTTATGAGTGTTTTTATCTGAGAACTTTATTTCCGATTTTCTTATATTTATTGCTTTTGAAAAATAGAACCAGCGTAGAAATTTGTATAATTTTATACTAGTTGTATGGGAGAAAACTTGTCTTGATAGTATTAAATCTATAAACATTTATTTTACTTATCTCATTTCATTTTAAGCTGTCCTCGATTTAAATTACTGTAAGACATAATATATTTGTGTGAATATTATGAATTCTTCAACGGGAAATCGAACATAGCCAACCCTACGTCATATATGATTAATATACATAATTGTTAGTTTTTTTTTTATGTTGTATACTTTCTTATCTTTTTTGTGGATCAAACTAAATTTAACATTTATCGGTTTAACGCTGTTAATAATTATTTCTTTATAATTCGATTTGCATAATCCAATGGCGTTCGATCGTATCCACGCTGGAGCAAGCTGTGCTCCTAAAGTAAAAAAAAAGTAAGGCCTCCTCCTATTCCTTGTCCTGACTATCTAGATTGTAAACAGGCAGGATGGAATTTAAAATAATAAGCTGATAGAGAAAAGATCCACTGAATATAGATTAGATATTATGAAATTGGGGAAGCGATTGTTGTTAAAGAAACTTGTTGAATGAGCTGAGTCAGGTAATTGGAATGTTTGTTGGGCTAGAATATTTTTAGGAAATAATAATTTAAACCACTGGTTCCAAGAAGTGATCTTTGGTGTGTTAATATAAAAAATCTGATGCGGTCAACACACGACTTTAACTTACCTCCGAATTTTCAAATACAGTAAGAGATAAAAATGAGTGAAACCATTAAAGAATTAATTAAATGGAATTTCTATAGAAACTGTGTTTATTAAAAAATCTATTAAATTATTATCTAAAATAATAACTTATTGTATCGGTTTTTCATCACTCTCTATTAACTTTTAAAAGCTTGTGTATGAGATAATATTTTTTCTAAATCTTTAGCTTTCCTACGGTATATCATCATGTATATTACTGCTCTTATGTTCAAAAAAAAAAATGCATCAAACAAATATTTATTCAGTCTTCTCCTTTACAAATTCGCTCAACATGCATATTTAGCTGTTATTTATCAACGCTAACAAAATAATATGGTTATTTTTATAGAATCTACAAAAGTAAAGGTACTTTAGAAGAAGAAAATTTAAAATATCGGAATTTAAGCCTTCTCAGACTATTTTAATCAGAATGAAACCTACATTATATCAAAGGGTGAACCCTCTGGTTTGTTCGTGGATTGGGTTTTAAATTAATTGTTAAATGTATGAAGAAATGTGTTAAAATCGGTCTATTTAGATTATAAAACCCATTTTTCAGAATGACTAAATTTGTCAATTTTTTTCAAATAACCCCGCATAACATCCAATAATACTATTGAGAAATATATATTATTTTTTTCATTGATTGAATTAAGCTCCTTGGATGTAACTTCAGAAGATTTATGAATTTATTTTTAATTGTAGACATCGAGAGTAGGACGTAATTAGATATTTCTTTTTAAATTGAAACGAGCGTCCTGATTGGCTATCACTGTTCAAATAAGGTTAAATTTTACTATTGCTTAACATATAGCTTGTTAGTCTCTTCTCTTGACTCTTTCCTCAGTAACTCGGCCGGCCGGCGCCTACTTTCTACTCCCCATTACGTGTAGGAATTCTTCTAAATTATATTATGGAGTACGCTGAGATCTGGATACATGTGCTTACAATAACTCACTTTTCGTTCTCCCTCAGAGGATTCTGGTCCTAGGATGGGGTACCTCCACGCCATCAGATGTCCATATGTGCACAAGATTGTATTACTATACGCTATATGCCAGCTCTTGAAATTGGTTAAGGGCAGTTTTCTCTTAGCATGAACCCTTTAACTTTCAATAGCATTTATGTGTTTGTTTGTCGTTGTTCATCATCAGCCTTGTATTTATAATAATATTCACTATGCTGATATGGTGTTGTGTAAAGTTTTCCAATTCTAATCCTAATGTCGTTCTTCGTTTATATTTAAGAAGAAATCCTAAGTAATAAAACGAAATTGGTACAAAGCAGACATTAATGTTTTATGATATACTACATTCTTAAAAAGACTATGTATTATGTTTATCAGATTGGAGCTGTTTCTTAAGTCAAATCCGATCCCAATCTTTCCTGGCCACTAAAAAAAAAAGAAAAAAAAGTGCTGACCGGAAAATGAAAGGAAAAATTTCTTTTTGTATAATGTGACAGATATTTGAAATATAATTGACGTCATCTCATCCACTGAATACCGTCAAAAATGGTAGGGTCGTCTAAATCCCTCACAACTACGAAATTTAAAATGCCTTTATACTCTGAGTTGTTTTATTTTCTATAATGAGTAGATTCATATTTTTATTTAGTTGAGAAGTGAAAGAAATTGGATACATAATAAATTACATTATTCGATTTTTGTATTCATAATGGTTTGATCAATCTTGTATAACTTCAGTAGACTTTAATTGATTTTCCAATCTCACCGCTATTAAGTGATGAAAAAACAACTTATATTTAGTGTAATAACCATTTTCATGACTACAAAAATTAATACTAAAATACTTTAAATAGGTAGTCTTTTATAATACTGATCTGAGATTTAACTCTTTTTTTGTTCTTGAAATCATTAAAAAAAACTTATAGGCGTAATTAGATGGATGGCAGTACAGAATTAAAATGAAAAAATCTAGCCGTTTGACAATGAGTAATGACTCTGCATAATTGCCTCTGAAATCTTTTATAAATGAAATTTGTCTTGTTTAAGCATGATATTATTTTTAGAATATAAATTTATTTTATGAATATCGTTATTGATTTTTATACTATAAATTTTATGTCAGAAAAAAAAGCATAAGTCATTAGGTTATAATTTGGTATAGTTTATAATTAACGATATCATAGAAACAAAACGTTTTGGCAATTCATTACATTCCTGTTTTTTATTTTTATTTTTAAACCCCTGATTTTATTATACTTAATTAGACGAATAATATAGTAAAGTATTGCAGTGTTATATGACTTAAAATATCAATAAAAGATGGACTCAACTGTAACGATTATTTTCAGAAGATAAGATAATAATAAGAGTTTCGGGATCACTTGTTGCTGGGTGGCTAGCGTAACAGCCTCCCATGCCAAAGGTCACGGGTTCAAACCCGCAGGTGGTCCTAGGATTTTTTAATGGGAGTAAAAAATCCTTAGTTACGCCGTCCTTCGGAGGGGACGTTAAAAGGTGGTCCGAGCCTGTGCGATGTCAGGTACTCGTTAAAGATCCCTATCCTAATAAAACCTGGATAGGCAAAATTTAAGACTCCCACTGTAGCATCGTCCGATTAGCCATAGTAGCAAAAAGTGACGTTAAATAAATAAACAAAATAAATAATAAGAGTTTCATCAAGTGACTATTTACAACATTACTATTCTCAAGGGACGCAGTACAAGAATAAAGTTAATTTTATTATTATTATTATCTACCTTAGGAAATTTTGTAGAAAGCTAGAAAATCTCTCATTGATTTGTGATTGTACTAATTAATTTGATTTTTTTTTATTGGGTTAAAATCGAGATTTCGTTTTAATATATTAATAATTTTATTTTTACGTTATGAAAAAAAAATCTGGTGCGGGCAACACACGACTTTCACTTACCTCCGTTTTTAAAATCAATTAAAGAATTTTCAAATACAGTTAGAGATAAAAATGAGTGAAAACATTAAATAATTAATTTAATTTAATTAATATAGAAACATGTGTTTTATTAAAACTCTATTATATTATTATCTAAAATAATCAGTTAGTTTTATTGGCTTTCTGTCAATCTTTATTAACTTTTAAATTTTTTTGTATAAGATAATATTTTTTCTAAAATCTTCAGCTTTCCAACAACGGTTATATCATACATGTAAACTGTTCTTATGTTCAAAAACAAATATTGCATTAAAAAAATATGTTTTCAGTTATCTCCTTTAGTTGTTTTTCAAGTTCGCTCAACTTGCATATTTAGCTGTTAATTATCAATGGTTACAAGATAATGTAGTTATATTTATAGAATCTACAGAATTAAAGGTACTTTAGAGGAAGAAAATTTAAAATATCGGCATTTAAGCCCTGTCAGACTATTTCAATTAGAATGAAACCTACATCATATTATAGCCCATCAAATTTTACATTGATGTATAGAGTTTAGTTAAAATTGTTAGAGCCGTTTTTTTGAGAAAATCGTAAAAAAGTGCAAAATGCATAGTGTAAAGTGGATCTTCCGGTCAGCTGAGTTTGATGAAAAAGATTCTGTAACATCTCGGGCGTATATTAGTCCTAAATATGAAATTTCAGTTTCATATGACTTATCGTTTTCGCCCGGGAGTTACCACACACACACACTTGAAAACTGGAATTCGAAAATTTTCACGATCGCAATACTTTCCCTTACTATATATTTCATATATAGGTAAGTGAAAGTAATATTACAGTATGCTGTAGAATAAATTTTTTTATTTTAATTATTTGTTGATATTTACAACTGTATTGTACAACATCTAGTGAATAGGCTAGAAGAAAATAGACTTGAACATGGCATGTAGGGAAGCTACCCATCTGTAGCACTCTAAAAATATTCTTAACTAGAAGGTCTCGAGGCCATCTTCTTTTCAAATGCTTCGGAGGACTGTCAGGAATGGATGAGGAAGTAAGGATTAAGGAAGGAAGGAAACTAGTGGGTTAGAGTGGGATTGGAGTTTGTCATGGAAGGATTGATACCTGGTTCAAGCCAAATCACCTACATAGAGAATATTAAGGTCTTTATGGAGGAGCTTATTCCTGACCATGTAAGGAGCGTTAATGATTTTTCGAAGGATTTCGGATTGTAAGGATTGAAGACGGAATAAATTTGATGGTTTAGTGGAGCCCTAAAACTTAACTCCGTAAGTCCAGATAGATCTTATGACTGTCATATAGACGAGTCTTTTGTAGTTAAGTGGGAGGTTAGAGCGTCTATCTAGTAAGCGTTGAAGTAACCGAAAGCGGCGAGAAGTTTCTTGTCTTTTCAGTATAGTGTGCGGATCCCATGTTAAACGTTTGTCAAGTAGAAGTCCTAGGTAGCGGATCTGTTCAACTGAGTTATGCACTTAATGTCTTTTTATAAAGGACTACAATTTTCCAGACATTTTTAAAGGACTTATGTGTTCTTTAAATAAAATCTGATCAAAAATTTAGATACTACGAAGCGATAAGAGTTTAACATCGTAAAATATTTATTTACTTATTAATATTTACAATTGTACAATACATCTAGTAAATAGGCTAAAAGAAAATATTCATGAAAAAGACATGTTCGCAAAATATAAATTTAAAAAAAAGGTAAATTTTGAAAATTAGCGTTTCAATAGCTTATTTTCTCGATTAAGTATAATTTATTATAATAGAATAGAGAATAATTTTTATTCTGGAACTGGGTCCCTTAAGTTTAACATGTTTGTACAGCTAAAATATACAATATGTCTGGCCAACAGACAGAAGGAACATAATTAATTACTAATTACAATTATATTATATATACATGTACATATATACGTACACATACATATATATACAAAAAATAAAAAAATATACATTAATAGATAACATAGTTTAAAAATAGACAATGAACAAATATTTCTCCTCTTTTAAAGTATGATGTCAAGAATATAATTAGTGTATAATTTCAAAGTTACCATTGTTACAGCAGCTCAATACGCTGGCATGAAAATCCGTTTTTCAATTTTAAATAATGAAGAACATTACTGGTTAAACTGACTTTTTATTATTACGGGCGATAAAAAAAATACGATTAAAAAAAAAACTAGCCTCCAAGATTGCTTTCTTGTGCGTCGATAATCAGGCAAACAGGTCATCAAGATATAATTTGATTGGTATTTTTTATAATATATTTTATTTATTTATGGCGTTTTTCGGTGATATTATTTTCAGAGTGAATAAACTTCGGTTTGTAACTCAAAGGGGTAATTGGTATTATTTAACTCACAAGGGTATCGCGATCTTAGAATTCAGAAGATATCGGATTTATAGGGATGATGGGGAAGCTGTTAGCATAGATAAGGGGAAGCTGTATCTCTGGAACTCGTCTCATCGTCTTTGAAAAGGTATCGCCTTCCTCCGGCTATCCAGTTTATCTAGCTTCCACGTGTTCTGTTGGACCAAGACTTTAAGAATGTTCCATTTTCATAGGTCATCTAATTTATGTTTAAATATTTCGAGTATCATCAAAAAAAAAAAAAAATAGAAGAATAAAAATAGCATTACTTTTGAACACATAAATATAAGTTGGTTAGTTGGCAGACATTTTTGTGATAATTGAGAAAAGGGTATTCATACTTTTTAAAAATCTTGTATGTTGAACAATGTTAATAAACATTGCAGCCGTATCTGAAAATAAATTCATGTAAAAACAATCGAAATACATAAATAAAATGTTGAGTGTAAAATGAAATGGAAACAAAATAATTATGATTTAAACATAAATCAAATAATACAATATAATCATCTCCCAAACTAGTAACTTATAAGAATATTATACCATAGCATCTGAAAATACGGTCAGACTACTCAAGTGACGTAGCCAAAAAGAGACAAAACACAGTTAAATTGGTACAGTATTTTTTTTCATACAATTATCTATAATGTGACTATCGCAAGTTTAGTGGTTTTAAAAAATTATGTATTAGGTTGTAAAATAAGTAAAAGTAAAGACTTTTTAAATATTTCATTTTAACCTTCTTTGTGTTATAAAATAATCTTTACTCAGTCAATAATGTTTAAATATTTTTAAAAAAGTATTACTTAAATGCTTTTATACATCAGTTTCAACGAAGATTCCTTTTCTTTATGCGGTATTTTGCTCGCTCGAAATAGAAGGAAAAAAATTCATTTTCGTCATTTAATGATTTTCTATTTCCAAAAAAGAAACTCATTTAAAAAAAATTCATATCTATGGTGATGTTGACATGGAAGAAAGCACCGTCTGTGAGTGTTTTGCTCGGTTCAGAACCGAACATTTCTACTTGCAAGACACAAAAAGCGCTCGAGCCGTCCTTCAACTCTTCCGGACGGAATTAAAACATTACCTGAAAGATGGAAACTTGTAATAGATCAAAATGTGTCATGTACAATTAATGAAAAATATTTACTTCAGTGTAGTGAGTTTAATTAATATAGTTAGAGCCGTTTGTGAGTAAATTGTAAAAAGGTGCAGAATGCATAATATAAAGTACCACTTCCGCTCAGCTGATTTTAAAGAAAAAGTTGCTGGAATATCTCAGACTTATAGTTGTTGCAAGTATGAAATTACATTTTCGTTTTCGTGCTGGACTTACCACACACGGACACACAGACCTTTTTGCGGGAATGTGTTATTTGGCCTCAGGAATCCCTAAAATTTGTATTTCCGTTGAAAACTGGAATTCGAAAATTTTCACGATCGCAATACATTCCCTTAATATATAAGCAAGTGAAAGTAAAAATAGTCATTATTATTCTGATAATAATCTCGGTTAAAAAAAAAAAAATATATATATATATAATATATTTTTCATAGTAATTTTGACTGATGTAAATAAATAAATATTTAAAATTATTTATATTTTATAATGGGATTTATCTTTTATTCTTTCGTTGAATGATTGGATATTTTAATTGGGAGATGAACAAAGGAGAACTTAAGTTTCTTTTCTACCTCATTAAGAAATACCTTACGGATAGCGTTTCATCTTTTATACAATTACAATGGGCTAATTTTAATCTTAAAATTAAATATTACTTCATAAATACCTTGAAGAGGATTCCAGAGAAGTATGAAGATTAATTTATTTTCTCGATCCTTCAATTGAATGGAATCGAATAGCATATCACTGCTAGGAGATTGATTGATAAATAAGTACTGTTCCAATTCCTATCTTAAGGCGGAGCTCACCACTTGGTAGTATAAAAGGATTTAAAGTAGAACCGCTCAAAAGGATTATGTAAATTTCCAGTTCAGTTCCATTCAAAATTTATTTCTTTATCGTTAATGTAAAGTACGGCGAAGGTTTTTAAAAACAAAAGAACAAGATTAGATTTATAAGAAGATTATTCAGAAATATAACATCGATACGAGTAAAAATATGTTAATTTTAAAAGTAGAAGGATATAAAACATAACATATTAAAAATAAAACAGTGGAGCGCCTTGTAAATTACAAAAATGTCTTCACTTCTTCCTCGAAGCTACATTTTTTGAGTGTAATTATCTCATATCCTTAATAGGTAATAAAATTTTAATTACTTCAACCAAAAAAGTTTTTGCTCAGATTCACCTCGAGTGTAAGTAGTCTCTCATTGTGTTAAAATTACAACGTTCAGTAGTGTGTGTTGATAAACATTCTTAACAAAATTATGTCAAGTTTTTTTTTCTTCCTCCTGTTTGCATGTTGGCGAACAATGTTTTTGAAGTAAAACAACATTGGATTAATGTTTTTCTGTACAGGTTTTTGATTTTTTACTCTTTTTACTTACTGTTTGAGGTAGAATAAATAAAATAAACCCATCCTGAAGGTTTTTTAGTTTTATTTTTTTTTTAAAACATCACGCACTGGTTCCAGCTCTGATATTTATAAAACTGAATTTGCGGAACGTCGCCTATAGGTGAAACAAGCTGGACACAAAACATCAGGTGTCAAGAACAACCATGTCAAAAGCTTTGGAAAAGGAACTCTGAATAGCCACACAAACGTGTATCTAAAATTTATAAATTTTACTTTTTTTAAAAAAAAGAAGATCTACTGTAATTTTGGGTTTTGTAAGACTATGTATAGTAGTAATCCTGTCAAACTACATTTTATTTTATGCTTGTTCCATACTTTTTACTTTAAGCACTTTAAACGTATTTATCATTAAACCTTGTGTTGAATTTCTCAAATGATAATAATATCAAAGATTAAAAAACATTATTCAATGTATAAAACCTATAAAATATTGTTATATAAAACAAATCGTAGAATCAAATCAAATTGTAAATCCCTAGATGTAAATACCTGATAAACGAATTTAAGTGAAGACGTCGAAAACAAAGCGTTAGTGCTTAATCATTTTCTGTAAACGTGAGAGGAAAGTGTGAAACAAAGCTATGTTGCTTTTATATTTTTTTTGTAATATTTAGTACTTGTGTATATTTATGTAGTACACCTATGTTAGTTATAAAAAATATGAACCGTTAATAAAGTGTAATTTTATTTAAGTGATATTTTGATAACAAATATATAATAATTTCGGAATGATATTCAGACCTGTAAGATGCTAATTTTTTTTTCCATGCTAAAACTCTAAGCTGATTGTACAGAAAAGTCTTGAAACAAAAAAAGAAAAAGTTAATCTTAGAACTAATAAAGGTGGTCGGGAGGATAAAATCTGTTGGCCCTTGGAAGCTTTCGAAAAATACCTGCTGGCTTAGGGATTACAGTCAGGGGAATGGTTGGATTCTTTCCTATAGTACTTTTTATGAAATACTTTAATTTTTTTTTCATAAAAGGAGATCATTTTTAATATTTGTTTGCCTTTAAAACATACAGCCACACAACTTTGTTTTTCTATTTAATTTTCTGTGAATTCGTCAAATTAGAAATTAGCCCATTTTCTATCATCAAGATTTGATGAAAAGGTAATCAATTAATAACTTTACTGTGATATATTTTCCAATGTTCATATGTAATATTATTATCCTTAGTTATACATTAAAACAAACAGAAAAGTTTTTTTTTGTAAACATTTTTATTGATATTCACAACTCTATTAAAAAAAATACATCATGTAAATGTGATAGTATAACGCAATGACATGATATACATGCCGAGAAGCTTCCCATTGAAAGCACTCTAAAAGTATTCTAAACTAGAAGATCCCGGAGCTATCTCCTTTTCAGGCGCCTCGAAGTATTATCAGGAATTAAAGAGGAAGAAAGGATTGAAACTAGTGGCTTAGAGTGAGAATGGAGTTTGCCAAGAAAGGATTGATACCTGGTACGGGCCAAATTAGTAACATAGGGAACATTAAGGTCTTTATGGATGAGTTTTTTTCGTGACAAAGTAAGGAGCATTGAGGATTTTGGACTGTAAGGATTATATGCGGGAAGAATTTGATGGTTTAGTAGAGCCACGTAACTCTACTCCGCAAGTCGAGATTAGTCTTATAATAGTCATGTCGATGAGCCTTTTGTAGTTAAGAGGAAGGTTTGACCGTTTATCTAGTTAGTGTTGAGGCATCCTAAAACGGCGAGCAGTTTTTGTCGTTTTAGTCGTGTATAATGATTTCAAGTTAAGCATTTGTCAAGATGGAGTTATGTTCAACAGGAACTAATTAAGTGTTATTAAAGGATACTTTAGGGCAGGAAGTCAAAGGTTTACGACGAAGGGTAAAGGTTATTTGATGGGATTTGTTGAAATTTATTTTTATTCTCTAGCTCTGCCACCATACTACTTTGATGTGGGCTTGAAAGGTTTGTGAGGCAATAAATGGATCTTTATGAACTGATAAAACGAAGGTGTCATCAGCATAGGTAGAAAGGAAAGTGTTAGGATTGGTTGGAATATCAGCTGTATAGACTGTGTAAAGAATGGGTCCCAGGTTACTTCCTTGAGGAACACCAGCAGTTTTTGTAAAAAGGGATAAATAGAAACTATTGTGATTTATTTTGAAGGATCTATCAGAGAGGTTGGATTGAACAATCAGGAAGTATTTGGGAGAAAGGAATTTACGGAGTTTGTACAGTCCTCGGTGCCAGACTCGTATCAAAGGCCTGTTCTACGTCTAGAAAGGCTCCCGTGCAGTATAACCTGCGCTGAAAAGCAGAAGAGATTACGGCCACTAGACGGTGACATTGCTGGATAATGGAGTAGGATGTTCGGAATCCGAACTGATGATCAGGGGTAATATAATTAATATCAAGGATGAGATATATTCGTTTCAGAAGGAGTTTTTCAAGGATTTTACCCAACATAAAAGTTAAATATTTAATTATTCTGTCAGTAAAATATTCCATAACTTCTATTTCCAAGCTGTATTGTATACGGATTTTCCCTATCGCAATAAAAGTACATTCTATTCCATATTTAAGACACCAATATGCCTGGAATGTTACCCCACATTTTACCAGAATTGACGAAGAAGGAATGAATTGAAGAATCATATTATACCATACGTTCTATTAATTTTTTAAAAGGATATTCTAGACTCAGTATGTTGTAATACATGTTGTGGTGCAAACAGTGAAATATAATCATTTCAAAGTGTTTTTAACTATATTAAAAAGCTCTTCACAGTGTTTTGACTTGAGTAAATGAATATTGGAATTGACTCAAGATGCATAATAAGATAAGATTATGTTTGATATGGGAATTATCGATTACTTAGCGATTATCAGACTAACAATATTTGTTTAATCTAGTACATCAAACTTATAATAGAACACACGTAGTAGACAAAACAAATAAATGCTTATATTTCCATCTTATAACTCCAGATGTACTTTCAGTTTTGCCCAATATTGACATAGAACATCTCATATTTCAATTCGCAAAATTCTATTTATAGGCAATCCTACTAACACCTGCGACGATTGCCGGTATTTGCGTTGAACCTCAGATTCACTAAACCTGCTGTTTAGACCTTCCGGTTTTTAGTGTGAGGGATAGTTCTTTTTTTCGAACGTAAGTCTGTTAGATTCATTCGGTCACGAATCTACTGTAATATATTCAATACTTCAATTAGAATTGAGATCTGAAAAGAGTAACTGGCATCGCACAGGCTCGGAACTATCATTTTACGTCTTTTCCGAAGGACGGAATAACCATATATCCAAAGATTGTTTACTTCTATAGAGGGCACCTGCCGGATTTTAACTCTTGACCTTGGGCATGGAAGGCTTTGTACTAGCCACCAAACCACAGGTGATCCCTAAGATTTATCGGATATTAATATTAATAAAAAAAAATTACCACTCTCTCATTTATCCATCACTTCATCTCAAGGATGAATGTGAAGTATAAATCTGATATAAATGGGAATGCTCCCTTGAAATTTTAGATGTACAATAAATATGGATTTAAAAAATAAATGTAATAGATTTGAATAATGTTGTGAAAAATATATAGAACGGTTATCCTTTAAATGTAAAACGTTAAATGAGTGATTATGTAATGACTACTACTTAATCAGGTTCATAACATCATCATAATAAGGGTATGATATTTTAGACAAAATTAAAGCCTTTTCAACTTAATAATAAATAATCACCTTTTATTTGTTAATTTTTGTTAAAGTAATTTCTAAACGATTAGCGTATAGCTTAATACATAAGTCTATGCTCCATAGATATTTTCAATATTGTTTTTTTTTAATGCAATTTTCCCGTTACATTGTTTATTTATCACTTTAAAGTTGATTGGTTTTTTTTTTATCAGTGTTACGTTCTTATAATATATGATAGTTTGTATTTCTATAAGTTACTTTGTGTATATTTGTTTTAAATGTGTTTTATATTCTGCTACAATTGAAACTTTATCTATAAACGCTATTCTATGTGAGAGTACAATTTTATATTGTGCATGGAATTAAAAAAAAGATCTGATCCACTTTTTACTTTCTCTTACTATATATATAGTAAGGGAATGTATTGCGATCGTGAAAATTTTCGAATTCCAGTTTTCAACGAAAATACACATTTTAGGGTCCGCTGAGTCCAAATAACTAAGTCTCGCAAAAAGGTCTGTGTGTGTGTGTGGTGAATCCTGGGCGGAAACACTAAGTCCTATGAAACTGAAATTTCATATTTAAGACACATATACGCCCGGTACGTTACTAAACCTTTTTTATCTAAATGAGTTAACCAGAAGAGCCATGACCATGCATTTTGCACCTTTTTATGATTTTCTCGAAAGCGGTTTCGACGATTTTGATTAAACTCCCTATATCGATGTAAAATTTAATGGGCTTTAATATCACGTAGGTTTCATTCTAATTAAAGTGGTCTGACAGGGCTTGAATGCCGATATCTTACATTGCTGTCCTGTAAAGTACCTTTAATTTCGTAGATTTTATCAAAATAAATATATTATCTTGTTATTACTAATGAAAAAACACATAAATATATAAGTTGAACGAATTCGATATCTAACTAAAAACTGAAAAAATATATTTTTAATGACATCTTTTGTTTTTGAACATAAGAACAGTAATATACATGTATGATATACCGTTTGAAAGCTAAAGATTTTAGAAAAAGTATTATTTCATACACAATCTTATAGAAGTTAATAGAGAGTGATAAAAAGCCGATAAATCTAATTGATTATTTTAGATAAAAATATAATAGATTTTTTAACAAAACACATGTTTTTATAGAAATCCCATTTAACTAATTATTTAATGGTTTCACTCATATTTGAAAATTATCTTATCGATTTTAAAATCGGAGGTAAGTGAAAGTCGTGTGTTGCCTTGTAAGTAAGTGGTTTAGTCTTCACTCAGGTATGGGGAAAATTTCGTTAATGTTGAGAACGAATTACGACAGTATTCAATGGCTATGCTAGTAGCTAAAATGTTATTTCATTTTGCTAAATCGTGGTCTTTTCCATAGAGATAGGGAGGCTTAACTTTAGGTTCGAACTCAGTAGGCTGCGAGGGGGAAATAATGTTTACCTTATAAAAGCAATGTATATAGATGATGGTATCGTTTCGGATATTGTAAAGATGGTTTTGTTGTCTTCCTGTTTTACTCTTGGCCCTGGGTACATACGTAGAAGAAATTTTGATTCCATGACATATCTCCGTAACTGTAGATCATATCAACAATTTGGCGCAACTATAAGAATGTATAATAGGGGCTACTTTCCACGAACATGGCTATCGATCCAGTTATTTATTTTGATCGAATCGTCAATCAACAGAAAGTAGTCACAAACAGGAAGACATGATTTTTTTTATTTATCTATTAAAAATAATACGACTACCACGCACTTGAGCAATGAGTATTAAAACTATAATAAATCATTTCATATGCTCACAATAAACAGAAATGAATTAAAAAATTACGAATAAGAATAAAATAAATAAATAAGTAAAATAAAATAAGAAATATTATGATATCCTTATTATAATATTCATACCTACATACACGTCATACTACATACATGTCCAGACTAGATGCCAGGAGATTCTAGCACCTCTCATTCTGCCTTACCACTGATCTTGTTAGCCAGTGAAAGCTTAGTGAGGGCTCCACACACTCTCAGGACATAAGGGGAGAAGCTGACCATTGCCAACACTCCAATCGCTTAGTTATAAGAGATATTCGGCATCAACCTACGAGGTGGATTATTTTGGATGGTTGGAGTTAGATAGGGATTGTGCCATGGGATTAGGATGGTAAGCTTCTAGTGGAAGATTGAGAATTTAGGTGGAATTAGATCATAGACAAATGTGTTATTAAAATGAAGATGTTTAGTCATGATTTGTAACATAATAGAGAGCATTTAAAATTGCTCTGAGGTCTTTGAATTGAAAGGATTGAATATGCTTGATGTTCGACAATTTAGTCGTCCCGCACAGTTCAAGCCCGTAGGTCCAAATTGGCTCGACTTTTTCGTCCAATAGAAGCTAATGTGTTTTACCATTATTTAGTTAAGCTTGATAAATCATTGAGCTGAGTTGGGAAGTGATTTGGAATCTTCCATACAGCTCCCATGAACCATCTTATAATCATTTTTTTCAAACTTTGTTCAACTCTTATGAGGGTAAAACTTTTCTAAACGATGATGACCTTATATCGCACTTGGTTTAGTTTTTCGTGGATATGAAACAATTTCTACGCACTTTTCGGAGGATGTCAAAAGTTCATGAATAAATTTGACAACTTTTTACTTACTAAACTTTATTTTTTAGCTAAATGTAGAATTACCGCTCTTTAATTTCTTGATTAAATAAACCTATTGTATGCTTTAGATCTTCACATCTGAAATATTATTATTACAACGTTATATCATATTACAAAGTTATTATTCATTATTGAAAATTCATACATTTATTATTAACCTTACGGAAATCATTATAAAATTAAAATAATCATATTAGAATAACTAGAAAATCATTTATGATTCGTCTTAAAATAGTAGGTAGCGATGAGTAAGATGTTAAGGACAGAGAATATTTTGTGGTATAAAACCGAAAAATGATTGAATTATGTTTAATTTTATCCTCCTCTCCCTCATATGAAAGTAATGTAATTTTACTTAGCTGGAAAATCAACGTCAGCCGATGTTCTGAATAGCCGCTAACAAAAAATATTTCGGGGCAGATGCGCTACGGAAAGAAAAGGTTCCTAATTTTAATACAGTAAATACGTTTTTTTCTTTTATGTTTCCTCATCACATATCTACAAAATATGTTTTAGTATTTACCGTGATTGTTATTAAGTAACACTTGTGTATGGGAATTGCTGGGTAGAGGAGAGGGATAGAAATAAAACTAACTTCATTCTTTTAATGTAAGATTTTTTTCAATGTACGTTGCATGATAATTTTCGGTCTAAATTTTGGGCTTCATCAGGGCTAAGAAAAACTAGGTAACAACAATTATAAATAGTATAAAAGGAAAAACAAGAAGATAACGGTTATCATAAGATAAGGAATATAAGATGATACTTATTGTTATAAAATACACGATTACAATAATAATGATAAGGACGATTTTATCTGTACTTTTATTAAATATAGATATGTGATACAATATTTATTTGTTTTTATTAATTTACTTCTCATGATACCGTTGTATTCACAAGAATATATATACATTTTCATATGAACAGTTATCGTATTACAACTTCTGTTAGTTACCATATTTCATTTACATCATTAATTTTTTTCACGGTTCATATGATAGACCGTAATGCTGGCATAAAATAAAACATTTTTCCTCATTGGCTTGTTTAGCTGTACTGACCCCACTCCGCTATAGAGCTCCTGTTAAAACCATTTAAGGTAATGGGATTAAACAAATATTTTGATAGCATGTTTTACAGTTTATGGTCTCAATTATACAATTCATGTTTTCAATCACGTATCAAGCTTTCTCAATACGTATCCGTTAATAAAAGAAAACATTGTTCCTTATTAAAACCCTAGATTAAAAAAAAAAAGTTTTGAGTAGCAACCTCGTAGAATAAGAAATTTCTAAGATGCATATTCCTAAAAGGATTATGTCTGACTTTGAAATTTTACGAATGATGGAAATTTTTAATTCGGAAATAGATGATGAATAAATTGCGTGACTTTATACAGCGTTTTTTTCCTATTAAAAATGTTAATGCGACTAAAAAACTACAGAAAAAGCTGTAAGCTGAGCGAAAAAAGAAACGAGGAGGCCTGTGATTTAGTTAGCATCGGCTTTTGTCTCAACTTTGTCCTAGTCGCCACACTAATTGTTTTTATTATTTCTATTTTCTACGAAATTCTTATATTTTAATCATGATGGAGTTTTGTTGACCGTTGAGAAATTAGATGAGGAAGATGGTTGGGGGTGCGGTCATAATAATTATGACCGCACCCCCAACCATCTTCCTCATCTATATTTTAATCGGTTTCAGCTGTCGGAGTATTCGAATAATTTTATTCTCCACCACCTTTTTTTAAACGCCTGATTTTTTTTCAAGATAGCTTTGACTAATGCAATGCGTAACTAGAGTAAATACAACCTGGTTTCATTCATTTCCGGCATATTTCAAGAAGATATATTTCAGATGAAAATTTTCTTTATATAATTAAAAAAGAATTATTGTTTAAAGTCTCTAAATTTTTTTATTTATTTCACTGCTTAATTTTTTTTTTTTATTATCCAGAAACAATTTTTGAGAATAATATTACAATCTGCCCTAATTAGGACATTTTTAATAGTGATCAAGATCAACATTCATACTACCTTCACACTTATACAACACAATACTTTTATAAATTAATTATACAATAAAGAATCAATAAGAATATGTACAATAGTCACTCATACATATATACACTCCTCAAGCATACAACACTTGAGTGGAAAATCTAGCCAATACTTGAACTCCAATATACATGTTTACAAGAGGTCTCGAGGCCACTGACGTTTTATCTTTCTACGGGGATGGTAAGGGTGTGTGGAGCTGAAGAGTAGGGATTAAGCTAGAGGATCGGGGTGATGAATAAGGTTCTGATGGAATTCAGAGAATTGGGGTAAGGTCTAAAATAAATGGTATATTTAGTTCGTGGTGTAAGGCATGGTTGGTGACATAGTACGAAGCATTAACTACTGTTCGGTAGTAACCTGAATGCGTTTGATGTTAGAAAATTTGGCTGTCCCCCACAGTCAAAGTCTGTTGTAAGTCCAGATAGGTTTCAGGACTGTCTTGTATATTAACAATTGTTTTCAATAGAAATTGGAGATTTTCCGTTTAACAGTCTGTATAATTGACCAAATTGTCGGTTAAGCACCGCTCCAGTAGGGTATGTTTAGCAACCATTTACAAATTAAAAACTAAACATGCTCGAAATAAAATTGTGGAATATATCATCAGGATATCCATCCTAGGGTTTAATCACAAATACTCATATAGAAATTTTAGGCGATGAAAAGGTTGACCGTTCTGTTGCCATTTCCAAGTTAGACTATGTAGTGTAATTATTAAAGTAAATATGAAATCTTAACAAATAACAAAATAGACAGATTTTCGACTTATTTTTCTGAAATCTTGCCGAAATATTTTATAGGCACGTGTGTAAGTATTGAATGTGTATATAAATACATAATGGAGACAAATAAAAACAAACTAGCGATCAGATATGCCTACAATTTTCTATCAGTAGACCATAATCATTGCTATCTTCAGCACTGAGAACATCAGCACATAGAGCAACATCAAAATCGTAGTTAGTGCGAGATAGTGTATCGGTATTCCTACTACACTACTAAACATGCACATACGAGGGCTTTTGATCTAACCTAGTGTAAAGCCATGGTAAATCGCTTGTTACAAACGTAGAGCCGATCTGTTTGAACGGTTTAGAATGTAGTCTATAATTACCCTGTTTTTTTAAGGAGGTGATTGCTTAGGCTGCCCAACGAGAATATTGTTCAATGAATACTTTAATAATATAAGCTCAAAGTTGCAATATACGTGTGTATATAAAATATATATATATATATATATATATATATATATATATTATTATTATTATTTATTAATTCGTTTTTAGGGGAATCCCTATAGAAATGGAGCCGGCCGTCGTTGCACAATTAACCAAACATATCGCAAGCACACATCAAAAACTTAGTAAATTATTTTACAAAATAAAATTATATATGTATATAATAAAAACATGCATTATAGGCTTATAGTAACAAAAAATATAACCACAATGTTTTTTCTTATTTATGTATAAAAATAATTAAAGTAAACAACGACAATAAAAAGGCTGTAAGTTTCATTCCTACTGAATATCCTACCAATGGCTTTATGACGCAACATGTTTAGACCTTATTTTTAGATTCCTCGCTACAAAAGCATGCAAAAATTTAAAATCTATTGCCAGAGATTCCGCTAGAACCTCATAAAAGGCTCTCAGAGAAATATTACTTAATACGTGCATGTAGCGAACTCTGGGCCTTCAGATTCATACACTACGGCCCACCAGCATCATGACAATAATTTATCATTTATATGAGCAACGTAATCAGTCAAAACGTTGCGGGACCTCTGACCATCCTTTAATCCATTAGGACAAGAAATCTGAGTTGGTACGGACATGTTACAAGGATGCCAGACTAACGCTGTCTGAGAGAAATAGGGGCGGCTGGAAAAGAAATGACAGGGCAGAGATCAAATCTTTGGCTTATTAGGGTACGATATATGATTGACCTTGTTGCAATAAAGTCGTTCGGCAGATTCTCTTGAGACTCATCCTACTTCTGTAAAGTGGTTCCCAAAAACCTTGCGACTGTGCGAAATCGTATCCTTGCAGAGGTGTAAGACTGAAAAAGCTATGGCTCTTACTACGTACTGAATTCAAAGAGTTTAATAATTTCCTACCAAAAGTTAAAAACAACTACTATAATTATTTTTTCAGCATTGGTCAGAAGATTCAACTAAACCAAATTATTCATCAAATATAGTGAAACCAAATAATATCCAACTATAATTGATATTGACTTTCTTGGAAAGTGGCTTTCAACTGACCAACTATTTGATATTCTCTTCAAATTAAAGTGAGGAGTGGTGGGTATGAGCTATCATAATTTCCAAGTTGGATCTGCTTCAGTTGTCGTCCTATTACGGAGTAGTTATAGCAATGTTCAACTCTGGATCATGGAGTTGTTGGCTATATTGCCACTTCCATCTCCAGTATGCAAATGTACGATCGCTGCTGATGATGAGTGTTGTCACCTAGTTATGCATCAGTTCATAGACCCAGAAAACTCTATTAATGCTCTAATCGTAATGAAAATATCTATTCGGATTAAAATGAAAAATATCTCTTGGTTTAAGAATATATTTTCTATGCAGGGTTTTTCTAAAGGTTATAATTTATAAAATAAATGACAATGTTGCCTAGAAATTAAATAGAAAATACTGGAATTTTATATATTTTTTGTTTTTACTAGCTTATAAATGGAATATATACTAAATGAACGTATTGTTATGGAAAAAAAAAATCAAATACGTATGTAGTTCCTTAAAACACGGTTTATTGCCCCTTAGTCCAAAAGACTAAGTCCCGAAAAAAAATTCTTTGTTTTCCTAAAAGTCTTTCCTCTAACGTATCTCTTTTTATTTCAAATAACTAACAAATTTTAGTTCGTTTGTTTGATTTTTATTAAGGGCGCGAAACTGCTGGGTCATCAGCATATAACAAATTCTAGTTGTTATCATTAGTAAAAATGGAAGAATTTGATGATCAACTAAAATAGAAAAGAGAAGAAATCGTTATCAAAGTTCACAACATTATTTACCCCAGATCGAAAATACCGCTTCCTATGTTCTTCGTTGACCAAAAAAAATAAAAAATATAACTGATATAAAATATTCCCATTGCAATATTTATGTCACACACGAAGTTAATGAACCTGGGTACAATATTCCAATGCAAGAGGTGTCAAGCACGGTGTGTAAATTGTGCAGGCCCACATCTCTCAAATAGTGGTATGTAGGGAGGGGTGCGATAGTCCTTGTTGAGTTGAAGCAATTGAGGCCACGTTGTAGCAAACACGGCGAGAAGTCCAAGATTTTATGAAGGAGCAGAGCAAGTGGTAGAAGATGAAGACCAACAGAAAGCCAATATTTTCGTAAAGTATCTTGAATCGACTCTTCGACAAACGCAACCTGACTTAACACTAACTCCGCAATCACACAATGTACCAACATTCCCAACATCTTCGAATATTATTCCGATAACAGATCCCACATCTTTACACAATGCTGTTCTCCATAGCACCCAATTTATAAATGTTGTTAGTCCCCTTACCTCACTTCTCACCAACCTAATGCAATATCTCTTGCCCTTCGGCATGAAAGCATTAAAAATTCCATACTTCAAATGAATACTTGAAAATTCAAGGATGCAAATGAATTTAAAGTAAGGTAGTGAATCAATCAGATTTTTAAAATATTTTTTTAAACCTCTCAATGGTTTAGATTTGATTGAAAATAGTTTTTCGCCTGCAAAAAAATAAAACTGATTCTTAAACGGCTATTTTCCGTATTGTGCCCTAATCAGAATATAAAAAACCAATAACTGACGACCAAGGTAAAAAGTAATTAATAAATGTGTTTAATTTTTAACTTTCATATATATAGAAACCAGCTTTCTGTGTAACCAATCCAATTTCCAGAAGTCTGTTGAAACCCTGGATTCAATTCTAATCAAAGTCTTTGTTAGCACGGTAAATTATTCACGTATCATGAAAAGATCCACGGGGAAAAAAAAAAGCTTTTAGCAAAATACTTTTGTCTTTTCCTCTCTTACTCTGCCTATATAATATTTAATAGTATTGAATTGAGGCAACGATATTGGGTTGAACTCCACTTCTCCACTTAAATTAAAATTGTTTCCTATAATTGATAGGGAGTGAATTTTTATTTCAGAGGTAAAATACAATAAAAACGTATTTACTGTGTTTCCTATTTTTTAGGAATTGTATAAGTCAATATTAAAAATATATACTAATCAGATTGTTTTTTTATTTATTTTTTTTGTAACTTCTTTATTTAAATCAAAATACAGACTTTTTACAGTGAAAGTATAAGTCACTATCCAACTAAGGCGAGCCCGTGTGTGGTAAAGGAGTTCACCTGCGGAAATTCAATAAAAGTACAATAACAAACAGTAACACAGTACACAGTAAGAAACAATACAATACTTAAATAACATTACAAAATATAATACAAATTTTTATGAAGAAAACATTAACACACTACACAGTAAGTAAGAAACAATATAAAATACAATTATAAAGAAATAGTGACACACAGTAAGAAACAATATAGTACTTAAGATGGAATATAAAAATACAATTATAAAGAAACAGTAACACAGTACACTGTTAGAAGCAGTAATTGGCTAAGTCAAAAAGCTATAAGGAATACTAATACATATATACAAGAATTATAATTAATGCATGGAAATGCAAAATTGCATTATATAATACCTAATTAATACAAAAAAAATAATAAGAAACAATAAAACAGCACTAATTTTCTAATCTTCCCGACTAGCTCATCCCGTCTAAAATGCAGCTCCTTCATAATTGAGATTATTTATCCTTAAACATTAGCTGATTTTTCATTCTCTTCAATTTAATAATTTCTTCCATGGAAAAAAAAAAAAATACAATCGGTTGATTGATGTGCTGTTATAATACTACTAAATTATTTGGTGGATAAAACTCAAAGGGAAAAAAGATTTTAGGGATTCTTCTGCGTTGAATTTATCGTCGAGCATAACTCAACTCTCCATTTCTTCTAGACCTGTTATTCAGACAAATAATCCATCTTGGAAAAGAAGAGACAGATATAAACATCTTGCAAGAGACCGGTTCTAAAGAACCCTGAGAAAAAGACTTGAACTGTTTACGTTCTTTAAGGTTCCTTCGGGTTAATTGTATTCTAATTACCCGCGGCTGCGGAGCAGAGATCGTGCATAAACAGACTTGTTTCCTTTAACAACATTCCCGAGTGTCTCCAACCAAAAATTCTACTCATTAAACCACAAGTTCCCTTTTTAAAGCATTTTAGAAGTGATAATTAACTTAGTTAAATTTTCTTCTGGATGTTAAAATAGCGTTTCTATAAATTAGTGGGCGCCCACACATTGCAAATATGATTTCCTTTTCTTTTGTCATTCATTTATTATTGTAGTTGAAAGTTTTATTTAAAGATGTATCATAACGTGTAAATTAATTGCTCCAATTAAAGTACACGAAAATTCTTTCTTTCTATTCATTTATACAATTATACTTTACACCATTAATTATAAAAAGATCTATTAAGCCATAGCTTTAAAGAAATGTAATGTCCAACAGTAATATAATTTACCTCGCAGACCTGATGATGTTCTATATCGCTGGCGGGTGGTGTATGATTAAAATATAATGTATATTAATGTTAGATTACTAGAGGGTTTCTTTAATTAAACTTAGCGATAAATATGAAATATTATCAATTATTTTCATGCATTAATATGAAACAATATCTTTTACTACGACATAGTCTATATAAGGGTTCCAACTTTTTAACATTTTCTGTATATCATTTCTTCTAACCTAAATAAAAGTACAAAAAAAAATATATATTTTTTTTAAACAGCTTATGGAGGTTCTTGGGCTCAGTACATATAGGGATCCGTACTGTTTCTAGACCAACAGCTGTGCAATGAAGTGGTTGGACCTTGATCAGGCTCAGCCGCCAGGTTTTTTCCCCAATATTGGGTGGCTGGGTCTGCCCCTCCATACCCTAGGCCCGCCACCCGGCTGAATTAACAGAATAAATAATATTCTGCTACAGCCGGATTCCGAACCCAGGACCCGGAGAACAGTAGACTAGTGCTATATCCAATAGACCACGCCGTTCCCACAAAATAAATAAATAGTACAAACCTGATAAAAACTCTTTAACAGTTTATTGCGAGGGTTGATTGTAAGCTTTATTTTGAGACGTGTTTTTGGCCGTCCTGTATATATGTCAAACTTAAGTCCAAATTACTGAAGTAAGTGTTCAATTTATATATATATATATATATTTAAACATATTTATTGATATCCACTACTGTATTTTAAAAAAATACATCAAGTAAATGTGATGGTTATATAGAAAATGGTCATGAAATACATGTAGAGCCACTACCCAGTGGCAGCACTCTAAAAATATTCTAAACTAGAAGGTCTCGTGGCCATCTTCTTTTAATTTATATTTAAGTCTTAATATTGAACGTTTTAGAGTAGTGATTATAAAAATTTAATATTTTATTTAGTGTTATCAGTCTGCTCTTAATGTGCGGGGGGCCCTATTTCATTCTTCTGTCGAATGTCAAGCTGAGATATCTTATTGTGTCTGTCTGTGGACTTTGGGTACTGTCAAGATATACTTGTGGTGTGAAAGTAGTATGTAGTAGTCAAGTAGAATTTTCCAAAGTTTACACCAATAGTGAAACTGTGTTAGATGGTGTAATGTCTGTGAGGCGTGCGCAGGATTGAGATGTTTTGTTCTGATAGTTGTCGGACTAACTAGACTGGTCTTATTGTTGAGATTTTTCTATCATGGCAGACAGAGAAAAGTCTATCGTGAAGAAAATGCTAAATTAACTTAATTATTTTACTTTTTTTTTGTAACTGTCAGCTAACTATTATGATAAATTATAATAACTATTAACTATTTTAACTATTAGCTTCTTTCAAGTTGTCCCAAGATTAAAAATTTCGACTTGAGAAAAAAAATTGCAAATATTTTATCATCCTGTACTATGCAATTTTCTAAGGAGAAAGAAGAAAAGTCTATTTTCTCCAATATTCAAGTATTTCTCATATCCTTAGAACTTAAGCCCTACCTTTTCTAAACCTAGTATAAAATTATTAGGAACTACTCATTTTTATTAGATTATTCAATGGTATGGATATTAAATGTTTTTTACAACTTCAGCAGTCGATTGATTAATAAGCATTTTATATCGACATTGAATCGTTTGCTGTACCATTGTATTTAACTTTTTTTTTCTTTCATATTCGTCTGTGGGAAAATATTTGGTCAGTTATTGATAGCTTCCACGTGAACCCAACTTGATTGCCTCCTGTAATTCCCCGCGTAGTCCGAACTTTTATTAAATCCTATGTCAGAGTAGGAAATTTATCTGAACATAGACTATAAAATGTAGTACATTTCCTCCTATCATACTTTATTTAATATAACACAACAAACCACCACAATAACCGGATATTAGAACTACAGTAACAATACTAAAGAATACTTCAATTTTAGAAATTAAAATAAACCCATTCATCAACTTATAACCGACGTTTAGTGATTATTATAATGAAAAACAGTGGACATTCACATCCTGTTCTTAAGAACAATAAGATATATTATTTTTAAAGACTTAAGGTATGTTATCGTCGTAAATACAAAAGCTCTATTGTCGTTTTTTATCAATAAATGGTTGATGACAGAATTTAAATAATAAAAAAAATCAATAATATACTATTTGAAACATTATTTTCTTATATTTCGTATGATGAACTCCGGTTTGGATTGCTTACAGAAAGATAATATGACCGTTAAGGTATATAAAGAAGTTGGGAATAAAAATGGTTCCTGATTCTGCAAACATTACTTTTAATCAGGAAAATATTTGATAAGGAATAAGAAAGTTTTTAGTTTTACCTCGTGTCCGGAATATTTTTTTTCTTCATTATTAATGATGATAGAGTTTTCACAAAAGAAAAAAATCAGTGAACGTTTAATTATCTCGCTAAAATATGCATCACAAAGTAAACATACCCTGTAATTAAAATGTTTTGCATAATAAATATGTATTCTGTATATGATAATAAATAATCTACTTCAGGCAACACATGACTTTCACTTACCTTGACTGTTAAAAAATCAATTCAAGAGCTATTAAATAAAGTTAGAATGAGAAAAAAAAATTGAAGAACTATATTCAGATTTGTCGAAAACATATTTTAGATTAAATAATATTACAATATAATATTAGTATGTACAATAATGAATTAATTGTATACCCTATTCGTTACTTTACATTTCCTACCACAAAAATTTCATATAAGATAACTTTTTTTCTGAAATCTTTACCTTTCCAATGGTTTATCATACTTTTTTATTAGTATTCTTATGTTTTGGGGAAAATCGTAAAAAAGTGCAAATGCATGGCATCAGGTAGCTCGTCTGGTTTGCCGATTTCGGTGAAAAGGTTGGTATAAGATCTAAGGAACATTATGAAATATCAGTTTAGTACGACCTTTCACTTTCGTGTTGGACTTACCACAAACATAGACCCATTCTGCGGTGATAGTCATTTGGACTCAGGGGGCTCTAAAGTCGCGTATTTCCGGTGAAAACTTCAATTCGAAAATTTTCTGGATTGCAACACTTTCCGTTATAAATATGTCATATATAAGTAAGACAAAAAAAAATTCGGTGCGGGATCATGCAACATAGTTTACTAAAGATTTAGTTGCTAAAGTAATAAATAAATCATAAACATTTTCATAGACATTCTATTATATAGAAAAATAATACAGTAGGAATCATTAATTACAACATTAACTTAAGGTAATTTATTCCTCATGTTCCTAGGTTTAACAAATTCACATGATTTTTTTTTTCACGTCCAACTGTATAATAGCTGTAACTATAACAATATCGTACAACAAAAACCGAATCATGTAGATAATTTTAAATGATATGAATTTATTTTTATACCATGTCCGCTATGGATTGCTAGCTAGGTATGCTTGTGTAAAAGAGCAACCTAATGTATTTGGACAACATTCCAAATAAATAAATATTTTTTATTACTTAATTATATGTTAGACTTAATGAGAATAAAATTTATCTGATATTAACGACTATTTATTTTATCACCGATATAACGAGTTTACTGTGAAACAGTATGTCGATTTAGTGGAAAAAAATCCTGTACTTTTTACTTTCACTTACTATATATAGTAAGGGGAAGTATTGCGATCGTGAAAATTTTCGAATTCCAGTTTTCAAAGGAAATACACGTTTTAGGGTCCCCTAAGTCCAAATAACCAAAAATGTCTGTGTGTGTGTGTGTGGTAACTCCCGGGCGGAAACGGTAAGTCCTATGAAACTGAAATTTCATATTTATGACAACTATACGCCCGAGACGTGACAAAACGTTTTTCATCAAAATGAGCTTACCAGAAGAGGCACTTTATACTATGCATTTTGCACCTTTTTTCAATTTTCTCGAGAACGGTTCCGACGATTTTGATTAAACTCGCTATATCGATGTAAAATTTAATGGGCTTTAATATCATGTAGGTTTTATTTGGATAAAAATGGTCTGACAGGGCTTAAATGCCGATATTTTAAATTTTCTTTCCCTAAAGTACCTTTAATTTTGTAGATTCAATAATAATAACTAGATTATCTTGTTAACGCTGATGAAAAACAGGTAAATACATAAATTGAATAAATTCGATACCCAACTAAAGGAGAAAACAGAAAAAATATTTTTTTAATGCAATTTTTCGTTTTTGAACATAAGAGCAGTAATATACGTGTATGATATACCGTTGGAAAGCTAATGATTTTAGAAAAAATATCATCTCATACATAAGCTTTTAGAAGTTAATGGAGAGTGATGAAAAGAAGATAAAACTAACTGATTATTTAAGATAATAATATAATAGATTTTTTAATAAAACACATGTTTCTGTATAAATTCAATTTGATTAATTCATTAATAAGAGGATCGCCATGGTGACCGTGTTGTTATAAGCATGTGCTCTCATTGTCTCTAGTGGAAATGTGATTTATTCATTTTTATAAACTGTTTTGAAGAGTGATTATTAGCTCAAAAGGACAAGATATTAGTCTAGTTTAGAAGGTATAGTAAGTTAAAGGATTTATATTTAAGTAACAACTAACAAAGTGAAAAAACATGTGAAGTGTGTAAGGTTAGTTTTTTTTTAACCATTAGTTTATTTAATTTAATAAGTTTAAAACTATTAAAAGCATTGTGTGTCTGAGTAAATATTGCTCAAAACATTGTGTTTCGTGCGATCCGGTAACTAAATAGACGCAAAGGGAGCAATGGCGTCTGAAAATGTAACAAATATGGACCTACAAGAGGCAGGCTCTTCAACTATGTCAGAAGAAAATAACGAGTGGGAGGTGATTACAGGACGAAAAAGACCATCATCGTCAGCGGATCCCAGGCTATACATAAAAAAATCAAATAACATAGAAACCAGGAATAGATTTGACCCTCTTTTAAATATGACTCCAGGAGAATCCGAGAAACAATCAAACCCAATAGAAAATAACAAAGTTAAGCCACCACCCATATTCCTAAAAGGAATACAGAATATCGAGGCATTGATTGCGTTTTTGAAAAAAGAAATAGGTTCTAGTTACTTTAGTATCAAATCAACAGCCAGAAATTTAATAGTATACCCAGCCACCCCAGACTCCTACAGAACAGCTGTTCGCTGCTTAAAAAAAGTAAACGCCGACTATCACACGTATCAACTGTCGGAAGATAAAAACCCAAGAGTAGTTATTAAAGGACTTCACCCATCTACACCAACATCAATAATAAGTGAAGAACTGAAAGCCAAGGGCTATGAAGCTGTGAACGTTACGAATGCTATCTCAGCCAGAACCAAACAACAACTCCAAATGTTCTTTGTCGACATTTCCAAAAATACGTTCAATGAGAAAATATTTTAATTGAACTACGTTTATTATACGAGGATAAAAGTAGAAGAAATTCGAAAAAAGAGAGAAATACCTCAGTGCTTCAGATGCCAGGGATTTGCCCACACAAAATCGTACTGTAATCACCAACCACGCTGCGTACGATGCGGAGAGGCCCATGAAAGCGCTGCATGCGTCAAAACTAGGGAGACGCCGGCCAAATGCGCTAACTGCGGAGGGGCACACCCCGCCAATTACAGAGGATGCCAGGTCCTCAAGAACCTGCGAACTCAGAGGACCCAGAGTTACCGCCCTACACCGGTGGCTGTCCAACCTCCTCCGGATCTAGAAAATTTTCCAGCCCTGCCGAACGGCCTTCAACAACATCAGCCCCTGGAACCTGTCGGTGTTAATCCCAGAATGGAGCGCCCAAACTGCCCTCGGCCCAACGTGGAAGCTCAGCCTCAGCCGCATCTAAGACCAGGTATGAGGGAAGACAGTAGTCAGTTGGTACCACCAGCTGGACCTGAACCTTATTTACAATCCAACATACTAAATAATTTAAATGCCCTCATTCAGCCCCTTTACAGCCTAATTAGCCAATTATCGTACTTAACACAAGCATTAGCAGCAAATTATGGACATTAGTACTCTAACTGTTGGCTCCCTGTCAATCCTCCTTTGGAATACTAACGGACTACTTCGACATAAGACTGAATTGGAAATTTATCTTCATAAAAAACGTATCGACATTGTACTTTTGACAGAAACTCATCTCACATCACGCAACAAACTTTCTATACCTAACTATAATTTATACAGAACAGACCATCCCGACAATACTGCTCACGGAGGGACAGCTATATTAATAAAATCGACACTAAAACATTACCCTATACACGTAGACTCAACGGCTCAGATACAAATAACAGGAATACAGTTACAGACTAAATACAAAAACATAACACTAGCTTCTATTTACTGTCCCCCCAAATATATCATTACCGATCAAATGTTTATTGATTTATTTAACTCGTTTGGTAGAACATTCCTGGCAGGGGGGGACTTTAATGCAAAACACAAAACTTGGGTTCTCGTTTGTGCACACCAAGGGGCAGAAAACTCAAATCTGCTATTGACCACTTATCATTGAACGTATTTTCTCCTGACAAACCGACTTACTTACCAAATTCTTGTCACAAAAAACCTGACGTACTTGACATATTTGTAGCCAAAGATTTAACGACTCTACCGATTTCAGTTACAACTGAAACAGACCTTGGCTCAGATCATTTACCGGTGAACCTGATGTTGGGGGTGGAGAAATTCTTTGCGGAAAGAAGACAGTCGCTTACCTACGGAATCGTAGATTGGGATCTATTCAATAAGCATATTAATGCCCAGCTCACTGTCCCTAAAGCACTAAAAACTGAAAAAGACTTAGAAGATGCAGTTGAACTCTTCACTTCGACCGTTCAAGAAGCTGCATGGTCCTCACAACAAATAAGGAGAAGACCAGGAATAACTTCGCCATCCTACCCTCAATATATCAGGGACCTAATCCGAGCCAAGAGACGATCACGCAAACAATGGCAAACTAACAGACTTCCTTCAGACAGACGAATCTTCAACAAACTTAACAATGAACTTAAAACAGAAATACGAAAATTTAAACAAACTAACTTTGACAAATATCTGGAAAACCTGACAACCGACGACAACAGCCTTTGGCGACATACCAAACGAATTCTGAAACAACGTGAAGTTTCTGCCCCATTGAGAAACGATGATGGTTCTTGGGCCGTGTCGGATAAAGACAAATCTGAAATCTTCGCTGACTATCTTTCAAGTGTTTTTCAACCTCACACAGACTTAACAGACATACAACACGAAAAATTATGTACAGAAATTCTTGGACTCTCCTCTTCCCATGTCTCTTCCACCGAAATCCTTTACTCCTTCCGAGGTATCTAGACAGATTATGAAAATGCCGAAAAGAAAGACTCCTGGTTACGACCTTATCACTGCTGAGGTGCTTCAAAAAATCCCCAGAAAAGCTTTAGTATTTCTCACTACATTATACAATGCTATACTCAGGACGACCAAATTCCCCATTCAATGGAAATATTCTACGATTTCAATGATACATAAACCTAACAAAGACAAACACAGACCTGATTCCTACAGACCAATTAGCCTTCTGCCAGTATGCTCAAAAATATTTGAAAAATTATTGTACGGACGCATTATTAACATACTGACTGACCACAACATATTACCAGACCATCAATTCGGATTTCGCTCTTTTCACTCCACAACACAACAGCTACACAGAGTAACGGACTTTATTTCCACTTCACTTGAACTAAAACAATACGCTTCTGGGGCATTTTTGGATGTTACTCAAGCTTTTGATAGGGTGTGGCACCAGGGTCTTCTTTTTAAACTAAAACCCATACTTCCTAGCACTTATTATCTAGTTTTACAATCTTTTCTCTATGACCGCTTCTTTTCTGTCCGACAGGGTTCTGATACCTCATCAGTCAAGCCAGTCTCTGCCGGAGTTCCCCAAGGTTCTATCCTGGCCCCTCTTCTGTACTTAATATACACATATGACTTACCGACAAACGAAAACATCCTAACTGCGACATATGCCGACGACACTGCAATTATTACTAAAAACACAGACCCTACACAGGCCAGTATGACTTTACAACATCACTTAGACAATGTACAAAACTGGTGTAGGAAATGGAAATTAAAGATTAACCACGACAAATCACTACATGTTACATTTACACTTAGACATGGAACCTGCCCTCCAGTTTACATAGACAATCACCAGATACCACAATCAAACACAGTAACGTACTTAGGACTTATTTTTGACAAAAGGTTGACATGGGGCCCACACGTTAAGACTAAACGTAAAACTCTAAATTTTCGACTGAGACTATTGTATTCGATACTTCATAGACATTCTAAATTACCCATCAGACAGAAACTTAACGTATACACTTATTTATTAAAACCAATATGGACTTACGCTTGCCAAATATATGGACCTGCTAAAAAGACACACATACGAAAAATACAAACATTTCAATCGCAATTTTTAAGACTGGCAACGAACTCACCACTATATGTTTCAAACGACACCCTTCATACTGACTTACGTATTCCTACTATAACAAACCACATTCGATCGACTTACAAACGATTTCATGACAAACTAAATGGACACATAAACAAACTTGTACAAAACATGGCTACAACTGACTTACCATCCATAACTCGGCGTAGGCTGAAAAGGAGTTGGATGAGGGACCTCCTGACCTGAAAATATAGTTGTGCTTAATGCCAGGAGGATGCACCACTGGGTGCTGTCTCCCTCATGCCTGCCCACGCCATGTTTCCCTAGATTTTAGCACATTTGCTTATTGTAATATTTTTTACAGGGGTAAATAAAATGATAAGTGAAAAAAAAAAAAAAAAATTCATTAATAATTTCACGTATTTTTATCTCTAACTGTATTTGAAAATTCTTTCATTGATTTTAAAAATGGAGGTAAGTGAAAGTCGTGTGTTGCCCGTACCAGATTTTTTTACCTATGATGTAATCATAGTTGAAAACAATCTATGAAATGTATATCCATAATTTAAAAATCTGGTGCGCGCAGCACACGACTTTCACTTACCTCCGTTGTTAAAATCAATTTTAGAAGTTTTAAATACAGTTAGAGATTAAAATAAATTGTTAAAGAAAAAATTAAATTAAGTTTGAATAGAAACATGTGTTTTGTTAAATAATTAATTATATTATTATATACGACAATCAGTTTGTTTTATCAGCTTTTCATCACCATCCGTTAACATTTAGAATTTAGCGTATATAATAGTATTTTTTCTAAAATCTTTAACTTTCCAACGGTATATTATACATCTATATTTCTGTTATAATGTTCAAAAAAACAAGAATTGCATACAAAAAATATGTTTGCACTTTTCTCCTTTAGTTGTTTATATTACTGTATGAATGTGTACTACATCACTATTACTACTGTTCATTATGTAACAAATTGTAATATTTCTCAATAAATAATAATAAAAAAAAAAAAAAAGTTGTTTATCAACTTCACCTTGAAACACACACACAGACCATTTTTCGGGACTTGGTTATTTGGGCTTGGGGGACCTTAAAACGTGTAATTCCACCAAAAACTGGCATTCGAAAACTTTCACGATCGCAATACTTTGCTTTAGTATATAGTTCATATATGGGTAAGTTAAAGTAAAAATATATTTATGAGGTATTTAAGACAGATGATTAGTTTTAGAAATGCTGTTTAAGCATATGGTTAAATACATTAATTATACTAGTATATTACTGTAAGGGTTAGGAAAATAATTATAATTAAATATGATATAAATTATTATTAAATTGTTTTAATAATTATATTTTTTTACAGACATATTTAAGTTTTTTTTATTAAAATCAATATCTCAGTGCGGAGGTAAAATAAACGTTCCACCAAAATCCAACAATTGAGCTAAGGCCGTTTAACCGCGTTGGGAGAAAATAAAAGTCCATCTAAAACACATCGCGACTTATTGGCTTTAATACCAGTTTACATTTCACCATCTTTTACGGGCCAATCAAAAGGCTTTTAAAAAAGAGGCCGTTTTGATAAAAAATAAACAGGCTTTGAATATCAAATGTATTTTCCATGTCATCGCTACTTCTTGTTTTTATATGATAATTCTTCCTGATGATTTTTTTTATGCTACCGAAGAGAAAATTAATACGGAATTTCTTTTGCTCGTACGTTATTATGCGTTATTGTTCATTCATTTTCTTTTTTCTTTATATAATTTCAGTACAATCACCTTAATTAATTAATTTTTTTTTTTCTCTCTGTATACATAAGTGAAGGTAATATGTATTCAGTTTATTTAGATTGTGTGAATAAGATTTCTTATAACTGTTTCTACTGTCCTTATGGGACAGAATATACTAAATTAATATATTTATAATATTATTTATTAAAGTCTTTAAGAATATTTATAACTATGGCTTATATGCTGCGCCCCCAACATTAATTCAATGAAAATCAAATTTTTTTTTAGTTTATATTGGTACTTTGCATTAAAGTATGCTTAGAACTAGTGTTGTGTCCTGTCACCAATCGTGCTTCTTTTAAAAAATAAATATTTTTCTTAGGCAGGACAAATAATATTTTTAAAAAAATAGGTCATGGTGATGATTAGAGAAATAAGTAACATTTGCATCTCCGAAGCTGTTAGATCAGCTATTTTACCGTTTGTTATGAAGTAATGTGTTACTCGGTCGGAAGAAAAACTATTACTTCTAATCAAAAATTAAGCAGTTAACCTGTTTCTCGCATCTTGCGAAGAAAAGTTACAACCGTATTTAGAAGTTTCTAAGTTCTTACTTGCAACAAATATGATTCTAATTTATTTTTCAAGTACGATCATAAATTGTCATTCTATATAAAATAACATCAGATTTATTCGAAAATACGCCAGTTTCGTATACCAACAATTTTTAACAGTTGAATCCTTAGAATAAAAGGTTTTTTACTTACAATTTTCCAATATAAGTTTTAGATTAGCTGCTTTTTAGTATAGTTCTCTTATTTGCCTAACTTAAGAGTAGAGTTTTTCAATTAAAGTAGATAAATTTTTTTTTTTTAAACTTTATGGAACTTCCTAAAACATTGAATAAACTTCAAATATCAGAATTATGATACAAAGGAGATTATACTTTGTAAAAATAAAAGGAAAGATAACATGATTTTCTGACCGGCGAAACTCAATCCATTTTAAAAGTTATCCTTCAAATGAATAGCTTAATGAAAGATTAGACCCAACTGAAACTTAAGAAAATGGATTTCTTTAGAGCCTTATAAACTTTACGAAAAATTAAAAGAAAAACATTTAGTTAAACAATGAAATTGAATTTATAAAATTTTTCCCTTCTTTTTAAAAGAGTTCATAACTGCTTTAGAATAAAAAAAAAAATTAATGTACGCAACAAAGTTCAGTCTTTTGACAGCTTGTATTCAAAAGTAGATTTTAAAACACTTTATTTATATATCAGATTATCTCAAACATAACTTATTTTTTAATGACCTTACTTTTATATCTTTTCAATCTAGAAGATAATTAAAACAACTCGATATATCTAATTATAAGCTTGATCAATCCAACTAATATGAAATAAACTTACAATAGTAGGCTTTTTTATTATTATTTTAGAATAGAAAATTTAAAAGAATGGCTTTAAATATTCTGTGTTAATTATTATTGTATTATTCTTGCCTTTTAAATATAATTGTATGCTCATCCAAACTTAAGATTATAGAAGAAGAGAGAAGTTGAGCTAGAGACTACATCATCTGTATGAAGGATTTCGAAAACACAATAAGTGGCAACATCCATCTAAGTTAAATATGGGGAATACAACTGTCCATTTAAGTTTGGATAGCTTTCGAGGGAGACAAGTTATTTCAACAGTGGTTTCTTATGTCCTCAAACATTTGTAAACAGCTCATTATACCCACAAGGTATATTAGGTATTTGAAGATAAAGTTCCCTTCTCATATTCGCCTTTTTGAATATTGTTAGGTGTATGCGTACATTTAAATAGCTTTCTTCTTGTTTGCTGAAACTCACGATTGATCGAGTCAAATAGAAAACAAATTTTCTAAACTTGAACATGCTGATGTAAGCAGACAGGAATTTACATAATTACAATAAGTTGTGTTTTTTTTTTTTATTCATATCAAAGATTTATTGTACTTAAATCATTAAACAATTAAAAATTAACGAAATTAAATAAATATTCCAAACAATAACCTTCAAAAAATAAATTTGAGGCTTTTTAAGGACCGAAGTTTTAAATATTTAATTAATATACCATGATTTCTAGTGTATCATTAACTAATTGTCTAGTTTTGAAGACGTTTTTCTATTTAAATTTTATTTGTACTGGACAATTGCTTACTCCGTCAATATAAAATTCGTTATGCGTTGACGATTTTACGAAGGATTTTGGATTGTAAGCATTGGATGCGGGAAGAATGTGATGGTTTAGTAGAGCCACATAGCTCTACTCCGTAAGTCCAGATTGGTCTTGTAATAGTCATGTAGATGAGCCGTTTGTAGTTAAGAGAAAGGATTAATTTTGTCTAGTAAGTGTTGAAGTAGCCTACAACGGAGAGCAATCATCTTTTGAACTAAAAAACAAAACATTCTTGCACCATCAACATCAATTATATTTTTATCTACAACAATCAGTTAGATTTATCGATAAACTTCCCGATTAACTTCCCCATTAACCTCTAAAATTCCGTGTATTAGATAATATTTTTTTCTAAAATCTGTAGCTATCCAACAGTATATAATTGTGTTCAAAAACAAAAATTTCATAAAAAAATATGTTTGCACTTATCTATTTTAGTTGTTTTCAAATTAGCTCAGCATTTAGCCGCGTTTTATCAGGCCTTATAAAATGATATAGGTAATTCTTCTGAATCTATAAGATCAAAGATACTTTAGAGGAAGAAAAATTAAAATATTAGTATTTAAGCCCTGTCAGACTACTTATACTATAAGAATGAAACTTTGTTGTTATCATACTTACAATAGCTGCAGTTATCTGATCTTATGTTTTTTCCTAACTTGGCATTAGGGAAATACTAAATTTTCACATTAAATCTCTACAAATCGTTGATACTTGGAAACCAAATCCTTGGATTATTTATAAAACCATTTTCTATGAATAAAGTTTAGTATTAATCTAAAAATATTATAAAGCTGAAGAGTTTGTTTGTTTGAACCTCGCTAAAAACCTCGAATCTACTAGTTCGAGTTGAAAAATGTTTGTATTGGATAGTCCATTTATCGAGGAAGGTTTTGGGCTATACGAGACATATAACATCACGCTGCGACTAGTAGGAGTGAAAATATGGGAAAAACGGGGAAAACTAACCTCCCATCCCAATGAATCCTAATGATTTACTTTTTAATTTTAAAATAATTCAATTTCCCGTTGTTATCTTTTGCTGTAATAATAAATCACAGGGGCTAACATTTAAACACATAGGAATCGACTTACGTCAAGACTGCTTTTCACCTCGCATTGTCAAGATCGGGTTGCGGAGAAAATGAGTATGTTCTGCCACAAGAAAATAAAACTAAAAATATCATTTAAGCAGAAGTACTTTAAAATATATTAAAAACTTCTTAATCGCGATAAGAATGACAGAAATTGAAGCAGACGAAGTCGGGGACAACAGCTAGTTAAAACATATAAACGAAATTGATTGATTTCAAATAAAAGACAATAATCAGAAATATGAATAATTGTAGTTTAGAAAATGAAACTTGTACCAATGGAAGTATTTAAACCAACACTTGATGGTTTATAACCAGTTACTTTTACTCCAAATTTCAAAGATCTAAACTCAATTACGTCATTATGACATTGAAATACACAGCGCTTACTACGGGACATTTACCTTACTGTAATTACATAGGTCTTCGGTCCTGTCCTCATGACAACCTAGAAGGGGTGGCTAGGTTACACAATTAGTCTGTCACAGTAGGTGGTCTTGGTAGTTTCTAATATATGCAATGGGCTATTGTCAGCTTCTGCTCTTAATATCATAACTATAATTTAGTTTCACGTACTTCTTTCTGATGCATTGCTTTTATATCTCATGAATCATGAAATCAGTTAGAAACATTTTCATCATGTTTGATAAATTTTGACATATGCAGCTCAATGATATCCTAAACATTAAAGGTATTCTTGGATCTTGCATTTTTTTCGAATAATTCAATTCGGGTTTTTGAATATAGGAACAATCGAACTACAAGAGTAGCATTATTTATTATGATGTAGTTTAGTTGACTGTTGAGAAATTAGATGAGGAAGATGGTTGGGGATGCGGTAATTAAAGAGAAACACACATTAAAACTTATTGATATTTTAATTATGTGTCGACGTTTCGGCCTGCATAATTAAAATGTATAATAAAGTCTCTTCTTATTTATACTTCTTTAGAAACCGTCTCAGAGCCAACCCTGATTAAGGCCCACAATGTAGGCTGAAACGTCGGCACATAATTAATATATCACCAAGTTTTAATGTGTGTTTCTCTTTAATGACCACACCCCCAACCATCTTCCTCATCTAATTTATTTATTGTGAATTAATCCATTCAGCTATGTCTTCTTGTCGATTTATTACTTGTATCCTTCCTTGAATGTTTTATATTACTATTCCTTTATCATTTATAGCCTCCCAATTAGGCCGTAATTTCAGACATATATTTTTGTTTCACGGATTTATCGAAATTTACGATTGTATCGATAATGGATTAAGCACTAGCCTACTGTTCTTCGGGTCCATAGTACGAAATCTAGCTGTTGCAGAATAATTATGCGATGAGTTTTGAGACCTGGGGTGATGGGGATAAGGTTCTCCTGTAGCTTATCCAGCCTCTATAAAGAAAGTAACTAAAAAGTGATAACTAAGTAACCTTGCGGCTGTGCTTTGTCTTGCCCTAATCAACTTATCTCAAGACTTTTGGCTTGGAAACAGTATGAATCTTTAAGTACCAATACCTTTCATATGTTGTAGGGTTACGATTTTTTTTAATTATTGACTATAATAAGTAAATGTTTAGTATGATTATAATATGTAGAAAACAATCATTCATAAATTAATACAAAATAAATCACCATATGTTTGTTTTTTATTTATGCATTTAACGTCAGTTTATGCTACTGTGGCTAATCGGACGTTGCTACAGAAGGATTCCTAAATTTCGTCCATCCAGGTTTATTTTAAATAGCGATCTTATCCCAGAAGCTCGGAATTTTACGTGCCATCCTAAGGACAGCATAGTCAAAGAAGCCGGGTAGCATGTATTTTTATTTTATTTTACAGAAGCTAATGTCAATTACTGGTGGTAAATCATAAATAACACATTTCTAATTGAAATAATAATAATAATTGAAATTAATTATAGTAATGTAGCACATACCAAATTAATTTATGTTAAAAAACAATAACACAAAATCCATAAAAATAAACAAATATATACCTTATATATATAATATATATATATATATATATTATATAATATATACAATTAATTATGTAAAGAATAACGAAAATGTAGAAAAAAAAATACTATTGTATTATACTTTAATGGCGATTTATAAAATACCCTATAAATTACAATTTTTATAACCGTCTTAAAACAGATTTAATACCAATCGTTTCTTTTTAACTTATTGAATTTTATAAAATCCTATTCATTTCCTAATGCCTATGCAAACTATTAAGTTTCCCATAACCCTGCTAATAGGCTATAATTACCGGATATTTATCAGGTGATAATTAACAGGTAACAAAAAGCGAGGCGGGCGCAGACGGGGAGAAGACGGATCGCCGGGGGACACGAGGCTAACAGCTGCCGGAGGGCACAATGGAACTGCCAAATAATAAATGAAGCGACTAATGAGTGTTGCAAGACTTTTGTTTCTCTTTTCTTTTGTAGCAGTTCTATTGTGTCTCCTGTAATAGGACCCCGTGTGGTAGGATTCCCGCTTAAAATGCAAATGCTACTGTAAAAAGTCTCCTTTAGTACCCTATCCAGGGGAAGAATAGGATCTGCGATTTATAGACCCCTTCAAACTTGTCTATTAAACTTCTTAGTTTTCTGATCTGACTCTATCCAAAGACTAGTAGTTTGAAATTAAAAACATAAAAGTTAGGGGTGAAAATAAGATAAGGAAAAGTTTAAAAATATATATATTACTTTTAGGTCTTGGACATGTGAAGAGTCCAGTCGGGAATCAGTTTAATTGACTTGAGAGCTCAGCATAATCGGCAAAAGAAAACTTCCTCCAATCGGATCTCGTCCGTCCACCGCTTTTGCATTGGGACATTCGACTGGCAATGGTTTTGTCAATATCCCTTCGAGTTGGGCTGTCTGGTTGATTCTATAGTTGTTTTAATAGTGGCCTTTCAGTTCTTGAACACAAACCTAGTCGATCTTCGTATTTAGGCCCTAATTGCCGTTAATTAGGATTCACCTATTTGGCTAATTACCTGAAGTCTAAGAGCATACATTAATGGGCGTTGAATAAGTATGTTCGTATAATTCGTGGTTTCTGTAACATTTACCTTAATAATGTTAAAATGAGGTCAATCCCTGTATTTAGGACACAATGTATTACGTGGACAAAGATATCTCGGTACCTATAAGACCTGCAGTCGCCTGTCACCTCTTATATTAAAGCTTTTTAGACGCTTAATTTTTAATATTATTATTATGAGTAGTATGAGAAAATTGGCAGTTTGCATGAATTTGGGCTGAACACTGTTAAAAGTCCATCAATTCCTCTCTTTAAGACCCCAAGTATTATATGATACGGACGTCTATCAGGTCTGAAATTAAAGCTCATTCAATGTCCATTACTTCATATCATAATTATTATTTTCGTATAATGCTTATTTTCTGTAATATTTACCTTCATGAAGTTAAAATTAGATCAATATTCGTAGTTATCACAATATATCATATGGACAATGATTTTTCGAAACCTATAAGACCTAGATGTCTATCTGCTCTTGAATCGAAACTTATTTAATTTCCATTATTATTACTTTATAATGAGTGTTTTCGTACAATGCTTGTTTTCTGTAATATTTACCTTTATATTGTTAAAATGCGGTTAATTCCTGGATTTGGACCGTTTTGGATTGCCGCCATTTTTTATTCCGACCTGTTTAAGGTGCCAGAGAAAAAAAATGTACAAGTTGGCTAAAATGTGAAAATCACATTGAAAATTTTCCTCTTATAGTAGGCATTTTTCGGCCCCAGCCCTTGGACTTCTGCAACTTAACGTTAAGACATATGATCGTTTTGAATAACGATTCTTGAACGTTTTACTTTTTGAACGTGTGAAATTCAAGTTCTATCTATAAAATTGTAAATATTGCTTTAGAGTGATTTAAAATGATGATGTGGGGTTATGATTTAGTACTAAATTACTACAATAGACCTCTACTGTGTATTTTCTGTTACAATAGAAGTCTATTGTAATATCAAGGAAAGGTGATTGTTGATGTGTCTGGTTCGTTCTCTGCTCTCCACACTTCCCTTTAGCTAGGTCTCACTTAGAGCGATCCAATATGTGACTGAATGGCAGGTTGGGAAACAGATGTTAAAATGGCACAAAAACACATCATCTGAATTTAAAAGCAGGGAAAACAGTGAAGGATATATGAAGGGCGGCAAGTTAAAGATATCGTACTTATAAAGCTAAAGAATACATGGGGGTCACCTGTAGCAGGCTAGTATAACAGTCTTCTATGCCAAAGGTCACGGATTTAAACCCGCAGGTGGTCCTAGAATTTTTTAATGGGAGGTTGTTTGCTTTTTTTCCACCCCTACCTCGCCTTTGAAGGCTATATGGGGGTTTCCCGGGTCCGGTATGTGAGGGCGGGGGATAAATGCTGAAATAAAAACCCCTCAGCACCGAGACTCGAAATCGTAATTTTTTTTTCACAGGTTTATGGTCATCTGTAGTGGCTAGGCAACGCGCGCTAACCAACTCAGCCACCCCGCCTCCAAAAAAGAGTAAATTTTAATAAAGTTTAATTAGAGTAAAAAATCTTAAGTTGTGTCGTGCTTCGGAGGGGACATAAAAAGGTGGTCCCGGCCTGTGCGATGTCAGGTACTCGTTAAAGATCCCTATCCTAATTAAACCTAGATATGCAAAATTTAGGACTCCCACTGTAGCATCATCCGATTGGCCACAGTAGCATAAAGTGACGTTAAATAAACAAACAAACTAGATAAAGAATACAATGAAAACCTATCGCTGGTCAGGAAGACATAAAAAAATTAGCATTGCTTAGGTAATCGGTCACCTGCTTTTATGTGCTTACAGGTCCTTGATCGAGGTCAAGAAGCAGATATACAAACATAACATTATGTCCGAAGATGTCCTGATTCTTCCTCTAATCTCCAGAAGGATATGAATACTCACCTGCCTCTTCACTATATATTTGAATAATAATTGATTATTTACTGAAAAAAAGGAAGCTATTTTAGAATCAGAACTTAATTTACCGTTACGACAGCTTCTGATATAAGTTAGTCTGTTTTTTATTTCTATTATTTTTTTAAAGTTGAATGGGATTTCTTATTTAATAAAATTTACTTCAATGTATTAATATTTAAGTATCTTTAAGAGTGAATTGTTTTTAAGACTGCTTTCAAATGAAAGGTGTTCTGTACAATTTGTTTCCACCGTAAATATATTTACTATTTCTAATATTATTTTGGAAAATTGTGACACTGGCTTTAGAAAAATCATTATGAAATAAAGCAATACATTGTTTAATATGTAGTAGTTAAAGAATGTAAAGTAGTATAGGCTTGTATATTTAAAAAAAATTATTAACTATTACAATTTTAACTATTGTGACCCTTCACTTTTAAATTTATATCGTAGAAAATAGCGCCGAAAGGTTGGGAAAAGCTGAATATTGACTTAGAATTAATTTGTATGAATAATTCGCAAGTTGTGCTTAAAGGTAGCTCTTGAGAAGGTTACACGTGTTGATGAGGCTGTGGTTTTGACATCTTCAGGCTGTTTATACAAACTTGAAATTTCATGGCTTCCTTCGCAGTGAGTGTAAACAGCTCAGCAGCTCAATTGTAGTGTATAGTGAAGTAAATTACTAAAGTTTATTATGCTAATTATTCTGTTTATTAGTAAGGTAATCTGCTTAATGAAGCTGATAAAAATAGAATCTGTAAAATATATCAAGTGAGTTGCTGAATTTTCCTATTAATAACACTGTTTTTTGTTATTACTCTGCGCCCTTCAAAGTTTAAGTCTTTGTTTGACTTCCGAGAAATGATGACTATCATTCATAGTTTATCTGTATGTTTTTACAAACACCTTCCAAATAAATATTAGTCGTCCCGACCTTCTCGTTTTAATGAAAATGAATTATAATTTAGCTCAAAGTTTTTTGGGAAAATGATGTATTAATGAAAATTCAGTTACCTAAAAAAAATGTATTTGGGTAATTTGAAAGAAACAACTAGAATCCTTTTGTGGTATTTAAAACAAATTGAATGCTATAGAATCATCAATTAATCTTTTAGAAATAATTTGTTGTACTGAATGAACAGTGAATGAGTCAATTAAAGAAGAGAAAGAGAAAGAAAGAAACTTTATTTATTTACATAATATTTACAATGTACACTCAATACAAATATGTTTGGTTTCATGATTTCAATGGACCTTTTTTCATGATAACAGAGTTTCAATCATCCTTTGAATTTACTAATTATCATACAATATTTTGTTTAAGATACTTAGTAGGAAAAGTAACACGAAAAAACCTACACAATATAAATTACAATATTAATTTAAAAGTACATGTTTGGTTCTTTTGTGCGTGTAGCGCTTTAGTGATGTTTTGTTGTAATTACCAATTTCTAGTTTTAATGGGTTTTCAGAAGTTGTGGTTTTATCAAAATAGTTTTTGGTTACTGTGTAGATATACTGTTTTAATGTTGGAAGATTTAGTTCAGAGAGCATTTTTGAAATTTTTAGTATATCATGGGTAGTTATTGATGATTCGCATACATGTATTTTGTATTGTTTCTATTTTTTTACTTTCACTTACTATATATAGTAAGGGGAAGTATTGCGATCGTGAAAATTTTCGAATTCCAGTTTTCAACGGAAATACACGTTTTAGGGTCCCCTGAGTCTAAATAACCAAGTCCCGCAAAAAGGTCTGTGTGTGTGTGTGTGTGTGTGTTTTGTTGTGTGTGTGTGTGTGTGTGGTGTGTGTGTGTGTGGTAGCTCCCGGGCGGAAACGGTAAGTCCTATGAAACTGAAATTTCATATTTAAGACAACTATACGCCCGAGACGTGACAAAACTTTTTTCATCAAAATAAGCTTACCAGAAGAGGCACTTTATACCATGCATTTTGCACCTTTTTTCGATTTTCTCAAAAACGGTTCCGACGATTTTGATTAAACTCGCTATATCGATGTAAAATTTAATGTGCTTTGATATCATGTAGGTTTTATTTAGATAAAAATGGTCTGACAGGGCTTAAATGCCGATATTTTAAATTTTCTTCCTCTAAAGTACCTTTAATTTTGTAGATTCAATAATAATAACTAAATTATCTTGTTAACGCTGATGAAAAACAGGTAAATATATAAATTGTATAAACTCGATACCCAACTAAAGGAGAAAACAGAAAAAATATTTTTTTAATGCAATTTTTCGTTTTTGAACATAAGAGCAGTAATATACATGTATGATATACCGTTGGAAAGCTAAAGATTTTAGAAAAATTATCATCTCATTCACAAGCTTTTAAAAGTTAATAGAGAGTGATGAAATGAACATAAAACTAACTGATTATTTTAGATAATAATGCAATAGATTTTTTAATAAAACACATGTTTCTGTATAAATTCAATTTAATTAATTCTTTACTAGTTTCACATATTTTTATCTTTAAGTGTATTTGAAAATTCTTTCATTGAGTTTAAAAATGGTGGTAAGTGAAAGTCGTGTGTTGCCCGCACCAGATTTTTATAATTGGTATTGCAAGTCGAGCTCCAGACGGGCGATGCATAACAGATCTGGGCACGTATGACTGTTTTATATAGTAGTAGTTTGTTCTGAGTGCTTAAACTGGATTTTTTATTAAAATATGGGAACATTTTATAAATACATTTTTTTTGTTTTTTCAGATTTTCTATTGATATGTTTAGTATATGTTAACGATTTGTCTAAAGTTATGCCTAAGTATTTAACTGATTTAGACCAGTTAATGTGGACTGAGTTTAATAAAAGATGATGGTTTATGTTCGGTCGCAATCCATCATAAAGATTATGGCTTCTGACTTGTTTGCATTTATTTTTAATTTCCACATATTGCAATATTTATTTATTTTTTTTAAGTTTAGCTGCAATCTGTTAACTATGGTATCGATGCGATAGGATGATGTATATAGGGCTGTATCATCAGCGTAAAGAGACCTTATAACGTGGTGGCTTGGAAAATCGGATATATATACATTAAATAAAGTTGGCGAAAGGCAGGATCCTTGAGGAAGGCCGGCCGTTACAGGGAGTGTACTGGATGTCGAATTATTTACACGAACATAAAATCGTCTATTGTCAAGATATGAATGGATAATATGAATTAGGTAAGGAGGGAAGTTGTATTTAATTAATTTGTGAATAAGTCCTGTATGCCAAACGGTGTCAAAGGCCTTTTCTAAATCTATTAAAAGCATACCGGTATGTTTCTTTTCGTTAAAAGCTTTGGTTACGTAATCAGTAAGCCTTGCTAGTTGGTCTACAGTAGAGTGGTGTTTTCTGAAGCCGAATTGGTCATCTATTATGATTTTGTTCTGTCTAATATGCCGATTTATTCTGGTTAATATTAGTCTTTCTAAAATTGTTGATAAATATTTAATAGCCTAATCGGTCTGTAATTCGAAATTTCTTTCTGGTCTTTATTAGGTTTGGAAATAGCGATAGTTTTGTGGGTTTTCCAGATGTTAGGAAAATATCTGAGTCTCAAGATGGAATTATAGATTTTTGTTAAGTGTAATATTGATTTTTTGCTAATATTACCAGGGAGGGAATACCATCATCACCTGATGCTTTCTTTGTGGCGAGTTCTTTAATTACTTGGCTAGTTTCTTTTGGTGAAATAGAGGAAAAGTTACATACAGGTATTTTAAAAAAATCAAAAGTCAATTAAAGAAATAATCCTTTTAAACAATAGATATGCCTCATCCGTTGCGGTAGCTTTCATTTATATAGATAATTTAAATTTAATCGGTTTGATAAATTACAGAATAGCTATCGAACAAGTAATCCGGTACTTGGAAAAAAACATAACAAATATTTGTAATGCTCTTTATTTATTTACTAAATTTGTATTTGATGTCATAACTGTTTTGATTCTTTTTGCGATTCTGGGTTGTGAAATAAAAGATTTTTTTTTTTTGTGAATCGTTTTGCCAGTACTGCAAATGGTATACAGCAATTTTGCAGTTGTACAATTTAGCACTTTTGAAAGACCTACTCGTTTTCCTGGCAGTTTGGCAATGGCTGCATTTTACAGTATGAAGAGGAATTCGCAGAATCCAACAACCATGGGGAAAATTCGCAGCCATATTGTCTGAAATAGAAAATGTATTTGTGAAAATATTCTAAATGGTGGAAGTTTTCACGTCAGGAGCTATTCTGTATTAATGGTTTACCATAGAAAATATCTAAATTTTATTTCTATACAGAAACATTGACATCAGAAAGTGTCGATTCGTCCGAGTTGGCAAATAATCACGTGTGATGGATTATGATTTTCAAACCTATTGTATTTCGTGTGAAGTTTATGATCATTGTTTTGGGATACAATTTCATTATTTTTTATTTTGGTTTATGTATGCAGTAATTGTTATATAATTTATTTTATTCCGTTACTGTAATTTATTATAATTTGTTTTTGTTTATGTATGAATTATTTTTTTTATTTTTCTTCTTTCAATTATTGTATTTTATTATATTTTGTTCATTAGTAAGTTCATGATATTATAAACTAAATACTATGTCCGTAATATGGCCACCTGTCATTGGGCAATGTGCCTGTTAGTGGTCCCTCTTTATAAATTAATAAATAATTGAAATAATATGAATAATTTTGTCATTCGCTGATATTTTCTGATTGAAATACTGATAATAAAAATAGGATGGATAGTAAAATATACCGGTTATGGATAATGATATATATTAAAATATCCTTAAAAATAATATGGTAATGGTGGGGAAAAAACACAAGCGACGAGCCGCGAAAATGAAGGCGCAAAGTAAATATTTCATAAAAATCAGAATAAAAGAAAGAACTCGTGGAGGTTGAATAAAAAGAAAAGTTTTTTTTAAAAAATAATTAGTAACAAAAAAAAAACCCGTCTAGGTACTGTTATTCCTGTGAAAAGCATTATTTCTGGTCTGGAATTCTTAAAGCGTAAGCTGCAATTGACGGGACAGAGAAACCGCGATTGCTGCCATAAAAATACATTTACACCTTGAGTAACATTTCCAACTGTCGGCTCTGTCGTAAAACCCGTGGTAACATACGCTTTAGTGTACCATCAGCCGCAATTTTACTATCTTTTTACCGCCTCCTCATGGTATTGCAATCTGGACAGTAATTGATTCGAAAATAAATGAGTCTTTCATTAAATAAATATAATATGCAGCCGCAGTTCAGTGGGATATATGAGGAATTCTCAAGGCTAAACTTTTTAAGCTAATCTTAAAATTCAGCCGTTTATTTCAAAATTACTAAGAAACTAGTTAATTTTAACTAAATAATAAGTTATTTCTTTTTTATAAATTTACAGTGTTGCCTTCAATAGTATCTGTATTTATTTTATTTCAAAATTATTTTTAAGTGGACAACTTCAGTTACTCTAATTTACAAAAATAAAATAAAAATAATAACGCAAAAGTATCTATTAACACTCAAATTCAATCTCATCAAATAGGCCATAATGTACATTATCTACAAAATTTTCATAGAAAGTTTACACATTAAAGGAGCAAAATGTTGATATCCGATTTTTAGAAAAAAAAAAAAAAATGGTTTTTCCTTGATATATCTTATTTCGGTGGTTATTAAACTTAAGAATTTCTATTACTACTCCAATTGTAGCTAATAAGAACGGTCATAATTTGATTTATTTTCATATATAAAATATATGAATCATATATACCTTAAGTTTTAAAATTAGTGATTCAATATTTAAAAAATAATAATAATCATACTTTGAAAACGGTATGTTGGAAACTAGGAAACATAAAGAGATTTCATAATAATCCGGCGATAGCAATTTTAAAAACGTTTAGTATGTTTCCCCGTATTAGGTATGTATTTAGTTATTGTGCATTTTAAAATTTAAATTTTTTAAAAAACTAATTTTTATTCTATCGTACTTGTTATTATTACTTATCCATGTAAACATTACAATTTGAAAATTTACATACAAAAAAAAGACTATGTTTTCAAGATTGAAATATTTACAAGTAGGAATATGACTAAGGTATAAAGGAAAACATAATGAAAAGTGGGTCTCTTTTCCTTTTTATACTTTTAACTCGCTAAAAGTATCGTTTTTTATTAATTTTTGAGAATTTGTTAACAACTTCCTCCACTATTTAGGTAATAAGTCATGGGAAAAATACAAAGCACCTTCTTATCTTACTGTTATTTTTGTTTCAATTTGATATCTATAAATTTACAGAAATTAGAAAGATTTTCCCATCACATGTTTTTGTCCGTCAAGATGAATTAAAACGACTGCAACACTAAAAGTATTAGCCAGAAATTATTTTTATTTGTGGTTTTATACTCACAAAAGGATAGAGAATAACTGGTCAAATAATCACGAAAATCAAAAATGTGGACCTGCAAAATTTATGAAAATTGGACGATTTCAAATGGATTGCACCCATCTTTACACCTCAATGAGGCCAAAACATGCAAATAAGAATCTTTGGGGTAGATTTTGCCATTCAATTAACTCTTCTTTAGTTAAATTCCATGGCTTATTCACGGTTTTATTATTACTGTTCTATCCCAGGAATATTTATCAAAGCACCACCTATGAAGTTCAATATACGAACCGGAATCTAAACAATCCCCTTTGTACCTGGTAACTGTATCAACACCTGGGAATAGGCTGACTGAAGTTTACAAAGAGCTCTTCGGTGTAAGTTACAAAGTAACCTACCCCTTTACATCAAGTCCATTTGTTCCTTGGCGTTGCCGAATCTTCTTAATATTTATGGCTTCCGAGGAGCCACGAGGAAGGAAGCCTAGGAAAAAACGGATGACCGTTGGTGTGTCTAAACGAGGAGCTTATGTAGGGCTCTTTATTTAAGTCCATCCACTCCTGAGGAAAACCTAATGTACTGCCTCTCAATGCTATACCTCTTCAAAGGTCAGGGTAGTTCTATTCGCAATCGACCTCCTAGATACCGCCTAGATGAAATTTATCTCCTACATGTCAAGATTATATATCGCATGATAAAATTTAAATATTTAGTTTTCTATATATTATTATACTCCTATCAACGGAAGAGCTAGCATAATATTAAAGGTAGATAATAGGGCTGATACGTTTCTTCCAAATCTTTATTTTTTTATTCTTTCATCATATCAACGTTTCGGGATCTTACTCCCATCATCACGACTCTACAAGTAAAAGTCTGCTGCGCACAACACACGACTATCACTTACTTCCATTGTTAAAATCGATTTAAGAATTTTTAAATACATGTAGAGATAAAAATAAATTGTGAAAGAATTAATTAAATTGCATTTAAATAGAAACATGTGTTTTGTTAATTAATCTATTATCTTTTTATCTACAACAATCAGTTAGTGTTTGGGGTAATCAAATCCAACTCGATGTCAAGATAATCACACTAGGGACACTCTGCTTCTTTGACAGACCGCCAGGTGGCAGCACGGTCAACATGAATTTCCCTTTTCAGGAACCTCTCATTACTCTCCTTTACCCTTTACGATTCCTTGTATCAGATACTATTTTTTTAAATCTTTAGCTATCTAACGGTATATTATACATCTATATTACTATTCTTGTATTCAAAAACACATAAATTGCATAAAAAAATATGTTTGCACATAAATCAGCAACGCTACCATGATAATATGGTTATTTTTATAGAATCTACAAAATTAAAGGTATTTTGGAAGAAGAATATTTAAAATAACACCATTTAAGCCATGTCAGATTATTTCAATCAGAATGAAAACTACATTGTATTAAAGCCCATTTAATTTTACATCCATATACTGATTTTAATTTTAATCAAAATCGTAAGAGCCGTTTTTGAGAAAATCGTTAAAAGGTGCAAAATGCATGGAATAAAATGGCTCTTCTATTTAGCCGATTTTGATGAAAAAGTTGCGGTAACATCTCGGTCTTAAATATGAAAATTCAGTTTCGTACGACTTATCGTTTTTTCGCTAGACTTATCACACAGACACAAACGCGCGAGCGCGCGCTTACACCCATACCTTTTTTCGGGACTTGGTTATTCGGACTCAGAAGACCCTTAGACGTGTATTTCCATCGAAAACTGGAAATCGAAAATTTTCGCGATCGCAATACTTTCCCATACTATGTGTTTCAATATATAGGTAAGTGAAAGTAAAAATCAACAATTCCAAATTACATCAAAAACCAACAATAATAAAATATATTTAAAAATGTACATACTATTTAATAACAATAGAACCATAGATAATTTTAAATTGGTCTAATCCTAAATTCTGTTGAGGACTAAGATCCAAGCAATGCCCTGCTCAGATATGATTTTTCACTTACTGACTTTTTATTGGTTTGTTTTTTTAATTTTTTTATATGAGTGACAAAGTTTGGATAAACAGATAAAATTCAGATAAAACCTGGTAATTTTAGAATGTTTATTATCTTGACTTATAATCATGTCACATTGTTAATTGTTTTTTGTTTTTTTAAATACCTCTTATTATTTTTAAATTTGAGTGCAATAATTTAAATTCTGTCATAAGGGACGCCTAATTTGTAATATCTTTTAAAGATATTTCGATGATTCACTTCAGTAGAATAGTTTTTGATGTAATTTTGGAATTGTTGATTTTCGCTTGTAGAGTCATGATGATGGGAGTGAGATCCCATTGATATTATGAAAGAATAAGAAATAAAGAATTTTCAAGAAATATATCATCCCTTATATCTACCTCTGATATTAGTTTTCAATGTATTAAAACCCCCCATTTTCTAAAGGAGTGTTTTATGCTTATACCATAACATTTAGCAACTTTAAAAAGGGGGTGATGGAGTTGTGATGCTATGAGTCTAATGATAAAGTGTCTTTTTTTTATGTCCCAAGGGTAGCAAACAAGTCCAGATGTCATTCTATCCTTTAGTATTTTTGTTATCTGTTGACTTAATCCCTGGGATTAACTTCTCATCGTATGAGTTTCAAATGGTTTTACATAATCAGTACCGAAAAATAAAACAGGTCATTAACGAACTAATGATGTTTTCATTAAAAACCTGCTTTATCAACTGCTCTTATTTTCCCCTAATATTCACCAATGGAAGGGGAAAAGTATTTTGTTTGTTTCCTGTCTTTTATTGATTTACAGATCAAAATAATGCTGGTACCGCCTGTGAATAATATTGATTTCGGTTGATCCACGTTTTAACACATCGTGTAGCTTTTCTATAATTTATTACAATCCGTATTGGAAACCACAATAAATATTTTCCTCGAAGTCATTGGATAGAATAGGGTGCATTTTAAATCTGAAAACACATGCTTCGGAAATAACTGATAGTATATATGAAACTAATGCAACTGCTTCAACACAAAGACTTGATACAGATGATGACAATAATGCATACTTTATTTATAAAATAATACAGGTGATGACGTTTTGACTTTGTCGTTCGAGACAATAATAATGCAAATGAAAAGATGATCATTAGAGTAGTCTTATTAACATTTTTAAGAGAAAAAGTATTGTTTTCTAAATGACATATGTATGTTATTAATGATCTTAAAATTGGTTTGCATGAAGTAATAAAATTACTTTGGACACTAAATTAAGTTTTAATTTATTGTAAAATGAAAATGATACATTTTATTCATTCTGACCTTTTATTATTTTAGGGACTGCATGTTGTTCGAACTTGGCGTCTTCTGGATCTAACAGTGAGTAATTTATTTATTTTTATTTGTCAAGCATACTTTTATTTCGTTTCAAATCTGATAATAATATATTTTGTTCTCCTTTCCTTACTATCATTAGTTTCCCACCTGTTTTTTTCAATTATGCTCTTATGAATTATTATAAATATATAAAACCGAAGCTGCATAGTTAGGTAGTCTTTATTATCAGATAGGTTTTTTTTTTTACAATCGAAATAGCATGGACAAAAAAGAAATGCCGAATGAGAAAAACGTTTCCCTCTAATCTAACTATAATTTTGTTTTTTGGAATGATTGAAAGTCCTCATATCCAGAAGTATTTAAAAAATATCTAAATATGAACTATCAAAGAGTTATCATCTTGAAAACATATTTTCATAAATAAGAGTGGCTTTATAAGGAATACTGTTGAATAATTAAGATTTCAGAAAAATATAATCTATCCTAGATATGAACCTAGATTGATAAATCTTATTTTTATTTTATTTTTAACATTATTTATTGAAATTTACATCTTTTTTTTTTTTTTTAGTTCATCCCTAGCTCGCCTTTGAAGGCTAATCAGGGTTTTTCTCGGGCCAGGGGGTGAGGGCGGGGAATATATACCGAGATAAAATACCCTCAAGCACCGAGGCTCGAACCCGTAATTATTTGGTTTCTCATAAGTTTTCGGTTCTCTGTTGCTAGGAAACGCATGCTAACACGCTCGGCCACCCCTCTCCCTATTGAAATTTATGATTTGTGAATATAATTGAGCTGATTGCATAGCGGAGACTCAAATGGGCGAGTAAAGTTGTTGGGATCGATGACGAGCGGATTTCGAGAAAGTTGGTATTTGCTGATCCGACTGGTAGGCGTCCGAAAGGTAGGCCGAGGCGTAGATGGGAGGATTGCGAAGTCTGATCTCGGGAGCTTGGGTTGATTGGTGAAGATTGGACGAGTCTGTGTAGGCAGAATTTGGTGGTATCAGCATCGAACCTTCGGGTTCGCTAAGCCTATTATTATTATTATTACTACCTGATACAACAAGTAAATATGATAATAGAATATTGAGGATGTATAGTCGACTGTAGAAACTATTATAGGTGGAATAGAATAATTACATGAAACAGAATTTTAGAATAACTACCCAATGGTAGCACTCCTGTAGCTATTCTAATTCTTTTCACATGCCTTGGAGGATTGTCAGGAATCGAAGAGGAAAGGAGTTTCTTATGGTAGGAGTGATATCTGGTTCAGGCCAGATCAGCAACAAAGTGAACATTTAGGTCTTTATGGATGAGTTTATTTGTGACAAAGTAAGGAGCGTTGAGGATTTTACGAAGAATTCTGGATTGTAAGGATTTGATACGGGAAGAGTTTGATGGTTTAGTCGAGTCCCAAAGCTCAACTCCGTAAGTCCAGATGGGCCATATGATGGTCAAGTAGAGGAGTGTTTTGCAGTTAAGTGGGTTAAAGTAAGTAAGTAAATCTTATTAAGATGAAAATTTAAGTTTTTTTTATTGATAATTTCTTGTTAAGGACTTTCGTCCAGTGGACTTTAGTGAGAAATTTGCTGTAACATCTTTGGCGTATAGTTTTCTTAGATATAAAATTTCAGTTTTGGAAGGCTTTTCGTTTTCGTGCTAGACTACGACACACACAATGAATTTGGTCATTGTAATTAATGGGACCTCAAAACGTATATTTTCATTGAAAATTAGAATTAAAAATATTTACAATCGCAATACTTTCTCTTACTTTTTATATATTAAGAAACGATTTATCATTATATAAATACTTAAACTGAGTTACTTAAGTTATTACAAATGTGTAATTTATCCTATTATGTATTTAACCTATCTTATATAATATCTCATTTCTTGCTCTGTGTAGCTACTTCGATATAGAAACCTTACCTAGAAGTAGGAAGCGTTGGGAGGAAGTGTTATGAGACATGACCTAACTATCAAGTAGCAATAATCAAGTCAAGTGCAATTATATATTCATCTCTGATGGCTCCTTAGACAGCTAAGTTGGCCGATGTGCCTGTCCGGCCTCGAGAACTTTCTCATAGGGAAGCTCGCCACAGTTGTCTTCACTTAACGTATATTGACTCCTATATCACTAGTCGGGTGATAGCTATATATAAAGTGATTATGAAGTACTTATATATTAATCAAATGAATACTTTTATTATAAGAAATTCATATTATTTTTCATAATTTAAAATTTAATTATCGAATTATAAACTATAGATAATAGTATAATAGAATGATATTGTTATGATAATTTTTAACTTTCACTTACTTTTATATGAAATATATAGCTAGGGAAAGTATATTAAATGAAAATGAAATTAAATGAAAAGTAATTAAGTATATATTAATCATTAATAGTAATTAATATTGATCATTAATAGTAATTAATATTAATATATATTAACATTAATAGTAATTAAGTATATATTTATCATTCGGTTTTTTTTATTCTGATTAAAATAGTCTAACAGGGCTTAAATTCCGTTTTTTTTTTTTGTTTTTTTTTTTTATTCCTCTAGTAATAAATAAAATAATATTAAAGTACCATTAATTTTGAAAATTTAAAACAATTGACCATATCATCTTATTTGCGTTGATATATACCGGGCAAATATATAAGCTGAACATAATACATACACACTTATTATTTATCATAATAATATTATATATTATTCTATGTTATAGTAATGTGTATAATATACCGTTGGAAAGCTAAAGATTTTAGAAAAAATATTTCCTTATCCGAAAAATTGTAAAGTGACGAAAAGTCGATAAAGCAAAAAGATTGTTGTAGATAATAATATAATAGATTTTTTTAAAATTACTAAACAGGAAGAGTATATATTCATTATTATGAATTCGTATATTATTATCATATGCTATTAGGAGAAAATTAATCTAATTTTAATTTAATAATAATAGATTATTTTATAAAACACGTGTTTCTATTGAAACTCAATGTAATTAATTCTTTAACACTTTCACTTTCATTTCATCTAAAACTATATCTCTGTTGTTCTGTATATATCGTGTGAATATAGTATGAATGTTGGACTTTTATCACTATTAAAAATGTCCTAAATTGGACTGATTGTACAATAATATTACTCAATAAACAACTGTTTCTGAAATAAAACTATATTGAATGAATGAATGAATGAATAATTTTATTTGCTTTTGGGGTAACCCCCATACAAATAGAGAAACATACTTCAATAAATGAGTTAACAAGACACTAATTCACTACGTTATCAGCTCTAGGTACATTGTATTACAATAAAACTTATAACAAAATAACACAAATACAATATATGAATAATATAAAAGTTTACAATATAATAAATATATAAATATATGTTTGACATAATATGGCGAAACACGATAAATAATATGATACAGTTAACAAACATGTTTATTCACTTATTATAAATGATCTGATTTGGCAACATTGCCTTGCATAATAATAAATATTTTTTAATTCATCAATATCATCGGTGGTAAAGAGGGCGATAAAATTTGTAATGTTCATATTTAAGGCCCTAGGGATGTAATGGGTTCGGTACGGTGCGTATATGGGACATCGAATAAAAATGTGGAATAAGTCCTCTCTTTCGTTGAGGTTACATAGCGTGCAGTTTTCCTTGGGTTTAAATTGGTAGTATATATTGTTAAATGTTAATTTAATATTGTAATTTCCAGAGAGTCTTAATTGTGCAAATATTTTTATGACAGGGAACGGTGCGTTTGATAATAAGTAAGCTTGAGGTTTATGTCTATTGTTATGAATGGACGGATAGAGTGGGTTGTATTTACCGGGAGTGATTAACTTTTGTTTATCTATTGTCTCCATATGATTTGTAAACAGTATCAATGTTTTGTGCATCTCTAACTGAAAAATAGCCGGGTTTTCTATTTCTAATATAGACTGTTTGTTTATTCGATTTAATATACAGTATAATTGGTGAAACCAGTTGTATTTTTGTACTTTATTTGTTGGTTTATAAGTTTTCTTTAATGTATTGAAGCATATTTTAGGGAGTCGGTTATCACTGAGTTTTAAAATTTTATGCACCCAAGAGAGAGAGAAAGCTTTAGTATTGAGATTAGGCAATGGGGAACATTAAATTCCGACCGTATTAATAAAAAAGGAATATTTTTGTTTAATGCAAATAAACGTTTATAAAAGTTTATGTTTACGCTCTCTATCCTGTCTACATATCTTAGTCCCCATATTATTAAAGAGGATACTCATTGCTATTGCATTATTTATTTTAATTTTGTTTTCCCACGATCTTAGCTTTGTTTTTGCACAAAGTGCGATAACAGAACCTATTGCAATTTTAGTTTTGGATTCGAAGTAGTTAGTGGCTTTGTAAAATATTCCCGTTTCGGAAAATGGTACTCCTAGATACGTGTACTCCGGTACTCTTTCTATTTCACTATTTTCATAGTATATCTTGCCAACCCGTTTACATTTTCCTTTGTGGAAGCATATTATTTTTGTTTTCTGAGTATTAACTTCTAGCCTTTTCATCAAGCAGTATTGATTCAAAATATTTATTTTGTTTTTGGCGTCGGTATAGCTATCTGCTAGGATGATGAGGTCGTCCGCGTAAAGGAGTAGCAGTATGTCGCACGAGCTATTTACTTTTATGCCTCCTACATTTTTGCTTCGGAAAAACACATCTATATCATTTAGATAAAGGCTAAATAAATAAGGCGACAATATTTCCCCTTGCAGTAGACCCAATGTGGCATCGATCTCTTCTGATATCATACCGTCACTTTTAACAACAGCCGAGGCGTTCCGGTAAATATTTTTTAAAATTCTAATAATTTTTCCACTAATGCCTTGATTGTGAAGAGATTGCCATAGCAAATTGTGATTAATCGAACCAAAGGCCCGCTTAAAATCGACAAATATGGCAAAAAAACTTTACATATGTAATAAGTATAATTGCCAGTTAATGGGTAGGTTTTTGTAAAATTCGTAACTAAAGCCATCTCTACCAGGACTTTTGCCAGTTTTACATTTTCTCAAGGAAATCTGAAGTTCTTCGAGGCTAATGACCGAGTCGAGGAGGGGATGAAGTACTCCGAAGTACGATACGTTTTGGTCGACCCGCCGGGGATATATGCTTTGTAAATAATTAAGCCATTGTTCACAGTTTATCGGTGAAGATTGTGGTTGCCTACTTTTGTACCTATTTATTGCACCCCAGAATGTTTTTGAATCACGAACATTAGCTAGGTCTTCCATGATAGTACGCTCGAATTCCAGTCGCTTCAATTTTATTAAGTTTTTTAATTTTTTCTTTGCGGTAATGTAGCCACCGACTTCATTTTCAATAAACCTATTTTTGACCATTGATTTTAACCTGCATCTAACGTACTTTTTTGCCAATACACATTCATAGTCGAACCAAGGTTTATTTATTCGATGACAATTATAATTATTACGATTTTTTTTCTTTAATAACCCAAGCGTTTGTGATGTCTCCTGGATGGCAGATATGAGGTTATTTTGAATATTTTCAACGGATGGCGAGTTCATATGATATCCTACCCTAGGAGAATTCATAATAAGGTCATGATATATTAAGCTTTTTGAATCGTCCCATTTCGCGATGGTAAAAGAGTGATTCGGTTTTCTTAACGGAGTATTATGAGTAGAATTGAGACAAAGATTGAGCTTGGTCTCTATAGGAAAGTGTTGTGAGACCGAAATATTATGTACTATTTTTAAATCGGCAATCGAATTTATATGTTGGTAGCTACACCAGACCATATCGACTATACTTTTCCCTTTTGGAGTGATATTAGTATACTGACCGGGATTATCGCTAGCAGTTCGACCATTTAGAAGAACAAAACAGTTATTTTCCATGAATTCTACCAGTATTTTACCCTTATCATTTTCGACAAGATCCAAGCTATCTCGATTATGTATTAAATTAGAGCCATCAAATGCCTCGAAATCCCCTGATTTAAATTTGCAACCCTAGCATTAAAATCCCCCAGGCAGAGAACTAAGTCGTGGGCATATCTGCTTTTTATACTTAATATAGTTGGCTCCAGTAATTCTAAAACATAATTTAAATTCAAAGAAGGTTTAAAGTAAACTAAAATTATAATAAATGAGCTAAGATACTATATTAAAACTATATTTAAAAGTTCTTTAACTTGTTTTAACAACGGGGTAAGTAAAAAATTGTGTGTTGAGCGCAGCATATTTTTAATCTTGTTAGATATAAATCACGGTATGTTAGGACGTCAGAATGATGGACAAGAGAAGAAAATAGCTCAGTGGCTACTTATGTCAGTCACGGATTTGGGTCCAGTTGTGGCAGGATAGTATTTATTCTATGCTGTGTATTGATCCTGACCCTTACCCTTCTTGAATTAAACCAGCATTTATGATGTGGGTATACTTATTTAGAGAAAACTGGAGGTTGAACGTGACCAAATCACCTCTTCGCGTAGCGGTATTATTTGTATATCAAATACTGAACCAAGGACCCTTAGTGATATATACAAACATTATATTTATTAGCCCAGTCATTGTCAATTATTGTTTAATTTACTTACTTCTATTAACTATTAGACGTAAATAAACACAGAATCAAATGTAAGCCCCAAAGAAAGCCATGCTCAAAGTAAAAATCACATTAACGTTTGCCAGACATAGAACAGCCCACACTAACAATCATTTTAACAACTTGTTGCCCTTGAGTGAGACACATGTATTTTTTATTATTTTTGATAAAACCAGTTCATTAATTAAATTTTCTATTAACTACAGGTTGTCTTTAGGATTTTTCTGTGTTTTGCCTCCATGCGACCTTTATCTTTATTACCAATTAAGTTTTCAATGCAAGCCAAGTGGCATTGAGATCTCCAAATTAAATTTTATTAGAAAAAAATTATTTAGCTATGGTATAAATTACATAAAACAATTGTAAATTCCCATCAATGTTAGTTTTAAAAAAAAAGGTAAAAATTAATGAATGATTCCTACATTTGACAGAGGTTTGACGGATAGTTGGAATCGTACTTCCTTTCTTAGTGGTTTAACTTCCTTTCCTACCTTAATTATTGCTAAGAGATTTTTTTAATCTATAGTTTGCCAAGCTATCCTTACCAGAGTCGAATTACTTGTAGATCTTGTTTTGTATCATAAAAGAAAAACAAATAATATTACTGGTTGGAAATATTACTATCCTCAAAATATACATAATTATTATATTTATTTATTTAGTATTTTGTTTAATCTCTAACTGTTTGAGCCTGAACATTATTTTATACTATTTTGTTTTGTATTTAGAAATTCATCAGGAATTATAAATTTAAATTGCATATATTCTATAAAGAGTGGTGCCAATAGGCAGTTCTCTTCAAGTTTTTTTTGTTTTTTTCTTATGTCTTTTATCATCGATCAACATATTTAATTGTTGTATAATAAATACAGTTGTAAATTTCAATAAAATAAATAATTACATTGAAACGATAAAATATTTTCTTCTCCTCATCTCATCTCTCGCTCTCTGTTGTTCTCTCTCTCTCTCTCTCTCTCCTCTCTATATATATATATATATATATATATATATATATATATATATATATATTTTTTTTTTTTTTTTTTTTTTTTTACTTTAGATTTAATTTTCATCTATCAATTTTAACATGGTAGTCAATTAATTTACCTGCAGTTGCGAACAAATATATATATATATATATATATATATATATATATATTTTTTTTTTTTTTTTTTTCTTTTTTGTTTACTTTAGATTTAATTTTCATCTATCAATTTCAACATGGTAGTGAATTAATTTACCTGCAGTTGCGAACAATCTTTAATATCTTTTGCAGTGCCTTAGCTGATTTTATTTGATCATTTTTGACGTATTAATTAAATTTTTGGAACAAATGACAAACTTTAATGAATAATGGATAGGGTCCGGAAAGTAGATGTAATACCCCGAAACTTTTGTTAATTTTAATTAAATATTTTTGGAAGCAATATAAAACTAGCCAATTTCTTTTCTACCTCAGAAATACTGTAATTTCTTCAGAATTATAAACATAAAATAATATGAATATTTTCTTTTTTACTAAAACTATAAACTAGTATAAGTATTTTAGGTGGTGAAGTTAAGGTCAGAAGAAATATCTTGGGACTAAGGGTTACTGATGGTGCTAATTGGACGGCATGAAGGGTGTAGGGTGTAGAGAGATTAACTATATGGGTACTTGCTCCTCGCTGCATCTCTCTCCATCTTGCCAAGGGCATTATATCTCTCCTGTACAACCACAGCTCCAAGTTCACGGTTACCATAATTTCCTTGTATTCTCATTAATATAGTAAACAACCTTCTTCATTGTTGCTAAGTTACAACAATAAATAAATACGCATGATTCAAATGCAAGTGTTGTTATGCATAATATTCTTAAAATTAGTTTCATAATTCAAATTCAAATGATATAATCGGAAAAAACATTGATAGTAAATGCATAAAAAAAAAAAGGTTTAACGTACTTCTATGAGATATATTCAAATTATATGTATTTAAATATGTATTAGGTATCATATTTTTAGATCGGTTAAAAATTAAATATTTAATATACGGTTGTCCAAAAAGTTCGTAGAGATTTTTAAAATAAAATTTACTTTTTATTTTTTCTTCTAAAAATGAATTACAAAGCTAATATTTATATATATGGCTTTAATCCTCATGGAATGATTAACTATGTTTACACACTGAATTCGCATTATTAAGGTTGAGTAGTGTAGTTTATTGCAAACGTATATGAGTGAGAATTCAGCATATTATGCTGTTCTTTTTAAAAAAGGGAAAAAAACCCAACCCAAACTGCAAGAAAGATTCGTGCCGTGTATGACAGCGATTTAAGTGCTGATAGCACGGTTCAGAAGTGGTTTTCGCGGTTTAGATCAGGAGATTTCAATTTGGAAGACCGACCCCAGGCTGGCCGGAGTTTAACTCTTAACATCGAGGATATTATGACGGTCATCACAAACAATTCAAAAATTACACTCCGTGAGATAGCTGCGGAGTTAAGAGCCTGAGAAGAGTTAAGATCATTTAAAGAAGGCCGGATACGCCTGTCGTTACGACGTTTGGATTGATGAGCTCTGTGAAAGGAACCTTATTGGAAGTTTTTCATGTTGTGATTTGCTGCTGTAAAAAAATGGGAAGGATCCATTTTTGAAACGAGTTCTTACTGGTTTAGACAAAATCTGGGGGGTTGTCTGGAACGAAGCCGCTCGCAACCACAAAAGTGCCGGCTTGCATCCAAGAAAGGTGATGCTCAGTATTTGGTGGGATTGGAAGGGACCCATACATTTTGAGCTCCTTCCAGAAAACCAAACTATAAATACAGACTTTTATTACCCCAGTTAGATCGATTGAAGGCAGGAATTGAAAGGAAACGGGCCCGAGTTGGCTGATCAGAAAGGAGTGCTATTCCACCTAAGACAACGATAGGCCCCCCATGTGTCTTTAAAGTTATTAAGCTTCAGATGGGAGGTTTTACTCCACCCGCCATACCCTCCAAACATTGGTCATTCGGATTTCCATACTTTCCGTTCCCTCGAAAATTGTTTACATGGGAAATCCTACTCTTCAGAAGATGACGACAAAGCGGTCTTTTTATTGCTCTTCGGGAGTAAGGACAGTGATTTTTGGAAAAAAGGGATAATGGACCTTCCAAACGTTGGGAAAGGGTAATCGCTCACGGTGGTAACTATTTTGTTGATTAAATAAATAAGTTTTAAGGTGTACATCAATTTTAATTGTGGTCAAAATTTCTCTACAAACTTTCCGGATAACCCAATATAAATATTTACCCAAATATCAGACTATTCAATCCATACGCTTAGCCTTTTGACGTTATATGTGCTGTAATGGCTGTTCATTAAGCCTGTTTTAGTTTTTCGATCTAATTTCGGAGACGATTACTTGTTACTCAATGCTTTTTAAGAAACGTCAGACTTTTTTAAATCTTCTAATCATAGTAATAAAAATTGCTACTACATTTTTTTATTTATTTTTTTATAGGAAGACACTTCTCTTTAATGTATCTAGTAGATATAGTTATTATACACGCTCTCTTTATTTTATTGCTACCTTAAAATTTACCAACAAAGACAAAACAGTGCCGATGAGGGTTATTTGAGACTTGCCGACAGCCTTCGACACACTGGTGTACACGGAATAGGAATTCATGAAGCTTTTAGTTAAGCCACTATCCCCACGGTGTAGTTAAAAGCGCAACTAAATTAGTTTGAAGGGCCTTAACATGACCGAGGCAGAGTTTACACTTTAATCAAGACCGCCATAGGCACCAACATCCTCGTAAAATTGATCATTTTATGCTCTAATTTTTGCAGGATTAATGAGATTTCAAAATTGTAAAGAGGAGTTTAATTGTAAATCTCAATTATGGCAAATTTAAGTCTAAAAACACCCATTTCCATTATATCAGTGAAATTAATTTTTATATAACTAAGAGATGATACCAAATGTGTCTTACCGATTTTTAATGAATTTTTTAAAGGTAAAACTGGACACTAACCCATTAGACTCAGCAGAATTTATGGACCACCGCTCCCCTGAAGTCGCCTGAAAAAATCGTATAGTTTTTAAAATTTAAAACACATTTTATTTAATATCTCTGGTTCTAGTCGAGGTATAAAAATACACTTGCTGTCAAAATAATCTTATTTTAAAACGGAATAATGAAAAAAAAAATAAGCCATTAATATATTTAATTTTTATGCTTGGTTATAACATATAAATTATATAAACTTTTTTTTTTCATAGCCCCAATTTAGTTACATATTGCTAAATATTTTCTGAATAATTTCCTTTTACTGTTTCTAGATATATTACATCTAGACACATTACATACATAGATACATTTTAAGGCTGTTTCGATTATTCCATTAGGGGTACTAACGACGTTTGCTATAGCAAGCTTTTTGTGCTATTTTGCTAAACCCGTCGAGTTTCTACAACTTCTTTTCTAGGGGTACTCACTACGTTTGCTATTGCGATTTTTTGTAGCATGAAAGCCAAGTTCCATCGTTCACGATAACCCTATTATAAGACTATTGTATATTGCTAAAGAGACAAGCCCGTTACCTACAGGTGGTATTTGGCAACTTTATACGTTTGTATAAAGTATATACAAATATACCTAGTAATTTAATTGTACAAGAAATATACCTAGTATGTTTCTACTGCTGGGCATGCGCAGTCGGAAGACATTTTATTTTTGTAACCCTGTTTGTTTGTAACCTGTTGGTTGATAACTTATAAAGTAGTGTTAACCTTCTATTTGCTTATTTTTCAATAGTTTATTTCACTTATTATGTCTAAAAGTTGTCAAGAAAAAAGATTACTGAACTTTTGGCATATGATTGCTCAGTAGAACTTTTAGATTGTGATTTGGTAGAAGTAAAGAATGAGATTATAGAAGACTGTGTAGAGAATATTATGCTTTAGGTCTTCTTTACCTTTCGAATTGGCTCTATATTAAAATTTAAAGATATGTAAAATTCAGTTTTACCAAATTTAGATGGCATTTTGTTTAAAGCACTCTTACAAGTGAATTTCTTTCACCATTTAATAATATATTGAAGACGACCAAGTGTTCATTCTAAAATTGCCAATTGTTTGATGTTATTGATTGAGACACAATTAGTAAAGACACTAGACGTGTATTTTAAGCAATTATGAAAGAAAAAAAAGTAAATATCCTTTTTGGCTTAGTGAAAGTGAATGTAAACATGAAGAAATAGGAGACCCTTTTTGTTTTTGTTATCTTTCCAAACCAACAGATTAAATTGGCCCTGTAATTACAACTTTTAATACCCATTAAAATATAAATATTAATTTAACAAATAAATATTTATTACTCCTTAAACCTTCAATTTATAATTAATAAAAGTAAATTATTGTTACTTGCATTTTCATTTCTGTTCTGTGTGTATAGATATATAACGCAAAGTTAGATCAGCAACACTTCCTTATACAGATTATACATGTACTTTTGATATAATATATTTAATTAATTTTATTTATTTTTGTTAATAAATTTTTTTTAAAAAGTATTTCCTTTATTTACTATCGTATGCCAATGCTCCATAAAAAAAAAAGTTAAATTAGAGTTTAATTCTAGGCACTATTTAAATTCTATAATTTACTATAACATGTAGGTTTGTTATAAATTTTATAATTAAGTTTTGATAAGAAATTATAATTTAGAACAAAATGTAGTTAAAATGAAAAAAGTTGCAATTATATTGTTATTATTTTATATTATACAAGTGATTCAGTGCAGAATTCACACAGTTAAATAATGAAGAATACTTAAAACCTTGTACGGATTGGAAGTTTATGAAATCTTAGACATGTTAATACTGGCAATAACTATAATTATTTTAGATGCATTTGCAAACTCTTAATAAAGTTCTGTAATAATAAATAAATACCTTATTTTTTTTAATTGAATCGGTTCTTGGCCTAATTTATCCAGCATAAGACATATATTTGATGATGTTTAAGTTATTTACATTTGTGACATAAATAAATAACTTCAAGAAGAGAGATTTGCTGTATTCATGTGTAAATCTTAATACAAGACAATGATAACGAAGTGATAGCCTCATATATTTTTTTTTTTAATTTGTACCAAACTAGTTTTATAATTATTAATATAGGGTAAATTGATAGAACTAGGAAATTAAACACAAACACAGGATTAAAACTTCTTTATTTATATAAAATAATAATTTAAACAGTATTAAAGATAACTTCACACTATTGTACACTAATATTACATCATGTTGAACACATAGAGTAGTAATGGAGTCCGAACTTGTGTTTTATTGAATCTATTCTAAATAAGGTAAGACTTATCATTTTACATTTAACATAAAGTAGTTGATTTTAAATAAGTGAATCACTATACAAGATGAAATGTAAAATGAAAAAGGACTTGCAAATTCTGTTCAATTATTAATTTTAAATTTACTGAATGCTAAGCCGCTGCTTCAGCAGTCCACAAATTTCCTTATTGCAAAGGAAATGCAGATGGCAAATTAAATTTTAGGTCAAATTTCTTGTTTTTAATAAATAATAAATAAATTTACTGCAATTGTTTCTTATGGACAGTCAGAGTATATATTTTTGAGTTACCAGTTACTACTAAATATTTAGGTCAATACATATATGATATAAAATAAGTAAATTCATATTAATTTTTATAATCATAAACAACAGAACTATTGAAATAAAGAACTGTGATGGGTTTAGGCCAAACTGGTTATAATAAGTTATTAATATTAATTTTGTTTTATTCACTTAACAAAGGGATTGTTCCTTCCTCGTTAAATGCTCTTTAAAAAACAAATCCTTTTTTCCCCTGTCCCATTGGAGTACTAGTTCATCCTTATACTTCTGGTATATCAATCTTTGCAGCTTACACCGAAGTTTATGTTCATCTCTTTGTTGTTTTGTATCTTATATTATGAGAAATATGCATCTTTTCTTGTGACCAAGGAAAGAATAGACAAAAGTGATAAGACATATAATTTTATAACTTAATGTGTCTCTTCCTTTACCAGAAATTAAAATAGGAAAAATTAAAGCTTTGATAATTATTGTTTATGTTTATCTCTGAAAGGTTAAATATGAAAGAGTGGAGTATGATTATGTCGACTATTAATAGAGTTGCTTTTTTAAAATGAAAATTAACCCTTAACTATTGATAAATGTATATCCAGAAAAGGGACATTAAAGTAAATATCCTGTCTATTATTCTTATCAGAAGATTGTAGCAAACAGAACCACTATAACTTAAGGTGTACAATAATTTGAAAAGGACTTAACTATTTGCTCTGGTAATTGTGACTCACTGATTAAAAATCTTCATCTTTATGATAAATATCGAATCATAAATCTTACCTACCTTGATTTCACTTGTTTTTAAATTTTTTAAAACACCAGACACTCATAAACAACTTAACTTAAAGAAACTAATATATACATAGGATCGCAACCTAGCAAAACCTTCCTTAAAAGTTGGAGGTTTTGTAGGTAGCTTAGTTCACTTAATTGACACGTCAGCAGCACACCGCTGGAATTTTCCATCTAGAGGAGTTTCCAGTTAAATGAAAGAATTTTAGTTTGATGGGGCACTGGCACAACAATAGCAATAGCAATTCTGAGTAGCAGACCTCAGCCTATGCTACAGAAGAGTGCTATTGTGCTATTGGCCACCACATTTCTAACTTATGCAATCGTTATTTTCACATATTACTCTTTTTTTTTTTTAATCATTCTCGTTTAAAAGATGTTATTCTCGATGAAATAATTATAAACCATCCCTCCCTATGAAGATGTCGATAAAATTTACAAAATAATACATCATTGTTCTTTATCAGCCTCTTAAAGAAGAAAAAACTATTTATTTTAAAAGAAACTTTCAGTAGTTGAGAGAATTTCTTTTCTAACTTAATAATTATCATTGTATTTACTAAAAACTTAGAAATAGTATTATGAAATAAAAATACAGAAAGGTAATCAAACCTTGATAGTAAATAAATACGTAAATATTACAAGAATGCAAAATAAAAATATTGCTCAATTATTAAGGTTGTATTTTATAGACAATTTATATTTTTTATTTCGTTTTTCTAGTTTAAACCTTTTTAAGTTACAATTCCATGAGGATGGGTTTCTCTTCTACCAGTTTTCTACAAAAAATTTGCTCTGAAGGTTTCTAGAACTATAAAAAACATAAAATTAGTTCGATTACTGACAGAAATTGTAATTTGAGTTTACCTTGCACTACAGATAAATTTATCTGGATAGATTGAATTAATTAATAAAGTTTTTAAATTACATATTAATAATTTTTGTATTCCTATTCTAAAGAGGAAATATTATCATTGATACGTCAGTTTTTCTCATAAACTCATGAGTAAAAAAGGGATGTTGGTATACTAATTATAAAAACGACAAATACACAAGGTATAACGAAATAAGAAAAAAAATGTCTCCTTATCTCACATTATCAGAGTTTACTATCCTAATTTAGTTTAAAATAACTCATGTAGTGCAAGATAATCAATTAATTTTCATATAAAATGCTTATTGACTTCAAGTAAAAAGTTACTAACCTCAATTTTGTCTCCGTTTTCTATCATTTTCTAGCAACAAAAGTTGAATGTCTTCATTTGAACTATTTATCTTATGTTTAGTCCTTATTCTGCTTTGTTAACATCTTGGTGAATTTGAGGAAATGAGAAAATCATTAAAAACACAGAGACGTGTTGCGAGGTTTAGGTTTTTATAAATCAAAGCCATAGATAAAATGGCGGCCAATAGCACTATAGCACAGCCCATTGCATGCTTTTGTAGAAACTCGACGGGTTTAGCAAAATAGCACAAAAAGCTTGCTATAGCAAACGTCATGAGTACCCCTATTATGTTTTTGTCACCGATTTGCTATTCTCTCTTGGTGGTGGGGATCACCTTAATCTTGACAATTCTAGTCTTAGGTTAATCTTAAACTCTACCTTACACTGTGTTGCCAACTCTTAGGAGCTGGTGGAACCTTAAGCCTACTAAAAACTGGGTTCGGAAGCACTTCTAAGGAATTATAAAAGTTATGTCTTCTTTTCTCAAGAAATTCGCTCACTTTAGGAATATTAAATAGTAAATGAAGCCTTTCTGCCTTTTCTTTTTCAAAGGTAGCTCTTTTGCAATCTTCTTTAAAACGCCATTTTGGAATTGCTGTAGTTTCTTTTTTGAGTTCTCTGAAGAATGGATTAGTAATGGTGCTCCATATAATTTCAGTCTGAAACTTAATTGAGAAGTTTTTAAGATATATAAACTATTAAATAAAATAAATTTTTTATAAAAATGGTAATACTATTTTTTTTACTAGGGAGATGTCAATCTGAGCACAGTTTTTAAGAAACCTTATTAACAGTGCCGTTTTGACAAGATTATTTATATTTTTAGGGTTATTACTGAGTATAAAACTTAAATATTTTAATGACTTATTAGTTTTATTATTCCTCTTTGAAATATGGTAATTTTGACACTAAACTTATTTTTCTACTTTTTCTAGAATCAGATATATTAAATAAAATGTGTTTTCGGAGCGCAAATTTTACGATTTTTTTATGCATCTCCTGGGAAGCATTAGCCCTTAATATTTTGTAGGGTATAATGGTTTAATTTCTAGTTTAGTTACCTAACAAAATTTCATTCATTTAAACCGTTTTTGATAATTATTATACAAAACATTAATCTTTCTTAAGGATTTATATATATTTTGAGAGACTTTAAATAACTTGAAAACTACAGAAAAATCAATAAAAAAAAAGTATATGTCCACTAACCATTAAAAGGACACTACAGTAATTGAGTTAATTGTCATTTATTTATTTCACCTGTTGCAGTAATGTTAGTTTTCTTGTTTGAACAAAAATTAATTACATAGAAATGTTTCATATTATTTGATTTATAAATAATATATAGGACTCTGTTATAGACGTTATGGTATTTATGTATTTGTTATTCTACATCTATCCTTTCAGGTCATTAGCAGATTATAATTCAGTTCAAGTTATATTGAATTAAACAGACAAATGTCTCTAAAAAAACTCCAAAAGTTTAAAACCTTACCTTCATCTTCTGCTCAATGCTTCTTTTATGGTAGGAGATATGTGAATGTCTTGTTCTGGTGTCAGTGTACAGTGCGCATGATGTTACCATATGTTTTTATTGTTAGCGCTGTATTACAAGTGTTATAAAGCAATGATCTTAAATCAACTCTAACCAAAATTAAAACTCTAACATAAATAAATAAAATAAATAAAAACTCTAAATAAAAAAAAATTAAAATTTATCTATAATCATAAAACCAAATGTTTCATTTGGTTAATTAATTTCATGAAGATTATTGAATTTATTTTATAAATATTTATATATTTTAACTGATACAACGGAATATAATTATTGTATAGTCCCAAAAAAATATTTAGAGTTCTAAAAAAACTTTTCATCAAAAAACAAAAATAATGAGAGATTATAAGACAATTTATTCCTTGACTTTTTGTTGGTTATTTTGAAATAATTATGATATCATAAAGTACGTATCGAATGACAGACTACATTTCTCATGACACCCGATATTGTTTGGCACAACCGGATTTATCTCTCCTTTTTTCTTCCCCTTCTTTCCTTTGTTGAACTAACGAGTCAGTATAGGAATTCGGTTTCCATTTTTTTTTTCTCCAAACCTTTTAAAAGCGATAAATGATCACGTAACTCAAATTTAAATATTCCATACAGTTTTTGAGTTTAAATAGACAAACCTCAGATATGTTAGAAGCTACTGTTTTATTAGTGTTGCCGGCTAATTAAATAATAATAATAATAATATTAAATTTATTATAATATAAAATTGTTGACCTTTAAGTGAGTGAATATAACCTATCGAAAGACTTTATATAAAAATAATTAAACCTTTGTTTACTGCCCCTGAAATATATGCAGATACTATTTTGCATCACCGATCAGTTCTGAAGGTCTGATTACCATGTTAATGAAATACTAATATTTGTATGTATATATATATATATATATATATATATATATATATATATATATATATATATATATATATATATATATATGTATGTGTGTGTGTGTGTGTCTGTCTGTGTGTAATAGTTGATATGATAGAATATAAATATGTTATATTAAATATTTTCTAAATATATTAACATTTAATTTAATTTAACATTTGTTGATATATATATATATATATATATATATATATATATATATATATATATATATTTATATATATTTATATGATAATTTATAATATAATATATGATAATATTAGTTGTTAATTAAAAAAAAAAGAATTATGTTAGGTTTATTATTTAAGCTTTTATTTCGCAACTGACCATATTTATATTCAAGAAATATAACTTATACAGAAATGATTGTATTTAAGTATAATACCAAGATAAAATGTGCTATATTCTTTTAAGATATAGGCTGAAGTATTTTCGCAATCAACGTTATGGTTTAAGACTGATATTTCTTCAAGCCAAAGTTTTTTACCTGTCTTCTCTAATTTATAATAATCGTCGAGAAACATAATGGAAGGAAGTGTACAAAAGCCTGTGAAATTATTAAACCATCAATTTATTTCATCCATGTACACATAAAATATTACAGCTTTTTAAGTGGAAGTATAGAACGTGTTACCTCACTCTGACTTTTCCAAAAATAAATTATTTAGTTACTAATTACAAAAAATCAACTCATTATCAGAATATTGTGGATCTGTGCCTTTCAACCCTAATAATAAAAAAGTATTTTGAGTATGAATAAAATTGGAGGCTGATTTATACTTCACCACTCTTTTATTAAAAATCAATGCACATCGTTTCGGTTAAAATGCCATCTTCAGGTGCAAAGGAACAAATTTATTTAGTTTGAGTCGATGCTTACAACCAGAAGCCTCATGTCCAAATAGGATAGGACACTTCCTATTATCCTGCAATTTCCTTTGCACCTGATGATGGCATTTAGCCGGAACGTCGTGCATTGATTTTTAATAAAAGAGTGGTGAAGTATAAATCAACCTTCAATTTTATTCATAGAATATGACCTTCACCTTAAAGAATCTACACCTTATACTTTGAGTATGATTTTATTGATTTTTCATAGGTTTTTTTTTTTTTTTTTTTTTTAACCCTTTATATGTGGGAAACTGTAAACAGTCTTGCAGAATGTTTCTAGGATTAGGATTTCTATGGAATTATGTATTGAAAAAATAAACACTTAATTGTTATAATAGTAAGCATAAGGGAGCAATAATATACGTTTTATTTAATATTTTGCCAATAAACCATAAAGTGGTAAATTATTTTAAACATTATACATCTTAAATTTTACAGTTTTGATGAGATTTCTCTTTTACTTTGTGTTAATCACTAAAGCAATAAAGGAAAACAAAAGAGGTACAGCCTGATACAAAATACAAACTTAGACATGACTTTATTAACTCACATAAAATTAGATAAATGAGAAACAAAAGAGCTTTAGAACGCCCACTTCTCAAAGTTTCTATTACACAATCTTTGTTCACTGAGATTGAAGAAAATAACTCAGTGTCTGCTCCATCTGCCTCTTCTGTGTATATATGTAATTTTATTTTCTAAAATATTTTCTATATATAGTCATTATTTAAAATATGTACTAAATTTCAGTTAGAATAACGGTTTTAGGCATATAGTAACATTAATCAATAAAACGAATCTTATAATAAATACAATTATTAATTTTCTTATTTATTTCTTAAGATTTCATTCCAAATTTATATGTTTTTTCTACTAAATTAAAATGTACCTTTTTGTGTACCTTTTTGTGTACCTTTGTGTACCTTGTTGTTAGTTATACAATAGTGACTAAGCTTTTTAAAAAAAATGATGAGGAGAAAAATAGCAACTAAGTATATGTTTTGGCTTGATGGGACAGATATTATTCATTTATTAATTGCTTAGGTTTCAATTACATTAAAACATGATGAGCATGTTTGCGGTTGAAAATTTCAGTCCGTCCCCTAATGATACTGATATCGCGGGCGTCAGTAATGTTTGTTGAAATATAATCCTTTGTTGATGCAATCAGCCTTGTTTATCGTTCCTATATTATAATATTAACACCATTTTGTAGTGAAATGTTTAACACTAATTGCTTATGAATAATCTTTTATAATTTCGTTGGTTTTTCTTAACATCAGTAATATTAAAATTATTATAATAATAACATAAAAATCAAGTCCGGACGCTTTTCTATATCGTTAGACGTTTCAATTATCAATATTTAATAAAAACAGGTTAAAAGGAACATTGCAAATTGATATCAATAAATTAGTCGGTTTATATTTCTTTCCAAAGAAGTTTATTTCAGCAAACTTTAACGAGACAACGTTTCGGGGGCCTTCCCCATCGTCAGGACTCATTAAAATACATCAATATTTAATAACTAACTTCAAAATATAACTATTTAACATATGAATTAAAAACATTTTCATAACAATGTTACATACATTATTTTATGTTACCTAATTTGTCTAAAATTTAAAAAATTCATTTATTATCAAAAATGTCATTTTTTTTTGTCAAAATTGTCTTTAAAAATAAAGAATAACCAACAGGGAACAACAACCATCCCACCTCACATATTCTATGGTCCCTTATGGATTAGGGTCATCCTATTTACTGTAGAAGGTACAAACTGAATTATTATTATTAAAAATATTGTAGGCCAACAATGCAAATTTTCTATATCATCTGCATAGTGAGAACTAAGGTGCTTTGAATCCGTTTTATAATTTATTGTATTTTTTATATTTTTATTTATATTTCATTCCATATTCATAATTCATGGAATAAACAATTATTTACATTTTGTACTGATTCATTTTTTAAGATAAATTATATTTCTTTATTGCCTATTAATATCACAAAAATTAATTATTTTTCCGATTTTTTTTATTGCTTTTCACTCATCTAAATATAAAATAATAGATATAATACAAATAAAAGTTGACCGTTGAGAATTGCAGGAAGGGATTAGTCCAGGTGGCGGTCATAAAATGAAGCAATTGAATAGTTTTAACTATTTATTGTCTGTAAACATTTCGACCCCTATTGTGGGTCTTAAAAAGATACCAAACGGATTTAGTGAGTTAACATATGTATGTGATAGAATAATTCAGGAGTAGTCTCCGGAATAATCCCTTCCTGTAAATATGAAATAGTAAGGAAAAGTATTGCAGTTGTGAAATTTTAAAACTCTCGTTTCCAACGGAAATTCACGTTTTAGGATCCCCTGAGTCCTGCCTTTAATACAATGTTAATTCTCAGTAAAATAATCTGACAGGCTGCTAAAATTCATACTAAAATCCAGTTGCCTTTTATTATTTAATTTGTTTTGTCTTATCGAAATTTTAGTTATTGGCATTGCAATGGCTAAATTAGTGTTTCAAATGTATCCCAGTTTGCCAAAAAATTATTATGATCATTATCATAACTAAAATATTTGTTGAGACCAATATGGTCTCGTTATGGTTTTGTTCTCTCAGTTATCTAATGATATAACTGCTACTAACAAGTACTTTTAAAACTACAACAAGATATTGACAACATGAATGCATGGGCTACGACAATGTGTATATATATATATATATATATATATATATATATATATATATATACCTTCTCACATATCTGCTTCCTTAAATATTTTGGAATTCCTTGCCTGTATCCATTCGTAAATCCTTATCATTATACACTTTCAAACACCAACTATTTCTCCATCTCCTAAAGTATCAATCTTCCCAACATATGTAATATTTAAAAGCTATAGATGATAACTATTCATTGTCACAAATCCTGTCTTTTATTGTTGAACTGAAGTCTTAAACGACCAGACAATTATTATTTATATTGTACTTTTCTTGTCATTTTTAGGGGACTACTCGTCCCAGAATAAAATTACTTTTCATTTCATTTCATATAAAATATAATTGTGTATTTGGTCATAGATTCTCATTAATCTTAAAAAAAAGTTAATCTGTTCTGTAGCGAATTTTGCAAATAATTTGTTAAGTGAGATGATATGTCACGCGCCGGCCTGAGTTAACATGCTTTTTTTCTCTTATAATCCCCGTATTATTCACTCACGGGTCATGCAATAGTTTCTGATAAATGCTGTAGCAGTTCCACGTGAAACATGAATGAGGTTCATTAGGGATTTCCTTTAATGGAATTAGTAAAAAAAAGCAACATCTAAGCATAAAAATTTTCATTATTTTAAACTTCCAAAATTTAATTATCGAATTTACATAATGCCAGGAATCGAGTTAACGTTTTAGATTTTATTCATTTATATATTTCAATATACAGTTGTATCTGCTTTAAATATTTATCAAAGCGATTATTGGACTCGTTAAATTTTCGTCCATTGTATTCATATTAATAAACAATTAAATATGGAATATATTAAATGAAACTTGGAAAATTATTATTTGTTTATCTTTTGAAGCTTAACCAATCTATTCTCTGTAGTTCAGAAAAATCATCCGCACCTTTACGTTTCAGACAGGAACTTTATTATCAAATAAATATTTTTATATTAAAGATAATGGAAAATATTACAATATTTATTTGATGATGGACGAACAGGTTAAAAAAACATCATATATTGTGTAATTAGGTGTGATATAGTGGTTGGTTATTAAATATATATATATATATATATATATATATATATATATATTAATTATCATTCGATTCTGGAAGGCTATGGAAAATGTACAGTGATTTAGCTACTACATAAACCTAGATGTGAGCCCATCACTTGATTATAAATTATAATTAGATTAACAACTAATATTTAGATGCTGACTGCCCTCCTTAAAATGTTTGCAGAAAAATGAGAATATGTATTTTTTTAATAATCATTCGATTTTTGAAGGCTGTTGAGAATGTACAGTGAAAATCAAACAATGCGGAGAGTGAAGTTTATGATATGCATAATCAATATAACTCAATTTTCTAAATTTTATTCCACGTCCTCTATATTGAAACATTCATAAACCATTAAGCATTTGTAATAGTATATAAACACCACATAATTTAAAATGCAATTTATTTTCACCGTTACGTTTGATTACCTTCGTTCATTAAAGTCGACACTTTTAATTTGAAAATAAATTTATATTATAATACCCATATTAAAATTAATTAAATGTCCCAAAATATAAAATAAAGTTATGTAGATTTTTATCTCATGTAACCTCAAATAATATATGATTTATTTAAGCTTGATTTTCTCATTTAATCGAAGAATATTGCATTAAAATTATATAGTATGCCCACAAAAAAATAATATAGCAATGTAATCAGTGAATATTTTACTAGTGTGAACATCTATGATTAATTTATAGTGCTTATTAATTCAACAATAAGTTGAATAAATATCCTTATAATTACTATCAAACAGAAATTCGCTAAATCTGTTTCTTCGAATAAGTAAATTGACACCCTGTCTTACCTGCCTGTGCATTAAAAGGTATTAATGAAAAAAAAAATCACCACAAAGTAAAGTTTGTTTCCAATCTAAGTTTAAAAATGCTTTATACTAAAGGAAATATTAGTAAAGAAAAATTAAAAAAGTTGCGGATGTCATTGAAGAGAATGAATCAAGTAACTTTGTCGGAAATACTAAGCAATTGGGTTTTTTGTTAATTTTTCTTATAATTACCAACTCGCTTTTAATCATGAAACAGCCATAATCGTGCTTTATATTATACACCATTTTTTGTCTTCTATTATAGTTGAAAATTTAAATATTTAAAAAATACGTTTAACTATTTTTGCGACATTTATAGTCGTATAAATATTTAATAATAGATTTTTCATTTCTCACTTAGGGTAAATGTCGATTTTTTATTACATAGATTATAAATTGTTTTTAACTAAGAATGTTAAATTTAGAAAAAGACTAGATATAATGACTAAATAATATGACTGTTATGAGTTCCAAAGAAAATAGAGTATAGGAAATTGTTTAGTGTAATTTTTAAACAATAATATATAGTATTACAAAAATAATATTAGATCAATTTGATAGACATCGTGTTTATGAGCGAGTTCATGTCTAAAGACATCATTTCTGATTAATGTTGTAGATTTAACTGGATTTACAGTCCAGAAAGCGAATGAGAAATTCAAGCAGGATATCAAACAAAAAATTATGGATCCTCAGCCATAAGACTTCAAATCTTTCGTTGATTTCGGGACACCTTTTACAATTATTAAAGTCGATTTAGTACTATAATTTACAATAATAAATAATTATTTGAATTTCGTGTAATTACAGTTTATCGCTTTATTACCTACATTTTAGCAGCCAATTTTTACTTTCAGTTACCTATTTATAAAATATATACTAAGGGAAAGTATTGTGAAAATTTTCGAATTCGAGTTTTCACCGGAAATACGTGTTTTAGGGTTCCCTGAGTGTGTGTGTGTGTGTGGTAAGTCTAGCTCTAAAACGATTTGTTGTATTAACCTGAAATTTCATCTTTAAGGAGCTTATTAAAGGAATAGTAATAATGTTTAATACACCGTTGGGAAGCTGAAGAAAATGTTATCTTCTTTACAAAGATGGAAAACGTAATCCAAAGAGACGAATAGGGCTTACACTTCTGTGATTATTTCACATAACCATTTTATATTTTTTGATTATTTAATTTAAAACATACGTTCCCAACGAAACTGAATATAACTCTTTAAAATATTTTCAAGTCAATCTTTATTTCATAGTTCTTAAATTAATGTTATCGACTAATGTAAGTGAAAGTCGTGTGTTGAGAGCACCACATTTTTATAATTTTAATGCGAAATCTAAGATTTCGTATGACAATTCGTAATAATTACATGCATGAAGTTGAATGAAGCCTCTGAAGTTTAGAATAATGAAAAAAAAAGAAAACAATATTAATATAGACTTTTAGTGATATACGAGTTTTATCTATGAATAATATATATATATATATATATATATATATATATATATATATATATATATATATATTAATAATAATAATAATATAATATATATATATATATATATATATATATATATATATATATATATCGATTGCTAATATTTCTGTTGTAGATATTTGTAGATAAAGATGTTATTGTTTAATTAAGTTACACCACTATGCAACTAACGTGACAGCACTTAACTGTTCAAATGCGCTTGATACGGTGTCACATGGATTACTTGGGGATTGTCACATGCTGTTGGGATTTGTTGACCAGGGGTTTCTTGAACTGTATTCCACAATGGAATCATTTTTAAGTGACCGGTATATGACAGCGAAAGTCTCAAAAGAGATGTCTAGTTCCGTCCATCGTACGTAAGGTGTTCCACAAAGTGGAGTATTATTTCGAATACTGTTCTCTATTTATACTGCTAAACTTATAGGGACAGAGTTCTTGCTGTTACTAGTAGTAACACAAATCCTTGTAAGTCTATGGTATTCAGCATTCAGAAAAAAACATGCCAAAGGACAGCAAAAGAGTTGAAAATGTAAATACAGATAAAATGAGGGGTTATAGCGTGCTAATTTTAGAAAGGAAAGAAAAAGGTTTTTGGACAAATTACGTGAGTCTCTTGCACTAAAGAGGTTAATAATAAAACCATTTCTCGCCCAGCTTTATTTTATGGTACACCACTATTTTTACGTGTTGCTATGTCCACCGAAAAAAATTTGCAATAATTTCAAATGGCGTACTAAGAACAGTGTTTAAAGGAACGATATTCCAGAGAACTAGAACTTCTAGAGTCCGTGAGGGATTAATAATTGTCGGAATTCCTCAATTCATCGCCATAAGGAATAACAAGTTCTTTTTATCATCAAACATATAGATAATCCCATTTAATTTGGGTTTTAGATTTAACTACTACATAAACCTAGATGTGAGCCCCATCACTTGATTATGACTCAGAATTACATTAACAACAAATATTAAGATGCTGACTGTCCTCTTTAAAATGTATATTTGCTGAAAAATGACAATATATATATATATATATAACCCTCTATATAAATACTAACCCTCACACCGAACAGCGGTAGAAGGGGGAATGATTATGATTATGATGTAATATAATATATATATATATATATATATATATATATATATATATATATATATATATATATGTAGTATATATATATGTATATGTATATGTATATGTATATATTATATGTATATGTATATGTATATGTATATATATATATATATATATATATATATATATATATATATATATATATATATATATATGTATATTCTTAATAATCGTTCAATTTTTGAAGGCTGTAAAAAATTTACAGTGAAAATCAAGCAATGCGTAAAATAAAATGTATTTTTTAATTTTTTATCTCATGTCCTATATATTAAAATATTCATTAACCATTTAGCATTTGTAATAGTATATAATATTACTTAATTCAAAATGTAATTTATATTTACCTTGACACTCGATCGAAGGTTGTCTTGGGGCCCACATGTCTAGATGAAAAGACAGACTCTCAACCACCGACTGAAAGTACTATACTCACTTTAATCTAAATCATCCAAATTAAAAATTAGACAGAAACTAAATTCATACACATACCTACTTAAGTCAATATGGACTTACGCTTCACAGATTTTTGGTTCAGCAAAAAGGCTCACAATTTTAAGACTCATATCGACAGCTCCATGGTACGTGAACAAAAAACCTTACATACGGACTTACAACAACCAACAGTTGACCATCATATACGAACGCTCTATTCTCGTTTTCACAGTAAACTTAATGGACACAACAATAGACTGATTAACGACATGTCAATAGCTGAAATGCCAGACAGAAAATTCTAAAGAGAAGCTAGATGAGAGACCCGTCCGCTAAATTAAAGCCTTGGAAGGGGTGCTTCTGGGCACTTGTCTTTCCCATGCCCACCATGTCTGATCTCGATTTGTACAGCACATTTGCTGATTGTCAAATAGCTTCTGATAGGTGCGAATAAAGATATAAAGAGGAAAAAAATACCGTTGCGTTTGTTTACCTTCGTTCATTAAATTCGACACTTTTAATTTTAAAATAAATTTATATTCTAATACCCATATTAAAATTAATTAAATGTCCCAAAATATAAAATAAAGGTATGTAGATTTTTATCTCATGTAATCTCAAATAATGATTTATTTAAGCATCTAAATCCTCAGATAGCATATATATGATCAGAAGCTCTTAAAGAAGGGGCTATGGAAATACAAAAAACTAAAGTTAAACCTCGACCTTAGTAACCAATGACATATTTTAATCAAATATGAATCGGGTCAAATCCAGAATACAAACTGCTTTCCTATCGGTATGTTAAATAAGTTTCCGGTTACCCCATACTTTTCATACCTCTGCTTTTTCCTTCTCGTCTTTCTCGATTGATGTTTGTTGAAAAATGGTGTTTTTAGTCAACTAAAAGGTAAAGGTTAAAGGAAAGTATAGAATTATGTATTATTAATATATTCCATTAATATGAGACATTTCATAAATGAGGTCGGTCCCTTGGGCCCTAGGTAACTCGAGGACCTGAGTCATATCTCATCCTTGTTAGGAAGGGACGTAAGTAATTTAAACCGATCAGCCCAAGGTTTTTTTTTTTTTTTCGTGTTGTCGGCGCCGATGATAAATTGACATTTTAGCTGTCGCTCAGGTTCAGGACGATGCTCTATAACAACTACGCAGTTATTCTTATAATTTTATTTAACAATCTCATCAAGACGAGTCTAATTTTGAAAGAAACCCTGGCGAAGTCAAGTAGTTTGGTTTGGGGACAGAAAGCAGTACTGAATGGGCACCCTTATCTGAATTAGAAAAATATTCTATTGAATTGATTTATAAATTACATTGCCCGACTCCAATAAGAATATTTTGTTTCGGTTATAACTGAGTTTTTTATGAGAGATGTCACATGATTTTTTCATGTAGTAAATAACAACTTAACTCATACAGAAGTTCAAAGTATGAATAATTTAATCTGACCATTATAAATGATATGACTATTAAGAGTAGATATTTTATTTAATCTTTAGAGCAGATTGAAGAATAAACGTAAAATATTGTTGAAAAACATTAATTTATATTTTAAAAAAAACAAAAACATAATCTAAAACAAACTTAAAAGAAACATTGAATCACGAAGACAATAATAATTTTTTTTTTATTGATAAAGGCAATCTATAACAATGGTAATGTTTGACAACGTAAAATACTGCTAATTCAAAGATATTACCAATAACAGTTCATAGTTACGTGTAGATTGAGAAGTAGATGTGTGAAAGGGAGGCAGGCATATGGAGAAGGCGAATAAATGGAGTGACAAACATAACTTAACTGCAATAAAAATAATAAAGGAAAAATTCAGAAAAATAAGTATAAATTATTTATGATAAAATAATAGTAAGTACAATTGGGGAGCTTTAGACGATTCATATAATTCATTTCTTTTCATGTGTTTAAATACATTTGAGATGTATGTACTGTTGTCATTTAATAAAGTATTTAAATAATATGGAAGGTCAACACCTATCAGTTGTCTGCAGTCTGTCAGTAAGTGTTTTATGGTTATAGCTACGTTATACTGTTCACAGTAAGGTCTTCGTGTTCTAGTCAGTAAATGTTTGTCGCTAGTCGTGAGTGTCTTATTCTGATTCTTGTTAATAAGACTTCCTCTCATTTTTTATTTTGGATAGATGATTTCCACGAAAATTCTTTTTGTTTTATTTCCCTGAGTTTGTTATCCCCTTTTTTGGTCCATTTAAACTGCCATTTGTCCATGATTAATAATTTTATATGCCTATAGAGATCATTACGTGGAGTGTCTAGGCAATCGGATAATGACGGAATTCGTTATTAATATTGGGAATGTGCTAAGGAGGGACTTTTAAGAATGATTGCTAGAAAATTCGCTGTATTTCAAAATTATAAAAGGGCTCACATACAAACGGAAATCATTTCAGTTACAATTTTTAAGAGTCACAACCACAGCTCCTTGGTAAGTAAACAAAAAAAAACTCTACATACGGACTTATAAAAACCAACAGTTGACCAACACATACGAACACTCTATTCCCGTTTTCAGAGTAAACATCATGGAAATGACAATGGACTTTCAAACGATATGTCAATAGCTGAAATGACTGTTCGAAGAAGATCGAAGAGGAGCTGGTTGAGAGACCTCCTCTGCTAATTTAAATCATAAGAAGAGGTGCTGCTGGGCACTTTACTTCCTGAAGTATTATGTCTGCCGCTATAGTTTTATAAAGCACATTTCCTAATTGCCAGATAGCTTTCGAAAGGTGTGAGTAAAAATTATCAAGAGAAAAAAAAAAGTTATATTATTTATATCTCGGCTATTTAAAATATGCTGATGAATTCAAATAGTACTTTTTTTGTGGATATAATTAGTTGACCGTTGAGAATTACTGAAGGAATTAGTCCGGGTGGCGGTCATTAAATGAAACAACTGAATAGTTTCAACTATTTTATTGTTTGCCAACGTTTCGACCCCCATTGTGGGTCATCATCAGGGCGTCTGGTAGGTGAGTGGAAACTGGTCAGTTTGGTAGGTCAGTTTCCACTCACCTACCAGACGCCCTGATGATGACCCACAATGGGGGTCGAAACGTTGGCAAACAATAAAATAGTTGAAACTATTCAGTTGTTTCATTTAATGACCGCCACCCGGACTAATTCCTTCAGTACTTTTTTTTTAAATAATTTATTATTCATTACATTAATGGAGAAACCTAAATTAAGAAGAACTAAATATTCAATATAATCCTGCTTTTAGTAGACCAACCTTCTCTGTTTAGGCATTAATTATTTAAAAAATTACGTGTCTTTCCATTAATTTAATGCAAAAGAATTATAATCGTTTTGTTGGTACTACGTAAATAGATAAAATTATTTTGAATAAATAAGAATTTAATGCTTAACGTTTTCTTCAATAATAGTTACTTTATTATTTAAAAAAAAGATATTCTCATCCTTAACGTATTTTATTATATCCATATATGTTTATTTTTGCTGTATGAATCGTGAGCCTGTAAACTATGAATAACAAATCAACAGTTAGAGCAGTTAGAACTCATAAAATTGTCAAGAAACTACCACCTCGTATGGGTTCTTAGCTTTATCTGGTATTTTCTCAGGATTTGTGGCCATAAGCCAGTTATCATGCAGTAACAGCTATGATGGTCAATCTAAATGGTCCGATCCAGTGTTGTATTGAGCTTTTAATTTAAAAAAAAAAATATTTCTAGCGTTTGAAATAACGAAAACAATACAATAAAAATAGAATAAAAAAAATGGATACCTATTAAATTGTCTTGAAAATTTACAAAGTAGTTATTAGGTGATATTAATTATTATTATTTTACAGAATAATTTAATTTAATTAGTTAATAAGATCCACACGAAGATTGGTCAATAATCTTTTTGCAACATCCTATTATTTATTTAATTCAAAAATTTTGTTATTACATACTGTTTCGGCCGCTCATCTGTTTTTAAAATATTTATTAGTTTAAATGAGAAACCGAAAGAAAATGTCTCTACATAATTTACAAAACGAAATTATTTCATTGCTTCGTTATAGTTTTAATTATGTTTTGTATTATTAATTTGTAATTAGTTTGCAAAAATAATTCATTAATTTAAAATAGTGAAATATAAAAAAACAAAAGACATAACGTAAATAAAAACCGAGGTTTTTAGTTCAACTTTTTAATTGTTTTCTTGTCTAATGCTATCACTGTAAACATGAAGAGAGGTTGTAACAAGTTAGTAAGCTATTTATTGTCGTCGGTTACACGGGTAGATTGTGAGTCCGTACTTTTCATTCATATCATTAATCGAATTGATTTCGGTTAAATTTCCGATTATACTATCGGTTATCGGCCATTGGGAGGCCGTTTTTTCTCACAATTCTTTTTATTCATCAACAAAACCACCTTCTTCGGATTGGACTTCAGGTGCAAGTTGCCTGTAAACGTGTACGGACCAAGACGAAAGCTAACCATCTTATTTAGTTCCATTTTTTTGTAAATACAGAATTATGGTTTATTTTCCAAATTCAGAATTATGTCTAGGCTTTGTCTTGTTTGTTTTTTTTTCCTTTGTAGTTTTTTTTGGAATTGTGTTTCTTTTCTATTTTTATAAATTAATTGTTTTATGTTTATCAATGAATTCATCTATAAATGAGGTTTCAAAAAAGTATTCGGAATCATTTGAAATACCATCCAATTTTTTATTTTATTTTTAAAGACAAACATTTTTCCAGCGTTGGTAATTTAGGGAAAGGTCGTCCAAGGGTGCAAGTTTGTTATCCTTACGGCGCCCTAACATTTGTTTATATTGTAAATGTTGTATGAATGTAATCCTGTAGTAACAGTATTATTGTCCATTGTGACAAATTGTAATATGTCCGAATAAAAAAAGAATATATATATATTATATATATATATATATATATATATATATATATATTATAATTGCAATAAGCCTTCAATATTTGTGACATATTGTATTTCCGTATGTATAAATAGTGAAAACTACGAATACATGTAATGATAAAATATCCTATTGCTAGAGACAGCCTAATAAACGAAGTTTTCCTCAAAACTTATTAAAAAATATTCAACTTCTAAGGAAAGGAATATTCATCCTGCAACGTAGAGGGGAAACCTTCAAAGGAATTGCCTAGTATAAAGGACCAAGATTCTTGAAATTCTTTAGAAAAAATGTTCAAACTTTAATCAGATTGATAGACAACATTTCGACTGATCAAGCGAGCTTAATGATACAATGCCACTTTCGATTAATACTTCTGCTGAAACTGTTTTGTTTTTTGTCTCGTTAAAAAATTACGTATTTAAAAAAAAAATTAAACTATTTATTTAGATATTATTAAATTAATATCGTAGTAGATTGGTATATAAATTAAATAAAAATACAAACATAAAAAATGATAAAATTTGAGTTATATATAAAATAATATTAATCTTAAGAAATAATTCATAAAATATCATAAAACAAATTATTTTTTTCATTTCGAGTCCAATTAAAATTATTTTTCGATTTAAAGCTCTGTAATATAATTAGATCGGTGTAAACGTTCCATTGAAGTATTTGTAATAGAAATATATATTGTTCTTCTACAGAATAAAGTGTGTCAAACCTTTCGTCAGATGGTTCAAGACTTAACTAGCATTCACAAATTTTAGCATTTAAAATTCTTCTTCATAAAATTTTCTTTAACTAAATTGTTCATGTGGGTTATTTAACTCATGTGATTCTGAAATTGAATACTGGTTTAAAGGGAAATATGTTCGTGGCTGAAACATTTCAGATTCCGCTATCAGAGAGAGACGCTGGGATCCCTCGGATTCTGCTTGTTTCTCCAAAAGCAGTGGAACAAGCCCTGTCCGGGGTTTCCCAGCTGATTGTAAATATTGTTTTTAGGTGTGAGTGTGTTCATGTTTTGTTCATTTATTTGTTAACCTTGTATTTATTTTATTTCTATATTTTCTTGTTGCATACTTTTATTTGACTTCAGTATTGTCTATTCTGTAAATATTGTATAAATGTGATTTTTTAGCGTTGTAATTATTGTTCAGTTGAGACAAATTGTTATATATCTGGAAAAAAAAAATCAATTAAAAACAAAAACAATTTGATTAGTCAAGAAAAAAACAAAACAATAAAATAAACACTCTTTTAATAGTATTTTTAACTTTTTTTTTTTTGGACCAAATCAAAATCTGCCGTCATTTTCAATTTTAAAATAATCAAATAACAAATTTTTACTGGAAAACTGTCGAAACCATTGAAAAACCTTAAGTTACACAAGGTATACGAAGTACGAAAACTGTAAACTTTAATAAACGTTTTTCTGTCATCAATAGTTATTAAAAAAAGAAATAATACTGTAAAGTTTGGGATATCTTATGATTTTACTCTGTTAACCGGGGAATGCTCTTTTTTAACTATTCGACATATAACGATAGGAAACTCTAAATTACGTAATTTCATTAATATTATTTATTTGTATGCTTAAAAAAAAAGCAAAAGATAATGAATTATATAATTTTACATTTATTTATGTGTCTATGTACCTAGATATTGTTCACGTTTGACTAATTATACGCCCCATCCGGTTAACAGCCTAATGAAACTAAAAGAAAAAGTTAAAAATGCATATTTTGTAGTTATTATCTAGATCTCAATCGTTGTCACTAATGTTATGAGAAAGTAAAACTAATATAATTTTACTTTATGGATTACATTTTTGATGCAATAATTCAACATCTGTAGCATCAGAGGAAATGAATAATTAATTTAAAGAAACTGGGGATTTGTTTAGTCGATTACGTCCCTTATTAATATTAATAAATCTTTGTGCACATTTAAATTAAAATTATTTGTAATTTTATTCAAAATTAACTGAATATTGTGGGTATTTGATCTATCGCTTGCGACATTATGGGGTCTTTAAGAAAAAAATCGTTTTAAGACAGTTGTTAGCTTCTTATTTTTTTACACATTGCCTCATACCTGGCTATGAAGTATGTTCCACCTTTAGTTGTCAGTGTGTTATTACCTTTACAGAAGAGGAGAAGTCTCTCAGCAGTTTTTCTTGCTTATCTGTCAGCTTTCCTACGGTTTCTGCCCGCATCCATTCGACTTACGGATTGAGTGGCATCAATTATCATGGTCAATTTTCCTAGTCAGGTTTTACTCATGACACAATCCTTAGAAAGATTCATGACACACTTTAATGCACCGTACAATGTGGCAACAATTATAATAAAATACTCCTTCACAATTTTACATATTTAGACGACCAAAAAACTTTTAGCTCATATTCAAAATTTTGATATATTCCCCGTCAATTATATTGAAAAATGAAAAAGTCTTCTGACGTTCCTAATAAATTCTGAAACTAGAACGGTTGCGTTCACTATGTTGTCTCACATTGGAAAATATTTTGAGAATGCCATCGTGAATTATCAATAGAAATTCTGTTCTCAAAATCAGTTAATACCACAAGAGCAAGCTGGATTCTAACCTCAGTTAAGCTCGAAACACTTCTAGATCAGGCTACAAAATGGGATGATAAGTAATAGAAAATAAAATAAAATAAAAATAAGTGGCAAATAGTTGCCTATGATCGCATAACCATTCAAAAGTATTTGATCCCTTTGCCAACTGCTGATCGACCTGGAATACCCTGGAAATTGTTTCATTTTTAAATGACCAGTATATAGTAGCGAATGTATCAGAAGAGCTTTGTCTGATATTGTTCCTCATTGATAGTGTGAAATTGTTGGAATCAAATACCAGAGTGCTTTTGCTAAAGGCAGTGCTGTCATCCGTAGCACCTGGAATATCTGTATAGTCATTTTTTTTAGAAAGGGGAAAAAACAAATTTTAAATAAACAACTTCGAAATTAAATTATCTATACACATTATCTGTCTTAAAAGTACTTTCGACAGATATTTTAAGTTTTCGGCCTTCTTTTATAATTATAAAAGAATTATAATTTTTATAACTAGCGAAGAACCCTTGCTTCGCACGGGTGCAGTTTGAATGTGATTTTATTTATGTTAAAAAAAACTTAGTTTGACTAATTAAAAGTTTATTACTTTGGGATTATGAGTTCATCGTAACGAAAAGTGCACTCAGTAAGAAAATATTATGTTTACTATATAACGTCTATTAATCCTTATATTTTATCATTTGCAGAAATTAGAAACATAAATTGGTCTAAAAATCAAAAATTGTTTTAGTTTATTTGTTTATGTTTAACGGTTCGTATTCTATTCGGTTTATTACAATTTTAAATTTTATAAGAACTTTTTCTTAATACAATTTAATGTATTAAAGTTAATTTAGTTTCCACGTTAGTCCCATTTAGTTTACTGTGGAACTACTATTTTTTGTGAAATGATCTAAAAGTAGAAATGATTATTAACAGTATTAGTTTACAAATACCTTTTCTTTATTTTAGCAACTTACGTACGATTTGGTACATAATATTTTTTTTTTTAAATCTTGTATACTGCATGGAAGTATGTAACCTGTATGATCACCATGAATCACCATAACCTCCCTTATCCACAACATTACAAATAATATTTGTAAATGAGTTTCTGCGCTTAGAACATCTTTCTATTAAATTGCCGACATATTTTATTGCATATCAACTTTTCTAAAAGCTTGTGCTTTCCAACGCTATATTATACGTCTATGTTACTACTCATATTTTAATAATAACTTTTTTATGACTTGTTCACACAAAATTTATTTTTCCCGTTTAAATAAAACCTAAATTGCATTGGATTTTACTTATAAACCTTCAAAAAAACAATAACCTAAATACCGTATCAAAACCCGTCAAGTGGTTTTGAAAGAGTTAGCAGAAACCGAAATCCCGTTATCATTTTAAATATAGAGATATTAAAATACTAAATAAAAATTACGCTACTCAAGTCATTCCCTCGGTTCTTCAAGTATGTCTTTAATACTTAAAGACGCTCTTGAATAAAACAAAGAGTCTTCATTTTAAAGAGCCAGAACAGCAATAGTCCATAAAAACGATAAATAATAGCTGATTTCTTGAATGAGAGAAAAATGTTTTCTCAAATTAAAAACCTTTAATAACCCACTTCTTTCTGAATTACGTACTTGAGTGCAGGATCAAGGCATTATAAGAACACCAAAATACCTATTTATAAGGCTGTTTTGCATACTCTGCCGTTGAAACCTTCGAGGAAAAACATTCGAGGGACTATTTGTTTTATATATATATATATATATATATATATTATTATATAAGTAAAAAAAAGTGTCATACAGCTGAAAATAAAGTTAAATTAAATCTCTTTGTCCGCAACTTACCAACCTCAACATAGAGGTAATTGAAAAGGAGATGATCTCGGGATCTACTAACTTAAATAAACTTTGAAGTTCTACCGCTGGGTTGTTTCTTCACATGTCTTTTACGTCATTCAATATAATTAAGCACTTTTACTTTTTGTATTTATTGTATATACAGTTGTAAAATTCAATAAAATATTTTTTATAAAAAAGTTTTATTTAGTAAGTCTAGCGTAAACCGAAAGGAGCCCCATCACCTGAATATAAATTAGAAATTAAGTAACAAAAGTTATAGTACTGACAAAGTTCCTTAAAATGCTTATTAGCAGAATAGGGTGAATCCTTACTTATTCTGAACAGTAAAAATAAGAGGCTATAAAAACAAATAATAATTAATAACTTAGTACGTTTTAAGTTTATTTTGTCATATTTTAATAAGAAACTTGTAACTAATATTTTATTAATGAAGTAGAGGACTATAATTCAATTGGGATTTCTTTTTTTTAAATCAAAATAATTAGTAGCTCTTACACTTTACAATTCTTTAGAAAAAGTTCGTAAAAATATAAATTATCTAACCCTGCTATAGAGTATCCTTTAATAATATTCCTCTTAACCCTGCTTAATAGATTCACAACCTAGGATTCCATCTTGGGAAACGTCTTACTTGGAATTCTCTTACAAGACTGAAACGACAATAAACTCCTTTCATGCTTTCTAGACAAACGCTCTAAACAATTAATTACTATAACAATTAATTACCAGAAGCTCATTTATATGCCTAATGAGTACTATTAGTTACATAAATGATGGTATTAGTCAACTCATGTAGTTGAGTTTTGGGACTCCAATGAACAATCTAGTTCCTTTCGTAACCAATCCTAACAATCCGAAATCTCATTGTTACTTAATCTGTAATATCAGTATTGACTGTAATGTTATTATGTATATTTGTATTATGTTATATGTATATTTAACCACATCGGCTCGAATAAGTTACCTATCCTTCCACGAAAAACTCTATTTTCACTCTAACCTGATAGGTTTTATTCTTGTTTCTTCTTAAATTCCTAATAATCCTCTTTGTCGTCTGAATATGAAAGATGTTTTTTTTTTTTTCTTTATGTTTTTTTAAATGCCGCTAATAGATTTTATCCCTACACTGTGTCATGTCATATTTTACTTTCTCTTACAATAATAGTAAGGGAAAGTATTGCGACCGTGAAAATTTTCGAATTCCAATTTTCAACGGAAATACACGTTTTAGGGTCCCCTGAGACCAAATAACCAAGTCCCGCAAAAAGGTCTCTGTGTGTGGTAACTCCAGGGCGGAAACGAAAAGTCCTATGAAACTGAAATTTCATATTTAGGACAACTATAGGCCCGAGATGTTACAAAAACTTTTTCATTAAAATCGGCTAACCAGAAGAGCCACTTTTTATACCATGCATATTGTACATTTTTATGATTTTCTCAAAAAGTGCTCCGACGATTTTGATTAAACTTGCTATATCGATGTAAAATTTAATAGACTATAATAAAATGTAGGTTTCATTGTGATTGGAATAGTATAACAGGGCTTAAATGCCGATATTTTATTATCATATTTTCTTCCTCTAAAGTACTCTTAATTCTGTAGATGCTATAAATACAACTATATTATCTTGTTAGCATTGGTAATTAACAGCTAAATATGCAAGTTGAGTAAATTTGATAAACAACTAAAGGAGAAACTGAAAAAATATTTTTTTAATGCAATTTTTTGTTTTTTAACATAAGAAGAGTCATATACATGTTTTATATACCGTTGGAAAGCCAAAGGTTTTAAAAAAAATATTATCTTATACTCAAGCTTGTAAATGTTAACAAAGATTGATGAAAAGCCGATAAATTTAACTGATTATTTTAGATAATAATATAATTGATTTTTTAATAAAACACATGTTTCTATGGAAATTCCATTTAATTAATTCTTTAATAGTTTTACTAATTTTTATCTCTAACTGTATTTGAATATTCTTTAATTAATAGATTTTTAAAACGGAGGTAAGTGAAAGTCGTGTGTTGCCCGCAACAGATTTTTTATGATATTTGGTTTTTTATGTTGGCACAGCTGTAAGTTCATAAAAATAAACTAACAATTAAAGAACACATTATACAACACAACTAACATTATTTCGTAATGATTATATTATGGTATTATATTTTATCATATTATTTCGATGTGTAGGCAATTAAATTATATGTTTATCTAAGACCAAATAAAGACGAAATAGCTACACTGTTAATTTTTATAAAAGGTAAATTGGCAATCGCTACTGCTCACTATAAATTCAAATCGCAATATATTTGCTATTTTTTCAATGTTTTGTTTTTCTTTAGGTTCCATAGGCCCTAGATTTCAAACTATACTGAGAACTTGAATAAATGAATCTTACTACGAATTTATAGATACCTTTTTTTATTCGTAATTTGGATTCAATGATCATTTTAAAATTCAATATTTACATTCTACATATCGTAAAGCGTAATAAATGAAATTTTGGAGTGGACAATTTTTTCCCGGTAGATTACGAAGGCTCATTATTGAGAATAATAAAACGAAAAATTATGAATTTTGCTTTAATAAAGAAAGTTATATGACGTTTAAGTCTTGTGATATTTTTTCGTCATTTAGAATAACTTAGGAAAAATATTTTGTTATTTTATATCGTATAACATAATTTATTGTGCGATTGATTATTATGTAATGTGGTGATATTTCCAGGTCATGAAAACCTAATTAGATAGATAAGAACTCGGCAAAATTAAGCAAAACGATTAAAACATTGGTTAATTTAAAACAATATTGTTTTGGTATAAGGTTTATGAGTTGATCATACAGTTAAGTAAATAAAAATGTAGATTTTATTTTATTTGAGTGAATCTTATTACAAGGTACATGCACGTCGAACAGTGATCTAGAACGATTTGAGCCCAAGAGGATCGGAGCATATTGCAGCTGGATGCAATATCCCATTGCCCTTTAGAGAGGTGGATATTGCTTCCTCCTTGTAAAACATGAATTACCAATGCGGTGCTTACACCTTTTCCCCTTCAAAGATAACCAATAAACAGGAAGAAAAATTATGGTGGCTTCCAGCATCTCATCGCCCTAATACTTTCTTTTCCCATTTGGAAGGTAATTTCCTTTCCAAGAGAGGATTGTTTCCTGATCGATAATAAAAAATTTCGTCAGTACTTCGACATATTATAAATCGGTAATAGAAAAACACTTTCTATTTATGATTTGCAATTTTAAAGAAGAAACATTATTCACAAATAATTTAATCATTATTGGAATAAAAAGTATTTCAATATTCTTCTATGGAATATTTGATTCTTATCATTATAAAAATACTAACTGTTTTTGCTGGTAAATATTTCATTATTTGTTGATTTATATGTATATGATTTTATGATAAGATATGGTCACAGAAGGCCTCGACAATTGCGTGTTCATGCAATGAAAAGAGTAAGCTGGAGGTTGGTGCCTGCTGTGGTAGAAGCAAGTCAGCATCACCAGGTATAAGGTAACCCTGTCCGATAGGGGCGAACCCATGGCGACCAATTAGCAGAGGAGACTGGTTAGGAAGAATATATACCTTGAGATAAAAGTTCAACAGCAACGGATAGTACTCCTCATAGGTGCACATGTTTAGTAGCCATGCACCCCATTCTACGAAGTGGATAGGAAGGAAGAAGTTGAGAAGGATGTTAAATTAAGAAAGACCACGTATAGGATACAAATGTAGAGGTACTCTGATCAAGGGATACGGGCGTAATAATCTCGTCATTTATCGCCCTAAAACACCATCCCTACCCTCTGATCAAGGGAAAGGCCACCCTATAGAACCAGGTAGGTTTATATATATATATATATAATAATATATATAATATATATATATATATTAATATATATATATATATATATATAATCGCTTTCTGTGTGTCTCTATCTCTTTAGAATTTGATACATTTTAAACGAGTATTATATTATATGAGTATAGACATTCGAATGGTAATTTTTTTAAAGGTTTCAGAAATCATTTTCTTTTTTTAACCAGTTTTTTTTTTCTAAACCCAGCCTTATTGCACATCTGGACAGTGAGGGAAGCTCAATTTAAAATGTAGGCAATATTTTTTTTAGATAAACCGACGTCTGTAAGAGTGAATGGTTACTTGCTTTTATAAAAATAGATATTCAGCAAATAGAAGTAAAAAGTTTTTTTTTTTCAGCTACTGTGGAATTTATAAACACCAACTCTAAGTAATGTATACAATTATAAAGCCTAAGTTTTTAAAAGATGAGCAAAAATAGTTGTTTATTTAGTTAGAGATTCGACAATGGTCTTTATCCGTTGACAAAGGCTTCGGTTTTTGCAGGGCTCGACCTTAATTCATTTGTCTTTGAAAACGCACTGATTGAATCCAGGTCTCTATAGATCTTTGCAAACGTTACAAATAACTCATGGGAAAAAAACGTTAAATAGATTTGAGAGTCTTCAGCAAAAAGGAGATGGAAACAATAAAGGATTGATTTATGAAGATTATTGATATAGAGTCTGAAAAGAGGAGAGGATATGTTTGACCTCCGGGGAGATTTCATGGAGATAAAAATCATTAAGGATTAGAAATATATTTATATAAATTAAGAATTGCCTGAAGAAAACAACAACATTATAATACGGTAAATAACTGCCCATTGGCAGCACTCTATATTAGTGAGTCTAAACAAGAAGGTCTCGAGGCCGTCTTCTTTTCAGACAACTTGGTGGATTATCAGGGATTGAAACTAACGAATTAGGGTGGGAGTGGAGTTTTTCATGGAAGGAGTGATATCTGGAACATTAGGATAATTGTGGATGATTTTTTTCGTGACAAAGTAAGGAGCGTTAAGGATTTTGGATTGTTAGTATTGGATACGGGAAGAGTTTGATGGTTTAGTAGAGCCTCAAAATCCAAGTCGGTCTTTGATGGCCATATAAAAAAGTATTTTGTAATTAAGTGGAAGGGTGGAGCGTTTGTCCAGCCAATATATTTAATATTTAAAATAAATTATTAAAATTTTCTTTTAAAATATTTTTTACAAGAATATATATATATATATATATATATATATATATATATATATATATATATATATATATTATATTATTATATATCTCGATTACTTAATCACGTTGTGGTATTTCTATAGTAAATTATATCGTGAAAAAACAAAGAAAAAAAAACTATATTTTTATATCTAGAGTATTTGAGACCTCTGTAAGTGTTTTTATTAAGTCAGAGATTTAATAATACAAAGGAAATTTTAGTAGCACATCTGTATGTATTCCGCTTATTTTTGCTATATACATTAAGTGTCTTTCAATGATTTTGAATTTTTTTAAATATGTATTAACGGAGCAACTGTTGACTTAAGATGAACATTGGAACCCTTCGTTGTTCCCGACTGCTAAGTTAATCAGGACACTGATGATGAGGAGCTTAAATTAATCTGTGAATGATTAATTTATCTTGGTAACCCCTTTGCAGACCGCGGCATTCCTCTATCCCAAAATCAAAAGCTGACTAGGAAAGTCGTTCACAACCGTAAACAATCAAATTAGCATTTGAAGTTCCATTTGCATGTCGGAGTGTTATAGCACTCGTAAATTGGAGTTGAAGTTCTCTGGGCTGTGCATGTGTACCCTCTCTCTTTAGCGTAGTCTATAGATTCTCTAACGTGACCTAATATATAATATAATTCATGAAATAATCAATTTATAAAGCAATAACAGGATCAATTTATCATGTATGCAATCATACATATGAGGAGAGTATTGTCCAAACCATTTTGCGAGTCAATTAATATAAATTAAAGGTAATGGCATTGTCCAACTCAAACAATTTAAATGAATCCAGAAAGACGTGATATCTATCTACAAATTAAGAACCATGAAAACAATGACAACAAACCTCATATACAGGATCCTAAATGTGTCTCACCGATTTTGATTATTTTTTTAACGCTGAAATAGAAATTAAACCGTTATACTTGGCAAAATATTAGTGACCAACACTTGCGAGGAATCTCGTAAAAGAATTAGGAAGTATGCGAGCGAAAAACACATTTTGTTTAATATAGCTGGTTCTAGTGAAGGTAGAAAAATAAGTTTGGTGTCAATTTTAATCTATTTTAAAGATGGAAATTTTTTTTTTTTTTTTTTTTTTTTAAAACATTAAAATATTTAAGTTATATGCTTGATAATAACAATAAAAATATGAATAATCTTATCAAAACAGTACTTTTAGTAAGGTTTCTTTAAAACTCATATTCAGATTCCTCACTCTTAAAAAATGTTCATTACAATATTTTATTAGAATGGAAAAAAAATCCACTCACAGAGACACCCTTTGAGGTTTTTAAAATATTTCTTCTGCCTCATACGTTCAGTGCAGGAGCCTGGACTTTGGCACAAATTTACATCGTGACGTAAAGTGTTTAAGATAAAGTATATAATAAAAATAAAAAATAGAAATATGCATTATTTAGGGTCAATATAAATATATTTGATGAAGCAAAAACCACAATCATGTTGTTTTGTTTTTTTTTTTGTTTGTACGGATTTTTCATAATGAAATATTGGTCCGGTAATATAAATAAATGAATATATTTTATATTCTTGTTTTATTCGTAAAAGTTTACTATTTCAAACGTGAGTTTACTATTTGACATCTGTTGACTTATGTCGGTGATTCCTAACAAAATTTCGCGGACCCCTTTGCCTAACCACAGTAAGACCCTACATTAAAAAAATTCTATCATAACGGGCATAAATATGAACGTGTTGAGCTATAATGTTCTAACCTCTTTAAAAATTTAATAAATTATAAAACTAAGTTGAAAAGAAAATATTTCACTTAGGTTAAATTTTTCATTATTTACCTTTTTTATAAATGTATCTCAACATTTTTAGTTAGCCTTTGGGTTAAAAATAATACATGGTTTTACTGAACTACGATATAGTTACTTATCAAATATACTCAATTAAAATCAACGATAACTTTTTAATGAATAAAATTACTCATACTATACTTATTTAAAATTATTTACATTTTCCAGATTTTTTTTTTTTTTGTAGTACATGACTTATGTCTTTATCAGTTTATTCCTGCAGGATTCGACCACCGTCATCTATATTAGTCAGAGTTCCAGATTGACTAAATAACAAGTTTCATAACACTTAAAAATGTCCATTCTGAACAGAGCCGCAGGGTGCATATTGCAGTCCATCCAGGCGAACGATCAACATTCCTCTCGGATATTGTATCAATGCAAAAAGAAATTTTTAGCGCAGCATTTTTTTTCATAGTTTTTAACGTCTTCTTCCAGGCTTTTGGAGATGAGGTCGCTTAACAGAAAATGTCTACTTCTGAGGTGCCTGGACTGTCGTTTCACGGACTTGTTTATCAAAGGTTATGGCTATCTGTTATTCAATGAAGAGCACTCTTAGACATCTCTTCAAGGTCTCAAATTCAGCCATTATATTCAGCTGAATTTTATTTTTAAATTAATTTTAACAGATATTTCCGAACGAATAGATGAAAAATAAATTCGGATTTGGAACTTTCTGGCGCAATATGCCCACAACAACTTAAATTTTTATTGGAACCCAACACTTAAAATAAAATAATGAGGAAAAACGTAGATTTTCTCTTATTTATTTTTAAAGAAACTTCTATAGATGGTAATAAACATTATCTTTCCTATTTAATGAGACGAGTTAAACCTGTTCTTGGAGTACATCATTTCCGAAATATGAGGTTCCAAAGTTGACACTTTTAGTTTTAAATCAGACCTCATGTCGAGACGATTTCTGTGTTTGTTTTTTAGAAAGCACGTGGTTACAAATGCTTGTTCACATCTGTATGTCGTTGCGAAATTAAGAATCTTTTCCATTGCCTTATTGCCTATCCCTCTGAAGTCTTTACAAGCGGTCAACCAAAATTCGGCAGTGTTTTGTCGTTAATGGTATTTTTCATTGTACCATTGGTCGGCAAGGCTACTCCTGTTCTTCCTCTGAAAGGCTTTTTATATTTTCTATTGCGTGGGAACTGAATGGATTTCGAATCCAGCTGTCTGTCGGGCTCTGGAAAGTATTCCCTAAATGTAATCACTAAGCTATGAAGATGCTCAATTGCAACTTCCTTTACTTCCTGAGGCAAACTCTCATTAGATGACTCCAAAAACAGTTTTAAAGTAGAGAAGTTCGTATATGATCCATTTTTCACTCTTCCGGCCCTGATCTGACACTTTTTCCCCATGCCACTAATCTTGTCTTCAACCAAGAACAGGTCAACGTTGTTTCGATGTAAACTTAAATTGAGCATATTCAAATGTCCGAATATGTCTGCTAAGTAAGCAGCCATGTACAGCTAAGAGAAGTCAGACAGAAAATTAGCGTATTTAGTGTCAAGGAGAAACATTCGGACCTCATCTTTTAGCTCAAAAAATCTTGTCAAGATCTTACCTCGAGAGAGCCACCACACTTCAGTATGTATGAGGATCTGATCATGTTCGCTGCCCATCTCCTTGCACAATAAAGAAAATAGTCTGGATTGAAGAGGTCGAGTTTTAATGTAATTAATTATTTTAACAATATCATTCAGGTTTTTTTGTAACGTTTCAGGCAACCGTTTGGCTACTAGAGCTTGTGTGTCACTAGTGTGTCCACCTTACAATGGGGGCTACTTTTTGAATATGGGCACGAAGTCCTGTTTTATAGCCCGACATAGATTTGGCTCCATCTGTAGACAAACCCATACATTTTTTCCAGCAAATGTCATATTTATTAAAAAAAATCATTTAATACCGAGAAAATATCATCTGCCGTAGTGTGAATTAAATCACAAGAGAAGAGGAAATCTTCACATAATTTGTCCTCCAATAAATAACGCACAAAAACTAATAATATTGCCTTTTTTGATATGTCGTTACTGTCTTCTAATTGTTTTTTTTTTTTTTTTTTTTTTTTTATTGAGATATATTACAATTTGTTACAAAATGAACAATAATAATATTGATAAGAGACCACATTCATACTATATATACAGAAAATAATAATAATGGTCAAATTTCATAAAATATAACATAAATTCAAATATATACAATAAAATAATAATAATAAATAAAAAACAAAACAAATCGAAACATAAACCTATTATTGAGATAAATAAAAAGTTGGCAAATAAATAAACATCTTACACACAATCATAACTATCTACAATATATACAATTGCTAAAGGGACCCCAGCAAGCGCTTTTCCCTCCACTTGTGGAGGAAAAAGCGGAATCCAAGAGATCCCAGCACCTCTATCTCAGCCGCATCACTGGTCTGAGCCAGTGGAGGCTGAGTTAGGGCGCTGTAGCCACAAACATACCGTACATGAGTGGAGGATCTGACCATTGTCAGAACTCCAGTTTGAATGTTTACAATAGGTCTCGTGGCCACTGCCGTTTCAATCTTCGAGGAGGATTGTAGGGATGGGTGGTGCTGGATAGGGATTGTGCTAGAGGGTTAGGATGATGACTAAGGTTCTGATGAAATTTGGAAAATTTGGATGGTACCAGGTCTAAAACAAACGGAATATTAAGGTCATGGTGTAGGGTACAGTTGGTAACGTAATAAGGAGCATTAACTATTGTTCGGAGGACTTTGGATTGGAAGGATTGGATGCGTTTAATGTTAGAATGTTTAGCTGTCCCCCACAGTTCAAGTCCGTAGGTCCATATAGGTTTCAGTACTGTCTTGTATATTAGTAATTTGTTGTCAACTGTAAGATGAGATTTTCTGTTTAGTAGTCTGTATAACTGGCCGAATCTGCGGTTGAGTTCTTTTCTTTTTAGTCTTGTATGTGGGTTCCACGTCAGTCTTTTGTCTAGTAAAAAGCCGAGATACCGGACTGTGTCTGAGGAAGGAAGCGGTATAGAATTGAAATTAACCGTTGGACAGGATTTGCGTCGAAGGGTGAATGTGACGTGAGTGCATTTGCTTTCGTTAACCTTAATGCGCCAAGCATTGCACCAGTCTTCGACAAGGGAAAGGTGCTTTTGGAGATTTAGCGATGCTGCTTCAGGATCGGAATTGGATGATAAAATGGCTGTGTCATCAGCAAATGTTGCCAGAAAGGTATTGGGGTCGGTAGGGATATCGGCGGTGAAGAGGATGTAGAGGACGGGTCCTAAGACGCTGCCTTGAGGAACACCGGCCTCAACAGTATATTGTTCGGAAAATTCGGAACCACAGCGAACTCGGAAGGAGCGGTTGGATAAATAGGATCGGAGGATTAGGTATAAGGATTGAGGTAAATGGGTTTTGAGCTTAAAGAGCAGTCCCGGGTGCCACACCCGGTCAAAAGCTTGAGCTATGTCCAGAAAGGCACCCGAACAATACTCCTTGCACTCAAGGGCGGAGGAAATGTGGTCTACAACTCGGAGTCCTTGCTGAACCGTGGAATGTTGAGGACGAAATCCGAACTGATGTGAAGGAAAATTTTGAAATTTGGCTAGGATTCGTTTTAGTAGGAGCTTTTCGAAAATTTTTGAGAGGATCGGAAGTAGGCTGATAGGTCTGTAAGATGACGTGTTGTTAGAAGGTTTGCCTGGTTTTAGGAAAAGGATCATAGTTGAATGTTTCCATAAGAGAGGAAAATAGGTAGTGCGTAGGATACAGTTATAGAGATATGTAAGGAATGTAATGGCTTTAGGTGGAAGTTGTCTTAAGATTTGGGGAGTAAGGAGATCGTATCCAGGAGATTTGCGGAGAGGAAGCTTTTTAAGAATATATCTGACCTCAGAGGGATTAACTGCTTTAGGTGGTAAGGATAGTGGTATTGGTGACGTGAGGAACTCTTCAACTGCTGCAGTATGGGTTGGATTAAGCTCTGGATGAGGAGTAAAAACTTTGGAAAGGTGCTGTGCGAATTCCTCGGCCTTATGCTTGTCAGAAGCAGCCCAGGAACCATCACAGCGCCGGAGAGGATGGGAAATGGTGTGGGATTTTAGGATTCTCTTCGTGACATTCCACAGGGAATTGTCACGAGTCGAGAGAGAGGAGAGGTAGGTATTGTAGGATTGGGAACGGAAGATCGCCAACTCCCGCTTTAATTTTCTACAAAAAAAATTATAGGAGCGGCGATCTTCTGGGTGGCGGGTGCGTTGCCATAATGTTCTAGCTCGACGTTTGCTGTTGATGAGGTCTGTCAGGTGTTGTGGTAAATGGCTTTTGTAAGGAATTATTTGGGATTGTTTGGGAGAGGAGGCAGTCCAGGCGGCTTGTTGAATAGCGGTTGTAAAGGAATATACGGCGTCGTCAAGGTCATTTGGGGTTTTGAGAATCACTCTGAGGTCAATATCATTAGTGAGAATTTCGCGGAAGAGGTTCCAGTTGACAGGGCCCCTAATGAATGACGGTGGGATAGGTTTAGGAATAGGTGTTATGGATACATTTAGAATCAATGGACTATGATCAGAGGATAGTTCATCAAGGCGAGCTATGGAAAAATTCAGAGAGCCTAATCCGCTGTGGATGAAGAAGTCGAGGATGTCAGGATTACGGTTAGGATCTGTTGGCCAGTAGGTAGGAGAATCGGGAGGTAGGAGATGAAAGCGTCGGGAGTTGAGTGCAGATTGCAATGTCCGTCCACGAGAATTGGTGGTTCTAGAACCCCACTGTTGGTTCTTAGCGTTTAAGTCTGCACCCAAAATGAAGTGATTACCCAAGGAGTTGAGGAAGGATCCAAATTGGGCAGAGGAAATGGGATGTTTAGGAGGGCAGTATGCTGATGCGATGATAAGCGGAAAGGAAAAGGTTTTGATAACGATGGAAGTTGCTTGTAGGTAATCGTGGGCGGAAATTGGGTGTAAGTGATGGGTGAGGGATCGGCGGACTATGACAGCAGTACCGGCATGGGCTTTGCCGTCTGGATGGTCTGTCCGGTATGTCGTGTATCCTGGTATTTTAAAGTACTGTTTAGTGGTTAGTCTAGTTTCAGTAATGAGTGCAACATCAATGTTTTTGTCCTGCAGTACGGCTGTAAGTTCGTCAGTGTGAGTTCTAACACCATTCGCATTCCAAAGGAGAATGGATAAGGAATTAGGTGAGGTCATTTATGGTTTTTTTAAGGCAGGAATGAGATTTGTTACGAGATTCGTAAGGAGTGATATTAAGGGCATAACAAGGGATTTAATTTCGGAAATAAAGGATGTCATCAAACTGGTAAGGTCTGTGGCGTTTGAAGGAGGAGGAATATGAGAGATTTGTGGTGGATTAGGATTCTTAGGATTGGTTACATTTTGAGAAAGAGGTATATGTGGAATGGATTGAGGTACATTTTGTAGTTCCGGCAGGGCCACGGCTTCAGTACTTTGATTCCCACCTCCAAGTAAGTGGGCAAATGATAAATTGGCATCAATAAGTTTTGAGGGTTCTCTTCTGTTTCTTACTTGTCTTGCTGTTTCATCCAGTACTTGAGGTTTTTGAAACCTGGTCCTCAGCTCCTTATAGATTTGGCATCCTTTATAGTTGGCCGGGTGGTCCTTCAGGCAATGAGCACATACAGCTGGTGTTGATTTTGGTTTTGTACACTCCACAGACTTGTGCTGTTCACCGCATTTCACGCATCGAGGTATGTGATGACAATAACTTTTAGTATGACCATATGCTTGACAATTATGGCACTGAATTATCTCTCTCTTTGTGTAAGGTTTTTCAACTCTTACACTGGAATAGTACAATCTATTGAGGTCATAGATTTTTTCAACTCCTTCAGCTGGTTCCAAATCCACAAAAAAGAGAGGTAGAGGAATTTTATCCTTTAGGACGTTAGTGACTTGGCGCACTTTATAGCCCATCTCCGTTAGTTCTTCTTTAATAGCTTCAACTGGTGTCGAGGGGTGTAAGTTTCTGATTACAACCCTTAAAGCTCTCTCTTGGCGTAGCTGATAGGTATGGAAATCTGCTTTGGTTTCAGTTAGGTATTTCACTATTTTTCTATATGTCTCGGCAGTAGTAGGAGATATTTTGGTATCATTGATTCTACTCATACAGTAGTAGCTGGTAGATTCGGTAATTTTGTTCAATTGCGCACACAACATTTGGAAATTTCTAATATTTTTGACAAATATTGGAGGAGGCCGTGGTTCACTAGGTATAGGAGTAGATTCCATGTTTTCTTTTTCATTATGTAAAATCTGAAAAGGATTTGGGGTGAAAAACGGCGATTCGTCAGTCATCCCTTGTGACGATGTGCCAGGTTGTGGTTCAGATTCTGAATTAGTACCGGAAGGGGTTGCTTGTAGATTTAATCTTTTATTAGTATCACGGCGGGGTCTTTGTTTTGTAGGTGACGGGATTGAACCACTAGATCTAGATCTTTTAGTTGAAGCTTTGGAGGACATTACTTGATGATAATATCGCATTTCATGTATAGAAAGTAATTAAATAATAACCAGATGTGGGAAAAAAAACAATAACTTAAAAAAAGTTAAGCAAGACCAGCCTTGCCGGGCTATTGGCAATCAGCTGATATGAAGAGGTGACTCAGCATTCACTTTACACTGTAAATTATATCACAACTTACCGCTGTTTGCTCCAATAATAACTGTTGTTGTTATCCTGAAGTCTGATGATGTTTTCAAGACTGTGCTGAAGTGAAATCCAACTGTAAAAGCAAGAAATCCGAGAGCCGACTTGAAATATGACTGCTATACTCACGCGCATGCGCAGAACTTTCTCTTCTAATTGTAGAGAAAACATTTCACACATGCTTAGCCAAGTTAATAAAGTATTTTCTATATCATTTGCGATGTCCGAAATTCGCCTTTGAACCGTGTTGTTAAAAAGCGGGACAGTATTTATGAGCTTGGCGGCTATAAATTAATTTTTTTCGGTATTAATTCTTCAGAGATAGTATGATTTTACGATGAGCTGGGATACCTCATATGATGCAAGTGTTGCATTTTCGTTCATATTTACTCCTGAATGTTTTGTAATAATGCTCCGCAACTTTTTAAGCTCTCCTAATTTAATTTTAAAATAATAATTTATTTTTTTGTTTCGGATGCTTTGTTTAAAGATGGTGACGGAGTTTTTCAAGCTTCATACATTGATTAGAAAGACTTTCGTAGCAAAGCACACATTAGGGTTTAGTCTCGTGTTCAGAACCAGTATATAAGAAACCAATCATTAAGTAATCAATGTTGTACTCCTCACTTTAACAGAAGGCCGAACACTGCTTGAGGAAGAACAAGGTTTTTAGACGTCGGCATATCAAGTTTAATATCAAGATTCTAACTCCTGTTCCTCTTTATCTGGAGACCTTTTTCGTTCAAGTGAACCACTTTTTAACTAAAGATCCATTTTTAACAAATAACTCCCTTTTACCAATAATAAATTTAAAAACGCACAGTGACACTTACCTCCGAACTACAATATAGTTCAAGATATACTGAGGCTGATATACGGGTGGATGTGAAAACGGCTGTTTTCACAAAGTTTAAAAACAACAACAGTACTTGATTCGAAAACAATGACCGCTTGTTTTGTGACAATGAACCGACAACAATGGTTGTCCTCCTGTTCGACTCTGGTACACATTTTATATAATTTATTTAATAGTAAAAATAGTACCATAATATTTTTAAAAAAGATCAATTTTTCTAAAAATATAATTCACAATTGTTTCTCCTGTTATCCTTTTTATACTCCTGAACGAATATTTTTTTATTATTTATTATATTATAAAAATTAAAAAATTCAGAGGGAGCTCGCGGACCACCAATTATTCAGTTCAGTCGAAACACTGACTTTTGTAAAACCTATACTCAAAAAATTTGAATTATTATAAAAATCCAACTACCCTTTAAGCCGGTGTTGAGGCACCCGATTATCATCGGCTATTGTATAAGAAAAAACTACATTTTGACTCCAATAACGTAAACAAATATTGAATTATGCTTGTTATTTCTTTGAAAATATATTTTACGAAATCTAATGGTTTAATGTCTTAGTGTCACCTAAATGAAATATTATCAAAATCGTTGAGACACGTTTTGGATATTCTCTTTGTTTGTATTAAAGTTAAAAAAATGAATTGAAATGGTGAAAAAAAATAATATAATAATAAATAATATATATATATATTCTTTGTCATCAATGCATCTTACCGTTATCAGCATATTAATACAGTAGTTTTATAATGATTAGTAATAGTTTTATGTAGTAAATAATTCAGTTAAAAGAAACTTGCGGGATAGGATTTTAGGGGAAATGTAGCAGGTTTCCGAAGCAGGTGGCTCCTTGAATCTATTTAAATATTTCTGTTTTATTAAAATGCACCTCACAAATTTCCATCGAATAATTTTGCATAAGGCATTCTTTTCATCTTGGATAATGTATATTGTACATTCTTGGTTTTTGAGGTTCCACAGTATAACTGATCATATACTCCTATTTATTTATTATCAGTTTAAAAACTAGGGTGATTATTGCCCTTTTGATTTTTTTTTTTTTTTCTGGTCACATGTAATAATAAAACACAAAATATTTACACCCCATTATTTACCAACTATAAGAGTCGTTGTGTTTTATACGAAGAATAATTATTTTGGTGGTTAGATACGGACTTTAATTATATGTCTGCATTTCGTTATTAATATTATATTAGCAGCTTAATTAGTCGTTTCGTCAGTATTTTATACATTACGTTTATAGACTTTCGGAATGAGGAAATTATCATCAACTGTTTATGATATAGTAAGTTATTATTTATTTTGTCTTTCCCGTCCCTTTTAAAAAGAAATTGATTTTTTTAACATATAAATTTTAAAAAAATGAGTGATATTAATGATTGAGTGATGAAATACAATATTCATATAATTAGACAAAATTATGAAGTAATAATATGACATATATATATATATATATATATATATATATATATATATATATATATATATATATATATATATAATATATATAATAAAGAATGAATAAAAAGTCTAGAAATCACTCATACTTTTATGAAGGAATAATGTGAGATTCTAATCAAGGTAATACACGTTTGAGGATGATTTTTGAAAGAATTAGGAGTAGGCTAATTGTTCTAAATGATGTCGTAGTGTTGGGAGGTTTATCTGGTTTTAGAAAGAGGATTATAGTTGAGTGTTTCCATAAGAGAGGAAAATGGGTAGTGCGTAGGATGGAGTTGTGAATATAGATAAGGAATATAACGGCTTTAGATGGAAGCTGTCTAAGGAACTAAGGAGTGAGGAGATCGTATCCAGGAGAGTTATCGGAGAAGATATTTGACCTCAGAGGGATTTACTAATTTAGCAGGTAATGAAAGTGGTACTGGAGAAACAAGGAACTACTGTTCCACTATTGCGGTGTGGTTAGGATGGGATTCGGGGTAAGGTGTGAATACTTTGAAGAAGGATTTTCTTGGTGATATTCCACGGTGAATAGTCACAAGTCGAGAGGTAAGAAAGGAATGAATTGAAGGATTAGGAACGGAAGGTCGCGAACTCCATGTTTAATGGTCTAAAATAAAGGTAAAATAATCCTTCAAATTCATTTCATAATTTTGTCTAATTGTATGAATATTGTATTTCATCACTCAATCATTAATATCACTCAATTTTTTTTAAAATTTATATATAAAAAAAATCAATTTATTTTTAAAAGGGACGGGAAAGACAAAATAAATAATAACTTTTTTTGTATTGGAAAATTCCAATTAAAAGACTTATTTAGATTCAACATATTAAACCTGATTTAAACTATTAGAAATCACAACAGGGCGCATCTCAGATTTATAACTCTATTGGATAAAAACACTAAGGATGTTAAAATAACATAAAATTATCTGAAACCTCTAAAATGATTGATGATAATTTTATATTATTTTAACATCCTTTGTGTTTTTATCCAATAGAGTTATCAATCTGAGATGCGCCCTGTTTTGTGTGATTTCTAATAGTTTAAATCAGGTTTAATATGTTGAATCTTAATAAGTCTTTTAATTGGAATTTTCCAATACAAAAACAATTCATTCCCTCGCTTCGATTCAGATTGCATTTCAATAAAGCTGTAGGTAGTTTTTATATTGATGAACCCGATTGATGCTTCCAAAAGTGAAACGAAATTATTGCTTCGTGATATAAAAGTTCGTTGCACTTTTAATAAAAGGATCTTGTACCGAATCAACTCATTTACATTGTGAACCACAATTTTCGGAAATGGATGACATTATTTCAGATTCTATTTCTTTATTTCAAAAATATAAATATATTTTTTTGTATTATTTTTTCAATTTTTCATTTGTTTAGAAACCTAAAACAGATTAATCTGACAAAAGGCTGATGATTGTATATAAGGCACAAATAAGTAGATACATATATAACGATATGTAACCTAATGCATTGTTTGTTTTAATTAAGTATTTTCTTGTCATTCCTTTAATGTATAATTTAATGTTACCATGCTGTTCATTAAAAATTTCCTTACTTGCTATACTTATTTGAGTTAATACTAATCTACTTGATTGTGAAGAATAAATTTTTTTTTTAAGTAAGCAGCCTTTTTTTCTTAGCGAAATAGCCTAAATACACATTGATTGTCGTTTACAGCATGTTTTCGAGAAAAAAAAATATTTAATTACCAAGTTTGTTAACTTTTTTTTATCATTTATTTTTTTAAATGTACACACCTGTCGCTCATCCCGTGAAAACCAGATTTGATGACAATTGATATAAATGGCATGTCAGGTATGAGGAAGGTAGATACCCATTGGTATCTACTCCTAACCTGAATTTTTTAAAGGGTTTACATTAGAAAATCACTTAGCTAGCTTCTTTAAATATTTTATGGCATATCTGTCTTGGCCATGTTTTGTATGAGATTGTTAGTATATCGGTGAAGTTTTTCAAAAAAAGTTATGTATGAAGTCCGGATGTGATCTTGTGGCATTGGTATGTGTAAGTCTGTATGTAAAGTTTTGTTGCCGACATACTAGGGTAAAGAGTTATGAGTCATAATTCTTTTGATTGGAAAGTGTGGATTTTTTTTAATATGAGTCACTTTGGGTTTTGTTATGTTCATATGGGTTTTGGTAAGTAGGTATAAGTATTTGTTTTTGTCTGATTTTTAAAGAGAAACGTTTGTGCAGCAGAGAACATAGAAGTCTTAGTCGATTGTTGTTGAGTCATCCGCTTCTTATTGTCTTATAGGGCGGCGCGTACCACCTGTGGCCCGCAGTAGTCCATCTTATCGGGCGACGTTTACCACCGGTATTTATTTCCATGTCATGTTATCTATTAATTATCAGGGAAAAAAAGGTAAAATTTTCACTGTCATTCGTGTTAAACTTACGGGTAGGTGCATGAAAATATCGCACGAGTTACACAAATTATAAAATAAGCACTCACTGTACTGTTAGCAAACGTACAACAGGTTTGTACAGGCAATAATCGACATTTACACGCTCAAGTTCAAACTTATAATAAACTTTAATTATATTATAGTTATTTGAACGGTGATGATATCTCTTTAAATAATAATAATAAAAAGTGTTCCGTATTAGAAAAAAAAGTAATACACTTACCTTACATTTAATGTACCATACGAGTATATCCATGTTGTCAGCTTAACAGAGTTCCGTATACCCTTCTATCTCACTAGAATATATTTTTATAAGTTTTTAAGGTTCTTATATAACATTTATTTAAAGAATATTCAATGATTTTAGTTTCTTTAATTAAAAAAATTACATAATGACCAGCAGGGACGTTAGATTTTTATAAATTCATCATATACTTAGTACCACATCATGTATTAAAACAATGCAATAGCATCATTAACACTTACTTATTCTGACGTCTAAAGTTGGTGAAGTTCTGAGCTTCTGTCTACTGCAATATTGATACATTGTCCCTCACCCTCAAAACTTATTAAACTCATTCTGGGTCATATTATGTATATCTAATGTACATTTAAACTTAACCTTGTGACTGATTTAGATAAATGGGAGGAAGAGTCGTCTTTAAACTTACTTTAGATCCTAAAAATAACTTCCGTTTCTTTAGTTATGTAATGGAACACAAAATTAACAAAATAATAAAAACTTATAAAATAAAACTCATTAATTATTTACATTAAAAAAAAGTAATGAAATTTTAATCAATTGTCTAGACGAAAGCGGATAACAATTCAGGTTAGGTTCTATCAAAGGGACTAATCAGTGCTTGCCAATATCAAATGATCAAGTACCTCCACTTCACTGATTACAGCCTGATAATCAAGCTTATTCCTTCCCAATTTAATATGTTAATTTTACACTTATTCAATTATATATTTATATACACGATCATTCTTGACTCATAAGCAAAATCATGACAATTAATAAGAGGTTGTACTGTTAAACTATTATTATATTCAATATTTTCATTAAAGCGCCATTAAATTATATTTCATATACATATGTATAATAATTTGCCAGGAGAAAAAAACTGTAACAAAAAAAAGTTGAAGTATTTACGTTTTCTTTTTCAATCTTAGAGCTTTTGCCCCTTCATTTAAATGTGCAACTGATCTGTTATACTTATCAGTTTTGCTGTATGATATCTACAGTTATTGAAGGGGTAAATCAGCTGACAAAATTTTATGGTAGAAAAAAAATATCATACATTCTCACGTATAGACTGAGATTAAAGGAAAGCTTTGTTTCTGATCAAATGTTAACTTCGTAATTATTTTTTCAGGCATTTTTATTGTTTATATATGCTTTAAAACACTGGCAATAAATAAAGGTGATTGCTATTAGCAACTATAATCCTAAACTATTAGCAATATAATGTTAATTTCGATCTGGTAACTCCTTTTTCTTCCCTTGATATATTTTTTTTTTTTTATATTCAGAAGGCAAATGTGCTGTACAAATGTGAGATCAGGCACGGTAGGCATAGGGAAGGAAAGTGTCTAGCAGTACCTCTTCCTAGGTTTTGATTTAGCAGAGTAGGTCTCTCATCCAGCTTCTTCTTATCAGTCTATTGTCGTGTCCGTGCAGTTGACTATGAAAAAGGGAATGGAGTGTTCTTATATCTTGGTCAACTGTTTTGTAAGTAGGATTTTGTTGTTTACGTACCAAAGAGCTGTCGTTATGGGTCTTAAAATTGTTGATTGAAATTATTGCAGTTTTTGTGTGTGAGTCTTTTTTATTGACCCATAAATCTGTGAAGCGTAAGTCCATGTAGGTTTAAGTAGGTATGTGTATGTATTCAGTTTCTGTCTAATTTTTATTTTTGATGATTTAGATAAAAGAGAGTATAGCACATTCAGTTGGTGGTTGAGAGTGTCTTTTTGCAGCTTGACGTGGGGGCCCCAAGTCATTCTTCGATTGAGTGTCAGTCCTAGATAATTTACAGAGTTGTTCTGAGGAATTTGGTTGTTGCCGATAAAACTTAATGGGCAAGTGTTTTGTCGTAGTGTGGACGTTACATGTTTTGACTTGTCGTGATTTAATCGAATATTTAAATTGTTAATAGTTAAAAAAATAATGTATAATGAAATATATTTGCTTTAATTGATTTTAAATAATCTTCTTTTTAATACAATATCTATCCCTATCCCTCTTATATCTCTTTTTATTAATTTATTTCTATTTTCAGCATTGTGCGGCTCATCTCCTTTTCTTTTGTCATTATACTTACTTTATTTTATGTAATAATTATGCACAGATTTTAGCTATATTTTATGGGTACCCTTCTCTATATTTTTTTTTATTCTCAGCTTACCAGATTTGGAACCTCCACATTGTTTGAGTTGAAGATCTATATAAAAGAAAAAAATATTTTCGCCACAAGTATCCTCAATACTAACTGTTTTATTAACTTGTAAAGTTAAACATCTAACCGCTTTCTAATCCCCTTCCCGCCATTTTTTTACTTGAATGATTTATTTTTTTTCAGAGTTTAACGTCGGTTTAAGACCATACTTTTCTTTAAAAGCGACTTCTCTTGCATATAGATTGAAATCTTAAAATATATGTTCCATTTGTACCAATAGGAATTCGAATTATTCTTACTCAAGTACTAAATATGCCTCGAACCCTGTATTAACCATTATTGTTACCGACACAAATATTAGTAATGATATGCATTACAATACATTTCTTATCATGTGTATGTATGTTTTTAAAAGAAAAGTATGTAATTTAAGAATACTTGGTATTTTCTAATCGTTAAGAAATGAACAAGGAAACATAAAATATCTTACGTGTTGATGACAATTAATAACATGCCAATTGGTCATGGAACAAAAATATGAATGTCAATCAGTTGCACGCGATAGAATAATGAATCAGACTCACGAAAATCTGTAGTTTAATATGCTCTGATTTCGATTTTATTTGAATACATATCTGAATGTGCGTGTTTGATAGGATTGGGTTTTCACATTTTCATGAATATTTTTTGTGGTCTATAGAAATTTATTAGGGGAGCCCGTGGCTGAGTGGTTAGCGCGCTAGCCTGCCATGCTGAAGTTGTGAGTTCGAATTCCAGTCCCAGGAGGACTTTTTTCAAGCATACAAATAAATGGGGATTAACTCACGATCTCCCCCGGGTATGTGGGACCCGTCAGCTAATTGATAGCCACCCACAAAAATAGGCGTAGGGAGTGATGACCCTACCCTATAAAAAATGTCATCGAGTATCGCGGTGTGGAATATAAACCACACTGCGCGGCCAAGGGCCTCCAAGGCCTGTCGCGCCAACCGGAAAAAAAAAATAATAGAATAGAAATTTATTACTAGTTGTAGAGAAAGGGGCGATATCAAAAACATACCGATCCTTCTATCCTAATTATGTTCTTATTCATTCAATATGTATTTATTATTTTTTTTAAATAAGGTAATTAATATAATATGTAAATAAAAACGAATATATTGCTACTTACTTTTAAGTTAATATCTTTAACATAAGATATTCTAAATTAAATTTACTTTTATTAAATTTAAAAAGAAATAATGAACAAACAAAAAATTCTCTGGTTTAAATGAATGATTTTTTTTTAAATTTTACTTACTTATATATGGAATATATTGTAAGGGAAATTACTCCGACCGTAAAAATGTATGCTACTGTGACTAATATAAAAAAAATTAGAGATTTTTAACGAGTACCCGACGTCTCACAGGGTCGGGGCCACACAACACGTCCCCTCCAAAGGACAGGATAACCAAGAATAGCATTCAAACATTCTATCATCAAGCTATCAAGTTGCTATGATAGTCACTACATTGCACAGGTGACCCCAACACACTCATTCTTAAAAATTAAATGTTTTTTTTTTTAACCAACTTAAATTAACGAATTAAACCAGATGCAACAAATAATAGAAGAATTGAATAGATTTGAATTATATTCGGGCTTGAACACTGGTATTATGAACACGTAGAACCCAAAGTGGAAGGAGTGATAAGAATATTAGAGACTGGAGGCCACAATTATTGTGTACCAGAGTGGAGGATCAGGGCGTTATCAGAACCTATTTATAAGCATGTTTTAAATACGCTGCCGTTAAACATCAAGAAGGAACATTCGAGGGATTGTTCTTTTTAAATATATGTATATGTGTATAAATATATATATATTTATATATATATATATATATATATATATATATATATATATATATATATATATATGTATATGTATTAGAGCAAAAAGTCGCATAAATTTGAAAATAAAGTTAAATTAAACCCCTTGTCCGCAACTTATCAATCTCCACGTATTCCTGATTACCCTCCAAGTTAATTGAAAAGAAGATGGCCTCAGGACCTACTAACTTAAATGCACACAAGTACTACAGCTGGGTAGTTTCTTTACAAGTATTTTCAAGCCATTAATTATAAATAAGTAATTTTACTAGTGGCATTTGCAGTTGTAAAAACCAATAAAATATATATATATTTTTTTTTTTTTTTTTAAGTTTAATTAAATAACAATTCTCATTATTTCGTGAACATGATTTTATCAAGGAAAAGATAGTACAATCAAAATAATCAGTTGTCGACGAAGTTCCTATTAGTACTCAATAATATTGCCTATGAAATGTCGTGTTTTTTAAACTGCATTTGCTTGAGGAAACCTCCTGATTGGTAAGTTAAGAAGCGGGCAGGCCAACGAAATCGACGTGATGGAGATCCACCAAACTTCTCATACCTTATACCATCCTTCGGAGGAGATGTAAAATGGTGGTCTCGAGTCTGTGCAATGTACCCGTAAAAAACCCTCATTCTAATTAAACCTGCATAGGAAAAATTTAGGACTCCTCCGTAGCACCGTCCGATTAGATAAAGTGGCATAAAGTGACGTTAAATAAACAAACAACCAAACCTCCCACTATCTCTGTACTTAACTTGTTGCCGGCTTAAGAGGTGTTCCGAATTCCTTATTCTGTTATTGAATGTTTTTTTTTTCATATACTGAATATTTCTACATGAAATATTCTAAATGTAAATAATGGGTGTTTACGTTTACTGATGAAGTAGAATATTGCGGAATTTCGTAACGCCCACCAGCAGGACAGAATTCTTTTTTGGGTATTACAAAAGGTATATTGCATTTTAATCACAAATTTACCGGTCTTTGGAATAAACTTAATAAAAATAGTTCAACGGGTGAGTTTTCCTAATGCAAATAAAGACCAAAATTAAGTCATTTACTTAATTTCATAAAGCATCATTGGCGGAGGTAAATACAAATTTGAAGAAAAGAAAAAAAGGAATTTTGAGCTGTAAATAAACAAATGATTTGGCATTTATTGGCCAATTTATCTATATCAATATAATATGGAGTATTTTAATGATGTGGTGATTTCCTTCTAGACAAATCATAACATTGAAAAAAAAAATTAGTTTTTCCTGAAGACAAATACAGGCCACTAAATCTGTAAATCATCAACGCCTTGTATACAATTCTAAATAAAACAATGGATGTAAATAAATGAATATAAAATTGTTAACAACTTCATTAGATTTAATTAATTAACTTATTTTGTTAATAGGGTTTTTGTATTTTTCTTAGTGTTGTAATAATAGTACAATAGTTATGTTTTTATTGGTGATATTACAGGGATACGAGGATAATGAGGAACTTCCATCCCTCCTGAAATAACCATCCAGAAAAAAAATAAACAGATTTTAGCTTACTTAAAGTGCCATGACCATATACATATTACCAATCCATATGTATTTATAGTATTATTAATATTGATAATTTAAATACTCCTCATTAATGTAATTAAATAATCCTGTTTAGTATAATTAAAAAGGCGTAATAGATTATTTGCAATCAGTTTAAATAATGTTTATAAAAAGAACATGTAAATTATAAAATTTAAATAATTGAGATCAAATTTATTTAGGCTTAAATATGACCAAAGCATTTGATGATGGAGCCTTTGTCTGCGTAGGTTCGGGCTTAGTAAACATAGACAGCTGTCCGAAACAAAGTTTTAGGTACCTGTTTCGTTTAGGTGATCGTCGCTTAAAACTAGCAACTTGATGTAACTACTTTATCCCTCTCTCTCTCTCCCAACAGTCTAACTTGCAAGTTTACCATATTCAGTTTACCCATATCAATCTTAGAATTACTTTATATCTGCGCTAATTTAAAAATATTGTTGACAGTCAAAATATGAATTTTTTTTTAATGAAAGACAGCTTCATAATTACATAACATCTTCATTTTTTTTAAAGATTGGTCATGATGAATATAGAATAGTTATGTTAAAGTAATAATCACAAATAAAATAAATACCATATTAAATGTAGGAGCTGAATAAAAAAAAAAATTATCTTAAACTATTTTTATTCACACTTGTCTATCAATCAATGTTGGAAATTAGTGAATTTAAGGAAGGTTATGATATTCTATCGTGATAAGCATGATGGAGAGAAGATGCCAACTCTTAGTGGCGTGCTTCCTATTACGCATTTAGGTCTGGAGGTCCATCTTCTAAATTCTTTTCAGCCTTTTGCGATTTTGTCCGTCAAGTTTCCAGAGGCCATGTTTTGTATTAGCGTGTTGTTGTGCCCGTGTATGTTTGTAGGGGGTCCGAATTTGTTCGTAGACTGTTGGTATGCGAAGGTCTGTATGTAAAGTATTGTTGCTAACGTACCAGGGAGAATTTGTCATAGGTCTTAATGTTTCAAATAGGATTTTGAATTTTACGTAGATGTATGTGCATCAGTTTGGTTGTCCCGTATATCTGTGGCATGTAAGTACAAATCAGTTTAAGTCAGTAGGTGTCAGTGTTCAATTTTTGTTTAACTTTTAGTTTTTAACGTCAAGCAAGTGGTTAGTATTAATGGTTTAGCCTTTTTTTAAAGATTGCTCCTCTGTTCTTGTTGTGTGGGTCCTATGTCGAATTGTTCTGTTGAATGTCAAGCCAAGATATTTTATTGTGTCTGGCTGTGAAATTTGGATGTTGTCAAGATATACTGGCGGGCAGGTTTCATGTCGGAGAGTGAAAGTAATATTTTAGGATTCGTCTTTGGTTAGTCGATGTAGTATTGAGGTGTTTTGTCGAGACAGTAAGTGCCGTCTGCATACGTCGCTGTCAGACTTTCGGAGCTAATTGGCATCTTGTGTGTGTATATTATGGAAAGTGGTGGATTAAGAACTGACCCTTGAGGAACTCCTGTTTAGGATGGTCTAATTGTGGAGATTTCTGAACCTTGAGAGACAGGGAAAAAAACAATCATGAAGATAAGACTGAAGGATAAGATAGCACGTAAAAGAGAATACTGTATTTAGTTGGAAGAGAAGCTCCTGATGTCATATTTGATCGCAGGCTTGAACGACATCCAGAAATACTCCTGTTGCATTCAGTTTCTGCTCTACTTCCGATGCTATTTTGTCACCCTGTGTAGTTGGGGAATGGTTTAGTGTTGTGTTTGGAAACAAAATTTATGATCGGGTATAGTGTTATTGTTCGTAAGTATGTCAAAAAATCTTTTGTATAGTAGTTTATTAAAATTTTTAGGAAAAAATCCAAAGTAGGCCGAGGCTAAAGTAGCTGTATGATGATGGTGTGTCTGTGTTCTTGTTTGGTTTGTGAATCATTGTTATGTTTGAGTATTTTCATCGTAAAGGGGATTTGGTTGTTCTAAAAATGGCGTAAATAGTCGCTTGAAACATAAGAGTTTATCTGGGTATTTTGTGAAGTGCTTGATGGTGTGATCATTTATCAAGTTATGGCCAGAGACTTTCTTTTTAAGTAACTTTCTGATTTGTTGTGCCACTTGGGTCGGAGTGAAGCTATCATGTTCAGAGTTAATTATTTCAGTATGTGGTGTAAAAACATATGAAAGATAATTTACAAACGGCTCAGAGTTTTCCTTGTCTTGACACATAGTAAAATATCTTATTGAATTTTATTCGAATAAATATTATATAATTTTCCTATGCCATAATACAATATTCCTGAAGAGAGATATCCCCATTTGGATCAGCTGCTCAACTTCGCTGAGTTGCTATGAGTACACAGCATACCGCATCAATCCTGAAGACAATTTTCAAAGAGTAGAGGGAGATTCTGTCAAATAGAAATACATAGACATTTCGCTCATAGACATATATAAGTCCAGCCTAGCCTCAATATATGTGGTGATGCAGGATTCCCCGTGAGTCCAGGATTATGGTTCTCGCTTTATTTTGCAACTGTTTTCTTTCCAGTGCATACCTTTCCAAAAATGATCCAGTATCTACTGGGAAGGTCCATCTGTTCCCGAAACTAAGTCCTGTGACAAAATTTTATTTCGCCAAACTCCTCAAGAACTTTTTCTTGCAGGTATGGAATAAGAAGAAATGGAATATAATAAAATTCATTTCATATACGAGTATATTAAAAAAAAATCTGGTGAGCGCAACACAAGACTTTCACTTACCTCTGTTGTTAAAATCGATTGAAGATATTTTATATACATTATATTTTAAATACATTGAAAGATACAAATAAATTGTTAAATAATTAATTATTTTGAATTTCAATAGAAACATGTGTTTTATTAAATAATGTATTATATGATTATCTACAACAATCAGTTAGTTTCATCGGCTTTTCATCACTCCCCATCAACCTTTAAAATTCCGTGTATAAGTAAGATATTTTATGTTATATTTTTTCTAAAATCTTTAGCTATCCAACGGTATATTATACATCTATATTACTATTCTTGTGTTCAAAAACACAAATATGTTTGCACTTTTCTCATTTAGTTGTTTATCAAATTCGCCCAACTTGCATATTTACCCGTTATTTGTCAATGCTAATAAGATATTGTACAAAATTTTTTGAAACTACAAAATTAAAGATTCTTTAGAGGAAGGAAATTTAAAATATCGGCATTTAAGTCCTGCCGTACTATTTCAATCAGAATAAAGCCTGCATGCTATTAAAGCCCATTAAATTTTACATCGATAAAGGGAGTTTAATAAAAATCGTTAGAGCCGTTTTTGAGAAAATCGTAAAAAAAAAGGTGCTAAATGCATGGTATAAAGTAGAACTTCTGGTCAGCTTATTTTGATGAAAAACATTCTGTAACATCTCGGACGTATAGTTGTCTGAAATATGAAATTTCAGTTTCATATGACTTTTCGTTTTTGCCCGGGAGTTACCACACACACAGACCTTTTTGCGGGACTTGGTCTTTTGGACTCAGGGAACCCTAAAAGGTTTATTTCCGTTGAAAACTGGAATTCGAAAATTTTCACGATCGCAATACTTTCCCTTATTATATATAGTAAGTGAAAGTAAAAATTGTTATTATTCATCGAAACAAGTATATGTTTTTATAAATAATTCTGTCACTGATTATTGAAAGTAGCAGGTCTAAATACTAATTTGGGTTAATAATTTTATTAAATCTATGAAAGTTCAAGTTTCTTATTACAAAAATAAATAATAAAATAAAAATTATGTATTATAAGTTATCACTCGAATACGTACGTACGTTGAAGTTGTTGAATATTAATAATTGTTATAAGGAAACAATGGGTTTCAAGCTGCCACACCAGGATTTGCATTTGAAATGCGTAAGCTGAGGTCCGACAGAAAGCCAATATAGCGGAAACATAGTTATATGCGAAAATGGTCGAAATTTTTTTATAATAAAGCTCTAATAAACATTCTTCCAAATGAATTTTTTCATTGATCTTTAAAAAAAAAAACCTTATAGACTGAAGTAAGAATTGGAGGGTTTTAAGTAAAATTAAATATGTTTTCAGGATCCGTTAATGTATAAATACTTCTTTGTGATAAATTATTTATGTATCGTTCTTCCACTGTCTTTTATTACTACAAAATGTATTCATTGCGTCTTTTATTTTTTAAGTGAAAACATCTTCATGCGCGTTATGCGATTTTTGGCAGTGGTAAAAGCTTTGATTTCGTAACGTCACCAACATACTCTAAACTGGCACATGCGCTCTGTTTATACCTGTCTATTAGATATAGGATAAAGTTATCGATACCGGTGTAATATCGGCCCAAAAATATTGATCTTTATAATACTTCATTTCAATATTTAATTGAATTAAAATTATTTGCAAATAAATGAGTAAAGACGTGGTAGATAAATTATGTCTTAGAACTTACCTTAATGAATATATTAATGCTCATGGCCCTAAAATATCGATATTTTTTAATATTTTTAATATTTTTTAACTTTGCATGAAAGGATTCAATCATGATGAAGCAAAATCGTGATGAACTTACTGTTCATATTTAAATCGTAGTGAAGCGAAATCAAAAAGAATATGTTGGTCATGTAAGCATAGAAATATGGCATTTGAAAATTAAATTAATTTTAATAATATAGATTTAAATTAAGCAGAATGTATATTTTATCACTAATTAAAACTTTTTTTTTTGTTTACTTGAGAGAGAAACTGAGATTATCTCTGTGAAACAACTATAAAGCTTATCCCTAAATGTCTGAATTTCCTTGATACAAAGGGCAGTTCCATAAAATAAAATAAAAAATTCTATGTATACCACCAACTCATACAGTTTACAGTCACATTCAGATTACGATGAAATATCTTCAAGACAAATCATACTTCAATATCACATACTTCAAGATGATATATCTCTACAGGGTTATGATGTTTTACAATTGAATGAAACAACAATAAAAATAAATAAAAATACGCATTCACAACATAATCTACTTTAACGAACGTACTCTTCTTTCCAACAAAATTCCAGCGCAAATGGAGAATTTAAAAAAAGTTTCCCTTCTATCGACAGTCCCTATAACCGCCTGAATAGTAATTTTTTTTTTCAAATAAATGTGTCATAACAGGAATATTAATACTAGGATAGATAAAATATTGGTTACATGCTCTAGGCCAACAGACAAAAATAAGATTAAAAAATCGAATATTAAATCACAGAAGATTGAATCACTTCCCTATTAAATATTCATACAAGCTCTCCATGCTTTTATATACTCACTCAGTTGGAAAAGTAGAGAAGAAAAAATACCCTACTATAGAAAATCGTTAAACCGTCAAGAATTGGCGGATTATAAAGTTATTACAGAATATAGTAAAGATGTCTTGATCATAGAAAATATCATATTACAGGGTGAAGAAACCTAAGGTCCAAAGTGAACTATAAAAATGTAAATATTGAAGGACCATAAATATCGATAGAGTAATAAAAATAGAAGGAAAGCGCATAGATAAAAACGAAGAGCTTTTTATATTTTAGGTACTTAATCTCTTTATAGGTAAAAAAGAGGGAGAAATAAATTCCTGGATAACGAGATTATATTTTTTATTTTAATGTCATTTCCTCAGATTTCGAAGCCTTAGATTGTTCGATTGTGAGAAGCACGATGAATGATAATGAAACTGAAAGAAATAAGAAATATATGATATGAATAAAATATTCCAGAAGTTAAAACTAGTACTTGTCATGTCATCAGAAGAAGAGGTGTATGGCAGTAATGGAAAAATAATACTAGAGGCGATCTGTAGTTCACAACATTTCCATGAAATGGTCAAGGTTCGCAGACCCCTAGAGGTCCGCAGACGATGCCCAGGGTGTCCGCAAGATTTCATTGGAAAATCGTATTAAATTACCTTGATAAAAAATATTTGTAAAACCTTGGTTTGCAAAATATATCATTCAGATATTGCACATACTCACTGATAGTGAACAGGTACTTTATCATAGTATATTGTAGTTCTAAATTTTAGTAATTCACTGAGAACAACTTTTCGCGGTTTATAGTCAGTCTTAGAGCCTGGATCTCGCAAACACTACCTTTACTATTAAGGATTATAAGATATTATGGATTATCTTAACGATATATTTCAATTGTGGTCACTAAATAGGTGATCCATTATTTCAAAAACAAATGGTTACTATTAGTTGAATGCGCCTTAAAATAAATACAATGATTTGGAATATGTACTATATTATTTTAGGAAATATTCAGTATTTTGTTTTACTAATTTCATTGATTATTTTTGCATTTATATATGCATTAGATTTCTTATGTGATAAAAGCAAATTCATTTTTGTATGATTGGAAATTAAATTAGGTATGAACTTAGTAACTGTCCGAAAGAACTTCAATTTTCAAACGTTGATGTCTTAATGTGGACACGAAGTGTTCTTTAGATAGAATCGAATTTATATGATCATGATAATAGGCTCACCGAACCCGAAGGTCCGATGCCGATACCACCAAACAGACTCGTCCAATGTTCACCGTACAAGCCCAAGCCCCCGAGATCAGCCTTAACGCAATCCTCCCATCGACGCTTTGGCCTACCTTTCGGGCGTCTACCAGTCGGATCAGCGAATAACAACTTTCTCGGAATCCGCTCCTCACCGAGCCCAACAACTTTACTCGCCCATTTTAGTCTCCGCGATGCTATCAACTCAATTATATTCACAGGATACAAGTTCTGCAATTCCGCGTTGTGCAATCTTTTAAACTCCCCAGTGGTCTCATCTCTCTTCGGGCCAAATATTTTACGCAGTACTTTACATCCGTAAAGAACCGTCGGAAGAATAATAGTTTTATAAATTCTAACCTTTAAGTTTTTAGATAGAAGCTGTGAACTAAGTAACTTAACAACTGAATAATAACACGCATTTCCCAACATTAACCGGGTCTTTATTTCTTCCTGGATTTTTTTTTTTTTTTTTTTTTTTTTTTTTTTTTTTTTTTTTTTTTTTTTTTTTTATCATTGAACCTAAATCGAATTTAATTACGATTTCATCGAATTTATATACGATTTCTAAATTTAGAGAGATCCTCACACAAGACTAAAACGACAAGAAAATGCTTGAATATACCGATTACTACAACACTTACTTGACAAACGTTTAAAACTTCCAGTATATTTCAAGACTCATTTACATCACTATTATCAGACCTATTTGGACATACGGAACCGAGCTTTGGGGCTGCGCCAAAACCTTCTAATTCCTCCCGCATCCAATCCTTTCAATCCAAAATTCTGAATGCCCCTTATTTTGTCACAAATCAACTCCTTCATAATGACCTAAACATCCTATTTGTTGCAGACATATCCCGTGATAGATTCTCCTCTTTTCATTCTAAACTCCCTGCCCACACAAACCCACTTGTCCTTAATTTATCTTCCTTAGATATCCCTGAAAACCCTCCGAAGCAAGTGAAAAGAAGATTGCCTCGGGACCTACTGCCTTAAAATAGTTAGTGAAGTGCTACCACTTCCACTGGTAGTTCTTTCTCAAGAAATATTCATTACTTTTTTTTTCATTGTGCATATTTACTCATTATTTTGTTTAATAAAGTGGTAAATTACTATAAATAATTAAAAATAAAAACTATTTAGAGGGTCCTTGCCATTGTAATGAATGGATGAAGGGGTTAGCGAAAATATTTTGTTGAGAACCACTGCTCTAGGATATAAAAAGATCGAATAGTAAAGGGTCTTCGCTTGAAACGGAAGAGAATAGCAAAAGAAAAGAGGAATATTCATGGAAAGAACCTCGGCATTATGTATCAGGAAAAAAACAAATAGCCTCATGATAAAGACAGTTCAGGATTAAGGTTAACAAAGAACTGCCTAACCAACAAAGAATGTCTTATTTCTGAAGAGGTTACCTGGAATATCGAAGAAATATCTCTCCCCTTCCTTCCAAAAAAAAGTAATGCTTATGTTGAAGAAAAAAAGAATAAAATATATTATCATTTTACTTTTTAGTTTATTTTTAATATTTATCTGAAAATTGTAGCAATAATTTAATTTATAATTTTTTCTTTAATACTTCAGCTCTTATGTTTTGAACTTTTATCTACGTTATAATCTTACACAAGGCACTTTTTGTTCAAGCACGCATTAATATGGCTTAAAATTATAATTCAAACCATATCAAAATTTCTTTACATCAAATAAATATTCTGTTATAAACTTGATAAATCAATATTTGTATTACAGTCAGAAATATATGAAACCTTAGAGAACTATTTGTATTTTAATCACAAACGATCTCTAATAATAGCCTTTACAAAATTATGTTTATTCCATAACCTGTATCAGTACATAAAAAAAGGTTTTACATCATAAAACTTTCCGAAGTTTTTTTGAAACAAAATGGATTGAAAACAAAGCTAACCTATCTAAGACAAAGGTTGCCTAAACGATTAATGAAGTCATTGTTTTGAAACATTCCAAAGAATCTGAACAAATGTTTCGGACGCAAGTGAGGAAGTATTATTTTACTGTGGCTGATTAACACTTTCTTATCTTGGTCATGACAAAGGGAAGCGAAGCTGATATGGGAAGTACACGGAGTCGGTTGTCCAGCATTGTAAACCTTTATCATAAGTATGCATATCTCTAGGCCAGGCCTAATACTCTTGTCGGCAGCCGCAAGGGGGAACAACCAGGTGTACTACGGAGGGGGGGGGGCAGCCCACGGACTACCCAGGGGATTAGGAAAATGCCTTTTGAACTTATGCCGACAAAGCTTATTTCCTCAGTATCCTCAATATATAACAATACTGAGTCGAAATAAAACAAAAACATATAAAATAAATTGTATATTGGTATCATTAGGAAAATATAACTATTTTAATTCTGAACATTAGATATAATGAAAAATGTACTTCTTGCAAAACATCATAGTTTTGGTTGAAAAATAAAGTCATCATACAGAAGGTAGTTTTGGATTATGTATTATAACTTTGGATTTATAATCAATATTTTTATATTTAAGAGACTGTTTTCTTTAGATTAATAATAGTAATAAATCACTATACGGAATTAACAGAAAGATGTGGTATATTTTGCATTATTTTTAGGAGAAGAAACAGTGATATGCTATTCATAAAGGGATATCAAAATAGAACACTAAATTGATTCATTTTATATGACCGTTTATAAAATGATATGGATAATCTACTATGTAAATCTACAATAAGGAAGAAGTTAAAGACACATCGTGAAACCTGAAATATCGAAAAGTCTATAAATTTAGGATGTTGAAGAGTAATTAGAAGAAGGGAAAAACGTTAATGACCCAGTTGTTGCTAATGCCTGGCGTTCGGCACCTTTCTTTCATGGCCAAACAAAAAGAGCCATAAAACAGGTCATACTAAGCTAACTATTTTTTACAACTTAATGTTACCTAGCAACCGTTCTGTAAGATAACCGTTCTGTATAACCGTTAGCAGTTTACGATCTGTCTTCAGGCCACTGCAATATGAATGGTCTCATTATCTTAACTTAAAGTGGATTGAGAAATTACGAAGGTTTTAACCTCGCTCAATTAGTCACTATAGGCTATTACAAAGATGTACTTTTGAATTCATTATTAAATAAGAATTTGAATTCTCAGTTTTCTTGAATTTATTTATTTTTTTATTGACTTAGCCACTGAAAGCTAATGATAAATTTTATTTGATCTGAAGCACAATTTTGGTTAGGTGAGATTTAGAAAAGATGTCGAATTTCATATTTTCGATGTGTATGGATACATATCGAATAAAAACTAGGTGTTGTAACAGAAAGTTTGTTACCTTCAGACCATAAATAGAATCGAATTACTTCAGAGATGAAGTACTTGCGCAGATTGGCTCTTAAGACAGATATATAGGATATACAATGAAATATCCCAGCAACTTGTGAGCGCTTATACGCTCTTAATGCAGAATGCGCTCTTATGGAGACTCACGATAATTTATGGAGGCTACGAGGTAATAAATCTAGGGGATGGGTAAAGCCAGAGGATAGGCATTGCAGGAGATAAAAAAAAATTAACATGGATGCTCCGGGAACGAAAGGGAAAAAAATAGGAATAAATTAATTGTTAAAAAATAGATAAATAAACATTGTGTGTGCTATTTTATTTTAAACGTGTTAAAAAAAATATCTGTTATATATTCGGTGCTAATAACCAAGACGTTGAGCAACTATTCCAATACCCTAACCCTAACCCTAGTATATGCATTTATCTATATAATTCCTCGAAAGAAATTAATATATGTACATATCATTAGCAAACTTGTATCAGATCCTCAAGTTTTGAAAGATAATTTTATTAATAACTATTTGAAGATTTTGCATCATTAAATTGTCTTTAAGACTTTAGAAAGGCATTTATTATGCAAAGGGAGGTTTTGTTTTGCCATAAGAAGTAGTAGTGCGCTGCATCGTAGGTTTTGCTTCATTATCATTTTAACGACGTGTATTACTTTTACGTTTGTCCTTAAAGTGTCATCAAATGTGATTATATGGCCTAACACCCATCGCTAAACAATTAAATATGTTTAATTTGGTATTTTAGTCTTCCTCTCATTAATCGAAAATATTACAAAATCTGTTTGTGATTACTGTGAGTGCTTCCATGGTTTATTTGAAGAGAGCTCTGCACAATCCCCGTTCTTGATTGTTTGAATAAGGTTGATTGGCCTTCTTGACAAATCTTTGGAAGTGGTTGAACTGATTTTCGTTGTTTTTGTTTTTTAACACAAATGTTTTCAACTGTAACATAAATGTGCAAAGTTAATTGCTAATAATAATAATTGCTCTTGGACATGTTTAGGCGAACTGCACTCCAATTATAATAAATAGTAGTTTACATGATGTTTTTAAAATCCAACTTTTTCTTTGATGCAGTAATCGATCAAAATCAAGGTAAAAGGCTACTGAGATAGTGGAGAAATAGGCTCAAAAAATTAAATTACTGTTATATATTTTGCATTAAGTAGATCACTGTATTTATGAAATAGTAAATTATTTTTAAAAATAAAAACAAATTGTAATGCAAAGCTTGGTAAACAAAGGATTTAAACTCATATTAGTCATGACCGACTAATCGCGTAGTCCGCATTATTTTTATATTTTCCTTATTTGGATGTTTATCGCGTTAATGAAGTAATCTTTGTAGTATCCGGAAACGATGAATTAAGATTCTTGTTTATTTTAGTAAATTATAAGAGTGCCTCATATGTTAAATAAATATTTATATAAGGTAGAATGTTAAAGCATTTCTTCCTTAAATATTTGTTCATGTTAATTACATATACCTGCGAGGTTTCGAAATATTTCTCCTACCATCAAAATGTATCACGATTTTTTCTCTCACCTGACAAATATTAATATTGCAATTTTTAATATTTCTAATTTACATCAATTTCTTTATATTATCTGATAAGTTTTCGCATCATCGACCAGCAAAAAATCTGGAACAAGAAAAGTTTTTTGTTTTTTTTTCTCCTGCATTTGAGTTTTCCACACAGTACATCAATAAAAGATTAAGATATATGTATATTCACACGTCTAAAGAACATAAAATATGCGTATATCTAATTACATTTACTATTTAAAAATCAAAAGGTCTAACAGACTAAGACAGTCCGTTATAATAATTATCATTGATTAAGAACTCATAATGTCTCAAGAACCATATCCATCAGTAACAATAGCCACAATTTAATTTAAAAAAAAACAAATTAATTATTCTAAATTTCTTAATAACGAGCCTTAATAACTTTAGTAGTAATAATAATAATGACATAAAGGATCCAAATAATTTAAAACTACAATTCTTGATGATAGCTATATCATAAATTATTATACTATGTTTAGTTATAATGTTACTTCTTATTTTTACCAATACACCGTTATAATAAGCGTATTAAATTATTACTGGAAACTGAGATTAGATCAAACCATAAAAAGTTAAATTTTATTCTTGAGAGGCAAAATATTGTGTATTGAAAAAAGATACTACACCATTCAAAATTAACTTTACATTTAATGGTTACTTAATAGTAAATTAACAGTAAGATGTAAGATATTGTAAATAGGATTAATTTACATTATGTGTTAGAGTAAACTAACCCAACAAGTTGTTTATTTTCCAAACAACATATGTTACATTATGATGATAACAATGGTTTATGAATAATCACAAATCCTACATCAACGAAAAAGCACTCTTATCCGTAAATGTAAAACATTTTTTTATTATAAATATGTTTATAACTTGTTTCTTATCATCAAATTAGATGATCAGCCTAAATTACCAGCCATGATTGTATAAAAAAAGAAAAGAATTTTTAAAAAAAACAATGGGGTGTTTAGGTCATTGTGGAGGAGTTCATGGATCTTTTTTTCATATACTGAAAGTTTTGAACGTTGGTCAAGTAAGTGTTGTAGTAATCGGTATCTTCGAGCAGTTTTTTGTTATTTCAGTCTTTTGTGAGGATTCCAAGTAAGGTGCATGTCAAGATGGAGACCTAGGTATCGTATTTGTTCATCGGGAGTAAGTGTGATGTTCTGGGGGTAGAATGCATATATCTAGTATGTTACCAAGTAAGTGGGGAGCAGGAAGTCATCGGTTCGCGACAAATGGTAAAGGTGATTTGGTGGGATTAATTTTAATCCTCCGATTTTGGCACCATTATTCAATGTCTGTGATGTGGGACTGAAGGGTTTGGGATGCAGAAGTTGGATCATTATGGACGGATAAGACACAGGTGTCATCAGCATAAATATTGAGGACAGTGCAGAAAATAATTTAATTAATAATTTTTGCTGTTTAAAATAATGACAATAAAACAGGAGTTTATATAGCTAATCAATAGATTGACAATTTGAGAAAAAGAAAGAAGAAAGACCTCTTGTTTAAATTTTGTGAATTGTCAGATATGAATACGTTTCAATAACGGCACTTATAATAAAACTAATTTAAAAATAGACTATTTTATTTTTTTGAACTATGCATACTTAAACGTTTTTATGTAATATTTATAAAAGTGTCTTTTGAGGAACAAATATTGAGATTACCCTTCCATTCCATTAGAGATTTGCCTGGTCAGCCCTTTGGCAATCAGAGAAGTGATGTAGGGAGTTAGCTGAGGAGACGAGCTCAAGTCGAGTGGAAACTGGTCATGACTCAGCGGTAGGCTCAGCACCCAAGTCTAAAAAAGGGCCAATCTCTTAATTATTTACATTTGTATTCAAGTCTTGTAATCTCAGCCTACAAAAGCCCTAAATAATTATCACGGAGAGGTTAAATTACTCCAACAGGTACCCACCATAGTATAACATAGATAAAATATAAAATAATGTAATTATTTTTTTAATATTTTCGCTCTATAAGCCATCGAATCACCAAACATCATACGTCGATATCGATACTTAATGTTAATAGGATAATATTCTGAGTTGTTATATTGTATGCTTTTTAATGAGTAATATGAATATAAAAATATATATTACATGTACGGTACAAGTACTTTTTTTTTTTAGTTTTATTGAAATTTAATGATACAGTGACCATAAAAAATCCTGAAAATGGTGCACTAGATTACTTACAAATATAATGACTTTTATTACTTTCCTTCGATGTATTCCCAGGTATAATTTTAAAATTTACTATAATCATACAAAACATGATCATTTTAAAAAAATCTTAGATTTTGTTGATTTCCTATTTTTGAAACTGCGATTGTACTTGAAATAAAAAATGATTTATTTCTCTTAATCTTAAGTTGTAAAAATCATTATTGGGTGAATTTTATAGTTTCGTTTGTTTTGATACCTTTCAGTTTAGAACTGAAATTCAATTCAAATAAAATAATATTTTATTATTATTGTTTGTTCATTTTACGTCACTTTATGCTACTGTGGCTAATCGGATGATGCTATAGTGGGAGTCCTAAATTTTGCCTGTCCAGGTTTTATTAGGATAGGGATCTTTAACGAATACCTGACATCGCACAGGCTCAGGACCACCTTTTTACGTCCCCTCCAAAGGTCAGTATAACTAAGAATTTTTTACTCCCATTAAAAAATCCTAGGACCACCTGCGGGTTTCAACTCGTGATCTTTGGCATAGAAGGCTGTTTTGCTAGCCACTCTGCTACAGGTGATCCCTTTTAATATAATTTCACTGTTAATACATCATAAAATAGTTTCTATTTTTTGAGATATTTTCAAAAATATTATAAGATTATATTTTTACACTTTTGTTTATTTGTTCACATCTATTATTTTTTTCAAAACTAAATAAAATCATCAAACACTATGGCTTTTAAATTATTATAAAATAATGGTCGTAATGAAAACATACATACATATACATATATATATATATATATATATATATATATATATATATATATATATATATATATATTATGTATGTATGTATAAGAGTATGTGTGGTATTTGTTATGAATACTACAATATTTTAAAATTACCTATCCATTATTCTTTCCCCTCACATGAACTTTATACGCCTTCTCGCCGAAAGCCTCTCTTGATTACCTCTTTACGTAGTATTCCTACATTCTGACCACGCGTTGGAGGTGCCTTTGGTCTAACGAACCTTAGAAGGTGTTGATTGTTAACTGCATAGACCTCGTTGCTTCTTCTTCTGCTATTAGGACCAACTACAAACGAAACGTTTCATTTTAAATAGTCTTAGGTTAGTTAACGTTGTATTATTGTTTTTGTTTATTTTAGTATAAATTTTTTTTGTTACTTTAGTATAATCTTCATTTTAAAGATAGCCCTTCGAAAAATGCCTCTAGTGGTTAAGGCCATGGGAAACCCATCTTCATTTTATAAGCTTAACGTTGTATGATAATTCTTTAAAAAGTAATTTAAATAATAATGATTAGTTTTAAATGACAATAAATTCATAAGATTGTTCAATTTGTACTAATCAAAGGATTGAAATATTATAAAATTTTGTCACCTGAAAGATATTCTGTTGAAAATTATAATTCACTTTTTTTTTTTTAATTTACAATCCTGCATATAATGGTTTTGTATTTAAGTTAGCTACATTTTAAATCTGAGGCTTTCATTAAACCCTGTTAAATATATTTCATGTGCTCAATTTTAATTATAGATTACCTAATTATTTTCGTCTTTGAAAAAGCAAAAACTGTTATAATGCTGATATCTGAAGAAAATATTTAAAGGTCTTTATCATTTTTTTTTAAAACACTATTTTGGGAACATTAATAATCCAATTTACATTTGACAAAACAAGCATAGTTTAGACAATCGTAAAATATGGATATCATTAATGAGGTAATAGGTTACAAACTAATGCATTCGATATTTCTATGTACGAGTATTACTGAATGGAAATATTTGTTCTGGAACCCTAGGGCATTCGACTTCATAAAAATCTGTGGTTTTATGAATATTTGCATAGATCAAAGACATATTTTGAATGAAATGATGAAAATTAATACATATTAATGGAATATTCTAAAATTTAAAAATAAGTCACTGTTTAACTTTATTCTAAATTATATATATATATATATATATATATATATATATATATATATATATATATATATATATATATATATATAAAATGTGATATATATGATTTCTGTATACAAATGATTATTACCTAACCCTAAATACGAATTTTCGAATAAATTAAATATTTCAGCTTGTTGTAGTTCACCCTTGTTGGTAACATGTTTGTAACATTAAAGTAATTTTTACACTTAAGCAGTCATTTGTGCATAAGCGAATCCCTTACACGCGGCTTAAGCGAGAAATCTGCTTGCGTCCCATAAATTTAAATAAATTCTTGTAAAATGAAATTTGCACATTTTTTAAATACAGATATACATAATACATAACGGAGATTATTATAATATTTAAACATTATCAGGCTACTATTTATTTTAAATCACTATTATTATAAAAAAAAAAAAATAATAATAATGATTGCAGAAATCTGTGATGTTATGAAACAAAATATGTAATAATAATAATAATAATAGGCTTACCGAACCCGAAGGTTCGATGCCGATACCACCAAACTTCGCCTGCATAGACTCGTCCAATGTTCACCGGTCAAGCCCAAGCCCCCGAGATCAGTCTTAATGCAATCCTCCCATCGACGCTTCGGCCTACCCTTCGGACGCCTACCAGTCGGTTCAGCGAATACCAACTTTCTCGGAATCCGTTCCTCACTAAGCCCAACAACTTTACGCGCCCATTTGAGTCTCCGCGATGTTATCAACTCAATTATATTCACAGGGTACAAACTCCGCAATTCCGCGTTGTGCAACCTTCTAAACTCCCCAGTGGCCTCATCTCTCTTCGGACCAAATATTTTACGCAGTACCTTATTCTCGAAAACCTTAAGCCGTTGTTCATCCTTCAAAGTAAGCGGCCACGTTTCGCATCCGTAAAGAACCGTTGGAAGAATAATAGTTTTATAAATTCTAACCTTTAAGTTTTTAGACAGAAGTCGCGAGCTAAGTAATTTAGCAACTGAATAATAACACGCATTTCCCACCTTTAACCGGGACTTTATTTCTTCCTGGATTTCATTTTTTCTTGTTATCATTGAACCTAAATACTTGAATTTCTCTACGTGTTCAAAAGTATGACCTGAAATATTAATATCATCAAGATCGCCACCATTTCTGCAACTAATCATATATTTCGTCTTATCGGTATTTAATTCGAGACCTATTTGTTTACCGGTTTTTATTAACACACTTGTATTTAGTTGTATGGTTTCCGTGTCTTCACCTAGTAGTACCAAATCATCGGCATACCCCAAAACCGGAATCTTGTCACCCATATTTAAGCCTTTCTCGGAACACATCACCTTTTCTATAACATATTCTAAGGCTATATTAAACAAAACAGGTGAAAGGGAGTCACCCTGTTTCAAACCCGATCGCACCTCAAATCTCTCGGAGTAATTATGACCGATTCTAATTTTATGAAATGTTTCTGACAAACACATCTCTACTAGGTTTACTAACTTTTTAGGTATCCCCTGTTCAATCATGATGTTGTATAGCTTCTGACGGTCTATGGAATCATAAGCCTTTTTAAAATCTATATAAAGTTGATGGACTACACCGTTGTATTCCAGCTTCTTCTCTAATATTTGACGTAAGGAAAATATTTGATCAATAGTCGAGCGATTCCGCCTAAAACCACATTGGTAGTCTCCGATAATTTCCTCAGCGTATTCCGTGATTCGGCTAGTTAGTATTGACGAGAATATTTTATAGCATACTGGGAGAAGAGAGATCCCACGATAGTTGTTACAATCCGTCCTCGGTCCTTTTTTGTGAATCGGAATAAGTATTGATTCTTTCCATTCTTCGGGTATTTTTTCATTTTCCCAGATCTTTTTAACTAAAACATGTAATTTGGAAACGCCCGCTTCTCCACACGCTTTGATTAATTCACTCGTGATATTATCATTTCCTACAGCTTTATACCGTTTTAATTTTCCTATCGCCATTTCAACTTCCCCTTTACTCGGTGCGTCTATCCATGGTTCAGCGCTCTGGTATTCAGAGGGAGGAGATTGATTATAATTTTCCGTATTTAGAATGCCTTCAAAGTGTTGTTTAAATTTATTTAATATCTCAGTCGGATCCGCAATTATGTTGTTATTCGCATCTTTAACCCCATTCAATAGAGGTTCAAATCTTTTACGCGATTTGTTTATACCTTTGTACATCTCTCTTACGTTATTTTCGCTTCTGTGTTTTTCTATTTCTATTATTTTGCCTTTAAGATACTCTCTTTTCTTATTTTTTAAGAATTTTGAAGTTTCGTTTTTTACTAACCGAAAGTAAGCCACATTATTATCGCTTGGATTATTTAAGGAATTCAGTTTAGCGGTTTTTCTTTTTTCACACATATTTTGACAATCCCTGTCGAACCAAGGTTTGTTCTTTTTATTTTCGATTTTCCCAAGACATAAGTTACCGACCTCTTTAATATTATCCCTGATCCCTTCCCATAATTTGTTTACATCTTCGTGTTCCTCGTCTGAAGATTCTAAAGCATCAAACCTATTTTTTACTTCTATCGCGAATTGTTTTCTAATTTCAGGGTTGTTCAATTTAACAACATCAAAATTCTCGGGATGAATATAGTTCGGTGTTCTCTTTTTTGTATTTAGTTTTTGTCGAAGTTTCGCGATTACTAATTCATGATCAGATCCGCATTCTGCACCACGATACGATCTCACGTTAATTATGCTACTTTGCCATCTGTTTTGTACTAAAACATGATCTATTTGATTCCGAGTTTGTCCATCCGGCGATGTCCACGTATACTTATGAATGTCCTTATGTTTAAACGTAGTACTTTTGATTATTAGGTTTTTCGAAATGGCAAAGTTTATTAGTCGGGTCCCATTATCATTACTATATTCGTGCAAACTTTCTTTACCGATTGTAGGACGATATACTTCTTCCCTTCCAACCTTTGCGTTCGCGTCACCTAGTATTATTTTAATGTAATTTCGCGGTAACTTATCGTATACCGACTCTAGTTTATCATAAAATTCGCATTTTACTTCATCATCACTATCTTCGGTGGGAGAATGGATGTTTATAAACGCGATTTTAGACCAACGACCCTGAAATATAGCAACCGATATTCTTTCACTAAAGAACTGTACATCCCGTAATGCGGAAAGAAATCTATTCCTAATCAGAAACCCGGTACCTAAACAATAATTAACGCTCCCCCCGTACCAAATAGTATACTTTCCTTCTGTTAACGAACCCTCCCCTGGCCAGCGAACCTCTTGTAATGCAACGATATCTAAATGGTACCCCTTAACTTCATTCGCGACCGACTTTAACCCACCTGCCGTATTTAAACTTCTAACGTTCCACGTCCCTATTGTTAGATCTCTACTTTTTATCTTGCGCCTAGATTCCTCTGAAGCAGTCCCCACCCGGAGACCCGAACGGGGGACTAGTTTACTTCCGGATAATGGGCGTTTTACCTCAGAGGAATCCATGACTGTATGTGGTATTTTGTGAACTAAAATATGTGAGTAGGGCGTTCGAACCTACGTCACACCCTCCAGCAAGCCTGGAGGGCCGCTCTCATTGTTGGTCAGCGAGTCCATCGGACTTAGTCGGGAGGAGCTTCCGAGGAAATTCCACCGACCATCCCCACATCCGCCACCCGTGGGACGCTCCCCATACGCGGTAATGAGATCCGCGCGAGGAACAAAATATGTGAAAATGTAAAAAACAAAACAATAAAATCCCAGAATATTTGAAAAAAAACTAAATTCCATATTAATTTTGTGTGATCCAATAATCCAATTCGTAAACTTAAGTATCTTATTATTAACAATACATAATTGTTTTTATTTTCGAAAACATGGTATGATGGCAATGAACGAAGTATATTTATATCGTTAGAATTTTACATATATAAAATTTCATGACCTTTTTGACTAAGTTATAATATGATTTGCATGATAAATGTAATGGAGTTTAGAATGGCTGTATTTTATCAGCAAGTTAGTCCGTTTTAATATTTGCATTAAAATCTGTTTAAATAGCTTTTTATTAAAACATCTAGGTAAAGATTATTTGATGAGTTGTTGAGTGCCTTTCAATGGTGACCTGGTTTTTTAAATTTTTTTTTTTTTTTTATTCTAATCATCTAGCTTGCTAGAAAAAAGACGTTTTTTCTTGCTCATGAATCATTAAACTTTCTAAAAAAAAATAATATGTTTAAACATTTTCAACAATTAGAGTAAAGAAATTATCTCACTTCAATGTAGTTTATTTATATTTATTCATTTTATTATACTCATCCACAACCCGTGAAACCTTACGAGGGTTATTTTCAAGAGAAACGCCTGAAGAAGGTTTATTAGTTCGATTTCATTTTGTTCAGATTTTTTTGTTATATACCTCTCAGATTACAGGAACTGTCATTTACCTTCCGGAAAAACAGTCAAGAGAAAGTTGGTGTTTTTACTTATTTAAAAACTTTCTGGCGATTCTGGAGGTATACTGCAAAACTTCTTTCTGCACTAGTTTTTAATTCTTTGGTTCTAGGCCAAGCTCTTCCTTATGATCATTATTTTATTTTTTTATAGATAATTCGTATTATAAATTATTTAACATTAAAAGGATTTTAACTACTAAAGAAATAGTTGGTCCATAGTTTTCCCTTTCGCAGTTGAATTAGCTATTAGTTCTGAATGAGCTAGCGCAAGACATCATTAGGACCCTGCCGGGGTTATAATAGGCATTTGATAGGGAGTTAATTCTACCGAGTTAAGTCCTATTAATCTGAGAGATCACCTGTCAGTCGGAGCTTAGGAATCACATTTCTGAATCCCATTACTTAATAATGAAAATCTTAAACTAAATATTTATACATAGATTAACATGTGTTTTTTATAGCAAGTACCGACCATAAGTGAGTACCTGGAAAACGATTCTGATTTACACCGAGAATAATTATCCTAATTTATTCTCCTAATTTAAAAAATGTATATAAAACCATAACTAATAGTTAATAATTAAAAGTTTTCCAAAACAATTCCCTGTACTTCTAGAAATAGAACATCTTCGATCAATAATCTTTACAACGATGATCAAATCCATAGTGATAAAATATAGTGATTTATTTGTACAATTTTGCTAAACTCTTGGCCTAAATTTAACAAATTAATGATAGCAATGAAAAACTAGACATTTCCGAAATAATTGAGAACAACCCTCAACTCTAGTCATTTAAAATAAAACTAAAATTTTTTTTTAATATTTCATACCTCTTCAAGTGTCGATTTAGTCAAAACTACCTATACAAATATGTTATATGTAACAAGTTTAAGTATTTATCAATGATATAATAAATACATGAATTGAATTGAAAGTTCACATGGAAATTTCATTTTATGTGAAAATATATTTTTTGTGTTGCACAGCCAAAAGGAATGTGAAGTAACACAATCATCTTCGTCAAAAATGTTTGTCATCTAACATCAACCTACGAGGAGAAAGTAAACATCTTAGTGAATTTTGAAGATTATTTTCACTATGTTTCTGTTATAGAATCTGCTGTTTGATATTTTTTTTTTTTTTTTTAAGGATATTGGGCTGTATTTTTTTATTTTTAATTTTACTTTATACCTAAATTCTTCTTATAATTTCACCAATAAAATCATCCATAAAGGTATGAATATTCTGTAATTGCAGACTTATTGTTAGCTCAAAATAGATATACTTCTTTTAATACAATAATAAAATTCAATAGATGTATATATTCAATAGATGCTTCATAAGTTTAACTTTTTTAAACAAAGGGGATCTCACTTTATTGCAAAATATATAAGTCTTAACTTGTTATGCTTTTATCTTACAATAAACTTCTTAATACTCCGGATCTCTATGGACGATCCATTCTTCTATTAAATGCTAAGGTGATTATTATTTTCATCAGAATAAAGATTTCTCAATTTGCATTTAAGTTAGGCATTATTTAAAATTCATACCATCTTCAATGGAGCCTTGTCCAATTCATACTCGACCTCAAGAAGAAGAATATTCATGAGTTCATAATGTTCTTGTCAGATTTGTAAATTCACGAATTGCAATGAAAAGAAAATGGCTGTCTGAGTTTACATATTTGTTAGTTAGGATTGGGGCCCAGTTGGGCGCTTCATGGTTTCGTTGTATTGCTCCACTAAGAAGAAAAATTAAATCCAAAATGTTTGAATGCTTGATTAGATAGAGTAATAATTAAAAAAGTTATAAAACCAAAAGGAAAAAACTAAGGATTGGCTTAAAACTTTGACATCGTGCAATACAAGAATACATTTATTTATTCTTGAAATAAATTGTTTTTAATAAATAATTTAGTTTTTTTTTAATCCACGATAGAGACTATTTTTTCAATAAAATCATGACAGCAGCTCGTTGTAATAGATCTTTGGTTATAAAAAAAGTTTGTCAACATCTAGTAATTAGAATATTTAATTATGGAAATCATTATTTAAAATATTATGTTAATTAACAGTGAAATTAAAAATTATAATATAAATATAATGATCTTATTCATGAAAAATTAAAATATTTAGATTTACATTTACCACTACAAACCATGAAAGTTTATTAGTTAACATAATATATTTATATAAAATATATAACAAAAGAACTAGCAGTGTGTTAATTAACTAATATCATGTTTTTGTATATTTTTTATATGTTATGATTTAAGTGGTAATAACCATTAATAAATTGGTTATATCTATATCTAGCTTATAAAGAATTTAAAAAATTTAAAATATATTCGAAATAGTTTACTTTATTGTTCTAAAAACTTTCATAATTATAAAAATTAATAATATGTATTGGTTTATAGTTATACCTTGTGCTGCTTTGGCTGATCAGACAACGCTGGACCTAGGTGGGAGTCCTAAACTTCGCCAATGCAGGTTTAACTATTGTAGTATAGGGATCTTTAACGAGTATTGCTCTAGAGACCATTATTACGTTCTCGAGTGAATGATTGAATAATAGAAATTTTTAAGTAGTATTTCAATGCTCTTTTAGTAAATTGGGTTTTACAAAGCAGATATATTTTTTTATTATGAATACACTTTCTATCAATAATAATATTCTTCCAAAACGTTATATCAAACCGAAAATTGGCTTGGTTGAGCCGTTGGAGTATTTGAAGCGATAATGGTGGGTAGATTCTCTTTGACTATTGGGTTACACGCTCGGTTGATTCTTTACCTCCATTTCCTCTTATGCTTGTTTCAGGTCCCTAAGAACTTGACTGTAACACAGCCCCCGATAAGGATCTTCAAACGCATCCTTTTGTCTATTTCGGGATCGTTTCAACAGCTCTTCCTTTGTCAATCTTCGCCTTCCTACAAATCTTAGATTGCATTATTATAAACGTTTCTCTCCCAGCTCGCTATTTACTATAAACAATTAAAAAACAACAGAAAACAAAGAAACTTTATGCCTACATTGAGAGTTTTTTTAAAATTATATTTATTGATATTTACCACTGTATAATAAAATACATTTAGTAAATTTGATCGAGATATACTGTCATGATTCACATATACGGATACTACGCATTGGCAGCTCTCCAAAAACTATGCTAAACTAGAAGGTCTCAGGGCCATCTTCTTTTCAGGCGCCTCGGAGGAGTTAGTCATGAAAGGAGAGAGGTCTGGTTCGCGCCAAGTCAGCAACATAGAGAACATGGATGCGTTTATTTGTGACAAAATAAGGAGCATTTAGCAGGATTTTTTGAAGAATTTTAGATTGCAAGGATTGAAGACGGGAAGAATTTGATGATTCAGTAGAGCCCCAAATCTCTCCATATCGGCCTTATGATAATCTTTTAGACAAGCCTTTTGTACTTAAGTGGAAGGTTTGAGCGATTGTCCAGTAAGTGTTGAAGCAGTCGATAACTTGAGGCAGTTTCTAGTCGTCTCAGCCTTGTATGAGGGTTTACATTAAAAATTAAATTATAATTACCTTACTAATCAAAGTAGCTGTGTCACCTGTAAATTTAGCTATATCACCGTTGGAACCAAAAGGATATCGTTTGGATGGGAAGAGTAGTAATGTAAAACTGAAAATTGAGTACTCTCGCTAAGACAGGACAGGAGGAAGAAATCTTTAGCCGCAGGAACATATGCTAAGAGAGAGAGAAAGAGAATTTACAAAACAAAAAAAATGTTGTAACTCTGCTCTACTTATGATCAACTTTCACTTACCTCCGTTATTAAAATCAAATTTTGTTAAATACATTTCGAAATAAAAATAAATTGTTAAAGAATTAATTAAATTAAATTTCAATAGAAACATGTGTTTTATTAAATAATCTACTATATTTTTATGGACAACAATCATTCAGTTTTATTGGCTTTTCATCACCTTCCATCAACTTTTACAATTCCGTGTATTAGATAATATTTTTTTTTAAATCTTAAGCTTTCTAAAAGTATATAATCCATCCATCTATGTTACTATTCTTGTGTTAAAAACAAAAAGTTCATTATAAAATATGTTTGAACTTTTCTCCTCAAGTTGTTTATCAAATTCGCTCAACTTTCATATTTCGCCGTTATTGATCAATGCTAATAATATGGCGTGTCTAATTGTTTGAAATCTATAAAATTAAAGGTACTTTGGAGGAAGAAAATTTAAAATATCGGCATTAAAGCCCTGTCAGACTGTAAAATTGGTGCAAACTGCACGGTACAAGTGGCTCTTCTGGTCAGCTGATTTTGATGAAAAGGTTGCTGTAACATCTCGGGCCTATATTTGTCTTAACTATGAAATTTCAGTTTTATAGGACTTTTCGTTTTTGCGCTAGACTTACCACACACACGGACACTCGGTCTTTTTTTCGGGACTTGGTTATTTGGACTCAGGGGACCAGTAAACGTGTGTTTCCGTTGAAAACATGATTTCGAAAATTTTCACGATCGTAATACTTTCCCTTGCTATATATTTCATATATAGGTTAATGCAGGGGTGGGGTAGCCGAGTGGGTTAGCGCACGTTGCTTTGACGCGCGTTGCCTAGCAACCACAGAGAACCAAAAATTGGAAACCAAAACATTACGAGTTCGAGCCTCGGTACCGGGGGGACTTTTATCTCGGCATTTATACCCCGCCCTCACCCCCTGGACTGAGAAACCCCCGTATAGCCTTCAAAGGCGAGGTAGGGATGAACAAAAAAAAAAAAATAATAATAATAAATAAAGTATATAGGTAAGTGAAAGTAAAAAGTATTTAAATGTTTTTCTGAAATATCTAAAATCAATAGCTACAATGAGTATTACTATTCATTACTACTTATTAAATGTATACATATTTATTAAGCTACATTCTAATTTCCTAGAAAAAAAGTCATTTTTAAGCCACAGAGAAGGAAAAGGCCTCTTTTGCGGAAATGGGATTTCCCCGAGGACTCGGCTGTTGCACACAGCGGTATTCTTACCATTGGGACTGCATGGATATGTTGATCAGATCCTTTCCTCAGTTTCCTATTTTTCTTGCTATATCTTTTTATTATAAGTCCTAATATATCTTTTATAGGCGAAATATATATAATATATATATATATATATATATATATATATATTCCACTTTTTACTCTCTTATATAAACATGACATCCAATAATATCTTTAAAAAATTAGATCAGGTCCCTTTAGTTGGATGTTCTTTGTGTATTATAGGTATACACCATTATCAATCAATTATTATAATAAAATTAATTTTCATATCTAGTGAAAACTTGTGTTGCTACGGCTCATCACTTATTGACTAGAACTCATGGCTATCAGATGAGCTTAATTATTTCAATAAACACAATGAAAGGGAAATTCAACATATATGCCATGTTAGAACATGCCAATAAGGGTTTTGTATATTTAACATAGTTTTTATCAACAACCGTTTAATTGTTTGTTGATTTGATGAACTTAATTTTGTTAAATAACTTTTTTGAGAACAAAGTGTACAATAAATGTTATGGAAAGACACATTCCATGAATAAATTGGAGTTAAAATGTTCTTGTAATATCTTGCGTTTTTGAATTAGGATTTCCGTTTAATAAGAAATCTAAGTTGTAAATTCGGATAGGTAATTTTTCATTATCGCAATGCTCTCGCTTACTAAATAATGTACGTAACCCGAATCAGGTTCGATTCCAAATAGGACTCTGACTATTTTTCTACTAATATGTTAAGTAGCATTCAGACCCACGATAAAACTGGCAATATCAAATAGAATTAGCTAAACTACTTAATTACGTACCTTATTTCAATAAAAAGAAAGCGATAGTAAAAATAACGGTTAACAAATACAAAAAAAAATTGTGGTAAATTTAATATAAATTAATTCATACACTCTCTTATTTTTGAGTATTCAGCAAATAATTGCCTTAGTCATAACTTAAATCTAAATTCTGCTAATCTATTAATTTATTACTATTATCATTTTTAATGAATATGTTTCGGACAATATTGTGTATAAAATTAGTTCTATAACACTGTAATTACCAATTATTACATGAACCTTAGGTGTCTGGTAATTTAACTCTCAGATTCTTGTCTAGTTAAGTAAATTTAATTTAGTTACTTAAAGGTTACTTTTCTACTAAACAAGAAAATACATCGGTTTTTATTTATTTGCATGTTGAAGTAATTATTTTAGCCACCTTACTATCCATTAACCTGTACCACTACAACCCATGAAGTGTCTTGGGCTAAGTGCATACAGAGATTTGTTCTGTTTCTAGGCCCAACGACCTTGCAATGAGGTGATTAGGCCTTGATCGCGCTCAACCGGCAGTTTTATTCACCAATTTGGGTACCCACTTTAAAGAGGCTGGGTCTGCCTCAGCAGGGTCTCCATAACCTGTTTCAACCTCTTCTCTCCTCCCTCCTGGCTGAATTAACAAAATAAATAATATTTTGTCATAGCCGGGATTCGAACCCAGGACCCACAGAACAGTAGAGCCTTGTGCTCTATCCACTACACCACGCCGCTTCCCCTTTAACTATAGTGCTAGACAAGTGCTCTATCCACTCCCCCACGCCGCTATGCATTAACAAAGAATAGAAGCCCACTTCTGTTCTTCTAATAGAGGTTCCAACCTCTATTACGAAGTTTAGAAAAAAATCCTCTTAGAGACACTTCGTTAGGTCTCCGCATTTGTCTGTGATTTAGGAGTCCTATAAGTCCGCAAGGTACTTCACAACACCACCTTTTGACGACTTAACTTTAAAAGCTCCATGAAAAGATTTTTCACTTCAAGGCTCAAAGCGTCAACTTAAAGCCTCTCCATATTGAATAGGGTGCTGTTAGCCTCTTATACCTACCTATGTCTATTCATATTTGAATTATACATTTAATCTGCTGAATTTCATCAATATTGATCGGATTCATTAAATGTCTTGACATTTCTGTTTACTTTTGTTTACCTTAATAGCGGGACAGTTAGAAGGGATTATAAATATGAGGAACTAAAATAGTACTTATTTATTTTTTGAGATAAGTTTAATATACATATATACAAATAAATTTTCCTTGAAAACTCAGTTTTTAAATATTCTCTAATCACAATCATAAAATCTACTATTTATTTCATATATAAGTAAATGCTAGTAGATAACAACAAGATTTTTAAATATGCTTTATGTACTTAATGTAATATATTTAATAATCATAATAGTAAATTCTTTATCTATTTTGGGAAAACTCTATTTATTATAATAAAAAAAGGGATTTAGTATTTTAGGGTAGTTATGATAAGACAAATAAAATTAAATCACATTGGCGAGTTCCTTGTCCTTTTTTGTTCTTTACTTCTTTTTGCGATATCCCCGTTTGGTCTTTACATCAGGTAGGTTAGTTGTACTTAAAATTGTATTTATACACACCTCATTAATAGATCACTCACCTATCTACTTGGTCAAATATTTTACGTTAATGAGACATATACTTCATTTTTATGGGTTATTTTTATTTTTAAATCACATGTAATGAGGATACTGTAATATTACTTTTCAACTTCTGAAACAACCAAGTGTCCAAACAACCAAGTCTAGCAAAACGGTCAGTGTGAATGTGTATGTGGTAGGTCTAGGCCAAAAATAAGAAGTACCAAAATTTTCTAAATTGTCCCTAAAATTGACAGCCTAATCATAAGTGCCACTTTATATTATGCATTTGGCACTTTTCATGATTTTCTCAAAAACGGCTCTTAGGTAAAATTTAATGGGCATTAATTTCATGTAGGTATTATTATCATGGAACAGGGCTTAAATGCTAAATTTTAAAATGTCTTTCTCCTTTAATTTAAAAAATTACCTTTAATTTTATAATTTGTTTGAAACCATATTTCGGAGTACAATTTTTATTCGTAATGAAGAATACTTTCATAGATGCATATGATGTTTGTAAAACGTAAGAACTTACAAAAATTAATATGTACCCTATAGAGACGTAGAAGATATTAGACAGAGTGGCAAAAGACCTATAAACTTAAGTGATTGTTGAAGATGATAATTGATATTTTTATTTTATTTAATCTAAAAAAAAGTATCCATCGACAAAATGTTATTCTTTTTAAATATTTCAATTATAGGTTTGTTTTTAGTTTCAAGCTTGATTTCAAGAAGGAAAGTATTTTGAAGGTATTCTTTTATGTTCCTCTTACTTTTATGTAGTTTCATTCCGGATGTTTTATTACCATTTTTAATATATGTAAAATTGAGTATTTTGTAGCGTTAGGGAGGATCTACAAATTTTGCCGAAACGTTGATTAGATTTAAATTAATTTTTATTTCATTTTGATCGCCTCCTAACAATTATCTCTTAAGTGGCTAACTATTTAATACATTATAATTAAAGAATTTTATTGAGCTTTATTTAATTTCAAGCTTTAGACTTTCAAATATCAAGCTGATGATTATATTTAATTTTTCGTTACTAGGTTGATATCCATACTGTCATAACACACACACTTTATAATATATATATATATATATATATATATTATATATTATATTATATATATAAATCAGGGTGTTTAGCAACAGGGAAAATCGGAAATAATCAGGGATTTTAAAAGCATATAAATGGTCCCTAAATAGCATCGTTTCTTCTTCACTCAGACAAAAGTTTCAATATGCCTACTTGTTGTGATGTTGAAAATATCATGAAGCGAGTTTAATATTTAATATCATAAACAACGGTGGGGATGCCGAACATCCAACACTCGTGGCAGGATTCTCTCCCAAGTCACCACTTCCAACAGCTATTCCGTCTTATCACCCAAAGATCCTACTTACTGGCCTACTTCCCTTAAAAAGCGCCCAGATATTCTTGATATATTCGTCACATCCCAAATTCCCACCTTTCAATCTACAGTAACATCCTTGGAAGACCTCTCCTCAGACCATAGCCTAGTTCTGCTGCTCCTTCATTCAAACCCTATTCCTAAATCCTTCCCTCCTTCATTAATTACAGGACATGTTGACTGGGACAACTTTCGCTCTGAACTAGAAAACGAACTTGACTTAACGATTCCCCTAAAAACAGAACAACAAATTAACTTTTCTATCGAAAAACTAACAAGAACAATAGGTACTGCAATTAATAACAACTCATCACATCCCAAAAATAATTACTCCCGCGACACTAACTTACCATATCACATTCGAAACTTATTAGCAGAGAAACGTCGAGCAAGGGCTAAGTGGCATAGGTCCAGATACCCGTCCGGCAAAACATACTATACTCATCTAACTAACAAACTCAAAACTGAAATTAGAAAATTCAAAATACAAACATTTCAAGACTTCACAGAAAACCTAAGACCAACTGACAAATCTTTATGGACAACTACCAAAAATCTGCTCAAATTCAAAACCTTTAATCACCCACTCCTTACCGAATCTTCTATCTGGTCTCGATCAGATGAAGAAAAGACTCAAATATTTGGTGAACACCTTTCCAAAATATTTAATCCACATCCTGAAATCCTTAATCCAACCCATATTGACCATATTGAAGCATAACTAACTATTCCACTCCAAATGTCCCCTCCTCCTAAAGCCTTTCATCCTTCTGAAATAATTAACGTTATCCATCAATTACGTATTAAAAAAGCACCTGGTCATGATCTCATCACATCCTATATCCTAAAACAGCTACCTCGAAAAGCAATCCTCTACCTCACTTATATATTCAACGCTACTCTCCGAACCACCTATTTCCCTGAACCATGGAAACTGTCAATAATCAAAATGATCACAAAACCCCAAAAGCCTCCTGAACATCCATCCTCATACCGTCCGATCTCCCTTTTGCCCATCATGGGAAAGATCCTAGAAAAACTCATTTTGAAACGCCTGTATCCGATCCTAGAAATGAATCACGTAATTCCTGACCATCAGTTTGGATTTCGGACATCCCATTCTACAATTCAGCAATGTCACCGTGTGGTGGATGTTATATCCTCCACATTGGAGCGTGGAATGTATTGCACGGGTGCTTTTCTCGACGTAGAACAAGCGTTCGACCGAGTCTGGCACCCAGGACTCCTTTATAAACACCGTCAATTCCTTCCCGCTACATACTTCCTGATAATCCGTTCCTACCTTACTAATAGAACATTCAAAGTAAATCATAATCTTTCCTATTCTTCCACATTTTCTCAGTCTGCAGGTGTACCACAGGGTAGTATCCTAGGTCCCATCCTTTATACGGTATATACAGCTGATATTCCACTCCATCCTAGCACTGTCCTCACAACTTACGCGGATGACACTTGTGTGTTATCCGTCCATAATGATCCAACCGCTGCATCCCAAACCCTTCAGTCCCACATCACAGCCATTGAGAAATGGTGTCAGAACTGAAGGATTAAAATAAATCCCACCAAATTACCTTTACCCTTCGTCGCAAACCGATGACCTCCTGCCCCACTGTATCCTTTAACAATACCCCACGCATACCTGTTGAACAAATCCGATACCTAGGACTCCATCTTGATAAACGTCTTACATGGAATCCTCACACGAGACTAAAACGACAAGAGACTGCCCGTAGATACCGATTACTACAACACTTACTCGACAAACGTTGAAAACTTCCAATTCATTACAAAAAGCTCATTTATGTTACCGTCATCAGACCCATCTGGACATATGGATTCGAGCTTTGGGGCTCTACGAAGCCATCTAATTCCTCCCGTATCCAATCCTTACAATCCAAAATCCTTCGCAAAATCCTAAATGCTCCTTATTTCGTCACTAATAAAATAATCCATAATGACCTTAATATCCCATTTGTTACAGGCCTTTCTCGTACCAGATATACCACTTTTAATTCCAAACTCCCAGCCCATATAAACCCTCTTGTCCGCAACCTATCAACCTCACATATTCCTGACAACCCTCCTAGGCGATTGAAAAGAAGATGGCCTCGGGATCTACTTACTTAAATAAACATCGAAGTTCTACCGCTGGGTAGTTTCTTCTCAAGCCTTTCACGCCCTTTATTCTAATTCAACAGTTTTACTTATTGTATTTATGTTAACACAGTTGTAAAATTCAATAAAATATGAATAAAAAAAAAAAATATATCATAAAAGGACAGGAGGAGGGCTGTGGAGAATAGAAAAGTCAACCTTCAGGTGAAGTAATTGGAGGCAAAAAAAGCAAAACTGCTCCAAGAAGCTCACAAGAAAGCTGAAGATTTGTCTGCAGAGATTCAAACATTAAAGAAAAGCTCTTAAAGTTTATAGATATATTGATTGTAAATAATTCGTAAATAAATTTGTAGTCAGATTTGTATACATGGATTATTACTAATAGCAGTATTCAAGTTCGTCATAATTCATTGGTAAGTCAACTTAAACAACTATAATTTCAGCTGGTTTCGGGTAGATTTAGTTGAATCTTATCGTAAGTAATTACTCATTATATACATTTTTAATCTAGTATACCATATTAATTATAATTATTCTTTGTTTTGTCGATTTTCACTAAGATTTGGTGAAAGACTTCTTAGAATATGGAAAAGACAGGGAATCTCTTTGAGCTAATTTACTAGACACCATGTATATGTGTATATATATATATATATATATATATATTATATATATATATATTATATATATTTATTTTTTTTTTTTTTAAAGAATACCTTGCGGAATAATGTAGTAAGATCAGTAACATTAAATTGACATGATTATAGTTCCGTTAAAAAAAACTTTAATAATCGAAATAGGTAAAGACAGTTGAAGAGTACAACAAATTGAATTTTTATTTCTCGAGTAAATCGAGAAATAAACCAATGATCTCACTCAAGTTCAATTTAGGAATTTTTATGTATAAAGATGTATGCATGTATCAACCTTCAGGTGAAGTAATTGGAGGCAAAAAAAGCAAAACTGCTCCAAAAAGCTCACACGAAAGCTGAAGATTTGTCTGCAGAGATTCAAACATTAAAGAAAAGCTCTTAAAGTTTATAGATATATTGATTGTAAATAATTCGTAAATAAATTTGTAGTCAGATTTGTATACATGGATTATTACTAATAGCAGTATTCAAGTTCGTCATAATTCATTGGTAAGTCAACTTAAACAACTATAATTTCAGCTGGTTTCGGGTAGATTTAGTTGAATCTTATCGTAAGTAATTACTCATTATATACATTTTTAATCTAGTATACCATATTAATTATAATTATTCTTTGTTTTGTCGATTTTCACTAAGATTTGGTGAAAGACTTCTTAGAATATGGAAAAGACAGGGAATCTCTTTGAGCTAATTTACTAGACACCATGTATATGTGTATATATATATATATATATATATATATATATATATATTATTATTTTTTTTTTTTTTTTAAAGAATACCTTGCGGAATAATGTAGTAAGATCAGTAACATTAAATTGACATTATTATAGTTCCGTTAAAAAAAACTTTAATAATCGAAATAGGTAAAGACAGTTGAAGAGTACAACAAATTGAATTTTTATTTCTCGAGTAAATCGAGAAATAAACCAATGATCTCACTCAAGTTCAATTTAGGAATTTTTATGTATAAAGATGTATGCAAAATATGTTTTATTACTAATTTATAACATTTCCGTTTTGTTATTTTACACTTCATGATATTATTTACTATGATTATATAATTTACCGGCAACAAATTAATGACCTCGAATTAATAAATATAAGAAAACCAGCTACACCAGAAGAGATAAATTAAATAGATTGCGTGTCGAAAACAATTTGCTGTGAGAGAAGATGACCTGTTCATGGGAGATAATTTGGCCTCTCCAATTATATGGCATGGTGTTGCTGCTGGCGCCTATTTAAACCTTTCTACAATTTTATATATCATTTTACGGATATTATACTTGGACTCATTGACTATCAAAAATCTGTCTTTTAAACTCTGTCTTTCAAATCTACTTCCTCAGGGAATTTTATAATAATTTATTGTTTTCAGTCTACAGCTTTCCCATGTTCTAAAAGATGTTAATCAATTTCACTCGAAGTAATATATATAGTCTTGCACTTTATTTTACATTTTACTTTACATCCTTCCTAAATTGCATATAAACTGTTGCTAAAAATAAATCTCTAGGAATTTCGTCAAAGATATACTAAAAACATTGAATGTATTATAACTAAAAATAGATTCATTGATCAAAATAGTTTATTTTAAATATGCTTAAAGTTTATTTTAGATTTAACAATATAACAATAGAATTTATTGTCTTCAGCAATTACTTATTTTTTGTCATTTTCGTCACTCTTCTTTATCTTTTATATTTTTTTTTTATTTATATTTTTATTTTTTTTTCACTAATGTTATTTGCGATAAAAGTTACCCTCCAGATATAGTTCTACAGTTTTATCCGTTAGTTGGTTATCAAATTATTTCATATTCCATATTCGCCTATTTTTATTAATTCAAACAAGCTGACATATTTATCTTTATGAGACATATTAAAGCCTGACTAAATATTAAATTTATGTATTATTATTTAATTTTGATTAATTACATTCTTTATTATAAATTTGTTTGAAACAGAAATTAAAAGAATTGAATACATAATTTTAACATTAAATGTAGCTATACTTTAACTCAATACCATTTAGTTAAAGTTTCTTTTATTTTGTTTATAAGTTTATTGGTATGAATTTATGTTATATTTATATTATTAAAAGTGTATAAAAATAATTTCCACACTCTTTCATTATTATTATTTTAATTATTCATTAATTAATAATTATAATTTATTATACTTATTAATCTTTTTTAATCAGCGTTTATTCTAGGGAAGAAGGATAGTGGTTGATATTTTATATATTGACACCGCTCCTTCCCTGAAAGAAGGCATTACAAGACATATTTAATTATTTCTCATTCTTTACAGAATCAAAGGGTATTAATTAAATTAAAGGGTAGACAATTTGAAAACTTTGTATTAAATTCCTGTCAAACTTATTTAATTCAAGCTAATTTAATTTTGCATCTTTATACAGGATTTAATCCAAATCTTTAAAGCCGTTTTTGGGAAAATGGTATAATGTTTTGATTCTAGCTCGTCTAATTTTGCTCAAAACTTGCTTTTACACCCTAGAAATATAGTTATCTTAAATATGAAGGATCAATATCTTACAACCATTCGTTTTTCAGCAAGACTTTCCACACACACGACGTTTTGCGAGAGTTAATCGGACATTATTTGGAAACAGTACAGTGCTCAATGTTGAAAACACGATTCCGAAAATTTCACGGTCGTCGTAGTTTCCCTTACTAAATATATTTCACATACAGGTAGGTTAAAGTAATATTATGCACACGAGTATCCCATGTCTGAAGTTCCATGACTAAAAGCTGGTCTTTTTAGTTAGAGGTTCACTCCATTGGTAAAGCTGAATATAATAGCTAGAGATATGATAGGAGACATTTTTTTTCACCAATAGTTAACTGTTGTAGTGCTGTGACGGTTCAGCAAATCAAACGTTCGCCTCCAACAAAATAAAATTTATCACTCCTATAAGTACTTTGCAAAAACATTCTTGTTCAACATTATAGCAACCCGTATCATGTTTTTTTAATAATGTTTAAGGTTTTTCCACTATATAATACACCACTAACTACATACACTAACCTCACAATATGAACCAAAATTGTAAAAAAAAAGTTATTGTTAAAATGATAATTACTTTGGCGTATCGATAATAACAATTAAAATCTGCCTTAGTCATAGCCTACAAAAAATCTGTTTGGTGCGCCAAAAAAAGTTTAATAATAATAATAATAGGCTTACCGAACCCGATGCCGATACCACCAAACTTCGCCTCTCAAGTCTCGTCCAATGTTCGCCTGTCAAGCTCAAGCCCCCGAGTAAAAAAAATTGACACTTCAATAACCAATACTGCGATAATTTAACTAAAAAATAATTAACCTTTCCTGTTAGCTTATTTGGAATTACCATAGACGTTAAAGTCGTCAAATATTTCGCAAAAAACAAAAAAGAGATCTCTTCCCCGAATCCGAAACCGAGGACACACCTTGGGTTCCTTTACATTGAAAATGGAATTATTGGAAGCTTCTCGTGTTTAAGAAGTTTATTGGGTTAAATTGTGAGAAGTATATTATATAAGGCTGTAAAATAATTTCGTAGTGTTTTTTACTGTAGATTACAATAAAAACTTCGGATTCTTGTAAATATTTGTAATCAATTACAATCAATCAATCAATTATACCTATTTGGTCTATTACATATTCCCTCCCAGAACGACCCGAGCGCTTTTCCTCTTCAAAGTGAAAATTTCAAATTCTCAACCGAGCGAACCACTTACGGACGGTACTTTCTAATCTAATTTAACACATCACCACCATACATACTGCAAATTTTGTTATCTGTCTAGTCTCGAAAAAGAAAAAATCCTTAAATGACGAAAATTTTTTTTTTTTTTCTTCCATTTTGTACAAGCTAAATACCACTTAAAGATAAGAAATCTCGATTGAAACCGATGTATAAAAGCACCTTAACTAATCTTGTTTTAGAATAAGTAAACATTATCGACCACTTAAACATGATTTTATTAACATGGAGAGGATGAAATTGAAATATTGAAAAACGCAACGAACTTATTTTATTACACAATATTAATATGTAAACCTTTAAGGTTTCGAGTAAATTTAATGGATGCAAAAGATAGTGAAGTTAGAATTATTTTAGGATCCGTCTAAATTATATCAGACTGCTAAAATTGCGCCAGAGGTTAGCAGTGAAAAGCTACAAATTTTTTTTTCATCAAGGAAATGAAAATCGGAATATTAAATCTAACTAATTGAGACGTTTATTTCCAAAAAATACTAAATCCACTTAGAAAATTTTACAGGAAACGCAAAAATCTGTCATTTATTAAAATCAAAAGTTGATTTTTAAGTGTGTTGCCAACTCATTTTTTCAAATTATTGCACTTTTCTGATGATTTTAAACAATATAATATGGATATAATACTTTTTGGAACGAAACATGGATATAGTACTTTTTGGAAAGAATTAAAAGGGATATAGTACTTTTTGGAAAGAATTAAAAGGGATATAGTACTTTTTGGAAAGAATTAAAAGGGATATAGTATAGTATTTTGGAAGAATATAACGCAAGATAAGTTGGTAACGGTCACTATAATCTTCCTGATACAACATTAGTGATAACTAACGTCTTTATATCGTTAATTACTAAGTTATGTATATTTCCTTATTCTCCCTCTGAGAAATCTTTCTTTGTTGGTCAATTACATTGAATATCTCTTATTCATAAAGAAAGTGAATATTCAAAAGACAATTTATCTATTTATGGCACTATAATAAGAATGTATGTAATTATGAAGTTTGTTTTGAACTTGTATTTACTATTTTTGTGAATTTAGCAAATTTAACTATTTTATTTAAAATGGCTGTATGGTGTTTGCCAATGCTATCCATACATAAAAAAAAAGAAACTATATTATTAACGACGTGTAAACAATATTTGCCATAGATACTGATAAATATTTGAGCTTTTATTTTACATAAAAAAATCGACTACTAAGTTAGATCAGGCTCGGATATTTTTCAAATATTTAGCAAGTTCGTGGAATGCTAATTCCAACTATTTGCTGCATCAAATACCATGATTCTATTAAAATGTGAGTTTCTGAAAAATTTTAAACCAAATTTATGTTGCTGCAAGAAGAAATGCTATGAAAAAACTTAAGTTAATTGACAACCTATAAGAATCAAAACGAAGCAACTAAGTTGTTTCAAATAGTGATCAAAATGATAGCGGTGATTCAAGACGTGCTAAATGAACCAATAAAAATGCATAAAATGATGAAAACAATAAATTAATGGTAATATATTACGGGATTTGGTGCTTCTGCCGTATAGTAGGAAATATAGTACCTTTTGGAAGGAAATGAAAGGTTATATCTGTTTACATAGGATATAGTACGTTTTGGAACGAAACAAGGATATAGTATTTTTGGAATGAAATAAAATGTGGATTTAGTACCTTTTGGAATTAAATGCAATTTTTAAGTACTTTTTTAAAGAATTTTTATGTTTTTTAGATAAAATTTGATGACGGATTTAGATAAAACAAAACCAGTAGAATACAAATATGTGAAAATATCAACTTTGAAAAAAATGTCCTTTAGTACTTTTTGGGAATCAACGTCTCAATCGTTGATGAAATAATTTTGAAATTATTAAAATATAACTCAAGTTGCAGAATTTTTTTTCCTATTTATTTATATTGTGTTTTGTTTTTTATAGAGTACCGTATCGTATCCGGCAGAGACACGGTATCCACTTGTGCTTAATTTAAATGTAGAATTATCCAGTTTTATTGTAGAACCTTCTTCACTTTAAATTAACCGACATTTCGTTATTTCAAAAGCGTTATTCTTACCTTAGGGATGTATTTACTACGTACTCTTAATTCTGTAATGGATAAGATTAAACTCGGCAATAGGTGGTGTCGGCCCACCTGATGAGGAGCATACTTCCCCTAACCTACCCAATCCCTCTTTCTCTTCTAATTAGCGATTCCCCTCATTCTGCTGATCCTGATAATATTATATCAACCTCTAATTCCACTGAAAACATTTTTCTCTGATCTATCATCCAATCTGAATTGCTGAAATATAACTTAATCCGATAAATGATTGATGTGCTTTATAATTCCATCGCAATAGTCTAACATCGCTTAAATGTCGATGTTTAAATATCTTTTAAAGTCCTTTTAATTTATTTATTTTTTATATTTTGAAAAAATTACCCGCCCCTATCGATGACCTGTAATATGGGTAAACAGAAGCTATGAAGGAATTCAATGATCCACTAAATAATAATAATAATAGGCTTACCGAACCCGAAGGTTCGATGCCGATTACACCAAATTCCGCTTACACAGGTTCGTCCAATGATCACCGTTCAAGCCAATGCCCCCAAGATCAGCCTTAACGCAATCTTCCCATCGACGCTTAATGATCCACTAAAGCAAAAACAAAATAGAGGAATATTTTTTTGTCCTAATGCAACAATAATAGATATTTTTTTCTCATCATTGTCGTAATTGTTCTTTTGTTTGAATATTCGTTCGATAAATATTAGGTCGTTTTACAAAAGAATTCTTGGATATATTTTTTTTTTTTTAATTTATTTAATTTCCAATCATCGCCACGTTTCAGCCTCTAGGGCCATTCTCAAGCTTCTGTAATCAATTAAAGTTTCATTGCATTTATACATTTTCAACAATCTAATTACAACACATAATAAATTATTTTTAATAATTATGTCACCTACCCTGGCCTAATATTTATCGAACAAATAATAGATATGTAACATATTGTAGAAAGACAAAATATCATAGAAAACAAAAATCTAAAATAGAAAGATTTTGGAGGTAATGAGGAGTGACAAAAAGCGTATAACTTTTACTGAATTTTACATATAATAATTTATTTCGGGAGAAGTTGGTTAAGGGTGCAGTCAAAAGAACACTCAATTAAGTATAAACTTAATTTGCCGACGTTTTGTCCATTGTTATGGCGAACAATTGTTGTGACGCTCGCTCAATCGCCTTGAAGAAGGCCTAGTATTTAGGCCGAAACGCTGGCACCAGTAAATTAACTTTATACTTAATTGTGTGTTCTTTTGACTGCACCCTGAACCAACTCCCCCCATATATACACACAGTCAACCATTCTCAGTTCACAATAATTTATTTCGTTGTATTATTTTATCAAAATAAATGTTTTTTCGAAACTTGATGTTGTTATTTTTAATTCTGAAAATTTATTTCAATTAGAGAGTCAATTGAAAGTGAGCTGTTAGGAGAACCATTTTTTTTTTCTAAATGTTTAAAAGAGTTTTCCTATGTAGCCTTAGAACTGATTTCAATTTCATATAACTATTTAAAATAAAATATAGCATAATACCGTTTCCACCGCCTCGACGGTTGGTAATAAAACAACCAAAGGGATTCAGTATAAAATGAATCAAACCATCTGGGATTTCCGGGATTCAGTCCATATTTTAATAATGAATAATGCCGTTCACCGTGTTCAGGTTTTGAAGACCTTCATTTATTGCTGAATAAAATCATAATAAAGAAAGCAATATATTTATTTCTAGGTTCATAAATTCAAAACCAAAAACACGATGCAAGATTTATAAAATATTCTTAAAAAGAACAACAACAATCTACTCATATTTTTAATATTGATAAGATAATATTGAAGGTTTGAATCAAAGCACATAATTATTATGTAGTAATAATATTTTATGAATCTTCCTTTCCATATTTACCACTGAATAGTTTCTATAGTCTTGCGGGATTACTATTATTTTCTGAGCTCAACTTTCTTTCCTTGTATATCTTTTTCTTTTAAGAACTATTTTTAAATTCACTACTTTGTCCAAGTTTTAGTGCAAGATGTCTTCAAAAACTTAATTAATTGATTGATATTTTGAAAGAAGTTCATTCAAATATTATCAGCCAAAATATTGGTTAATTTTAATTTTTAACATTTTCCCTGTAAAATGATATTTCGACCTATGTTTGGATTCAATCTAAGAAACATCAAGCTCGAGCTAACTCAAGGTTTTAGTTTTTCAGTATATTTTTGTTTCTACTTTCATAATGTGAGAGTTGATTCATTTATTTAATAGGTAATGATGACTTCTTCGGGTAGAGAAATTAGACAAAACGTTTGTTATACCATAAAATAATGACAACAAACAGTTGAGGGTTGAATATGGAAAAAAAATTAAACTAAAACATAAAACTTTCTGTTTGTGCTGAAAATTTACATCTGAGAATATGTTAAAAGCATGTATAAGTACAACCAAAAAGATTCGCCGAACTGATTATTAAAAGAAAATATCCAACTAAATTAAACACATTAGACTTTATTTTAGAGCATTATTAATTTTCTCTTTCGTCAAAAGATTTTTTATCATTTGAAAAACTATGAAAATTTAAAACATCCTAATTAGAAAATGATAAAATAGTTTAATTTCTTTTAATTAATCTTCAGCCATTTATGGGCTGATAAATTATTTCATGGCTATGAAAATCTTCGAGATTTAAAAAAAGGGAAATTCTAAAAATTTAATCGTATATATGAAAGATACTTATGTATTAATTTAAAATATCTATCATAATATTTTTAGATATTATGATAATATACTAGTATACATCAATAAGTACTCTATTTAAACAATCTTGTTTCTTTTGAACATACATTCGATTTGAAATTAGCCTTCTTATCATGTTCGATTACATTCGAGTAAGTAGTAGGTATATAGTACTATTTTATCTATTTCATATCAGGAGATGTTAAATGAAATTCGTTGATCTGTCATTTAAATATCTTAAATTCTGTCTAGTGTTCTCTATAAAGTTGTCACACAAAGGATATGTTCACATGCTCTCAAACCCAATCTAATTTAAGTTTGAGCTAAGTTATGAATCATGATTTTTTTTTTATTGTCTGTAAACTTAAAAAAGGAATATTGCTCCCGTTTTTCATCTTCAATTCTCACAAAGATTCACTAGCAACTTGTAAATGATCACTTTATTCTTTCAACTTCGAAAAATCCTTTATTACTTTGATATATAATGATTTATCCCCCATTCATCCAAAACTTTTCTATAAACAATCATCCATTCTATTTAGCCTCTGCTTCTTCCCCGTCATTATTTCTTCCCTAAAGTTATATTTATGATCCGTCAGTCTGTTGTTTAGGCTTCCTTAGGGTTAAGGAACGGTATCCCATCTGAATGCTGTTGTAGAAAAGGTCAAATATGTATTATGCAGTGGCTATTAAGTGGCTACATTCTTCTTCTGTTCCTGAAGTCTTCTCTGGTTTATTAATATTTTAATTTATTTAATACTTTCGTATTTTATCTAGAAAATAAACACATATTACGCGTGATTTTTCTTTTCAAATATAATAAAACTGTTAAATAAATTAGTAATAAATGGTTGACCATGAAGACATAATAATAATTTCTGTCAAATTAAAATGTTAAGAACAATGTATTAAAAAGTCAGTTTTTTAAAATTTATTATAGCCACCAAGAAATATAAAACAATTAATGTTTTGTTTCCACATTCCTTTGGAAGACATATTTTTCATTTCTTTCACTCTCGGCATTACGTCAGTTCTGTAACGGCGCACAGTGGAAAATATGACCGATTTAGGTGGACAAAATACTGAAACTTGTCTATTTAACCTTTGGGATTCCAGATTATAGAGAATTTTTTTTTTTTTTAATATTTTTTTTACTAATATTTTTTTAAAACTAATTAATTTGTTTACACGATTAGCGAGCGCACAGTGGTCAAATATCAAATTTATTTGCTAAAATCTAAAACTTTTCTACATTTTACGTTTGAAGTCCCAGAATAAGGGAAAAATAATACAAAGAACCTAATTATGGCTCGGAGTTGCTAAAACCTGTTAATAGATGTATTTTATATCATTTAGGAAATTCTTGAAATTATATATTGTAAAACTTTTGATTCGGAGTGTTGTGTCTGAAAAACATTATCTATCACCCAAAATCCAAAAAATCGCAAAAATTCTTTGTAATATTTAAAGACTAGAAGGATTGATGAAACAAATCCTACTAACAAATCCTTGGGGTAACTTGGGGGTTATATAGATTTTCGTTATTGAATAGGAATATACATTTACAAACACAAAATTAACTCTACAGGTCGATTTCAATGTAAATTGAAAAACGAGTTCGGAAATATAATGTCTTACCTGTCCCAGCAATGTCCATTGTTAAATAAAATCTAAAAGACTTTGCTCTAAATACACCTTGAACACAATAAATGATCATCGAATAAAGATAATCCCACTGCCGGTTATTAGATATTAGTGTGAACAGGAATGATTCACTTGTTTATTATTTATTTGTAAACACGGTATATTGGGAAAAATTAGTATTAAGGGTCTTGCCAACTAATAATAAAAATGTGAAGCACTGGAAAATTTCAAATTTTTGACTTGACTTTTGTCCACCTAAATTGGTGATTTTTCCCAGTGTGCGACGTCAATCTATGTTTAAAACCAAATCATCTCATCAGTTTTTACAACAATAACATTGGTCCTGAATAACAAAAAATAATGAATTAATTTGAGAAAGATAATAGTTAAAAAATCATTAAATTATAACATATATTAAAATTTTCCGTCTTATTAATCTATGTTTATAAAAGAAAGTCCTATTTCACTCGATTTTCTGATCATCGCAGTTTCTCAAAAATGACTATGGTTGTGAAGTTGAAACTGTTCGTCTTACTGTCTTCATTGTAATAAGGCTGGATTTGGGAAAATTCCTCCTTTAAGTCATTAAAAAAAAATCTGTTTCTAAAACGTGAAATAAAATTGGTTTTTGAATAACTTAAAAACTATCAGTCTCCTAAAAAAAAGTATAAATACTCATTTCAATGAGTCTTCTTCAAATTTTGAGAATGTTTTAAGACGACATAGAAGGGATTGAATTGAGATCGAAAAGGGCACTGGTATAATATTCTACGATTTGGAACCCTGCTGGAATAAATCGGACAATGCTATAGTGGGAGTCCTAAATTTTGCATATCCAGGTTTAATTAAGATATGATCCTCACCTGTATTGAACTTTAAAACCTATGCTACAAAGCAAAATATTTATGTCAGCTGCTAAATAATTATTTTTACGGTAAATCATAGTATCTTCTACGAGGTTTCGATTGGTATGTAACCCGACAAAAAGACAGATAGGATTAACTATATGTATTCCACTAGAGTAAGCTGCGAGCAGGAAATACCGTTATTAGGATAATGAACATAATGATATTCGGAATATTTTTTTTATTTTTATTTTTATTAGTAGCTTGAATTATGTACACGATAAAACTCAAGACGCCATGAGACACTTCGGCATTACAGTCATTTTTGTGATGTACTTCAGCAATTTAATTAGGGCAAAAGTGTAACTTATTACTACCTCAGGTTTATTTCTGCTGTGTAGTTCTACTTAACATTTTACCGGCTAATCCACGGGGTAACAGAAAATTATAGGAAAAATTGGCTTATATATGAGATATCTACTGATCACTCCTTTGCACGGCCATTCTATATAATTATAGGAACCCGTTAACTAATCAGCCGCCTAAACGCGTGCAGTATAAACGCGCCGTTAGGTTCTGAAACTGTATAGATCCCATTATTGCTTAGGTTAATTTATTTATTAAACGTCACTTTTATGGTGCTGTGGCTGTCGGACGATACCACAGTGGGTTTCCTACATTCTTTAATTGAATTAAATTGTAAATACCTTTAATTACGGGCAAAAGTATCATAGTAGACATGATCTAATACTTAAAATAGTGATGCAAAGGTAAAGGTTCCGTCTTCGGTTGGATTTGAGATTTTACGCAAGTTTGGGTTTAACAGAAGCTGGATAGGGCATCAGGAGGTCTCCTTATACCAAAGTTATTCCAAAGATGTAATAAAAAAAAAAAAAAAAAAAAAAAAAAAAAAAAAAAAAAAATTGTCCCGCAACAGCTTTTGTTCGAAAACAGGATTCGAAATCATAAATCTCGCGAAATAAGGAGATCAGTAGTCCAGTAATTCAGCACTCAGTAAACCACAAAATATATTTTTTAAAAAAACAACTATTAACAAGGCCGTATTCATGTTTTGGGTACAGGTTATCCCGTAAACGTTTTGAATTTTTACTTTCACTTGACTACATATGAAACATAAACTTTCGAATTCCAGTTTTCAACGAAATACATATGTTGTGGTCCCATTTAGTCCAAACTTTTTATTCAAATTAACTTTAAACTATTTTTAGCTTTAAGTTTAATTAATGGTTCTTAAACTGATTTTTACAGCAGAGGTATGTGAAAGTCGTGTGTTTACCGCACCAGTTTTTTAATGATGTTTTACTATGATTTAAAGAGACTTGAAAGTATTTTGTTATTGGAACATAAACGCAATTATTCTTGAAACCAAAATAACTGAAGTTTTGGTTGGAAAGCTTTACTCACGAATAGGGTTAATTCAAATTTATGTAGTAAACGAGCTTAAGGATATTTAACAATCAGATTTAAAAAATAGTTTGTGTAATTATGGCTATGCATACTACTACAGGTGTGTTTTGTAAATGCAACAGAGTAAAATTGACATCTGTTATCAAATAATAACTCCATTCGTTTTAAATAGTTAAAAGAGTAACTGATTGTCAGATAGCAAATTTATACTTCTTATAGTGATGGAGAAGTGACCGTTTCAACTATGGAATGGAGAAGATGGATGCGTTCGAAAAATAAATAAATGAAGTAAGATTTAACAAAAGATTGAATAAGTTTGTTTGGTTGGCGTTTTCTTGGTGACCACATTCCTTACCATCCGCTCCATCTATGTCTTATATTCACTCTAACCATAAACGCATACATATATACTTAAACCTACACAAAACTAAATAATCGCGAAGAAATTATCGCCGCGGGATACAGCTAATATAGTATGAAGCTGTTTATAATTTACCAAAAACCATTTTTATCAGCGAAGGATGATATGATTCGGGTAGTGGTAATAAGATATTGGAAAATAGTAAACAAATATTTACTATCCAACCGTTCGACCCGCTTTGCGCATTATTCAGCTTCTGTAGAGAAGACATGATGACATGAAGACCCGCAACTTGGCCGAAACGTTGGATGATAAGTAGTTCTTTACTATTTTCTAATATTTTTTTACTGCTACTAGAATCATCTCATCCTTCAAATTCGAAACTCTCCGCCAGCTATTCAATCTTTAAAACATTAGTATTTATATTTTTGCAATTAATTTATTTGTTTCTCTCCATTAAGTTAGCAAATAAAAAAATACGGGCAACAATTATAATACATTTTCCTGCCCTAAAGTATTACAAAGTCAAAATTTATAGTTATGTATAAATAATGATACCGAAATATTTTTTTTTTTTAAATCCCCCATTTATTTGCCCAAAAAAACATACAATATACAATGAAATATATCATACGTGCATAATGCATAATAAAAGCCTTTTTTTAGGGTATTTTAAAGTGTAATAATACATACAAGATGCAATGCATGTGATTTTAGCTTTATGGGATTATTTCAATTAATGCCATAATAAATTCAACTCATATTAAATCAAACTCATAATAAATTCAACCCATCCAAAGAGCATATAAGATGGACTCTGAAGTTTCATTTAATGGACAGGCATCCGTTTGTAGTAGAGTAGACATGTAATCAACAAATGCAGTTTAATTTAAAAAAAAAGGGACAATGGACAAACCTTTTCAGGGTTTTGGAGATTCAGAAAGATGTTTAAAAAATATTTTCTGTCAAACAAATATTTATGCAAAATATATGCACATTAAACAAAACAAAAAAAATATATCTCTTACAAATACAGTAATCCAATAGTACTTTTATCTATCTAAAACGTAATGCTTCGCTGTCTCACTACCCTCCAACTATATCGCCGATGCCCTTAATAATTATAATTATTGTCAAAAGAAAAAAATGAAACAATAACTCCACGTACCCTAAATGTAGGCATTTACACAGAACTTAATTAATTAGGATAAATGTTTCCAATTTCTCTCCTACCACAGATTCAATATTCACTTACTGGTGTTAAATAATATATTGTTCTAAACAATGTCGTTATTAATTTTCCAAATTGTCTCTTCTTAATAGTCATATCATAATTATTACACTTTGTTGTCAGTAATCCAGCAGTAATATACTTTTTCCCTTTACTGAATTTCTATCACAAAAAAAAAACCGAAAACGTTCAATACCGACTCAGCACGTAAAGAGGACCGACAAAACCTATAAACTTTGGTTTGTTCAGATTCCCTCAGAAAATAAGATGTATTTTTTTGTCTTATGAAGTCAAATTCTTTGTTAGATAGGAAGAGATCGCTCAAAAACTAATCAATTCAGATTTAGAATTATAAAATCATTATTAATATAAAATAGATAAAATTATTTTCAATAAATACTGTTTTGCTAAGCTATATCTATTTTACGGAGACTTTAAAGGGAAAATTTTTATATAATCTTAAAATGACACTGTAATTGTAAATGTTCTTTTCAGCCCATGTTACACCTGTAAAACCTTGTATATATCAGTCGAAACGTAATTATAATTCAGAAAATAATGCACCTTACTTAAGCCGAAAATATCTGTTAAAAAATATATGAACCGTCTTGTCAGCAGAGAACTAAAAATGAATCTATTTACAGTTTCATATAAATACGAAAACAATTAAAAACATAATAAATTATAATAAAACGAAAAATATTTAATGAAATTAATATAATCTAGTAGCAACTATCATAGTGATTTTTTTTCCGTTGGCGCGAGAGGCCTTGGAGGCCCTTGGCCGCGCAGTGTGGTTTATATTCCACACCACGATACTCGATGACATTTTATAGGGTAGGGTCATCACTCCCTACGCCTATTTTTGTGGGTGGCTATCAATTATTAGCTGACGGGTCCCACATAACCGGGGAAGATTGTGAGTGAATCCCCATTTATTTCAATGCTTGAAAAAAGTCCTCCTGGGACTGGGATTCGAACTCACAACTTCAGCGTGGCAGGCTTGCGCGCTAACCACTCAGCCACGGGCTCCCCCATCTTATATAATTCTGAGTTTTGTTGAAGTAACAATAATTTAAATTAAAAAAAAGGCTTAATGTTTACAAAATTTGAATCAAAAGTTATCTTTAAACATGAAAACATTTAAAGAAGATTATTACATAGTTAATACGGAAGGTAAGCAGTTTTTAAACAGTAGAATTTACTCGTGGGAACCAAATCTATTTCCATCATATTTGCTTGAAAATCGAAACCGAGTTTCATGACAATAGAGCATCATCACGAAGAGCACAAAGAAATCTGCAATGACTTATTAACAAACTCTAATGACGCAGCAACGACTTCCCAGAACACTTTGAACATTGAGACAAAGATCGATTCAACAGCGAATCGATGAAAGACAGCTTATAGATCTCTATAATTCAATGCTAAACCACATTCACGTAGTTCCTAGTAGCTCTCTGACAGTCCATCTGCAAGAATGTTTCCACATAAAGGCAAAATAGGAGTTATATGAATCATTACTGGCCTTGGAGATCGAAGGTGCCTTTGAGTTGACGTAAGTTCCTTTTTTACTTTAAAGCGATTTGTTATAAAGAAACCAACTAATAAAATCTATCGTCATGAACAATCATACCTTATGTTAACGCCTGTTAAGAAAACACGGCTAGTTTGTAAATAAAAACTAAAAAGTGTGCTCAAGTATTCTACTAAAAAACTAACGATGAATTAAGCATTAACTGTTTATGAATCGGAAGAAATAAGAACGCTTTAGTGGAATTTCATAGTTAATTAGCATATTTATATCCTTAGGTTGTTGTTTTCGGTTACATAAGAATTTTGTTTACCAGTTTTATTTATTTATTTAAGTTACCATGTTTATTAGTTTTATACATATAGTTGAAAACAAATCTACGACATGAGTGAAAATAATATATTTTTTTCCCAGGTTTCTGCAATCATGTCACATCCCGGTCCTCAGTATTCCGTCTCTCCAACAATCTCTATCATTCCAGCCGTCATCAGTCAGAACTCTAGCTGCCATATCCTCTCTCTCATCGTCTATCCACCTTTTCCGAGATCTTCTTGTGTGGTCAGTATTAAACTAATCGATGAGGTCAACGTACTTCGTTCATTCTCAAGAGGTGCCCACTTCACATCAACCTTCTACTAATTTCTTCGAGAATGGTTAGCTCGGCCTCACCTCTTTCCTTTATTTCATTATTTGGGATTTTTTTCAATCCGAGACACAGCACAGCTTCTTTTCAAATCCATCTCGAGGAATAATATTTTTTTTTGCTGGGATTTCTTCACTGTCCAGGATTCACATTCTACAGTGCAGTGCCAATCAGAAAGGAGTGGAATATCTTATTTTTCGTTAAGAGTGATACCTTCTTATTCCATAACACTCCATTTAGTATCCCTATAATCCTTTTTCTGTTAATAATATTGTTAGATACGTCCCTATCTATTTAGAAGTGCTTTTCTATAGTAACTTCTAGATTTTTGAACGCATCGCTTTGCGGAATTGTCCGGTCCTATAGCCACAGAGTTGGGACAGATGAGAGGACAGGGATATATTCCGTTTTTTCTTTATTTTTTTCCAGACCCCACTGTGCATATATTTTTACGAGCTTCTTCATCATATATTCTATTTCAAATTTATTTATTTATTATCATATACACATATAATAATTGGAGTTTCCCCAGATTAATTAGATAGATGGAAATATTAAAAAAACTAATGTCATTTAAATTTTTTCACACTTCATCCTTGAAATTCCTCAACAAACTAATGATTATAAGATTTCTGTATATATAAATAAATAATGTATATAATATATTATTAATAAATTAACAGTGAGGAAGGAAAAGATATATATAACAAAAACTAATTTAAAAAAAATAGATATAATGAATTTTTAATAAAAATAAATAAAAGACAAAACGATAAACAAAAGGAAAAAAATTGTCATTATTATTAATATAACTATCATTATAAATTATGCATTGTAAAGGTTCATTATTCTAAATCAATAAGAAACATTAAGTAAACGGTTGACGGGCGTAATAATCTATAAATTTATCGCCCTAAAACCCCTCATCTACCTAACTCTGTATTCTGGAAAATAGTTTTGAGGTGGGTCGTTTATATTTTATTTCTCCGTTTATTTATAAGAATGCTTTTGTGTATTAATTGAAAACAATTGATTTTTTTTTCTAGTTGCCTTCAGAAGTATCCATTCCATTTATAATCAAATAAGAGAACGATATATTTAATATCTCACAATCCCAGTATGAGAACAACTTTTATAAATGTACTTAATTAAATACAACCTTTATTTATCGATCTTAAAAAATTTAGTGAATTGACTTTTCATTACTCCGTAAAACAAAATTGTAACTGTTTCAGTTTTTTTTTATTATAGCTTTTTAATGTTCGAAGTCCTCACCTGATATCAGGCAACGCCTACTTTTTATTTTATTATTATACTTTCTAGTAATCTCGCGCCTTTTTTTTTCTCTCTTTATTATTATTATTCTCTTACTTATCTCTTTCATATTTTTGAATGGTATCCATTCCTCTCTTCCACTTAATCTCTTTATATACATAAAATTATATCGTGATTCATGGTTTCCGTGAACTCCTAAACCACGCCACGGATTTTGATATGTTTTTTTTTTACTATTATTTAGATCAATGTACGATCAATGTTCAGTTGTGCCATCACCTGACACACACTTCCACACTTTTCACACTTTTATTTTCTGTATATATAGTATGAATGTGGTCTTTTATCAATATTATTATTGTTCATTTTGTAACAAATTGTAATATATCTCAATAAAAATAATAAAAAAAAGAAAAAAAAAAATTATTTAGATCATTCTCTGATGAAGGTTTATAAGTAAAGTAAATTTCAATTAATTTTTTTCTTTGTAAGGTTTTACATATAAAATTATTTTGATGTCTAATTTTTTGTAAATGATAAACCATTAAGAAGTACTGCCGAAGCGAGATACAAGTATAAATGTGTTTGTGTAGGGTATTTTTGTTATTTATTTTCCTTAACTTTAATATTTCAAATATACCAATGTAATGTTTACAATTTAATTGATAAACTATCATTTCAGATTAGATAGTAATGTATATGAAAAATAAAGAAAGAGAAACTCTGTTCCGAAAAACAAGACAAATGTGTACATACTGAGATACTCAAAATAATTTTTATGGCATTTTTTGAAATTTCTTTAAAAATCATCAAGTTGTTATATGTATGATACCCAAAGGTTTCTAAAACTTTACTAATAATGATAGCAAAGTTAAATATATAAGTATAATTAGTTACATTGAAATTTTTCTGAAAATGTCGAAAAAACCTATATATTTTGATGACATAAAAATGAGATAAAAATATGCCGCTCATGAGATTAAAAGTGAATTTACTAAGGAGAAGAATGACGTTTCAATGGCCAAAATATATCTTAAATAGAACGACCAGTGCAGACTTTGTCCCGAAAAAGTGCGTTAGGAACCACTGTGCGTTGCTTTCTCGATAAACTTCACCATCCACATCTAAAATAAATGTGATCCAGAAAGTTCTTTTCAGGGCTCCAATAAAATTGTGGGTGTTAACAGCTCCTAACGTGAAGATGTCACTGAGAGTCCCACTGACCAAATAACTCAAGGGTCGTAATTGCCTTGTTTTCCCTCATGTCCCATTTTTTTTTTTTCAAACAGAACTTAACTTTATCTTAACCTTCCCACACGTGGCTAAGGTTTTCTGTTTTTCCTCATTATATAATGAAACCAATCTAGACACAGAAGTATGTATACATACATTTATCATAATTTTTCTTTATTATAAATCTTATTGCTATTCTTATAAGTTATTACTGTAAGTAATAATAATTGTATGTAATTAACTAATATATAATGAACACAATGGCAATAGAGCTTAAGTGGACTTCTTACTCGAAATTGTTGTATGATGCTCTTTACTATATTATATATATCGTGACTTCAGGATGTTTAAATTAACACTTATTTACTTACCTGTTTGTTTAACTTAGGATACGATTAAATATAAATAATACTGGTTTCGAATTAATTGTCACACACTATAATACCATACAGACTTTTTTTTAATCTTAATGTTTTTTTAGTTCACACATGTGAGCAGTTGACAATCAGTGAATGTAACGGGGTAAGGGTTTGATCTTTTAGCGTGGTAGAGTATGATGGATAGAGTAATGCCGAGCGGCACCTCTTCTTGACGTGATTCGTATCACGCATTTATTTGAGAAAGTCCCTCATCCAGCTTCTTTTCAGCCTTGTACGGGTGTTGGGATCTTTGTTGGTAGTGCCCGTCTCTTGCCCGTCAATTAATATGTTGATGTGTCCATATACGTTCTCATAAAAACGTTTGTAAAGGATCCGAATCTGTTCGTTGACTGTGGGCATATGAAGGTCTATGTGTTAGTGCAATGTTGCTAACCTACTATGGATCATTTATTACAATTTCGGTTTGTAAAATTTCAATTTTTGTATTTTTTTGCTGCCTCTCTATCTTAAGTAAGCATGTGAAAAAAGCATGTTCTTTTTCTGTTTAAGTTTTGATTTTGAACGTCTTAAACGTAGTAAATGTAAAAGTTAGCCTTTTTGTTGAGGGTTTTTTGTCTGTTCTTGATGTGTAGGCCTCATGTCATTCTTCAGTCAAATGTCAAGCCGATAAATAAATAAGATATTATTGAATAAGTCTGGGGTGTTATATATTTCAATATGTCGGAGAGTGAAAATAATATGTCCGGATTTGTCTTGGTTAAGTCAAGTAATTTAAGTCTACAATAATTTAAAGCCATTTATTTTGAATAGAATGTAATAGAATAGAAAGCAACTTTTTATTCTTGTACAGGGTCCCTTAAGAATAATTGATTTGTACAACGATGTGTCTGGCTAAAAGACCAAAGGATTATAATTAAGAAGAAAAGAAAGGATTAAATTATACAATATAATAAAACAGTGAAATAAATAACTGCTGCTAGATTAATGTGTTAAAAAAAAACTAAACATTTAAACTCTTTCATAATAATTAATCCATTAACTAAGTAAAATGTGAACAATAAATAATAAATTTTCTTTTTGAAATAATATTTGATTTGAGATATCAGACTTGTTGAGCGTCTGTTTGGGATGACAGGAGGTACTGGAACAGCTGGGACTTGAATGATGACAGAGAAGAAGCATGGCGGATATGAGTAGGTAGGAAATTCCAGAGAGTAGTAAAGCGGACAAGAACGGAATGATCAAAAGTTTTTGTTCTATGGGTAGAAATGTAAAGATTAGAATGGTGAGATCTTGATTCGAGGTAGTGAATTGACGATTTATATTGCAGAAGACTGTGGATATAGGGATGTAGCTGGGAGTTGATGGTTTGGTAAAGGTATGATCCTAAGAAATATTGTCTGCGGGTTGAGGGGAGGAGCCACTTTATGAGACCTCCTCGGCGTGCCAAGGACAAATGTTAAAAATATAATATATTATATGTTACGCCTTTTTATGTTAAATACACTCCCTTGAAATATTTTTCTCTTTATTTTATTTACATTCAAACGACTTTTATTCGTTCAGAGTGAAATTTATCAGAAAATGCTATCTGCATCTAATTTTGTTTATGTATCATAAATGATTAAAATTTCATAAACTTTTTTTAAATTTATTTTTCTTTGTTGCAGAACGATGTCTACAGAACGATTTAAGTTGCCTCTCATTACGGTAAGACTTTTCTTCTATCAATCGTACGAAAAACATTACAACTTTTATTTGTAAAATTTATAACTCGTATTTATTATATACACTTATTTTTTATTATATACATGATGTAAACCTTATATATAAAAGACAAACCTGATTTATAAAGGTCCAAGGAAGATTTTTATAATAAACCTCTATTTAAAACCAACATCTTTTCACTAGTAACGTTTTTTTTAATAATTTTATTTTGGACATCACTTAACATCAAATTTTATTACCATGTTTAGGTTAAGATAGCCATTAAAGATTTTTCAGTTGCCATTCACACAGATAGTAAGCCTCAGCGTGTGTCCTTATGTACTATAGCAATATACATAAATGGTACAGCGCATCTTAAATTGGTAGACTTAGCAATTAGACAAAAAAGCAAACGTTTCAATCTAAATTCTCAACACCTATAAAGATTACCCCCCGTTTATAACGATTAGATACTGACCTAAGCATTCCGACTTGTCGAGGAATTTCAGTTAAGTTATATAGAGTCATAAACTGTTGCAAACTATGGTGATGCAAACCAACATTCCTGATATAGATCATTTAAGGAGACATGTGGAGACATTAGATTAGATGTTTTCTAGTCAAACAATACAATTAAGCTGATGTGGTATGCGGATCAATCTCGGTGATGTTTTTAGTGTATGTAATAACCGTAGCTGAATAGTCTTGTCCAACTAAACTCACCGTCCTCACTATTCTTAACTTATAAAATAAGAGAGCCTTTCTTGAGAGCTCTCGAAAGATAGCTACTACAGCCAAAACATTTTTTTTTTCGTAAAACACAGTGATGGAACTAAGAGTAAGAAGTTTAATAGAGGAGTTTTCAGTGAAGAGAAAAACTTGAATGTGTGCCAAACGTTTCGGTCTTCATCTGAGCAACGGAAAAACAAAATAGTAACCAGTCAAAATTACTTAATAAGAAAAAAATAAAGATATAGGTATTTTTTGTTTATTACCAAGATTATTTTAAGACAAATGGATAAATTTTCAGATGAATATGAAGATTAATAGATGATGTTCAAGCCGAATAGCTCAAATTACCCAAATATATGATTACTTAACTCGAAAATAACATTTTCCTCGAAATTTCCAGTCCTAAATTTTCCCCGCCAGAAGTTAGTGACCCGTTTCCAATCCCCTTGTTCCGGCCCTAATCTGAAACATGAGGATTACTGAAAGTCGTGCTGAACTTTATTTATTTTTGACTATTCTCAGCACAGCACTAAAGTTTTTTTTCTCGGAATTTTCTAAAATATCTTATCACTTTTTATAAAGGATTATTTTATAAATGGAATCCTTAGAAGTAGTCTTCATCTTGCATATCAACATTGGATAATAATTAATAAACAAAAAAAAAAGCAATAAAGCTTGTATGTGTGTAAAACTAGAATCATCAAAATCATGAAATGTTTCTTGGGTGAGCTTCCTGAATTGTTTTTTGTAGAATCGTTATAATAACATTACTAGAATCGAACCTGGGCACGGAACCTCCAAGTCCTACCACCCACCTTGGACAATGGAAACTGAAGAAATTCCACAACTGAAGACATTTTAGGTTTTTATTAACACAAACAAATCTACCGTAAAGTCACTACGAGTTAAAACTTTAGGAAATAGAAAAAAAAAAGTAAATCAAAACTTGTAAAAAGTAAAAGAACGGGTCCGGTGTCTTCCAATATTTGTAATCTAAGGCGAGCTGACAATATCTTTCTGGAATAATTTCCGCCGTTGTTCCGCCGGCTGTGGTAATGATTGTTCCAAACCATTCCTTCGCTATTTTCAACATCTCACCGTTTGTCTCTTGGAAGGTTGATTTAGCCAACCTAGAGGCTAAGTGTCTTGCCCATCTCAAACCTAGGATTAGGTTAAAAGCTTGTTTCATTAATCCCTTCACCGTGAGGATTTCTGCTCTGTTGTATCTCTGTTTAATTACACTGAAGCTGAAAGCTTATCTGGTCTTTCCAAATCTTATTTAAAAAGTTTAATGGCCAATATTTTGATGAGCTAAAAATTAGAAATATGCAATGGACTTAAAGCCAAAATTTCAGCTATTAACTATAGTTTACTTTTTACTTTCGGTTCCCTATGTATGAAATATATAGTAAGGGAAAGCATTTCAATCGTGAAAATTTTCGAATTCCAGTTTTCGACGGAAATACACGTTTTAGGGTCTCTTTGTCCAAATAACCAAGTTCCGAAAAAAAGGTCTGTGTATGTGTGTGTGGTAAGTCTAGCGCTAAAACGACAACTATTTTGAGACAACTATAGGTCCGAGATGTTACAGCAACTTTTTCATCAAAATCAGCTAAACCGAAGAGCCACTTTATACCATGTATATTTCACCTTTTTACGATTTTCTCAAAAACTACTCCAACGATTTTGATTTAACTCGCTATATTGATGTAAAATTTAATGGGCTATAATATCATGTAGGTTTCATTCTGAGTAAAATAGTCTGACAGGGCTTAATTGCCGATATTTTAAATTCTTCTTCTAAAAAACATTTAATTTTGTACATTCCAAAAGATTAACCATAAAATCAACATAAAATATTTTAAATATTTTTCAAATTGAAGTATATTTAATAGTTATTAAATTGATTTTAACAGTCAAGGTAAGTGAAAGTCGTGTATTGTCCACACCAGATTTTTAGATTTCAACAAAGTTAAATAAGAGAGATTATGTATGAGTTGATGTATAATGCTTTTCATGATTTTTTTTTCGCGTGTATTTTCATTTTGAAGCGCTGTTTGACTAGGGTAATTTAAAAGTGAACATATAATAAATATATCGTTTTAGTTTTAATACGTTATAAGCAACAAGTCTAATTCAAATTATTTTACATAGAAAATACTGTTATATTATATTTTACTTAGGCGTTTAAACATTAGATGTATAGTTTTCGCATCTAATAACTAAATGACAGAGTGCCAGAACCATTATCTATGAGTTACTTTATTACTAATAACAAGAAAGCGCAAAATCTTTTATTACTAGTTTTATATCAAAATTTCTTTTTTATTATAAACCAAATTTTATTTATTATCGCCCTGCTGTAACGAATCTACGTTTCGGGAATATAGGCGCGTTAAGTTAAATTAGGTTTGCGCATGTGGAAACAACTGTTGTGAACTTGATTCGATAAAATGGATATGGCACCATCCAGAGAACATATGGTTTTCACAATTCTTCAACATCACATTAATATCGGATGACGAGAAGTAGATGTTATGTCTGTCACATCTATTTAACAGCTGACCGGCAGGCACACAGAACCCCGTTCTGATCCCATTTATCATAATATATTGATTTATCATGATATATTGACCCATATATTGATCCCTTGTTGTATAAAACGTTAAAGGCGAACCCAAATTTTCGATTCTGAGGACATTAACGTTTTTCCAATTCATTCTAAATTAGAAGCTTTAAATATTTATATTATATCGGTTCAAGCATAAATGGTTTAAATAGCAGAGTGAATAGCACATCATATGCTGACATATAATGATTGTATAGTATAGTATATATATATATATATATATATATATATATATATATATATATATATATATATATAATATATATATAGTATATAATATATATATATATATATATATTTATATATTTTCTTTATACACATTTTCTCCGTTGCTCAAATAAAGGTTTGCTTTAATCCTGAGAGAGCAAACAAAGGGGCGTATGCGAAGGCGGAGTGAGCTACTAGAGGTGCTATTCTCTCCCTTTGCAGACACTTCGTAGATTAAAATGCACTAATGAAGTCTTGAGAAAGTTTGACTAACAACCTAACTGAAAAATTTATAAGTCCTTAATTGCTCGTGTATTTTTACACTAACGAATTCGATGAACTCCACCTGCGGAATTAATAGATCGTAGATAAGTGATTTCATAACTTAATGTTATAAGTACATGAAAGTGTAATAGTAAACCGAAGAAACAGTATGAATAGTTTCTAATATAGTGACATAACTAAAATTTAAACGTTGCAAATTATTACATAATGTTTTATTATTTTCAAATAACTCTATAAGACATATCTTTTTATGTTTTCGATTATTTTCTATCTTCAATTATAACCCAGTTTTGGTGGAATTACACCTATTATAATTTGTCGCTAGAATATAAAGATCAATATTTTTTTTTCTGCTTTTCACACTTTACTGTTTCAAAAAATCTATAAATATTTTTCTCTATCTTAAAAAATAACTGAGCTATGGGTGTAATTTCAATTTTGGCTTTCTTTTCTTTCTCTCTTTTATATAATTATTCGCGGTTTTTTGGTTAAAAATCCCTAATAATTTGTTTCTATCTTCAAAAATAACGGAGTTATTGAATTAAATAATGTTTAATCGGTCGCCATTTCAAAACTAACCAGCTGATATCAACGTCTAAGTGTTAGGATCATCGTTGCACGAACTATTTTTTTTTCTTGGTAATTTATTTATTCTTTTTGTCGATTACAAAGGTTAATTATTGAAAATAATAAACACCTAAAGTATACAATTTAAAATAAACAGAATGTATTGAGCACTTTAATAAAACCACTTAAATAGATTTATAATAATTAGGTTTCCTGAAGTACAAACTGTCTTTTTGTCGTGTTTTATAATAGTGATTTTCTGTCTGAATTAAACAATATAATATTAAGGCAATGTCTTGTGAATATAAGAAGGATAGGAATAAGCCAATAATAATCATTTACCTCTATAAGTCTTAGAAAGTTACTCAACATATATTTTTAAAATTTGTAACCCTATTTGTATGATATTATCATTTTTTTAATATCGTTGTTTAAAAAATTTAATTAATGTATTAATTTATCTAAAAAATATTTTTTTTTTCTTGATACGATTATTAACGAACGTGAAAACCGATTTAAGTTAAGAAATTTAATGAATATGCAAGGTAGTTTTTATAGTCATAGCTTTTATCATAAGGGGTCATATCTTGTTTGTTGTCACAATAAACAATTGCAAACAAACAAGGCAGTGCTTCAAAATTCATCAAATATTTAGAGCCCATCCATCCATCCATTGGCGCGACAGGCCGTGTCGGCCCTGGGCCTCTTGGTGTAATCTCCTGGAAGATTACACACACGTTTCTCGATGCATGTTGTAGTGTAGGGTCATCATCACTCCCTACGCCTAATTTTGTGAGTGGCCACCTTTTGGCTGACGGGTCTCACATACCCGGGGGAGAGAATGTGAGTGAATCCCCAATTAAATATATCCTTATAAAAGCCCCGCCGGCACTGGGATTCGAACTCACAACCTATAGCACGAGAGACTAGCGCGCTAGCCACTCAGCCACGGGCTCCCCGTTTAAAGCCCAACTACATTTATAAATTTTTAGCCACCCCTTACCCACCATATAAATTAAAGATACAATAATAATAAAAACTTATATATTTCATAAAAGATTTATACAAATATTATTCGAAACTAGTTTTTGCATCTTTTTTTATATTCAATATCTTTTAAAAATTAAACACAAGTTATTCACAATTTTTAAAATTATCATTATATTACTGCAAGATGACAAGACAACCAGGTAATTACTATTGATTTAGTACAGGAGCTAGCACTAAACATGCAAATTAATAATCTCTTCATGATATGTTTATTCAAAGAGATATAAATTTTATAAAGAGGATGAATTGTCGTAATACAAAATTCCAGATGAGGACATACGTTCTTCATAAAACCCACAAAACCTCATAAATTATTCGTTTCATGTTGTATTGATTTCCCAACACAATACGAAAGCACAGTTCCTAAAACCACTAAAATCTAACAATACTGCATGCAGTTCAAATACGAACTCATATATAAATCATTCTTCACAAATCAGATTATACCAATGAATCGCAATATAGAACAAAGTTCTCAGAAGAAATATAAATGAGAAATTAACCTCCTTTTCTGATTTTTTACCACCTCTTTATTTGACGTTATTTTTTTTAATATGCCAGATTAAACAAATACATAAATTTACTAAGTCAAGAAAAATCGTAGTAAATATGCTTGTTTCTTTATCAATGCGAACTTTGTAGTTTAGCTCAGCGATAATGTGGATTGTATCATGTACAATACAGAGATGTAACATTCGTAATTAAACTTCTCGAAAACCATTGTTATAAATAAAATTTGTTTATTTTTTAAAATTTAAATTATAAACCTTTTTTTAATGTCCTTTGACGCACCACTTTCTGATATTCTCATCAATGGTCTTACTTCATCTCATTGGGCTCATATTATGTAATAAAATACCAAATAGCTCATGGAATTGTATTCATGTTATCAGCTACGTGCTTATGTGTTAGATGTAAAACTGATTTAGATTAAAATACCATTGCTTAAACTCTTTCATTTCACTAAATATTGAAAGTGAACAATGTACCTTAGTATGAATGAGAACACTACATATGGACATATTGGTTCAGGTCGTTGCGGCACCAGGCTGGAAATTAATTGGTGTTCTTCTGTAAAAGTAAAAAGCTTCGTATATTTATGTTCAAAACAAACTGTGATAAAAAATATTAATAAACGAAATGAATATAAGAATTATTGAGTGAGTTCGAATCCCAGTCCCTTGAGTACTTTTTCAAGCTTATAATTAAATAGCGGTTTGTGAGGCTCGTCAGCCAACTGGTGGTCCCTCACAAAAATAGTCGTTGTGAGTGATGACCCTACCCTATAATTTATCATCGAGAATCGCGGGTGTATTCTCTTAGAAGATTAAATATCGCGGACTATGGTCCATACCGTCACACTGATCATTAATATGATCTTACTGTTTGACATCTTGGCTCACAAAAATTGAAACCTCATCTAAAAATTGGGGTTTTCCATCTCAGGACTTATAGAATCTAAAAGTATGATATGAAAAATGCCTTTTTACTCTATAGGCCTTTTTTCTTAGACACTACTGAAATAATTATTTTGGGAGTAGGTGATTAAGAATCGCAATGTTACTATCTGTCATTTTATTTGAAATTTTTTGCATATCCATTCTTATTTCTGGGTCAGTTATAAAAATGAGGAAACATTTATATTGTTTCTGATATATGGCTTCGAAATGTAGTAAAACAAAGGACAGTCATAACTGGCACTTGGAACATATCTTAGAGTAGACACCTCAATAGAGTGCTTTGAAGGACAATATCCAATGTTAGAGTCTCCCGTAAACTGCACCATTATCTGGTTTGTTCCCCACTCTTGTTCAATTGGCCAAACTTTATGGTCTCCCCTCTTCCTCTCGTATCAACTCTTCGCTGAGCTATCTTACCAAGGTCTCACACACCCTTGAAGACACACAAATGTGTTGATTACTTGTTATTTACTGATTTTTTTTTTTTTTTAATTATCATTTATTGAGGTTTACAACTGTATTACTCCATGCATCAAGTAAATTAGCTGTCAGATGACAAGAAACTGCCCAGAGAAATTTCCCATTGGCGTCACTCCACTAGGTAATCTAAACTAGAAGGTCCCGAAGCCACCTTCTTTTCAGACGCCTCGGAGGATTGTCAAGAATAGAATAGGAAGCTAGTATTGAAACTAATGGGTTAGAGTGGGAGTGGAAGGATTCTTGTCAAATCAGCGACATATGATATGTTAAGGTCTTTATGGATGAGCTTATTCGTGTGAAGTGAGGAGCATTGATTTTGGATTGTAAGGGTTAAATACGAGAAGAATTTGATGGTTTAGTAGCGCCCCAAAGCTCAACTCTGTAAGTCCAGATAGGCCTTTAGATGATAATATCGATGAGCCTTTTGTACATAAGTGGAAGTTTAAAGCGTCTGTCCAGTAAGTGTTGTAGTAATTCTATGTTAGATGTTTGTCAAGTAGGAGTCCTAGATAGCGAATCTGTTCAACTGGAACAAGCGGAATATTATTGAAGAACACTGTAGGGCAGGATGTCATAGGTTTACGTCGAAGTGTAAAGATAATTTGGTGGGATTGGTTAGGATTGATTTTAATTCTCCAATTTTGACACCATAATTCAAGGTCTCTGATGTGGGATTGAAGAGTTTAAGAGAAAATAGTAGGATCGTTATTGGCTGATAACACACAAGTATCATCAGCATTGGACTGAAAAAATAAATTTTCTATTAAAATGAATCACTATAGGCGATGGAGTATCTTGGGTACATTGCTTAAGGGATATTATAATATAAAATAAGGCAAGTAGTCGATTGGGTTTTCTACTCAGTCGGCAGATGGGATGAGCCCCAAAGTGCTACCAATCTCAGGTTCGATGTCTGGTCGGTACAAAATAATAAATAATTATCTGTCATTGTCAGGCCGAATGCGGGACTGAAAATTAAGACAGTGCTTTTCGCGCTTCTCATTCTAATTTTCTTTGAGCTGAAATCGAAGGAGATAGTCAGAAAAATGCGTTAAAAAAACTGTTCGTCTTTATCAACATATTCTTCAGTATGTTGCTTATCTAAAGCCCTCTATATTCTCGCATTTTTATGTATGATGATCTTCGAAAACTACTGCTAATGTTTAATGTGTACTCTTTAATTACGTTTTTATTGACAAGCGAAAGGACAAGGGTGATAAAACACATAGCCATAATTAAAATGTCTGTTGGGAGGCAGCTAATAGAAAATGGATGAGAGATATGCTAATTTAAAAGAGCAGTCCAAGCCTAGGAAAGGATGCTGCTGAGTCCTATCATCTTCCCAACCTTTGTGTCCCTCTTACACAAACCCATCTGCACATTCGCTGATTAATACTTCAGATTGTGACAGGTGTGAATAAATGAATGAATGTCGTTTGAAAAAATGCTGTAGGTAGTTACTAGAAAAATGTTAATGTTTAATGTCATTTGAATATTTAAAAGGTTGAACTTCAGCTAATATAATAATTTGTTTAGTTCACATTCATTGATATTTCTTCATATTAGTGTAAATCTAAATCTGAATCTTTAGGGTAATAGTTGAAATATTAAATAATAATATTACTTTAAACAAATAATAAACCAATACAACAAATATTACATCATAAACAAATAAGAATACATAATAATACAATAATCATATACATAGTAATAATAATAATATTTTTAAACCGCAAGGGGCAACTAATGGGTGTAGTTGCTGGGGCCTTACGATCCCCTGCACCCTGAGTGCAGTACATCACCTACAAACCCACACAAGCAACAGCCCACTTCTCCATTTGCACTGACATGAAGGTCATATACAGTACACACCCTAGGGATACCTAACCTAGGAAGAACCGGCAGTAGGTTTAAAATGCATCTACCCAACAAAATGGTGCGAAGTAGAAAACAGATAGCCTCAGACGAATCCGGAGTGAGGGCTGCTCCGGAGGGAATGGATTCACAGCCATCGACATCGGCAGGCAGTGCGAGCGGTGCCCCGGTGCCGTATGGAACTGTAAGACGGGCTACCACAGGACTTAGAACTTTAAACTCTGATCCGGGCTTGGAATTCCGGGAATTCGAAAATTTTCACGATCGCAATACTTCTCCTTACTATATATAGTAAGTGAAAATAATAATAAATATTTCCATTAGTATTTTACTAATACTTTGTAGTATGCTAACGGAGTCGAACAGCTTTATAAATTTGGGTTTTGTAGATTATATATAGACAGATTTTTTTTTTTATTTTACAACGATATGAACAACGCTCCCCAAATATAAAGGGTTTCTTTATCCTCACAGCGTACTTGTAATTCTTAATACATACTATTTAAAATTACATTTTACATATGTATCCTTTTTGATTGAAACCATATAAAATAATTAAATCAATGAAGAAATCATTTGAAGGTTCTTGATTTTATGACATTCTGGTGAATGTGAAAACCAAGAGGAGGAGCTGGACAGAACTGTTTATCCTTTGACCCGAAACGGTTATTTGAGTGCTGAAGAGTTCATGATCTCATGAATATGCAATATCTGGGATAGTTTAGTAGTTGGTTATGCAGGATGGATCATCCATCTTTTTTTGTTTTATAGTTTTTGATCCCTCAATATAAAATATCACACAACAGTCGTTCCTTCCACATCTTTCAAAAACCTTAATATTAGTAATCTTAATATTAGTTTAACAATCTTTCAGTATCGATAAATCTAAATTTATTAACTATTAAATATTATGTATTTGTAAAGATATTTTTTTAGACATGTATATATTTCTTGAACTGCTAGTCCGGTTCTAGCCAAAGTTTGAGGAAAGTTTAGGATTAATGAACAAACGGTTCACTATTAATTTATTTAAAAATATATATTTTATTTTTAATCATCTTAATAAACACATTAAAGATGTACTTTAATTTAGTAGATTTAAAAAAAACAAAAAACATATCATATAATTAGCAGTGATAAAAACGACTTTCACCTACCTCTGTGTTTTTATTATTATCACATCTTTTATTTTTTTATTTATTTTTTTTTAATTCGATCTTCGATAGGCTATTTGCTACGCTAAATCTGTCATGATTGTGTTAAGTTGTTAAGTCTATTGCACATTAAACATGTCAGATTTCAATACTAAACTATAAAATAAAGGTTATTAGAAATTTTACAAAGTTATACGTTTATTTACATTGAAAATTCTAATTTGATTTTTTAAAGTTCACAATTATTTCTATTACTTCATATTTCATAGATTTTCAAAACACGGTATAGCGGTAGCTGGATGAAATGAAATACAAATATTAATTTTATGTTGCTATATTCTACCATAAAAATTAAGCTCTCTATTTTTTTTTTCAATATTCATGTTATTATATTAGGTCATGAATTTAATTTTAATTTCCATTTTTATTTAAATGAATTTTAATTTCCACTAATAGTTTGTCAGTAACACCTTGCTTATTGGAATTTTTGTAATGGTTCATCTAGAATTTGAAAATTAAACGATTGAAGGATGCAACTTTTTTTTCTAATCACGATGTAACGAACCTCTATTCAGAAACTTCCTCACCAAGTCGCACTACTGGTACGATGTGATTTATTCACATTTGATATATGTGGCAACAGCTTCGCTTTACCAAAATTATTTTTATTAAATTTTAGAAAGAAGAAGCCATAATTTACATTCATTCTTAGTTATTCGAACGAGACTGATTTGGTTTTCTAATGGTAGATTTAATAATGCTCACGTATGATTTTCCCCTTAATTACATTCCTTGTTAACAACTATATATATCTGTATATAAAATGATGTTGCGATTATTGATTTCCGCCCACTTCTTCTTAAACCACGTGATGGAGTTCGATACAGTTTTCACTGTCATTTCATCATTCTTTCCTGATGGTTTATAAGTAAAATAAATTGCAATTACGTTTTTCTATATACTAAGGGAATATTAAATTTTATGTAATCGAGGCATCAACAAAATTTTCCTGAAATACGAGTAGTTATATGGACGTATAATATACCGTTAGAAAGCTCAAGATTTTAACAAGTTAATAAGCTATCAGTCGAAATATTCAAATAAGTCGTAAAAGTTAACAGAAAGATTTTGAGGATGTAAAGTCGACTGTTTAAATCATTGTCTGCTGTGTAAATATTGTATGAATGTAGTATGTATCATATCTTTCAGCACTACTATTGATGTCCAAATTTGGGACAGATTGTAATTTTACTTAATAAAAAATGTTGTTTGTAAATCATTGTAGGTTAAAATAATCGGGAGTCAGTCATTTGTTTTTTTTTAATATTTTAATTTTGCTCAAACATATGAATTATCATCAGGGCATTACTGAGTCATGTCAAGCATCAATTGATTATTTCTACCTACGTTAATAGAAAGATGTTATAAGCTCATAAACGTATAAACATATGTTTTTTGTTATGTTTGATGAGGGAAGTTATGTTGATTTAATGTTGCCACTGAACAGTATCCTACAAGCTATATTCTTCCATACCGTGATCAGCCTTATAGAAACATAAAGTAAGTTGTTCCTAAAGAATGGGAATCCGCAAAACTCATTATCCTCCCAAAGAAGGTAGATAAGAGAGATCTAAATAGGTGTTCTCTAAATATTATACTGAAAATAATAGAAGACAAATGAGACATAGAACTCGGAAAACATCAAGCATATAGTAAGAACTGTTCTACAGTAGATCATATTTTTGTGATTAAAGAACTTATTAAGAAAGCAAATGATTATAATTTGTCTGTATGTCTTCTTTTTCCATACTATGAAAAACCTCTCTCCAATTCTCCGATTCTCCAAAAACTGATTTCATTGTATTTTGAAACTCAAAAGTAACAATAAAAATTTGCTAAGGTGTACGACAAGGTGATACCTTATCTCCTAAAATATTTATATCAGTTCTCCAAGACTTGATGCAAACTATGAATTGGCAGGACAAAGGCATAAACATTCTTCGAGAATGGCTGAACCATTTAGAGTTTGCGGATGATCAGTTGCTAATAGGAAAAAAAAAGAAATCCTAACCATGGTAAAAGATTTGGTAGCAGCAGGAGAAAACATAGGACTCAAAATTAACTATAAAAAGTCCAAACATGAGTGAGCATATCATAAAATGAGAAGATTCATTTCTATACCTTGGGCATCTTTTTTCTGTTTAAGGGCAAGTTGTAGAAATAAGCAGGCGATGCACTCAAGGATGACTCTAACTCTTCAAGTTTAAGGGGGTGTATCCATAAACTAACATTTTTTCATGTTAACAGAAGTTTCACTGTAAACTAAATGACATTCCCATGAAAACTAATGTGAACTTTTAAAATGTATGTTAAATAGTTCATCTCTATGTTTATAAAATGATGTCTCGATTCTTCTCTCTAACTCCTTCTAAACGCAATGGATTTTTATGCGAAGTTTTTCTTAGATGGGAAAATTAAATTTTCGGTAATCAAGTCATAAAAAAAATCTTTCCTGACGTATAATCGACGTAAGTCGAATCCCGGATATGACATAATATTATTTATTTGGTTAATAGGAGAGTGATCTTAGGGTACGGAGACCCTCCTGGGGCAGATCCAGCCTCTTTAAAGTAGGTACCGAAATTGGGGAACAAAAACCTAGTGGCTGAGCGTCGGGAATAATCACCTTGTTGCACGACCGTTGGCCTACGAATCTTTGTTTCAATATATGTATCTGTACTGGGCCCAAGACCTTTCATAGCTTGTAAAAGTAAAGGTTTTTTTATAAATATATTTTTTTTATATTATTATTTTTTTTAAGTTATTTAATATAATTTTGGACAGCGCAAGGTTTCGGAAAAGTCAACAGGCAACAACAAATTACACGTTAATAGAAAGTTGTTATAAGTCTGTACGCTTATTAACATCTCATCTTCTCTAATAAGCTTATGACTCTAAAGCGATAACTCTAGATTGGTAATACGAAACTTTCTAAAGCATAAATGACACTACATCCAAATTTCATCAGTGCGAAGCAGAAATGAGTCCCTAGTAAGACTATAAAAATAAATGCCCCACTATATAATGTACGTGCGTGTGTGTTGTGCTCTGTGAAATTCACACTAATTTGCTGTTATTATCTCACACCGCAAACACATTCTGAGACTCCTCTTAGTGTTTCTACAAATCGTCTGGTACTGTTTTGTCAAGGAGTAAATATGTTTTTAGTAAATTTCAAAAATGAGTTTATCAGTGTGACGTCATTATTTGATCCCTTATTACTTAAACTTTCATAAAGCGATATCTGTTGTTCTTCATTTTTTTTTTTTTTTAAATCAAGGAGGTACACTTCTTTTGTGTGTATATATATATATATATATATATATATATATATATATATATATATATATATATATATATATATATGTGTGTGTGTGTGTGTGTGTGTGTTTTTGTGTTTTTTTCGGGTAGGAGAAAAATATTTCATAAGACAAAGTGCAACTTTCAGACTACACAATAGTGTGAGATTCCTACTCACTAAAAAACCACCTCCCAATACGTCTTTACCACCCCACGGAACTGCTGTCAAGCATTACATCATGGGGGTCAGAAGATCTAAATGCCAGCTACTTTACTGGACATCTGATTTAAGCTAGGCCAATGCCCCGCCTCTCTTTTCTTGCTCCTGTACTCTGAGCATTCTGCAGATTTGTGCTGCATAATCAGCTGCAGCGCTCCAACTCTCCTGACTAGCCATCATCAAGGAGACTAAATTTTAGGGTGATGCTTTTGTACTAAATTTAGCGTCTATCTCCGACCTTTCTCGAACGAATCCCGAACAAGAGAAGAATGCATGTTCCACTGTTTCTTCTATGGGGTCAGAAAATGGACACAATGAACTTTCCTCTATTTTGAAACGGGCTAAGTAGGCTCTGAAGCAACCATGCCCAGTAAGCAGCTGAGTGAGATAGTAATCTACATCTCCATGTTACCGGGATAACCATGTCGATATGTCGGAAATTAGGCGGCAGGTCCATCTTCCAGAAGATGAAGCGTTCCAGCGTCTCTACCATATATCAAGAGTATGAATCATTGTTTTGCTAAAGAGTCCAGTGAGCATCCGTCTCTTCTCGATTTCTTCGGTAGATCCTTCTGCGTTCATCTGCCAAAAGATAAATCGGAGGCATGTCTGCGATGACGCATACAGCGTCGTAGGACACAGTGCAAAAAGCTCGAGCGACACGCAGGGCACTTCGATGCACACTAATAACTTTCCGGACATATGACTGCACTTGGCAGGATTCTGCCCAGATCGGTGCTGCGTACAGAAGCGTGGAGCTGGCTACATTGGCCAGAAGCTTCCTCTGGTTTCCCTTGGTTCACCAATATTTGGCATGATTCTGGCCAATTCATTTACCACATTCGCTGCTCTAGTACTAACTTTATGCAGGTGTTCATCAAATCGAATTCTGGCGGCGATCTGCACTCCGAGATATCTAATTGATGGCTTGGATAGAATATCGAACTCCCCGACGGTGAAACTGGCTGTCTCCTTCACTTTCCTACTGGTTATTGATACTGCCTTAGTTTTATGTTCAGCAAGCTGAAGGTCTGTCGCTGAGAGCCACTGACGAATAATAAAGATAGCCTTTTTCCCATTATAAGACATCTCCTTCTAGAGTTTCCCCCGAACTATGATTGCCGGATCGTCAGCAAAACCGAGCGTAGTAGTTTCTTCTGGTAGGGGAAACCTAAGCACGCCGTCTTACATTATATTCCACAGCAGTGGTCCTAGAACCGAACCCTTAGGAACGCCACCTGTGTTTATAGTTTTTTAATCCTGCTTTTGTATCGTACCTTAAAATTCTGTCGATAAAATAACTCTCAATAATCTTTATGAGGTAATATGGGACTCGCATGTTTTTCAATCCGTTTAAGATACAATCCCACCGAGCTGAATGAAAGGCATTTTTAACGTCTAATGTTATAATGGCGCAGTACTTCTTACTACCTCTTCTCAATCTCTTTCCCGCAGTGGCTTCCTGAGCAGTTTTGATAGCAGAACCGATGGCATCGATTGTCGATCTGCCCTTCCAAAAACCATACTGGTCATCAGATAATCCTCTGACTCCTTCACTAAAGTCACTTAACCTGCCATAAATGATCCTCTCCAGTACCTTGCCAGCAGTGTCCAGGAGACATATTGGTCGATAAGAAGCGGGATCTTCCGGAGAGCCCTTTCCTTTTGGCAGGAGCACAAGACGTTGCTTCTTCTACTGTGTTAGAAAGACACCTTCACTGAGACAGGCATTGTACATATCTAAGAAGATCTGTGGCCTTGACATGATAGCCATTTTCAAGGCAATATTGCGGATATTATCCGGGCCCGGAGCTTTGGAAGCCGCAATTTTCCTGCATGCTAAGTCTAGCTCTTCCATCGTGATTTCTAGATCCAGCATCGCTATATTACCAATGGGTACTTCTGAACGTCTTGGGAATAGCGCTTCTACTATTTTTTCTTACAGTTCTGGACACCTCGGGGGCGACAATTTCGAAATTTTCAGTTTGGCCATAACGAATTTGTATGGCCTTCCTCACGTGTCTTCCTCTACCTCATCACACAGCTTCTTCCAGCAGTTGCGCTTACTTTCTTTTATTGCCTTAACTAAGTCCCTCTTAGCTTGCTATGTTCCTTGCTATATATATATTATATAATAATATATATAGTATATATATATATGTGTGTGTGTGTGTGTGTGTGTTTGTATACTATAACATGTTATCAGATAGCATAATTAATTATTCTATCTCCATCTCAACAGTACTTTAAGAACTAAAATATACAATAATGTCAGTAAAGCCTAAAATAAACATTAATTTTCTTCTTAAAATGTCCTTTTGTCGTTCTGCAATTGTCAATTCCTAAAACTTATTCTCAAACGGAACACTCATAAAATCGTACATTTTTTGACACTAAATACTTTGGTTGATATGCATATTTAGCTTTGTAACTAAATAATATTTTTTTAAATGAAAAGTGTTTTAAAAATGTTTTTACTTTATTTTTAGTTTTGAGCTAACTTATCCTAAAACCAATTTTATTTTTCAAGGCATAAATAGTTTGGGAGCTTTATCACTTAAAAAGTAGCATTTATAAAAATTTGAATATTAACAAAGGATACTTACTTATTTTCATAAGGATACTTACTTGCACTTCTTACGACACAGTCTAACAAAATTAAGACATATGTATTGAAAATGGTTGTCCAGAAAGTTAAAAGTGATCTATATGACCATAATAAGTAAGTCTCAAATTTTTTTCAATGACTATTTTAACATTAATGAATTTAGGATATAATACTGTTAGCGAAATTCATAGCAAGTATATACTGTCTCTATGTATCTAAGGCAGGTACTGCAAAAAAAAAGAAAAGCACACACTTTTATCGAAAGTAAGTTCTACCTTAGTCTACACCTGACCCGATTGTGTTAGGTGTTTAAACACAATTTTATGTTTTTATTTGAGAAAAGGGTCGTGAGTTTGGCCGTCCATGTTTGCATACCGGTCGGACATGAATAATGTTAACATCCCCAACTTCTTCACTTCGGGCTCCTTGACGAAATTCCGTTATTGTCACGTCTCTTCCTTCTGCTTTCCTCTACAAAAGCATTCGATATAAACATTATTTTTAGAAATAAAAATAGTTCCACCTCTAAATTGTTGTGTTTTCATTTCCAATAGCCACATGTCAATACTTGGACTCTTGAGAATGCCTGTGATAACAAATATCGAGCTGGGTTGGGTTTCGGAACATGTTCCTTCTTAAGTTTACAAGGTGTCCTAAGTGAAGACAAACAGACTTAACGAAAACAGTCACCATAAGTTCAAATAACAACCTATGTTTTCAATTTATTAAGGAATCCACTTTATTTATTTTCTTTTTCACTGCTTCAGCTCTAATTCCGTGACGTCATATCTATAATAATTTTCTAGTTCAAGAAATAGAGGGAATTGATTTAGTACTGTTTAATGCAGTAAAATATTTACTTATTCTTCTCCAAATCGTCTAAGAAAATACGAAAGAAAACTAAAAGATGCATGCTCACAAATATAAGAAGGTGACTAGAATGAGCTTGACGTGGATTCTTCTTCCCCTAATTGCAGTACTCTTATCAAGTGTGTAAATATTTGTTCTTTCCCGTATTTTTTTTTTGCCAATATATATTATAATAAATATGTGTATTTAGTATTTTGTAAAAAAAAAAAAAATTAAAAAAAAAAAAAAAAAAATTGATCCTCCGCAACCTATGATGGGTCTTAGCTTAGGCTCAGTACATATTGAGATTCATACTGTTTATAGACCAATGGTGATTAGGCCGAGATAACACTCAGCCTTCTGGTCTCCATACCCTAGGTCGGACGGAATGCACAGCTGAAATAGCAGAATTTATACATAATATTCCATCGCAGACAGTATTCGAACCCATAACTAGGAGAATAGTAGACTAGTGATCTATCCATCCAACCAGGATGCTCCCTTTGAACAAATATAATAACCTTTAATTGTACATCATTTTTAAGAAGTTTTTATTATAATGTTTTGTAACAGGTTGGATCATATAAGCCTAATGTACCAATCATACATACAGGATGCAATATATCTGTTATGTCTTATTTGGAAATCAATTTTTACTTTCACTTACTATATACAGTAAGGGAAAGTATTGCGATCATGAAAATTGTCGAATTCCAGTTTTCAATGGAAATTCACATTTTAGGGTCCCCTGAGTCCATATAACGAAGTCCCGAAAAAAGGTCTGTGTGTGGTAACTCCAGGGTGGAAACGGTAAGTCCTATGAAACTGAAATTTCATATTTAAAACAAATATACGCCCGAGACGTTACAAAACTTTTTTCATAAAAATGAGCTTACCAGAAGAGCCACTTTATATCATGCATTTTGCAACTTTTTTTCGATTTTCTCGAAAACGGTTCTTAACTGCTTCAAAGATCTGACTCGCGTTCCATTCTCATTCACTGCGGTTTATAAGTTACTAGCTGTTCATTCAAAGGATATGTGCATACATAAGGCTATCAGACGAGGATAGTTTCACAGTAAATATCTACTGATGATGACAGTACTTAGGATATATATTGATTTAGTTTTTTTTCTGCATGATACTATATAGAAGTTGTTTTCTTGTTTAAATTTCTCTGCTGTATATCAAGAACTAACTATTCTTTTTTTCAGTGTTTGTGTACATAGTTTTACTACGTAGGTTTTTGTTAAATACCTTCTTAAATATGAATACTACAAATATATATATATATATATGTGTGTGTGTGTGTGTGTGTGTACTGATGTGTGTTTGTAAAGCATACGTAAGATATTAAACTAATATAAACGAAACAGAAGATACAGTTGGATGCGACCACCTCAATGGTGCAGCCGGAAAATTTTGAGATAACCTCTGCTTAGGTCTTTGAGACGCGAGGTGGGTTATGTTACGCTTTCACTGCTCAGTGAACTGGTAACTCGCTCGCCGACTGATAAAGGCTATAGGGACTTTTATAGGTCCATCATATCTCCTTAGCACGAGGTCGTCTGCTCTCCTTTAACATTATTAGTGTATTATTATTAACATAGGCATCTAATTTTCTATTATAAACTTATGTCTACCTATTCGAACAAATAAGAATAAATACAGTCCAAATTATTTTTTGTAAAATGTACGAGGTACAAATATCTTTTTTTTTTTTCAACATAACAAGTTTTATTGAGTATTATTACAATCTGTCCCAATTTGGACATCAATAATAGTGAAAAAGTACAACATTCATACTACATTCACACGATATATTGAAAACAATAAATTTATATAATAATAATATAATATACATATATAAAAAATAAAATCGATAAAAATATATACAAAAGCCACGCATACCTATATACAATTCTCAAGCATACAACACGTTGAGTGAAGAATCTAGCCAGTGCTAGAACTCCAATATATACATATTTAAAAGAGGTCGCGGGACCACTGCCGTTTCAACCTCCTAGGTGGGTTGTATGGATGAGTGGAGCTGGATAGGGATTGAGCTAGAGGATTAGGGTGATGAATGAGGTTCTGGTGGAATTTGGAAAATTTGGATGGAATCAGGTCTGAAATTAATAGAACATTGAGGTCGTGGTGCAAGGTATAGTTGGAGAGATAATAAGGAGCATTTACTATTGTTCGGAGGACTTTAGATTGAAAAGATTGAATGCGTTTGATGTTAGAACATTTAGTTGTCCCCCACAGTTCAAGTCCGTAGGTCCAGATAGGCTTCAGTATTGTCTTGTGTATTAATAATTTGTTGTTAACTGTAAGTTCTGATTTTCTGTTGAGTAGTCGGTATAACTGTCAGAATCGTCGGTTGAGTTCTTGTCTTTTACGTCTTGTATGTGGATTCCATGTCAATCTTTTGTCTAATAGTAACCCAAGATACCGCACTGTATCCGAGGGAGGAATTGGTAATGAGTTTAAATAAACTGGCGGACAGGATTTTCGTCTAAGAGTGGATGTTACAAGAAATGTTTAGGAATGAGGGATTTTATTTTAAATTTTGAAGCAGACTTTATTTATTTATTACACTTTCAACTGTTATCTAATCTCGTATCTTTCAAATAATGAAGTATTTATTTACAGAGCTATAATGCAATGAATTAAAAGTTTTAAACTGGTAAGAATAAAAAGTTAAAAGGAAATTGTGATGTCTGAAAAGATGAAATATAATGATCCTCCAATTTTTTTTTCTGTAAAAACCTTCACTTTACTGAACCCTGCATTCATTGCTAGGACCACAAATCCTAAAATCTTTTCTGTTTATTGATACAGATATAACATGTGAACAGCGTAAAATTCTACATTAAGTTAGGACAGTGCAGTGCATCACTCAAATACAAACAAAATATCAATGGCTTTGTGCTGATACCGTTTTATTTTATGTTATAAATGTTAGTATTGGTGAACTACATTTTACTATAACTATAATAACTACAATTAATTACTGAATATTTTTATAAAATCATTTCCATTCATCACTCAGGTAATTATTTCGTGATTAAAATTAATTATTTTCAAGTGATAATAAGAAAATCAATTAACAAATTAAAAAGCTTAACTTAATTGATGATATTAAGCAAAAAAAAATGTATTAAAATATTGCTGTTTGTTATCGACTGTTGATTATTAATTTGTCTAATGGTCTTGAGGTTCAATCAATAAATATACAGCTATATTCAGGCGACGTATTGAGATTTGAATTCATTTTTATTTATTCATTCTTCAAAATATTAAGCAAGATAGAAATATCTTAATAAAAACCATGAGTGTTATGTAACTCACGTATATTTCTATGTAGGACACTATCATGCTTAACATTCTGATGGATACAAGAATTAATTCTCGAAATGTCATACTTTTATAGGATTATTGACTGAACATTATGACCCTTTGAAAAATTAATAATCAACAGCCAGCAACAAACAGCAGAGAGAGAAATTCTCTATTTATTTGGCAATGCTGTCCAAATACATCGGGTTGCTTGTATAACACAGCAAACGTATCAATCTCTTGGACATATTTTACATACATTTTCAATTTTTTTTTTCCTATTCTAATACAAATTTATAATATTTACATTGTTTTTTACTTTTAGCCATTTACGTTATTTTATTTTATTTCTCTCTAGCACTATATTATAAATTTAGACCTTTGGTACGCACATTACATTATCAAAATATAATCACATTCACCATTTAATTGCCATACAGGTGATGGAGGATAATCCCCAGGGAGTCCAAAATCACATTTTCTGCTAACACCGCTATATCTCCTATATCGACACCCAGGTCTTCCAAAGAACTCCTTGTGCTTCCAGGGTTCGCTCCGCGAGACCCAAACCATAGACCTCTAACGGAGAACTGTCTGAAACTGAGGAGCTTTGTTAATTCGTTCTTAACCCTCTGGTGTCGACCCGAGTAGAGAGTTGTTTGGGCAATTTCCCAGCACATGGGTTGGTGTTTCAGACCCTGCCGCATTTGCGACAGAGTTATATATATCTTATTATATAATATGATTATTTATTTGAATAATCATGATTTTTATTACATGAAAATATTATATATATCCGGGCGTTCATGACCAAGCTGTTGCACGCCTTAAAATCAAACAAACATGTTATATATACACATGTTCATTATTTTACATTTAATTTGGTCTTATGCATAATAAGTAATATATCTAAATTTCAAACTGTTCAAAAAATTACAAAATTGTATGTCTTATTTTTCCATTTTCTATCACTTACATAAATATTTTGAAATCTAATTATGTTTGTAGCATACAAAAAAAAAAAAAAAAAAAAGAATGTTAAGCGGTTTTGTAAGTTTTATTTCTTTGATAGTCACAATATAATTATAATTCATATCTAGGAAAAGTACTGCTGATATGTTTTTACCTTACATGACTAAAGCATAGAATGTTGTTTCAAACAACATGTTTGAACTAATAATTACGTTGGGGTATTTAATGATAATACAATGATCTAAAAATGAAAATTGAGTTGCTTATTCAATAAAAGTTTTGTCACACCTTTAAACTAACAGGCCGTAAGATTTATGTTGAGATTTACATCGAGTTAATAATTTAACCAGAAATTTTAGTTCTTAAAAAAAAATTTAAAGAATTTTAAAAAGCTACAGACAATATGTTCATCACTGGAGGTAGATGTCATTACACACTATGGCCCCAAAGCAGACTGAATTTGCCTAAGTGCTCCGCAACTTGAGCTTATTGTGTGGGAAGTCCAGCTAGTTTCATCATTAGCTAACTTTGTTCTAATCTGTGGGGAGCTACGTTACACCACATTCGTCTCCTTGTATAATGTACTCCAAAAACTATGAAACAGAATCACCTCAATAATTTCAATCTTTGATGTTTCAATAAGAGAAATATATTTTATTTTAAGATAAAATTAATAAACAAGATATACTTTATTGGATAGAGTTATAATATAAATTAATAAAAAGTAATATAACTCGAGTTATCCAGTTTTTCACGACCGCCACTGATATAATCTAGGACAATCAGTTATTTTACTCGGATTTTCATTACTCTACGTTAACAATTTTGTGTATTACATAATATTTTTGTCTAAAATCTTTAGCTTTCCAACGATATATCATACATATATATTACTGTTTTTATGTTCAAAAACACAAAAATTGCATTAAAAATATTTTGTTCCTTTAGTTTTTTTTCGGATTTGTTCAACTTATATATTTATCTATTTTTTAACATTAGGGGTACTCACTACGTTTGCTATAGCATGCTATTTGTGTTATTTTGCTAAACCCGTCGAGTTTCTACAGTTATTTCCTGTATAACATTGATGGGTTTAGCACAATAGCACAAATAGCATGCTATAGCAAACGGAGTGAGTACCCCTATTGTGAAAAAGATTATAAGGTTCTTTTTATAAAATATAGAAAATTGAAGGTACTATAGAAGAATAAAATTTAAACTACGGCATTTAAGCCCTGTCAAACTATTTAAATCGTAATCAAACCTACATCATATTAAAGCCCATTTAAGTTTACATAGATGTAACGAGTTTAAGCCGTTTTTGAAAATCGTAAAAAGTTGCAAAATGCATAGTATAAGTGGCATTTTCGGTCAACTGATTTAATGAAAAAGTTTTCTGTAACACATCGAGCGTATATTTGTGTTGTGAACACGCATGCACGCGTACGGACGGACACACACACACAAATTTTTGTGGGACTTGGTCATTTGGACTCAGGAAACTCTAAAACATGTATTTATTTCCGTTGAAAACTGAAATTCGAAAATTTTTACGGTCGCAATACTTCACATATAGTTAAGCGAAAATAAAATACCTCCGAAATAACGCAATATAGCAAAGAATCTGAAAATTATTATAGCCTATATATAATTTGACTAAAAACATTGAAAATGAAAAATTCATTCATGGAAACGCAAAAGTAACGCACTGACTAACCCAGGGTACTGTATGCAGTCGAATTTTCGAATCTCCTCAGAAAATGTGACTTACATAGGCTTAAAATAGAAAAAAGAAAGATCCTTTGAAAATTCCCATGAACTAGAAAAGATAACTTTACCTTCACCCAAAGTAATAAAGACATTTAAAAGCAAGCTAAAATCAGAAAAAGAGGAAGCCCTCCTCAACAGAATGAATCCAAATAGAAAGATTCACAAGACCTTTGTAAAAATCAATAATAAGAAGATGGTTTGTGGTAGCCAAAAAATATATGGAAAAATACAAGATATTAAGTACAAAACGGGATCAAAGGCTAATTTAAAAATTGTCGTCTTTCCAGAGGAAAAAAAAAAGAGATAAGTTTCACTCTAATTCAGTTGATGAAGAGATTCTTAAGAGGTGGAAAAGAAGGAAAGTAGTCATCAACATTAAAATAGATTACTGAAGTGGTCCTTAGAACCTTCAAAAAAAAAAAAATATGACTTTCAAATAGTGAATAAAAGATAGATGACAAGGATCTTTGAACTGTAACTAGCTTATAATTTAAAAAAACCTAAATACTTACTTTGATATTAATCTGAACACCTACAAATATATATTTTTTCATCTTCAAGAAAGATAGGAGATGTGTTTTTTGTTTTCATTTATATCTGACAGTAAATATTTCAAAACTTCTACCGGTATTACGTTTGCCTTTTGCTTATTTTATATACCTTTTTGTTATATTTATAACCCTCTTCTCCTTCATATTCTGAAAAGAGATAGCCATTCCCTACCGGATTCACAGGAGCATCCATAAATAAACAGAGTAGAGAGGTTGTTTTGGCTTGAGTGTAGCAAATACACTGTCCATTCACAAAGGCTACCAAGTTATCATATATTGAAGGATCTATCTTTCATCCTTTGAGAAAGTTCGAACGATTCAAATAAAGGACCATTTACCTTTATCTACCATTTACTTTTATCCGGACCGACCCTCACGGAGCCTTTGTCGCCTTTACTCCTCCTGGGGACTCGAAACATTTGCATTTTTATTTATTCCGCCTAGCGCATGAATTGGTAAATGGGAGTTGCAAATCGAGAGAGGGCTTGAGTTATAAACACTTAAACAACTTGAAGGGAGCCCACTGTTCTTACCGTAAGGCGGTGAATAAACATGACGCTTCATCACTAAACTGAAGGATCCTACCCCTCCGATATAAGCTCCTTAAATGTTCTACGTCCTCATCTTAAGCTTCAATCCAAGGTATAACATGTCCCACATTCGTTCAATATGCTAATAAATATTATTATTAGCAGTAGTTATAATATCACAAGTGGCATCCTTCCAGTGGCTCGACAGGCCGTGTAGGCACTTCTCCGTGCGGTGTAACCTCCTGGGAGATTACACTCACGTTTCTCGATGTATTTTATAGGGTAGTGTTTATTATCTAAGGCCTGGGGCGTTCCAGGGGACTTTTGATAATAATAAATAAAAATAATTGATGGGCTGGGTTTTTCATTGAATAGTGAAATATATAAATGAATGGGTTGTATTTGTTACTATTGCTACATATGGTAAGTGGGGTTAGTTATCTTATTCTATTGTACATATCTGTATTTTCTTTTTTTCTTCCTTCTTCCCTTCGTCCTCCTCCCTGTCGGCCCATGGGTAGGCGGCCTCCTATGAATTACTCTATCATGATGAAGTAATTATTAATGTATGAGGTAATGAAATAATGTTTCTTGCACTGTTGGGCACATGTGCTCACTACACTGCCAATGTCTCACCAATTGCTGACTTGCTTGGGGGTCTTGCCAATACCTGCCAATTTTGGCAGCCCCTAGATGGCTTTGTGATGACACTGATTATGCCAGTGTCTGCTAGATGGCAGTAGTAAAAGTGTTTAGGACCCTGTTCCCTTAACAGGTAGGGTCATCACTCCCTACCCCTAATTTTGTGAGTGGCCACCATTTGACTGATGGGTCTCTCACATACCCGGGGGAGATGCTGTGAGTGAATCCACATTTATTAAATGGTTGAAAAAGTTCTCTCTGGGACTGGGATTCGAATTTACAACCTTAGGCATGAGAGACTAGAAACTCAGCCACGGGCTCCCCCCAATATCACAACTAGCTTTGTTTTTTATTTATGACTAGATATAGATCATTTCTTGAACGAAGGCCGTTCACTATGGGTTTAATTACGGAATTTTCCTAATTCTTAACCTAACCTAAACACTTACTAAGTTGAAGTGAAAGTTGCTTAGTAAATGCTATAATTTAAATTGATTGTATGGCTAATAGAGGGATGTAACCAATAAAAATCTAAAATAATGCTCAATAAAAATACATTCGTCAGCAATAAAATGAGTCACGCTTGCCTGTGTAAGATCCGGCTAAAATTTCACTATGGTTTTATTACAGATTGCTGATGATGAATTGCAAATGGCATTTATTTTACTTCTTTTTTTTGTGTGTGTCATATTTCTTGCTTCTAGCCTTTTGTAGGTCACGCACATTTAGTTAACGTGTTTTATTTTTATTTGGTTTATGTGATTTGAAATGATAACTTTGAAAATGGCCCGATTCCATATATACTTAAATCAAGATATTTATTATTGATAATATTCAAAGACAGTGGTGAAGGTAATATTAATTAATTAGTACTTAACAAGCTAACCTCCGTTTTTAATTGAATTAATTTAATAATCAGTACGTTTAAAATTGATACACTTCAACCAAATCTGATTTTGTGAATACGTATCTTAGTTTTGAGTATAAATGGCATTAGGTCACTTTAAAAAAAAAAAAACGGCTAAATTATTATATGATTTTGAAGGAACAATCCTGTATCTTTCTGTTACCAAAAATTGTTGGTACTTTATGTATATATATATATATATATAAAATATTTCTCATATTTTTTTTTGTTAAAAGCTCTTCATGTTAAAGAAAAATGAATAAACACCGCTTAAATACTCAATAACCTACTCATCCGTTCTCGTGAGATGTTCATTAACTATTGTACATTCAAACTGGCAAATACTTATTATTTAAAAATGAATAGAAAATCAAAATAATTCTGAGTAATCGGTAGCCAATGTTATGGTATAGGTAAATATTTGGAGGTGATAAGTTCAAATGGTATGACGTTGGTTTTGATAAAGGTATTTATGGATAAAGGTATTCATTGATACTACATATCTCAAAATCGTACCCATTCACCTAAAGCTCTGTGCTAGTTTCATGTGGAACTCAGTAGACCACCGAGATCAAAGAAATAGCCTACCTATCTCGATTCTAACCAGAGCTTTCTACTCTTTCTGTTATCGGCCATCTTGCTCTATATTCCGAAGGATTTTAGTCATATTCAATAGGTCTTTCATGTTACTGAACAGACCCTTCCATTACCTCAGACTACTTTTAATTAAACTTTCATTGTTTTGTCTGTACTCTTTCAAAGTACTTATTTTTATATTTGTGACATCTAGATAATTTTATATAGTCCAATTTTAATTTATTTATCCTCTCAACATTAATTTATTTTTATTATTTCTTTTACCAGTTTTACATATTCTTTCCTAAATGTAAACAGTGGATTAAACATCTGGCTGGCTAACACGTTTATTTTTGCAGCTATTTCATTCAACTTATTTGCTAAAAACGTGTGTTAGGAAAATCTCTCCAACTCATTTTGTAAGTTTGCAGATATCAAATCAAAACAATACGATATGGATGTGCCATACATTTATTTTCCTGATCACCTAAATATGGTTTAAAATATATAAAAAAACAAGACTTTTTGCGAGGTTCAAGATTATAAAAGAAAAGACTTATTGTTGATTTGTTTTATTCAATAATTGAGTCCTTTATTCTCCTTTAAAAATTTCTATATTAAGAACATTGTCCTTTTTTATATTAATATATTCAAACATGGCCAGTTTTCGTGATATTTAAAATATTGCTATAATGTTCTGCAATTCCATAAAATCACCAAATGCAATCCTGACAATAAAAAAACCAATGCATAAAAAAATACTAAGGAGGTGCCCTAAAGTAAGGAGATGCCCTTCATTAAAATAAAACCATGAGTTGCTTTACAAACTGCTGAGTATAGTGTTGTTAAACAATAATTTTTAAAAAAAATGAAAATAACTGCCATAAGTTCTTTAGAAAAAAGTGGTCCACTGTCTGTGGTTTCAGACACGTGCGTTTTTCGAATGAAACTAAGTCACAAAAATTCTTTATCATGAATAGAGCTGTAATGGGGTTGGTGCTTCAAGTACTGTTGTTCAAGTATGGTTTGTATTTAGCAGCAGGTGCAAAGGGTTTTATTCTTTTTACCATATAATATATCCAGGAACTTTACAATAGATGTTTCAAAATTATATTTAGATTTAAAATTGTATTAGTGTCTAAATAAAATACAGAAAAAATAAAATTAAACCCTTAGCTATCCACTAATTAAACGTTGAAAAGTTTTTAGGCAATTATTTAATTAGGCAATTATTTAATTAGGCAAGTCGGTAAGCTTCGTGTGGGTGCCGAGCCACGTGGGAATTACCGGTAACGAGCTTGCGGACCGGGCAGCGAAGCAGGCGCTCACACTGCCAGGGAGAGGAACAGCCATCTTGACACCGTCTGAACTCAGTGAACCGCTCAGAAAGCAAGAAGATGACCGATGGCAGAAAATGTGGGACGATAGCCAGGTAAGCAAACTGAAGCATATAAAACAAACAGTGAAACCCTGGTCTACATCTAGCCGTAGCAGCCGGAGGGAGGAGGTCGCGTTGACCCGGCTAAGGATAGGACACTCGCGGCTGACGCACTCTTATCTTTTTGCTAGGCAGCCGGTGCCCCGATGCCAGCACTGTGATGGAACCCTTACCATTCGGCATATTTTTCAAGAATGCCCTTATTATTCATCACACCTGAATAAAATTGGACTAAGCCCGAATATTTCAGCGGTGCTGGGTGATAGAGAGAAAACCATTGAATTAGTTTTTGATTTTCTTAAGGAGCAATCATTATTATCAAAATTATAAAGACCATTCCTAGCCAGTTAGCATTACTAGTATTAGCTTTTTAAACTATTGTTTACATAAAAATATATTTTTTTTTCTTTCTTTATTTTATTTTATTTTTTATTTATTTATTATTTATTTATTTATTTTATTTTATTATTTTTTCTTTCTTTCTCTCAATCACCCATTACTTAATAGTTCTTTTTTTTTATAAAGGTTGAATATGCATATAGTGTCTAGGCGTTGATGACCTTAGGGTTTTACGCCTTAAAACCTAAACAAACAAACAAACGTTGAAAAAAAGAAAATTATGATCCACTGAAATTTTACGTAAACTATTTATTAGCATAATGCTCCATATTGATTAACAAGCGGTTTTTTTTGTTTTTTTTAAAATAAAAATCTATGTTAACAAATAATAACATTAGTAGCTTGTCTATAAAAAAGTTTGTCTTTATCTATGAATACCCACACCCACATCCTTATTTTTTTCAGAAATATGATTTTTCCATAAAAATAAGTAAGAATTTCAGAAAAACATCCCCAAAACAGGCCATAATCTTCCTACCATTTATATTGGTTAAAAAAAGATAAATAAATCAAAACAATAATAAAATGATTTGTGTCGGAAGTATAGAATTTGATGAAATTAATAATGAAATATTTTTACATTAATCTAAAACTTACAGCCTGATCGGAAGTCATTTATGTCATGAAGCAATGTCCAGAAAAATACTTAGGCGCATAATTTAGCGAAAAATATGAGATATAATTTATTTACCACAGATTAGGTACCATCAAGGTACTAATTCGCATAATTCCTGAAAACTTTATCATTTATGCTCTTGTAAAAATTTATATTTTTTACGCCTACCCTCAGTAATAACTTTAAAATTCAGATGTTTAAAAATAAGAGGGTATGAAAAAAAAAAAACGCACACACTCTAATCCTAAACGTTTCTCTATCTTTGGACCTAATCGAACAAGCCGTTCTTGAAATATAAATTCAAGTTAAATACATTTCTGTGATCTTAATCCAAAATAGTGAAACAAAACTGATTCCAGTACCAGATAAAACTGATACACAGCCATCAAGGTACTATCCAGCACAATTGCTGAAAATTTCACCAAGAGGCCGCACTGGCCGAAGGAGCTCATATTGTATAAGCGATATCGAAATTACAATTCGAATCTTTCTGGACTGGTTAGCATGTCCTGTTGACCATCACTGTATACGAAAGGGGGATGGACAACCAAAAAAACAACTTAATGGGGTCACCTGTAGCATTTTGGCCTGTATAACAGCCTTATATGCCCAAGGCAGAGATGGGCAAAATCGCATTCGGATATACGAATACGAATGCATTCGTATTTCGAAAAAAAATACGAATACGAATATATACACAGATGTAGACAGGTATACGCCCGAATTTTACAGGTATGCAAAGGGATACGATCATATTCCACTGGTGTGGGCCGTATTCCACTGGTCTAAAAACGTATACGGGTCTGTGTACAAGTCAATATGTGCGCATTTGCAGGCGTGAATTCGAATACGGTCGTATAATATCTTATGTTAAAACACATAAAATTTAATAATTATAAATTTTTTTAAAAAAATATTATTCAAATATTGTTGAAATAACTTCTTTAAATACGAATATCTATTTATTTACATATATCAACTCTCATACTCTTATGCATTTATTTTAATTTAGGGACTTCCTTCTGCGTTCGAGTCTTGCAATATTTCCTAAGAATTTTGTCACACCTCCTTAAATAGGCTCGAAGTCGCAGGTACCATGGTAAAATTCCCCGATGCCTAGGTTTTAAGGCGGCTTTATATTACTTCTTATCTTCAAAGTTAACATTGAAAAAATAATTATACTGAATTTCGATTAAAGCATTTATTTTAGATCAAATTACTTATAAGATTAAATTAATAATAATATAGTATATAAGATAATAACTAAAGTTGTTTGCGGTTATCATCACTCTCAATTACAGCTTTGAATGTTACATAAGAACTTTTATTAGCGCTTTACATTACTTCATTATAAATAATTAATTTTATTATTATTATTTGTCAACTTTCAATATTTTGGAATAATAGCAAACTTCTTTACTTAGAAAATAGAAACATAACCATGAAAAACCCAATGAATCATTCCATACCTGGAGTACCTAGACACTTCACTGTAAATGCTTAAAATTCAAAATTTTCCCTATTCTTGAATGCATATTGTTTATTTTCAGATAGTTGGTTTGAAATGTTAAAATATTTACTGAACTTTACTTTGAATATATAAGATTATAAACTCAAGAAAAATATATCAAATGGATAATATTACTTTTCTTTTTTGATATAATTTATAAGCGCATTACTGCATTAATATTTTTCATTTTCCACAAATTAATAAATTTTAAGAAATATTTGTTAAATTATTTCATTATAGAGAAGAGAACTGTATGAGAGTTGATATATGTAAATAAATAGATATTCGTATTTAAAGAAGTTATTTCAACAATATTTGAATAATATTTTTTTTTAAAAATTTATAATTATTAAATTTTATGTGTTTTAACATAAGATATTATACGACCGTATTCGAATTCACGCCTGCAAATGCGCACATATTGACTTGTACACAGGCCCGTATACGTTTTTAGACCAGTGGAATACGGCCCACACAGTGGAATATGACCGTCGTATCCCTTTGCATACCTGTGAAATTCGGGCGTATACCTGTCTACATCTGTGAATATATTCGTATTCGTATTTTTTTTCGAAATACCAATGCATTCGTATTCTTTTTTGAAATACGATTGCATTCGTATTCGTATTTTCAAAACTCGATCTTCCCGAATGTATTCGTATTCGTATATCCGAATGCGATTTTGCCCATCTCTGGCCCAAGGTCATGAGTTTAAACCTGCAGGTGGCCCTAGATCCCTTTTTAATGGGAGTAAAAAATCCTTGGTTATGCCGTCCTTCGGCGAGGACGTAAAGAGGTGGTCCCGAGCCTTTGCGATTCAGGAACTTGTTAAAAATCCCTATCTTGATTAAACCTGGATAGGCAAAATTTAGGACTCCCACTTCAGCATCGTCCGATTAGCCACAGTTGCATTAAGTTATGTTGAATAAATAAACAAACAAAAATCTTCATGATTGTCAAATTCAGTATGGTTCTTTTGGCCATCATATTTATTTGACTTATAAACACGATACAACGTTATTTCTTCGCGCCTTTAAAATAAATCACCATTTGATATTTACAACTTTTAAGACATTTTACTGAATATCATAAAATCATTTAATTTCCTATTATCATTAAATTTCCCAGCACATGCACACAGCTGTAACACTTACAGATAAGCAATGTGAATGGGGGGTTAGAAAAATACTGAGGTAGAAAAGATTTGCATATGCATTCCAATGAGTGGCGATCTTTACTATCATGAGGAGCTATAGAATCCAACATGCACCACTCCAAGACAAATATTCGCTTAGAGAAAGGGATATTGCATAGAGTAACACAAACATTGCTCGATGGTTAGATAAGGGCAGCCTGATATATATTTCCAGAGACTGGGGTCAGGGAGAAGGGCCATCTCATATGGGTTTAGCGATATTGGAGGTCAGGGCACATCGGTCCCAGGTCTTATCTCTTCGTGTATGGCCTCCCTCTTATTTATATTCAGGACTATATTCACTGACCCTACAGATAATTTTTTTTTCTTCTTTTCAGGTATTTTTATGTGATTTCGTGGCTGATTGCAATCCGAACAGGAATCGAATAAAATACATTTTTAAGAGAAATTTTCAAATTACAGGAATTTGAAATTTAGAGAAATAGAGTTGTGTTGACTTCCCAAGACTTGAGAAAGTCTTCTTTATACGGAGGACGGTGGACACGTTACTTTGTCCATGGCCCGGAGAAAGCCGAGTCCAAGCCCACTTAGGCTGCCTCCTCTGCCCCAGGTAAGCCGTTTTATAAAGGCCAAAGTAACCCCTCTGGCCTGTCAGAGTAGTGAAAGTAGCGAATCTCCTTCCAACAAATCAGACAAAAATAACTAATCTCTGAAAAAGAGTATTATTTTTTAAAATTTGCATCTATCTCTTGATTTTGCATATTTTTTAAAATGCTAAATCATGTTTTCATTCGAAATTATATGGCTAATAGAAATTAGGAAAATGTTTACATTAATATACTACGATTGTTTACTAATTGAAAATTGCTTTATTAGATTTATTTTTGAAGCCCGTAGACGTGACCATATTTCTGGCTGTTACACTCAGTTAAAGTGGCTTTATCCTTCTGTTCGACAGCAATATTTCCATGATCCTTACCTTTTCTAAACCTTGAAAAATAATAAACCTTCCTACATAACATAACAGTACTCCTCACCTTCCACACTTACATCCTTTCGTTGAATACTATGTGTGTGTGGTAAGTCTAGCGCAAAAACCATAAGTCGTACGAAAATGAAATTTCATATCGTATTTAAGACAACTATACGCCCGAGATGTTACAGCAACTTTTTCACTAAAATCGGCTTACCGGAAGTGCTACTTTATCCCGTTAATTTATCACCTTTTTACGATTTTCTCAAAAACAACACTAACGATTTTAATTAAACTCGCTGTATCGATGTAAAATTGAATAGGCTTTAATATCATGTAAGATTAATTCTGATTTAAATAGTCTGACAGGGCTTGAATGCCGATATTTTAACTTTTCTTCTTCTAAACTACCTTTAATTTTGTACATTCCAAAAGATTAACCATATCATCTTAATAGCACTGATGAAGCACTGAAATATCAAAGTTGACCGAATTTGATAAACAACTAAAGCAGAAAAGTGCAAACATATTTTTTATGCAATTGTTTTGCTTTTGAGCACAAGAATAGTAATATAGAAGTATAATATACCGTTGTATAGCTAAAGATTTCAGAAAAAATATTGTCCGATACACGGAATCGAAAAGGGTTATGGAGAGTGATGAAAAGCCGATAAAACTAACAGTTTATAGTTCCTGAAAAGGGAAATTGATGTTGACTGTGCTGTCACCTGGCGGCATGTCAAGGAAGCAGAGCCCCTAATTGTGATCATCTTGACATTTGAGTTGTAGGTGATTACTCCAAACACTGACTGATTGTTGTAGATAAAAATATAATAGATTATTTAATAAAACACACGTTTCTATTGAAATTTTAATTATTTAACAATTTATTTTTATCTCTTGATGTATTTAAAAATTCTTAAATTGTTTTTAACACCTGAGGTAAGTGAAAGTCGTGTGTTGCGCGCACCAGATTTTTTTAAAAACATAAATGGCACCACATTTAGAGTGCACCCATACGAAGCAAGAGCGGGACGCTAGTTAAACGTATAATATTATAAAGGATGGGACATAGATGTGAGAATGAAGGAAGTGAAAAGAGAATGTATATGATATAGATGAAGCGATAGGAAGCGGTATATCTAGGTTTCATGGAGCATGCGGTGCAATCTATTTAATTAATGCCAAGGACCTTCCTCTTTATAGCCGATCATGTTCTCTCCTCTTACTGCTTTGTTACAGTCTCTCTTGCAGACATTTTAGAGAATCCTTAATACAAATTTATTTCATATTACTGCTTCATATTCGTATGCTTTAGGATCAACTTTCCGTTGATTGTTCATATCTTAAAGCTTACTTTTAAATATAAATGAAATTAATTAAAATTTACCGAAAATTAAGAATAACTGAACACTCTAGAATTTATCAGAATTTTAAGAAATAAAGGATCATTCAAGATAGAAGATCAAATAATGAAATTAACGGTGTTTCTCATAATTTTTTTTTAATAATGAACCTTTGTAATCAAACAAAAACAAAATTACCCCTAAAAATTGAAATTTTACCCTTAAATACGCCCGTAACTCAATTATTTGTTTAGATGGGGGAAAAAATATTAATGTTTATCAAACAAAAAAAAACGAATAATTATATAAAAGATAAAAATAAAAGGAAGAATTGAATTTTTTTCTATGTATACGCATGAACTACGTTATTTTCGAAGATAGGGAAAAAATGTATTAGTGTTTTTTAACAAAAAACTCCTATAATTAGAAACAAATAGAAAAAAGAACTAGCAGAGATATAGCGTTTTAAAATTAGCAGCCGTGATATTCTATTTTCCCTTGATTTATTTATTGCTTTTCATATTAGTTAATTGCATATAAACAGCTATAAAAACAGTGATAACATAATATGGTTATTTGGAAATAATAAACTATAGTGTAATAATTTGCAGCTTTTTTTTTTTTGTGTTTTTCAAAAAAATTAAAATAATTCTTTAGTTTACTGTAAACTGTAAAATGGTGTAAATTACTCATGGTCGGTTACTCTAGTTGTTCGTTGGAAAACAATGGTTTTTATTTATATTTTGTTTTTCTGTTTGCAGTTTCTCTTTGCAGGTTGGCATAATTTATTAAAATTCAATAATTGGGTTAAGATTGGATTGCTATGAACGGGCAATTTTCATCCAGATGACCATATACTTGGAATAAAATAATTATGATTTCGCGTCTCGGTTTCGAGAAGCTTTTAACTCGATATTTATCCCTCACCAAGGTTTAAAAAAAAATTATCAGGTTTCAGATATTTTATTGATTTTTTTATTATTAAAATAAATGTATATTGATGAAACCCTATATTCTATAATAAATGCTATATTGACACACTATTTTATAAGTATAAAAAAAAAAATGATAAATCTAAAATTAGAAAAAAATAAAATGAAATAATTTATTAAAGAAAAAATAAATTTAATTATGTCATCATATTTTATTAATGTTTTGCTTATTAATATAATTATTTTTAACAAATATCTTTAAGAAAAAACTCGTATAATATGCTGTGTTTTAAGCAAGCAATGTAGTTGGGTAGCACTGCTTTGAATATAGTATTTTCTCTCTATGAATGTTTAACTAACCTGAAAGAGTAGATACGGATGAACAAACAAATCTTTTATTATAAAATTAAACTACATAGACATAAATCTAGAAATTACATAAGTAATATAATATACAAATGTATTAGTTTTAACAGCAGAGATACTTGATTTGAAATATTGAAATTTTAAGTGCATAGTTTGATAAAATTATAAATGTAATGAATTATGAAAATTAATTTTAAAAATGTTTCTTGGGATTGAGCACCAGCCATTCGTTATTTGTGTGTTTTTTTTTTGTTTTTTTTTTTGTATTATATGGTACTTGTACATAACTTTTTATAAGAAGGATTAGAAATATATATTTATTAATATATAGACGACATATATACAACGGTGTAGTCCATCAACTTTTTATCGATTTTCAAAAGGCGTATGATTCAATAGACCGTCAGAAGCTATATAACATCATGATTGAACAGGGAATACCTAGAAAGTTAGTAAACCTAGTAGAGATGTGTTTGTCGGAAACATTTCATAAAGTTAGAACCGGTCATAATTACTCCGAGAGATTTGAGGTGCGATCTGGTTTGAAACAAACAGGGCGACTTCCTTTCACCTGTTTTGTTTAATATAGCTTCAGAATATGTCATAGAAAAGGTGATGTGTACCGAGAAAGGCTTAAATATGGGTGACAAGATTCCGGTTTTGGGGTATGCCGATGATTTGGTACTGCTAGGTGAAGACACGGAAACCATAAAACTAAATACAAGTGTGTTAATAAAAACCGGTAAAGAAATCGGACTCGAATTAAATACCGATAAGACGAAATATATGATTAGTAGCAGAAACTGTGGCGATCTTGGTGATATTTATATATCAGGGCATACTTTTGAACTCGTAGAAAAATTCAAGTATTTAGGTTCAATGATAACAAGAAAAAATGAAATCAAGAATGAAATAAAGTCCTGGTTAAAGGTGGGAAATGCGTGTTATTATTCAGGTGCTAAGTTACTTAGGTCACGGCTTCTATCTAAAAACTTAAAGGTTAGAATTTATAAAACTATTATTCTTCCAACGGTTCTTTACGGATGTGAAACGTGTCCGCTTACTTTGAGGGATGAACAACGGCTTAAGGTTTTCGAAAATAAGGTACTGCGTAAAATATTTGGTCCGAAGAGAGATGAGGGGGAGTTTAGCAGGTTGCACAACGCGGAATTGCGGAACTTGTATCCTGTGAATATAATTGAGTTAATAGCGTCGTGGAGACTCAAATGGGCGAGTAAAATTGTTGGGCTCGGTGAAGAACGGATTCCGAGAAAGTTGGTATTTGCAGATCCGACTTGTAGGCGTCCGAAAGGTAGGCCGAAGCGGCGATGGGAGGATTGCGTTAAAGCTGGGCTTGACCGACGAACATTGGACGAATCTGTTTGGTGGTATCGGCATCGAACCTTCGGGTTCTGTAAGCCTATTATTATTATTATTACAGACGACATATAGATTTATTAATATGTTTCACCTTTCATATACTACTTAATTTATTTATCGTATAAAAACAATTCCTCGCCATTATGAATAAGCATATTTGAAGCTTTTGTGATGAACAAAAAGTTTTTATTCGAATAGCATAAAAAGCAAAAATGAATTAATTAGTACTTACTCCACGTGTTAGTGCCCTTTTGAAATGAGTTGTTACATGATGGTTTCGAAGTTTTGAAGTGTAGGTAGGATTATAATGAATCCGAAAGAGTCGTTTTTTAATTTATTAATTTACTGTCATTACTTTCAATTGTTAATTACATATGTGACAGAATCCAAATGTTTCACAAGAGTATCTTTATTTAACAAAATAATTGGGACAAGAGATTTATTTATTTTATTCAGATTTTGTTTTGTCCTATGTCTAATTAATAAAAAAAAGACCTACATTAAAAAAATTCGTATTATCAATTCGTTTTTAAGGGTTGAGCGGAAAATTTCTTTAGTACTAATAAATCTTATTTCTAGAAAGAAATTAGACAATCATTTTTAATATTTTTTCTAGTTGCACTTTACTCATGGCCTACCATAGACTCCATCAGAAGATTAAACCCGTAACCATTCCCAACGCGTCTAAATGTCCCGTTATCTTCCTTTTCAGTTCCTTAACACAACATTGGTCCTTTTTGGCCAATGATTTTAACAACAATTAATTTCATTTAAGAAAATAAAGTATTCGTCCTAATATTGGTCTTAGAAATTAGACTAAATCAAATTAAAAATAACTAAAATATTTGTATAGTCTCGTTAGTTATGTATTGGATATTGGATACAATTATTGTTGGCCCCACATTTTTTATAAAGGCGATGAAAATATTTTTCAAAATATTGTAGAGGTACAACCTCAAACCTTCAAAATCTGATGGGCGTAACACAAGACTTTCACTTACCTCCGTTGTGAAAATTATTTTTGAATTTCAAAAAAATTTTGAAATACAGTTGAATGATAAAGAGATTGAACAATGTTTAAGAATTAATTACAATGAGTTTCGATGGAAACATTTGATTTAATAAATAATCTGTTATATTAATATCTATTAAAAGCAGTTAGTTTTACCGGAGTGATGAACACTCTTCAATAACTTTTACAATTTTGTGTATAAGATAATATTCTTTCTTTATTCATTAACTTATCAACAGTACATTATCTATATTGTTATTCTTATTTCAAGAAAACGACAAAAAATTGTATTAAAATGTGTTTTACTCTTTTCCCCCTTATTCGAACATCAAATTCATTCAACTTATATATTCACCTATCCAAATAAGATAAGATGATTAATTTTTTTAATCTACAAAATTAAAGTAACTTTAAAGGAAGAACATTTGAAATATCGGCATTTAATACCAGTCACACTATTACAATCAGAATGAAGATCATATGATATTAAAGCCCAATAAATTTTACTTCGATATAATGAGTTAAAGGCTGAACCTAGGCTTTTGGACCATCTCACTCTACAGGCCTGGAGCACTGAACGAACTTCTGGAACAACTTGACAAGTACAAAATGGACATTACTGCCATCCAGGAGCTAAGATGGCCTAGCAAAGGAATCCTCAAGAAGAAGCGGCACGCCGTATACTACAGTTGTAATGAGAGAGAGCACACGTTTGGAACTGAATTTGTTGTGAGCAATTCTCTGGTACTGGGCTTCGAACCTATCTGCCCACAGTTAAAGAATGAGATTTACTCATCAATATATTATTGTAATTTTTATGATTAATATTTATATTTCCCCTATTACTAAGGATGCTGCCCTCTACCTCCGAAGGGACTTTTGCCCAAGACACCTGTGCACATACCTGAACTCCTACTTCAAACAGCTTACCTACAGGGAAGTACTTGGACATTATGGGTGAATACGCTAGAATCAATCCAACAGCTAGAGCTACCTGTAAAGATTCTAGCGAAGGTTCGATGCCGATACCACCATATTCCGTCTACTCAGACTCGTCCAATGTTCTCAAGCCCAAGCCCCCCAAGATCAGCCTTAACGCAATCCTCCCATCGACGCTTCGGCCTTCCTTCGGAATTCGTTCCTCACCGAGCCCAACAATTTTACTCGCCCATTTGAGTCTCCACGACGCTATTAGCTCAATTATATTCACAGGATACAAGTTCCGCAATTCCGCGTTGTGCAACCTGCTAAAATCCCCAGTGCCCTCATCTCTCTTCGGACCAAATATTTAACGCAGTACCTTATTTTCGAAAACCTTAAGCCGTTGTTCATCCCTCAAAGTAAGCGGCCACGTTTCACATCCGTAAAGAACCGTTGGAAGAATAATAGTTTTATAAATTCTAACCTTGAAGTTTTTAGATAGAAGCCGTGAGCTAAGTAACTTAGTAACTGAATAATAACACGCATTTCCCACCTTTAACCGGGACTTTATTTCTTCCTTGATTTCACTTTTTCTTGTTATCATTGAACCTAAATACTTGAATTTTTCTACGAGTTCAAAAGTATCCCCTGATATATAAATATCACCAAGATTGCTACCGTTCCAGCAGAAACGTATAGTAGCAAAAATGATTAGTAGCAACTAATCATATATTTCGTCTTATCGGTATTTAACTCGAGTCCTATTTATTTACTGGTTTTTATTAACTCACTTGTATTTAGTTGTATGGTTTCCGTGTCTTCGCCTAGCAGTACCAAATCATCGGCACACCCCAAAACCGGAATCTTGTCACCCATATTTAAGCCTTTCTCGGTACACATCACCTTTTCTATGACATATACTAAAGCTATATTAAACAAAACAGGTGAAAGGGAGTCGCCCTGTTTGTTTCAAACCAGATCGCACCTCAAATCTCTCGGAGTAATTATGACCGATTCTAACTTTATGAAATGTTTCCGACAAACACATCTCTACTAGGTTTACTAACTTTCTAGGTATTCCCTGTTCAATCATGATGTTATATAGCTTCTGACGGTCTATTGAATCATACGCCTTTTGAAAATCGATAAAAAGTTGATGGACTACACCGTTGTATATATGTCGTCTATATATTAATAAATATATATTTCTAATCTGTCTTATAAAAAGTTATGTACAAGTACCATATAATACAAAAAAAAACCCCACAAAAAACGAATGGTTGGTGCTCAATACAAGAATCATTTTAAAAATCAATTTTCATAATTCTTTACATTTATAATTTTATCAAACTATGCACTTAAAACTTCAATATTTCAAATCAAGTATCTCTGCTGTTAAAACTAATACATTTGTATATTATATTACTTATGTAATTTCTAGAGTTATGTCTATGTAGTTTAATTTTATAATTAAAGATTTGTTTGTTCAACCGCATCTACTCTTTCAGGTCAGTTAAACATTGATAGAGAGAAAATATTATATTCAAAGCAGTGCTACCCAACTACATTGCTTGCTTAAAACACAGCATATCTTATACGAGTTTTTTCTTAAAGATATTTGTTTAATATAATTATATTGATAAGCAAAACATTAATAAAATATGATGACATAATTAAATTTATTTTTTCTTTAATAAATTATTTCATTTTATTTTTTTCTAATGTTAGATTTATCATTTTTTTTTATACTTATAAAATAGTGTGTCAATATAGCATTTATTATAGAATATAGGGTTTCATCAATATACATTTATTTTAATAATAAAAAAATAAATAAAATATCTGAAACCTGATAATTTTTTTAAACCTTGGTGAGGGATAAATACCGAGTTTGATACGTTTGATTCATTCGATAATAACAAAAAAAAAATTTTGAAAGTCGAAACCCTATGCCATATTATATTGCATGTGTTTTTCTTTACAAAATATCTATTCAAGCTTAATCGATAATCCCTTATAGCACAATAGAGTAGACTCGAAAAGACGAATATTTTAAAGTAAGATGCTTAAAAATACAAAATTTTAATAAAACGAAAAAATCTGTTATTTTACAAAATTTAAACAGATTTGAACTCAGAACAAGCCATTACAACGCCTTTTCGACCTCGTAATAGTATAGTTATTTTAAGCTTATTTAAGTTTAAATAACTCGTAATAATTATTTTTGTATTAAATTAAATAGAAATAATATTTAATTTATGTATTGAGCAATATTGAAGCATCAGATCAAATATGGGTTCAAACAAATATTGCCACCTCTCTATGTTGAGGCTTATGATTCAATAGACCGTCAGAAGCTATATAACATCATGATTGAACAGGGAATACCTAGAAAGTTAGTAAACCTAGTAGAGATGTGTTTGTCGGAAACATTTTATTAAGTTAGAATCAGTCATAATTACTCCTAGAGATTTGAGGTGCGATCGGGTTTGAAACAGGATGACTCCCTTTCACCGTTTTTGTTTTATATAGCTTTAGAATATGTCATAGAAAAGGTGATGTGTACCGAGAAAGGCTTAAATATGGGTGACAAGATTCCGGTTTTGGGGTATGCCGATGATTTGGTACTGCTAGGTGAAGACACGGAAACCATACAACTAAATACAAGTGTGTTAATAAAAATCGGTAAACAAATAGGTCTCGAAATAAATACCTTTAAGACGAAATATATGATTAGTAGTAGAAACGGTGGCGATCTTGATGATATTAATATTGCAGGGCATACTTTTGAACACGTATAGAAATTCAAGTATTTAGGTTCAATGATAATAAGAAAAAATGAAATCCAGGAAGAAATAAAGTCCCGGTTAAAGGTGGGAAATGCGTGTTATTATTCAGTTGCTAAATTACTTAGCTCGCGGCTTCTGTCTAAAAACTTAAAGATTAGAATTTATAAAACTATTATTCTTCCGACGGTTCTTTACGGATGTGAAACGTGGCCGCTTACTTTGAAGGATGAACAACGGCTTAAGGTTTTCGAAAATAAGATACTGCGTAAAATATTTGGTCCGCAGAGAGATGAGGCCACTGGGGAGTTTAGAAGGTTGCACAACGCAGGATTGCGGAGTTTGTAACCTGTGAATATAATTGAGTTAATAGCGTCGTGGAGACTCAAATGGGCGCGTAAAGTTGTTGGGCTCGGTGAGGAACGGATTCCGAGAAAGTTGGTATTCGCTGAACCGACTGGGCCTACCAACGCCTGTCCGAAAGGCAGGCCGAAGCGTCGATGGGAGGATTGGATTAAGGCTGATCTCGGGGACTTGGGCTTGACCGGCGAACATTAGACGAGTCTGTGCAGGCGAAGTTTGGTGGTATCGGCATCGAACCTTCGGGTTCTGTAAGCCTATTATTATTATTATTCTCAAATTATTTTTAGTAGACTAATATTTTACTAATTAATTCTTTATTTGGTTAGATTTAGTAAAATGTTATAAATAATTGTGTAAATGATATGCTGTATTTTTTGTATGTTCATATCTACCGTAAATGTATGCATAAATCCATAGTTTTTTGATAAATCTGAACCAATAAATGCTCTCCAAATATACCATATAAAGTAGAGAGAATACTACCAAACTATTAACTTCCAAAAACCTCCCTACATCCACAGTACACAAAGAACTAAAACGTTCCTTTATTGCCCGCTCTACTACCCTCTGGAATTCTCTACCAACCTATATCCGCCATGCTGCTTCTTTATCCTCATTCAAATCCCAACTATACTAATACCTTTTGTCGTCCCAAATAAACGATCAGCAATGTCATATTTCAATTCTATATATCTGCATTAAATGAATGAAAATAACTGTTTACTGCCCAAATTTCAATTCTGTTTTAAATTCATTTATTTTTCATTTGGATAAACATAAGTTTTTTTTATAAAATAAAATTTTGAAATTTAATTTCTTTTTTAATTTTTGTTTCTTTTCTCAGTTCACCAGACTTATTATATATTTCAATTATACATAACTGTTAGAGATCGAATCCCCAAATACTTTTTTTTTTTTCTATTCTATTCCACAATCGAACTTCTCATAGAAATCTGATCATATTTTCATTAGAAGTATATCCAATTCTTTTATAGCCTCCAGAACTGTATCAACCCACAATAAGACTGTAAACCTCCCACCCACATTACTCTGAAATAATGTTATCTTTTAGGATTGTTAAATTACACCTTAACGGAATTAGTAAGTAAAATTAGAAAGTAAAATATTGTTTGAAGAGGATTTAAGAGTAGAAAAGTATGCGATTATTTTTTTTTTCTTTTTCTATTCAAAAAAACATTTTGCTTATTTGGCATTGTAAATGGACTCCTCTCCAAATATGTCTCATCAATCTATATTCTTGAATATGGAACGTTACATCATTATTAAAGCAGTAAAAACGCCAGATTTTCATAAAATTTTCCAGAGAGATTGACTCTTTACGGCATTTTCTTTTTTCAAAGACAACGAGTAACAACAATATTAATACTCAGTGTTGTTTTCTATTTTTTAATGTAGGTACCCCTCACCGTCTAGGTGTGCAGTAAGCTTAAATTTAGGGAGATTCGTCCTGTGTTGTTTAGAAAAACATTCCAAAGCATTAAACAAATTTGCTTGTCTAATAATTCGAAAACAATGCATTATAGTTTAAGAAATTTTAATACATACTCATTTGAAGAATGTTGAAATTTCTAATCAAATGAAAGGAAGATCGTTTTAATCTGACCGGTATTTGCAGAGATTTTAAATTTATAACAAGTATATTGAGGCATATTAGGCTTTGTATTTATGGATCGTGTTTCGTGTGAAAGTTTCTATGGAAACATGATCAATTCTTACTTATTTTTTATGTTTTTAAAAAATATTTCTATATTAAAATGAACCTGTTTCTAAAAGCTAACAAAATGAGTTTTTTGTTTGTTTTTAGAACAAAACGTTATCCACGAATAAGAAAAATTCTCATAAACGTTGCTTACGAGTAGTGACAATATACAACGATTTAGTTTTAAAGAGCTAAAACGTATTCAGGTTTATTTCCAAAAGGTGTCAATTTTAGGAAATTTTACAGGAAACGTGAAAATCTCTAATTAATATATTATTAAATCAGCTAGTTTGATTCTTTTCGCATAATAACCTCGAATTGTTTTGTTTATTTATTATTGTTTTAGATGATTTCGAACGGAACTCAATGTGTAATTTATACCTTCAGAAAATTATTCCATTTCTAAATCGCGTTTTTAAAGGATTTAAGTGTTCATTAGATAGAATCATATAGAAGATCTAGATAAAAATAAAGAATGAGAATACAAATATGTAAAAAAATCAATTTCGTAAAAAATTTCCTTTAGTACCTTTTGGAAATCAACGTCACAATTATTGGTATGCCTACTTCTACTAGTACGTTATTTTACATTTAACACCTGTCGTTGTACACGAATTAGTTGAAACAGTCGCTGAATAACATATAGCGAACTGTTTATTATCATGCAGTTGCTCTATAATATCATAATATAGTTACTCTGAAATATTCCCTAACCGTAGCTGTTGGTTACAGCTTGTTTTTTTATAAAATCAGGTTTAAATAAAATTTTTAAAAAACTGTATGTTTAAAAAGTATCAATAATTTCTTAATAGGCCCTAGCATTAGCCTTCTTACAAGATTTATGTTTAATAACAAGCATTTAAAAGTTTCACTATAACACAGATAACAATGAGATGAGTATTTTATTTACTTTTTAAAAATAATAATGTTTTGAATAAAAAAATGTGTTGTAAATTATTACAATTATGTTTTATTATTTCAAAATAACTATATTAGGGTAAAACAGTTTATACAGCTGTTATTAGGCAATTAACTTATATGAAAAGCAATAAATAATCCAAAGGAAAATGGTATATCACCACTGCTACTTTTGGTGTTTATTCATTAATTAGTTAATTAATTAATTCATAATTCTTTATTCGGTTTCTTGGTATCTTGAAAAGTAAGTCCTCAAATTTAAAAGGAGGAGGAGGGTGTTTTTTTTTTCTTTTTATCATCATCGTGAAGTGAAAAAACAAACCTTCTCTCATTTTTTTTTTTTATGTTAAAAATAATAAACCAAAAGCATTTATACTAGACTTCCTTACTATTTCCTTTTCTTTTCTTTCGATTTTCATTCAAATATTTCAAATATAATTTCCTGATTCCAGAACATCCTACACTTTTTGTCTATCATCAATAACAACTGAGTTATCAGGGAATCACTCTCATATAAGTTGTTGCTTGACCATATACAATTTTTTCTCTCTTTTTATTTGTTATTTTCATCGCGGTTTCTTGATCTCGAAAATCTGTTAGATTTTTCTCTATCTTCAATAATAAGCGAGTTTCAGCGGATATATATATATTTATTTATTTTTTAATAACCGAGTTATGGGCATATTTACAGGCAATATTTCAATTTTGTTTCACTGTTTTATAATTATTCGCGGTTTTTGGTTAAAAACACCTTTACATGTTTTCGCTATCTTCAAAAATTACTGAGTTATTGAATTAAATCACTTATAATCGGCCGTCATTCAAAAAACAAAATTCTCGGTGGCGCGACAGGCCGTGTAGGAGATTACACACGCTTTACTCGATGAAAATGTAAGGTAATTATAAAATTACCAGCTGATATCAACGTCTATGTGTTAGGATCATCGTTGGATGCTTTAGTATTTTTGTGGCGAATTAAAAAAAAAAAAAGTGGTCAAGTAGTCTCGGAGAAATGCCGCGGACGCCGCACAAACGGATTTTTTAATTTTTTTTCTGTTCGGGTAATACGTACTTGAAACGTAAATCCTCAAATTTTATGTGAAGGTATTTTTGTTTTATTTATTTGGTCTGTTAAAAAGGTTCATTATTGGAAATAATCAACCAAAATGTCTTAATATTATGATCAGTTAAAATGTAATTTGTCAAACAATTGTTAATTTAACCGCCTGTTAGGAGTTGGAAAGCTAATCTAATACCTGAATCCTAACAAGACAGGTTAATCAGACATCTAACAGTGGGGACGGGACCAGAGGCGCAATCTTGTAGCAATTACAATATTTCACGTAACTACTGAGAACTATGTAATTGAATTGTATTAACACCACAACAGGCCCTCAACCCCAGAGCCAATAACTCACAGGAGCTTTGAGTCTACCTTCTAAAGGTGTACCGTTGCATTCTCTAATAAAGTAATCCCTGCAATCATCTCTATTACAGTAGGGATTATATAATGAATAATTCATAATGCTATTATTGTTGCCCCCTCCACATGCATATTCATCCTGTCGCAATCATCAGTATAATTTTGTTTCTAAGCAGATTGAAAACACAATTGTAACTCAAGTAAACGATGGTGCATGTAACGCATGGCTTCTTCCAAAACCAGTTGAATATTAAATCTTTCATATTATTTTGAATACTTGTATAATTACAATATTACTAAATAATATAATACAATATTAACTATCACATACACATGTTATACTTTTATCTAAGTAAAGAGGGAAATGAAATTGATGCCTGAAAAAGTTTTTTTATAAAAACTGGTGCGCTTAATACACTATTTTCACTTACTTCCCTTCTCGAAAAAAACAAACAAATGTTTTAATCAATATTTTTATTGATTTTATTTTTAACATATTTATTGATATCTACAACTGTATTTTCAAAAAATACATCAAGTAAATGTAATGGTTATATAGAAAACAGTCATGGAATACATGAAGAGCCACTACCCAGTGGTAGCGCTCTAAAAATATTCTAAACTAGAAGGTCTCGTGGCCATCTTCTTTTCAGACGCCTCAGAGGATTATCAGGGATCGATGAGGAAGCAAGGATTAAAACTAATGGATTGTAGTGGGAATGGAGTTTATCATGGAATGAACGGTACATGGTTCGGGCTAAGTCAGCGACATATGGAATATTAAGGTCTTTATAGATGAGTTTATTTGTGACAAAATAAGGAGCATTGAGGATTTTACGAAGGATTTTGGATTATAAGAGAGGAATTCGATGATTTAGTAGAGCCCTATAGCTCTGCTCCGTAAGTCCATATCGGTCTTATGATGGTCATATAAATAAGTATTTTGTAATTAAGAGGAAGGTTGGAATGTTTGTCCAGTAAGTGTTGAAGTAGTCGAAAACGTCGGGCAGTTTCTTGTCGTTTCAGTCTTGTATGGGGATTCCAAGTTAAACGTTTATCAAGGTTGAATCGATCGTATCGAATCTGTTCAACAGTGGCTAGCGGAGTGTCGTTAAAGGATACTGTAGGGCAGGAAGTCATTGGTTTACGGTTATCTGGCGGGATTTGTTTGAATTAATTTTAATCCTTCATTTCTGGCACCATACTTCAAGGTCTCGGATGTGGGATTGAAGAGTGTGGGAGGCTGTAACAGGATCATTATCTACTGATAGCACACACGTGTCAGCAGCATAGGTAGAAAGGAAAGTGTTTGGATGGGTTGGGATATCAGCTGTATAGACTGTATAAAGAACGGGTCCTAGGATGCTGCCTTGAGGAACACCAGCAGATTGAGAAAAAAGGGAGGAATAGGAACTATAGTGATTTATTTTGAAAGATCTATCAGCGAGGTAGGACTGGATAATAAGAAAATAGGTAGGAGGTAGAAATAGACGGAGGTTGTAAAGCAATCCTGGGTGCCAGGCTCGGTCAAAGGCCAGTTCTACGTCGAGAAAGTTTCCCGTGCAGTACAATCCGCGCTCCAACGCAGAGGAGACAACGTCTACCACACGATGACATTGCTGGATAGTGGAGTGAGATGTACGAAATCCGAATTGATGATCTGGAATAATATGATGGGAATCAAGGATTGGGCATATACGTTTCAGAAGGAGTTTTTCCAGAATTTTACCCATAATACATAAAAGAGATATGGTACGGTAGGAAGATGGATTTTCAGGTGACTTTTTGGGTTTAGGAATCATTTTTACTATGGATAACATCTATAGGTGAGGAATAGGATGGCTTTTTGAGGAAGATGTTTTAAGATATGTGAAGTGATTAGGTGATGGCCAGGAGCTTTTCGAGCAGGTAATCTGTGAATGATATTGGATATTTCTGAAGGATGGAAAGCTTTAGGTGGAAGGATCATTTGGAGATGTTTCCGAATGTCATTCTCCTGTTTTTAATGATTTTGGGTTTCTGAAAAGGAAAATCCGTTGCACGGCGGTTAACAAATTTTGCATTGTGTATGGCTATGATGGTTTGGAAAAAGCACTGTCCATAAGTAGAAATTTTTGACTTGGAAGACGCATAGCGCTCAGTTGATGATTAAGTAAAACAAAATACCTGAAAGATGAAAACATGTAATAGTTCAAAATGGGTCTTATATAACTGTTAGAAATATTTAGAAGTATGTGAAGTTTATATTGAAATATTCAGTAAAAAACACTAAGAACTTATTTTACAGTTCAATAATTACAATTTTGCCTAGTCTTCACTCTGCAATACTTTCTACAACTTTGTATGCTAGCTAACTTGTTTTCTAAAATCTTTGGGTTTCTAATGATATTACGAGAAAAAATATTTCTCATGTCTCCTGCTTTACCTGATCATCAAATTCTTTCATATTTTATATTAACCCATTTAGTCTCAATTCTAACTATCTGAAATAGTTAATAATTTCTAATAAATAACATTACAAGTAGTTTAAAGGACAGATTTTGAAAAGTTAGGATTTAAGCCCTGTCGTGCTATTTCAATCTGAATAGAACTTATATGAATTTAAAGCCCTTTTAATTTTACATCTATGTAGAGAGTTGAATTATAATCGTAAAACGGCTCTTGAGAAATTTTCTGAAAATGTGCAAACTGCATGTGCAAAAAAAGTGCAGACAGTGGCACTTCTGGCTCGTCGATATTTATTGAAAAGTTTCTGTAACATCCTAGATAATTGTCTTAAATATGATATTTTATTTTCGTACGACTTTTCGTTTTCGTGCTAGAATCACCTTAAACGTAAATACCTAATGGTCTAGAAATAAACCTTAAAACGTGTATTTATGGTGAAAACTGGAATTCGAAAATTTTCACGATATGTATATTACATACATAGGTTAGTAACAGTAAAAAAAAAAATAATATACTACCTAAAAAGATACAAAATAAACATTTTTATCAGAATACCAGGGGATGTGTCATACATTGAAAACAAACGCGTGGTTGTTTTCAATGTATGACACATCCCCTGGTATTCTGATAAAAATGTTTATTTTGTATCTTTTTAGGTAGTATATTATTTTTTTTTTTACTGTTACTAACCTATGTATGTAATATACATATCGTGAAAATTTTCGAATTCCAGTTTTCACCATAAATACACGTTTTAAGGTCTATTTCTAGACCATTAGGTATTTACGTTTAAGGTGATTCTAGCACGAAAACGAAAAGTCGTACGAAAATAAAATATCATATTTAAGACAATTATCTAGGATGTTACAGAAACTTTTCAATAAATATCGACGAGCCAGAAGTGCCACTGTCTGCACTTTTTTTGCACATGCAGTTTGCACATTTTCAGAAAATTTCTCAAGAGCCGTTTTACGATTATAATTCAACTCTCTACATAGATGTAAAATTAAAAGGGCTTTAAATTCATATAAGTTCTATTCAGATTGAAATAGCACGACAGGGCTTAAATCCTAACTTTTCAAAATCTGTCCTTTAAACTACTTGTAATGTTATTTATTAGAAATTATTAACTATTTCAGATAGTTAGAATTGAGACTAAATGGGTTAATATAAAATATGAAAGAATTTGATGATCAGGTAAAGCAGGAGACATGAGAAATATTTTTTCTCGTAATATCATTAGAAACCCAAAGATTTTAGAAAACAAGTTAGCTAGCATACAAAGTTGTAGAAAGTAATGCAGAGTGAAGACTAGGCAAAATTGTAATTACTGAACTGTAAAATAAGTTCTTAGTGTTTTTTACTGAATATTTCAATATAAACTTCACATACTTCTAAATATTTCTAACAGTTATATAAGACCCATTTTGAACTATTACATGTTTTCATCTTTCAGGTATTTTGTTTCTGTAACATCCTAGATAATTGTCTTAAATATGATATTTTATTTTCGTACGACTTTTCGTTTTCGTGCTAGAATCACCTTAAACGTAAATACCTAATGGTCTAGAAATAGACCTTAAAACGTGTATTTATGGTGAAAACTGGAATTCGAAAATTTTCACGATATGTATATTACATACATAGGTTAGTAACAGTAAAAAAAAAAATAATATACTACCTAAAAAGATACAAAATAAACATTTTTATCAGAATACCAGGGGATGTGTCATACATTGAAAACAAACGCGTGGGAATATGATCTGATAAAGGTTCACTATCCAACCACTAGATATTCGTGGAGAGATGAAAAGTCACGTAACCACTTTATAGAGCTTCGGTGGAAAACCCAAACTCGAAGCCAATATGTACTGGAAAGATAAAGAAAATGTATTCGGTGTGGCAAATCAGGTTCTGCACCTCAATATGACATCAACGTATCCAACAAAAACTAAACAAAAAACTGATAACATATAAGCTTCCTCAGAGACCATAATCGAGAAAACCTTACAAAACAACTTATTTTCCCATTTTCAATGCATCATATGAAACATAACTTGCAATAATAAATATATTACTTTGAAATTAGATAAATAATTGAAAAGTGCTGCTGTAGGAATTTCAAAATTTTAGATCTTTACAGATGAGCTTAAGTGTCCCTTTAAATTTATAATATAAGCGCTAAAACAACTTTAAATTCTCACATGAATTTAATATTCTAGCGAACTTAAATTGAACCTTTTTTGAGCAGATATAGTCTCTACTTTAAGGTAGGTAGAACCAGACCAGTAAAGCCATATGATGCAATATGCATGAACGTTTTCAGGTCAGGAATCTGTACTTTAGTTTTTTACATGGAACTTTGGTAGATCAAAACTTATTCTTATCTTGTGGGAGAGTTTGTTGTTACAAGAAGAAATTTTTTGTTTGATAATTTATTTTAATAGTATTCTATTTTACACATTTATTATTAACTCCTGTTCTGAAGTGATGTTCCTGGAGTCACAGATTCCATGTCTGGGGTTTCTTTGATGTAGGGGAAGAAGCTATGTCAAAAAAATTCTCCACTTCAAACACGATTTCTTCTTCTTCTCTATATATATACTCAATTAAGGAATACATTTTAGAATAGAAATAAAAAATAATATTTATTCTGGAATTGGGTCCCTTAAGAATGAGAGGCGTGTACAGTTGAAATATACATATCTGGTCAACAGACAAAAGGAATTTACAATAATAAATATATACACACAAAAAAAAAATTAAATAAATAAAAATAAATTCTGGAATATATTGTGTTGAAAAAATAATAAATTATTAGATAACAGAGTTTAAATATGGACATTGAATAAATATTTCTCATCTTTCAAAGTATTAAGTCAAGAATGTAAATATCTCATTTTTTTCTTGTTTTTTTTTTTTTTTTGTTTTTTTTGGATAACAGAAGTTATTGGAAAAGTTTAGTTTTGAATGAGGAGAGAGATGCAGGCAGCATGGCGGATATGAGTAGGTAGAGAAAGTAGAGAGCGAACAAGGATTGAACGGTCAACAGTTTTATTTCTACGGATAGTAACGTAAAAGGTCAGAATCTTGTTTCAAGTGAGTGGACCGAAGGTTTAAATTGTAGGAAACCGTGGATGTAGGGAGGATGATGGGAGTTAATAGTTTGGTAAAGGTATGATCCAAGGAAATATTTTATTATGTTTTATAATTAAAATAATAAATAAATAACTGCGGAATTATCGTTACATATTTTTAATTTATTAATTATAACTAACTTCTTTTTCTTTCAATGTATTTATTAATTCCCACCTGTCAGCAGTAATATGACTTCCAGCGAACGGTCTAAAATAATTTAAAAATTATAACATGTCAGACATGATCAGGACAGCACGTCTTTTCTTCAATTTTATTTTTGTTGATGTGTTGTGGAAGATCTCTCATCCAGCATGAGTTGGGTTACCCAAGCGAGTTGTTAGAGATGGCTAAAAAGGGGTTGGACAAGATTGTTCAAGCCTGTTAGTAAATATAAACTAACTTAATTAAATAAATGTGATTTCTTATACTCTAATAATGGGCATTAATTGAAATTCCCTTATGCAAAATTTAATATTGAATTTAATATCCAATTAAAACAAAGACAATTAATAAAATCTAAATCAGATAGAAAACAAATATCAATTATGTCTACTAGATATAGAACCTGGTTGATGGCGTGATGTTTCCTGCTCCTAAGTCGGTCGCTGCAGAGACGGGCAAATACTAATAAAAAAACAAAAATACGGAGTAATGCTCGCTACGAAGGGAAAAAATCTACGCCCCTTTCTTCCTGAGTACTTTATATTTTCCCGTGTACTCAGCATTTTTTAACATTGAGTCCTGGAGCACTTTTTTATATGAGGTCACCAGAGTACAGTATATTAGGTACAAAAAAAATTCGTGTGTTTTGGCATTTTAAACTTGTTAAAAAAATCTGTTGATATAAATATATTCCGTACTGATAACCAAGAGGCTGAGCACCTATTCCAATACTCTAGCCCTATTAGTTACATATATTAGGTACGGGTTTCATCCATTTATAGATCTATTAATAATTTATTTAGACCATTTTTTTTTCTTCATATCGATTTTAAATCCATTGATTTATTTAATCTCTTAGAATTAAATCGATATAGGGGTTTATTGTTATGTTTATTTACTCGTGGAATCAAATAGTACTAACGATTTTAAGATAGCTCGAGCATCGAGGATTTTTAATTCACTTAAACAAATTCTATAGCCAGCCATCTGTCATTTAAAATACATTCTGAATTTCCTTGAAAAAATATGTGATAGGGCTTTCTTCCGAATTTGAACCCCGGAATTGGGCATAGATGGCTGCTATTTTAGCTACTGAATATTTAATATAAATGAAAAGTACGTTAATTACTATATTAGACTTATAAGGCAAGATCTTCCTAGGGATGGAGTGCACGCTATAAAACATGTTTTTCTTTTTAAAGCAATTGAACTTCTGTATTGACACCTTTAAAAAAAAATTAAATTAAACACTAAAATCAATCACAAAGAAATATTATAAATAAATAATTCTGAAATCTAGTTGGGCTTGAATAGTTGGTGAATTCCGGTAAATAGGTTAGTTCTGATATGTTCAGCCTCCACATGAGGATGTTCAGTTTCTGTATATAGAAATACCAAGAAGTATTTATCCATGTTTATTATTCCATGATTATTGTATTAATATTTTTACTTATCGGCAGTTTAAAGTGGCCTTTGAGATTTTTATAATTTTTTTTTACATCGTAGGCAATCTGCAATTATTAACCTAAACCTAAATATCCACCCCGATTCCCGCGATTTAACTGATTATTCATAATGGAAATAGTCATTTCGGAACAAAAAGTAATTTTTACTTCCTTCAACATTTAAGTTCATCTCTATCCAAGGACATCGAACAAACTTGTATTTCAAGTTTCCCAACTCCTTCGCTTGGAATGATATAACTATAATTCAGGACAGATGGCACCAGCTTTAAGCACCATTGAATATCTTGGTAATTTTATAAGCCAGAGTTAGCAAACTTATAAAAGTAGAGCTTGCTCATCTCACTACCGGGATTATTTTATTCCAAAATAAGAAATTAAATTTAAAGTTATACAAAAACATCATCTTGTATCGGAAATCTAAAGAAAGGTGTTTAAAATAAGGTGAAAGTTGATAATTCGTGTGTTGATTTAGTTAGTAAAGAACATTTTTGAGAAATTGATTTTTTTACATATTGGTATTTTACACAATAAGTTTTATGAATCCGCCATTTAATTCCATCTAAAAAACACTGAAGTGTTTTAAAAACGCGATTTAGAAACGTAATTATTTTCAAAAGATACTAATTACACATTGAATTTCGTTCCAAACCATACTTATCATTTTCTTTCAGAACGTAAAAATAATATTATTAAAATAGCAAAAAGATAGTAATATATTTTAATGCGAAAATAATCATATAATCGGTTTTGCAATATATTTTTGCTTTTCTTGTTATATTTACTAGAATGTCTCAATTTAATATATGGAAGTATATCTGATACATCAGATCGTTGTGTATTTATTAATTTTTTTCTACGATTCATATTTGAACTTTAAAATCATAAATTAGTTAGCAATATTTTGTTCAGTTAAAAACTCCAGCAAAAATAAAGTAACTCAAATTAAATTTTCCACTTAACATTCCGAAAAATTTAATTTAATTTCCTTCTCATTATTAATTCCTTGAATTTCCACATTAATATTTTAAAAAGTGAACTCAGGCGTAGAATGTGAGAGAGAGAGAAAAACTATCAAATATTTGAGTTGTGGAGTGTAAGTACACATTTTTTTTTCTTCTACTCCAGTTTAAATAACGATTTACAAGAGTAATTTTTGTATTTACTTATTAGTTAGTACTTTGCTGGTTTCATTTTGATACTTATCAATGTTGGTATATGAAACCGAAATTAGTCAGATCGTCGTCTGTCGTGTAGAGTTAGTTCCATGTTGAATTGAGAATGCAGTAAATAGATAACACTGTACTGGTTTAGCGTTTTTTGAACGTTGCGACCTAAGATTGTCAATATCCCAGAGAGACACGAACTATACGTTCAGCCAAACTTGCTTCGTTTTTAACATCGACTCCCAAATCCTCTTATTTGTACTCGGTTCCTCAGCTATGGAATAAGATTGACTCATCAGTATAATATAGTAATTGTCAATAATTACTATTAATATTTTCTCTATTACAAAGGAAGACGCTCCCTATCTTTGCCTGCCTCCGATAGCCTTGAGGGACTTTGGCCCAAGACACCTGGGCACTTACCTAAACCCATACTTCAAACATCTGAATGCAGCGCTATGCAGTGAGAATTAGGGTATGTGTAGGTGAGGTGGAATTCGTGATATTAGGTGAAAGTGACTATCATGCACTCTCACGTACTTTCAACATATTATAATAAATATTCAATTATCGAATTTTCTATAAATAATATTTGATTTCCAAAAATCGAGTTTCAACATTAGAGAAACATGTTTTCATGATCTGTATTTTACACTTGTTTGTTTTATATAACTATATCATTAACTTTTTTTTATATTAAAAAAAAAATATTTAATGATATTATAGGATTTTTCTAATTGTAATATTTGATGTCATTATCCAAATTTATTAGTTGAAAATAAGCCTTTCCACTCTCCTGCTACTTTCGTGAACTCTCACAAGACCTGCTTTCACCTCACCTACACAAACCATATTTCTCACCGTGAAGCGCTGTTTTTACTTACAGGAAGTACTTGGATATTATGAATACTAAAGGCCGCAGCACGTTGAGAAAACAGATAGATGTAGGTGATGTGAAATTAGTGAGATTTGGTGAGAGTGAACTATCATAAACCCTCATATACTTTTATCATATAATAAATATTCAATTACCGAATTTTCAACATTACTTCATAATTTATTTTTTACCTTTTATTATAAATAATCTTTAATTCCTTAAAATCGAGTTTATACATAAAAAAAAGTTTTCATGATGCATATATTACACTTGTTTGTTTTGATATAACCTTATCATTACGTTTTTTTGGACGGGAGAGGCGTAGTCTAGTGGATAGATAGCGCTATCTGGTCTGTTGTTCTCCGGGTCCTGGGCTCGAATCCCGGTTGGGACTGTATATTATTTATTCTCTTATTTCAGCTGACGGGCGAACCTGGTGTATGGAGACCCTCCTGGGGCACACTCAGCCTCTATAAAATGGTCCTCAAAAATGTAGAAAACCCCTGGATGCTGAGCGTCATCTCGGCATAATCACCTAATGGCACGGCCGTTCGCCTAGAAACAGTACGAATTTCTATATACTACAAGACCCTTCATGGGTTGTAGAGGTACAGGTTTTTTTTTTTCAGTTTTTTTATTTTTTTAAATAATATTTAATGATATTATAGGATTTTTCAAAAAGTAATATTATATGTCATTATCCAAATTTATTTAAAAAAAATAAGATTCCCCGTCTCCCGCTGCTTTCGTGAACACCCACAAAACCTTGCTTTCAACTTACATATAATTATACATACACTTTTTCTCACCCTGAAGCGCGGCCTTAAAAGTTACCATATGTCCTTCATATGATCTCTGCCGACCGACTTTCCTACATTCCCTCTAATAACCCTTCGTATGAGTACGCCCCAAATCCTAGAGCCAGGTTCTTAAACTGACTCAGAAATACTAGTGAGCCCCATCACTAGAACAGACTCCTATTCCGGAAATATTTCCTATCCTCAGACCCCTCTAAAATGCATCTAATGCAGTAAAAGAGTTCCCCGATTCCTTCCCAATTTTCCCATATTTTAACGCTTAGAAAACAAAGATTTAGGGCACTCCGGTCCAAGATGTTGTTATGATAAAGTTATTATACAGTATATTATATTAGTAAGAATGTTATGTTCCTATTTATATCTATACTAATATTATAAAGCTGGAGGGTTTGTTTGTTTGTTTGTTTGAACGCGCTAATCTCAGAAACTACTGGTTCAAATAAAAAAATTCTTTTTGTGTTGGATAGTCCATTTATCGAGGAAGACTATAGGCTATATAACCTATAGGACCGAAGAATCAGTGGAAAATATGAGAAAAAATAGGGAAAATTGACCTCGAATCCCAACGATTCCAAACGATTTACCTTTTAATTTTAAAATAATTCAATTTCCCGGTTATTTATCTTTTGCCATAACAATTAATAAATCACATGGGCAAGCATTTAAACACGTAGGAATCGATTTTCGTCAAGATCGGGTCGCGGAGAAAATCAGTATGTTCTTCTGCCACAAGAAAATAAAACCAAAAATATTATTTAAGCAGGAATACTTTAAAATATTGGGTCGTCCGAAAAGTTGATAGAGGTTTTTAAAATAAAATTTACCTTCTGTTTTTTCTACTAAAATGAATCACGAGGCTAATGTTTATTTATATGCCTTTAATCCTCATGGAATTAACTATATTTACACACTGAATTCGTCTTTATGAAGGATCAGTAGAGTAGTTTATTGCAATCCAACATGAGTGACGATTCAGTTCATTTTCGAAATAATATGCTGTTCTTTTTTAAAAGAGGGAAAAACTTAGCCCAAACAGCAAGAAAGATTCGTTCCGAGTATGGCAGCTATTCAATTGCTGACAGCACGGTTCAGAAGTGGTTTTCGCGGTTTTAGATCAGGAGATTTCAGTTTGAAAGACCAGCCCCGGGGGACGTCATAACGAACCTTTTATTGTTCTTAAGGAGGAAGGACAGTGATTTTTAGAAAAAAGGGATAATGGAACTTTCAAGGCGTTGAGATAGAGTAATCGCTGACGGTGGTAACTATTTTGTAGATTAAATAAATAAATTTTAAGATATTCAATTTTAATTATTGTCCAAATTTCTCTACGAACTTTTCGGACAACCCAATATAATCTTTTAAAAACGTCTTAATAGCTTTCATAATAACTGAAATTGACGCAGACGAAGATGCGCGCAACAGCTAGTAATTAATAAATTTATATCAGTTCATATAAATGTGTTATTTATTACCTCGAACTCCTAATCAAAGCCATCGCAACAAAAATCTAAAATAAGACCAAAATCACTAGTTGTGTGTTCTCTAAATGTATCGCTATGATGAAGGCACTAGTCTTAAGAAAAATGATGGTACATTATATGTTCACATAAGAGACTTTCAAATTTACTAAAGCAATATTATTATTATACCTAAATGCATTCTTATTTTTAAATAAACGAGTAAAGTAATCTTGAGGAGTAATATAAAGAGCTTATTGTTGATTCTTTGCAGATGTGGCTGCTGCTGGTGTGGTGCGGGAATATGGTTGCTGCTAGCAGGCACCCCAACATGATCCCAGGCCAACCGGAGATCTCAGTGCAGTCAAGCGTTCCAACGGAAGTCGACAACAGCATATCACCATTTCCTTACGGCTCAGGCACGTACCACTTCGTATCCACTTCCTTTCCAGGTAAAACCCCTAGCTTCCTTTTTTCTGCCTCTGTAATTTATGAAACTTGTTTGACTTCTCATCTTTAAATTATATTAAAACAATTCTTCGGGGTGTTTTTTTTTATTATTCCAAGTATCGACTACTCCAAGTTGAATCCAGATTAGTTCACTAAGTTCTTGGAGCCTATTTTATTATAGTTTGCAATCTTTAAACATTATCTCCGACTAAATTTCTTTATTGTGGTAAGTCCTTACAGGAACATTTATTGAGCAGTAACAATTAAAGTATAAGTTACATTAGTATAAAGCAATCGAACGGAAAATATTCTTTATGACGGAGAAATTGGTTGGGGGTACGGTTACCATAAAAACACACCAATAAGACAAGCTTGTTTTATTTGTAAAGTGTACATTATCACTTGATATAATCTACGTGCAGCTCCATCCAGTCGCGCACCCCCAGGATGCCCCGTGCGTCAGCCGAAATACCGTCCTCCCATCTCGGCCTTCCTCGTCTTCTTGTTCCATAGAGACGGTCTATGGGGAGTTTACTAGACAGTTCCTTTTCACTCATGCGTGCCACATGACCTGCCCATCATAATCGGCCCTGTTTGGTTGCCTGAACTACATTCAGCTCATTATATACGTCATTAAATCTCCCGGTTTGAACGTCCCCTTCTGGTCCTATCTGATGAAAATGCTCTATCCTCCGAAGGATTTTCCGCTCGAATACGAGGAGATTTCGTTCGCTCTTCTTAGTTAGAGTCGAGGTTTCCGATCCGTATATTAGTACTAAGCGTATATTGTGTTGTAGAGATGGATCTTGGTCTGACGGGAGAGGATATAGATATGTAGTAGCACTGGTTAGCTGAGAGAATTTTCCTTTTTATTTCATCTTCCATGCTATTATCTGGGTCACCATCGAGCCTAAATATATGAAATTTGTAACCTGTTCAAATTTATAGGCACCAAATTCCACCATTGTATTTTGCCCAGGCATCTCCTCCTTTATCAAATACTTGGTTATGACCTGATTGACATCTAGACCTAGTCTCTTAGCAGGCCCCATCAGTGCTACAATGATTATAATTGTTCTTTATAATAAAACTTTAACTTCTTTTAATTCCTCCCTACACTCAAAGGGGTTTTTACTCATTGCCCAAGGATTCTTTTAGGATTTAACCTATAAAATCGAGAATTGCAAATTTTAAGTCGTTTTTTTTGTTATAATTTTGATGCATTTATCACACAGTTTGGAACAGGTCGAATGAATAATATGGTTAAAGAAGGACTTGAGTTCTTATATCATACGCCATATTCAGCTGACCTGATCACGATATGTTTAGAGAGCTTGACGCTTTATCATTTATCATGTTTGTTAATTCAAACCAGAATATTATTCGAATAACGATATTTTTTTTGGAATGGAGAAAATGAGTACATAATATTTTTTTTAAATATTCAGTTTATTAGGATATATCGCCTAATTATTGGTGCTTATTGAAAAATAAATTAATTTGATTCAATGATGAAAGGGTATTTTATAAATTCAAAATATTAATTACTTTGATCTAAAATTTTTATTGATACAAAGTATGCAATAAATGAAATGATGGCTTCCGATTTTTTTTTCTTTCCTTACAGTATTAAATCTCAAGCAGAAAGCATTTAACACTTCTACAATATTATAAAAGCTTAAGAAGAACCCATTTGCTCTCAGAGCAAAATAAAAAGATTCATTTTCATGAAATGGTGCTTTATAGATATGTATATACATTTTATAGGAATGAAGATCTTATAGATAATATTCTGCCTCTTAAATAAATGATGAATGCATAAATTAATCACCAGCTAGTATCAGTAAGCTTACCTCTTACATCATGTTAGCAAAATCACTTTGTCTTAGCGGCTCCAAATTAATGAGCACGTTCTACACCAGCAGAAACTACATTTCACAAAATCTGTTAATTCGCACTTTACCTTATAAAAAATGCAATACTTGTTTCACCATATCATGAAAGTATTATGTATGATAATATAGCTACAGAGGCAGAAAATGCATTGCCCTCTACATTCTTCACATCCTTAGATAAGTAGAATTAGCTAATCTTTAGTAATTCTCAAAATAGAATTAGATGATAGTTTTATCCTTTAGGTCCTAACAACCAATCATACTTTATGGCAGATGATTCTGAATAACTAAATTCCTAACCAATAAAAGAAAATGTTGCATGGTTTTCTCAGTAACCTTTACGCTGCATGAACACATTGTAGAATTCTGATTTGCTCCGTAGATTACAAACTTCTACCCCTAGATATTCGATATGTATAGTATATATTATAGATATTTATACTTATAGAGTAATATAATTTTTTTTTTAACTAGGTTAATGAGACATTAATTACTAAACATCTATTCACTTGTAATAATGGAGAAGCAAATATTACTATCTATTGCAATATATCTAAAAATTTATAATTAGAATAAAAATAATATTATAATAATACCAACAATAAAATACTTACACAAAAATTATTCAATCCATTTTTTAAATTTAAAATTAGATTAATTGATGTTTTGAACATGTGCACCTTAAAGTTATATATTCTGTATTTTTTTAAACACTTTACACAGGTCTAGAACTGCCTTAATATCGAACCTTCTTTAAGAATTCAGTAGCACCTCTTCGAGTTCCTTTGGGTCATTATGTATGAAAAAAAAAGAGGAGTAGTTGGCGATCAATCAACTTTAAACTTTCTGCGCCAAATGGAACGTTGAGTGTGTGCATTTTTTAAAGATACAAACCGTCTGGAATTCCAACGGTTCTGAAACCCAAATTAAATCTCTCCAACTACCATTTTTTTTTTTTCGTAGGCGTAAACCACTTAGATCATTTTCGCCTTAAATCACTTTGATAAACGGATTAAATATTATAGTTTATTTTACAAGTCGGTCTGTCGTAGGAAGTCAAAAGGTTTTTCAGTTGTCTGTATGTTGTCTTGTAAATCGGTTGGTAAGTCAGTGTCAATTGCAATATGTGCTCTGTGAGTATCATAAGCCGTACACTCTGTCAAAATGTTCCCGTGCCATGAGATGTCCGTGGCTTAGTCTGGTGTGTCCAATACGAAGGCGCGCCAGGATAACTTCTTCCCTTCGCTTTTGCCGTAGGGACAAATGCCAATGGGATATGTCAATTCTTATTTCCCTTAATTTGTTGTCAGTAGTGTCATGCCAAATCTGTCCCCACTTCGACCGAATCCATCTGTTGCAATAAAGGGAATGCCATCTGTTATTGCTTCTTTGGCTGCACGATCTGCGAGTTCATTGCCAACTATACGAAAAAAAAAACTGAATTATTGGAAACTGTTGTGGACTGCAATGATAAAAGAATAGTTTGAATAAGAGAGTCGGTAGAGAAAAGGCGCTTCAAGCTGAGCAGGGCCGATAAGGAGTCTGTGCAAATAATCCTGGTTGTTTTAGTAGGGTGAATAACATTTAAACTTTTATAAATTCCAACTAGTTCTGCGGTATAGTTGCTACAGAGTGGAGAAAAGGAAAATAGATGTTGTCTGCCCTCACACACGACCGATGCTCCTACACCTAGGGAACTCTTAGAGCCATCAGTATATACGCAATCAGCAACACCGTGTCTATCTTGAAGTTTTTGAAATTCCTGCTTATATATGTATGGAAATGTATTTTGTTTTAGTAATTTGGTTAGGGAAAGACAGGTGTTCAGAGGGGGAAATTGCCAAGGATAAATTCGAGATGTTTCTATTGTAAGGAAAGAAGGAAATTCGAGGTTAACTAGCATCATTATAAAAACTGATGAGAAGAACTAACCATCTGATAATTACATCAATCACAGAGAATTTTTTTTTATGATAAAAAAAATAAGTAAATAAACTGGAGATTTTTATGTTTTTCATCATAATTATTTTCCGATCGTTTTCTCCTTAGTGTATAGGCTTTTCCTCCACCATCGGTTTATTAGAAACCTTGAGGGTTTTCTATTTTATAAGCCTCCCCTAAAAGACGGTTTAGAAGACCTCATCCATCTTGACTTCCTTTTACAGGGATCCGGCGACAGTGATTGCTAAGCACTTTAGGCAGGACATGGTCCATTCAGCCTAAGATGAATTGTACTCTGTCACAGTCGATAGCTTAATAGCTGCGGCGATATAGCGATCCCTCTTCTGAGTATTCAGTATTTCGGAATATTCATTATCTATTTTACTCTCACTTACCTATATATGAAATATATAGTAAGGGGAAGTATTGCTATCGTGAAAATTTTCGAATCATTACAACAGCAGAAGATTAGTATAGACAATGCAAGAAGGTCATCATTAACAAGTGGCAAACTAAATGGGCTACTTCCTCTACTTAACTGAAATAGGTAAAGGAGGAAATATCTCCTTGAACCACCTCACACAGCAAAAGTAGAAAGGAAGAAGTAGTGCTGGGAAGGCTGAAGATAGGACATACAGCCTCCACGCACAGATATTTAATGAAAAGCCGGGATTCGCCATTCTGTGACACTTGTAAAACAGCACTAACAATAAAACATATTGTAATATCATGCGCATTGAACTCTGACACCATAACAAAACGTTAAATACCTCCAACCTTAAAAGAAGCACTATATAGATGAAGATAAGATTTTAAAACTTTCGGAGTTGTTAGAGACATTTGTCTGTTTAATTCAATATAAACTCATTGATTCACGACCCGCTAATGATCCGAAAGGTTAGATGCGCTAAACTAAATAAATAAAACATTTTTACGATCTCAATACTCTCTCTTATTTTTATATAATAAGTAAGCGACTGTAAAAATATTACTATACATTTCATTGCCATGTAGTGGACTCAGTCAAGACACTAGACCTGGTCACGACGATTAAAAAGTATTTGCCGGGCAACAATACGCGAAGCATTTGAAAAGACCTTGGATGGGAGACTTCCTCCAGAAGGGAGAATCATTAACACCACGATCAAAGAATGTGCTCTTGATGATTCTTTTCCTATTTCCGTATCCTTTTAATCTCATTCAATGCTTGTCTATTCACCTAGGCAGTTTTAAACTTATCAATAAAAAAAAAAACTATAGCTGACGTTTTTAAACCGGCGCCATAAAAATTGAGTTGGTCATTAGGTTCATTTGTAATTTAGTTATTAGTAATCATAAAAATGTATAGAATAAAAAAGAAGTACTGTGCTATTAGTTTCTAAACTCAAAAATAAGAAATTGAAATGCATAGTTTTTGCATATTTATAATATTAAGTATATATTTAAAATTCGAAAGTCAGGTTCAGTCGAATGTTGAACGTATCTATATTCATAAAAGAAAGTTACTATTCACTTATTTGGTCATCACAGTATCTCGAAAATTAATGTGCCTATGAAGATGAAATTATTAATAGAGGTTCTCCTTACTGTCCAGATATGCAATAAATTATGGGTTGATTTGGGAAAATTTGTTCTCTATGTTATTGTAAAAAACAAATCTATGTGTCTCCTGATAATTTTATATTCTTACCCGAAAAATAATCAAATTTCTGACCACCTAAACTCAAATTCATCTTAATCTGTCCAATATTAGCAAATAAACTAAGTATATTAAAACTTTGCATCCATGTTTCAAGTGGAGGTTACTATTGAAACACGTTTAATGGTTATTAAGTTTTCTAATTTTTAAACGATTTGAAACGATATTGATTAATTAACTAAAAACATGGCTATTAGAACGTAGATAACTTATTTTTAAGGGGAATATAATACGTCACAAATAAGATAAATCTTTAAAAGATAAAACGTATTAAGTAAGTATATGTATAAACCTCTACTGGTTTGCTATTGAAGAGTGACAGCATAAAATTAAGATCAGAACATAATCCTTCTATTTATAAAATGTATCACCTATACATGTACAACTTATTCATATAGATTCTTATTGACCTATATATTGGGTTGATGCGAAATTAATGCAGGTTTCCTCTATTGCAATATCTTAATTCCAATTGTGTAAACAAAGCTAATCCTAACATTGATCATTATTATACCAAAACAAACCTTATCTAATACCCTCTCTTTCACCATGAATTTGTTTAGTAAAATCGTTTTGTTCAGTGTGTTCAAAGGTCTTGAATCGAAAATGTCAAAGTGCGATTTTCGTCAAATTTATTTTTACGAATTTAAATTAGGGCGCAGCGCTGCGCAAACGGCTCGTAATATTAATGAAGTGTGGGGTCAGGGGGCTAATAATGAGTGCACGGTGCAGCGTTGGTTCCAGAAGTTTCGCAGAGGAGATTTCGACCTCGAAGACAAGGAAGGTCGGGGCCGTCATCTTGCTCTGGACAACGACCAGCTGAGGTCAAAGCTTTCTCAATCAAGGTGAGACTATAACTGCTGACACGTACTGTCAAGAAATTGACAGCATGAATCAAAAATTGCAACGTCTTTGCCCAGCATTGATGAATCGGAAGGGGCCGATCCTGCTCCACGATAACGCCAGACCACACGTTGCACAACCAACGCTTCGACGACTGCACGAGTTGGGCTACGAAGTTCTCCAACATCCGCCTTATTCACCTGACCTCTCTCCTACAGACTTCCACTTTTTCAGGCATCTGGACAACTTTTTGAGGGAGAAAAATTTTCAAAACCAGGACGACATTGAAAATTCTTTTCGTGATTTCATTGAGTCCAGGGATTCGGATTTTTTTTCTGGTGGAATAAGAAAGCTTGTTGAACGTTGGCAAAAGTGCATTGATTCAGATGGAAATTATTTTGATTAAATATATATGGTTAAAGTAAAGATATGGCATATTTACAATACCTACTAAAAACCTGCATTAATTTTGCATCAACCCAATATATATGTCTATCAACACAAAAATAAATAACCGTGGGTTGCAGCTAGTAATTAATAATCATGGAACCTCTTCAGTCATTAGCGCCTTCAAACATCTACATTGTTGTGCAGGTCGCTATTGCTTGTTAGCCGCCTTGGACAGTGAAGGCGAATCTAATTGTGTCAAAATGTTTTCAACATTCCCTTAAAAAACTACAGTGTTGTATAAAGTACGATATTATAAAGTACCAAACTAGGATTTAAGTTATTATTATAAATGTTTCTATTGAGATGATATCCACGGTGGCACACACAGACAATTTTGCGATTTTTTTTTTTTGTTTAATAAAAGATTTTTAAAACACTTATTCCTATTATTATATTTCGGATTTTTATTTCTTCATCATCGCGATATCACACTTCTCTATATATTCATAGAAGTGAAAGTAAAATCAGGGTTTAGGATATGTATTATATTACTCGCATATAAAATACAAAGGTTTGCTAACACTGTAGCCGCCCGGGCGGAAGATTACATCAGAGAATGAAGCAGTTAATTAGCGCTTCTCTGACGGCACAAGTTGTACTTCTCTAGTTTGACTTTTGAGCAAAAGGCAAAAAGCGACCACTCCTAACTACATGGCTAAGAGACCACTTCAGCACTGCATTGCGGTACCGACTCTTACTCACGGAATTTTTTTTTATCTATGAACAACTACTTTAGCCTTATAAAAAGCTCTCTGGAAGCGTTTGCCGCTACTTCTTAAACGGAATGCACAACGAAGGATTCTAGCTAAGATGAGCCGATAATGTTTATAATAGTAATACTTCGTTATGGACACTATGAAGATCTTTTTATTATTAACTTTTAGTTTTGGATTTAATTTAAAAGTCATTAAATATTTTCTCTTACCTATACATGATATACATAGTAAGGGAAAGTATTGTATACAATTTTCGAATTCCAGTTTCCAACACACTGTGAAATACACGTTTTAGGGCCCAAAAAAAGGTTTGTGTGTGAGTGTGTCCGTATGTGAAAGTCTAGCGCGAAAACGAAAATACGTACAAAACTGAAATTTCCTAATTAAGAAAACTATACACCCGAGATGTTACAGCAACTTTTTCACTAAAAGCGGTTGACCAGAACTGCTACTTTATACGACTTTCTCAAAAACGGCGGTTTTGATTAAACTCAGTATATCAATGTAAAATTTGTTGGGCTTTAATATCATATCAGTTTCATTCTGTTTAAAGTAGTCTAACAGGGCTTGAAAATTGAAATTGATTTTTTTTTTTTTTTTTTCTTCCGCTAAAGTACCACCAATTTTGTAAAATCGAAAATATTAACCACATTGTCTCCTTAGCATTTAAGAAAAACAAGTAAATGTGTACGTTGAACGAATCCTACTAAAGAAGAAAACTGCATAAATATTTTTTTTATTTTTGAACATAAGAACAATAATATACATGTTTAATACACGGTTGGAAAGCTAAAGATTTTAGAAAAAACATGTTATGAACAAGCTTGTAAAAGTTAATCGGAAGGCGGTAAAAGAGATAAAAAGCGATAAAATTAAATGGTTGCTTTAGATAATATAATAGATTATTTAATAAAACTTATATTTCTATAGAAATTCTATTAAATTAATTCTTTATTAGTTTCAATTATTTTCATTTCTAACTGTATTTACAAATTCTTAAATTGATTTTATCAACTGAGGTAAGTGAAGGTTGTGTGTTGCCCGCACCAGATTTTTATTTTACGTGTTAAATAAAAAAAACTACAGCAATTTAAACGTATTTATCACTTAGTAAATTTTTTTTTTTTTAATCTTTTCTATTATTACGCTTAAATTCATCGAAAGGTAATAAAGTATTTGCCTTGTTACAAGTCTCAATGATGATCATTTCCTGTATTATCCCAATTCTTTTTATTTGTCTTTTGATTTATGTTAATTTGAGAAAAAAAAAAAAAATTCTTACAAAAAGACATTTAACTGGGTCAAGAAGGAAAACCATCAGTAAAAAAATGTTTTTTTGAATACTTGGTAAGACCCTACGTTTTCCTAACAACATAAGGATAATGTGAGCTGCATGCCTGTTTGAACACTATTATTTGTCATTCTATGAAGAAACATTAAAAAATTTTGTCATATCCCAACTCTACCAATCCTTCTTCGACTAAAATGAAAAAAAATAAATAATTAAGGACATGATATAACCTGAACTTGGAATGTCATGAACTGGGTAAGTGAGACTGAGCTTAAAGGAGCTACCTTCTTATAAAATTTAATTGTTTTCTTAAAGGGTCTTATGATAACTATTAATCGACGCCTTGAGTCAAGTACAAAGTGAGAATCTACTTTTGTTGTTTTTACTTCAATTCAAGTCGATGTGTTCAGCATGCATTTCCTACATACAACATGCAACCCCCATTAAGAAAATTAAATCGAACATTGTTTTTATTTATTTAAATATTTCAGAGAAGACTGAACCAGGTTACTTACTCCTAACCAAATCAATTACTATAAGTTCGCATATATTAAATTAAATCTTATTTAAAGTAGTAAATATTGCTTAAAATTAGTTTCCTAGTAGTTTGGATTTTTTTGGACAGTGTTCCTGACTTTGAGATTTGCTATATTTTTCTCGGTAGTAGTGGTTTTTTAAAATGGAAGATTGGAAACAAAGCCCGGAATATAGGAAAAAATGTCTGTTAAAAAGAATAAACTTTATTTTATTTTACATTTTATCAATAATTAGTATTTAGTAGTTATGTGGTAACTAGGGACTTTGAGATAAAGATGTTCAAGCCCGAATCAGCGGACATTTTTTTGCAAATCAAATTTATTTTTCTCCCAAATTAGCTCTGATAATTTAAAACAGTATGGCATAAAAGATCATGTGATAAAATTTCAATCCATACTTCTAATTTAAGAAAAAAAATTGGCTTTAGCTTTAAAACCCTCGCGAACTACTTTAATATTCTTCAATTTGTTTTACCCGAAAATCACTCAAGTTCCGATCAGCGAGAATGAAGGGACCGGTCATAGAATAATGAAGGGACTTAGGTTTCAAAAGTTATTTGTCAAGCACTGATTGATGAGCTTGAGAAAGTTTCTAGCAGCTTCATCTTCCAATTTGATGGGTATTCTCATCCAAGACGGTATTTTCTTCATAATAAACTTGTATATATATATATATATATATATATATATATATATATATATATATATATAATATATATATATATATATATATATATATTCACTCAAACATATTTACAGACCCCCTTATCCACTATTTGATTGAGTTTTTAAAGTGGTTTTATGATGTATAAAAAAACAATCTTATCAATGCTTTACTTTGATATAAATGAAGTTCGTTATTCTTGCGTTTCTAAATCATTTCATTAAATATCAGTTTAAAGGCTAGGAAATACTAAGTTTGAAATTCCAGAAAAAGAAAATATCAGGAACCTGAATGAAAACCTAAAAAATATAATATCAAATAGCTAGTACATGCGAAGCTATTTCAGTAAGGCAAAAGCAAATTTTAGTATTAAACGGCAATGGAGTAGTTATCCAATCTTTTCGTGATCTCTCAACAGAGAAGTTGTAATTTGAACATCCGTTTGTGTACCAATATAGCCAAAACCATCATGTCTTATCAATTTCATAATCCCTTTTAATCACTTACGTGAATGTAAAGGCATAACATTATAATTAAAAAAATAATAACAAAATAATTTTTTGAAATTTCAAAAACGCTGCAAATTATTACACATTAAGATAGAACTTAAACTTTCCTCTCTTTAAACATAAACTCTCCATTGTACTCGTATTTTCGTGTCTTTTATTTAATTCCATATATACGAAAAAGTTGATGAACGGCACCTACTATTAGGTTGCGTCACATGAAATGTCCGTTTTCAAGGTAAAGAATTTTTATTAAAAATACGACATGAAAACAAGTTAATTTTATTCGAAGTATTTATCTTCTTTTTCTACACATTTTTCCCAACGTGACACCAACTTTTTTATCCCCGAAATGAAAAACTCTGAGCTTTGAAGTGAAATAAAATCTGAAAACGCACTTTTCACTTGATCATCGTTTTCAAAAAAATTTCCTTTGACGAATTTGTCTAAATTTCTGAACAGGTGGTAATCTGTTGGAGACAAGTCGGGAGAATATGGTGGGTGCGGAAGAACTTCGTAGCCTAGTTCTTTCAATTTATGCACTGTATGTTTTGAAACATGGGGTCTTGCTGCCCCTCAGTGATATCATGAGGTATGTTATGTATCGAGCTTTTTTACTTTCCCAATACACTTTAAATGTCTGGAAACGGTAGATGCACTTACATTTAGTTGTGCGGAGAGTCCTTAACTGTTTGGTAGGGGTTTCCTTCTACTGTATGTTTGAGGACATCGTTGTCTATTACGGACGGAGATCTTCCTCGGGGCAAGTTTTCCAAGTCGGTATCCCCAGCTGAAAACTTAGCAAACCAACAGCGAATGGGCCGTTCATTAACACTCCCTTCCCCAAACGCCTTGCAAATATTTCTAGCGGCCTCAGCTGCTGAATGGCCGCGTTTAAACTCGTACAAAAATATTACTGGAAAATCGCGTGTTTTCATGTTCATATTTGGAGGTATTCTAAAAAGTGGGTAATTGATTGGGAAGGTAATGTTTATAATGCAAAGATAGAGGATTAGTAACTGTTTACTTTAAATATGTAAACATTCGGAAGAAAACAACAGAGACCTGCAAAATCCTTTATGTATTTCAGAAACTATAAAAACGGACATTTCATGTGAAACAACCCAATACTTAATATATAAAAAATTATTGAACAATGGTTTATTATTTCCAAATAACTACATAAGAGTATAACTTTGTATGAAGCTATTTATAGACAGTAAACTAATATTGAAAGAATAAATAACCAAAGGAAGATGGCTTTAAATGGTCTATCGCCACTGCTAATATCAAAACGCTATTCCTCTGCTATTCCTCAAATGATTTCAATGATTCTTTTTTCGTCTTCTTGGAAATTTAATTCTCTATCGAACATAATACAAACCAAGTTATATTACTATAACTTATAGTACTTATTTTATATTAAGTTGTTAGCACTACAATAAGTTGTGACCATATAAAATTCCTTTTATTTTTCTCACTCTCTCTCTTGTCCTGATCACGAAAATCTTTTCGATTTTTTATACCTTCAATAATAACCGAATTTGGGGAAAATTACATCTATTATAATTTGTGACTTAAATAAATGATCAATTTTGTATTAGTTTTGTGCTTTTAATGATTCTAAAACCCTGTAGAATTTTTCTTTCATCTTCGAAAATAAAAGAGTTAGAAGCGAAACTTACTCTAGTAGCTTTTTTTTGTTTATCGCCCTTTACTAATTCTAAAACTCATTACATATTTTTCTCTACCTTTAAAAATAACTGATTTTTTAAATTAAATCACTTTTAATCGGCCACCATTTTAAATCTCATCCATTGATGTCAGCGTCTAGGGCCCGGTTGCACCAACAGCCTGTGTTAAAGTTAACTTTTGCTGTTAACTAACCCGGGTTAAAAGCTAATCATGATTAAAGTTTTTGTCCAGTTGTACCAACAAATTTTTAATTCGAGTTAGTTAACATGGATTAGCGCGGGACGTCATCATATTCGTGACGTATTTAACAACTCCAAACCTTCTAGACAGAGACAGTTAGGTTATATTGAAATGATTGTTTTACTCTGCCGATTAATATATATTAATACAATAATGGATATAATTAGTTGACCGTTGAGAATTAATAATGAAACATTTTAAGATCTATTGAATATCAAGGAAGCTGGATTGTATTGTGAAACCAGACAGACAATGAGTATCTAAATGGAATAAAAACTATAGTATATAAAATGTTATTAGATGTATTCGAAAAAAATAATAAATTAAATCAAGTACAATGAAATTAAAAATGAACCCAGGACAAAAAACCTTAACGTTAATAACAATAAATTGATCAATAATAAACCAAAAATTGATGACAATATGAACAATAAATAGTAAAACCTAAACAAAAAACTATAACAGATCTTTACCAGAATGAAAATAATAAAAAAACAATTATAGGTAATATCAATAATGCGATAAATATAGACATGATAAGTGGAAGAAATAGAAATATATACCATTATCAAAAAATGCAATTTATACCTCATCTATCCAAAGAAATTAAGAGAACGCTTGTTGAATTTAATTCACCACAGACAAAATTAGGACCATATAACCATAATAAACTAAGTAATCATTTATCAAACATTAAAGATTTTACCACACGAAAAACTGAATGTTATTTATAAAATAAATTGTATAGATTGTGATAAGATATACATAGGAGAAACCTCTAAAAAGATCACAACTAGAGTCAAACAACACAGCAATAATTGTAAAAATATAAACACTACAGCATTTGCACAACACAGTCTTCAGCTTAATCACAATTTTGATTTTGAAAAACCTACAATATTGGATATAGAAAAACAATCCAATCTATATATAAACAAAAATATAAAAGATAACATAAATTATAAAACAGATTGAAAACACCTCTCACAAGCAGTTCTTGCTACAATTGGGAAATTAAAATTTGTAAACCTTACCTTAGTGACCTATATTTAATAATAAATCAGTGTATACTTACTACAGTAAATAGTATGACCCTAATTCATCAGGGGCCAAAGAATATGTCAGTTAAATGGGTATTTTTTCCTTAGTGTTAATTTAAAAAACAAACCAATTTTATGACAAATTTTTGACAAAATTTTAATCAAAAATGGATAATTTTTTAAATTTTAAATGAATTTCGGGTAAATATAATTTTTTTGTAACATTGTTATGCATGTTTTTGGTAATGTTTTTAGTTAATATTTAAAAAGTTATTTTATAATGTTAATTGATAATTTTTTGATGTATTTTAGTGAGTCCTGATGATGGGGAAGGCCCTCGAAATGTTGGCTCGTTTTAAAGTTAATTGTAATAAACTGTTTTTGGAAGATTTAGAAACCTACAAATTATTTATTATCATTTTTCATTCTTCCAATTAACCTATTTTTATTATTAATCAATTTACTGAATTAGAGGGAATAAAATATGTAAATAAAATACAAAAATCAGACTTTATTGATAAATATAAACAAATAAATTACCACTTGACAACAAAAGAGGGAAAGGTTAATTGATTTAATAACACAGATTGCAATTTATACAAAATTATGTCATTTCCTTTCATCTTGAAAAATTTGTGTCGACAAGTGCTCTGTGAAAAGCTATATCACTTTCACATATAATTTCTGATGGTGAAACAACATCAGGAAAGTAATCTTCTGGTTCTGGTACGTTGTAGATGTCCTGGGTTTCTATTGAAATGTTGTGGAGGATAGCTACAGCTACAATAATATTTAGGGCTTTTTTTGGACCCATTCGAATTCCATTGGCAAGGCAAGGAAATCTTCTTTCCATAAAACTGAACACTCTCTCAATGATTGTTTGATTTTTGTGTGACAATTGATTTTTCTTCAGCAGCATTTGTTGGGTTTAAAATTGGTGTCAGTAAATATGTTTTGCAGCCATAACTACTATCTCCTAGAAGCCAAAAATCTCCAAATTCTCTTGACTCAAATCTCACTCGTAATGCACTTTAATTGAAAATCCAATTGTCATGCACAGAGTCAGGATTTTCAAGTTCCCATCGCACACTACTTGTATATTTAATGAAAACCACCCTTTTCTATTTCAAAATAGTTTTGTATTAGCTCCACTTAGAGACTGGATTTTAATATGAGTGCAGTCAATCGCACCAATTACTCAAAGAAAACATTTTATCCTGTAGAAATCTGACACTGTTTTGTTTTTATCAACTTCTGTTACGGACATTTTAATTAAATCACTTGACTTCCTGGCTATTAATGCTGTTATGCGTGGAATAATTCTATAAACTGTAGATTTATCAATATTAATGATGTCGCTAAGAACCTGCTGGTAACTACTAGTAGCATAATACCTCTTGAGGTTAAGTAGAATATGATGCAAAATCATTAATATTAAAAATGTCAATCATATTTAGCACTGTTTCTTTTTGAAATCTATACCTTCCTATGAATTCCACATCATCCTAAATTTCAAAGGGATTCCTCCTCACTTTGTAAAGCTTGTTCCTAGGAAGTATATATATATTCAGTTGCATTATATCTTCATCTGATGTTGAATATTTATCTGAAGAGATTGTGATCATTTTTCCTCGGTGTATTGGGATAAATGTAACGAAAATATTCAGAAAAAAACAAACTAAAACTGACACAAACAATGTTTCAAAGAGTAACTGGTTTGAAGGTGTTATGGATGTTCCTTTTTGTAGGATATGATTCAAAATCATTAATATTAAAATTGTCAATCATATTTAGCACTGTTTCTTTTCGAAATCTGTACCTTCTTATGGTTTGGTTTTGGTTTTTGTTTTATTTATTGGCACAAAACATCTTGGTCATCAGTGCCAGATACACTCAGTATAAGATACACTTAGATATATAATACCTAACTCACTATAAGATACACGTTTTTTAAAAACAGACAATTATGGTTTTAGTTGAAATATTAAATAATAATATTAATTAAAATAAATAATGAACCAATATAACAAATGATAATAATACACTTAAACAAATAATAATAATACAAAATGAACGAATACATTATGAACAAATAATAATACATAATAGACAATAATCATATACATAATAAGTAATACATCCATAACACATGAATACATACATACAGATAATACATAATTTACAAATAATACACTCATAAATAGTGCCGGATACGCTCATTTTAGAAAATTAATTAAGACAAACTTTTTTTTTTTTTTTTTTTTTTTTTTTTTTTTCAGTATTAAATAATAATATTGATTAAAACAGATAATAAGAATAAGAATAATCTATAATAAAAATAAATACGACAGCGTTAGTAAAAAATAAACATATATCAAGTTATATTAGTAGACAATATTCAAGGGAAAAAAAAAAATAATAATAAAGATAAATAGAGATAAATAAACATAAAGTAAGTCCTCAAATCCTCTTATAAAAGTCCATTTCAGAAAGGAGGCACATTAATTGGTCAATTCTATTCCCATCGTTTCCTAATGCAACCGCGACATTGTGAGGTATTCCCTTTTGGTCCAGTTGTCTAGTGTAGAAGGGACATTCCTCGAACACATGGGTAATTGTTAGGATTTCCCTACAATGCTGACATCTTGGGGGCAACTCTTTACATATTAAATGCCCATGTGTTAACCTTGTGTCCCCTATTCTCAAGCGGGCCAAGACCACCTCCTCCCTGCGGTTGCTGCGACTTGAGGTTTTCCAATACTTTACTTCTTTCTTAATGGTTTTCAATTTGCTTGGATAACTGTTTTTCCATGCTTCATCCCATTTCTTCCATAAATTTTCTATAAGTGGGCGTGCTAGCTCTGATGGTGTGAGCAGTGCCCTACCACGACCAGGGAGAGTGAGAGCCTCTTTAGCAGCCTTATCTGCCATTTCATTCCCTCTTATCCCCATGTGACCTGGTATCCACACATAATTGATTCTTTTCCCATTTTCAGCCATTACTTTGGTTAATTCCAGGATTCTTAAAATTCCTGGATGACTGGAATGCATATTCTGTAGTGCTTTTAGAGCGCTCAATGAATCTGAGGCTATGGTGAAGTTCTCTATTGGGAGTGTTTTGGAATAATCAAGGGCCATTGCGATCGCATTCACTTCAGCTGTATATACGGAACAATATTGATGTAGTTTCGACTTGTAGGTGCATTCTGATGCGACGAAAGCTGAGCCAGTCGATGAATCTGATTTAGAACCATCTGTGAAAATTAAGGTGTGGCTGGGCAATGCGCTGATTATCTTCTCAAAGCGGTCTTTAAAATTTATTAATTTGGAATTTTGTTTACTATATTTAGCCAACTCAAGATATACATGGGGTTTCAGAAATGTCCATGGTGGTGGTTTGTTTTCTATGGATGTTATATTGATTAATTTTAACTCGTTAACAACGGACGACATTCTTTCTGCTAATGGTAAGGTTGGGTTGGTCTTTAGTTGAAATTTCGCCGAATATTTGGATTTAAAGATGTATACGTGAGCAGGGTGAGTAGCTTGTGTGATTAATTTTGTGATATAGTTTATGGCCAATTTATCGCGTCGGTAGGATAGTGGTGGTAAGCCAGATTCTGCACAAAGACTTAGAGAAGGGCTAGTCCTGAAAGCTCCTGTAGCGATTCGTATGCCTGCATGGTGTACTACATCGAGTTTAGCCAGATTGTCCCTTTTTGCCGAGCCAAAGACAAAGCAGCCATATTCCATCTTTGTACATATTATTGATAAGTATATCTTGATTAAAGTGATGCGATCTGCACCCCAACTTGTTCCAGTCAGAACTTTAAGTATATTAAGTTTTTTTACACATTTTTCTTTCAAGGAGTTTACGTGATTTTCCCACGTAAGGCGTCTATCAAATTCCAATCCCAAGAATCTACAACTATTTACGTAGGGTAAAGGAACGTTGTTAAGTAGGAGGTCTGGTAGGTCGGGGAGATTTCTTCTTCTACTGAAATACAAACATTTTGTTTTAGCTTCCGAAAACTTCAGTCCAGAGTTTTGTGACCACTCGTTTAATCGATTTAATGAAGTTTGTAGCTTATCTGTTATCGATAGCAAATCTTTGGATCGACAGAAGATTGCCAGATCGTCTACAAACAGCATTGGTTTGACTCCACGAGGTAAATTGGTGGCCAGGTCACTGATTGCGAGAATGAAAAGCGTTGTGCTAAGAACGCAACCTTGTGGGACACCATTTCTTTGTTCATGTGGCATGGACAACGAATTCCCTACTCGAACTTTGAAATAGCGATGGCTAAGAAATTTACAAATGAAGTTTGGCATGTTACCTCGGAATCCTAGCGACATTAACTTTTTCAGGATTAAATTAATATTGGTTTTGTCAAATGCCTTGTGCATGTCAAAGAAAATAGCGATGGCTTGTTCATCCTGAATAAATGTGTATTGGAGTTCCGCCTCCATTTGAACTAAATGATCCATTGTGGATCTACCTTTACGGAATCCACACTGAAAATTTTGTATGTAATTATTGTTTTCCAGAATCCAGGTAAGTCTTTTATTTACCATTCGTTCAATAACTTTGCACAAGCAGCTGGTTAAGAAAATTGGCCTGTAGCTTGTAGGGTATCTTTTATCTTGACCATTTTTCAAAATTGGAATCACCTCTGATTGGCGCCAGACGTCAGGAAAATCGGCAGTCTCCCAAATATGATTATAATAATTTAGTAGCCAGGTTAATGTGTTGTTCGGAAGGTGTTGAATCATGGAGTAGTGGATATTATCAGGGCCTGGTGAAGAACCCTTAACACTTTTTAACACAGTCTGAAGCTCCCACATCGTGAATGGCGTATTGTAGACCAAATTCGTATCTGAGGTTGAGAAGTCGAGATTCTCTGCACGCCCGCTAGCTGTCGGTTCATTATATATTTCTGAATACCTGTACCTTCTTATGAATTCCACATCATCGTAAATTTCAAATGGATTCCTCCTTACTTTGTACAGCTTGTTCCTAGAAAGTATATTTACCAATTGTATTATATCTTTATCTGATGTTGAGTATTCATCTGAAGAGATTGTGTTCATTTTTCTTCGGTGTATTAGGATAAATATCACGAAAATATTCAGAAAAAAACAAACTGAAACTGACACAAACAAAGTTTGAAAGCTAAAGTAACAGTAGAAAGGTAACATTGACATCGGATAATCGAGGTAGGAAGGTGAATTAACTTAACACCATCACTTAACATAGAGTTAGGGCTAATTATGATTGGTGCATTGGAATTTCTGCTAACCCGTGATTTACTTATCCAGATTAGTAAAGTTAAAGTTAAACACGGTCAGTGCACCCGGGCCTAGATGTTAGAATAAACGCTGGATGCCCTCGTATTATTGGTTCAGTAGTTTCGGAGAAAAGCCGCGGACGAAGGATAAACGGATTTTTTTTTAAAATTCGTTATTCGGGTTCTTCGTATCTTAAAGCATAAACCCTCAATTTTTGAGAGGTCATATTTTTTAAGTCGATCACAAAGGTTAATTATTGAAAAAAAAAAAGAAGTGAATACAAAACTACAATGATTTTTTTCTTATATAAGAAATCCAACGCTAATTTCATATGGATTATCCATTTCCACCCCCACAATTACTTCTTATTGTAATTTTAAGCCGTTCCCGTAGGAAGCCTCTTCCCGAATACATGGATGGAAGAACAGTACCGAAATAACCAGGAGCAGTTTGAGGCTATTCTTTATTTAATATTTTAATCGTTATATTATTTCATACCCATTCGAAGACAGCGGTAAGCACCCTATGTTAATTTTCCTTTGCAGATTAATCGATACTATTTTTTTTTTTTTTTTTTTTTTTTTAAACTAATTATTATTTGTTACTTTTAGTTGGTGTTATGATAGAATTTTCTACCGTATTACTTAATTCTTGTATGCCGCTAGCTAAAGAAAATAAACTATAGTACCTTAATAATAATGAAGTACCTTACTAATTTATACTACTACCTACTATAGTACCTTAATAATAATGAAGTACCTTACTAATTTATACTACTACCTACTATAGTACCTTAATAATAATGAAGTACCTTACTAATTTATACTACTACCTACTATAGTACCTTAATAATTTTAAGGACCTGGACCCTAAACCACGAAATCATGTCACAATATGGATATTTATTTTTAAAAACGTAAAATAAAATATGCTGCTTTTCAGCTAATGAATATTCTCTTTGAAGAAGAAAGAACAATTCTATTCTTCAAGTGTCAGCTTTCTTTATTGTGCCTTTAATTATTTTTCAAAAGTTTCAGATAATTCAGTTAAAATTATGATTAATAGCTGAAGTTTCTACTAAAACCCGTGGACAATAATAGGTTTTTAATTTATGTTGAGAAGGGCAGTTGAAACAAATAAAGTACCCTCGGCGACAGGTCATAAAGCCAGCCTGTCCCTTGGAGCCTCCGCTGCTACTTGACCCTGCTAGCTCTTTATATCCAAGGCCACACTTCACCTTATCTTCTTATTCAACCTCTGTCTTCTCTTATAAATATTTTTTTTTATTCTCAATGTCTGACCTGTAGAAATAAATCCCGATTCCTAGATAAAACTTTTGATCACGAAGAAAAAAATCTGATGTGGGGTTCGCAGATGTTTGAAATGGATTAAATATTGTAAAATAGGTTTGTAACTATCGAAATTATTCACTATTACCAAAAATTTAAATCAGTCTCTCAAGTTTTTCGTCGATCTCCACTCCATTCTACCGGGCTCTGCTTTTCCTTCAAGCTGTGGACAACCTTTGCGTCTTTGAGATGTAGATTTATTTCTATGTTCAATTTATTATTTTCAGAACATACAGAAATCCGTATCTTCGTGGCTAACAATCGAGTAAGGATCTTATTAGGCCAAGATCACACACAGCCACCAAATATTTTCTTCATTTTTAAAGGCTGGGTTAGCCAAAGGAGGGTCTCCATACCCCCAGGTTTGTCCCAAGGCTGAAACAACTAATCTTCTTCTTCCTCAGCTCAACAGGCGCATATAGCAGCCCATGGCTTTCTCAACCTCCGCCTTCCATTCCTCTCTGCTCCTTGCTTGCCTCCTGTTGACTCTGGTCTGCCGTATGTCCTGCAGAACACTGTCTCTCCAGCGGCCCTTGGGTCTCCCTCTGCTTTCTTTCCATCCGGTGGGCCCGCGTAAAGTCGTTTTGGCATCCTTCTGTCCTCCATTCTCATCAAGTGGCCAAACCAATTCATTCTGATGCTGGCTGAGATGTTAAGATCTTTGAATTGATCATAAATCTCTCTATTTTTTCTACGCCGCCAAAATTCGCCTTCCCGTATCGGTCCTAGGATGTACCCTCAAATCGGTCCAATAAATTGCTTGTATTTTTATTCATGGTCCAGGTTTCGCTAGCGTATGTTGTTTTATTAGTGTTTTATACATCCTGAACTTTGTGGCATTACTGAACAGACTACTCTTCAGAATTTTTGACATGCCGAAATATACTCTTTTAATCAATAACAACTAACCGAAACAACTAATAATAAATAATAATTCTTAAAATAAAGTAAATAAATAATCATAATTCGAGCCTTGGACCTAAAGCCCACTAGCCCAGTGCGTTATACAATTTCAATATTATATATATATATATATATATATATATATATATATATATATATATATACATACATACATACATACATACATTGAATTGGATTGAAGCAATGAAATAAAAAAATTATGTTGAGAATGCAAGTTTTGTGATTATTGTTTCATTTAATTGTAAAACATCATCACCTTGTTGAGATATATCATCTTGAGTCATGTCATCATAATCTGAATGTGTCTATAGACCTTATGGTTTATTTTCTATTGATAAGTCAACAGTATGCGTTGGCGACACACATATCGCATTTTTTTTTTTTTTTTTTTGTAGATGTACCTGCCATTTGTGTCATGGAAATTCGGACATTTAGAAGTATACTTTATAACTACTTCTATCTGCGAAATAATATAATTAGTTGCTCTTGTTTTGTCGATTTGTGGTTGACTTTTTGCTTTTGATGATCTTTACGATCCTTAATTTTCTGTTTATTTTAAATTTCGGCATTATAATTCGAATTATTCTGTTTTAGAATATTGTTCCATCTATGAAAGTAAAATTTATGTGTTTTTAATTTTTTTTTCTAATATCTATACTGCTTATCTTTTTCATATATATACGATGCTTAATTTTTTCTTTCTCCTAAACTGTTATTGTTAAATGTTTATAGCTGTTATGCTATGCACTATACGACAGGTGACCCCAACATATGTTTTAATTATTATTAAGATTAATTAAATTTTCTAATAGCATATTTCTTTGCTAATATGATCAAGATGTTCTTTTCAACTTCATTTCACTCCGATTTAAATATTGACAGTTAGATCATCATTATTTTCGTTTGCAACTGATTTTAGTTCAATAAAATACTGAAATACCGGTATCATAAATATCGATATTTTTGTGCCGATATTACACTGGTATCGATAAAGATCACGGAAATTGATATCGATACCCTATCTCTAGTGAACAGATATACACAGACCGCTGCGCATGTACCAGTCGAGGGTATGTGACGTCAGCTGAAACGGTCACTTTAAGTTAAAAAGTTTTTCCCCTGCCAAAAATCGAATAATGCAAGAAAAGATGTTCCCACTTCAATAATTGAATTTATGGTTTAATTAAAAACATGTTGGGCATATTATATAACATATTTTTGAAAAATGGAATCGGATGTAAGTGACACCCATCCCGCTTAGAAGAGGATTTTACACCCTTGCAACAGTGACCACAGTTAGGAGTAGTGGTACCTATTGGACCGTATGACGTTATCTGCAACCATTGGAGTTTTATCAGTCTATTCGGAACTTGATAAGGGGTTTGTCGAAAACTGATCAGTTCACTGTTAAACTCTCCTCTACTTCTGTGACAATGTATTGCCATTCATTATGAAATTCAAATAGGTTTGATGAAAACAATTCTGGTTGCAACGTAAAACCTTTGGATGCTGGGATATACTAAAGATATTTTAGTGAAATAGCAATCAATTTTTTAATTCGAAATTAAAATATTTTAATATTAGTAATAATCCTGGGTATGGAGACCCTCCTGGGGCAGACCCAACAGTTTTTTTTTTTTTTTTTTTTAATGTTAGTAATAGTAAATTGTTGGCATAATTTAACTGAGCTTATAAATTACATGAATACTATATAATTGTATGAGGAAAAAGGTCGTTATAAGGTATATATAACATATAACGAAGAAAAGATGAGTAGAAAAATCAGGTATGCGCAACTCACTACCTCATTGCTAAAATCAATATAAGGATTTTTAAATTAAGTTGAAGATACATTGTTTACATAAATAATATATTATACAACTGCCTACAAGAATCAAATCGTTTTATCCGCTTCCCATTTTACCTTTAACGATTTTGTGTATTAGATAATATTTTTCTAAAATATTTAGCTTTCCAAAGGTATATTATGCATCTTCAATACTATTCTGATGTTTCGAACTGAAGTTTCGGTGCAAAAGTAATAGTAATTGTTTTCTTAGACATTTTATTTAGTGCTTTTAGATAAAAAATAAGATGGCCGAAAGATAATTTCTTACATTCTAAATACATCGTGTTTAGAAGACCTATAGGATGGCCTGTGAGATGTTGAGTAGTAGGCTAGATTGGACGACACAGCTGATGAAGCGGTAAACGATTATATATGGGAAAATGTGCATTATGGAGACTTGAAAATGGCGCTAGAGGCCGAAACGTTGTACAATACAAAAACAAATGAAATGTATTTTTCTAAATATATAATTATAACAAATACAAACAATTAAAATAAACTTGTTTTAAATTATCCATTCATTTATTATTCCCGCAATATGTCTAATTGGGTTGTGTAGGGAGAAGTAGAGAAAACTGGTTTTTAAAACGTCTTTCGTGAATAAAAATAATTGATCGATCAACAGGTTATTTATAAATAAATTCAAGTGTTTGGAGCAGTTTTATTGCAAGTGAAGAATCTATAAATTTTATATCTGAAATATCTACGTAACCATTTGTTTGAGCGGAAAATTAATAGATTTTTTTAAGTTCTTAAACGTTTTTTATTATAACGATTGCGATAAAGATATACTTTTTTGAAATATTTACGAAACCTACTAAAAAATCATTTTTCTTTTATTACAAAACAGTCTTGTCTACTAAAAAGAATAGTCTAAAACGTTGCTAGCTCTCGTACTATTAGATATACTGGAGGAATCTATGCTAAGAAAAAGACTGGCTGGAGAATATTAGATAAAGGTAAAAATTTAGGGAAAATAGTTCAGAATGGTGTCACGTTTTACAAATGCTTTATGAGAAATCCTTGGTGAGAATTTCGTGCAGAAAGTTGAGATGTTGGGCAGTAACATGAGACTAAAACAGCATCTTCTTTACATCAAATTTTTCATAGCTTCCTCATATTTCCTGGAAAACTAAGGAACAGAAAACAATTTATCAAGATAAAGACAAAAGTAACGGATATTAAACAATTGATGCGTCAAGGTTGTAGCTGACTATAACACTATTTTTATTTTAAAGTATAAATAGAAAGTTTAACAGTATAAAAAGTGTACATAAAAAGGCGAACATTTGATGTAAACTTTTTTTTTTTTTTTTCATATCCTCCAACTTTATTTACAAAATAAATACACAAACAACAAAATAAATACACAAACACAAAATAAATACACAAACAAAGCCTCACTACCCTCAAACCCCTCATTATAGCCGAGCGTTCTAAACCTTAGACCTCTGGCATTATATATATATTGATGTAAACTATAATTTTTTTATGTTATTCTGTTACCATCGCTATATACGAGTATCTAAAATATTTAGCTTTCCGACGGTATATTATGCATCTTCAATACTATTCTGATGTTTAAAACCAAACAAAAATGCATAAAAAAATAAGTTTGTTTTTGTCTCTTTTAGTTGGTTAATAAATTCGTTCAACTTGTATATTTACTCGTTTCCTTGTTATCTATTCTAACAAGATGGCATGGTTAAGTTTTTTGAATCCACAAAATTAAAGGTACTTTAGAAGAATAAAACTTAAAATATCATAATTCCCATAACTCTGTCAGACTACTTCAATCACATTCAAAACCCCACCACACTAAAGTCCATTGAATTGTACATCGATATAGTTTAATCCAAATCAGTAGAGTTGTTTTTTAAGAAAATAGTAAAAAGGTTAAAAATATATTTTCATTTTTTTAAGTGGCTTTCTTGCCGATTTTGTTGTAAATGTTTTTGTAACATCTCAGGCATATATGCTGTTGAAAAAAGAAAGGAAGTTTTTTACAACTTTGCGTTTTCATGATGGACTCACCTCATACATATAACCAGATATTTTTGTGGGAATGTATTATCTGGACTCAGGGAATCCTAAAACGTTCAAAACTGGAATTCGAAAATGTTCACGATCACCATACTTTCTCTTACTATTATTTGATATGTATGAAAGTGAAAGAAAAACGTTTCTCCATCTAGCAACGATTAATAGTAAATTAATCAATTTTTTTTATAACTATATTCATCTATGTTTATGTCTCTCTCTCTCTCTCTCTCTATATATATATATATATATATATATATATATTATATATATATATATATATATATATATAAATGCTACCGATTTTGCAAATTTTTTTTTCGTATTTATAGCAGTTAGGAGAAGATTTTTATGAAAGAATAAAAAATAGAAAAGTTAATATGTTCGTTAGGTTTTCTTCAATTTTCTAAGGTAATAATAATCTCTCTATCTATAAATATAAAAATGAATCCCTTTTTCCCTTGGTTATCGCTTCACGCGTGAACGACTTCACCGATTTCGCTAATTCTTTTTTCCTTGTGTTGAACAGTCAGGAGAAGGCTCTTATAAAAAATATTTCATTAACTCCTTTTTAATTAATAAGGTAATTATAATTTCTCTATCATATATACAAGAATGAATCTATATTTCCCTTTGTTAAGGTTAAGACAGGACATCCTGTGTCGGGTCAGGTAGTAAATAAATAAATATAAATATTTTCATAAATCACATCCTTACTCTATATTAGGCTTCGCTATCAATTGTTTGTTTATTAATTTATACTAAATAAAATATTGGATATGTCCTTGCCCTGTGGCCTTGCTAGCTGGCCGCTAAAGATTCCTACCATATTGAATACTGTGACATTGAAGTCTTTGACCTTAACAACCTATCATTAAAGTGTACGTCAGGCATCACACGGAAAACACTTGCTAATAATCCATTATTGTATTATCATCTTGTAATCAAAATTATTTTCATAAATCTGATGTAGAGGTTCTTCAAAATATGTTTTTTCACATCTTATAACAAAGTGAATTTCCAGTGAAAACTGAAATTATATTATTTTCCCGATCACAATTCTTTTCCTCCTATATATTTCATATATAGGTAAATGAAAGTAAAATACATCATTAGATATAAAGGTATTTCTACTTATTAACACCTCCATTATAGTACGCAATATATAATAGAAGTTATAATACACGCATGGTTAAGAAATCTTGGTGCCAACCCGAATGTTGCTACGTGTTTTAGAACCAATATTAGCCTTTTAAAACACTTTAATTTAACTTTAAAAAAATCAATTTTTGAGATTGTAACACAGTACTTTAGAAAGTTACGTAATTTAAACAATCTTTCAAGATTTAGAAGTAATTGTTTTCAAAAATGTATATAAGTATCATTCCAACAGTCTATATTGAACTTGTGCTCATAGAAATTCCACATTCTTCACTTAAATGTTGTTTATAAATTAAAACAGCAAATTTATGAGTATCTCACAGTCTGGTTATTTTTAGTTCCATATCGCAAAGGTCATTTCCTTTTTTCTACAAGTATCCATTTCCTCGACTCGATAAAAACATTTGAATAGCCAAAACTAAATGCTATGTAGTATTATAAATATAAATACATTAACTAAACAACTGACAAGGCATGCCAATGTGAAAACCACTCCGGGTCTATCCACCTGTTGAAACAATCAGCTTCAAATGATGGCTTTCTGATTAGATCAAATTGGCAATTGATTGCAAATCACTACTCACCCACAACAATCACAACCCTCACCAATTCTAAATACATTAGTGTGTTTCGATTTCAAACTGATTATGTTTTATGATGTTTTACAAACATAACATATTTATGAAATCTCCGATAATTTCCATTGAGCTACATTTTAAAGAATAAGTTGTCACCAACCCTCAATAAAATAATGGAATAAAATATAATAAGTAAAAGTTGTAACAAACTGAAAATTTTAAATAGAACTGTAATCTCATCAGTTTTAGATAGGCAACGCTATCTCGGTCAATGTTATCTAGGTTAGAAAGGTCTGTACTGAAACACATTCCTATAGAATTAACAGCCGGTGTTCTCATATAGTTTAATTTTATTATTTTTCTTAAGAATATTATTTTGCTCGTCGTTTTCGGCTAGTTCAACACTCACTCGACAAACGATCAAACCATCCTTCAAACTACAAAAGGCTCTTCTCTACATGACTGTCATAAGGCCTATCTGAACTTAAGGAGTTGATTTTTAGGGTTATACTAAACCAAGTAATTCCCCTTGTACCCAATCCTTACAATCCAATACTTGTTAATTGTTTATTCATTTAATGTCACTTTATGCTACTGTGGCTAATCGAACGATGCTACAGTGGGAGTCCTAAATTTTGTCCATCCAGGTTTTGTTAGATTAGGAATCTCAAACGAGTACCCTCCCTCCTTAAAAATCTTAGAACTACTAAACTATCCTAAAACCACCATCCTTGTTTAAATTCGCGACCTTGAGCATAGAAGGCTGGTTTCTAGCCACTACACCACAGGGGAGCCCATTCCTCAATGATTTGTCACGAATAAACTCATTCTTAATCTCCTTTATGTTCCATATGTTGGTCCAAACCATATACCACTCATGCCAAACTAAATTCTCATAACTCACTAGAAAACAAAAACAAAACAAAAAAAAATCACTCAACTTTCATTGTTCATTATTTATCACAGAAATTTCATTTACTTTTTAGGTAAATTTTAATTAATATCTCTAATTTAATTAATATCCCTTCGAGTTTAATCCTTTTAATTTAAGTTTCGGTGCAAAAGTAACAGTAATTGTTTTCTTAGACATTTTATTTAGTGCTTTTAGATAAAAAATAAGGTGGCCGAAAGATAATTTCTTACACTCTAAATACATTGTGTTTAGAAGACCTATAGGATGGCGGGTGAGATGTTGAGTAGTAGGCTAGTTTGGACGACACAGCTGATGAAGCGTTAAACGATTATATATGGGAAAATATTCATTATGGAGACTTGAAAATGGCGCTAGAGGCCGAAACGTTGTACAATACGAAAATAAATGAAATATATTTTTATAAATAAATAATTATAACAAATACAAACAAATAAAATATACTTGTTTTAAATTATCCATTCATTTATTAATCTCGCAATAACCGGTAAAAAACTTCCGAACATGTCTAATTGGGTTGTGAAGGGAGAAGTAGAGAAAACTGATTTTTAAAACGTCTTTCGTGAATAAAAATAATTGATCGATCATCAGGTTATTTATTAAAAAAATTCAATCTTAATGTTGATCTTTAGCATCACAATTTCTATTAATAGTGTTTGGAGCAGTTTTATTGCAATTGGAGAATCTATAAATTTTATATCTGAAATAAACTACGTAACCACTTGTTTGAGCGGAAAATTAATAGATTTTTTTAAGTGCTTAAACGTTTTTTATTATAACGATTGCGATAAAGATATACTTTTTGAAATATTTACGAAACCTACTAAAAAATCATTTTTCTTTTTTTACAAAACAGTCTTGTCTAGTAAAAAGAATAGCCTAAAACGTTGCTAGCTCTCGTACTATTAGATATACTGGAGGAATCTATGCTTAGAAAAAGACTGGCTGAAGAATATTAGATAAAGATAAAAATTTAGGGAAAATAGTTCAGAATGGTGTTATGTTTTACAAATGCTTCATGAGAAATCCTTGGTGAGAATTTCGTGCAGAAAGTTATGAGATGTTGGGCAGTAACATGAGACTAAAACAGCATCTTCTTTACATCACATTTTTCATAGCTTCCTCATATTTCCTGGAAAACTAAGGAACAGAAAACAATTTATCAAGATAAAGACAAAAGTAACGGATATTAAACAATTGATGCGTCAAGGTTGTAGCTGACTATAACACTATTTTTATTTTAAAGTATAAATAGAAAGTTTAACAGTATAAAAAGTGTACATAAAAAGGCGAACATTTGATGTAAACTTTTTTTTTTCATATCCTCCAACTTTATTTACAAAATAAATACACAAACAACAAAATAAATACACAAACACAAAATAAATACACAAACAAAGCCCTCACTACCCTCACAACCCCTAACTATAGCCGAGCGTTCTAAACCTTAGACCTCTGGCATTATATATATTGATGTAAACTATAATTTTTTTTTTTTTTTATGTTATTCTGTTACCATCGCTATATACGAGTATAAGTACAGTGAGTGTCAAAAGTATTCGGATTTCGAATGTATTTTTTTTTTTTTTAGTATATTTCACAACTATGAGTTTATATAATTCTTTTTCACTCATAAATCTTTAAAAGAGACTCGTATAAAGGAAAACTACTGACCGAATAGCCGAAAAGTTTATTGTTTTTAAAAATATCCGATTAATAATGTAAAATTACAAGATCATCCAGTGTCAAAAGTATTCGGAAATCGTAATATTCCGTTATTTAACGGTTTAAAATGTTCATATTCTCAAAAATCATCGACTCAATTTTATGATCTGAACAATGCTTCCCCTCATGTGACATATACCCAACCATGGAAAGAATTTATTTTTAAATTAGGATCTAAAATGAAAACGCGACAATCGAACTACTGATCCGAATCATTTTTAAAAGAGAGATATTCAAAATGTAAAAAAAAATTATGAGAATATGTAGATGACTATGTATAGTATAGATAAAAGTATAATAAAACATAATAACAAAAAAGTGATTGTCCAACAAATATAAAATGTTAAAACTGAAAGACTGATTATTCATCTAATAAGAAAACAATGCATCAAATGAGTAAACCTTAGCTTTTTTTCTGAATTTTTCAAAACTTCTGGACACACAATAAGTGTTTCAACTTTTTGCCGGGTTCTAAAAAAATATTGTGAAAAGAAAAAACATGGTATAAGAAGTACGGAAAACGTCTTTCAACAGGCGAAGCAATAAGAGAATAGACTGAACGTTATAACATGTTTTTATCAAGAGAATGTTGATTAATTAAAATGTTTATAGATGAATCCCATACTAAAATACTTGTTTCTTATGAAAAAAAATATGGTTTAAAGGAAACCAAATGAAGAATTTAGTGTGCCATACAAAACACCTTGAGTGGTCTGTGATAGTTAGGTCTGTTTTGCTTTGAAAAAGTTCAATATCATTGGAATTATGGACAGAATTATTGATAGGTTTGTGTATTTTTTAAGTATGAAAAGCCAGAATTAAAAGTAGAAGAAAAATTACGATAAATTAAATTTTTAATCTACGCGCGACCATGACTCAGGGCATATATATACGTGATCTATTCAGATTTAGTTGTTGAAATTTTTTCAAAAAGTTCTGCAAATCTCTACCATCATTTTTTTCAAATTTAATTAACTGAACGAGTTTCAGTTACTTCCTACAAAGGGGAGTCGAAACTTTGGCAAACAATAAACAATGGAGACTATTTAGTTGTTTCATTTCCTGACCGCCACCTTAATAATTCCTTCCAGCTATTCTCAACGGTCAACTAATCATATCCACTATGAGATTTAAGATATGTTCGATGCTATAACAAATAAAATATCGGCTTTTAATAGTAAAAAATATACAAGCCTAAAGTTATTAGCAATTAATTTGTAGAGTAAATTTATAACTGCTGGCACCTCTTCTGAATCCTTTGGCAAAGGTTTAAAGGTATACTCCTTGAAAGCAAAGCATTCATAGAACTCCATATTTTTTCGGGCTATGACAAATCTGTGCTTGGAAAAGATCACAATACTAACAATTTTTTTTTTTTTTTTTTTGGCTTGGAAAGCACCCAGTAACATTTATTTCTTTGAGGATAAACAACAGTTTAATTTTGATGATAACCTCCCTTAAAAAGCTTTCATAGTTTATCAATATTGATTTTTTCTTTTAAACTGTGATTATAAAGGGTTTATTGAACAATAAAATCATCAATTTTTATTCTTCAGTAATTTTAATCTTATGCAAATGAATAAAGAAAACATAAATAAAAAGCATCAGGCTGTCCAAAAAGTACCAATATATTTCATCTTAATTAATATTGAAAGCATCACTATTAATTTAAAAGTTATTATTTTGTTTTATTTTTTAAAACAAGAAAGCAGTTAACATTTTATCAATCAGTTGAAGGACAGTGATAAACCAGAATAGGTTCCTCACCAAAGTTCAAACTCCTCTGTAAAAATTCACATTTTCTTATTTTGACTTTTTTTTTAATCGATGAAACATTTTATTTAAAAAATCGGATTGTTTTCTATACGGTAGAATATGAGTAATTTTAAATGGGTAATTTGCAATATAAATACTGTAACTAGGTGTTGTTGGTTCATTATTCTAAAATGTCACTGTTACAGATCCTCGCATTAATTTTTTTAAGTTAATATTACAAGATAGTTTATTTCCACTAGTAGTATAATTCTTTTAACAATTATTATTTATTTTCCTTTTTAATTTTTTTTTTGGAAGTTTTCTTAATTGGAACATTTAAAAAAGCACATACTACCTTCCATTCATCATCTAATCACTTTATTTCATAAGTCTTTTAACATTTTTTCATCCTAGTCGACGTTTCGGGGTTGTTTCCCCATTTTCAAGACTTGCTACAACATTTTTCATCCTTCGCTACAACGGTGATCATGAATGGAAGGTAGTATGTTTTTTTTAAATGTTCCAATTATTATTTCGTTAATTGAGTTATGAGAAACTGTTGAAAATTTACTGGTCCATTTTTAGTCGTGCTTGTTTCATAATCGTAAATTATCTAGAGGGAGACTTTTCAATTAGAAATTTGATCAAGAATAGGAAAAAATAAAGATTGGTTTTTGTTTTCCTATAGAATATTTGCCCCGGAGAGGTATGAGTCGAACGTATCATTTGGTAGGAACAGAAAACGTGACGTAGTTACGTACAATTAATGCAAAAACATTTAAATTATTAAAATGACCGTGTAAATTTGTAGTGGATCACGGATGAACAACCATTAAATTCAATCTGTACTTAATTTTTACACTCAAGGGTAGTTTCAAGCATAGACGAAAAAATATGCTTAAGTTTGACCTTATGAACCAACACTGTTCGTCGTCTTGTTATTCATTAACAAATATATCTGAGTAAAGAGTCCTAAAACCGAAGTGTTCAAACTGTGAAGGTGTTTAATAATGTTGTAGGTACTAGAACAAATCAATTACTAGGTATCCTCTAAATAGTAATTAATACAAAAACTCGAGGGTAGCAGTTAATCTCCTTCTTATAATAGATCGTTTTCCGAATCCTGAAGAAGTTAACTAGTTAGTCGGAAAAAAACACTAAATCGAAAAAGGAAAGAGGCAGAAAAAGTTTACTTAATACCATTAGTTGGAGAATCCTTTCATCCCCCTTCGTTTCTGGTTTAGATTGTGAAAAATGATCAATCTCAATAAATAATAATAATTGGGAAAACAGAATCTAGACAGAGATAATGTAGTTAAAAAGCATTGTTTTCTAAATGATTTCCATTTAATGAGGTAATTCCTCACCTTAATTTAAAAGCTCCCCAAACTTCCTCCTTCTGGGAGTTACGAAAACTTCTGTTCACTTAATGGAATACTTCTGCTTTCCATTAAGGAACCAAAGAGAATAATATTCGTATTACTTTTAATGGGAATATTATTTTCCTTAAGCGATATATTGCTTTAATAGTAATACATTATATTTTGCTATAACCAGATGAAAAAATGTATATATTTATTTCATGACATTCACAGAATACATATATGCAAACGTTAAGGGTACTGACAATCTTTGTTAAATCATTCGTGTTTTTCATCGAGATCTACAGTAATAAGAAGTGAAAATCATATCAATAACAGAGTATTACAAACCTGGTAGAATGCTATACGCAGTGCTCTGTGTCGTTTGGCGAATTTTGCCTGCGGTTGGTTCTGTTAATCAAAAGTTATTTGAATATAACTTTTTCCTATAGTAGCTATCGATAAATAAAATATCTATCAATTTACACTGAAAAAAAAAAAACGAGCAAATACATACAAATTGGTGCAGGCAACACACGACTTACACTTACCTCGGTTGTTAAAATCAACCAAATAAAACAATTAAATAAATTTAGTTTAGGTGCTTCTAGGGAGCGGCGTGGTCTAGTGGATAGAGCACTAGTCTACTGTGCTCCGGGTCTTGGGTTCGAATCCCGGCTGTGGCAGAATATTATTTATTCTGTTAATTCAGTCGGGGGGGGGGGCGACCCTAGGGTATGGAGACCCTCCTGGGGCCGACCCAGCCTCTATAAAGTGGGTACCCAAATTAATTGGGGAAAAACCTGGCGGCTGAGCGTGATTAAGGCCTAATCACCTCATTGCACTGCCGTTGGCCTAGAAACAGTACGAATCTCTATATGTACTGAGCCCAAGACTCTTCATGGGTTGTAGTGGTACAGGTTTTTTTTTTTTTTTTTTTTTTTTTTTTTTTGAGTGCTTCTAATGGGAAGCTTCTCTACATGTATTTCATGTCATTGTATTATATAACTATAACATTTACTTGACGTATTTTTTGTTTATATATAAAAACAATAAATAAATAAAATAAAATAAATTTCGAGTTGAAAAATCTGGTGCTCGCAACACACGACTTTCACTTACCTCCGTTATTTATATCAATTCAAGAATTTGTAAACAAATATATAAACGAAAATAAATTGTTAAAGAATTATTTATATTTGATATTAATAGAAAAATGTGTTTTATTAAAAAATCTATTATTAAGTGTTTCTTTTTGGCAGAATCTCCTTAAAAAGTTTCTTCAGGATTGATGCGGTATGCTGTGTACGCATAGCAACTCAGCGAAGTTGAGCAGCAAATCCAAATCGGAATTTCCCTCTATCTAAAATAATTAGTATTATCAGCTTTTCATCACTCTTTATAAACTTTTACAAGTTTGTGTATAAGTTAATATTTTGTTTAAAATCTTTCGTTTTCCAACGCTATATTATACATCTATTGTATATTACTGTTCTTATGTTCAAAAACAAAAAATTGCATTAAAAAAATATTTTTTTAGTTTTCTCCTTTGGTTGTGTATTAAATTCGCTCAACTTGCATATTTAGCTGTTAATTATCAATCACTTTAGAGGAAGGAAATTTAAATTATCGGTATTTTAGCCCTGCCGCACTGTTTTAATCAGAAAGAATCCTACAAACCCGTCCAATTTTACGTCGATATAGGGAGTTTAATTAAAATCGTTAGAGCCGTTTTTGTGAAAATCGTAAAAAGGTGCTAAATGCATGGTGTAAAGTAGATCTTCCTGATTTTAGGTCAGCTGATTTTGATTAAAAAGATTCTGTAACATCTCGGACGTATTTATTAGTTGTCTTAAATATGACATTTCAGTTTCATAGGACTTTTCGTTTTCGCCCGGAAGTTACCACACACACACACACACACACACACACACAGAGAGACAGACAGACATGCACACACACACACAGACCTTTTTGCGGGACTTGGTCATTTGGACTCAGGAGACCCTAAAACGTCTATTTCCGTCGAAAACTGGAATTCGAAAATTTTCACGATCGCAATATATATATTTTATATATAGGCAAGTGAAAGTAAAAAAAGTTTAAAGAATTATATTCATTTTCGTTTGAAAAAAAGTTTTAAGATTAAATGATATAATAATATAAACTTGTTATGTACAATAACTACTTAAGTTTATGCTCTATTCGTTACTTTTATTACCTTCCACAACTTTGTATAAAATATAACATTTTTTCTTAAATCTTTAGCTTTCCAACGGTACATTATACATCTTTGTTACTTCCTTATGATCGGAGGAAAAATATGTTTGCTCTTTTTTCCCTTTAGTCTTTTCAAGTGTATTTCCTGTGAAAACTCGAATCCGAAAATTTTAACGATAGCAATACTTTCCCTTACTTCCATATTTGTGAAAGTGATAGTAAAAATTTCTCCTTTTTACCACATTCATTTCATCTGTTAAGGATCATGCAATAGAACTTACATTGGATCAATCGTGATCTTGAATTTAGAATCAGGTACATCCCAACGTCCTATTCTCATGAATATATGAATGATGATGCATACTTACCTAAGTGGCCTCCTCTAGCAGTCTCCGCTAGATGGCTCTTGTGCGGCAGCAGTTCAATTTCGGGTCTTGAGGAAGGCCTAGGCATCTACTTCCACATCTAGCCACATTCGTCCTGAGTCGCCCCTTTCTCTTCCTTCAGTGAAACTCCTCGCATAAATTATTTTGGGATATCAGGCGAACTTATTCGAGTGACATGGCCAGATCAACGAAGTCATCCAAATTTGATAAATGTTCTATGGCGACATATTTATACAAGATCCAATTATTCTCCTAAACACCTGTATTAAATATTAACTTGTTTTCCACATGCTTGGCAGTTGTCCATGCATCTGACCCTTCGGTGAGTGGTGGGTGTAAAGCATCTTCCATAGGCAAATCGTAGTACTATATTAAAATAAATCCACTTCTAAAATGCTTTGACTGGCCAAAGAAGTACCTGTTAGAGGGATTAGTGTAGTTATTGTTTTCTTGCGTACCGATCTGTGCGTTTGCCTCAGATCCAAAATATGTAAAGAAGTCGAATTTTTGAAACTTGTTAAAGCCAAAATTGAGATGTTTTCCATGGCTGCATCATCACTAACTGCCATATATTTAGTTTACTATTCATGGCAACGAGACCGAATTATCTTGCAGGGTTTCAAATGTAATTAAAGATTGTGTTACAAGTATAGAAGTTAACAACTTCTTTACTTTACAAGTATGGAAAACATGATGCCACTAGTCTGTATTATTGTGTTACAAACGGCGTTTTTTTAATGTCGTCTTGAGCAGAAGGCACGCTATGTCATCTCCTTGCCTTACTCTACTGGTCAATTCAAAATAGTTCAAACGAGTCTCATCCTAAACAGACAGCTAATTTCGAAGTGAACATAAAGCAATTGAAGATGATGAAATGAAATGTTTATTAACAAATATATGTATTGTACAAAAACAGAATATCTTATATTACATACAAGTAAGCTTTCAAGCCTGCCACGGTTTTTTTTAACTTTACATAGGAGTACTAATATTCATGATTTAAATTAGTCTACTAAAATACAGTACAAGAGGAAAAAGAATAAATAACCCTCTAAAAAATGAAAAGAACAAAAATAATAGTAAGACAAATAATTAAATAAAGAAACATAATAGGAAATGCAAACATAGTTAATTTAAATAACAATATGTTTTACCCTTTTACGTATGTAAGCTTTATAAGTTAAATCGGCTCTAAAAAAACTAACAATTTCCCTTATACGGTCATGCCTACTATTTGCACATGAATTTAAAAAATCTATTGTTAGTTTATAAATAAAAATGTAAGATATTATTGAGAGATAATATAGGCACATCTAGGATAACGTCCAAACTAGCCTTAAGCATTTATTTTGCAAAATGTGTTACTTTTTATTATGTGTCGCGCATGTATTAGATTGAAGAAATACGACAAACATTATTAAGATAATTTAACCATAGTATCAGCTATTGTAAAAAAAAAAAAAAAAAATATATATATATATATATATATATATATATATTATATATATATATAATATGATTATCTTTTGATGACTTTCTTCGATTTTATGCTGAATGTTTATAAAATAATATCATTATAAAGAAGTTATATATGTATAGTAATGAAGTGAACTTGAGGATTGCTTGTTTTCAAATAATTTTAGGCTTATCATAACACTGCAGTCTTTCTCACATTTTTATTTTTCATTATATTAAATTAAACTTTTTATTTTATTACTGACATTAAATTATTTTATTTTACAGAAATCGACTCTAGAGGTTTTCACGAAGGGATGTTTGATGGGATCGGTGACTATTATCCAGCATGGTCTGCTATGTACTCAAAAAGAATGATAAGGTAAATTATAATATATATATATATATATATATATATATATATATATATATATATATATATATATATATATTCGTATATTTTTAATAAAAATAAATTAGAGAGTTTCTATTTACCTAAAGTAATACCTAACAGTAGTAATGAAATTTTAAATTGTCAACGCGGGCTTCTCCTATAATCCTTTAGAAACACTTAAGGAACTTTCCGAGACGAACATGAAATCACTTTTAGACACCTCATGTACATTTTAAAGTGCTCGCGTACGCTAATGCTCTCTTTGAAATACTTCGATAAATTTTCAGGTATTGCTTTAGGTAAGTAAAATCTTCTCATGAGACCACTAATAAGAAACCACTGTCAGAAATCTTGAATTTATCAGATATTATCCGAAACAAAATAATAAAATAAAAGTTAGCATTTCATCTAATGATGAATATACAAAGTAGCAGTAATTAAGAATAAAATATTCCTGACTAATTATACTGAAATGTAAATAGGTCATAAGCACTTTTAACTTTAAGATATTGACTTAGAAAGGTAATGTTTTTTTGGTACTTCATAATAAAAAGTCGTAAGCAAAAAGGTAAAGCTCAAAAAATATATATATTCTAAAGGCCCAAACGAATACTTAAGAATACTATAAAACCGTATAAAAATGATTTTTTTTTTCAATTAGAAATATTTAATACATTAGTATAATATAATATACTATTAGTATAAGATATACTGGCCACCATGCAGAGATTGGCTGAATGACAAATGGTAAAATATATATTCGCCTAGATTGTTAACAGGTTTTCAGATGCCAACAGTATGTGAATGGTCGGGAGGAAATTACCGCTACACGTAAATAATATTGACTCGCGGTGTACCACCTGTGGAATATCTGTGGCGGAGGAACTCTTGAGGATAAACTCGTCCCGGCTTCGGACAGTCGGGCTTATCACTCTGACGGAGGAAAAGAATTATCTATATCATATGTTGAAATCAAAAATGTCTTTATTATTAAAAATGTCTTACGTTCCTTAATAATAAAATTAAAGCACTAATTTGATGACTAGAACAGACCGTATTGTTACTGTACTGTACTGGTAAGGATAAATTGACATACCAACAAGGTACTCTAAAAAAGTAATACATAAATGCACACACACACACACACACTCACACACACACATATATATATATAATCGAGCTGTTAAGCAAAGGAATTAATAATTAAATGAAATTATGGTATTTCCAGCTTATTCACTGAGAAGTTATTATCTATTTGTTTGGGAAAGAAAAATGTAGCTGAAAAGAACCTTTATAGGAGAAAGCAGCTCGTGCAAAACGGGATACAATTCCAAAGAAAATCAGCCTTGGCCAAAGGACTTGTCAAACGCAGCAGTGCGGTGTGGAGGTAGAGGTCAGAGGAGGGAAGATTTAAATTTGAGGTTCTGAAAGATATAACTGGGACGCTGAGTTCTGATTAGAGGAAGGGACTTATGAAATACTGACATCTATAATGAGGATAAAGCAACCTTAATTCAGCGTAATACTGGATTATGTGCGTGGCTTAGGTGACCACTAATCATAAATGTACTTTTGTCTGTTGTTTATCTGTCATTTCACCTCAGGTAGATTCCCACCATCCACCAGAAGAAGAATAAATCAGTTAGGAAAGACAATAAATAAGATTCTACGCCAGGTGGACTAAAGAACGGATACAGAATGATAGAATAGAACAAGAAACTTTATTCTGGGACAATGTTCCTTAAAAATAACATTAATGAATGAAATAAAAAATTATAACTGGCCAAAAAAAATATATAATCACAATTAAATAACTGAAAAGTGAAAAAAGAAATAAGGGTCATAGCACCATATCTATGTACATATTCTAAAAATAAATAAATAAGAATAAACATAAAATTTAACTTTTACATCTCATTAAAGTAAATACTCTATTTACCTCACATAAGCTGGCATAATAAAAATTACCTTACATCTGACTGGAGTGAATGGAAGTATTGAACGAAGAGGGATTTAAACGATGATAGGGAAGGAGCATGACGGATGTTTGACGGAAGAATATTCCATAAGAATGATAAGCGGATTCTGAGAGCCGATGAGTAGAATTAGATGAAGCCCTATCGGTAATATGCAAACTTGGCTGGTCTATATAACTATTGTACTTCCTTCGTGTTTAAAAAAATATCTTCTGAGATGATATATTGTAACATTTTTGATCAATTTAAGGCTATCATTATCAACGTTAATCATTCCAGCCGATAGATATAAAACAATAAAACAGATATTTGATTGTCAGACTGGTATGTGTAAACACATACCATGTTTACCACCACATGTTACCATATATCATATACCACATATTTGTTAGGCATAAGGGCTCGCATATTTGGAATAGTCCTTTTAATAGTTGCCGGGAATCAATACGAGTTCGAATTATTCACAATATTAATGCCAAAGGAATCCTGGTATTTTAATTATTCCAATCGGATATGATGAATTTTAAGGACTAAAATATTTTAGGATGAACTTCTAGTAGTTTCCGTAATACACTAGGTTCCAGCTGGTAAGTACAAGGTCATTTCGAGCCATTAGCTGGCCAACTTAGCTAACTCACGCGAGATAAAGAAGGTCGGGAATTTTTAATTTTTTTTTTTTTTTTTGTGAGATGTTAATTATATCCTATCATAATGATGATGGTGCGAAGGAGAATATAATTTCTTGTTGAAAATATGTTAGTATATACCAAATATGATCATAAGAGAAACATTTTTAATATTAGAATAGAAAAATGTAAATTATAACAAAACATTACTATGGTAGATTAAAAAACAAAATATTATTATTAGATTTTCTAATCTATATCTTTATTATGTTATATACCTTCGGAATCACTCTTCCTTCCGGGATCATTCCATTAAGAAGGACATTTATTGGTTATTTACACATTCTAATGTTGTTGTTTTGCGTAATAAATGTAAAGGATTAGGAAAAAATAAAATAAATATTACAAAAGTAAAAAAAAAAAAAAAAGTATACTGTATGTTTTGTGTAATAAATTAAAGGTTAAGAAAAAAAATTGAATTTTTTTTTTTTTTAATTAAAAAAAGCTAATCTGTATTAGTTGACAACGCTAACCTGGAGTAATGTCAATACTGAACTTCTTTTTTTTTTTTTTTATGAGTATTTTTTAGAGTAAATTTAAATGAACTAGTTGTTTTGGAATAATAATTTTGGTTTTGTAATTTGCTTATAGCCTCTGTTTTTGTTACAGGAGTAGTGATACAGAAGAAAAAGATGGGGTACGAAGGAAGAGAGAAGTCGCTAAACCAGAAAACAAACCGATCAAAGTGGAGAAAAAGGCAGGAGGTCGATATGTCAGAGGAATGGAAATGGGTTCTTCTGGATTTCATGGGGATGTGTTCAACTCTGGGTTCGGTGACTTTGTCACGATGAGGAGGCGTCGTAGAATGATGGATAAGAGAAGGCCTGAAATGGATTCTATGGGTTTTCATGGAGACACTTTCGGAGGTGGATTTGGAGAGTTCGAGACCATGAAAAAGAGAGCCAAAATCCTAGCCGGGATCAAAAATTACCTCAAGAGGCGCCCAGAAATGGACTCGATGGGATTTCACAGTGATACTTTTGGAAGTGGATTCGGTGAATTTGATACGATGAAAAAGAGAAGACCAGAAATGGATTCAATGGGATTCCATGGAGACACATTCGGAGGCGGTTTCGGTGAGTTCGATACAATGAAGAAGCGAAGGCCTGAAATGGACTCGATGGGATTTCATGGAGACACATTTTCCCGTGGGTTTGGAGACTTTGACACTATGAAAAAAAGGCGACCAGAAATGGATTCAATGGGTTTTCATGGTGACACGTTTGGAGGTGGATTTGGAGAATTCGACACTATGAAAAAGAGGCGCCCTGAGATGGATTCGATGGGTTTCCATGGTGATACTTTTGGAGGTGGGTTTGGTGAGTTTGACACGATGAAGAAAAGGCGACCAGAAATGGATTCAATGGGTTTTCATGGAGATACGTTCGGTGGTGGATTTGGTGAGTTCGACACGATGAAGAAGAGAAGACCTGAGATGGACCAAATGGGTTTCCATGGAGACACGTTCGGAGGAGGGTTTGGAGAGTTCGAGACCATGAAGAGGCGTCCTGAGATGGACTCGATGGGTTTCCATGGTGATACGTTTTCCCGCGGCTTTGGTGACTTCGACACTATGAAGAGAGACCAACAGCACCACCTTGAAAAGAAATCTGATAATGTTTAGTTCCCCTCAATATATTTTATGTAAATAACTCCATCCTCATGGAAACATGAATCAAGTGAAAATTATATTATTTAAGTGAGGTTATAGGGTGTAAATGTATCTTTGAATGTACTTTATGCTAAGGATACATTCATCTCTGTATGTATTATATGAATTGAGATTTTATTTTATTGGAAGAAGTATTTATATTTGTTGTTTTCTTAGATTGTTTTGTTGATAGATATGCTAATAAAGTATATGATGCATTGTACTGAATAGATAGTTATATATTTTATAAAATATATTAATATTCCTAAGATTAAATTAACTGAATTTTGATTTCAATATTTATAACGAAATTCTGTTTACTATGATTAAAATGTTGAAGATGTTGTTTAAATTATGTCACTTTCGAAATTATTGAAAACACAATTATTCCAACAAATATGAGTGAAAAGACTTGGTAAATGGAAAATAAAATAAAGGAAAGTAGGTAGAAAATAATAAATATTCTTAACCTGTTCCCAGAAGCGTATACTAGAAATAACTAGAATAAATAATTAATAAATATGGATGTATAAATAATTAATGTTTTATGGATTCAAGTGAGTAAAATATAGTGTTTGCTGTTTTACGAATCTATTATTTTATGCGAATTTTCTAGATTTATTACTAAAAGCAACTAGCCTAAAGTATTTATATATATTTCTTTTTTATAATGATACCCAAACACCGGGTATTTCCATTTATAGCCAAGTTATTGGCCTATAACACTTCTAACCGGCTTATATTTCATAAATTTTATATGAATATGTCAATAGTAATATCCAATTCCGGTTATCTTCCTATTATATCCTCTGACTTGGATCTTCTTGATTTTAATCGAGAAATTCTTAAAATAATAAAAAAGTAGATTAAAGGCACAAGCCTTCCAGAAAGATAATTTTAATACGACTTGAATTAAGGCCGACGTAATTAGGATATACTTATCAAATAATTAGGCTATAAATGAAATCTATTATAAAAAGTAAAGTAACTTTTTGCCTTTACCCTCGATCCTTTAATTTGGATGTATATAATAAAATTCAACGTCTTAAAAACATTCCAATGACATTTAATGAGTTATTACTTTAAAACATTTAAAATAATTTCTTATTCCTTCGATACCAAATTATTAACCTCCGATTCAGCTATTTAGACATCCAATCGCCGAATATATTATTAAAAGTGTAAAAAAGTTTTTAATTAAACCAAATTTTCTCTAAACATAAAATAAAATGTACCATTTTTGCGATTATTGTTTTTTTCAAAAAGAAACATATTTCATAGCCAATATGGAATATAATTTGAATATGTATTTTATTGTTAAGAGCAAACTCAATATTTCACGAAATATATTAAGGAGTTTTAGTATCAGAAATGGGATATCAGACATATTCTTAAAAAAATAACCTTTGACAAGGTTTTTACTACTTATGCTCGGGAAAGGCTCGGGAGGGAAATATAAAAATTTCTTAAAATTAAATTTAAAATTATACTGCCCTATGTAAAACCCATTTTAACGTCCACGTCACAAAAATTTGGGAAAAAATGTTTCTTGATTCTGAAAAGGAATTCGACAAATAATATTACATTCTTCATTCTAAGTTAATAAGAGTTTTCAAATACCTGTGATTATTGGCGGTAATATAGAGCAGTTCACACAAGCTTAAAAACACGTATAACATGATACGCACAAATTATGTTATATTTTATGTTTAATGTTTCAGAAAGATTCAACAGCACAGTATTGAATAAGTTATGTTATTGTAATTATGTCTTTATTCAATTTACACATGAAATAAACCCATGAAATGAATATGAATGAATAAAAACATAATAACTTATAGCTTATCCACTACAATACTGTTGAATCTTTCTTGATCGGAGTATCTTATTTTCATAGATCTTTAGTAAGGATTGCTGATAACTCGTACTGGCACAGACACCAACTCCATTCAGAACAATGGTTTTATTCAAAATCTTTTAATGACCCATCATCGAAAAGTGTAGTATCCAACTGGGCAGGGTCAAACATTGGACTCCTTTCATTATTTATTTATTCTTATCTATTAGCCAAGGAACGACTGATCGGGAGATGCTCATACAACACACCCAGTCTGTTTGACTTAGTATATTTGATAATAAAGTTGGATTAACATTAATAATGTTCCTGTTACATAAGATTAATAATGATCCTTTCTAAATAGTTTACATGCAGAAACAATGAAAATTCCATGTACCTCTACAGTTTTTTTTTCAGCCCTCTTGATAAACTGGCTTCTTTGAGGAGAGATATAACGGAATAATTGGCTCTATCGGCATTACTTAATTAGAGGAAGATCCTGTAGAGTAGAGGAGAGGTACTCGAAGCTTTCAACAGCCTTTCAAGCGGTCTTCTCCTCGAAGCCGATGAGGTCCTCCCGACTGTCATATTACGCTGTAATTGGAATATAGGTTTTGGACAAATTGGAGAAAAAAGTACGCATTATTCTGGGACTGAAATTTCCTGCGAGGTAGCCATGACGTTTGTACTATATTTCATAAATTGGAATGTATTCCTTCCTCTCATCAAGAAATGCCTTTGGATTATGCTGAGGTGCTTTTCTTAAAAGGCTGATTGGACTTTGCGGATAGTCCCCTAGAATAAGATAGATGGTAGGAAGAGGGGAGCGGTGACACCTATGCCCTGATTGCCCGCTTCCTACTAGCGCAGTCCCACGAGGGAGCCTAGTTAATTCAAGCTAACAGGGCTATTAGATCAGGCCGGGGGGATTTATGGCCTGCCAGTGGGGCGGCACTGCCGGAGAGTGGACGTCTTACAGGCCATCGTCTTGTGATATGACCAGCTTCCATGCCACTCAACACGATCACTCATGATGGGGAACATTGGTGAGTGGATTTGTTTACATTAATCCGAGGTCCCATCATCCATCAATGTCACAATCATTGAGACAAATGTGGTGTCAGTTGTCTCTTCATAGGCTCTAGCGGCCTTCCATGATCTACCTCAATGCAACTCTAGTTTTAGCGGCAGGTACCATTCTTGATAAAAGAATATCAATTCCAGTATTGAATGTATCATCAATTTAGTCTCTCATCTGCGAAATTTGTAACTATTTTCGTCCAAATTCGATATGTATCTCTTGTTAGATAAATATGGAAAACTCTCCAAAACTCCAAGAGAATCAGCAATACACTACCTAACACAGATGCCAATGTTGTCATATCCCTTGGTATACACCTGGAGTACCCAAAACTCCTTAATACAAACGAATCGATTCTAATTTCGCTTATTAACTAATTATCCCAACCCAATTAACTCCAAGAATAAATATAGCACAATTATATATTCCAATATAGTGAAGCAAACAAACATTTTCTTATTTTTTTTTAAAAAAGAGGTATAGTGGTTATTATTATGGTGATATCTTATCCGTAACTTAAGAACGTTGTTTATAAAGATTTTATTCATTTTGCAATAAATCATTTAACAATGTACATAATTCCATAATTAACATCGATATTATAATTCGATATAAGTGACTTGTTAGTAAACGGCAAAATACCATATGTTATAAGGAATAGATTCCATAAGTGACTCTATGTTAAATTTTAACTATTTATTAAAATACTTTAGTTGAAATTAAAAATAATTAAATGGTCCAGTAATCTAATTAAAATATAATATAATATAATAAGAAAAACATTTAGAGTTGAATATATGGTTGTCCGTTAATTTCCGTTCAATAAAATTAAAACCACTTTTATTTCTCATGTAATCATGTCAAGGTCATTGGTAGTAAACATGGAAGCGTTACTATATAGTCTTTTTTTTTTTAATTGTACCTTAATAATCATATGTCATTCAATTTAATTAGTTATTATTCATCACATAAAAGGTTGTTAAAATATTGTTGCTTCCTTTTAGCGTCTGAGAGTATTTTCTCAAACAAAATATTAATTTCTATAGTTACTAAAATTTCGGTATTTCATGACCGCAAGTCATTATACATCCTTAAATATTAAAGCTAATGGGGGAGAGAATGGGATTTCGAAAAAAAAAAAAAAAAAAAGTTCACGGGTTCAAACCCGCTGGTGGTCCTAGGATTTCTTAATGGGAGTAAAAAATCCTAGTTACCGTCCTTCGGAGGGACGTTAAAAGTGTCCGGCTTGCGATGTCAGGTACTCGTAAAGATCCCTATCCTAATAAAACCTGGATAGACAAAATTTAGGACTCCCCGTCCGATTAGCCATAGTTGTATAAAAGTGAGTTAATCGAAAAAAAAGTAAAATAGTAGATACTTTATAGTTCCTTTTAGTTAGTACACCTTTGAAAAAAAAGAAGGTGTTTTTGAGAATTATGAATACACTAAGCAGAACCGTTCTTTATTTTCTAGTATTTTTGTTTATATTAGATTGAAAATTTAGTTAGTGAAACACTGCACAACAATTTAGCAAAAAACTCAGAAAGCCAAAATAAAGAACTTAAAAAGTTTTGTTCATTGTTTATTGTTCTTAATAAAAATTTAATTTATCAACAATCATTTATATTATTTAAGAGATAACTTAATTCAATAGCGACAAAATGAATCTGAGAATGATGAAGGTGAGTGGTTTATATATAGCCAAGAGAGGATATGAATGGGCAAACGGCTGCTACACCAATTGAGTAGTTCCTTCAATTAACTCAAGAGGAATGCCTGAGGTACACCGATACAGCCAGCTTTGCCTGTCGGAGAACTGCTTGTGAATGCACGTCGCAATGTCATATACCGCTCTCAGGTGCAATATATCACAACGGTATGAGCCTTCTTGGCAGTTGCAGAGATGTTCTATAATTGTTTGTAGCTGATGGAAAGCTTAGTTTGGCTTTTGATACTCTGACCGATGTTTCAGGAAAATTGTAAGGTGTTATCTCGTTAATCGCTGAGTCAGAAATGCATAGGTCAACATTAAAAAATAAATGCAAAACAAGAAATTAAAAAATACTATAGTTGATTGTTTTCAATGAAGAATAGGAGTCTTTATAAAGCCCTTTTAACTGATTTCTGAACAAAATCTTATTTAGTAGTAAAAAAATTTCTAACCAAAAAAGCACATTTATTATTTTAATAAAACATTTTTATCAACTACATTAATAGCAGTTTCTTTACAAGTAGGTTACTTTTTGGTTAGCCACCTGGTACATATTTCATAACACATCTACAAACAAATTAGTGAAAATATCAAAAATATTTACTGCCAAAAATATGAAATGTACAAATTATGTGACCAAGTGGACAACGCGATTAATGCCTGCGAGTGGTACGATCAACTGAAGATTAGAGTACCCACACCGCTACACTCTTAATCGAATTCAACATTGGAAAATATCGAAATGTTTTCAATTATTTCCACCGAAGCGCAATGAAAGCTGAAAAAAAAAATTACGAAGATGGTTCTTCAAAAGGAAGATGTTGAAAACACAAAAAAAAAAACAAAACAATTTTTTTCCAAATCCAATGAATTAAGTATGGATTTGTTTATTCATCAAACCTCACTTTATGCTACTATGGCTAATCGGACGATGCTACAGTTGGGAGTCCTAAATTTTGCCTATTCAGGTTTAATTAGGATATGGATCTTTAGCGAGTACGTGACATCGCATAGTTTAGGAGCTACTCTTTTACCTCTCCTCTGAAGGACGGCATAAACAAAGATTTTTAACTCTTATTAAAAAATGTTAGGTATATCTGCCGGAGTTTGATCCTGCATGACCTTGGCATAGAAGCTATTCTGCTAGCCACTACACCACTAGTGACCTCTTAATTATCGATTTGAAACAATATTTTATCTCTTTATCTGGTCATGGAAAAGGAAGTTTCTTCATTACATGTATAAAACCAGCTGCAGCACAACTTAAAAGTTCTGAGTGTAAAACATGATAACAAAAAACTATGTATTATAGATTATGATTTGTATGTAGATATATATAGACGTAGATACAATTTAAAACATACTAGAGCAAATGTAATTTAAAAATAGAGAGTCTATACAATGTTGTTGTTTTTAATACTTTAGTTTTATGTGCATAAGGCCCTTCAGATGTTGTATAATTTTATTGTTCTTTTCATAATTGTGTACCTAAAACATACATATCGTCCATGGATCATGAATAATTGTTTTCATTATTTATGAAGTTTTTATACCAGCAGAAAAAAAAATCCATGGGGTTACCTGTAGCATGGTGGTTAGCATAATAGCTCCTATGCCCAAGGTCCCGAGTTCAAACCCGCAGGTAGTCCTAGGATTTTTTATGGGAGTAAAAATCCTTAGTTATGCCGTCCTTCGAAGTGGACGTTAAAAGGTTGTCCCGAGCCTTGTGCGATGTCCGGTAAAGGTCCCTATCCTAATTAAACCTGGATAGGCAAAATTCAAGACTCCCATCTGCAGCATCGATCGTTTAGCCACAGCAGCATGAAGGGACTCTTAAATGAATAAACAAACTAAAAATCCGTATAATGTCTATAATTTGTATTTTAAAATATTATGAGTAACAGTGTAAAATAATATGAGGAATAGTGGCCTCTTCTGAATAAACATAGGTCCCTCCTACCATCGACATACTCGAGTATTATTGTTATATTTAACCTTATTTTACATGAAATATATGCAAAGACTATCTCAAAAATCTAGTGCGGGCAACACACGACTTTCACTTACCTCCGTTTTCAAAATCGACTAAGAATTTTCAAATACAGTTAGAGATAAAAATGAATGAAATCATTAAAGAAACAATTTTTTTATTTAATTATATATATTTTTTTTTTAATTTAATATTATAAATTCAACTGTTCAAAAAATACATCAAGTAAATATACTGAAATGTTATAACACATGAAATAAACATGAAGAGAAACTGCCCATTGGCAGCACTCTTTGGTAGTAGTCTAAACAAGAAAGTCAATCTTCCATCTTCTTTTCAGACGCCTCGGAGGATAATCAGGAATTGAAGAGGAAGCAAGGATTGAAATTAATGGATTAGAGCGGGAGTGGAGTTTTTCATGGAAGGTGTGATATCTGGTACGGGCCAAATAAAGAAATAATTAAATTGAATTTCCATAGAAACATGTATTTTATTAAAAAGTCTATTATTACACACTTAAATCAGCACATCTTAACTTCCTTTTGTTTTATATTTATTTTCTTTCATAATTTTTTACATCGTTTTTCAACGTTTCCGGGTTCTTTCCCCATTCTCAAGACTTTTTTTAAAACACTTTTACATATACCATTCATTATTTCACATTAGGGGTACTCACTACGTTTGCTATAGTATTCTATTTGTGCTATAGCAAACGTAGTGAGTACCCCTATTTATAGCTTACTGCTATTCGTTTACATCGAAGTTTATTGGCTGAGTGTTGTTATTGTTGTTGTTTCTATTGTGCCAGCTGTTGTTGAACAGTCAGCCAATAAACTTCGATGTAGACGAATAGCAGTCAGCTATAAATGTGAAATAATGAATGATATATGTAAAAGTGATTTCCAAAAATTCTTGAGAATGGGGAAAGAACCCGGAGAAGTTGAAAAACGATGTAAAGAATTATAAAAGAAAATAAATATATAACAAAAGGGAGTTAAAGTGTGTTTATTTAAGTGTGTAATGTTAAGACAAACTTCCTGAAAATTTTTTTTTTTTTTTTTTTTTTTTTTATTCGTATATATTACAATTTGTCATAATAGACAATAATAATAGTGCTACAGGATCTCATTCATACAATATTTACAATATAAACAAAAGGAAAGTCAAATTACATAAAATAAAATCAAAATAAGTAAACGTATACAATAACAAAATTAAGTAGAGAAAATAAATACAAATAAATGAAGTTAACAAATAAATAAACAAAACATGTCACATTCATACCTATGTACAATATTTACAATCAGCTCGGGAACCACGGACGGGGCTTGTCCCCCCACTTGTGGAAGGACAAGCAGAGTCCAAAGGATCCCAGCGCCTCCCTCTCAGCCGCATCACTGGTGAGAACCAGCGGAAGCTAAGTGAGGGCGCCATAGCCACAATCACACCGCACTTGAGAGGAGAATCTGACCAGTGTCAGAACTCCAGCATATGTATTTACAATATATCTCGGGGCCACTGCCGTTTCAACCTTCTAGGTGGGTTGTATGGATGAGTGGAGCTGGATAGGGATCGTGCTAAAGGATTAGGATGATGAATGAGGTTCTGATGGAATTTGAAAAATTTGGATGGAATTAGGTCTGAAATAAATGGAACATTAAGGTCGTGGTGCAAGGTATAGTTGGATACATAATAAGGAGCATTTACTATTATTCGGAGGACTTTGGATTGAAAGGATTGAATGCGTTTGATGTTAGAACGTTTAGCTGTCCCCCACAGTTCAAGTCCGTAGGTCCAGATGGGCTTCAGTATTGTCTTATAAATTAATAATTTGTTGTCAACTGTAAGTTCAGATTTTCTGTTTAACAGTCTGTATAACTGTCCGAATCGTCGATTGAGTTCTTTTCTTTTAAGTCTTGTATGTGGGTTCCACGTCAGTCTTTTGTCTAGTAGTAAGCCAAGATAGCGGACTGTATCTGAAGGAGGAATAGGAATGGAATTGAAGTAAACTGGCGGACAGGAGTTTCGTCGAAGAGTGAAGGTTACATGTTTGCATTTGGCCTCGTTCACCTTTATGCGCCAAGCACCACACCAGTCTTCGATAAGACAAAGGTGTCTTTGCAGGATTAAGGATGCAGTTTCGGGATCGGAACTGGATGATAGGATGGCGGTGTCATCTGCAAATGTTGCCAGAAAGGTGTCAGGATGATTAGGAATATCAGCGGTGTAAAGGATGTAGAGAACGGGTCCCAGGACGCTGCCCTGAGGAACACCGGCCTCAATGGGATAAAAGTTGGAAAATTCTACACCACAGCGTACTTGGAAGGAGCGGTTTGAGAGATAGGATCTTAGAATGAGGTAGAGAGACTGGGGTAAATGCGTTTTAAGCTTGAAGAGTAATCCAGCGTGCCATACCCGGTCAAAAGCTTGCGCTATGTCCAGAAACGCACCAGAACAATACTCTTTACATTCGAGGGCTGAGGAAATATGGTCTACAACTCGGAGTCCTTGTTGAACTGTGGAATGATGAGAACGGAAACCAAACTGGTGGGAACCTGAAAAATTAAAAAAAGAAAATAAACGAAATCTATTATATTATTATCTAAAAATCGTTGACTTTCCAACGGTATATAAAAAAAACATGTATATGACTCGTCTTATGTTCAAAAACAAAAAATTGCATTAAAAAATATTTTTTCAGTTTTCTCCTGTATTTGTTTATCAAATTTGTTCAACTTGCATATTTAGCTGTTAAATACCAATGCTGACAAGATAATATAGTTATTTGTATACCATCTACAGATTTAAAGGTAGTTAAGAGGAAGGCAAATTAAAATATCAGCATTTAAGCCCTGTCATACTATTTGAATCAGAATGAAACCTACATCATATTAAATCCCATTAAATTATACATCGATATAGGGAGTTCAAACAAAATCGTTAGAGCCGTTTTTGAATGAAAATCGTAAAAAGGTGCAAAATGCATAGTATAAAGTACATCTTCCGGGGAGCTGATTTTGATGAAAAAGATTTTATAAAATCTCGGGCGTATAGTTGTCTTAAATACGACATTTCAGTTTCATAGGACTTGTCGTTTTCGCCCTGGAGTTACCACACACACAGATCTTTTTTCGGGACTTGGTTATTTGGACTCGGGAGACCCTAAAACGTTTATTTCCATTGAAAACTGGAATTCGAAAATTTTCACGTTCGCAATACTTTCCCTTACTATAATAGTATGTGAAAGTAAAAATTATAATTTGAATCAACTTTGATGATTTTAGGACTTTTTCATAAAGAAAAGCAGTAATTAATATACCATCTTACATAGTTTTTGCTGAGCATACATATTAATTTTATCCTCACTAATTCGTACGTAATTTTCCAACAACAGAACTTACGTAAGACCATCAAATTATCAAAAGAAGTTACAGAAGTATCTTAGTTATGACAACCGGTCATAAACTACCATTAAACTTCAAAACTGCTTATCACTAGTCTTTCGTGAATGATCATGAACCACCTCTGAGATATCATTGATGGAAATATATCCGCGAGAAAAACCGACCATATATATCTTCCAATAGTTATCAAGGTAAAAGCTCCTTCCATAAAAACTTTTCGAAACGACAACATAGCAAGGATCACTCCCAAGGGGAAAATAAATAGTCCCAAGGCTGTATCTCGTGCTACACTTGACCAGACTTGTCTAACAGGTTCTATCAGTGGGGAAATTGGGTGCTATCACATTTTTAAAAATTAGTTTTGAATAGATGTTTTTGAGATTTAAATTATATGAAAGATAGATAGATAGAAAAAATAATTAAAATTCAGGCAGTCATTAGAGACTGCCGATAGAAGTGAAAACTTTTTTTAAATTTGCGATTTCAATGCTCCTTATTTGTCACAAATAAACTCATCCATATATACTTTAATGTTCCCTTTGTTGTTTACTTGGCCCGAACCAGTACCACTCCTTTCATTCCCAATCTAACCCACTAGTTTCAATCCTTGCTTCCTCTACAATCCCTGATAATCCTCCGAGGCGTCTGAAAGAAGATGGCCCCGAGACCTTCTAGTTTAGCATAGTCTTTGGGGAGCTGCTAATGGGTAGTATCCCAACATATGAATCATGTCAACATATCTTGTATAACATTTACTAAATGGATTTTATTATACAGTTGTAAATACCAATAAATATATTAAAAAAAAAAAAATGCGATTTGCGCTGGAATTTCTGGAAGAAGAGTACGCTTGTAAAAAGCAAATTATGTGAGAATGAATATTTTGTTAATTATTCTTTCATTTAATTGTAAAAAATCATCACTGTGTACAGATATATCATCATGAATTGTGCTATCGTAATCTGAATGTGACCGTAGACTGTATGAGTTGGGAATATACATAGCAATTTATTTTTTTCTGCCATTTGTATCACGGAAATTCGGAATATAATTTATAAGTGTTTTAAAAGGTTGATCTGTTTGTGAAAAAATTAAATTAATCGCTCTTTTTTTGCCTATGTTGATATTGACGACCCTTAAATTTTCTCTTCGTCTTGAATTTTGGCATGATAATTCAAATTATTCTCTGTTTTAGAAGATTGATCTATCTATGAAAAATTAAATTTGATATTTTTTTTTCTTATAACATATATATATATATATATATATATATATATATATATATATATATATATATATATATTGCTGTTTTTTCCCCGTTTCTTTTGGATTCTAAAGTATATTTATTGTTGATTTGTTTGTTGAAGTAGAAATTTGTTGATTAGAATATCGCATACCTTTTCTTCTTATCGCGCTATATTACTTAAACCTAATTATATATATATATATTTTCTTCTTTGAATCGAAATACAAAAATTTTTTACTCAAAGAATGGAATCTCCACCCTTTATTTCTTATATATAAATTAATGAAAAATTAAGATATTTAAAAATACAGTTTTAAATAATAAACAGACCGCTGCGCTTGCGCCAGTCTAGAGTATATTGGTAATGTCACCATGGTCATGAAATCCAAGATTTTGCCCCTGCCAAAAATCGCATAACGCGCCTAAAGAAGTTATCACTTAAAAAAAAAAAGTCCTTACAGAATAACATAATATTTAACACATTGCATAAGAATTATAGTTGGCCAGGAGATAAAACAAAACGAAACTAAAAAGAATTCAACAAAATTTTACTTTTGCTATCCTATTTATGAAATATATTGTAAGGGAAAAGTATTTTTTAAAAAAATTCTAATAAAATCTCTGTAATTAAACTATACTTTAATTCTTTAACCTTGACTTAATTATCCAAGTCGCATGCTACATTTTCTCCATGACTATTTTCTGACCTCTCATTTTTGAGCTTGACCTTTAAATAATAATAATTCTTTATTTATTCTGAGACTAGTCACTTAAGAATAATATTCTAGGAAATAAAAAAGTGGATTTAATACTGGAATCTTAAAGTAAAATAATAAAAAACTATTGAATTAAACTAATAAAATTAACAAATAAAATAACTCAAAAAATAAATTTTTGTAAAAATGTACAAACAAAATTTTAAAAAATCTATGTTAACATGACAACAGAAAAATAAGATATTATAAAAACTACAATATGATTTAAGAAAGAAAAAGAAAATTAAAAATATACAGTATAAAAAAAAAAGAGAAAAAAACAAAAATGGAAATTACAATTCTTTAGAATGTTTGCGTTTTAGAATGTTGTAAAGACAAATATTTCACTTCCAAAAAATAGAAAAAGTTCTGAAAGACCTGAACTGTTGTTGCATTATTTGTTTTTATGGTTACATTTTATTCTTGTTTGTAGTACAATTAAGGAGATTAGAAAAAAAAAATTGCCAAGATACTTTTTCTTACTAATAATAAAGTTATAATAAATGTTATATTTATATCCAATTTCGAATGTTTTTAAAATGTTAACAGCATTAGTTTTTCTAATCTAATATCTTAGTGTATTTTTTTTTTTCCTCGCTTAATAACTCTTCCATCATAAAACGACATTATTTTTATGAGCCATTAACTCCAATTCTATAAATGTCATAATTGAATAGAAAGTGAGAATCTTTATCATTCAACAGTAAAAAATGAGTCATTAGTAAATGAAAAAATAGTTATTTGATATAGACTTTACCCGAAGTAGACACACTCTCTGTAGACACATAAAAACAAAAATATTTATATAAAATATAAAAATATTGCCCAAAAATAAGCCTTTTAAGTAATTCTTACCTATTTTACGCCAATGAAACCCAAAGGGTCTTTACTTTCTCTCAAAAAATTCAATGGGAGATTCATTCGGTTATTGGTATTATTATAAGAAAACAAGTTCTATCAATGGAAGTGTTAATTTCGGGCTAAAGTTTGACCATAGTTTGAAGAAAGAGCTTTTATTTTTTATTTGTTTCAATAAAACTCCCAGTACAAATTTGAAATGCTTAAAGAACTGCATATCAAACAAGAAAAAACCCATTTTCGATATTTTGTAAAATGAGGAGAAACCATTTTAATTTCTAAAATTCTACAGCACCAAGCTAGTGGTATTTATTACCAATAATCTACTGCAGGATAGAGATGACGAAATGGAGGTAATTAAAATAAATATGAACAATGTATTAAAAAATAATAATAATAAAAAACACTTTAATGTATTTTCTCGTAATTATATTACAACAATATAAGATGAAAAAAAAATGAATTTAGTCGTTTTCTTAAGTAGGACAAGTTAAAATCTCAAGGCAGACAAGTTGATAAAAACTTTTGAACTATTCAGAGGTTATGTTAAGTTCATCACTATACAAATTTTAGCGCATTTTCATTAGAAACAAAAATTGTTATTCTATCATAATTATAATTATAATTGTAAATTAAATATAATAAAAACAAATTTAACAAAACCATAACAAACAGACTCAACGCGTGGAAAACCTGGAACCAAAACAAATCAGAGACAAACAGAAAACGGTTCGAAGAAGAAAGGAAGAAGGCCGCAAAACACCTAAGAACACAAAAGAGAGAATTCCTAAATAACCAACTCCAGAGGGCCAATGAAGACTTTCAAGAAAACAGGATACGACCGTATTACCAAACGTGCAACAACAGGGTCCGAGGATACGTCCACCCTAATCTCGTCCTAAAACGTGGGAACGGGGGTCTCGCTCATTCAAAAGAAGAAGTATGCGAGATCTTCGCGGAATATTTCAAGAAACTCCTAAATTGCGACAAACCCATTAAAAAAATTATCACGGAAAACAACACGCCCGACTGGGGAGGGGAAGATCCACCGGACAAGGAAGAGATAGACGACGCAATCGCGGAACTCAAGAATAACAAAGCATCGGGAGAGGACGGAGTTATCGCAGAAATGTGGAAACTGACCGGGGATGAGTTTAGAAAGAGAGCCGCGGAGCTGATGATGGACGTATGGATAAAGGAAGAAATACCAAAGGAATGGGGCACCGCGTTAATCACACCGCTACACAAAAAAGGAGACACGACTGACGTGAACAACTACAGAGGAATCTCGTTACTGCCGGTCACATACAAAATTTTTTCGAAATTACTCCTCAAAAGACTGACACCACAACTTGACCCAAAACTAGGCGAATACCAGGGAGGATTCCGGAAAGGGCGCTCGTGTCCCGAGCAAATCCTCAGCTTAAAACTTTTGATAAAAAAATTTAGGAACCACCCCACGAAGAACCTGTTCATCACCTTCGTGGATTTCAAGAAAGCATACGACTCCGTCGATAGGGAAACGTTAATCAGAATTCTGGCAGAATACGGAGTCGACGCCAAATTACAAAAGCTCATAGGACTGACCCTGGAAAACACAACATCCAAAATAAAGTTCAGAGGTGTGATCAGTGAGCCGTTCACGATCGACACTGGACTCCGGCAAGGCGATGGACTCTCACCTTTACTGTTCAATGTAGTCCTAGACAAGATCATGAAGGACTTTTGGAAGGAGAACGACATAGGAGCCACTCTTGGAGGAAAAAAAAAGGGGCTCAAGGTGAGATGCCTAGCCTATGCCGACGACCTGGCCCTTCTGGCTGAGTCGGAACAGGATGCCGTGAGACAGCTTAACTGTCTCAAGGAAATTGCCGAAAAAACAGGGCTACAGGTATCTTATGAAAAAACCGAGTTCATGACGACGGACTCGAAATTTGGGAAAAAATGGGTTGAAACTAAATTTGGAAAAATCAAGGTCACGGACCACTTCAAGTACCTTGGGGAAATAGTAAGCAACAAAGGATCAGAAAAGAGAAGCCTGGAAACCAGAATCGCCAAACTAGAACACCTAAACCATGCGACGACAGAATTATACGGGAAGAAATGCTTATCCAAAGCCGCCAAATTAAGACACTATAACACCGTAATTAGACCAGTGATACTATACGGTGCGGAAACTATGCAACTCCCCAGTCTAGAAAAAATTAAAATAATAGAAAGGAAAATCCTCAGAAAGATACACGGTCCCAGGATGCATGAGGGGGAGTTCAGAAGACGGGCCAATAAGGAATTATACCAGGGAAACAGGAACATGGAGGATGAAATAAGGGCCAGACGACTTAAATTTTACGGACATATGATTAGAATGCCTGAGGAAAGACTGAACAAACAAATCTTTAGGAAAATTTGGGGATATAAAAGCGATGGGGGTTACAGCAGACAAGTCAAGGAAGAGGCACGCTCATTGGGAATAAAGGAGGCGGATTGCTTAGATCGCGACAGTTTCAGGAGAACCGTCAACAGTGTCGAAGGTTTCGTGAGTCAGAGGAAGAACCACAACAACAGGCTCTGGACCGATGAAAGGAAACTCGCGCAATCAGAGAGGATGAAGGAGAGATGGGTCCTCTGGAAAGCGCGTGGCACCAAAAAGAAGCCACGGTGTAAGAGTTCGCGTGATCACTAATGGTCTATCCGCGTCAAAAAAAAAAAAAAAAAAAAAAAAAAAAAAAAACAAATTTAAACACGAATATCAACCGACCCTTTTCGATTTATTTTTTATTGCTTCAATTTATTTATTTATATATTATTATATGCTTCAATATTATTTATTTATTTTATTGGTACAGGCATACTTGTTTTGCATAAAATGTTTTTTTTTTTTTCTTGTTCAAATAAAGAAATATATACGTAGTAAGATTTAACTAATAGTTTGAATTAAGTGAATTTTGAAGTTTTAGAAAATTTCATTTATAATAAGTAAAGTACAATCATTCTTTTTGGAGTTGAATCAGAATGGTCTGTATGAACTCTTGGAAATATTAAAAACATTGTTTTTTTTCTTCATGCCTACTTCTTGAAATTGAATGAAAAAAAAAAAAATAAGTATGAAGAAGTCAATAAATGAACATAAAATATAGAATAAACACTATAGGTTGTGGTTCAGAAAGTTACTTTTCCAGTCATCAATCCTTTCTGAGTAATATTATAAATAACGTAAAATTTAAGTTCTACACAGGTAGTTTCTTCACAAGCCTTTTCACGCCCTTTATTATAATTCAACATTTTTACTTGTTGTATTCATGTTATAAAATTCAATAAAATATATATAAATAAAAAAATAAAGTGAAAATTCGTTCAATATGTATATTCGATAAGGATATTTTCGAGTTTTTATTCAATCAACAAATACATGAATATATAAAATCTGAGTTCGAAATAAACGGTTCGGAGAGATGAAATGAAAGTAAAGAATTATTCCTTGTCTATCCCTTGTATGAAAACGTTCAGAGAGAAAAAATAGAAAAAATTAGATACTATATAGAAGAGGTATTTAACATATTTTTGAACATGCTAAGTAATTAAAGTGTCAAATTTAGAATCATAAGCGCTCCATAGTAGCGGTACTCAGAATCTTTGTTAAATCATATAATTAGTTGTTTTCTCAAATTACTTTAGCAGATTTTTTTTTTTTTATGCTAAATATAAGATTATGAGTACTCCTATAGTACTTTCACTTATACAATAATTCATTTGGTTTGATAAAAGGATAGTTCACTTTTAATATAAGTAAGTTATCATAGCATGGAAACTGCGACATTATTTTGCATTATGTATCTACAGCTTCTGTGCAACCTTTAATATGATATATCAGATAAAGTTTGCGTAAATGATGCAAAACAAAAAATAAATAAAATAAAATTACAACTTGCAACTGCTACAAACTTAAGTAGCAAAAAAAGACGGAGGAATTTAATGTAACATGAATTACAGTTTATAGTCAGTTTCATTTTTAAGTAGCTCCAGCTACGATATATTGCCGACAGAAGAAATGAAATTATGTCGTGAAACATCGATATTCTAAGATTTTATAATAATTAAGCTCTAATCCCACAGTCATCGTAAATCTTAAAAATTAGTTACTTAGTTTATCTATTTATTTTTGTTTTACTGCATCTAAAAAAATGGTGTAAAATTGCCTCATTGCCTTCATCATATGTTATCCATCTCATTTTTTTTAAATTTATTAATTCATTTTTTTTAATGCTGTTACGAAAATTCAGAGCAGTGTGAAGTTGTCCTGTACAATTGCCACTCAAGTCTTCACAATAATACTACAAATCAAAACGAACAACTAATTAAAAATTATTATAAATATATTTTAATTAATCTATTAGCATAAATAAAATAAATAATGGGAAGTATTTGAACAACATTCTTGACAGATCGAATGTGAAAACACACAAGACCTGTGGGTCATCTATTTATAGATTTAGCCACCTAAAAATAATTGTTTTGGCATTCGTTCCACAATACTTGCAGGTTCCAACTTCCAAATAAATATTTAGATTCTACGTCTCTTTATTTATATTTATTTGCGTTTAATTTACATTCATACTTACACATTTGTTGTTATTTAAATATTAATAGGAAAATAAACTTTGTCTTACCGATTACCGGCCTAAATACATGGTAATGAGAGAACTTATATTTCTCTATGCCACGATTATCCATTGAACGGATGACCCGACATTGTATTTGTTTGTATATTTTTGGTCTGTGTAGTTTGCGCAATATCTATCATTTATTTAACAAAGTACTTTTTTCTAAATATATCGCAACGGCAAAACTGCTAAAACAGCTTTTTTGCAACTTGCCTGTAGTTTTCACTTTAATTTGTCGCAATAATTAATTTTAATATCTCTGCAATTATCTCATCCTTAACCTTATAGAAGATAAAGAAAATATCTTCCTACATAATTAAATTGAGCATAATAAGTGAAAAAAAAACCCCGCAAGGATGCATTTATTATTATTATTTATTCTCTCTGACCTTAAGAACCTAAAAAAAAAATATGTCACCTTACGTACTCTTTTACATAGATAAAATTTGAGACAGAAATTTATTTGATTTGAGCACTTAACTTCAGGTCAACTTTTATCATATCATGAATAGATTAATACACACATCGGAATACATTAATGTACTGATAACATTTAAATGGAGTTGTATTTTACCTGTTTAAGTTATAATGGCTTTTAAACTATCGACGGAAACTATAATTTGATAGAATTGACTGGTGCAATCTAAAAAAATGGCTGATATTTACAAAAACGAAATAGAGAATAACAGAAAGTATAAATATTTATACATTAATTATGTATTTCAAAAGTGCCTAATCTAAGACAAATATAAAACGCTATTCAATCATTCCTTTAATAATTTTTCTTACAAAACTTATAGATTTTTTTTCAATTCTTATAATATAAATTTGACTACTCTTTTATGAAGCATGACTTAAAAAAAAAAAAAAGATAAGTAAAAGTTCGATCAATTTATTTGAACTTCGTGCCTTCTATAACAGTCAAGCAGCATTTTCAACATCTTAAAAAATATGAAATACAAATAATCTTAAATTTTTTGAAGATGAAAATCGCTAAAATTTATATAATCCTTAAGTTGATTTAAACCGTAACCAGTTAAGAAGTAGAGAAATATACCTCTAATTTTAATTTTAATTGTTACTTTTTCCGACGTAATTGACTTTTCTACAAGGAGTTTTCTCTTAAATTACAGACAACAATATAATTTTAGATCATTCACGTTAACGCTTATTACAATCAATACAAAACATTGATATACCAAGGTAATGATAGTTTGAAAAATAAATTAGCTATTAAAAAAATTCTATGGTCAGAAGATTTTTTAAAGGAAGAAAAAAACCTTGATTATGCTATCCTTCGAAGAGGACGTAAAATGGTGGTTAAACCTAAACAAGCAAAATTTAGGACACCCACTGTAGCATCGTCTGATAGCCACCGTAGCATAAAGTGACGTTTAATAAACAAACAGAAAAATGCGATCCCCTTGTAAAAGGAAAAATTGTTTAGAAAAATATTAATGATCTATATTACTGGTTAAAGTGAGAAATAAAAAAAAGTTTGATTGATCTTCAGATAAGTTTTTTATTTGGTAAACGACTTGTTCCTTGCGACCGGGTGCCTTGTTGAAAATGTAAGAAGCCTTTCAATTTCAGTAAGGTCTTGTGTGAGCGGATTCAATCTCCATATAGGATGTAACTTCCATTGTCGTTTTCTTCGGGTGACAAGCACACACATTTCCTGCTATTATCAAACATCACATGAGATGCAAGTCATTATAGATTTATTTTAATATTATAAAAAAAAAGTATGATATTTACTATAAAATTCATATTTATAATCGCATATAGGACTAGAGATTTTTATAACTGACACTGTCATAAACGATAGTATGTATCATCTTCTGGAGGTTATGCAACTCTAATTTAATTTAACTTAATTTGATTTTGCGTCCATAGGCCAAATCTATTATTTATTTATATATCTTCTTATCGTTTGAAAGGAAGTCGTGAAATCATCAGTCATTTGCCAATCGTAAATATAATTTACATACTTATCAACATTATTAAGAACTATATTTTCATAAACACATTGGAAGTTTCTGATATCTTTTTATATTATATTTGAGTTAGGCTCTTCGGAATACATGAGAATTTTATTTTTAAAATTAATACAAGGATAAACATCAAAAGAAACTTACTGTTCGATTCGTTTTTTTAAGTCTGATCGAATTTTAATTAAATTCCAAATAGATTTCATTTAAAGGATAGACACATAGATATAAGTATATAAAAGATTCAACTTCTTACCAAAGTAAGAATAAATTGGTTAAAACATACAAAAAATTGCATAAAAGATTAATTACTGCAGGAGCATACATCCTAACACTTAATACACGGTTTCATACTCAAAAATACCACAAATAGACTCAGCGAAAAGGGTTGTAATTATTGAGGAATGGGTTGTTGCCATATTTGAAAAGTTCTGCTTTAATTAAACATCGCTTTCAAAACATTTCTAGGAATCGATCATTGTAGAAAAAAACACATCTCTTTTGCTAGCGTTCAGCCTGAAATTTCAAAAATCAAAGCCGTATACAAGTCGGAATCGTAGTGAATTTTTATTTTTTTTCTTTCCGTAATTTCCATTCATGACTTTTATTTCGAAACTCAAAAAATACACTTTAATTCATTAAATTAATAAAGGAAGTATGGGCAGCTACATTTAGATCTTAATGCCTTTACTGTAACAATGGTCCCAACTGAAACTTGAAGCTGGAGAATCCTGACCAAGCTTTAAGACTGTTTACATAAACTTTAGTAGAACTGATTGTAATTGGTCAGGCTAACCTTGTAGTATGGTTACAACCCTCTGATAAGCATATTACCACTTCCAAGCTCACTAATTATAAGTAAATTTTATAATATAAACGTAAAATTTAAAATAAAATTAACTAAAAATAAATTCTAGTATTTGCTTTCATATTTCTCAATGTTGTTTGCATAATTAACATTAATAGAATTATTAGTTTGTTATTGTAAGTGACCTACATATAATCAGTAAAAAAAAAAAAACATATATTTTAAACATATATATATATTATATATATATATATATATATACCAAAACATGGACAGCATCGCAGATAAATTTAGAAAAAGAGACCTACAATTCTACGGTCACTTATGCAGGATGGATGAAAACACTAAGAATATTTTTAACTTCGTTAATGAAAGCAAATTAAAGTAGGATTAAAGAAGTGCAGGCCTGGAACGATTGAGGATCTCGGAAGAAGAAATTAAGGATTGGGAACAATTTAGAAATTAAATCCGAGACAATAAAATAGGGCAGGAGTTAAGAAAAGAAACAACATGGAAGAGGTAAACAGAGACGGGAACATAATGAAATGAAATGAAAAACTTCTTCATTATCCTGGAACTAAAGTCCCTTAAGAATAAAAAAAAGTAAAATACAGATCGGATGACCGTAACAATGTAGTCATAGCTTTAAACAACAAATAGCTAAACTAAAATTATTAATTGTGATTATAAAATATTTACATATTTACAAATATGAATCTTAGAATTAAATAAATAAACAAAAATAGCTACTTCGTCAGTGATAATTGAAATAATATAAACACAACAAAATTAGTATTTTCGAATTCAAAATATATATTCACATTGGTAAATATACTTCACATCTGTGACACTTTTTTGCTGAATTTTCATTTCCTTTCATTACTTGTGAAAGATTTGAATATTTGAAACCTTCGATGACTTAGGACCATTTAAAAGCAATACTTCGTTGGATAAGTCGGTTGAAATAAACACTTTATGGCAATTTCAATCAGTATTTATGGTGAAAATTTTCTTATTAATCTCTGATCACGTAGGAGGTAACGGAGGTATAGAGTAGTCATTTCTTTAATATTTTTATTCAGAATCAGTAGTCCGGGGATGTGATAGTTATATTACCGTCTCATGGGCAATAAGACGGTGACACACTTAATGAAAAATAATGAGATCGTTTATTTATTTCCAAATATAATATATTGTTATAAAAATACTAATAATAAAAATAAATCACCATTGTAAAGGAAGAAAATCAAGGAAGGGCAGCAAAATTAAGCTTACCACTTCTCTCCCTTCGCCCACCCAAAAACAAAATCTTTTTTATGACACCTGCTCATCTTAGTTCCAAGTTAATTATTTATTAGTTGATTTCATACGTTAATATAATTTATCTAATGTGTAAATAATTGAAGTTATTTATTTATTGATATTTACAACTGTGGTTAATACATCAAGTAAAATCAGCTATGAGATAAAATACACCATGTCCATTAGCAGCACTCTAGTTGGTGATCTAAACTAGAAGGTCTCGAGGCCATCTTCTTCCAGACGCCTCGGAGGATTGTCAGGAATGGAAGAGGAAGCAAGGATTGAAACTATTAGGTAAGAGTGGGAGTGAAGTTTGTAATGGAAAAATTGGTACCTGGTTCGGACCAAATCAGCCACATATGGAACAGTATAGTCTTTATGAATGAGTTTATTCGTGGGAAAATAAGGGGCGTTGAGGATTTTTCGAAGGATAAAATAAAAGTAAACAGAAGGACGTTGATTCATTTTATTGAAGTAATAGCCTTAAGAGTAAATAAAAAGGGACATGAAATATACTCTTTAATGCATTACAAGCGACGATATTTTTCTTTTGCAGCAACTTCCTTCCAACTCTTCCTATTAGTGATTGCTTCCATCCGTGCGACTGCTTCTTTGATCTGCAACTATTTTCCGAATTTTAATAAATAATTGCTACAATCTCTGAAGCTAACTTAAACCAGCCCACACTCGCTAGCGACTCGACAATACGTGCACGCTGACTAGAGGTTGCTAAACATCCGATCGTACATTCAAGAAAAACAAAAGTATTTCGATCTTGCACACACTGAATCCCATACTTACATACAAAATGAAATATGAATATGATGAAATAGGATTAGTATCTATTTTGAAAACTAAAAACCTATCACTACTTCAATTCTTGACTTAATGATTTATGAAAATATATAATTATCTCCCTTTTGATATACCTACTCATGATAGATCTTCACGCACGTTATTTTTTCTTGTTGTTGATAGTACTTATGAATGTAAGTTTTATTAATCTACTGTTTGTGATATGATAAGCCCAGACGAGGACACTCAAGTGCTACAGTAGATGGAGATAGTATATTGGTTCAGTAATAGCGAATCCTAAGGTAGGTATCCGGGCTCGCACGGCAATAGTGCTCCTCCTAATCGCTTCTTCCTGCTTCGATATTGCCTCGTCCTGCCGCCGCTCCCACCCCAGCCATCCTTCCCTAACTTCTTACCTTTCTGGGGGAAACCTATCCTACGGGCTAAATCACTATCTTTTACCATTTGTACAAGGGAACCTCCTTAATTTTGTATCATGATTTATTAATTATTTTCGTTTAATGTATGGTTTCTTTAATATTTACCTCCATAATGATAAAATGAGGTAAATTCCTGTATTAGGAAACAATGTATTACATGGACGATAGATATCTCGGTACCTATTAGAACTACAGATACCTGTCACCTCTCATATTAAAACTTATTAGACGCTTGTTATTTATTATTATTATGAGTAGTTCAGTAACATAGGCAGTTTCTATGATATAAAGCTGAACACTGATCAATTCCTTAGTTTAAGACACAAAGTATTATATGAATATTTCGGTACCTAAGACCTAGAGTCTATCAGGTCCGAAATAAATGTTTATTCAATGTCTATTAATTTATATTGTAATGAGTATTTTCTTATAATCCTTGGTTTCTGTAATATTTACCTTCATAACGTTAAAATTAGATCAATTTTTGTAGTTAGAACATAATGTGTGATATGGACAAAGATAGCTCGATAGCTAAGAGACCTACAGACGCCTATCAGCTCTCGAATTGAAGCCTATTTAATGTCCATTAATTTATTTTATAATTAGTATTTTCGTACAATGCCTGGTTACTGTCATATTTACCTTTATAATGTTAAAATGAAGTCAATTCCTGTATTTGCACCGTTTTGGATGGCCGCCATTTTTTATTCCGAGCAGTTTGAGTTTGAGGTGGCCGACAAAAAAAATGTTGCACAAGTTGGCTAAAATGTGAGAAATCAGATTGAAAATTGTTTTCTTATAATACGCATTTTTCGACCCTCTTGAACTACTAGGACGAGCATTCGATCGAAGGATGACTTGAGGCCCACATGTCAAGATGAAAATAAAGACACTCAACCAGCGATCGAGAGTACTATGCTCTCTTCTATCCAAATCATCAAAACTGCAATCATTTTAATCAAAAACTTTATGACTCATAAAGATAACATTGGTACGTAAACAACGAAACCTTATTTATGGACTTCCTATAACTTACGAACTCTCTTTTCGCGTTTTCATTGCTAACTGCACGGACAAGACAATAGACTTATAAACGACAATAGCTGATATGCTTGTCAGAAGATGGCTGAAAAAGTTGGATGAAAGACCTCTTCTGCTAATTTAAAGCCTAGGAAGGGGTGCTGCTAAGCACTGTCTTTCCCTATGCCTATAATGTCTGCTACTGTAGTTTTATAGAGGCTCTACAAAAAGAAACTTTCACCACTGAAAATAAAAGCCCCCACTCTGCTTTTTCCAGATCCCTTCTCTAGAAAGTCATACTAATTTTCTCGATGTCCTTTTCCATATGATATTAATATATTTTCCTAAAGCACTGTCTGGTTCCTTTTATCTACGAAGGATGCTCTGATGACCTTCACGATTCCTTCCTTATTTTATCAAATTATAGAAATTTTGCTGGTTTGGAAAATTATTTTGCTTTCAAACAGACCTATGATACTGTTGACAAGAAGAATATTTGCATATAAAAGCCAGCATTATTTAATGATCCCTAAGAAGCTTGATAGGATCATTTAGGTGACTCTCAGAGACACATCTTGTAATTGTATGGGACCCAGTGGGAGTTTTATGTCACCCATTTAACATATACCAGGGAACAATTTTAAATAATAGTTATTTATCGTCTAAACACAGAAACCCGGGTCTCGCTGTTTACAAATATAGCGAAATGCGCGCCAAAGTGCGCTCTGACGTCACTAAATATTACCCATCCAACATACATCTGGAACTGGTCTCATTTTCTTTCAAATATTGTCCTGATTCCGAAACTGCACGTCTTGTTGCTCAAAGTATAGCGAAATCAGTCCCAGGTAGTAAAATACAGAACTAAAACTCATTTTTCCACTCAACATTCAGGTTGGTATTACCACTGAAACATACATTATGAGATTGAATATTCAATAGTGAAATGAATATGATGGAGGAGATGGTTCGGGTGGCGTTAAAGAAAAGAAAGAAAATAATGAAAAAAGTATTTAGTATCCGACGTTCCAAAAATACTTTGTGGGTCTTCATCGGGGCTGAAGAAAAAGATACAGAGCAGTGTAACATTCCTTATTATTGCTTAAAATTACAGTATCTTTTTTATTATATATTATACAATAAAAAATTTCTAAATTGAAGATTCTGAGGATGTCGCGTCTAAAATCATGTTAAATAATCATTTGAAACTTTGTAACTTTTATACGAAAATTTATAAGTATGAATAATTATAACATATTTATAATATAATATATAAATATCTATATGGATTTTAAACAATATTAGGAATACAAACTTTTTAGCAAATAAGAAGAAAATGGCGGTAACAATGAGGACAGAACAAAGGTAACAGGAGCACAAGGAAGAAGAGAAAATTGTGTCATCATGACATACTCCAGTTCAAACACTGTCCATAAGGCCAAAAATGTAAATATTAATTAATAAAATTAATTTTCTATGTCCTGCCATTCGTTCCTTGCGAGGCAACGATCCAAGATCTCCTCGATGTCATTGAAAAATTATTTTGAATTTGTATTATTAATTATTTGCGTAGCCTTGGCTTGTAATAAGAATCATTCACGCATTGAACAAACACATTATATGATGCAGGTAACCATTATAACATTCAATGAGTACTTGAATTCAGTAATTCAATGAGTACAGTAATTCGTGAATTGTAGTCGGAGTCTTATTGAAGGGGTCCGGGAAAATATGTATATTTTTTTAGTACTATTGCTCAAAATTATTCAAGGTAGGGAAAGGTTTAAGGTAAGCTGATCTACAGTCAGTCTTGCTATTCTAACTGCTTTATATGGAGATTACTGAAGTTCAATGTGATTAATTTCAAGAATTTCACAAGAAAAGTAAAGATATTATTTTACACGACAATATTAAGGTCACCTGTCACTTATCCCAGCTGAAAACTAGAAAACTTTGAAACAGTGTTGAGACATATCAAACTATTTACTTTTGATAAGTTTTATAATAAGTTTTAATAATAACTTTAATGGAATAACACATTTTCCTTATTAGTATGTAATTTGTTGATAACCGCATACCCAACCAACCTATCGACCACATATTCGCTACGGTCAAAAATGACTCCATGATTATTTACTTTATATTTTGAAAATAATTACCGTTACTATTTATTTCCTCATGAGTTTGTTTGTTTATTTAACGTTCCTTTATGCTGCTATGGCTAATCGGACGATGCTACAGTGGGAGTCCTAAATTTTGCCTATCAAGGTTTAATTAGGATAGGGATCTTTAACGAGTACCTGACATCACCCAGGCTCGGAACTATTTTTTGACGTCCCCACCGAAGGACGGCATAACTAAGGATTTTTCACTCCCATTAAAAAATCCTAGGGCAAACCTGTGGGTTTGAACCCGGCACTGTGACATAGGAGGCTGTTATGCTAGCCCCTGCTACAGATAATCCTCCTGAGTATTATTCCTCATGAGTATTTTTTCATTAAACAAAAGCTCTTAATTCCTATTTCTCAATTTTCTTTAGTTTATTAAACTTACTCGCCATGTTATTTCATATTTAGCTATACTATATTTTTTTCTTTTACTTTGTCATATTTTTAAACACTTTACAGTACATGATCAAAGAGAAATCTTAGAAAAAAAGTTATCAGAATAACAATGGAACAATACAGCGTATAGAAACAAAAACTCGAGTGGAATCGCATATTAATTTTCTATTATTAACGAAGCAATTGTTTTATTTATTCCAAGAGAAACAATATTTTGTTTAATGATCTGAACAAGTTAAACACTTTTTATTTTGACACCAACTAATCATTTTTCAATAATATTTTAATTGAAAATTGGTAATAAACCTTCCTGACCACGAAATATGCTAATAGAATTTAATAAAGATGGATTAAAGAATTTTAGTGGTTAGGAGTAGTAAACGAAACCAATTTTTATATAGTAGCATGGTTTATCAATACAGAAGTAAAAACATAGTTGAAAAACTGTTAATAATTTTGTATAAGAAATGAAAATCCAGTACTAAATGCGAATACTAATTCTCTAAAATTCAGCAACAGGACAACACCAATATTAGTAATTTGTTGACTGGTTAGTTTATTTTGTGGATATTTGTTTTATCCGAAATCATGTTTTTAATCATATATTGTTTATATATTCTTTTAATTCTTTAATATATCGTTGAGAAAGTGATTCTTTAACATTTCTCGTTGACTCCATTGATAACTTATAAATATGCAACTTTTTAAAATGTTTACTAAAGATATATTTTTAGCTACCAAAAATATTTTTTCAAGATTTATCAGGATCTTTTGTTAATATTATTCTTGCGGTCTGTAGGCTAATATTTTAATTATAGCTATTAAACAAAACTTATCAGGAAAATCAATAATGATTTACATATTAATTTTGATAATGTAGGGTAATGTATAAGGCAATGTAGGGAGTGGAGTGGTCTAGTGGATAGACATATTATTTATTCTGTTAATTTAACCGGGATAACTAGGGTATGGAAATCCTCCTGGGGTAGACCCAGCCTCTATAAAGTGGGTACCCAAAACAATTGGGGAAAAACCTGACGTTTGAGCGTTATTAAGGCTTTATCACCACATTAGCACGGCCGTTGGCCTAGAAACAGTACGAATTTTCTATATTTACTGAGCCCAAGACCCTTCAAGGGTTGTAATGGTGCAGTTTTTTTTTAGAAGTCAATGCATGAATTAAACTATTTTAAATGCTCTTCTACATCTGCACTCTCATTGGGAGAGATTCGCATGAAGTAAAAAATATAAAGTATATGGAAATATACAAAATAAAGTAGGACTTATAATACGATGAAGGGCGTGAAATAAAACATGATATTATCTCTAGAAAACCTCTTTTCCATGAATCCAAGGCTTGCCCCAAAAGCATACTGTAACATATATACTAACTCTGGCATAAGCGAGAAAACAGAATTTATTTTCCTTTCACTAGATCAAACAAAAATATTCAAAAGATTAAAATATGGTTTGTAAATTGATTTGAGTAATATAATTTACCTAAACTTTATGATTTTAAGTAACGATTAATATAATTTTACTACTATGATGTTTTCTTTTAATTTGATTACAAAAACTATGTTAAATCACTTGAGATTGACATTATATTTTACCTAAAATATCAAAGTAGGGAGAAAAATGGAATATCGACTTATCCTAGGATCTTTGAAATTGTTTTAACGACTTTCAGTGGTTAATATTGGTACATATGATGTTATTTTGAAGCAAACAATTTTAATAAATAAATTACCGAAGTCGTGAAATGGAAACAGGTGAAAAAGGTCACTTGAAAACAGGATATGGAAAGAACATGGTGGATGTGCTGGAAGCCAAAAGGATAGGCAGTAAATCATATTAGAGGACAAAGGACTAACCAAACTGGATGAAACCAAAGGAAAAAAGTGCAAAGAACGAAATTCTGTAAGACAAAACTACATTATTACACCATATATTGCAGTATATAAAATATGGGCAAATTTGTGAAATTACAAACTTGTATAGATGACTATTTTTCTGCGTAAACTCTATCATGAAATACATAAAAAAATTGAATAAGCTTTTTATTTAGTTACCTATATGTGTGGCTCTAGCGCCCTCACTCAGTATCCACTGGCAAGACATAGTGACTGAGAGGCGCTGGGATCTCCTGCCTTCGCGTCCACATCTGGGTGTAGGGGTTCGATTCGGAGTTTCCAGGGGCAGAATGTAAATATTATATATAGGTATGGATTTGACCAAGACTATAATTTTTTTTTTTTTTTTTATTCATTTGTTATTTAGGTTTACTTATTTTTTTACTATGGAATGAATGAATGACTTATTTGAGCTCTAATACTTATTGCCCAAGATAGTGGCAGGTTGAACTATTACTCAATAAAGCAATATTAAAAAAAACAAAAACATTACCTATAGCTGAGAAAGAAAATTGATTTTTATTCATGGACATTTCGCCACCTAAGATTAATGAACAACAAACTGAAGAAGTCCAATTCGAAACAATCAAATAGTTGTTAAGTAGTTTCCAATTTGTATTAACCTCTCCAGTCTAATGAACTATCTGGTGCATTAGAGTAAACTATCGTTTAGTTTCAACACTTTTCAGGAAAGATGATCCTTGCTTTAATTTGAATTTGAACGCTACTTGGATATTCGTATTTGAAAACACTTCAGAAGAATCTCCAGACGTCAAAACACTAAATAGGAACATGTATAACTTATATATATATACTATCTAACGGATAAAGTATAACGAATAATTTAATTTAGATCCAAATACTTTGTTCTATATCCCATACGATTTCGCTTTAAATATTCTACACCTAGGACGATGAGGATTACACCAGTAAACAGTTAACATTACAAATAATGTTTCAAATGTTCATCACCTCTATCGTTTTCTAATATTACTTTTTATTATTATTGATAACAACTTCAAAACATATATTGAAAAATACACAAAGAAGAAACTTTTTAGGCTCACTTTTCGGTCGCCAATAAAAAGTTTTGAGGCTTCTTTTTGACAGACTCAATATTATCCTTATCTTGACCTTATTTAGTATTCTTTGTATTCTGGTCTATCATTTATGTAAATTACTGGACCACTTATCTCTCAAAAACGTATCTAATTTCCAAATACAAGTTTTCTTACATATCTTGTAATAAACTTCGGATCAAATTGGTTCAGAATTTACCATATTGTTCTCAGATGATGCTTAGTGCAAAATTCTATGATAACTTTACTAACCTTGGAATATTGCATTTAAGGTTTGCACTATTACTTTTGTTTTTAACTTTTCCGAGTAAATTATCAATATATACGGTTTATCTTTCGTTTTATTATAAAAGTAATATTTTAGCCACTAAGATTTTTAGATCTTTTTGTTTATAATTTTATTCACTCAACTGTATTACTTGATCTCTCTTCTCTAGATCTTTTAATGACTCTGGCAGTTTATTTGTCTCCCATACCTATTTTCCATCTCATATAATGGATAAATAGTATGTCATAATGAACTTTTAAGGTAGTCTAGTTGAAGATAACCTTAAAAATTTTTACTTTCACGTACCTAAATGTGAAATATACAGTAAATTTTCTAATTTGAGTTTTCAAAGGAAATACATTTTTAGGGTAGCCTGAGTCGAAATGACACAGCCTCGCAAAAAGGTCTGTGTGCGTGTGTGTGTCCGTGTTTACCACGTCCAGCGCAAAAATGAAAATTCCTATGAAAATGAAATTTCATATTCAAGTCAACTATACGCCCAAGATGTTACTGCAACTTTTTCATCAAAATCAGCTAACCAGAAGAGGCACTATACATTTTGCACATTTTTACGATTTTCTTAAAAACGGCTGTAACGATTTTGATTATACTCGCTATACCAATGTAAAATTTAATGGGCTTTAATATCATGTAGGTTTCATTCTGATTGAAATAGTCGGATAGGGCTTAAATGCCGATATTTTTAATTTTCTTCCTCTAAAATACCTTTATTTTTTTAGATTTGAATAAATTTTTCATACCATTGATAAAAAACAGGGAAATATATAAGTTTAACCAATTCTATATCCGACTAAAGGAGAAAATTAATAATATACCATTGGAAAGCTAATGATTTCAGAAAAAATGTTATTTTATACACAAGTTTATAAAAGGTAATAAAGTGTGATGAAAAGCCGATAAAACTGGTTGTTTTAGATAATAATATAATAGATTTTTAATAAAACACACGTTTATATAGAAATTCAATTTAATCAATTCTTTATTAGTTTCACTCATTTTCATCTCTAAAGAAGTTGAAAAAGTGTACATAGGTATGAATGAGGCATGTTTCGTTTATTTATTTGTTAACTTCATTTATTTGTATTTATTTTGTCTATAAATTTTGTTATTGTATACGTTTATTTATTTTGATTTTATTTTATGTAATTTGACTTTCATTTTGTTTATATTGTAAATATTGTATGAATGAGATCCTGTAGCACTATTATTATTGTCTATTATGACAAATTGTAATATATACGAATAAAAAAAAAAAAAAAAAAAAAAAAAAAAGAAGTTAGATAATAAAATCAAATTCTTTAAGCGATTTTACAATGGAGGTCAGTGAAAGTCGTGTGTTGCTCGCACCAGATTTGTTTTCTTTTTTGTTCGTTTCCTCCTTTTAATTAGATAAAATTAATATTAATATTTTCTGTTTTATTTTTATGTTAGTCAAGATTTCTTTTTTTACACAGATATATTTTTTACAGTCCTTGAAATTTTAAATATCATTTAATAATAGGTAGACCGATACAGTTGCTATTTTCAAAACATAATTGTATCACTAATTATCTTATATTTTAATACATTATTCAGATTTTTTTTTCCTTCTTTCGATTGTATATTTACTAAAAGATCGAGCTTATTATATTTTACTAACATTGATTTTTAAAAACGGTTGTTTCAAGACTTTTAACAATTTCTTGCAGCATCCCCCTTTCGACCCAACGGTTTTATTTAGTGTCCAAGTTCTTCTTCTTCACTAGTCCCCTCGTAACTCCCTAAAGGGTTGTAAAACACTTTTTGTAATGCGAACTTTATCTTTTTATCTTTCTAGTTCTTGATAGGGTCATTATTTTAACTTCTTCTGATTCAGTGAGCTCCTTGTTCTATATTTCGGTATTTTCTGCGGCTTTTTTACCATAAATTTTTTTTACCCAAATTCAACCCCGACGCGACCCTTCTATCACCTTATAGTAAACCAAGCCTCCTTGCTTGCCTACCTACTCTTGTGACTTCAAATTCAGGGATGTATTAAACTATGTACAATACATATTCTATGTTTTAATTCTTCATTTCCTTGTCGACCCCAGGATGAATAGCAGAAGAGCCGTGGTGTCAGTCTCGAAAGCAAAGTAAAATAAAAGCGTGGAAGGAGATAGAATGTAGTGGACAAGTGGGTTAAAGAAGTGCGAAGATTATCTTAATAGGTCATGTTAATCTTTCTCGAATAGCAGTTCTTTATAGATCAGGTCCCAGTTCCGTTTTTCACTGACTTTAGATTATTTTTTACATAATGTCGTTTTATCACAGCTGAAGAAACGTCAGTGCCAATGTGGGTTTTAGTTGCCTAATGTTTACTAAATACATGAGAGACGTATATACACTGCCCATAAGTTTGAGATCACCTATGGTTTGCATCAATAAATCATTAATAACCTCTATGAATATGTAAATAAAATATAGGTATCTTATTATTATTTTTAAATATAAACAAATTTGCTAATTAGGTTTAAAAAAAAAAGTTTGTGACTGTCGTAAATAACAAAAAATAGGGATCACTTGTAGCTGGGTGGCTAGCGTAACAGCCTCCCATGCTGTTCAAATGTTGGGTTCAAATCCGCAGGTGGTCCTAGGATTTTTTAATGGGAGTAAAAAATCCTTAGTTACGCCGTCCTTCGGAGGGAACGTTAAAAGGTGGTCCCGAGCCTGTGCGATGTCAGGTACTCGTTAAAGATCCCTATCCTAATAAAACCTGGATAGGCAAAATTTAACACTCCCACTGTAGCATCGTCCGATTAGCCATAGTATCAAAAAGTGACATTAAATAAATAAATAAAAATAACAAAAAATAATTTGATTAAATTGAATTATTCTGAGACTTCTAACGTGATAAACAATATGATTTTTGTGTCAGGAGTTTTATTTAAAGTCTAGTAATCGCCTAAGGGGAATTGAGAAGATAAATTTAATTCTTAGTTTGATTTATTGATTTTTCGAATGCCAAAGTTGTAAGAAGTTCACAGCACAGGTAATTTTGGTGTTGTTTTTTTTTTAACTAAAGAATGGTTAAAAGAATGAATTTTCTGTTGAATTGCCTAGTGCAACCCACATAATACACATAGAGAAAAAAATCAGAGCGCCAAAGTGCCGTACAACAAAAACATTCAAACAGATTAATTGATGTAAACTATACCGTGGTTTCAAACTTTTGACCGCCACTGTATACTTTAGCCCTTGAGAGAATAGAATAAAGTTCTCTGACCTGAGAAACGCCAAAAGTTACAGCGGAGTACCCTTTGATATCCCGAGTCGAAATGTTCAGTTTCTGAGGTCAACAATCCGGTACGGAATTAAGATGAGTATAAGTTGGTTAGTTAGATGGGTTGGGTACGTATTCAATACATTATGTGAAATACATAGTAAGGGAAAGTATTGCGATCTTCAACATTTTCTAATTCGGAAATACATGATTTAGGGTTCCCTGAGTCCAAATGACCAAGTCCCGAAAAAAGGTCTGTGTGTGTGTCCGTATTAGGTAAGTCTAGCGCAAAAACTAAATGTCGTACGAAACTGAAATTTTATATTTGAGACAACTATACGCCCGAGATGTTACGGCAACTTTTTCATCAAAATCGGCTAACCAGAAGAACCACATCATACCATGCAATCTGGACCTTTTGGCGATTTTCTAAAAAACGGCTCAAACGATTTTGATTAAGCTCCCTACTTCGAAGTATAATTTAATGGGCTTTATTATGATGTTGGTTTCATTTTGATTGAAATTGTCGGACAGGACTTAAATACCGATATTTTATATTTTCTTACTCTTAAATTTATCATTCAATTTCATTGTTAGCATTGATTTAAAACCGCTAAATATATAAGTCAAGCGAATTTGATAAACAACTAAAGGTGCAAACATATTTTTTTTAAATTTGTTGGGTTTTTGAACACAAGAATGTAATATAGATGTATAATATACCGTTGGATAGGTAATGATTTCAGAAAAAATATTATTTTATTCACGAAATTGTAAAAGTAATAGGAGAATGATGAAAATCTGATGAAACTAACTGATTGTTGTAGATGAAAATATAATAGATTATTTAATACGAACGGAGGTAAGTGAAAGTCGTGTGTTGCGTAAACCAGACTTTTTAGTTTAAATATCTCTTTCTTCAATTTTGTCAATGTTTAGGATGAGAAAAGAAAAAAATAGCTTTATGCCATCCATGTTCTGTAAACATTGTTTCAATACAGGCAATAACTATTATTCTCTATCACTAATATATCAACCTGAGACATTCACTAATTAGTGAGATCTCACCTTAAAAGAATTTCTTTATTCGGTCACTGACGTAACATGAATGATCGCAGTAATGGTCATCTTCTCCGGGAGCCAATAATATATAAATTAATTGGAAGAATACAATTTTCGATTGCTAGTTGATGGAAAGGAAATATATACTTTAAGAAGGGAAGAAGATAAACGGATAAGTGCAAAGAACGGAATTCTGTAAGACAAAACTAGATTATTACACCATATATTGCAGTATATAAAATATGAGCAAATTAGTGGAAATTACAAACTTGTATAGATGACTATTTTACTGCGTAAACTCTATCATGAAATACATAAAAAAATTTGAAAAAATTGAATAAGCTTTATACTTGGTTACCTATATGTGTGGCTGGCTCTAGCGCCCTCACTCAGTCTCCACTGGCTAGACTAGTGCCGCGGCTGACTGAGAGGCGCTGGGATCTCCTGTCTCGACGTCCACATCTGGGTGTAGGGGTTCGATTCGGAGTACGCCATGAAAAAAAAAAAATTATCTTACGAAATAATTAGTAGATGCATTTGTTTAAATAAATTATTATATGAGGCCGTGTTAGCTCCTATTTTTGTTTAAGATTTAGAACCAACAAAGCTAAATTTAAAATTATTTTGCAACGTCAGAAAATATTCGCTCTCTACTGCAACTATTTTTCTCTTGCCAGGTCCATATAATTCAAGGAGATGGACTCTTCCATTGTTTAGACCCAGACACAAGAAATCCACAGGTGCCAGTATTACCTTTTCTTTTCAAATGATTATTCACTGTTGAATATCTTTCCTTGACGGTGCATTTTTTCTTGCGACATTCATTCAACATTCTATTGAAATATCTTCATTCATTTTATTCCCTATTGAATATCTCTATTCATTAATTAGGCATGTGTACCACTCATATCATTTATGATAATTTATTTATCAACACATATAATTACATGAACTTTTAAATAAAATATAATAGTATAAAATGTGGGTTATCTTTTTAAGGATCTCTGTACTAAAAAATCATAAGGCTCATCACAGTAGAAAATGTATAGTTTTTTACATTTCTTGATCAAGCAAATAATTTAAACCAAAAATTCGTTTAAACAATAAATAAACAGAGATTTCTTACGTGACTAAGCTGAATTAGTCAAGTTGAATATCGACATTAAGTAACCAGTAACCTAATAAAATGGGTTATTTATTATTTGGTTGTTTTTTAGATGTAATCTTATAAATAAGTTTGAATATTATATTAAATATTTTACATAAATGTTTCAATAAAAGAAAGAAAATGATAATTCAACATTAGTTTTCCAGGTTTTCAATGATTTCGGAGTTTCTCAAGTTTATTTTTGTATCGGGCACATCAGGTGTACGTAGTATGCTATGTTTTTGACCGGCTGTTTTTCTAAGGCAGCGGTACCTTCAAAAACTAGCTTACTTGATATATTGAATGTATACATAGATTAATATTACTGAAACCATTGGATTTCCTTTCCATAGGTATCGTGTTTAACGAACCAAGTAGATGGCATGCAGGGTAAGATTAAACTAGACATGTTTCAATAACTGACCTTATTATTTAAATTAATTCATACTGAGGGACATGATAGTTGCCATACAATATTACCATTAAAGAAAATACCTTTGAAACACAGTCGGCTGGGAAAGGTGGACTCAGTCCCCTTCTCCGCTTCCTCCACCAGCTGCTCTGAGGCCACTTCTTGTAGAGGGAACTTCAATTCTCGTGGCTGGAACAAGACTGCCTTCTTCGAATCATCTTTCTCGTCCTCGTCATCTCGAGCGGGGCGATATGGGAAGTGCCCTGGTTGGCGGTCAAGCCTTTGTACATCTTTTTTCATAAGTATACTTTAATCTAATACTCTTGTCGGCTGCCGCTGGGGGTATAGGAAGTTTCCCGAGGTATCGCATAGGAAGGGCCCATGGAGGTCAAAACGCCTTTTGATGTTTTGTCGACAAAGGCTTATTAATATTTACTTTACTAATATATTAAGTATTAAATAATAAATTTAGATCCCTCAGCATCCTTAATACATAACAAGTAAAACATGAGTAGTGTTTTTTGTTTTTTTTTGTTTGTTTTTTCAATTTCATTTTATAGATAGATGTATGTATGAGTAGTGTTGTTTTTTTTTTGTTTGTTTTTTCAATTTCATTTTATAGATAGATGTATGTGAATTGTTCGTCCCAAGAACTGCTAGCACGAAAGTGAGTTTTCTGACTACATTTTTCCTCATTCAATGATTAATTTCTGCTGAATATGAAATCCTGGAGGCACACTATTCCTTAGTTGAATATTGTCGAGAAACAATGAAATGAAAAGCAAAGTGAAGAGGGCTATATCAATAGACCAAAACAAAGGTATTCCAATGGACGTACACACGTCAGATGGTTGATGTGTGCTCTCCCCCAAAATAAATTTGCGTAAGATGACAGAAAAAAAATGTATGGAATTAATTATCAAGAGAAAAAAGGTATGCTTAGAGACAATATTTACTTTCAAGAACATATTTAATTTTAATATCGATAGATAGGACATTATTAGGAATTAAATAAAACAAATCTTGGCATGAAAAATGTTTTGTTATAATAAGTAACAACTTGGCACAACCGTGTGCACAACACTAAGAAGAAATAGAGGTGTAAATTTTACTATCGACTGACCAGAACAGCTGCTTATATGGTTTAGACATGAGGAATAAATAAAAAAATAAAAAATCTCTTACGAGAAATTCTTCCACGTGAGCTACAACTAATCCGTATTTATAAACAGACATTAAAAAAAAAACAATAAAGAATTTTAATATAGTTGAAATTTTCCTTTTGTTTATATTGTAAATATTGTATGAATGTGGTCCTGTAGCAATATTATTATTGCCCATTGTGAAAAAATGTAATATATACGAATAAATAAATATATTTATTTAGGCAATATAGTCGAAATGAGGAGAATCAAGATTTATGAGAAATCGGTCCTCGCCAAACTGCAGAAATGAATATTCAGAGGATGAGGGAGTAAATGATGTAATAGAAAAGATTATTTTCCCATTTAGAAACCAACCCACAAATAAAAACAAAAAATCGAATATTTCTAATGGATAATGGATTCACTGTAGCAATAGTAGAATTCTTGGAAAATGCAATAAATTTCGAAACAACGCCGAATAATGTCCAAACCATTAAATCTCTCATACGGAGAATTGAAAAATGGGATGTTCATCCACGTCTAATGAAAAAAATTGCCTGTGATTTTTCTTCTTTACTTTCCCCAAGAAAATTGCTTGAATTTTATTATAACGGACTAATAAATAACTTAGTAACTTAGTAACTCAAACAAAAAGAAAAGCAAAAATAAATACGATACTACCATGAGATAAAATACTTAATAAGATTTAATTGTCTCAAGAATGTTTCTTTTCTTTTTCAAAATCTTTCCATATACTATAAGATATGTCTATAAAGATTTTTTTTTTTTATTTGTTATCCGCCTCTACCCTACAGGGTCATTAGCATCATCATATTAAATTATACTCTGTTGTAGTACCCTACAATCTTTAAATATTCAAACAGTTAGGATATATGTTTTTCTTCGTCGCCGAGTATTTGGTTAAGCGTCAGTGGCAATCCAATAGCTTTTCTCAAGTATGGTATTTTTTGCATTCTAATTGCAAATGGTTCACACTCTGTATGACGTTGTCACATTTCGTGCAAGTGGGTGCTTCTAACCGTTTTAGGAGGTACCCATGGGTAAATTGGCAATGACCGATTCTCAATCTGCACATTAGGATTTCTTCCCTCCTAGACTTTCTGGAGCTAGTTAACCATTAACACAATCAGATTTCACTGCTCCTAACTTTGTCTGCCCTCTTTTCCACTTTTCCGTCCAATCCGCTAGCAACCCTTTTTTCGATCGGAGCATCCAATCTTCCACAGTTACTTCATTAATTTGGACAATTCCACTCTCTTCTCCTATTCTGGCAGTGTTGGCTGCTTGGTCAGCTTTTTCATTGCCCGGAATTCCTCGATGGGCTGGTACCCATAGCAACACAACATGTGTATGTCCGAGTTTTATTTTCCAACTCTCGTTAATTATTTCTCGAATTATCGCGTTGGTTGGTGTTTGGCTGTCGATAGTAGCCAGCACACTCCAAGAGTCCGTCGCAATAATCCAAGAATTTTTGTTAGAGTTGTCTATACATTTCAGAGCCTTTAGTAAAGCAGTGGCTTCCCCTGTGAAGACGGAGAAGGCAGCTTGTACATTAGTTGTTTATCTTTATTGTAGACAGCACAGCCAACGCTATCTCTCATTTTGGAAGCATCAGTGTATAGAACTTCAGAGTTGTGGTACTTTTCCAATATTTCCAAAAACGAATTCTGTATTTCTATTGGAAGCATGTTTTTTACTCTGGCCATCGATCTGTCTATGTGTGGTCTTTCGAGGGATTTTAAGTTCAGGAATAGATTTTATATTATATAGGCTCATATCTATTTGAGTCAGTGCTTGGTAGATTTGTCTTGGGATGGGTTTCTCGGTACTCTTGACCCCACGACTTTCGGACTCTTCAGCAACTAGAGAAGAGGCTAATGGGTGGTGATAAGAAGCCTTTAATCTGGAGACATATTTGAGTGTCAAGTATTCTCGTCTGAGCTGTAAGGATGGTTCGCCATATTCTGTGAAGTCATCAAAAAATGATTCCTATTATTATTACTATTATAATGTTGAAAATCGCAAGATTTTATAAAAGTTAATATGCAATAATATAAATCATACAAGTTAATTTAAAGTTGTTATAGGCCTATAAGCTTATTAACATATGGTATTGGTAAAGAGGGAGGTTATAACAGTCAAATGTACAGGATCGTGCAAGTTATATTCTTTCATTTAAAACGCAAGATTAAGACACAATTGTAACTACGTTGTTAACATAAATGGTATTTTGTTATAAATCTATAAACTAACATTGTTATTAAATATTTCATATTTTAAATATTTGGTAGTGATTTAAGCAGAACTTTAACACGGACCATTTTCGGCTTTAAGTATGTTTAAATTATTTTTCTTACTTTTAAATGTTTTATGGACTTCCACAGTCCCATTGAGCCAACCAACGGCTAGTTCGTGATGACAGTGCGAAAATAAATCACTGATCTAACAGAGGTGTACTATGATAAAATATATAATGAATTCTAAAAGAAGATTGTACTGAACGTTGTTAAATATATTTTTCTATTTTTTTTTTTCATGCTTCTATCTTGATCAGCCATAGCACTCGTTTACTATAAAGTTATTATTACAAATTAGCTAATCCATCTTTACAGCTTAATTAAATCCTTGATTAAAATTAAAACGTTACCTTTTATACGAGTAATTCTAATTACAAACAAGCGTTATACGTTAAACATAACAGTGGCATAACAACCCAATTATGAGCCATGGCCACCTCTAGACGTCTTCTTTACCCCTCGTTATCCTGGGCAGCCGCAGTCTAACTCCGTACTCATAGAAAAATTCTGAAATCAGTCGCAACTTCCGGTGCCCAGCCGCCAAATCTCTCAATGTGGACTACACTCATGATTTCGTAACAGTGCTGTGCATAGAGCGTGAAAGTTCCAGATTCGCTTGATACTTAGGATATATCTAAATTCAAATGAAGATCATCAGATTTGCATCAAATAACAGATAAAGTGCTGCCATTGGGTAGTATCTCTGCGTGTGTATCATGGCATTGTTATACAGTTTCCTCAAAGATATTAGGTGTATTTATTCTCATATAGTTGTAAATTTCAATATATATAATAATAATAATAATAACAGAAATATTTGAGAATAATACAACGTCTGTATGCCAGATTCAGAAATTTGTCCCGGGCATTTCCAGAAAGCTCTACAAGACCATATTAATATTGACTAATGAATTGCTAACTAGAATCATACCTATCATGTACATATATACAATTTTGATAAAGGAGAAATTTACAGTGATTTTTTTTTTTTTTTTAATAATATACTAATAATACATGTGCAAAATACAACTGAACATAAAATATAATAAATAAACGTTTCTATCTGTTTTGTTACTAATTTTGATTGAAATTAGTAAACTAACTAGGATTCTTCAAAAATTGGATGGACAGGAAGTGATTGAACTAACGAGATTTGAAGGTCAGAAGAGTATTGCTGTCAAGTATATAAGAAGGAATAGGATTTCATATGGATTATGATCGAATTAGGAATGATCTGTCGAAAGCTGCGGTTCAATGGTTATATACTAGCCTTAGGCGAATATTGTGGGAGTGGACTGAGCATTTGAAAAGGAAAATATCTGAGATGTAAACGGGTGGCGGGATTGAAGAACTTGGAAGAGGAAGGATGCCAGTAAGTACTTCCATCGGTAGGAGGGGTAAAGCCACTTCAACTCTTCATAGAACCGGCTGACAGAGGTGTCCCTGGACATCCCGAAGATGAAGCGGATAAAGGAGTTAAATAAGAGTTTTAGATTTGCCTCGAGACCCTCAGAGACTAACCAAAAGCCTTCTTCTTCTTCTTTTGCTTCTCCCTATAGTGCCGTATCAGCGTATAGAAGTGTTAAGCCACCGGATCCAATCCTCTTTATTCTCAGCTAGGTTCCTGGCCTGGCAAAGATCTTTCCCTCTTCCTCTGCAAAGCTTGTAAACGTACTCCAAGTAGGACATCCTTGGTCACGCACGAGGCCTTCTCCCACCTGGCACGTAATCCATGGTTTTTAAGGATCCCTGTGTTCCTCCCTTCTAATGACGTGGCAGAATCACTTCAACTGACGGGTTTGAAGAATTTCCTTCAACGGTTCAGCCTCCAGTTCCTGGCGTATCCGTTCATTCCTGATACGACCTCTTCTTGTCTTTCCCACTGTTTTTTGCAGGAACTTCATTTCAGCAGTCGTGACTCTGCTCTCCTGCCAGTCCGTCAATATGCAGCTTTCAATCCCATACAGGAGTATCAGCAAATATACTGACGAAGATATGGAGCTTAAAACCTCTAACCACCTCTTGCTTCCCTATTACAGTATTGCCGATCTGATAGTAGACTGCATTTGCCTTCTTGACTCTATTTGATATATATGAGTCTACTTTTCCACATCTTTCTATTACTGTGCCGAGGTAGGTGAAATCCGTAACCACTTCCATTCTCTCTCCGTTACCGTGTATACGGAAATCTTTCACTTGCCTTCCCACTTGTAGTATCTTGTTCTTTTGCTAGTATCTATTTGTATTCCTTATCGGTGGAGCTCTTCTTGCCATACAGTCACCGCTTGCTGTAATTTATCAACAATGTCCGCCACAAGAACAATATCATCCGCGTAGATGAGAAGTTGAATTACCACTTGGTATCTACGGCCCAGGAAGGTCCTCTCCGTTCTTCTTTTGCACATGCTGGCCACTCCATCCATGTAGAGAAAGAATAGCAAAGAGCTTAAACTGTCCCCTTGTTTAATCCCCTTTGATATGCTAAAGACATCAGACTCTTGTCACTTCAGCCTTACTACTCCTTTTGGTTTTTGGTAAATGGATTTAATGGCTTCCTCCAAGCTTCTTGGGACATTCTTAACTCTAAGAGCATCCTATATTTCATGTCTTGGAACGGAGTCGAACGCTACTTTGAGGTCAAGGAAGACGAGATACATACTTTTGCCTCTGTCCCAAGATTTCTTAGCTTCCCAAGATCTGGAGAACATCCCGCAAAGAGAAAATGTGATCCTGGTTTTGCCGTCCTGGTCGGAACCTGGCTTGCTCTTCTCCGCTTAGATGCTCTCCTAGGAGTCTTAACCTTTCCTCCAGAATAGACATATAAAGTTTGTAGATTATTGGTGAGAGGCATATTGGGCGATAATTCCAGCATTCTGCCTGGGACCCTTTCTTGTGTATCGGTATGATAAGGTTGTATTCACAGTCTGTTGGAATCCTCTAGTCATCCCAAGCTTTGTGGAAAAGGACTTGTAGGGCTCTACTAACTCTGGACATCCCGCCTTGATTTATTCTGCCACTATGTTTTCTCGACTCGGGTGTCTTCATTCTCGAAATAGCCATTTCAATTTCCTCCTCCTCTATCACCTCATTAAAATCAGCATCATCCCTTCACTGGATAGGTATCATCTACGCAAAATTGTTTCTCGTAATGTTTGCACCAGACGTCCAGAATAGCCTTAACCTCCATGACCTAAAGCCTACGAGAGATTTCGGAGACATGGCTTTTCCACGACAAGGTTTGATCGAGGACGATTCCTAGATTTTTAACGGTTTGGTGGAACTTTATTGGATTATTATTGAGAAACAGTAAAGGGATAGATGGAAGATTTTTAATGAGAGGGTTCGATGCTAAATTCTGTTCTGTAGTAATGTAAGAATCCAGTCAGCCGGCATAAAACAAACTCTATCGAAGGTTGGTTCTCGTTTAACGTTCAAAAAGTGTGCAATATGAACTTGAAAACCCTCGAAGCAGTTTCTTGCTGATTTCAAGACAGCCGGATTGTTGATCGAGCTTATTACGAGCACAATTTCAGTAAGGAAAATATATAAATTGTTGCTTAGCAAGAGAACAGTATTATACCCTATTAAAGCAACTGCAGTTAATAATTACTGAGAGCAACTGAAACCTAACTTTGACTATTTGATTCTTAGGCACATAGATAACAGTTAGATAACAGAGAAACAATTGCCGAGGTTGTATCTGAAGAGTTATGCAGTTAATTGCTCACTATATATCCGTTTAGTATTTATTTAATATACAATATACAACCCTACGATATTTATTACCATTTATATTGTAACATTCCAGTCACGTACTTTTCTAGGGCAAGATTAGTTCCAAAAACTGTATGCATTATATATATTTATGCTTCATAAATGTTTTATAATATAACTGAAATTATTAGAATTCTTTGACACACGTTTCGTATTAAACTATTCTCTATTATACCAGGTAGCATGCGGTGGAATATTATTGAAATAACTGACACAACTTCATTAATTTAAGTATATTTATGTATGATTAGCCTACATTTACATATCTTAGTTAATATTACTGAGAATGCTGACGTATATATTCTATTAACCTTTCCACACAACAATATTACATTATTTTATTTATTTGTTTTATTGATACAGGCAACCCACAACAATGGTAATGGTTGTTGCTATTTCAAAGATATTACTAATAATAGTTCATAGTTGATGTATAGAGAATGCTAATAAATGGAGTGAAAAACATAATTTAATTTTTATATAAATAATGAAGAAGGAAAAATAAATAATCAAATTAATTATAATAAAATAACAAGTATAACTGTGGAGCTTTAGATGGATACATATCATTGAATTTGTTTTAAATGATTAAATTAATTTTGAATACTTGTATTTTTGTCATTTAACAAGATATTTAAATGATACGGGAGCAATTTTGTGCAGTCTCGCCGTTACTCTGTGCACAGTAAGGTCCTTAGTGTTTTATTAGTTGGTGTGTTAGTCGTGAGTGTCCTATTCTGAATCTTGTCAATAAGACTTTCTCTCTTCTGTCATTCTGGACCAATGATTTCCGTGGAAATACTGTGCCTTTTATTTCCCTAAGTTTGCGATCCCTTGTTTTATTACAATTAAGCTGTCATTTGTCCATAATTAATAATTTCATAAGCCTGTAAAGATGAGTATGAGGAGTATCAAAGCAATCGGATGGGGGATCAATGACACCGCTTTTGCCGCCTCATATTACATTATTTAATATTTAAAAAAAAGACATTGGGCCACTTAAATGATTATCGGATGGTCACAATTTCTATATTGAATCTTTTCGTAGGTGGTACCTTTTTCACAGCTGATTTGCACCGCACACCATACACTCCCTCAGGGCACGTTTATACTGCAAGCGTTTTAGGCGGCTCAAACGATAGAGTTCACAGAATGACCTTGAATTATAGGAATTCGAAGAATCCTCTATCGTTTAAGCCGCCTAAAACTCCAGTATAAACAAGCCGTTAGACAATCCATGACTTTCCCAAACTCAGTAATTGCTTTCTTCATACATTACTCGATCTAGACTGTCGGAGAGTCACTGTTCTTCCCATTCGAAATACCCTCTACTCCACTCTTCTCTTAAAAATAAAAATAAGAATTTTATATGAACGGCGGTCCAGCCTCTCAAGATCAAGATATTAAGACATTCACAAGTATTTCCAAACACCCTAAAAATGGTGCGAAATCATTTGATGAGGGTAGGCTCATCTACTTACCGGGCCTCGTTAAAACCCTCGTCGACTTGATACACTTGTTGGAGCCTTTGGACAGACTCAGGAACATTTGGGTACACACAGGTAAACTCCTGTAGTCTGGGGATTGACAACTTTTGTTGTTGGTCACAACTATTTAATTCTATTGCTTCTATTCAAATTAAATCATGAATTGATTTTATCATGATCTCCCTTTTAAGACTTCAGTATAACAATATATCATCTATAGCTTTAAATATTATATACGTTGGAAAAATTGATAGTTTAGGAGATGGAGAAATAATTGGTAGTTAATGATAAGGCTTTACGAATGGACATAAATAATGAATTACAAAATATGGTAGCACGAATGACAAAAAGTTTTTTGAAGAAGGAAGATCTGTGGGAAATTATATACAAGATTAGGGGTTGGGAGCCTGTGTTTACTGAATGGACACAGAACATGTAGTAAGTATATCGAGAATACAAGGAAGTTATTTTGTTTTGCAAGAAAAAAAAGAAGACTTAGCGTCTGTAGAAGGTATTGACGACGGAAAGAAGGACAGAGCCAATTCAACTCAGTACAGCTCCTGGAAACGTGGGAGTGTCTGAGAATTTCAGATGTGAATTTAATGAAACAATTCATAATCCTTGTCAGATTTATGAGACAGCGCGCCATACACGAGGCAACCGTAGTCAAACTGGGAAAAATGAGAGAGGAGACAAGTAACATACGGGTTCTAGGTGGGATGGAATCAAGAAATCTTAGGAATGGTATTATGATAACGATGGATTTTTGGGTGATTTGAGAAATATGGATACTCCAAGATAGGTTTTGATGATGATCAGTAATGACTCGAAGGTTTCTTAGGTGTGGAAGCGGATAGGAAGTCTATTCAGGTAAAGTAGGGAATAATTGCCTATATTGTAGTTTGTCTCAATCGAGATCATTGTTATGGATCCGAAATACTGTCCATCGTAATTCCATAGGATTGGATTATTGTCAGTTATAACTTTTAAGCTGGCTTGACTTGATTTTACAACATTTGTATTTATGCAGGAGATTAAAATTACAAATTCATTTAATAAGATGCCCAATGACACGTTAGAATGCTAAGTACACACGTACCGTATGAATGTAGTACTCAAGATCGTCGACCTTAAATAAAATCTGTGTGGCAGCCCTAGAGCAGAGGCTAAGTAGGTAATTGATGAAATATAATGAGGAAGAAGGAAGGTGGAGAGGGGGGTAGGGACCAAGAGAGCAACCCATTCACGCGGGGGCCGGCTGGCGCGCGCGTTCGAACATCTTCACGCCAGTATCACAGGCAGGGGCGTACACCATGAGTGAGTAAATAGCTCCACTTCTATACGCTATGTATATATTTAGAAATCAATATCTAACTATTTTAAGGTGCATTATATATGTGTGTTAGGTAAATCATCAATTCTGACAGTTCTAGCATTTTGTGTATGCAAGTGAAATAAGCGCCCACATAGAAGTTACCATTTGGAAAAGTCTACAGTGAGAATTTAACATATTTCACTTTCTTACAGTAAATGAGTCAAGACTCTAACGTTCTTAAACTTTTGTTTTCACTTTGAACTTTTCATTCTGACCTGTCAAGCAAATGCTAACAATCAGCACACAGATGCTAGACTAAGAAGTAGGCATGAGGAACGGTTGTACCCACTGGCATCGGTACCCTATTCTTGGCTTGAATTTGCTTACATGATTATATAAGTAGATCCCTCATCCATTATCTTTTCAATCTCCTCCTAAAACTCTACAGTTCCAGAGACGTTCCCATTTCCGCTATCTCTTGGTTTGGTTTGGTTCAGTTTTTTATGAAATCTGTAGTGCATACTTACAATTTCATTAACTGTTGTTATGTGCAAGTCATGGTGTAAAGTTTTATTAGTACCGTACTATGGTGCATTTATTATTTATGTTAATGTCTTAGATTGGAAGATTTCTATTATTGTTTTTCAAATGTTCCTGTTTGGTAGTCCGGTATATTTGTAAAGCGTATGTCCTTAGAGGTTTTTATTGTGCGTGTACTTTCAACTTAAAATTATAACATTGAGATTCATTTTAGTATATATGTAATACCATATCCAATTATAAGTATAAAATTAGCCCCTCCCTATAATAGAAGCCCTAATTCGGAGATTAGATAAGCTGTATAATTATAACAAGGTTTAACTTCAAATTTTAGCTTGAAAGTTTATTTCATATATCTAAATATGGAATGGGTTACTTTAAATATGCTGTACTTATCGAAAACATCAAAAGAAAATATTTTAAAAATTTGACAGAAGAGCATTTTCACTAGCCAATCGTGTACTTCTGAGTGTCCGCATATTTAAGGATAAAAACCAATTGTCTGATTTGTTAACCTCAATGCTAATCAGGTGTAGATTCTTTAAGGTGAATGTCAAATTCTGTGAATTAAATTGGAGGCTGATTTATATCTTCACCGCTCTTTTATTAAAAATTAATGCACGACGTCTCGGCTAAAATGCCATCAAAATGATTTTAGACATGAGGCTTTGGTTGTAAGCATCCCCTCACACTAGATAAATTTGGTTCCTTTGCACCTGATGATGGTATTTTAGCCGAAACGTCGTGCATTAATTTTTAATAAAAGAGTGGTGAAGATGTAAGTTAGTCTCCAATTTTATTCAATGCTAATCTATAAAGTGTGCGTTTTAGTAAAGTCTATATATATTTTTTTATAATTGTTGACCGTTGAGATTGCGATTTTGTATTCTGGCGCTGCGGCGGAGAGTTGAGGAGGATGTATCTTTTTGTTGTTCCCGTGTTCTTTTTATCATTGTGGATGTAATTAGTTGACCGTTGAGATTCTCATTCTCCCACCATGCGCCCTGATGATGACCCTCAAAGGGGGTCGAAACGTTGGCAAACAATAAAATAGTTGAAACTATTTAGTTGTTTCATTTAATGACCGCCACCCGGACTAATTCCTTCCAGCAATATTTTTTTATAATTTATTTTTTTTTTTTGCAAATGAAAAATTAAATTTTGTATTTAATATAAGTATGGGACCTGTGACGTTACCAATATTTTAGCTATGATCGATTAGTCAGAAGTTGTACCCTACTTCATTAATTTATCGAAAAGGGTTTTTACAATTTTGATGTTTGACAACTTCAATCACTTATATCACGGTACAATCAGATGATCTGCAATGTCATCTAGACGTTATTCTCGCTGAAATAGTCGAATTTTCATATAGATTCTTTCAAAATAACTCTAATGGTTAAAATTAAAGAATAATTAAAGGTTCTTAAAATAGTCTTTGTTTATACCAGGATGCTTTAACATCTTTTAGAGCCTTCCCAGATAATGCAATGACAGTATATTATATGAATGGAAAGAAGAAACTCCTTCATTCCAGTGAGTTGAAGAACATTGACATTGAATAATCTGGTGATCATATACTAATCTTTAAATAGAAACAGAATTTCATTTTTTAACCCAAAAAGATAATAATAGAATATATATACTACGATATATTATATTCTATGTTCTGATAGCACAAAAAACTTTTTCATATTAAAGAAATTATTTTTTAAACAGTGATAATTTCAATAAATAAATAATGGTTTCAATTTACTATAGGAAACATAAATCACGAACATCTGAGTAATAAACATAACAAAACAGACATCAATATTGAAAAAAATATATAACAGTAATATATTTCTTTATTTTCATCAAGTAATTAGCCAATTCATAATTACAAGCATTTAATAATAATTATAACTACATTAATAAATTAAATAAACATGTAAAACATAGTAATTCCTGTCAATGTATTATGAATATCCAGATGTATTCTATGCAAATAAAGATTTCATAGTATATATAAAAATTAAAATTAAACCAAGGATTTAGTAATAAAATAATAAGGATCTAAAAATAAATCTTGGTACTCTTAGTGTGATATACAAATAATGAAGAGCCATAGTTTCAGAAACGTTATTGGCTAATTAATATAGTATTAAAGGAATATAAATATAGTAGTTTTATATAAACTTAAACATTCTGATCTTTTTAAAACAGAACATAGATAAAGTCATAATACATATATAATATAAATAAGCAAAGGTTGGAGTATATTTCGGGAAACATGTAGAATAACAGAAGAAGGAAGTTTGAATTGGAATTTTAATTCTCCTACTAGCATTAGTAAATAGGCTCTTCCACCGTTTTAGTTCACTCGATCATGATGAATAAGAACATAATTACAGATGGTTCCAGAGAAAATTTTTTTTTCTTCAGTAATTTTTGGTTGAAATGTCAATTCATACAATGCATAATAAAAGAAATTAACAATATACGTGTATACTATAGATAGTAGTGTAGTTTTAAATCCTTTGTGATATTTTCCAAAATGAATAAACATTATTTGAAATCATCCACTTGAACTTTCAATAAAACAAATTACAACTATTCAAGGTTTACACAAACTTCTATTTTTATTGATCAAGTATTAAAACACATTTTTTCTTAGATGGAAAAGAAATATACTTGTTTTTGATTTCTTCTAAAAACATTATACAATATTAAAATGAAAAAGAGTTGTCTACGTTTCGGAGTACATAATCCATCTTCAGAAAAATTAAAAATATTTAACATATTGGGGATGGACCTAATTATTTTAAAACAAGAATATAATTAGAAACGTTATTAAATAGCCCTATCCCAAAGCTAGTTGGGTACTAAGGAGTTACTCTTAGGCGTTGCCTTCTTACGTGATGGTTTTTTACCAATATTAACTTTTCAAATAAATGTTCACAACAAATGACGAATTTTAATGAAAAATGGACTGGAACATAAGGAATTATTCCAGTACCAGGTATTATTTTTATAATTTTTATTGGTTATGTCGCAATGTTGATTCTGTAATAGCTACTTTTTAATTAACCACAATTTTTCACAAATGTATATTAGAATTAATTGTTTTAATGTATCTTTAGTGAATTGTTTATAGGATCCTGAAGATGGGTGAAATACCCCGAACGTTGATATTCAGTTTCATCATAATACAATTTCTTTTCTTTTTCTCTCCATTTCCATTACATTATTTTTCAACGTTTCAGGTCTTTGTCCCCATTCTCAAGACTGTGATTCTCGATTAATACATTTGCCATTACACTTTTACTTCATTACATAGCTTACTGCTATGTTTTTCCCATTTTGCAATGGATAAATAAAGGCATAGAAGAAGCCCTTGAAAGATTACTAGCGCATCCAGCGCATATAGCAATCCTCTTTAGAATACCTCCGGGTAACAGAAGGACAAAATGTGACATCTATACATATTACATTTGTATTTGTATTTTTGTTTGAAAATAAAACCAGAGGGTAAGAAAAAAAAAAGAAAAAAATGCTATGTTTAATAAATAAAAAACAAACCCATTTCTTTTTTACTCAAAATCTCCTAATACTGTAATTTCTTCCGGATAATAAAAATTAAATAATAATCTTTTTCTGTTAATAAGTTCCTATGCGTCAATAGTGAATATTTAAAATTTCCTTATAAATATATTAAGTCCCTTTCCTGCGTAATCCTCCCTCCTCCGTAATATAAACAGTTTATACTATAATTATAATTTATACTGCACGCTTTTTAGGGGCTAATTAATTCTGTAAACCCGATACCGCTTCAGCCCCTAAAATGTGTGCAGTTTTTTCTTTCTTTTCCTAGCCCCTTTTATCTTTTTGATACCTCACCTTATGGAAACTTGAGGTTTCTCCTTTTTTTTGCATATTTGCAATTTAAGGAGTCATCTCTCTGCATGTTAATTTTTTAAATATTTACATTACTATGAAATGGATCCGGTGATGGGGCTCACGTTTTAGTTTGAGTTGGCCTTACTACTAAAATTAAAAATAAAATTTTATTTATCAAACAATTTTTGCCTTCGCTATGGTACTCCAGGAGGTGTAACCTGACAAAATAAGGGTTACTAGGTTTTTTTTTTTTCAAAAAACGAAATTAACTTCTGTAATGAAGTTATGGATTGTAGAGATTTTCAATTCGTCGTGGATCATAGATGATTTTATTCATCGTAATGTTGTCCCTTTAGCAATTCTTCTTAGTACTCCGTTTTGTAGCGACTGAATACGTTTTGCTGTTGACTTCGCAATGCGTGGAAATATTTCGTGAGTAAGTTTCTTCTTGCCTTCTGAAATATATAAACTGTACCCTTGTTTTTTCTGGATTCACATCGATATTTAAATGTTTCAGCTCATTTACTATACTTTGACAAGCATTTTGAGTTTGCTTGACAGCCTTGCTGGCATTTGAGCTGCTACTCGTGATGGCGATATCGTCGGCGAAAGCCGATACTGTGGCTTTGTCATATTTGTTTCCAACAATAGTATCTGTATATATTGAAAACAAAATGGGGGACTAAAACTGCTCTTTGTGGTACACCACAAGTAAGACTTACTGGAACAGAAATCTCGTCCGCTAGTTTTACTGCCAAAAAGCGATTGCTTAAGAAAGATTTTATGCAGGATATAGTTGTTCCTGGCATCCTTGGTAAATCAGCTGTTTGCTGAGAATTCCATGTCAAACAGAACCGAATGCTTTGGAGCAGTCGAGGGCTATCATAGCAGTTGCCATTGTTGGAGTAGAAGTTTCTGGTCACCTCGTTGTGCAGTCCAATCAAGCAGTGTTCCGTGCTCAATTAAGATTGAAACCTGCTTGTTCCTGTGGGACTAAGTCATTTTGTTCGTTGAATTTTCTGAGATAATTTAGTATTGTTTTCTCGAAAATTTTTCCCATGTGGGGAAGTATACTTACTGACAGGACGATAGTGAGACTTGGCAGTGATAGTGGCATTTCCAGACTCGGCAGGTTTCAGGAGGGGGAACAATATAGCATTCTTCCATGCATTAGGGAAATACTTTTGCCTTAAACAGGCAATGTATAGGTGAGCAGTGATTTTTTTTTTCATACCCTCTGGTTTTATTATTTTACACAATATACAATATGTACATATATCACAGGATATTTGACCTTCTATTACCCGAAGGTATTCTAAGGAATATTTCTAGGTGCGCTGCATGCATATATGTGCACTATAAATGCAACCTTAGACCTAAGCTCATTCGGACAGATTCTTACATCGAGAAGAGAGTTGATATGTTAAAAAGTGATCTTTTTAGTGTAGAAATCCTAATCACCATTGAAATATTTCGATTCGTATCCATTTCAAAGGGAAATCGAGTCAAAAATTGTTGTTTTCTTCAATTTCGAATTGTATCCTAGTTACAAGATACGTCAATTAAGAATCCTTTCAAGAACTATGGCGACTTTAAATTGTAAAAAATAAAAAAAAAATTCCTTAAAATATTTAAATCGGTCGTATCCTTCGAAATAGTAAAATTAGTCCCTTTTGTGAGTAATTTTTAAATAAACGTTTAAATGATTTCCAATAGTGACAAAAATAAAATTAAAATAAATAAGTAATTTTCTCATAAATTTATGGATTAATTTTATTGGAAAAATGACTTACATTATCATGGCCTCATGCCAGTCATTTAGAACATCTCTTAATCACTATTTTAATACCTATGTCGGTTATCAGGACGGAAGTGGCACAAGCAGAGGAAGAAAATAAAGATGAGATCCGACAAGGAGGTAGTCATCTGATAGTAAACCTGCCGCCCGAGCTAGCCTCCATCAAAAAGGTAACTCAATAGGATCAAATATCTACACATATTTGTTTAAACAATGTTATGAGTTTATTAATTTTATTATTATTTATTTATTTTTTATTCAAGCTCTATTCAAGGCTCTCGGAAGCCTGGGTTTTATATTGTATTAAGATTTTTTCCTATTGTCTGGTCAAAATTTTCATTTGTTGAAAAAAGGTGTTAAGCAAGATAACAGTTTTTAGTCATCTCCTCTTCATTGTGTTCAAGGACATGATACATAAAATCTGTTTTAAAAAAACATGGTAAAGCTCGCCCACAAAGCGTTGAAACTGCACAGAACCTCAATCAAGCATGGAAAAGTGAGGCCTGGTATTGTACATAGGCCATGGACAAAAAGTAAGTAAGGTTCTTCGTGTTGGAAGAGACCTAATACAAGCCTATACGAATTGTGAAGGTGGGGAGCTTGATGTTATACATTACTTATGAATGTCTATATTATTATAAATCAAGCCTTTCACCCCCCTTCAAGAATAAGACAAAAGGTGAGAAATATTAGTTATTAGATGAGTCATTTAAAATTAGTAATAGATCTTAACAATGATTATTATACCATTATTATCTTATCAATTATACCATGGATAAGCATTATCTAGTTGTTCAAGATTATAGTAATAGAAAGCTTAATAGGTGTGCCTATGAGTATTTAAAGGTAATTTTAACATCTTGTCCAGTAATCTTAAAGTTGAAAAACATAATAAATAGACTATTTCCTGTCGAACCATTTGGAAACCAGTGTATGCGCGGTACAGTTTTGGAACGAAAAAACTGTACATGCTAATAGTCCGTGAGCCAGCAACGAAAAATGCAAGCTATTTTACCAAACTTTTTAATAAGTTTTATGTAAAGCATCTATCATGGTAAAGCAAAAAATACACGTCTGCCAATTCCAAGCGGGTGGATTACAAAATGGAGGTCATTCAAAAAGGGAATATCATGAAATACACTCTTTTCTAACATATTTATGGTTAATATCATGGTAACGGCTCATCCTATAAGGATATTCGTAAATAAAGTAAATTACCAATTATTTATTAAGCTTTCATTTGAGCTATTAAAGACCATTGTCAGTGCAATGGTTACATGGGTCAGAATTTGTCCCTAAAAATCCAATTTCGAAACATGTCTGCCGCGGCCTCCCACCCACAATTCTGTGAGAGACTAGAGTACTTATGATTCGTATTATCACCTACTATTATGAGGTCAAAAGGAAAATCTTAGTCAAATGAGTCAAAACCATAGTAATTATAATTAGGTTAGAAAAGTGTGATATCTCGTTTTTCGGAAAAAAAATTTTTTTGTAATACCTAAATATCGTTGAATATCAGCCATACAAATATCTTTTACCGCTCAAACGAAAGTTCATTAAATACTTGATAATTTACTTTATAACCATTATTTTCATAGGATGAACCGTTTCCATGATACTAGCCATAATTATGTTAGAAAAGAGGGATTTTCCCTTTTTGAATGGCCGCTATTTTGTAATACATCCGTTTCAAATCGGCAGCCGTGTATTTTTTGCTTTACTATGATAGATGCTTTGCATAAAACATACTAAAAATGTTGGTAAAATGGTTGCATTTTTCGTTGCTGGCTTACGGACTACTTGTGCATACTTTTCGAGTGTACTGCGCAGACCCTTGTGGGCAAACAGTCTTGTTAGGAAGACCTTTATACTTTACCTTCTTAAATACTCCTTCTAAGACTATATAACAATTAAAATTCTTCTTTTTATAGCTAATATGGGACTGGATGAGGAAGAACCTGCTTCTGTCGCTCACCGTCCTGGGGGTTTTGCTCGGTATATTCTTCGGCTTCCTCGGGAGGTTGGGAAGCTTCTCGGAAGGTACCATCCAACTCATATCATTCCCTGGCGAAATCCTCATGCGGCTTCTCAAAATGTTCATACTACCTCTTATCATCTCATCACTAATCGCAGGTAAGATATTTGGCAAGTTGGCGTGGGAAAGAAAAATATAAAGGAAACGAAAACAGCAAAAGAATTTAGTCATTCAAATAAAAATAAATAACATTCCTCCTTTGTGTTAATGTCACTTCCACGTCAGCTCATCATTTACAATTACATTACAAAATCACTAATATATTCTATTCTATTTGTAATTATATAATCATATGCATTGATACAGTATTTTCTCCTCATCTGACTTGACAAGTAGTCAAATTTTTCGGTTGATTTAATAAAAATACAATTGAAAAAAACAAAAAAAACAAGCATTATTTTCTCTAATTGATTATTCCCCAGCCCTTTTATTTTAAATTATTTCCTTATTTGATTCATTAGCAAGTAGGTCGAGTTGTTGTTTTGTAATGCATTCCCCGTTAAACTAAATATAATTTAAAATATTAACTGGAAAATATGGAAATTCACTTCGAAATGAACGTACATCTCGCAAAATTTTCTAATGTATTTTGTTTTCTTCAACTGTTTATTCTTGAATGTTTTTAAACATTAAATATCTTAATTAAGTCCGTTTTCATTTTCTTTTTATTAAAGAATGCATTTTTTTTTTTATCACAGTTTATTTTATTTTTATGAAAGTTATTTATATTATTATTATCAAAGTTATTTTCATTTTCATCAACGATGTTTTTATTTTTATCAAAGTTATCATTGTATGTAATGATCGTTTTTGTTCCATTCAAGTGGTACTATTTTTAATTTTTTAATTTAATTTACTCTATTAACCATGGGGATACATATTTTTATGTATTTTACTGCTATAACTATTATCAGGACATTTTAAGGATATATACCTTTATACTTGATTGTTCCTTTTTCCTTAAACCATATCACTACGTTTAATTTTCCACCTCTCTATGGTTTAAATCCTACCTCTCCAAATGACTAACTATCCTACTCTCATGCCATGTTAATGCCCAATCCCTACCTGCACATTTCGATGAATTCCTTCAATACTTCCAAAGCAATACCTTTCATATTATCGCAATTTCAGACCTCTTCCGTCACCATTCCTAATTATACACTCATCTGCCATGATCCAGCTCTCTGGGGTGGGTCTGTTCGTCCTTGACGGCTTAGGGATTAAAATCCCCTTAAAAACTCCCTCTTCTGACTCTCACATTATCGACTCCTTCATCCTCCCATTTATACACCATCGTTTACCGCCCACCACAACATCATATTTGATACAACCTTTGAAACATCTCTCCTTAATTATGTTCCTTTGTATAACATCCTTATCATTACAGGTAACTTTAATACAAATATCCTCTCAAACTCTCCCGATAAGACATACCTAGTTGACCTGGCGTATTCTCTAAACTTATTCATTATTCCTTTCCAACCTACTATCATGCTCAGTTTTCCGACACGCTTATTGACCTCATCTTTATTGATACCTAACAGAACCTGCTATCTTTATCACAAACTTACGTGCCGTTTTATCAAATCCTGACTTGAACCAAATTTCATATAATATTCCCATCTCAATCTTCATTGTTAATCAGGTCTCTTGGAGGAATCTTGACTCTTTAAATGCAGAAACAGTAAATCCAATTTTTGACTCATTATCCCAAAATTTAGAACCCATTTAATATTTCCATTCCGTAGATGAGATAGTGGAATGCCTCTTATCCAGCCTCTTTTCATTTTCAAATCAACTTGCTCCTCTCAAAACCCATACCTTTCGACGTTAATTTTTACCTTTATATAAGTACCGTTAATTTTTACCTTTTAGAAGATATTTTCTCCCTTATTAAAGAAACTTCGTTTGAAATACGAACTCAGAGACGGAGCCCTGGGGTCTATTTAACTTTTTATTCGTATATATGTATATAATAATCTGGTGATTCAGTATTTCAATATGTATATTTTTATATACATATTGTTTTTCTACTTTTTGAAGGTATGGCCCAACTGGACGCACGTTCTTCGACCAGGATGGGCCTCCGTGCTCTGTCTTATTACATGGTCACAACCATCCTCGCAGCAATCGTCGGCATTATTATGGTGTTGATAGTCCACCCAGGGAACACAGACATCAAGCAGCATGTCAGCGCCAGGCCGGACGAAACTAAAGTATCTACATTAGATGCCATACTCGACATTATACGGTCAGGATTAAGAATGAGAATTATTTATATTTTATAACAACTAGAAATATCGAGCTCATTGGATATTCAATATTTTTTTAAAACTTAATATTAATTATATATGCAGTAGATATAAGAACAATATTTTAATAGATTAAAAACTAATCATTATATCTCAAATAAAATGGATTTGATAACTACTGTGATTTATTCATTTTTTTTTTAATCTTATTTCAGAAATATGTTCCCCGATAATTTAGTGCAGGCATGTTTCCAGCAAGTACAAACAACATATAAGAAGGTAAAATTAATTGGTGTAGGCTAACAACTTAATGGAGAACCGTTTAGTGTGCATGCCCGTAAAAATTATGATTGTAATTAAGTTACGAATTATTGCACGCAATTGAAAAATAAAAAGAGAGAATCATTCTATTTTACAAAGTAGTTGTCAACTATTTTAGACTTAGCACTTTTCCACACCTTAATCTCCCGGTGTATACTACGTCCATAAGTTTCTCCATGAAGTACTCCTTTTTTATCATTTACGTGATATGCAAAATATATTTTGATTCTTATTATTTTTCATTACAGGTAAAACCGTTAGTTCTGGCCGATGATTCAAACATGACATTATCTCAGAATTCTTCTTACGTGATGAAGCAACAACTTGTTTATAAGGATGGAACGAATGTAATGGGTTAGTATGCGATATAAAGAATATTTGAAAAAATAATAATATATAATATATAATGAATCAAAATTACTCTAGTACTTACTTATAATAATTACATTACATATAATTACATTGATACAAGAATCGATGGAAGAAAACAAATCAAAATTCTATACTTATACAATTTGGGATGAGCGTCCTTAAAAAACTAATAATTGCTATGCCTATGATTTTTTCAAAGAAATAATTAATTTTAAACGTCTCTTTAATTTGCATCAACATTAGCCGCTTTGAAAATATAATAAAATTCACATTTATCTGAATTCATAAGAATGGTTAAATGAAATTGATCCTTGATCATTTGCTCTTAAGCCCTTATTAAGGAGCCGTTTTTTGAAATGCAGGGGTGTCAAAATACTTTCGCCGTTTTCTAAAAATAGAAAGAAATTTGATAAAATCATTATGCTTGTCAAACTGCCTATTTTCTGAAAATTTCATTAAAATCGAATATGCGTTAGTCTCATGGACCTGACTACATAGGCAGACATGGGACACGAATGTGTTTGACGTTTTTAACTTAAACGCCGGTGTATATTTAGGATTCTGACAACTTTTTTTTTTAAATAGGCCTTACTTCAATATGCTACAGAACCATTTTATTATAATTGTAATTATTTTATGTGTAATGACATTTTATAAGTGGCATCTAAAATACTTTGGACTGGCTCATGAACTAGCTTATCAATATTTTTATATGCTTGTACAATTTATCCTTTGTTATTATAATGAAAAATACTGTTGGATTTATTTTTTAATTTTTAACTATTTCATTAATTTATAATAAAATTCTATAATTATTCAAACTTTATTTTCTTGTTCTTAGGTATGATTGTGTTCTGTTTGGCTTTTGGATTATTTGCTGGGCAAATGGGACCAAAAGGAAAAGTCATTGTCGATTTCTTTGTTGTGTTGAATGACATTGTTATGAGCCTCGTAAGCTTTGTTATGTGGTATGTTGACTCAAGCTAAAGTGTTTTTATTTATTAATGTAATATATAGTAATATGTAACTAATATTGTTATATCGCTAAGTATATGTGATTTAACGTAATCGATTACATGCGATAGATAAATTGTTATTGTTATATTGAATTTACTTCATTGTTATTAAAATGTTCAAACCAGATATTTACGTGTATTTAAATTTGTTTTAATAATAAATGAATAAATATGGAAACGTAGCTGTTCATTGTTTTTAAACAGTAGTTATTGTAACAATTTTTATCATATATTTTTTCTTCATCCAGTTTCTTTGTTTGTTCAGACTATTGTTCTTACTTTGTTTATCAACTAATTTTTAAATTATAGTTTTTTCACTACTCCGTATACTAGATGCTCACTGACTACAGTTCTGATAGCATGTCATACCAAGTGGTCAGTCAAAACAAGGTCTCTCTTAAATTAGAATATGTCCTAAAGAAAAAGGCCGGCATTAATAATAATTTGTACAAAGCCTTGCAGAATAGTAGCTTTGGCGAGGCAAATATTTTCGATGCTTTTAGTACCTTAAATAATTTTGTTTATATAACTTCCTAATATTTAAGCACCACGATTAATCAATTTTGTATATATCTTACTTCTGCATTGATAAAAGTTCAAATTTCAATTTTTTTTTTTTTTTAAAACTGTAGATGTCCTCAAAACTGGTGTAGGCGGACTTTCGTATCCCCAATCCAATGAACAATGAAATCAATTGATTAGAATACTTGTAAATATATTGAAAGAATTTGATATTAATAGTATTAGTAGGTAATTGAGCAAGCATAGTATAAAATATAGAATATATACTAGAAATAGTATAAAATATAACTTTTAATATATTTTTTTGTTTTGTTTTTTAGGTTCTCTCCGTTTGGTATTATGTGTCTAATTTCAGGCAAAATTATGGGAATTGAAAATTTAGTAACGACTGCACAACAACTTGGAATGTATATGATTACAGTAATCTTGGGCCTTTTAGTCCATGCTCTGGTGACTTTGCCTGGTATTTATTTTTTCCTAACAAGAAAAAATCCAGCGGTATTTTTTAGAGGAATGTTGCAAGCATGGGTAACGGCGCTAGGAACTGCATCCAGGTAATAATTATAATCCATCGACAGAACAATGAAATTTTATGCTTAAAAAAATTCTAAAACATGTATTTTAATTATTAAGAGTCTCGCCGTATTTCAAATGTTATAGAAATCAAAAATATAATTATAGCTTCAGTATTATGACAGTTACAGTACTGTTTTATTTTCGGTCCCGAGTGTTGTAAGCCAAGAATGAAAAAATAATTCTATCTTAGATTTCTATAACATATAAAATAAAAAATATTGGGTTGATGCAAAATTAATGCAGGTTTTTAGTAGGTATTGTAAATACGCCATATCTTTACTTTAACCATATATATTTAATCAAAATAATTTCCATCTGAATCAATGCACTTTTGCCAACGTTCAACAAGCTTTCTTATTCCACCAGAAAAAAAATCCGAATCCCTGGACTCAATGAAATCACGAAAAGAATTTTCAATGTCGTCCTGGTTTTGAAAATTTTTCTCCCTCAAAAAGTTGTCCAGATGCCTGAAAAAGTGGAAGTCTGTAGGAGAGAGGTCAGGTGAATAAGGCGGATGTTGGAGAACTTCGTAGCCCAACTCGTGCAGTCGTCGAAGCGTTGGTTGTGCAACGTGTGGTCTGGCGTTATCGTGGAGCAGGATCGGCCCCTTCCGATTCATCAATGCTGGGCAAAGACGTTGCAATTTTTGAGTTCCGAGTTCCGCCGCCATTTCTCGTGTGGTTTTGGTTGGGTCTTCTTCCACTTTTGACCTCAGCTGGTCGTTGTCCAGAGCAAGATGACGGCCCCGACCTTCCTTGTCTTCGAGGTCGAAATCTCCTCTGCGAAACTTCTGGAACCAACGCTGCACCGTGCACTCATTAATAGCCTCCTGACCCCACACTTCATTAATATTACGAGCCGTTTGCGCAGCGCTGCGCCCTAATTTAAATTCGTAAAAATAAATTTGACGAAAATCGCACTTTGACATTTTCGATTCAAGACCTTTGAACACACTGAACAAAACGATTTTACTAAACAAATTCATGGTGAAAGTGAGGGTATTAGATAAGGTTTGTTTTGGTATAATAATGATCAATGTTAGGATTAGCTTTGTTTACACAATTGGAATTAAGATATTGCAATAGAGGAAACCTGCATTAATTTTGCATCAACCAATAATATATTTTTTCAGTCGATTAGGTGGTTAAAAGGTCACTTGATCATGTCCAAATATATTAAACTACCTTTAAGTTGGTATATTTAACTGGTGGGATTGAACCAAATTGGGATTTCAATGTGTCTCCCTAGATATTTGGAGCAAATGTAAACAAACTTACTTTTGAATTTATGTGAAAGTCCAAGAAATCTCAGTAGACAAATAACTTTAAAAATGTGAGATGTTGTTTCTATTTATTAACCATGGCTCCATGAGGTTGCGTTAATTCTCCAGTGAGTATTTGTTTTATTTGTGGCGAATACACAGTGAAAAGTCAACAGAGAAACATTGGTGATTTGGTGAAAAGATTTTATTTCGCTTAAATCCAATTAAAACGGGGAGATTGAGGGTGGCCTGTGGTGTATTGGATAGCATAACTGTCTTCTATGACCAAGGGCGCAGGTTCAAAGTCGACATATGGCCCTAGAATTTTTCTAAGGGAGTATAAAAATTCTTGGTTATATTTTCCTTCGAAGGTTTAAAGATCCCGAACAAAATTAAATCTTGATAGACATAATTTAGCCACATCAGTATAAAGTGACGTTAAATGAAAAACATGCGGATCAAGACTAATCAAGGGCCTCTCACAAGGAAAGAGTGGGTAAAATCTTAAGATGTGGGGAAGATCTGCGTTTGTAGGTTAAGCATACGAAAAAGTAATTTCGTTTAAGAATTCCTATGATATGGTAAGAGCTGAAAAATCATAAAACTTAGGTGCAAGATTTTTTACAGTTCTATATAGACTATATTTCTGAAAACATGGAAGCTTACAGTAAAGAACAGGTTGAACTATTTCGCCAGCATATCCGGGATATTGAGAGACGGAACCAAGGAAGATGCATTTTCAACATTTTTGCAGTCTACTGGGTACTTAAACGGTAAACCAAACATGGAAACCGAAAACTAGTCCGGTGAAGCTTCAAAGAGAAAACAAAAAGGTTTTTCTTAAAACGTTAATAAACATAATATGGTGAGTGTATGTCACCACAAATATATGTTTTATTTGTTATAAAAAGTTATGTTAATAAATGAGTAATTTACTCATAATACTGTATGTTTTTTATTTTACAAATTTCTATATATAAGTCAAAAAGGATGCCATATTCGGAATCGCTTTGGATGGATACGCTTTTTAAACATAATTTGATAAAAACATCTCATATAGCTGTTAAAACATTTTTGTTCAGTATAATTTGTCAAAAGCAATAATATCGATTTTCTTTTTAATATCTTGGTTTAATTCAATTGCACACGAAGGATTTTCGGCTTGGGGAAGGATCAACTAGGTTGAAAATAGAGTAACATAGAAACTAGGGAGCAAATAACATAGAGCGAGCAAGTCGGTTTGAAATATAACATAAATATATATTGACCAATAAGAACAATTTTTTGGGGGGGAGGAGGGGGCGCGTTGCCACCAAACAGATGACTTGGAATAAAATAATTACTAGTTCGCGTGTCGGTGTCGAGAGGTTTTTGCGCGGCATTTATCTCCCGCCCTCACTCCCTGGCCTGAGAAGTCACCGTATTGCCTAAAAGGCGAGGTAGGGATGAAAAAACAATAAAACTGCAATTATTACTAATGTTTCTTGTTTCGTCTTATACATGAAGATCATTATTTTCTTTAATGTAATGATGAATTATAGTTTGGAAGTAGTGACGTCTTCTAGATCTTACAAGTAGGCGATAGCCAGAACGAACAGTTCAGAATTTGTAAGAGATTAGTAGTTCTTTTCATTCAACTAGGACTTTAACAGATATTTGATTTCTATGACCTATTATATATATATATATAATATATATATATATATATATATATAATATATATATATATATATATATATATATGTATATGTATATATTTGTTAACAAATATAACAACATAAGAGAATTAAGGTTTTCCTCCTGCCTGACTCCTTTATCCACCTGGAAATATCAGTCCTCTCCCATTGATATGTGCCCAAAATGAGTGAAAAAATCTTTGAACTTTGATTATAGTGATGAGATGCTCTAGGACGATTTTATTCTCCAAAGTATATCCAAGAGGAAAGTTTAAAGTGTAGAAAAAGTATTGGTAAATAATGTGAATCCTTGTTTAATAAAACAGTGCCTAGGGTTAGATAATGGCACCTGTATTCCACTCTTTTCTTAATCGCGTGTAAAACTTTTTAACAGTTATGGTTCATTCCTTAGCATAAATTAGAAGGTGAAATTAACTACTTTAGACAGAACATTATTATTAAGTGTACATCATAAAACAAAAGGAAGGTAGACAAAAATTTGAATTGTATGCATTAGCAACTGAGGTTTCTCCTAAAGGTATTTTTTATTAAGCATAAAATAAAATGCAAAATTGTGAAAATTATCCAACAATTGTGTCTAGAATTCTCATTGATATGCAGACAAAATAGTTGGCAATGATATCAACAGAGATTCTAATAGATGATGAGGAGTCATTGGCGAATAACATTGATAAAAGTGAAAATTTTGAGATTTTTTCACTTTGAATTGTTCAGAAATTGATTTGTTACCATAGTTCTATGCAGAGGGGTGGGGCACCATAAAAATTTATATATATTGGTGTGTGTGTATACTCTGTATATTATTATAATACACTTCATACCTAAATATATAGCATATTATTGTATTTTTATAGCTCTGCTACTCTTCCAATAACCTTTAAGTGCTTAGAAGAAAATAATGGAATAGATACAAGGGTAACAAGATTTGTAGTAGCAGTAGGTGCGACTGTCAATATGGATGGTACAGCACTATATGAAGCTGTTGCTGCAATTTTTATTGCCCAAATGAATGGCATTGAGTTGGGATTAGGAGAAGTAGTCACTGTAAGGTATGTCAAACTTGAATCATGAATTTGATTTCAATCATTGATTAATTTATTAAATTATTATTCATATATTTTCAGTCTTACTGCTACTCTAGCTAGTATAGGTGCTGCATCCATCCCAAGTGCAGCCTTAATAACTATGTTACTAATACTTACAACCTTGGGACTCCCAACAAATGATGTTTCTTTGCTATTTGCTGTTGATTGGTTACTGTAAGTATTTCTTTTATATATAAAGCATTATTTGAATAGTTGACTGTATGTAGATATAGAGAAGTTAATTTGGGACATCGAGTCATTTAATTAAGTAGAAAGTTAAAAAATAAAATGTATTAAGTTTCTACTTAGTTAAGTGTTTTGATTAATGAATTAACTTCTCAATTACTAATTATAGTTCATTATGATTACTCTGTTTTAGACTTATTAAAGCTGAGATTAACATTTTTTTAACATTTCAGGAACAACTAGATACATTTTTAGTGTTCTCTTTATTGAATGTTCAGTAAATATATGGGTGTATATATGAGATTTATCTTTTGAATAATATGAAATTGGAAAATAGAGAGATAAAACTTTTCAATAATCATAATAATAATAATGTATCTATGACATTTTTATGATAGTTGCAAATTCTTTTATAGTTTTATCTTCACATGTATGCTTCTAACTTTTGGTAGATAAACTGAACTCTGTTCAAGTCCTCATTCATATTATTATTTAAAACTAGGCGAACTAAAGACAAAATCAGAAATCAAAGGTTTGCACCTTAAACAATTTTTTTTTTCTTCTATTCTATTTATTTGAATTGCCTATGGGTTTATATTATACAAATCCAAAACACACACACACACACACACTTCAAGAATGTTTTTATATACGCACATATACATACTTACCAATGAAATTAATTTATTTTTTAGGTAGTTTAGTGTTTTCATTTTAATTATACATCACGCTTCCATAAATAAAAAAAGCTTATATTAACACACTGATATATTACATTTTTTCTTTAATCAGATTCCAATCTTGATCAATAAAAATATATCCAGAATAGATTGATCTAATAAAATTATTTTGCTTAAATTTAATAGTTTTAGATATTTCATTAAATTGTTTATTGGTGGAATGAACTGTTTTAAAATATCGCCAAAATATATGTTGTTTAAAATTGTTCTTAAGTTTATAATAGTTTGATAATCTTAATTTATCATAATTTATTGTATCTATCATACCAGAATACGAGTATTTATCAGTATTTTTTTGATGAATTTGAAAATAAACTTCTGTCCAGTTCAAGGGGATAAATATAAAGTATGGCAATAACACTGATTGTTTATCATGGAGAATATTTAAATGATATAGCACCACTGGCAAATTATTCTTTTTCTTTCCACCTACAAATTTATTTGAATTATATTTATCAAAGAACGATTTTTTCTTATTAACACAATGAAGTCGTAGAATATTACCTATGACTACTATTTCACATTTTTGATGTTGTATAATTTCTTGAACATCAGGATATATCACCCCAGTAAAACTTTCAATAAAATATTTAACACTTAAACCAACATCACCAATTAAACTATGCCAGTTACCATCTAGCCAATTTTTTCTGAATAAGATAATTGCTTGAATGTCTGCTTTCCTAATATCTTCCTCGGTTTTTGCATTGTCATAATTAATATCATGTTGGCGAGCTATTCGATCATCTTCATCAACTGGATCTCCATTATCGGATTTGTTCCCTGGGCCTATATATCTATGAAATGGAAGCACAGGCATCACTATTAAACATTACAAAAGAACACTTCTTCCTAAGGTGGTTAAGAGCAGACTGGGAACTGGGAAACAAACCCTGAAACAAGCTTTCTAAAGAGAGTGGGGAGAGAGTTATTTACAAGGAAAAAAATGATTTGATTAAATTATCATTTTTCAATTTATTTATGGACCGACATTCATCTTAATTAATTAATTATATGTATATTTAAAAAAAAACAACTAAAATGGAACATATGAAATATTTAATTACGTCAAAATTAATCAGGTCAAGATAATTTATTTTTAACCAGCTTTTTTGAATCAATTACAGTTTTATGTATATTATTAATTCAAGATGTATTTTAGATGTTTCACTGATAAATGTGGATGTGAATTTTATGCAATTTGTTTTTAAATTTTGTTTCTTCTTTAGGGACAGACTTAGAACATCTATAAATGTTCTTGGAGACGGATATGGAGCTGGTATTGTTTACCATATGAGCAAGCATGAACTAGATCAAATGGATGCAGAAAGGCATTTAGAAGCTATTGAAATAGGAATTATAAAAGATGAAGAACCCCTTGAAGAAAATAAGCCCAGAAAAAGTTCATTAGTAAAAGACACACAGACTTAACTGTAAATATCTTTTAAAGAAAACAATTTAAAATTTATCACATTTATTTTTTTTTTTTTAGTAATCTCATTGTCACTAATATTAACTTCTGACTTCACTAAACATAAGCAACCGGCATGTATCTTGAACCTATTATATTAAATTGTTGGTATAAATTTATGTAATCAGAATTTTTTGTTTGTTTTTCTTTGTGCTCTAGCTATTCAATAATAATTGAATAAACAAGTAGGCAAACAATATAGGAATAATTTTGTTATGTACACATTTTTCACTAAAGTGATGAATTGGATGTATTAAAATAAAAAATTAAATTAAAAAAGTATTAGGGAGATTTTATCTTATATTATATTCTAGCTCTGTTGTAGAAAGATTTCTGCTTACTATTTATTCCATATTCTACGTAAAGGTTAATAAATTTAGGCAATGTCTGCACTATATAATTCAAATAATAAACAAAAAAGTATTATGTATTAATTTTTAGTATATTTAATCATCCTTACATATAATAATTTAATGAATTTATAAGGCATTATTGGTTTTATTTAAACTTTGAAAATTATTTATAATCCAAGTATTAAAATTATTAAATAAATTAAATTAGGTAATACATTTTAAAAACATATATGATAATACTACTTAAAATATATAAGTTTAAAAAAAAAAGAAGGAAAAAACTTATTTCACAATAACATACACTTCTTTTTATTAAAAATAGAATATATTTTTACATTTTAAAAATAAAAAGCTCAAGCCAATTAACATCTTAAAACTTTTAATCTGTAAATCTATATTCTATTTTAAATTATATTTTATTAATGGCCTGCGTTTTAATTAGAAATATTTTGAACTAATTTATATTTATCCTTTGTGTACACTGAGTGCAAAGAAACTATATTTAAAATACACTTACTAATAAATTATGATTTAAAACTTCTTTATTATCAAAAAAGATTTAGTCTAATAGTGTATAACATAGTAGGTGACATATATACTTGAGTATAGATTAGATAATTTATTGAAAAGTACAATTTTATAATATTAATTTAAATATATTGTTTTCTTACTTACCTCTTATTATTTTACACCATTAGGTTATAGTAATTATTTTTTATATAATTGTATTTGTAACAAATATTTCCACTATGAAATTATATTTTAATCTTTATGTTTAAAAAAAAGTTTCTAAATTTAAAATATTTTTCTTTCTAGTATACCTTTATTAGTTTCTATATTGATTTTTTATCTTCTAATCTCTTTAAGTTAAATATTTAACATTGTTTTTCTAATTACTTAATATAACAAAACAAAGATTAATTTTGTCATTATTGTAGTAATTAATATTATTATTTTATAGCATTATTCTAGAAATTTGTTTAAATTATCGTAAATATGTCATTATAGTGTAATTTTTGTTAGCATTAAATTTTAATTTCGTAAAGATGTATGTCTTTGTATTAAAAGAAAGAAAAGGAAAAAAATAAATAAAAGGTATCGAATTCTTAAATCTTTTCTTTGTTTTCTTATTTTATAGTCTATTATTTGCAACTTGGTAGAAAATATTCATACACATATTTCCATGTAATGACAATATAAAAAACGTTGATAATCATATGAATGTTTATCTTTACACATATTTGCTGGAAGTTACTGGTTTATGAAATATAAACTTCATATTTTAAAATATTATTATTTTTTCAAAAAACTTTAATAAGAAATTATAGGTTAACTTCTATTTCAACAGATTTCAGTTCATGAAAATATAGAAGTCTGAGGTAATTCTACTTTCCTATCTCCAAACCTCCCTTATAAAAAAAAGTAATCTAGGCTCTAGTTTAATCTTATTTATTCAAGTATTACATAAAATTTTTACTTTTCAAAACAGTATTATTTTGGGATTAGTCATATTCTTGCCAAAATACACACACATAAAACAATCTTAATTGAACTAATGCTAATGAAGAGATGGCAAGCAATTTTTTTTTAATCTAAAGTGGTAAAGAAAGTTTTGTAAGGATGACACCAAATATCTATGCTTAAAAGAATAAACCATTATGTAATAGTGTTTTTGATTTATTATTTTCAATAATGAACCTTTGTAATCTACCAAAAAAAAATTACCCCTCCCTCCCCCTCAAAATTTATGTTTCAAGATTCGTTCAACCCAAATGAAGAATTCAAAAAATCCGTTTTTATTAATTAATAAATAAATTTATTCCTTAGTGGTATGTCATATAGAATTAAATTTCCTACAAAATGAAAAAATAATGATTAAAATTGGTTCTAAACAAGCAGAGATATAGCATTTTGAAATGAACAGTGGTGATATACCATTGTAACAACTCTTTTCTTTTTCGGCCGCTGTGGGCGCTCTGGTTCTTTATCAGGCCGTTAGATGGCAGCACAGTGAATATGAATTTCCCTTTTCGGGAACCTGAAGCAAAAATAATTTCCCAATGACATCTCTCGGAACCTCTGGACATAGTCTACAGACCCAACTTGTTGGGAACCACTGTTCTTTGGGATCATGCCTGGGCCCAGAACACCCCAATCTGTAAGACCCACTTTCTTTCTCTCTTTGTTTTTGTTTTTATTACATTTTAAATTATTTAAAACTTTATCTAGTATGTTGTTTATATATTTTGGTAGCTCAATAGTGTTATATAGATATGTGGAGGTATGGTTATGATGATGGACAAGATAGGGCTCAGAAGGCCTCGACTAGTGTTCATGCAAAAAAGAGAGTGAGATGGCTGGCTAGGAAGGAATACTCCATGTGGTAGAAGCACAATAGCAGTGAATAGGATTCCTCGCTTATAGGTACATGGGTAGAAGCCATGCACCCCATCCTATGAGGAGGATAGGAAGTAAGAAGGAGAGAAGGTAGATGAAGGATATTAAAGAATGATAAACCACATTGTTACAAGAAAGACATACATCAACACAAATTATAGGATTTTTTTTTCTTATCCTCCAACTTTATTTACAAAATAAATACACAAACATTCTATGCATATACAGCAACAATGGTATATACAATTCACGGCTCAGGCCTCGTATTTGACTTTGGCAAATTATAGGAATACACCTTCAGTATTTATCAACTATAATTAAAAAATATTTGTACGGAGTATCAGGCAGAAGGATTCTTCAAAATCTATGCTCTTTCAAACGGCTTCGTCGCTTAGAAGAGTATTTAGTCTTTTGCAATACCAAAGTTTTGCACATGCACATGTTCTAGCACCATAACATACTCAAAGCGACCTAGTTCCAGAATAAAGTTGTATTTCTATTCTATACTAAAATGTATTTCTTGCAAGCTCTCAAGATTTTATACAAGTCATATTTGTTCTGGTCTTTCCCATTGACTTTTCTATCGTCCAAAGACCACTCTCAAGTCCTTCCATTCCATTTTTACTTTCACTTACTTGCATATGAAATATATAGTACGTGAAAATTTTTTTATTCCAGTTTTCAACGGAAATGCACGTTTCAGTGTCCCCCGAGTCCAAATGACCCATAAAATGGTTTGGGAGAGTGCAATAATAATGTGGTAAGTCAAGCTAAAAAACTGTCGAAGTATGGTTGTTATAATAGACAAGAAAGAGTATCAGAAGGCTCGACAATTGCGTATTTATGCAAGGAAGAGAGTTTATTGGAGATGACATTTGATAAATTAGCAGAGAGGACTGGTTAGGATGGGTTACACTCTGTGTGGTAGTAGCACGCAAGTAGTGTGGGTTAGGAGAAGATTCACCCTGCGTGGTAGTAGCACGACAGTAGCGTGGATAAGGAGTGATTTCGCCCTAATTGGCAGTAATACGACAGTAGCGTGGATAGGGACAGAACTCGCCCTCCATGGCAGTACCACGACAGTGGCGTGGATAAGGTGGAAATCGCCTTGCGAAGTAATTGCCCAACAGTAGCGAGAATCGGGAGGAACTCGCCCTGCGGGTAGTAGCCCGATAGTAGCAAGGGTTAGAAGGAGTCGAGGTAGAAGAAGGAATTGAAATAATGATAGACCACGTTATGATACTAAGGCTCAACTAATCAGACCTAGGGAGAAGCCACTTGGGAAACCTGAAGACCTGTGCCAGCTCTTGAGGATGTTAGTCATCCATGTCGATAATTGACAGTGAGAACTTGGCCAGTAGACTAGGGTCTTGGCCCTAGGTCAAATTACCTTGAGTGCTTTATTTATTCTCATAAAATAGTTATATCGGTATAAATAGTTACAGTGACATTAATTATTAACAATATACAATATTATTGGATATAGCGTCTTCTTATATATGCCCAGTAAGGTATGTGGACGCCGCTGGCGCTGTCTGTGAGCAAGCGTGTGTAGCATCCGCCACAAAACGAAAAGTCATCTGAAACCAAAATTTCATATTTAAGAAAATTATATTCCTGGGATGTTATTGTAACTTTTCCATCAAAATCGACTACCCAGCAGTAACGCATATTTATAGATCGTCTGAGAATATTCGATAATCATCAAAGCTTCTCTTTCATGACTAAGACCTGACGACACCACAGAGAGTTACTTTCTTCGATTGTATTGGGTTGATGCAAAATTAATGCAGGTTTTTAGTAGGTATTGTAAATACGCCATATCTTTACTTTAACCATATATATTTAATCAAAATAATTTCCATCTGAATCAATGCACTTTTGCCAACGTTCAACAAGCTTTCTTATTCCACCAGAAAAAAAATCCGAATCCCTGGACTCAATGAAATCACGAAAAGAATTTTCAATGTCGTCCTGGTTTTGAAAATTTTTCTCCCTCAAAAAGTTGTCCAGATGCCTGAAAAAGTGGAAGTCTGTAGGAGAGAGGTCAGGTGAATAAGGCGGATGTTGGAGAACTTCGTAGCCCAACTCGTGCAGTCGTCGAAGCGTTGGTTGTGCAACGTGTGGTCTGGCGTTATCGTGGAGCAGGATCGGCCCCTTCCGATTCATCAATGCTGGGCAAAGACGTTGCAATTTTTGAGTTCCGAGTTCCGCCGCCATTTCTCGTGTGGTTTTGGTTGGGTCTTCTTCCACTTTTGACCTCAGCTGGTCGTTGTCCAGAGCAAGATGACGGCCCCGACCTTCCTTGTCTTCGAGGTCGAAATCTCCTCTGCGAAACTTCTGGAACCAACGCTGCACCGTGCACTCATTAATAGCCCCCTGACCCCACACTTCATTAATATTACGAGCCGTTTGCGCAGCGCTGCGCCCTAATTTAAATTCGTAAAAATAAATTTGACGAAAATCGCACTTTGACATTTTCGATTCAAGACCTTTGAACACACTGAACAAAACGATTTTACTAAACAAATTCATGGTGAAAGAGAGGGTATTAGATAAGGTTTGTTTTGGTATAATAATGATCAATGTTAGGATTAGCTTTGTTTACACAATTGGAATTAAGATATTGCAATAGAGGAAACCTGCATTAATTTTGCATCAACCCAATACCAATTACACCGGAGACGAGTGAGCTTTCAGAAACAAGCCCTTTACGACTTATTTTTAATAGCTATACACCAATATAGTTGATACAATTATGAAAAAAGATGGGCAGATTAGTACGGTACGGGCCTTGTAAATAGACGATAAAATTTGTTTATTTTACTTCACAATATGCCCTAACGGGCATAGCTAAATACACTCATCAATATAATCATTGCCTTTTACTAAGGCATAAGATTTTTTACATATGATGTTTATTATTACATCAGCTGGCATTATTTTTCTAAATATTTTATAATATTCGTTTCTCAAATACCCGATATTTAAAAAAAGAATGAATAATTCCGAGTTACAGTTTATCAAACAAAAAATAGTCAATGACAATAATTGGGCATGTTTGGTGGTTTTATTAGTTGAAAGTAGCCCAAACAGCTCAATCGCCATTGATTTATTTGAAAAACAGACCCGCTCAAGCAATAGGAGAGATATCCAGAATTTGTCTCCATCTGATATAGAAACACTATATCCAAAAGAGAAACAAACACCAAAAGAAACAGCTCAACAAGACATTAAATCTAATCAGAAAGGGGAAAGTTTTGATTCCAATAACTCTACCAAGTTGACTCCAAGTATGCTACAAGCCTTAGTATTAAAAAAATATATTTTAGAATATAAAGTAAATGATTTATCTAAACGAGCAGAAACAATCCGATATTTATTAAATAATGAAATAATTTTGTCAGATTCGGATAATTCCATTCCTGAGTCCGAATATGGATCATTTTGTTATTTTGTACTAACCAAGTTTTATGATCCTTTTTTAATAAACAATTTAATTGAAATAGGAGTTCCACTTGTAGCAGTATTCGAATTTAGGGTTGAAATTGATTTTTCCAAAAGGAAATCTTTTCAAAATGCAACTCCTTTGGAAGATCGTATTGCATCGATTTATGATTTTTGGGACGAATTTATGGAACAATTAAATAATCCCGAAAATAAGAATTATTTTTCAGAATTTCTATTCTTACCGATTGAAATAAACACAGAACAATGGAATGATAAGAAAAGAGGAGATATCATATTCGAACATATATTGTTAAAGTTATTGTCAATAAATAAAATAATGAGAAGGTATATCCATTACATCAATAACGTTGAACTTATCGAAGCTCCAACGATTTTTACAGTAGAAAATGTCGATATTTACAATGAGCTCCTGAATTCTATTCCTCTAGAATGTGTAACTATTGAATTAATTGTACACTGTATAGTTGAACAAATTGTTGCTCAGTTTGAAGGCAATTGCAATGAACCTACTTATACAAATATGGAACACTTTGATAGTATTTTAGAGAGAAATGAAATGAAAATACCTTTACTGTTTATAAATCAACGAGACAATATCAGACGGATGACATTTAATTTAAAAATCCACAACCAACTTGATCTTAATATTATTTCCTCCAACATGCATTCTCTAATGGCATATGCTGCTGTTTGGAACAATTATCCACCGCAAACAGAAATTAAAAAAGCATTAAATGCAAACCAAATAAAAAAACTTTTAACATGTAGCACTGAAGTTATTGCTGAAGACTTATTTATAATACTTTTTCATCTGGTTTCCTTTAACAAACTTTTGCAAGTAGCATCCCATTCACAATCACTAAATATAAATAAATCTATATATCAACAACAATTATCGATTTTCTTATCTATTCTTGATAAGAAAGAACGCGTCAAGATGAAAAAAGATATCGCAGTATCTCATGAATTATATACGAATGTCAAGACAAAAAGACTTGTTCACCTTAACTCACTCAAAAATTTTCTTGAGTGTAATGAGTTTGTCTCACTAACCTCTCATGATTTTCTGAATGAGCTACATGAGTTTTGTTATATTGAAGATCTCTCTAGAGAAACTCTCTTACAGATATTAAATAAAGCTTACTTGAATTTTCTACATAAAGACCATTATTACTGTCATTTAACTGATAAAGTATTGCTCTGGTTCCACAATTTCTGTGATGAAAATGGTTTATACAGTCGGGTTCAAGAAGGCTTATTAAATACGAAAATTGGATTTGGGGATTTTTGCACTTATCCAGATCAGAAAACAGAGGAGTGGCTATCAAATCAGAACAAACAGATAACTTCAGTTGACGATGCTCTAAAGAAATCATACATTTCAAGAAATTTCTCTGACATTAATCCCCTTACCTTTGTCCTCAACCCTACTGTCAAAGTCAAAATTCCATTTCCCAAAAAGGAATATATGAATAAAACAAAATCAGGTAAAGAACCTTTTTCTAAAGCATATGATTCATTTGGTTTGAGCAGAATTAAAGTTTTAGAGCAAACAGACGTCTACTTTTCAATTGATGGTCCTTCTCTCACTTTCAAGAAAACAAAATGGCTGAGGAAAAATGGATTCATCTCTATAATCCTGAACTCCCATCACCATTTATTAACATTGCATCAATCTCTATTGAATCTTGACAAACCACCAAATGATGATCCTGATCAAGAAATAGTTTTCAATATTCAGTCTAATAAAGGGATAATCGTTAGTAGTAGGATAAAGGCTGAAAGGGACCATGTTCATTCATTGCTCCCATCAATGATAACAAATGAAGCACACCATGAAACATTGATTACTTTGCCAAACGGATTATTAATAGAATTATTCAGGGGAAAATATAATTTCATCAAACAAACATTTTTGGACAAAAGCCATTTAGAGGATGAAAATTTAAAGCAGGAAGATTATAGAATATTTTTAAACAATGGAACAGTTATGGTCTTTATGAATGATGGAAGTATATTAATACTTTACTGTAACTCAACAGAGGCTAGGATTAAAGTAGTTGGTAAAAAACAACCAAAATATCGAAATACCAATATGAAAGAAACACGAGAATCAATGAAACAGAAGCAGATATTGGAAGAGAATGAAGAAATGGCCTACGAAATAATTAGGCATGAGATTGTTGGATGGAATGGGAAGTTCCTAAGGTTTAACAGAGACGAAGTAATACTTTCTGAAAAACTTTACAATCTAAGAGCTGCTTTCTGTCCAATTAGAGGTTTATTTACTGAGAGGACTGATGGGACAAAATGTTATGTTGACTGCGATGGGATTTCAACTATTTCATTTTCAGATAAAACTTTGATAACTGTGATACCAACCACAGAAACTGTAAGTTTAGATACTATTGATGCAAATGATTCATCAATTGTCGAAGCTGAAGAAAATGAGGACGATCAGTCATTTGAAGTAATAAATAACAAGTATGTAATGGATCATCCTTATTATATGAAAATCGAATCAGTAGCAGAACAATGGATAGTGCATTTACCTTTTGGAGGTCAAATAACTGCCTATAAATTGGGATTTGAACTAGCTTTTGATAATTTTACAAATTTTATTTTGAATAATGAATTGTTATCCGTCATCTCAAACAATAAGGTGTATGAATATAAAAATACTCTCACAAATATATTATTGAAGGGGGAAGTTTCATCTGAATATACAATATGTTCAATTCAAAGCAGCGATGAAAAAGTTTTTAAGGTGAGCAATACAGGTTTCACAAAACTCACCACAGTGCGACAGATAGCTGCTTCACAGAGGGAAGCAAGTATCAAAACACAGCAGGAACAAAACATACTTAAAAAGAAAATGAAGTCCCAAGATTCAATGAAAGCTTCCTTAGTCCAATCAATGTCTTTCTACCAAAAAACCACTTCAAATTCAATAAAACATTTTAAAAACCAAATTTTGCTTTATTCGAAAATAGACATTCAGATAGAAAAAGATTCGAATTTTAAAAGTTCCAAAATAAAACTCATAAATAAAGTTAGTAACACCAAAGAGAGTCATAGATTATTTCTTCTTAACAGAGATTTTTCGGGTTCTGAATTGATAAATAAATATGACATCAAGTCAACTTTAAAAAAGTATGAAACAAATTTTAAAGTATTTCAGCCATTTCTTCCGTGCGCGACTGTCACAAATGACATCATTATTTGTCAGATGCCACTGACGAAAACGTGGAACCAGTTGTTTTGGAATGAATGTTGTAGTTCCAAGCTATATAATACGAATCTAAAAAAAAATGAAATAGTAACAATTCCAGAAAATCGAAAATGGTTGTGTATTTCGACCAATCATCACACAAGCCATAGAATAAATTTTGCTTACGATAACAAACCAATAATCGATCATATTGGTCTGAAACATCCAGCAATGCTGATCAGACGTGTTAAAAACATAACAACGAAATTTAAAGTATTCAAAATGTTCAAAGAGGCCGTACACCAATTTAATCAACTAAATTGTGAAATAATGCATAAATATGAAAAACAATTAGTGCCATCAAAAAAACTACAATCAGATATTGATAAGTCAGAAATGATTTTTAAAAACGCCATGGAAGAGTTAATGCATTCAAAGGAAACGGTACCACTTACTCCAGATTTAATGAAAGGGGAATCGATAAGTGCAACTGTTTCTTCTACGACCAGCATTAGATTAGATGAAACGGAAGAGTCCGACGAAACTGATAGTCTAATAAATCCTCCAGAAATCCAGCACAGATCAACTAAAAAATAACATTGATGGCCACAATTGTAAGGTCGTCTTATATTCATCGTTAGTTATATTCATTAACATCATATAAAATAACATTTTATATTAAAGTGTTTTAAATAAATCTGAAACTGATAGATGTAAAAACCTATTGAATTGATTAGTAGTTAAAAACATCGTTTACCCATTTTTTGTTTTCTGTTTTGTAGTCATGCTGAAACGATAGAGAAATTGTGTGGTAGCAAGGTCTATATGTATAAAGAAGTGGGCTCATTTTGATCTGCTTAGTGCTTAGTTTCTATTAATTATTATGCACAATCATAAACATTTACTACATTCCAAGTATATCCTTACCTATGAATTGTTCTTCAATTTATCATCCTTTTTACAAATCTCAACCGCACAAGGTCTTACAGACATATTTTAAGTTTAACACTGTCAAAGAACACTGCAAAACAATTAGAAACAGAAAACAAATTCTAAGCACCTTAATAGCGCTCTGATCTGCCACCCTGACCAAATATAGCCATAAACAAAACAAAGGACCAAGGACCAGTGACGTCATCTGAATTTTCCGCCATATTGCCCCTCCAGGAACGAGACCACCTCTCTATATGTGAACACTGGTGTGGTAGTACGTCAGAGTCCGTGTCTAAATGTACACGAGAATTAATCAAATCGGTTTTAGCAATCGGTTATAATTGAATTCGGAGAACTGTAAGCCGATTAATCTTCATTTTGAGAAGCCATAAGTTTTATTAGAATTATTTAGTGTTTCTAAATATTAAGCGTATACTTCCCAAATTCTCAAAGTACGATCGATTGAATATTTAAGTGTGATTTGATTTAAGACAACGGCTAATTAAGTTTATCTGAATTTTAATTTCGCTTTAAGTCAACTATCTGAAAAAGACTGAAGCAATGGAGAAGAGTTACTCGCTATACGTCATTTTTCTAATTTGCATCCCTTTTCCTCCATTAACATAGAACTCCGAAATAGCCACTATTGAAACATAATCTTAGACAATTCTCAATTCCCAATAAACATTCTACTACCCTGCAAAATAAGGCCTACTAATTATTCTTCTTTTTTTTAAAGCATCAGGATGTACTACGTCTGCCTTATCACAACTGCTGAAACAATCCTTTAATTTTCTCCATGTGTGTAAATAGGAGATCCTTTAAGATTTTCTCAATAACGGCGCTAGTAAATTCGATTAAACTCGCTATACTGAAGTAAAATTTAATAGTCTTTAATATCATGTTAAATTTTATTCTGATTCAAACAGTCTGGCAGGGTTTAAATGCCGTTATTTTTAACTTTCTTACTCTCAAATGCCTTAAATTTTGTAAATTCGAGAAAAATAAACTATATCATCTTGTTTGCGTTACCGAAAAACTGTAAAATATACAAGATTAAAGAATTTGATAATTAATTGAAGGAGAAAAGTGTAAACATATTTGTTTACTTATTTTAGAAAATATGTATCTAATATACAAAGTTGAAGGGAGCGGCGTGGTCTGGTGGATAGAGCATTAGTCTACTGTTCTCCGGGTCCTTGGTTCGAACTCGGCTATGGCAGAATATTATTTATTCTGTTATTTCAGCCGGAGGGAGGGGGGAGGGCGACCATAGGTTATGGAGACCCTCCTGGGACAGACCCAGGAACTATAAAGTGGGTACTAAGAAAATGGAGAAAAACCTGGCGGTCGAGTGTGATCTCAGCTTAATCGGCTCATTGCACGGCCGTTGGCCAGCAGAAACAGTGTGAATCTCGATATGTACTGAGCCTAAGATACTTCTAGCCTAAGATACTTCATGGGTTGTAGAGGTAAAGGTTTTTTTTGTTGTTTTTTTCTATATACAAAGTTGTATTGTATAAGGTAATGGAGAAAGCTAATAAACTAAATGATTGCTTTAGATAATGTCTATTCTTAAATTACTTTATCTGATACACGTTTCCATCGAAACTCAGCGTAATTCTTTAAAAAATGTTTAGCTCTATCTTTATTTTAAAGCTCTCAAATTTATTTTAACAACGGAGGAAAGGGTAAGTTCTGTGTTTCGCGCACCAGTTTTTTTTTGTTTTTTTTAATTTTTAGGCATACCCTACTGATCATACATATACTACTTCCATAGTCATGGATTTTTATTTCTTTATTTTATATTTTCTCTGATCTTTGAAAATGATCCTATTAGCTAAAATTGGCTCATTTTCAAACGCTAAAAATTAGTAGACTAAATTAATAAGAACAAATTTCATTACTCAAAACATGAAAAGTGCAGGGTCATAACAAGCTAAAAACTACTGATACATTTAAGATAGAAAATATATAATTTAAAATCTAATATGAAAAACATAATGAGAAAAAATAAAGCTTGGTTAAATATTTACAACTGAATTTTCCGCTTCTATTACAGGCACAACAAAGAGCTATGAACGGCAATATTTTCGATACCCAATGGTAATTAATATGGATTATGAAGATAATATTTAAAATTTGTATTTATAGTTTTTATTAATATTCATACCTATGTGTTTTTAAACATAATTTACTGATTTTTTTTTTAAATTGAGTTCTGATATTTTAATAAAAGTAAATCTAAAAAGTTCTAGAATAGCAGTTATTAAAATGTTTAATTATATTTTATTTTTAATGCCTCTCATAATACACTATTCATTTACATTACACCAGTATTTAAATTTTTAATATCGATATATAACATTTTGCTTAATTCAGTTACCACCACCAGTCGTGGTTTTCAAAGTTGTTTATTTTGCTGTAGTTGGTTATAAGACTTTAAATCTGTAATATTTAGGATTAGTCATATTTAATCAATAGTTATGTTATTACTGGGCTAATAACGCTCATTAAATCTGTGTTTTCAGATCTAACTGTAATTTATTGATGATGTGGTGATTATTTACTTTTAATTTAGTTACAGTATTAGCTTAAAAGTGGTTTTAACCTATTTTCATTTTAATTTAATTATTAATGGCATGTTATTTTACTGAGAATGTTCATACAAAATCATTTACTCCTAAAGAATACCAGGTACACTTAGATATCATTTGTATTTCAATAAATGTTGATATATCAATGTTTAATCAAAATATTTTATAGATTGAACTTCTGGATGCTGGCCGAGAACGAAATATTATTGTTTGCTTAAATCCAGGGTCAAATAGAACTTTTGTGTCTTTGAAATTATTGTTGGAGTTATCAGTTGATATCAGGAGGTAGTAGTGTTTTTATTTGTCACTATAAATGTATATAGTTTGGATCTCCTCTTATTATTTTTTTAATTTATGTGTTATTCATTTTTAAGTAGAACATGTTATTTTATGTAAGATATAAATATAAATTTGTATTATTAAATTGGATTGGTCATATTGTACATTAATTTTCTGATCACATTCGCATAAGATTAACTCTGTTTTTTTTTTATGCTATTTTATAATTTATTTTGTTTTAACCAGAGACAAATTTTAAGTCTTACAATTTTATTTAGCCTCCTTTAATTATTATTTGTTTTATTTACCAACTTATTATCAAATAATTTTTTTTTTTAATATAATATGTTGGAATTATCTGAAACCTTAAGCTTTATAAATGTTAAGATATAGAAAAGAACATCGTTGTGTAATATTTAACTATCAGTGACCTCTACTTGTTTTGATTTAGGTCATTAATATTCTTTTGCCTTTAACTATTTTTCCTTTATTTTGTTCTTTTTTTTTTGTTTTCACTTTATTTTCTTTATTCTCAACATCGGTCCATCTCTAGATTTCCTTGCATGACATAAGCGGTTTTGTTACATTCTTGGAAGACTTCATCATTACTCCTATACGGCACCAAAGTATTGCTGTTTTTACATACCAAAGTATATAGTTTTTCCTGCTAATTTCCTAAAGTATGGCTCACATATTTCTTAGGAATTGTTTAACTGCTATTGTGTGTACTTTGTGATCATTAATTAGAAACAATATCTCCACAGATACTCAGACCTACTGATCTTACTCTATACATAAAATCCTGACCCATTCAACTTGTTTATTAGAAAATTACTTAAAAATTTTCTACATTTCATTAAATCAAGCTCTTATAGCTGCTTTGTACACGTAGTTCGTAATGATAAGGCTTTAAGCCGGGTCCACGCTATGCTGCGGTAGACCGGGAGAGCTTACCCGGGCGGCCATTTTCCAGCTTACCGAGATGAAGCCAATCGGGTTACTTCTACCTTTTAGTGTAATTTCAACTTAGATAGAGGTGACTTTGTTGAAGCAAAACTTTTATTTAGTTTTTTAAGTGTTTATTTGTCTATTTATAAAAATATTACCGACTATGACATCACAATATCAGCTATGAGTATGATGATACATGCTTTAAATCATACATAATTACTTGAAGAAGATTTTGGATTCTCCTGAGCTTTAGGAAAGGGAGGCAATGATACAGGCTAAGCAAATTAATGTAAGATTTAATTTTGGATGATACAAACCCAAGGTCTGATGCTGACTAAAGCCGCCCTGAATGTCCCCACACTAAATTTTTGTTTTGAATGGCATAAGCCGCTCTGCTTCCTTTGATTCGAAACAACTTTTTATGGGTTGGAATCGGCATGGCCTGGGCTTTTTCCATTCCAGCAAGCCTGCCCGGGTTGTCAACACCAATGCGGTTAAGCCCGCAGTCAGCTCATCCGGTCCACTGCAGCATAGTGTGTAAGTTTTGTTGATTTCACGAACCGCTTTTGTGGTTGATTAAGATTTTACTAATTTTGTCTTAAAATAAAAGGATTTTTGTAAGACACCATAATATTCCTTTTTTAATGAAAACTTTTAAACTAACACTGAATCAAGCTGGTCCTTTGTTGATTATTAATGTTCTAAAGAGATAATAAATTGTTGACAGACAATAAATAGTATTAATGTGTTTACAATTCTTGGGATTCTTGCACTTTTTGAATAAATCGGGTTATTACTGTCACTTACCTATATGTGAAATATTTAGTAAGGGAAATTATTGTGATCGTGGAAATTTTTTTATTTGCATTTCCGTCAGAAATACACGTTTTAGGGTTCCCCGAGTCCAATTGACCAAGTACCGCAAATTGGTCTGTGTGTCCATGTGTTAGTGGTAAGTCCAGCAGGAAAACGAAAAGTTGTATGAAACTGAAATTTCTTATTTAAGACTAGTATATACCCAAGACTGTCTATTGCCCATTGACCAAAAACGAGTTTGGTATAAAGAAATTAAAAAATATTTTATACTACAAATAAACATAATTCCTTATATTTTTATTGTTTTACCAATCCATTACAGGTCTTGGAAATGTGGGGGAAAAAGATCTCTTTACATAGGAAACAAATCTTCTGTTCAATATTATACAGAACTCATAAAGCAGTTGACAGACCTCCATGTAGGTGATTACTGCTATTTATCTGAAAACATAGATTATGAATTGCATCAGGTATTCTACTTGAGTTTAATTATATGGTAGTGTACTCTAGTTTAACATTTCTAACCAATATCTTTTATCTCTTCAGGTTATAGCAGTAACAGCTGAAGTCATTGCTCATTGGATAAGTGCTGGAATGATAGTTTGGAATCGAATAAACCTTGTAATCATTGAAGACTGCCATAATGCTGTGAAAAACCATCCATTAAGAGATGTAATTTTATAATATTAATAAATTTCTATATTTAGATCATTTAGGTTAAGACTATTATAACGTTTTTTTTTTTGTTGTTTTTTTTTGTAATTGTTCTTCATTTTATTAAATACTGCAACAAGTTAAAAAAAATTGATCAACTATGTTCATTTTTCATTGTATGTAAAATGATTAAAATTCATATTTAATATCCAATCTGTACATGATGATTGGGATCAAATATATTTTGTAGTGTGGTAAGTTAAAAATAGTATGATATGAATTGAAATATTTCTCTTTTATCTTTTATAGCTTTTATTATATACATATCTGCATTTACTCTTAGGAATCAGGAAAAAACCTGATGACAGAGAGAGGATGTTGACCTCTTTTGCATTTATTGTACTATTATTTAAGAAACAATGCTCTCCTATTAAGTAATTAAACCCTCTAGTATTGTTATGCTCTATTTATATAGAAATAAATAAAAAAAAATATTGTTGCCTTTATACTGTTGCTGCCATTTTTTAAGAAACAGTGAGAACTTATTGAGGTAATTATGCAGAGTCACTGGAAAAACGGGAAGAGATTGTTAGAAATGAAAGGATTAGAGCAGAGTTAAAAGTTCTTGCACTGAAAACCACCATAGAAAATTGCAGCATTTTAGTTTGGCTTTTTTTTTGTCAAATAAGTGAGGACCGGGAACCTAGAAAGTTCCTAGAAAGAAATGCAAGCTCTACCAACTGTCAAGAGGCCATGCGGAAGGCCTAGGATTTTTTATGAAAGATATATTACGAGGATTGGAGAAAAACTCTCTAACAGCTAAAGCAGCTCTACAGGGACCGGTAAGCCTGGCAGCATTGGATTGAGGCACCTCCACGCAAGTAATGGGAGAAAGGACTTATTTATAGCTCCCTGATAAATTATTCTTAAGATTTTATTGTAATCCAAAGTAAGATGCTATGGATTACAAACTTACTTATCTTTTAATCCTTAAGATCTCCATTAAATTCAGATTTAAAGAAGGAAGCAGTTAGTGCTTGAGGGATCTCAGGAGGGGTATAATTCCAAATAAAGACATTTTTGGCCACAAAGGATTTGTCAAACTCAGCAGGTGAGGAGGAGAGTAGAGGTTAGAAAGATGGGGTCTGATAGAAGGGGACTGAATTGAATATTTAAATTGAAGGGTTTGGAAGATATATTTGGGGTGCTGAGTTCTGATAACCTGATTAAGGAAGGAAGCCGGGAAATACTGACATCTGTAATGAGGATAGAATATTGACATTAGTAAGCTGTATAAAGCCACTTCAACTCTTCATAGAAACGTGAGATAGAGACATGATTGATTTTTGGCTTGATTTAATTGTTAATTGCCAATCTGAAACAAACATTATGTGTTCTTTCTTTTGCTTGTTATTCTATTTGTATTTATTTTGCAGGTAGTCTTAAACTTGAAAGAATCTGGTAATAATCCTAGAATCTTAGGATTGACTTCACCTCTTTTTACTGGCTGTCGAGTTGAACCTGGTTCTGTTGAAGCTCAAATAAAGCAGCTGGAGAAAGATTTATGCTGCAAAGTTGAAACAGCAAGTGACATAGTATCAATTTTGAGGTATGGAGTCATAATTCAAATTTATTTGTTTTGCAAAAGCTACAAAATAATCATAGAATTAATTAGCAGAAGTTGTTTGAAAACTATCTTTAATTAAAACACAAATAATAATTGTTGATTTTAAATCATGCCGTCACGCCTAATGCCTTTGATTGTCTAAGAGGCCACTTAAGGAGCCAATAATATTATACTTGTAAGTTTCTTCATTTCATTACATAAAACTGTAAAAAAAATTAAATATTAAGCTATAGCTGATACATGTTTAATATTTTTATTCTCAGTTTTTCACTAAATTGTTCTTGAACTGCACCCCATCAAATTCTAAGGTTATGTCCTTCAGTATGTAGTCAAAGCAGATAGACTTTGATCATTTGAACATTTAATTATTTCAGTATATTCAATATTCCAAACTACAAAAATTTGATTATATTTGCTTTACATTAGTGGATGGCCAACAATCATCAAATATTTAAATATATTTATTTCTATACGTTTTGGGTACTAGAAGCCATTTTTAAATTTATCATGCATTTTATTTTTACCAGTAACTCAAAATTGTGATGCTTGACTTGGTAACCCAAACACAACCATTAAAGAAAGGATATTAGTAGAACGAGTTTAAGATATAACAATGAAATAAAAATGCTGCAAATTATTTCACAATGGTTTATTATTTCCAAATAACAATGTTAGGGTATAACTGTTTATATAGTTGTTTACAGGCAATTAACTAATATGTAAAGCAATAAATAATTGAAATGAAAATGGCATAGCACCACTGCTAATCTCAAAACGCTACATCTCTGCTGGTTCTGAATCAATGCCAATGATTCTTTTTTCATTTTGTAGAAAATTTAATTCTCTATGAAACAGCTTTTGGTATTCATTTATTTATTAATTATGAGAAACGGATTCTTTTTTTATGTGTTATTCAGGTTTTAGGAACTTGAAACGTAAGCCTTCAAATGTTGAGGAGGGTAATATTTTTTTTGTACTACAAAGATTTGTTAATGAAAATAATAAACCAAAAGCATTTATACTAGACTATGTTACTATTTCCTTTCCTTTTGTTTCAATTTTCATTCATATAAAATTTCCTGATGCCAGAACACTTTTGTTTACCGTGTTGATTTGATCTCGAAAATCTTTTCGATTTTTCTCTATCTTTAATAATAACCCATTTTTGGTGGAATTACATCTATTATAATTTGTGACTTAAATATACAGATCAATCGAATTCCAGTTTTCAACGGAAATACACGTTTTAGGGTCCCCTGAGTCCAAATAACCAAGTCCCGCAAAAAGGTCTGTGTGTGTGTGTGGTAATTCCCGGGCGGAAACGGTAAGTCCTATGAACCTGAAATTTCATATTTAAGACAACTATACGCCTGAGACGTGACAAAACTTTTTTCATCAAAATGAGCTTTCCAGAAGAGGCACTTTATACCATGCATTTTGCACCTTTTTTCGATTTTCTCGAAAACGGTTCCGACGATTTTGATTAAACTTGCTATATTGGTGTAAAATTTAATGGGCTTTAATATCATGTAGGTTTTATTTGGATAAAAATGGTCTGACAGGGCTTAAATGCCGATATCTTAAATTTTCTTCTCCTAAAGTACCTTTAATTTTGTAGATTCAATAATAATAACTAGATTATCTTGTTAACACTGATGAAAAACAGGTAAATATATAAATTGAATAAATTCGATAACCAACTAAAGGAGAAAACAGAAAAAATATTTTTTTAATGCAATTTTTCGTTTTTGAACTTAAGAGCAGTAATATACATGTATGATATACCGTTGGAAAGCTAAAGATTTTAGAAAAAATATCATCTCATACACAAGCTTTTAGAAGTTAATAGAGAGTGATGAGAAGAAGATAAAACTAACTGATTATTTTAGATAATAATATAATAGATTTTTTAATAAAACACATGTTTCTATATAAATTCAATTTGATTAATTCCTTAATAGTTTCACGTATTTTTATCTCTAACTGTATTTGAAAATTCTTTCATTGATTTTAAAAATCGAGGTAAGTGAAAGTCGTGTGTTGCCCGCACCAGATTTTTTTTCTTGTATCGTGCTTTACTGATTCTAAAACTATACATTTATTTCTGTATCTTCGAAAATAACTGAGTTATGGTCATATTTATGGATAAAATTTAAATTTTTTTTCTTGTTTCTTTTATTATTATTCGCGTTTTTTTGGTTAAAAAACACTACTACATTTGTTCTCTATCTACAAAATAAATGATTTATGGGCATATATGTAGTCAAGATTTCAATTTTTTTACTGAGATTACTGAGAAATAAGTAAACATTCAAGTTGATAACCAAACTTACTTACCACTTACCCAAGCTTCATCGGGCCAATCCAGCATTGCCTGGATGTTTGCAGCGGTCATTGACAACTTCTATATTAACTTGGACAAGCCAATGAATATTGACGCTATTAAACAGAAGAGAATCCCTGAAATACCTAAGAAAAAATAAATTCTCTTTGATACTTTTATTTCACCAAAAGGTATATTAATAAAATAAAAGGTCAACAACCAGAAATAACTAAAAAATAAATACATATGTATATACACACAACTTTCACTTACCTTTCTTGTCAAAATAAATTTAAGAACTTATAAATAAAGTTAGAGTTGTATAAAAGGTTAAAGAATTTCATCGAGTTTCAATGGAAAAATTTTTTTCCGATTAAATAATCCAACAATATAAATTATTAATCTATAATTATCACTTAAGATTATGCCCTTTTTGTATTTCTGCATAAGGTTTTACAGCTTTGTATATAAGATAACATTTTATTCTAAAATATTTAGTTTTCCCAAACTGGAAGGAATTAGTCCAGATAGCGGTCAGTAAATGAAACAATTAAATAGTTTAAAATATTTATTGTCTGCCAAAGTTTCGACCCTCATTGTGGGTCATCATCAGGACTAAAAAGATACATTTAAAATAAGATTAAATATGCTATAAAAACTATTGAGCTTGAGAATGTCAATATTATAACATAAAAGGAACTAGATGTACTGAACACAATACCACTCATGGGTTGTAGAGGTACAGGTTCAATTTTTTATATATTACTTGGAAGAAAAATAGTGCTTAATACTTATGGTGACATTTAGTTTAGTATTAAGATAATAGGGGTACTCACTACGTTTGCTATAGCATGCTATTTGTGTTAGTTTGCTAAACCCGTCAAGCTTCTACAGTTATTTCCTGTATACAATTGATGGGTTTAGCACAATAGCACAAATAGCATGCTATAGCAAACGTAGTGAGTACCCCTATTGTTATGTAAATGCTATTTGCTAAATTTTGGTTATGATTCAGTTGTTAAACAAATTATTGATCTTATAATTTTTTTTATGAAATTTTAGATTTAATGCTCACACCAAAGAAGTTCTATTGGAATGTCAAAATCATCATCCCTGTGAATTATCAGAATTACTTGCTAGTGAAATTTATGAATTACAAGATTTTCTTATTGACCATCGTTATGATCCTACTGAAATATATGAAGATAATTTTGTGGAGGAATTGAAAGATATCCCTGATCCCAAAAAAGATCCTTTTGAAATTATTGATGATTTTTTAAAAATATTGAACACTATGGGTATGTAACCGGATCATTTAGATTCTTAATAGACCTGAATTAATGTTTTACAGTTGTATTCAGCATTATACGTTATGTTTATATTTCACATTTATCAGATTCATGTTATTTTGAAAATTTATTTAATTTAATTTTTATTTTTTGTTGAGTTTGTTACCGTAAATTAGTCAATTCCTGAAATTTTAAATTATTGGATTATTATTATGAATTGTTCTGTTATGTCTATAAACAGAAATTTCAATTTTTTTGGTAAATTAAGTAATATTGTAAATTTAACATGGCTCATTTAATAAAATAATTTTAATTAGTTGTTAATAACTTTTATCAATGTATCATATAAATCAACATTAGTAGAATTGAATCATAAAGTAAGATAATTAATAGAGATTATTTTATTATCTGATAAAAATCCTTACTTTAACTGCTGGTTTTAAATTATGCTTAGGACCCTGGTGTGCAGATAAAGCTGCTCTTGTGCTTTTAGTGCAAATAGAAAAATTAAAAGTAAAAACACCGTATGAAAGGCACTTTTTGTTACTTTGTCTTGTTTCTTCAGCATTGCTCAAGATAAGGTACCTATGATATTTATGATTCTTGAATTGGTATTATTTGCCATATACGTGTTTGTGTTTGTTTGTGTGTGTGTTTTTAGATGTTTATTTTTTAATTTACAATTTCTTTGACTATAAATCTCTTTGTGGTTATTGTTTATTGACTTGATTCAATTCACTATTCTATATATGGGTCAATCCATTTGAAATCATCCAGACCTTGCCGCTAAACATTTTTGGTTTTAATGATTTTTTAACCAGTTATTCTCTATCCTTTCATGAAAAAAAAAACAGTGGATACATTTTTTTTCTGACAAACACTTTTAGTGTCATATGTTGGGAAAAATCTCTCCAATTCTGGTAATTTAGCAGATATTGAGTCGAAACAAAAACTAACAATAAGATAAGAATATGCTTTATATCATTTTTCCTTACAACTTAGTAACTTAAAAGTGAAGAAAGTGGTTAAAAAAATTCTCGAAAATTAATAAAAAATGAGACTTTTAGCAAGTTAAATGTCTATAAAGGAAAAGAGACTCACCTTTGGTTGCTGTTGATCCTGGGGCTTTTCATGGCAGTAAAAAATCCTTGGTCATGCCGTCCTTTGGAGGGAACATGAAATGATGGTCCTAAGCCTGTACGATTTAAGGTACTCGTTAAAAATCTCTATCTCAATTAAACCTGCATAGGCAAAATTTGGGACTCCCACTATAGCATTGTCCCATTAGCCCAATAACATAAAGTGACATTAAATGAATAAACAAACAATATTAAATATGTTAGATATTTCTATTAAATATTTTCTGGTCCATTAATTGGTTTTATAAAATTAAGCAAATTTAATATTGAAATTTTCTTTCTAATTTGATTTTAGGGCAATCTGTGATGATGTTTTTCAAGATTTATGTGAAACTGAGAAAATTTATAAATATTCTTCACCTAAAGTGCTTCGACTTATAGAAGTGGTAAGACAATTTAAACCTAGCAAACCAAAAGAATCTGAACCAAGGAGTGATTCCGCTGAAAACCAATTAATTATTAAGGATAATTGTGATAATATCCCAAGAGATGAGATAACTGTTGGTTGTGAAAACAAAGAATGTGGTAACACATTAACCTCTGAACAGGGTAGTGATTGTATCGCTCCTGTGGATAGCATAAACATTGGTGAGATGAATGACTTTTATAATAAAAATAATTCAACCGAAGAGGTACTACAATTAAATTATAAAAATAATATTAACTGCCTTTCTAAAACTTCCACCTCACCAATCCCATGCTTTATATGTGGTAAACATAATTGTAGTGGTTATTCTGATAATGACATGAATACAAATAAAGATAGTTCTTCCGATAAAGTATTGGCTGATGAACAAGATGATTGCATAACAAAAAAATCAGATCCAATCACAGTGGAAAATGGAGATTCATATAATCAGGATATCATGAAAAGGTTTCCAGATATATCAAACAAAAAGAATTCCGATCTATGCGATAATAACGAAATTGAGTTCTCATCAGAAATTTACAATAATCAGATTGTCGTCAACCAAGTTCCCAATTCCATTAATGATGGTATGGTTTCTAAAATAGGCAGATGGCGAGGAAGAGGTAGGGGTTGGAGACAAAGAAGAGGAGCAGGGGGAAATCAAGGAAAGACGTTTAAACAGCAAATTAGTGATGATGCTGACAATTTATGTGGAATAATATTTGTTGAAAATAGATTCACTGCTAAAATTCTTTACCACCTTTTTCATGTAAGATCTCAAATTACTTTTAAATTTATTTATTTATTTTTTATTTTAGTTTTATATAGTAATTATAAGTTTCGAATATAAGGTAAAATATGTGAGTTAGTTTTTTTTTTATTTAAAATTTTTTTAGAACTTTAAATGTCAGAAAATGCAAATATCTATGTTCATTTAATTTCATCTTTCTTCAATCAATTCATCTTATCATTATTCTTTCTTGGCACTACAACTCTTGTAGAGTCAGGGCCTCCCAATCTGTTTTCTCTGTTAGCTGTCTCTGCCCTCTAGTTCTATGTTTCTTTTTATCCTCCATACGCTAGTTATTATATACAATTGTCATGGCAAAATATTCTTCATAGTATTCATCGCTTAAATGGAGGTGAAGGGATTACTGGACTTTACTTATGGTCCTGCAAGCATGTATTTGAGTATCTTAAGATTTACATAAAACTATGATGTACCTTCACCATGCGGACTATGGAGTTAGTTGGCAATTAAATACTGTAACTAAACTGAATGAATAGAATATATTTTTTTTTTTTAGTAATACTGTTCTAATAGTAATAAGAAACAGATCCATATCCTAATTAAACCTGGATAGGCAAAATTTAGGACTCCCGTCCAATTATTTATAAAAGATTAATAAAAATTGTCTATATTCCTAGTGCACAAGTTTTTTAATATTTATATATTTATATACTATTATATATATTATTTTATAGATATGTGAACTAATCAATTATAGTGTAATTACCAAAGTTTTAATCAAGCTAAATGGAAAACTCCCTTCATTTAAAATCCTAGTTTTGTGGCTTAAAATGAAATTGTAGAACTATAATCTTTATTTTAATGATTGATATTTTAAATAATTAAAATTATTTTTTGTGATATTTATTTTTAGCTTTTACATTTGTATCTATGTTCTTGTATGGATCTGTATTTTTGATAAACCCTTGTCAGATAGTAGAAATCCTTGTTAAGAGCCTATTAATATCTATAAACTTTATATTAACTTATAATTCTTATATTTTGAGTAATTAGGTATTCTCATTTTAGGACTTACACAAGAATGATCCAGATTTTGAAAATATTTCAACTCAATACACTGTTGGGAAAATAGCAGATCCTATTGCAGACCCTAGAGAAGCAGAAATAGAACACAGGAAACAAGAAGATGTTTTAAAGAGGTTTTTTTTGTTTTGTTTTTCACTATAATTTATGTTATTATTACCAATTCCATTAAGTTCCAGAATCTTCCTCTGGGTGAATTTTCAAAGTTTTGGGTTGAAACAGTATCCATTTCTAATTCTTTAAAGATTGGAATTGTTAATACCCTTTACAATTGAAGGATGTATTCATTTTAATTGCTATAGTGAAAATGTTCTCAATTGCCCTTTCTATTTTTAACTTACTATGTTTTGTTACTCGAAATGTTTTTGCGGGTCAAGAATGCCAGTGTATTAACTAACTCGCTCATTTCTTATTATGTAAACAACTTTTCATTGGTCTACACATCACTATGTTGACCAAAATACACTCTCCAACTTTAATTATTAATTAATCAGTTTTTAAACTATTGTATGTATAGTTTTTAAGAACTAGAGAAATTCAAAATGATAAAATAATTTTTGATCGTAGAGGATATATAATGGGGAAGTTGGTTGGGGATGTGGTTATCAACAAATAACATACTGAACATTAATAAGGAAAACTTATTATGCTAGCAGACAAATATAATAGGTCTTCCTCGATGACCTTAGTTTCTCTATGATAGAGAAGTTAGAATTGGAAATTGATGCAGATAATTAATTAAAAAACTAATGAGCACCATGGAATGTTCAACTTCTGCAAAGTTGGTAGTGTTATAAAAACTTTCATATCCCTCTATGAATTAATCTAACTAGATTACTATATTACCAAACAACTGTATGGTCTTAGTGAGAATCTAAATGAGTTTTTCCATGCCGAAATCCGTGCAATATGGTTGATGATCAAACTGTTGAATTGAGAGTATTGTTGACCAGTGTAACTTTTTACTCATTAAACTAAAATTATTGCAAAAAAATATAGATGCTTGAACAATATGGATAAATGTGTTAAAAATCTTCTTTTGAGTTAAACTTAACATGAGCTTCCTTTGAGTGGAATTATTCATTATTTCCTTTGAAACTTAAATTATTATGATCAGGTTTTCAATTTTTTTTTTCTTTAGTATAATCAATATAAATGATTTTAATTTTAAAATAATTTTGAATATTACCTTTGGTTTTGTCAATTAATTTAATTAATAATTTATTCAGGTTTAGAATGAGAGAATGCAACCTCGTTATAGCTACTTCAGTTCTTGAGGAAGGTATCGAACTACCTAAATGTAATCTTATTGTTCGATATGATCCTGTTCCTAATTATAAAAGTCATGCATATAGTAAAGGACGAGCAAAACATCAGTTTTCTTATTACATATCTATTATTGAGGAGAATATGATGGACAAATATTTAAAAATATATGCTCAGTATATTTGTACTGAGAAGGTATGATATTAATAATATTAATATACTATTAATCATAATGTATAGTGTTGACTATCTTTCATAACATCTTTAATTTCAGTTATTGCTTAAAAGAAGTGGTAGTCTTGAAGCTACTGATCAAGAAGAATCAGAAGCAAATGCTTATACCCATGCTATTCCTGCTTTTAAACCTTTAGAAAATGGTCCCAGTGTTGATATGGCTTCTTCAATTATGCTTGTTAATAGGTTTGTTTTTCAACTTATTACTTACTTAATCAAATAATTTATTTGATTTTTATTTTATATAAAATTAAGTTATGAGTTCAAAAGTTATTTTTCATTATAGATACTGTGCTAAACTTCCAAGTGATACTTTCACCCGCTTAACTCCAACATGGTCCTTAGGAGAAGTTTTATACAAAGATAAACCTATGTATTATTGTACTGTTAGACTTCCTATCAATTCACCTCTTAAGCAAGACATTGTGGTAAGTATATAAAGTGTATTTTAACTTTAACTGCATTCTTAGTCCTCCTGTTGTTTAAATTCTTATTAGATAATATTATGTAGCTCAGTTTTTGTTTTATTTATAAGTAAAATTTCTTATGTTGTGAGGGACACCCTATGCCTAGTAAAGTGCTGTCTCGTCGCATTGCAGCTCTTGAGACATGCCGTTTATTACATGAAAGGGGAGAACTTGATGACAATTTAGAACCAATTGGAAAAGAAGCATTTAATTCTGGATTTGAAGAAGAAGACCTTTCACCCATATTATGGGACCCAAATTTACCAAGACCTGGTACTACCAAAAGCCGCCAGTATTATTATAAAAGAGTAAGCTACTTTGTTCTTAATGATTATCTGTGTGATTTAATGAGTAAATATGTAAATATGGTTAGGCTTATTAGAATAGAAACAGATTTTTATTTTGCGACAGGGTCCGTTAAGAACAATTGATATGTACAATTAAGATATACAATGTGTCTGGCCACTAGACAAAAGGATTAAAATTAATTCTTATTTATAATGATATAAAAAGAAAAGAAAGGATACAATAAAACATAAGAGTAAAATAAATAAATAATAACTTCTGATAGATAGATGTGTTGAACAAAACTAACTGTATTCATAATAATTGATCAATATAGAAATATGAACAATAAATAATAAATTTTATTTTTGAATTGATATTTTATTTGAAATATCTTATTGAGCGACTGTTTGGGATGACAGTAGGTACTGGAATAACTGGGGCTTGAATGATGGTAGGGAAGGAGCGGATATGAGTATGTAGGGGATTCCTGAGAGTAGTAGAGCTGACAAGAAATGAATGACCAAAAGTTGTTGTTCTATGGGTAGGAATATAAAGGTCAGAATGGGGTGATCTTGTTTGGAGGGAGTGGACTGACGATTCAAATTGCAGAAGTCTGTGGATATAGAGAGGTAGCTGGGATGGTTTGGTAAAGATATGATTCTAAGAAATATTATCTGCGGATAGAGGAAAGGAGCCACTTTAACTCATTGTATAAATGGGTCACATGAGACCTCTTCAGTGTACCAAGGACAAATCTTAAAAGTATATTCATAATTCTATTTAGCCTGTCCTTGAGCACAGTCAAGAGGCCACCCTATACCATGCAACAATAGTCAAAGTGGGGGAAAATAAGTGAGGATACAAGGAGCTTAAGGGTAGATAGTGGAAGAAGATTGCGGGAGCGATGGAAAAATTTGAGGGTACTTATTGTTCTTCGGAAGATTTGGGAAATATGGGGTTTCCAGGGAACGGTTTGGTCAATGGTAATACCTAGGTTTTTGACTAAAAAAGTGAAGGTGATTGGGTGGGGTGATCGTTTAGGGTTAGACTCGAAAATGTAGTATGGGATCTAAGGAGGGGATTGGAACCTATAACAATCGCCTGAGTTTTCATAGTATTTAGCCTTATTTTGTTCAAAGTTACCCAGGTACAGATTCTATCCAGGTCTTCCTGAATATTGGCAAATGCCATTAGAGACTCGGAGGGAGAAAAGGATAAGTAGATCTGGAAATCATCAGCGTATAAGTGGTAGGAGCAGTGATGGATGGAATTGGAAAGGTCATTGATATAGGAATTAAAAAGGAGATAGTATTATATCCCAAGACTAGAAGAACAATTGAATCAAATCATGGTGGCCCGTGATCTGTTTCTATTTCCCTTGAATTTTTCTATTCTCTATCTGTCTGTAACTAATAGTACTAATTATTTTTCCTTAAACCAAAAGTGAAATACAATTCTAATTCTGTTTCGCTAATAAATCTTTATTTCAGATTGCAAATTGCCTCAATAATTGCCGCCCAGTTGCAGGAGTAGATTGTTATTTGTACAACATAGACATGGTTCTTACTTGCCCACTTCCAGAAGAGCAAAACACGAGAGGAAGAAAACTCCATCCTCCAGAATTGGCTCCACAGGCCTTCGGCATTCTCACTCTTAAGGAAATCCCTAAGGTAAAGTTATTCTTACATATGATTACCCTCATTTCCAGATGTGTTTACATTATGAAAAATTGTTTGTCTCTTTTTGTTCTTTTACTTCATCTTAAATAATAATTAGTAATTAAAGATACTCTATTATTTAAACAAAAAAAAATATTTAAGGTGGATTTGAGGAAGACATTCTGAAAATTCTGAGATAAGGTAATGTCAGACTATTCGAACTGGGATAAAACTTATCTGATTTTAAGACCATTTAAGTATTTATTGATATTAAGACTTTAATGGTAAAGCTGTTTTTGGACAACAAAAAAAATTAAGTGTAAATCAATGGTAGAAAGTAGTACCTTCCAATCTGACTGGATTTGGGAGAACAAATTGATGTTATATTTGTGGCATATAACTATACTAGCTGTTTCCCGTGACTTCGTCTGCGTCAATTTCTGTTATTATGATCGTGATTAAGAAGTTTTTAAAAGAATATATTTTAAAGTACTTCTGTGTAAATGATATTTTTAGTTTTATTTTCTTGTGGCAGAAGAAAATACTGATTTTTTCCGAATCCAGATCTTGACAACTTGACATATATTTGGCTGTGTGAAAAGCATTCTTGACATAAATTGATTCGTATGTGTTTAAATGTTAGCCCCTGTGATTTATTAATTGTTGCGGGAAAAGATAACTTAACAGAAGTTGAATTATTTTAAAATTAAAAGGAGAATCATTGGGATCGAGGCTAATTCTCCATGTTTTTTAACATTTTTCACTGGTTCTTCGCTCCTATTGGTGGCAATGTGATGTTATATAGCCTAAAGCCTTCTTCAATAAATAGACTATCCAGCACAAAAAGAATTTTTCAATTTGAGCCAGTAGTTTCTGAGATTAGCGCGTTCAAACAAACAAACAAACTCTTTAGGTTTATAATATGTATTAGTATGGATTAAATATGCAATATTAGTTTCACAAGACCTTTCGTTTTCGTGCTTGAATCGCCACATACTTTGAGCACTTTGCGAGAATTGGTTATGGACTCACAACACATTTCTTTCTCTTGGAATTTTGTATTAATATTATATTTTTATTGTTGTATATATGTAATTGTTATTAATAATTTTTTTGTTTCTAGGTTTGTCCATTTCCAATATTCACGAGATCTGGTGAAGTTCAAGTCAGTTTAAAACTATGTTCCAGCTCCATAAATTTGTCTGAAAGAAATGTTGAAACAATAGCAACATTTTTAAATTTTATTTTTACTTCAGTTCTTCGCCTTCAGAAATACTTGATGAGTTTTGATCCCCAAGCTAAAGAGAATTCCTTTTTTATTGTACCTACGAGAAAAAGTAAGCTAATCTTTTGGATGTATATCTATCTGTATGCCCTCTAAGAATATTTATTTTTCTTGATTAATATGTATCAAGGTATATTTTATTTAACAAGATGATGGTTGGAGATTCTTTCAGAAATGAAACACACATTATTGAATATGTATATGAAAGTTTCAGTTCAGGTCTTCTTAAGGAAGATTAAGTCTGTTTTTATTAGATTATATTTTTAGCCTTGAAGAAGGCCTGAACATCAGCATTCTTAGTATAAATTTTCATTTATTTTGTCTGCTAACCACTTCTGATTTACTTCATTTAACCAACCTATTCTTAACAGAAATTAGTAATAGCTTAAAGTCAAAATGTATATAAATGCATACTACTTAAACTACCCTTCTGCCTAATTACTCCTCTTGGAAATTACTCAATTAAAAAATCAATGAACATGGGAAACTATGTTATTGAAATTATTTTTTCTATTTTAAACAATTATTTAGTGTGTTAAACAAATAAAATTAGTATTTTTGCTTATGCCAAGTATTTTCAGGAACATAAATCCTCTCTCTCTCCCCTTCTCCCCCCCCCAAAAAAAAAAAAAAAAAAAAATGGAAAACCATGTCTTTACAGTATGGATTGATTCTTCCTTTATTCAGGAATAGTAAAAAAAAATGTATATATATATTTAATTATTGAATAATTGATTGTTTCAGATGAAAATGGTATAAGTGAAGTGGATTGGGATTTCCTTGAAGTAATTTATAAAAGGAAAGATGAAAATCCTCATTTAATATCAGATGAAGAAAGAAAAGATTTTGCTTTTGATCCGGAAAAGTATAATGATGCTGTTGTGATGCCATGGTATCGAAATCAGGACCAACCACAGGTAAATTTTGCAGGTAAAATTTATGTGTTTATATTACATAAGTTTCTTCACATATCTTTTAGAGTATTGGTGAGATAGCATTAAACCATGCTTAACTTAACACTTTAACGACCAGAGCGGGCGAGTACACCCACTGGCGTAATCTACCGCTGTCCTCCCTGGTTCATGTGCTGGGTGAGAGAGACCAGAGTGGACATATACGCCCGCTACCATTAACAGCTTCCCGCTACACAATCGGTTTCCTCATTCAATACCTTGGCTAGAGGACCAGGTGCCCGCTAGATAATTGATTTTCTCGTGATAACTGACTGTGTTGGGCCCTGAAAAAATTTTAATGTACTTGGGTGGTACTTTTTCTCTCAGTTTTTTTTAATATTGTAAATATAGATACCGGTGGCTATTCTCAATGTAAAACAAAATAAATGCTATTAATTTATTTTTAAACAATTAATCATAGCAAAGATATATTTTAAATAATGTACAAAGCAGTCATCATATGTTTTGTACTTTTCCCTTCCTGAAATTTTAAATAGCACCGTTTGCAGAATTTTTTAACTTTATTAAAGAGCCCTAGTTTTTTATCTAATCTGTGTAACTGAAGAAATCGTGGAGTCACTCTGTGGATCTTTTAGAATAAGTGCCCTTACAACCTCTTCTTTAAATTTATTATGGACATTTTTTTTAGTCTAAAGCTTTTATAAATAATTATTGCATTCAGTATAGAGGCCCCAAAAATAAGATCGATTGCAATTTTGTGATACCACTTAAGAGCTTGCCATAAGCTTGTGGAATAGGACAGCATTTGGCCTGACGTATCGATTGTCTGTTGTAATTGACAATCATCCTTGGTTTTGTAATGGTTTTTCCACTTCTAGTCACAACTTCTGTCATTTCATCCATGTGTTTAGTAGAAAGCATAAGGACATCTCTTTTATCCTTCCATTTCAGATTAACTATCCTATCATTGTCTTCTCTAGCAATAAATTTTCCTTTGCAGAGTTTTTTTTTATCAGTAATTTTTTTTCCAGATCAATACTTGTGTAATAATTGTCTACCACTATGGTTCTTCCCATGTCTAACAAGTTAGTTTTCTGCTAGTGACAACTGGACATTGGTAGGAACCGCACCTTCTGGTTCCCGCTCTTTTCCTCAGTAAACTTTAAAATTATAAATATAACCATGTTCAGCACAAACTTTTAACACTTTAATTCCGTACTTAGCAGTTTTATTCGGTATATACTGTTTAATCGCATGTATTGTTATCTGAGAAGTGCCACTGCCTCAGGAGCAACTCAAAATGGTTTCGGGACTATTTTATTTTCATAAATGTCATTTTTAGTCCAATATTATCTCAGTGCGGGTATCTTTAGAAGTCCTATGTAACTAATAATTTCTAAAAAGTTCTTAATTTCTCTAGAATTTGTTGGGAACCATTTAAATTTTTTGTTTGCCTCTGAATCCTTAAGTATTTGATCAGCATATCTATTGATCTCTTCAAGAACCATGGTAATAATTTCTTCATCTACCATTTGAGAAAAAATTTGAAAAGGAGCCCCTCCAGCATAAATGTCTCTCAAGTCCTCTGGTACCCCCGACAAAGAAACAAACTTAAGTACATTTTGTTTGGCGAGATTTCTCCAGAATGCGAAAACGACTGGTTCACGATTGGGGACCGATTATTCTTACGAGGAGCTGTCTCATCTTCAACGTTATTCGGATCCTCAGATAGATTGTCCAAAGAATATAACTTGTCTTTTACTTCCTCACTATCACTAGACTCACAAGACATTTGTTTATCAAGTGCTAATCGAACAAGAAGATTCGCACATGAAGACACTTTCCGATAAATAATAAAAACAAAGACCAAGAATAGATGGGCTGCAAGTTGTCCCTTCCCTCGCCCCATCACCCCTAGAGGTCTGTAGTTCACAGACATCATATTGTTTCCTTTAATTCTCAGAAATCCACCACTCTTTAAATCCAAATAATTTCCTTAACAAAACAATTCAGAGGGCTGCCCTCTAATAACTTCCTCATGGGACCTCAGTGGTCGCAATCGCCCACTTCATTTATAAATTAAATTGTTTAACTAAAAGTAACTTTGTTTACAATTTTTTTCAATGCTATGTGTTTTTTGGGTCAAATAAAACACAAATAGTTGATAATAATGTTTTGGGCAGTGGAACCGAAATAGCCAGTTTTGGGCGGTCACAGTTTGAAACCACTGTAGCGGTCTCATTCGCCCGCTTTGATCCACAAGAGAAGGTGCTTGTAACAGGCATGGTCATTAAAGTGTAATAAAACCTTGGTGATAGATCTGTTAGTATTTGTAGGGAAACCTGGGATAGATGAAAAAACTTTGTTTAGTGCAAATTATTCAATAAAATTCATTTAAATCATTCCTCTTTTTACTTTTACTTACCTATGTGTGAAATATATAGTAAGTGAGGGAAGTATTGTGATCTTGGAAATTTTCAAATTCAAGTTTTCACTTGAAATTCATGTTTTAGGGTCCCCTGAGACCAAGTAACCAAGCCCCACAAAAAGGTTTGTGTGTGTGGTAAGTCTAGTGCAAAAAACAAAAGTCCTATGAAACTGAAATTTGGAATAGTTTACCAGGGCTTAAATAGGGAATTTTTGTATTTTCTTCCTCTAAAGTACCTTTAATCTTGTACATTCCAAAAGATTAACCATATCATCTTATTAACATAACGGCTAAGTTGGATGAATTTGATGACAACTAAAGGATGAGAGCAAACATATTTTTTTATGTAATTTTTTGTGTTTTTTTTTATAAGAAAAAAAAATTGGTTGGTTTATTATAAAATTTTAAATAATTTCTTCTCTCCCAGGATTCTCACTGTAAAATCAAATACATTTTCATAATTTCGACATTGGTTGAGAAAAATTCCCATTCAGATAATTGGGATTGTACTATTAAGACTTTAACTAAAGTACTGTAAAGATAGGGATATCAAGTTTTATTATTACTGACACAACATTTATTTTTTTAAATATTTATATTGATTTTTTTATTTTTCAGTATTTTTATGTTGCTGAAATATGTTACCATCTCAACCCAAAATCTGGTTTTCCTGGAAGCTTCTATAAAACATTTGAGGATTATTACCTAAAAAAGTATGGTATACAAATTCAAAATACCACACAGCCTCTTCTTGATGTTGACCATACTTCTGCTAGATTGAATTTCCTCACCCCAAGGTAAATAAAATTTCATGGTATTCTTAACAATCTAGTCCTAAATTCAGTACTTGCTTTCATGATTGATATATAAAAGATTTACCCTGTTAAGTCCCTGTGAGATAAATAGAAATTTTCTGTCAAACAAATCTTAATCCAATTCTCAACCTATCTGTTTCTTTTTATTATAGCCACATGTAATGGGCTCTGATATTATATCTGTCATAATAGATTCAACTTTGAACCCTAAAATAGGAGCACTGGAATTATCTTATTATAAAAAGAAATATTATAAAAGAAGAATGCTTTATCCAATGTTGTAATCAACATCTAAGATTCATAAAAAGTAACAAACCGATTGTCCCCTACCAGTTTTGACTGATTAAGAAATAGGAAATGATGAAGATAATATTGAAGTAATGCTGAGTCTAGAAAAAAAAATTATGAATATTTACAAGAATGTGGGAACCTGTTGACTATAAATAGGAAAGGGATTAATAATAAATTTACTCAAATAACCTTTCTTCGTTCAATGATCGAGTTTTATGAATGTGTGGTGGTATCACCACATAAATAACATTAATAATGGGTTATATCTTAATTTAAACACCCACCACATCTAACATTGGTTTAAACACAAAAGATATTTTTTTGTAACACAAAACACATGAAGGTTATGTCTCCTTAGCAACCACATGTGTTGATGCCACAGTACTCCCCCTCCTTATGAAAGCTTACTGAAAGAGAAACTTTCAGGCACATGAAATTGCAGTTGCAGTTAGAGAAGCAATGGGTGGTGTTGGTTCGTCCTCGGCAGAAGAAAGGGAGTTCATCATCAGGAAACTGGTCTGCATTAGGAACGCTGGTTTCAACCTATCAATTGATATGTCTTCTTCTTTTCCATGCCGATTTATGGTGTAATATTTAGTATTCCTTCTGACAACTCGAAAAGGGCCTTGGTAAGGCTGCTGAAGTGGTTTCCGTATTGTGTCATCCCTGAAAAAAACCTGAGAAGCATTCGGCAGGTCCTGATGTTTGAAGAATTTGCGAGAATCGTTACGCTGGAGAAATCTTGGTCTATAATGTTAAAGTGTTGACCTTAGACCCTTGATAATCGACGATTTGTTGTGACTGATTTTATTGGTGGATTCTAGGAATTCTCCAGGAAGACGAATGTTCTCGCCATAGTGAAGCTCGGTTGCAGCATATCCGTTTTCGGGAACAACAGTCCTTAACCAACACAATCCGTAACGTGGCAACCCAATTTACAGTATTATGGCATCTGAGCGCTGCCTTTAAGGAACGTTTCCACCTCTCGATTTTGCCGTAATATGCTGTGGTTCTGAAGTGCTTTGTGCCCAGTAGGTGATTCTGTTCTCGAAATAGGTCCGTTTCAAACTGCCGTTCTCGGTCAGTAGTAACGCTGGTAGGTACACCATATCGTGCAATCCAGTCCCGAACAAATAGTTTCAGCGGTGATATCTTCAATAGGTATAGCTTCTGGCCATGAACTAAAGCAGTCGATTAATGTGAGGCAATATCGTTGACCCTGTGAAACAGGAAAGAGTCCGATGATGTCGATGTGAACTTGATCAAATCTCTTTCCTGTGTGGGGAAATTGACCAAGTGGACTACGAGTATGCCTACTAGTTTTAGAAAGTTGGCATCTGGTACATTCTTTGGACCACTGACGAATATCTTTACCGACTGAAGGCCAAATAAAACGATCCTTGACGTTTGTGCAGTTCTCTTGGGTGAAGGGATTAATAGCTAAGTAAATGGCTAACAGTTCTCGGTCGTACGTACTGTAGCGTGCTTCAGTGTCACTTAGTTTTCTAGAGAAGAAAGCTAGTGGTTGATGTGCTTTATTACGCAATTGCTGTAAAGCGCCACCGATGGCAACATCTGAGGCATCTACATGTAGTACAAGAGGTAAATCTGGATAAGGGTGGTTGAGTAGAGTGGTCTCTTTTAGACAGTTGACGCACTGATCGTAGGTGTGGCAAGTTCTATAGTCAATTGAATTTGATTATCCTCTTTTTCCCACATTTTCAATGCTTTGTTCAGGATAACTTGTGGCCAAGCTGCACGACGCATGAACCGTCGGTAATAATTGATAGCTCCCAGGAAATTTCGTATGGCCCGATACATTTTAGGGTAGTAGGTAGGCAGTAGTTACTGCTAAAACCTTATCAGGTAATGGTGCTTTGCCAGCTGAATTTATCCGATGTCCTAAGAAATCCAGTTTTTCTACTCCAAAAACACATTTCGCCAGGTTGATGCTGATTTTATATTGTGAAAGGCGCCGAAATATGTTTAGGTGCTGGAGGTGTTCATTCATGGATGTAGAAGCAATCAACACATCGTCGATATAAACGAAACAGAAATCAAACACCCAATATTTCATCATTCGTCTTTGAAATGTTTGGCCAGCATTTCTCATACCAAACATCATCACTGTAAATTCAAACAATCCGAAAGGGGTGATAATTGCTATTTTCTCGACATCTGCAGGTGCTAAGATCCAGGTTGTACGCTCGAAGCAAATCAATTTTTGAAAATATTTTCTTTCCTGCTAGAGAGTTTCCAAAATCATGCAAATGTGGCAAGGGATACCTGTCAGGCTTGGTGATTGCGTTTAATTTACGATAATCCCCGCAAGGACGCCAGCCGCCGTCTTTCTTCTTAGCCAGGTGTAAAGGACTTGCCCAACTTGATTTAGATGGACGACAGATACCAAGGTCCTACATAGCTTGAAATTCTTGCTTCGCCACCTTTAGCTTCTCTTGAGAACCTACGGAAACGACAATGGACAGGAGGTCCTGAGGTTTCTATGACGTGAACAGTATTGTGAGTGGTACTGCTTTTGAGAAACGTAGGTGGGCGAGTAAGCTCTGGGTATCATTCAAGGAAATTTCTAAATTAGTCAGGATCCTTGGTATTGAGTGTGTGAGCATCTAAGGTACCTGTTACGTCGAAGCGTGACAGTGCTGCAGAAGAAAGATTTGTTTTGCCGTCCATCAGGTGCTTGTTCCCTAAATCAACAATTAAGTTATAATATTTAAGGAAGTCTGCTCCTATAATAGGATGTGTGACTATGGTCAAAATAAATGGCCATTGAAAGTTTCTGCGTAGGCCCAGGGATAACGAAACCAACGTTTCACTGTAGGTCGGTATAAGTGTTCCATCGGCGGTAAACAGATTATATTTTGATGGGCCTGTCTTTTTTTCAGCAGATTTGGCAGGTAAAACAGAGACATCAGCACCAGTATCAATGAGGAATTTTATTTTTGATTTTGGATCAACAATAAATAGTTGGTTTGGTATGCCCCGAGTACATTCCGCCACTTGTGATCGGGGAGCTAGTTTGTTGAACTTGATTGAAGGTACTTACAAGGCTGTTCACATTTCCTAGCTTTATCAGTTCAGTGTATGTCCTGTGATAGTAACAAAAATTGGGGTTTTAGGATGTTGTGGTTGCTAGATCGAGATCTGGTTTCTATAACAGGTGTTTCCAACTTATCTATTCGTTTTGAGAGATCTTTGATCATAGATTCAACGTTCGAAATGGCATAAACTCCATAACTCTCGTTGGGTTGGTTAGGATTGACTTCTGTTATCCTATCTGCTATTAACCCTAAGTTTGTCAATGGCCCATTGCTAACAGCTAATACAGTCTGGCAAGAAACAGGTAGGCGTTGTAACCATAACGTTTTTAAAACCTCATCTGTTATTTTATTACCTGCCAGGTTTCTCATAGTTCTTAGTAATTGAGAAGGTTTGGAATCGCCTAACTCCATTTCATAAAAAAGTCTACGTAGTTTGAGTCCCTCGCTTTCTGAATAAATTGCTATAAGGTTATTTTTTATTGCATTGAACTTATCAGTCTCTGGTGGAGAACTAATAATGTCACTAACCTGTTCCATGATATCATTTTCGAAGTTAGCAATAACATAGTTGTATTTAGTTTGGTCCTAAGTTATGTTTGCTATTTGAAAATTGTCTTCTATCTGCTTGAACCATAAGTCAGGCCTATTACGCCAGAAAGGAGGCACTTTAACTACATCTTAATGGTGTTACACAAAAACAAATATTCGTCACTTACTTGGATTCTTCGTTGATGTAAATAAATTTGATATTTGGTGTCACCAATGTGGTATCACCACATAAATAACATTAATAATGGGATATATTTTTATTTAAACACACACCACATGTAACATTGTTTTAAGCACAAAAGGTATTTTTTTGTAACACAAAACACATGAAGGTTATGTCTCCTTGGCAACCACATGTGTTGATGCCACAAATGTAATGATGTTTATTCCTTACCCATTCTCGTACCAATTCAGAAGAGTTTCTGAGTTAAATATATTTTTTTTTTTAAACATATTTTATTTACTTACTTATATCTTCACTCCTTTTTGTTTGTATTGATATCTTGTATCTTGTTTGATGCTTAAATCTGTTGATTAGTTTCATGTTATCATTCCTTTTTAAGTAGTTAAATAGGTATTTAATCTTTAAGGCAGAGTTGATAAACTTGTAGTTACTTAAAAATTTTGCTTTTTAAAAAAACCGTTAGTTCTCAATATGATGAAAGGTCTAGGGCTCAGTTCACTTTGGTGTTTATACCATCCCTTGACCTACTAGCCATATTAGGAGGTGATTAGGCAAAGATTACGGTCATTTTCCAAGTTCCCTAATTTTCAGGTAACCACGTTATATAAAAGGGGTGAGGAGAGGGTCTCTCCATGGCTGAAATAATAAAATAAATAATTATCTTGCCCCTATCAGGTTCAAATCCCTGGACCCGTAGAATATTAGTCCAGAAAAAGGGGAATAAAAAAGTGTTTATAAAGGTTAATTCTAGTTTTAAATGAAGAAAATTCTTGGAAGGAATTAGTCCGGGTGGCGGTCATTAAATGAAACAACTAAATAGTTTCAACTATTTAGTTGTTTCATTTAATGACCGCCACCCGGACTAATTCCTTCCAGTAATTCTCAACGGTCAAATAATTACATCCACAACGAAGAAAATTCTTATTTGGATGGATTCTAAAATGGCTTTACTTAAAGTTGTACTCGAAAATAAATTGACAATTTGGTTTTGAAAGATTCAAATTTTTTTAAAATTTGTATAGTATACATAAACTACAAAATATAAGGTCTGTTTTTTAAGTATTTTGTTGAAATAATTTGAAAAACTTTTTTTTTTTTTTTTAATACCACCTTTTTATCATGTTTCAACTATTTAGTTGTTTCATTTAATGACCGCCACCCGGACTAATTCCTTCCAGTAATTCTCAACGGTCAACTAATTACATCCACAACGAAGAAAATTCTTATTTGGATGGATTCTAAAATGGCTTTACTTAAAGTTGTACTCGAAAATAAATTGACAATTTGGTTTTGAAAGATTCAAATTTTTTTAAAATTTGTATAGTATACATAAACCACAAAATATAAGGTCTGTTTTTTAAGTATTTTGTTGAAATAATTTGAAAAACTTTTTTTTTTTTTTTTAATACCACCTTTTTATCATGTTTCAATATTTGTCTTGTTCTTTTTGAAGTTTTGATTGCATGTTTCAAATGTTTTTCTGCTCAAAAATCTGGTCTTCAGTCTTTATCTATTGATTGTTTATTTTTAACAATTTGTCTAATGATTGTTTGTGTATTTATTTGTTTCTCTCCTTTTAAGGTATGTAAATCGAAAAGGTGTTGCTTTACCAACATCAAGTGAGGAAACAAAGAGAGCGAAAAGGGAAAACTTGGAACAAAAACAAATACTTGTTGGAGAGCTTTGTGAAGTGCATGTTGTTCCAGCTTCTCTTTGGAGGCAGGCTGTCTGTCTTCCTTGTATTTTATACAGGCTTAATGCGCTTCTTCTTGCTGATGAAATTAGAACTAAAGTTGCTGAAGAAATTGGTCTTGGTCTGATTACTTTAACTAAAGGTATGTCTGAATTACACAAAGTAAAAAAACAGTATTATATATATATATTTAATGGAATATATTATGTACCTTCCTGTGTTTATTTAGTAAATAATGTTTCTACAGATTTCGAGTGGACACCATTGGATTTTGGGTGGAGTTTGGCAGATGTCTTAAAAAAAACAAAACAAGAAATTGAAAATAAAGAAAACATCCATGGGAAAGAAATAGCTGATAAACCTGAAGATTTAGGAGCTAAAGATGAATTATTAGATGAAAATGAAAGTAAAATCATTAACAAAGAAAAAGAAGAATCTGATTCTGATGATGAAACAAACAAAGATTCTGCCAACGAAGAAGATGTTAAAGATAAGGGTGACTGGATGGAAATAGGAACTTGGTCCAATGACATGGCTCAGCTTGATGATGAGCTTCAAAAAGACCTCCCTCCAGAACTCTCAATGGTATTTATGATTATTTTATAGTCACAATTTTTTTGGTTCCTATAACTTCTAGTATGAAAATTTAAAAATTTAGGAACTCTCTTATTAGTCAAATGTTTTATTTTTTTCAAAATAACATGTAACTATTCATCTTCTTAATTTCAGTTTATGAAGGATTATTCTAATATTATTTAGTTTTTGTATTATTATTAATATTATTCTTTTAATTATTTGGTTGATTACTATTAAAATTTAATGTTGTTCTTTTATATTAGGTGCGCTATGGGTCCCCAACTAGTTGGAATGTCGGTGAAAATCAATCATTTAACTACTACAGCTCTGACTGTGAATCTGATGATTCGAGTGAAATATATTTAGAATCTGAAACATCCGATTCATCTGATGGAGGTGCTGGAAAATTAAAAATCACTTTCAGGTATTTTTTTTTAAATTACAAAAAAGTATGTACTAAAAATATGCCTCAATTGAGATGTTGATTTCCAAAAGGTACTAAAGGACATTTTGTACGAAATTGATATTTTTACATATTTATATTCTCCTCATTTAGTTTTATCTGATTCTTAAATTCGATTGTATCTAATAAACACTCTAGTCCTTTACTAACGTGATTTAGAAATAATATTAATTTCTTAAGATACTAATTACACATTTAGTTTCATTCTAAATCATACTATTACATTTCATTTCATAACTTTAATATGGTGTTATTAATATAGTAAAAAAAAAAAAACAATCCTATATTCTAATGCGAAAAGAATCAAATTAACTGGTTTAATAATATAATGACGAGAGATTTTGGCACTTCCTGTAAAATTTCCTAGAATGGATATAGCACCTTTTGGAAATCAACGTCTCAATTGTGTGCTAATAAAATGATGATATAGCATTTTCATCACCCTCAAATACTAATAGACTCACTCTTGATATTGTAACTCAGTGTCATGGTGGGTGACCAACCACAAGATATGAAAACTTGTAGTTTGTTGTTTTGATGCTTCATTTCATTGGCTCTATTGATGGTCCTTACTTGAAAAGATGACACTCAGACAAAGTGAGGACACTCATTTACTTTCTTTAAGGTAGTCTTGTCATATACTCTGTTGGCCCTTAGGGATATGGTGAGTGATTGGCATTTCTATCACTAGTTTTTCACAACTATAGTCAGTATCATCAGATTTTATTTTCATCTGTTTACCTTCCTCTCCGATATATGGAATTACATCTACCTCCTGGAAAACAATCAAGATAAAGTAGATGCTTTTACTTATTTAAACATTTCCTGCCAATTCCGCAGGTATCCAGCAGGACTGCTTTCTGTGCTAATTTTAAATTTTGGATGTCTATGCCAACCTCTTCCGTGCTCTCCTTCATGCCTTTTAGTATTAGGCAATTTGAAGGAGCTATTGCAGTCGTTATTACTTTTTCCAGGTGGTTATTTCCAGATAAAGTGATTTTAAATCTTCTGAAAGCTCTTGGTATTTTCTGATTTTTTCGGCTCTAGTGCTCAACTGGTTGGTGTCACTTGGGACAGCTATATCAATGATTCCATTGGTGCCATTTTGTTGGTTTTATGTGGCAGCAAAATATCTAGACAATTGTGCAGAGCTGTGTGGTCTGTGATAGTTTGTTCATCCCATTAGATTTTTAAATCTTTATTTTCTATTAGTCTCTGGGGTATACCAATAATTGGGCGTCTCTTCATCACCCAACTATCATAGAGCTCTGAACAAACTTTAGTGGTATATTTTGGCAACATTATTATGTCTCATCAAATAATCTACCCCAGCTAAGTCTCACAACCATTTGACCATGTTAAATAAATAAGGTCTTGGAGCAAAGGCAAAATTTATGTGTGACCATGATTTTCTTCATTATGCGCCTCCTATATGTTCTTGTTGCAACTGCTTGGTCCTGTATAGCAACTACTAACCCCCTTCTATCACCAAAAAGTTGACCCACCCTCAACCAGTCTACAGAGAGCTTACCATCAATATCAGGCTCATGCATTTGATGATAAAATCTCCCATGCAGTTCTCTCTTCTGCCAAATGGTTTTGTAGTGGTCAACACTTTTTATTCATGCAGCATGGGGTCTTTGATATTAAGATCTGTGAATTTCTCAGCTGTATCTCTCCTCATATGGATAATTAAAGACATACTTGTCAGAAAATAATCCTTCATGGAATTATCTTGTTTTTTACCTGAATCTTGATGTATATCTTGATGACATAAAATTACGCACTAGTCAATCCATAAGCTACCAATGATATTGCCCTAGTATTAATGGCATGAATTTTATTTTTGCCAATCAAAGGATTCCTAAGAATCTGTTGTACCCTTTTCTTGAACTTAATAGTTATGTCGCAGAGCACCTACTACTTGGGTATCTTAATAGCTTGCTCAATGCCCAGATATTTGTGGTATTCTCCGAGAGTTTAGCGCTTCATGGTCTTTCCTGAAAGAAGTTGTAAAGAATTTCTGTCCTTTATATTCCCCTTAATAATATTTACTACTGCACACTTTTCGAGACCAAAATGTTATACCAATTGAATTACTAAAATGAGATATCAGTTCCAACATAGTTTGTGTTTATTTTTTATGTTTATTGATACTATTTCTTTTTTTTTGTATGTTCACTATCTTATTATTCCTGTTGCATATAAATATGCTTGTTATTAACTAATCAGTATTCTCCGGGTTATTTGTTTATGTCCGGGTTATTAGGTTTGTGAGGTTATTTCATAACTTACAAAGAATTAAGTAAAGTTCTGATTCCTAGTAAATGTGACACACTGGGATCTATAATGGGTGTTTATTGGTTTTCCAGAACTTGCTATGAAATGAACAGTATCAGATAGGGTATTGTCATATTGCTAATGTTTCTAACGGGGAGCCCGTGACTGAGTGGCTGGCGCACTAATCTCTCTTGCTAAATTGTGAATTTGAATCCCAGTCCCGGTGGGACTTTTATGAGGATGTAATTAAATTGGGATTCACTCACAGCCTCTCCCCCGGGTATGTGAGACCCGTCAGCCAAATGGTGGCCACTCACAAAATTAGGCGTAGGGAGTGATGACCCTACACTATGAAATGCATCATGAAACGTGAGTGTAATCTCCCAGAATTACACCTACACAGCCTGTCGCGCTACTGGAAAAAAAAAAAAAAAAAAAGTTCTAATAAGCAGCCTTTGGTTGATCCAAGACTGTGCAGTAGAATGGAGCATTAACTATTATCTATTTAAGTTAAAAGTAAAGCAATAGAACGCTGTTTTAACATGGTTTTCTGTCAAACTAATCTCAGCTTGTTATCATTATGTATCTATAGTTATTTTCTTTTATTGTGTTAACACTTAAATTTTTATTGAAGGACCACACTTTTCTGATCATAATATTTTTCTTCTTTCTTTCTATTCTTAAGGTAATTTAATCCACAAATAATTAAAACATATTTTCATTTCATTTTTTACTTTCACTTACCTGTATTTGAAATATATAGTAAGGAAAAGTATTATGATCGTGAACATTTTCTAATTCCAGTTTCAATGGAAACACATATTTGTGTGTGTAATAAATCTAGTCATAAGTTTTCTAAAACTGAAATTTCATATTTTAGAATCGTATATGGATTCTAACTACATTTTCATCGAAATCGGCCAAACAGAAGAGCCACTTTATACGATGCATTTTGCATAGTTTTAAGATTTTCTCTTAAAACGGCTTTAATAGTTTTGATTTAACTCACCATATTGATGTAAAATTTAATGGGCTTTAATATCATTTAGGTTTCATTCTGATTGAAATAGTCTGACAGGGCTTAAACGCTGAATTTTTTCCTCTTCCATTAATAATTCCACAAAATTAACCATATCATTCTATTAGCATGGGTAAAAAACTGGTAAATATATAAGTTAAATGAATTTGATAGCTGACTGTGAGTGAATGGGGATTATGTGCTAATAAAAGTGCCCCTGAGACTGAGATTCGAACTCAAAACCTTTAGTGTGAGAGACTAACGCGCTAGCCACTCAGCCATGGGCTCCCCTCAAAAATAGTAATATAGATGTATAATATACCATTGAAAAGCTAGAGAACTTAAAAAAAAAAAATGTTATCTTATATACAAATCTGGAAAACGTAATCCGGAAAAACGAAAAGAGCATACACTTAAGTGCTAATTATAGATGATAATTTCTATTATTAAATTTTTAATTCTAAACACATATTTCTATAAAAACTCAATTTATTTATTTAACTTTTTTTAAATCTAACTTTATTTAAAATTTCTCAAATTGATTTTAAAAACAGCAGATGTAAGTGAAAGTTGTGTGTTGCGCACACCAGATTTTTATCATTGGTTTTATTTTCTATTCTTTCTCCTCCTTCAGAAAAAGTTTTTGCTATACACTGTTGTCCATTTTTTTTTTTTTTTTTTTTTTCTGACAAACTTTTCACTCAATTTATACAATATATTAAGAGAAGGATAGTTAGTCATTCTTTCACTCTAAAGCATAATTCTAGGTACTTTCTTCTCACACTTCTTTGTTACTCCTCTTCTAGTAAGGGTCAAAGATTGCTCTAAACTCTCATATTTTCTCTTTACAGTTCTAACCATAGTATGAGTTATCCTATCTTTTACTGTACCATCAATTCAACATTCAGATTTATATTTGTGACATCCTTGTTACTAAAAACAAAGAACACCTCACAAAAATAAAAAATAAAATAAATTATAGAATTAAACCTGTGATTCATTATAGAGGATGTTCATTTAAAAAAAAAACTTTTTGTTTTGTTTAATTTATTTATTCTAATTTACAACTGTATTAAACAACGCAATGAGTAAATATGCAGAATTAAAAAAAGTCATGAAAATGTCTTGAGAAAGAACTACCCAGTGGTAGCAGTTCCCTAACTATTTCAAGGCAGTAGGTCCCGAGGACACCTTCTTTTCAATCACCTCAGAGGGTTATCAGGAATATCTAAGGAAGATAAATTACAGACAAGTGGGTTTGTGTGGGCAGGGAGTTTAGAATGAAAAGAGAAGAAGAGGTGTTTCTATCATGGGCTTCATTTAAACTAAAATTCATTTATCTATTTGTCTTAGGTTGATATTTACTTTTATTGTCTTCATGTATTTCTTTTCAAAAAGAAAATACTTTTAGATTTTATAATTCATACATTTTATTATAATCATAGGGGAGATTACCTGGCAGAAGCCATTGAAGAAAATGAGCCTGAACCTAAGAAAGAAAACAGTAATAGCATGAAATTAGACCTTGAATTGTGGACTTGGGATACTGAAGATTTAATTTCTAATGTTAAGGTATGGTAACAATTTTTCTAAATTTATTTTAAGAGTAATGACATTGTATATCTCTTGTATTGAACACTAGTTAACTTTTTTTCTAAGATTTTGTATTGTTTTTTTTAAAGGAAAGTATCCATGAAGAAACTGAAGAATTTCAGAAGCAAACTGAGCAACAAATGGAAATAATAAAATTCCAAAATAAACTTATTAAAAAAGAAGATCAGTTTGTAATAAATAAAGAGGATGGGAAAAAACAAGATACTGTTCCGGGAGAGATGAAGGATTTTGATTTCAAAGTAAGCAGCTATAGTATGCCTTCAGATATTATACCTAAATCATCAAAGAAAAAGTCTCTGTCCTACCATTATCCAGCTGAAACTATTAATAATGAAGAACTAGGTAAATAATAAAATAAACAAATATAAATGTCTTAATTTTAATTTTCTGAGTTTTTACTGTAATGTTTTCTTTTCTTATACAATACTCATTATCGCAAACCTGTTTAATCTGAAACATTAGATTTTTAAAAAATCTGGTGCGGGCAACACATGACTTTCACTTACCTCTGTTTTTAGAATCAGTTAAAGAATTTTCAAGTAGAGTAAGAGATAAAAATGCGTGAAACCATTAAATAATTAATTAAAATGTAATTTCTATAGAAACATGTGTTTTATTAAAAAATCTATTATATTATTATCTAAAATAATCAGTTAGTTTTATCGGCTTTTCATCACTCTCTATTAACTTTTAAAAGCTTGTGAATAAGATATTTCTTCTAAAATCTTCAGTTTTCAAACTGTATATCAAATGTGTATATCACTGTTCTTATGTTCAAAAACAAAAACTTGAATTAAAAAAAATATTTTTTTCAGTTTTCGCCTCAAGTTGTTTTTCCAATTCGCACAACTTACATATTTAGCTGTTATTTATCAATGCTAACAAGATAATATGGTTATTTTTATAGAATCTACAACATAAAAGGTACTTTAGAGGAAGTCAATTTTAAATATCAGCATTTAAGTCCTGTCAGACTATTTTTATCAGAATTAAACCTACATGATATTAAAGCTTATTGAATTTTTCATCGACATATTGAGTTTAGTCAAAACCGTCGGAACCGTATTCAAGAAAATCGAAAAAAGGTGGTATAAAGTGGCTCTTCTGGCTAGCCCATTTTGATGAAAAAGGTTTTGTAACGTCTCGGGCGTATATTTGTCTTAAATATGAAATTTCAGTTTCATTGGACTTTTGGTTTTCGCCTGGGAGTCATCATACACGGACACACACAAACCTTTTTGCAGGACTTGGTTAATTGGACTCAGGGGACCCTAAAACGTTTATTTCCGTTGAAAACTGGAATTCGAAAATTTCCACGATCACAATACTTTCCCCTACTCTATAAAGTAAGTGAAATTAAAACTAATTTTTCAGCCCTCTTTTAAAACAATGCACATTCTGGTATATTTATGAAGGAGGGGGGGAGAGAATGCAGCTTTAGTATTTCTCCTTGGCTTTTGCCAGTTAGGAAGAAATAGAGTTTGCTGCTAGGCGGGCAGATTGATATATATAAGTATAGATAATAAAGAAAGAAAGAAATGATATACTAAAGAAAATAATTTTTAATCTATGTACATTAAGACATTGGTACATTGGCAACTTTTTTCATTTTAACCAATATACCTCCTTACCAGTAGATCCTAGTGACAAATGTTCTAAAACAAAAAATATATTCCATTGCATTTTTATGATCAGGAAATTTTTGATCTAAGGTACGCCAATAGAGCTTGAACAGGTCAAATATGTTACATTATTAGGATGTAAAAAGTTACCCAATATAGATTATAGACCCCCTTCCCACCTGAAAGACTTGTCCATGTCATAATTTTTCAATGAAATCATGGCATTGAATTTTTAGTTCTTCTAATTTTTTGGTTTATTATTTTCAATAATCAACCTTTGTAATCGACCAAAAAAAAAAAAAAAATTATCCCTGCTCAAAATTTGAGAGCTTATGTTTCAAGATGCATAGAATCCGAATAACAAATAAAAAAAATCCGTTTGCCCTCCGTCTGCGGCATTTCTCCAAAACTGTTGGACCAATTTTTTTTAAATTCGCCACAAAAATACTAGTCCATTCAACGATAATCCTAACACCTAGATGTTGATATCAGCTGGTTAGTTTTAAAATGGCGCCCAATTAAAAGGATTTTATTTAATAACTCAATTATTTTTTAAGATTAAAAAAAAATGTATTAGTGTTTTTTAATCAAAAAACCGCAAATAATTATATAAAAGATAAAAAATAAAAGAAAAAATATATAAATTTTTCACATAAATATGCTTATAACTCAGTTATTTTTGATGATAGAGAAAAGTGTATATAGAGACTTGTATATTTAGTTGTATATTAGTTGAAGTGTATACCGCACTTTACTGATTCTAAAGTGCGATATACAATTCATTATTGTTTTTTTTAATAATTATATAAAAGAGAAAAAAATTTAAATCTCGCTTGTATATACGCTTGTAACTATGTTATTTTCGAAGATATAAAAACAATTCATTATTGTTTTTTAACAAAAAAAAACCGTTAATAATTATATAAAAGAGAAAAAAGAAAAGAAAAAAATTGAAATCTCCCTTATATATATATACGCCTGTAACTATGTTATTTTCAAAGATAGAAAAAAAATTCATTATTATTTTTTAACCAAAAAACCGTGGATAATTATATAAAAGAGATTTGTAATTCTCCTAATAAATAAATACCAAATACCAGAAAGTAATTGAATTTTAAAAAAGTAAGTTTTAATTTTTTGCTATTAGTGCCATTTGATAGAGAATTAAATTTTGGACCAAATGAAAAAAGAATCATTGAATTTGGTTTACAACTAGCTTAGATATTGTGTTTTGAAATCAGTGGTAGTGTTATGATATGATGCTTTGAATTAGTGCTTTTCATATTACTTAATTGCCTATCTATAGCTTTATAAACAGTTATACCCTTATATTGTTATTTGGAAATTATAAACCATTGTATAATAATTTGCAGCATTTCTATATTTCGATATTTGATACATATCAAGTTGGTATTGGTTCATTTGAGGTGTATTCCATCATCACTTTTGTTTTTGTTTTGTTGTTATTGTTTTTTTTAGATAAGCCAGGACTTGCAGAGTGCTTTGCATGCCCTGCCTTATCTCTAAAAAAAAAAGCTAGTCTGATTAATTTAATTATTCTTTTACATGGTCCAGAGGAGGGAATCACATTTAGTTTTGATCAGCAGCCAGAATTGGAAGGTCATCCAGGTCCTAGCCCTTCTATTCTACTCCAAGCTTTGACCATGTCTAATGCTAATGACGGCATCAATCTAGAGCGTTTGGAAACTATTGGTGATTCCTTTCTTAAGTATGCGATAACAACGTACCTATATTGTACTCATGAAAATATACATGAAGGAAAACTGAGCCATCTTCGTTCTAAACAGGTAACATGAGTTTTTTTTTTTGTTTTGTTTTTTAAAATCCAGAGTCAATTGTTTCCATTTATTGATTTAGTATGATGATCATTTATAATTTGATCAATTTATCTTCCATATTAAAAGACCATTGGACATCTTTCTTTTGAATTTCAAAACAGCTTAGATTGAATATAAACTAGGAATGATATTTGAGAAAAAGTAAAGAATCAAGAATATTTTTTTCAATTACTTTTAGAAGCTAAGTCATTCAATATGCTCCATGAGCTAGCCGTCATATAGGCTCAGCAGAGATGTTTGGTACAATGCGATCGTGTTTTTACTGTATTTAATTTTTTTATATAAAACATCAAATTTTATTTGCATAGAATACATCTGCACAGTCATTAAACATTGATAGGAATTCCATTTACAATGTGCTACTTATTTACAAACATTTATTTTGTACATCAAAAGTTTTTAAATGTTAGTAAAAATTTGAAAATCCAACTAAGAAATGAAAAAAAAGAAGAGAAATGAAATAAACAAATAGAAATAATTAAAATAAAAAAGGTAAATAAATAAAAAAAATGACAGACATTAAAATCATAAGATAAGGTAATTAAGAATTTTTATAATAATAATATATTTTAATTCTCTTATGTCTATATTTAGTTATAACTTAGTATAATTACCAGTTTTTTTTTTTTTTTTTTATGAGAGTATTGTCAGTCAGTTTGGCATTTTGTGAAAATGAAAGTGTTTGTTGGTGTATAAATTCTTGTATTTATACTGTAATTAAAAGTTTGATTACAGTTTTATATAATATTAGCTTGTTTTTTTGGTGATAATTTTGAATTTTTATCAAAGTAGGGGTATATTTTATATTATAATTTATGGGCACTATTTATCAAGTTCTTTGTGCATGGTAGTTATTTTTGTGTATGGTGAATATTTATTAATAATTCTTTGATATATATTTTGTAATACTTGCAATTTGTTTATATGTGTTTTGCTTGAAAGACTCCAGGCTGGGCATATGTGTGTAATTAAAGGCTTGATTACAGTTTTATATAATATTAGCTTGTTTTTTTTTTTGGTGATAATTTTGAATTTTCATCAAAGTAGGTAGGGAGGGGTATATTTTATACTATAATTTATGGGCACTATTTATTTTATTGTTTATGTGGTGTTAGATAATTAGTTTACAGTCTAGTGTGACTCTTAAATATTTAACTTGTATTGAAATGGCCATTGTTAGTTATGACATTGAGCTGTATAGTAGAGGGAAGATTGGGTCCACATTTTGTAAATATAATTGCTTCTTTTTTTTCAGTGCAGGTTTTTAATCCCCATTGATTCTAATATTTAGTGGATTTAATGAAGGCTTCTTTCAGTCTTTTAGTGGATATTCTAAATGAAGATGCGAGAATTGTAATTTTGTTGGAAAATAGAGCGATTTTTGTTTTATTGTTTTTAGAGATGAGATATCATTAATAAACAAATTAAATAACATAGAGCTAAGGCAAGATCCTTAAGGTAAAGAATTACCTCCAGGAGCCTTAGTGAATCTTTTTGTCGAACAGCTGCTGTTTAGGGAAATAAAGAAGGATCTGTTATTCAAAGGAGCTATATTATGACAGGAGATTAGGTATCTATGGAAATTATATTGAATTAACTTATATATGAGAACTTGGAGAGTAATTTTATCGAAATCTTTCTCCGTGTCTATGAGGATCATACCTTTGTTTGTGTTGTTTGTTTTTTTTTTATTATAATTTTCAGTGATTATATCAACTACCCAAGCTAGTGGTCCTGTATTAAGTGGAAATTTCGAAAGCCAAATTGTTGTTTAATGAGGAAAGTTTTGTCTGGTATATGTTTATATATATATGAGTTAGTTTTATTCAACCTGTTGCTTCTTATCCTTGTCCTGAAATAATAAATCTCAAAAGACTTAAAACAAAAACAAAACTCATCACTATTATCAATGATATTTCCTTTGTCATTGTTGTCTCAATCGCCCTGAAGAAGGCCTATAATTGAGACGTCCGCACCAGTAAATTAGGTTTATACTTAATTGTTTGTTCTTTTGACTGCTCCCTGAACCAACTTCTCCCAGATATTTCCTTTGATAAAAATTAGCTGTATACTGAAATCTTATGATAAGCTTTTATTATAAACATTATAATTAGAATATATTTACATTTACAATCAGGTTTTTAAAATAATTATGGTAATATTTTTAAGGTTAGTAACTTGAAGCTTTATAGACTGGGACAAAAAAAGGTATTTGGTGAGAGTATGATTGCTAGTAAGTTTGAGCCACATGACAATTGGTTACCACCATGCTACTTAGTTCCTCGTGATGCTGAGCAAAGGTTATTAGACTCAGAGCCTCAAGCTACTCTCCCATACAATCTTGTTACTCAACATTCTATTCCTGACAAAAGTATTGCTGACTGTGTGGAGGCTTTGATAGGTAAGCGCCTTTAATATTAGATTCATGAAGTAATATTTATCTTATTGAAAAAGTTATAAATTACATTATATTTTTAGACTATATTTAGATATTTTTTAATCCATGATATTGTCATCCTCATTCTATACAAACAAATATGAAAACTTATTTAAAAAAACCTAGTAGTTTTCTGTATTCAATTTTAATTTTATTTTTCTATAACAATCCCCGTGGCAATAGCCTCTTAATCTCCAATTGTTATACTATCCTCTTACCCATGAACCCTACTTATTGGCTTATATCGCTCTGAAAAAGTCCTGATATCCTGAATATATTTGCCTCCTCTCAGATATCCTTCTACCAAACTATGATCGAAACCCCGAATGACCTTTCATCAGATCACAGTCCAGTTCTGCTATCCTTGCATTCGAGCTTTTTTTTCTACGATCCAACTATTGCCTCCCAAACTCTTTAATCCCACCAAATAACCTTTACCTTTTGTCATCAACCTTTGACATCCTGCCCAACAGTATCCTTCAATAACACTCCTCTTGTCCCGGTTGAACAGATCCAGTACCTAGGACTGCACCTGGAAAAAACTTACTTGGAACCTTCATACAAGACTGAAACGACAAGAAACTGCCTGACGTTTTCGACTACTTCAACATTTACTGGACAAATGCTCAAACCTTCCACTTAAGTACAACAGGCTCATCTACATGACTATCATAAGACCGATGTGGTCTTACGGAGTAGAGATTTGGGGCTCTACTAAACCATAAAAGTCTTCCCATCTCCAATCCTTACAATTAAAAATACTTAAAAAAATCCTCAATGCTCCTTATTTTGTCTCAAATATACTCATCCATAAAGACCTTAATGTTCCCTATGTTGCTGACTTGGCGCAAACCAGGTACCACTCCTTTTATGGCCAACTCCATTCCCACTCTAACCCACTAGTTTCAATCCTTGCTTCCTCTGAAATCCATGATAATCCTCCAAGGCATCTGAAAAGATGGTCCCATGACCTTCTAGTTTAGCATTGTTTTTGGAAAGCTGCCAGTGGGTAGTATCCCTGCATGTTAATCATGGTTGTATAACCTTGTATCACACTTACTAGATTTATATCATTATACAGTTGTAAATATCAATAAATATATTATAGAAAAAAATCTGTAAAAGCAATAACAGAAATTATTGTAAAAGATGTTATTCTGTTTCAAAATGTCTTGTTTTAATTACTTCTTTTGGATCAAAAATAAACAAGTGTTTTTCACAATTATGATTAATAACCGCACCAGATGTAGTTAGCATTATTTGCAACCACCAGGTGTTTCCACTTTCACTAAAGATCATAGCAAATAAACTCTCCTTTCTAGAGGCCCAAGGTTATTCTACTATTCCTAGAATTTATTTTTATTTTAAATTTGTTAATTACTATTTTTAGAATTGTTGTTTTTTTAATCATACCTTTTTTATTTATATTAGGTGCTTATCTGATTGAATGTGGTCCGAGGGGAGCTTTGTTGTTCATGTCTTGGCTTGGGATAAAAGTTTTACCTAGAGAGGAAATAAATATGACCACTGAATCCAGTTTTGTTCAGCGTGTTGGAAGCATTAAAATAGATGACAATACAGTGGTATGAAAATATGTGTACTTTTTTAATGTAGATAATAATAATAGTAAACTAGTTGCGGTCCTGCAAAAATTTTGAACAAATCCTTGTATTATGGGATTTCAACACAACTTAGATATTTTAAATTTAATAATATTTGTGTTCACAAGATTTAATACATTTGTTTAATACCAATTAGATAAATATGTAAGTCAGTCGACTTAAATATGACATTTTTAAAGACTTAAATCAGGGTTAAATACAGTTTTAGATCACACTTTATTGATGCTACTTTTGAATACGCAATCCGATTTTCGATCGCGCATGCGTGTTTCGTGTTTTCATCACTTTTATGGTGTTTTTTTTTTTTTTTCATAGAGGTATCATTTATAAAGTTTTCATAGATCCTACTTTCAAATATGCAATCAGATTTTCGATCACGCGTGTGCGTTTCGTGTTTACGTTACTGTTATATTTTTTATTAAATCAGGTAGCTTTTGGAAGGTTTTCAAGGATGCTACTTCCGAATTTGAAATCAGACTTTCGATCGCGCACTGCGTGTTTCGATTACTTTTATAGTTGATATTAGATATTTAAGAATACTATCTCAGAATATCAGAACAACTATAAATATTAAAAAAGAAAAAGAAATTAATTAAAATTCCCTCATTAGCAAAACATACTAATGGTTTTTAAATTTATTTATTTTGTTTGTTTTTTTCAAAAATACCATATTTATATCCACATTTGTATATTAATTTAATTATTTTCAATTATTAATTAATTCAAAATCATAATTTATATGCATATCGCCTTCCAAATTTTAATTTTAAAATATTTAACGTTATCATAAAAAAAAAAGTCAAGTAAGGCAAAACATTTATAAAAGATAGAATGAGTGAATACAATTTAGTCTAACATTAAAATTAATATTTTATAAATATATAAAACTTAACAAGCCCAAGAACAATCAATTAATTTCTTCTTCTTTTTTTTTTTACATATATAGTTGTTATTCTGAAATAGCAGCCTTGAAAACCAATAATATCTATAAAAGTAATGAACCATGAAAGGCGCGTGCGTGACCGAAAATCTGATTCCATATTCAAAAGTAGCATCCTTGAAAGCCTCAGTAGCATCCTTGTAAAAGATACCTCCGTTAATAAAACTATAATAGTAATGAAAACACGAAACGCGCATGCGTGATCGAAAATCTGATTGCATATTCGAAAGTAGTGTCCATGAAAACCTTATAAAAGATACCTCCATTAATAAGATACCATACCTAATTACTTATCGTAAATATATTAATCAGATAGATACAAAAATGTATTTCAAACACCAATTTTTTTTTAGAAATTTAATATTTTTTTAAATATATGTTTAGTAAATTATATTATTAGCTGAATTATTACATAGTCGAACCATTTTTTTTTTTTTTTTAATAATTTTTTATTCAAATAACTAAGTTAAAATATGACAGATAAGTTCAATTTATTCGTTATTTGGGAACGACAGATAAAATTATTCGTTATTCGAAAGTTTCGGATAACAGATGATTTATTCGTTATTCAAAAGTTTCGGATAACAGATGATTTTTTCGTTATTCGAAGAATTCGAATAAACAAGTAGATGATTTATTCGTTATTCGAAAGTTTCAAATAAATAATAGATAATTTATTCGTTATCTATTATCTATAGATAAAATTTTGCCCAACTTTGTTATGTGTAATATTCAGAGGAATGCTTATAGACATGAGAAGTAAATGATTCACCATTGGAAACATGGGTGTACCAAGAGAATGGATCAGTGGGGCTCCCTCCTCCTCTAAAGATGTGTTGAACTAATACAATTTATATGTTTGCAAGAGAAAAAATAATTTAGTGTAAGAAAAAAAAAGTGTCAGTGAGTATTTTTGTTTCCGTCTCTATTGATTTTCAACTTGCTTATTTGCCCATCCCCTCACGAAATTCCAGGGTGCTGTTCCATTATATATAGTCTGTTTAGGGGTCACATCCAAACTAAACATGTTCTTATTCTGTAATATGAAGTCATCTGTAGACATTGTACATAAATCCATTCCATAATAACTGGTATTAATGACAAAAATTTGACAATGACATCTAACTTGTGAAACTTAACTAATTTTGATTATTGACTATTCAATTCCTGTTTCCGTTTTCTGCCGATGATTAAATATAATAATGAATAGACCTTATAAAACAAACATAATATTTTCTTGTGCTAAGTTCACTTTTCATTATGACGAACTTCTCATCCCATGGAAGAATCAACTGTTGATAGGCAATTAAGTAATATGAAAAGCACTAATTCAAAACATCATATCATAACACTACCACTGATTTCAAAACGCAATATCTAAGCTAGTTGTAAACCAAATTCAATGATTCTTTTTTCATTTGGTCCAAAAAATTTTCAGACAATAGCCCTGGGATCTCCCAGAACCCTGATTTGCTATCTACTTGTAAATGGCAAAGTTTAGTTTGTTGTTACCTAGTGTATAACGTAAATCATTAGTTCAAGATGATTGTTTTTAATAAAAGTTTCTTTTCATTTTCATTGTATTATTGACATGAAATACTTTTTTTTTTTTTTTTTTTGTTTTTTCTCTTTTATATAATTATTAAAAAACTATAATGAATTTTTTTTTCTATCTTTAAAAATAACATAGTTACAAGCGTATATATGAGCGAGATTTCAATTTTTTTCTTTTCTTTTTTCTCTTTTATATATTTATTTGCTGTTTTTTGGTTAAAAAACAATAATGAATTTTTTTTTCTATCTTCTTTTTTCTACAATAACGTACTTACAAGCGTATATCCAAATGAGATTTCAATTTTTTTCATTTTTTTTTATCATGCTCTACTGATTCTAAAACTCTATACATACTTTTCTTAGTTAGAGTAATTGATAACATGAGTAATAGAGTTATTGAATAAAATCCTTTTAATCCGCCGCCATTATAAAACTAACCAGCTGATATCAACATCCTGGTGTTAGGATCATCGTTGAATGGACTAATATTTTTGTGGCCAATTTAAAAAAAATTGGTCCAGTAGTTTCGGAGATATGCTGTGGACGGTGGACAAACGGATTTTTTTTTTTTTTATTCGTTATTCGGATTCTACATATCTTAAAACGTAAACTCTCAAATGTTGAGCTGGGGTAATTTTTTTTTTTTTTTTTTTTTTTGGTCGATTACAAAGGTTGATTAGTGAAAATAATAAACCAAAAATCTCTTTCAAACAGTACCTCCTACTTTATTAGTTCATTACATGGTCTGAAAATGAAATGTTTCTTTCAGAAACTATATTTTATGTTTACCAGGTGAACTTTACTAGACTTTCAGAACCGATTTCTCCTTTGCTTCGACATGTAGAAGATCCAGAAGGGGAGTTAGCTCTTCTTATGGCTGGCTTTGAAGCTTTAGAATCGTCGCTGCATTATTCATTTAGAGATAAGTCATATCTACTACAAGCCATGAGCCATGCTTCTTATTCTCCAAATAGAGTTACAGATTGTTATCAGCGGCTTGAATTCTTGGGTGATGCAGTTCTAGGTAATGAATACAATTTTCATAGCTATACATGTGCTCTTACGCATTTTTTAAAAATTTGTCCTTTATTAAAACAAGATTTGGAGAGCAAACTGATAAATTGTGCATTTCAATAATAAATTATGTTTCAAGTATAAGATTTTTAAATGAGAAAAACATGAATATAAATACATTTTAATATGTGCTAACATTTTGATCTAAATGATATGCCTTCATAAGATGCCTCATTAACAGTGACCCTTAGTGATATGATTAAAATCAAGTCTGAGCTTGATTTTAAATTTGATTACTTTTTTTGTGTACAATTTTTAATATTTGCTCCATCTCTTGTAGTGGAAAAGCAAAATTAATCATTAATTATGAAATAATATGGTGAATACTTATGTTTTATACTACTAAAAGTAAATAATTAAGAGAAGGAATTAGTCTGGGTGACAGTCAGTGAATGAAAAAATTAAGTAGTTTCAACCACCACCCGCCTAGTAATACTAAGTAGTTTGACCGCCACCCAGACTCATTCCTTCTATTAATTCTCAACGGTCAACTATATATCCAATCCACGGTAACTAATTATATCCAATGTGAATAATTAAGACTAATTTTTCCTTTCCTTCAGATTACCTTATAACACGGCATCTTTTTGAGGATAAGCGTGCACATAGCCCTGGAGCATTAACAGATTTAAGGTCTGCATTAGTTAACAACACTATATTTGCTTCTCTGGCTGTTAAATATGGACTCCATAAATACTTTAGGCATCTCTCACCAGGCCTTGCTGAAGTTATTCAAAGATTTGTCACCATTCAAGAAGAAAATAGTCATCTCATTAGTGAAGAGGTATTTATCATTCAATCTTATTCTAAAGTATCTTTGATTTGCTTTATTTAAAATAATTGACCATTTTGCATTGTTAGTATAAATATTGGGTTGTTTCACATGAAATTTCCGTTTTTATAGTTTCTGAAATACATAAAGGATTTTGCAGGTCTCTGTTGTTTTCTTCCGAATGTTTACATATTTAAAGTAATCAGTTACTAATCCTCTACCTTTGTATTATAAACATTAGCTTCCCAATCAATTACCCACTTTTTAGTATACCTCCAAATATGAACATGGAATCACGCGATTTTCGAGTAATATTTTTGTACGAGTTTAAACTTGGCCATTCAGCAGCTGAGGCCGCTAGAAATATTTGCAAGGTGTTTGGGGAAGGGAGTTTTAATGAACGGACTATTCGCCGTTGGCTTGCTAAGGTTTCAGGTGGGGATACCGACTTGGAAAACTTGCCCTGAGGAACACCTCCGTCCGTAATAGACAACGATGTCCTCAAACATACATTAGAAGGAAACCCCTACCAAACAGTTAAAGGACTCTCAGCACAACTAAATGCAAGTGCATCTACCGTTTACAGACATTTAAAGTGTATTGGGAAAGTAAAAAAGCTCGATACATGGGTACCACATGATCTCACTGAGCGGCAGCAAGACCCCATGTTTCAAAACATACCGTGCAAAAATTGAAAGAACTGGGCTACGAAGTTCTTCCGCACCCACCATATTCTCCCGACTAGTCTCCAACAGATTACCACCTGTTCAGGAATTTAGACAACTTCGTCAAAGGAAAACTTTTTGAAAATGATGATCAAGTGAAAAGTGCGTTTTCAGGTTTTGTTTCACTTCAAAGCTCAGAGTTTTTCAGTTCGGGAATAAGAAAGTTGGTGTCACGTTGTGGAAAATGTGTAGAAAAAGAAGGTAAATACTTCAAATAAAATTACCTTGTTTTCATATCGTATTTTTAATAAAAATATTTTACCTTGAAAATGGACATTTCATGTGACAACCCAATATATGTTTATATTTACTTATACAAAAAAATAGGTAGCGGCAAGGGCCTAGTCGATAGACATTACATTATTTTTATAAAAGGAATCAAATTGAAAAAACAAATGTTTTTATACATTGAAAACACTCAGAGAGAGAGATAATAGTAGTAATATAGATGTATAATAATATATTGTATAAAGGTGTTGAATGAAATGTACAAAAACTTGGCGATTTTTATAATAATTGCTATATTTAAATTATGTACTAGAGAATAAATGTTTTCATTGAATAACAATCTAAAATTTTCAATTTTGATTCAAATTGACAGGTAAGGACATGTTGTGTGATGTACATACCAGATTTTTTACAATTATTTATTAATTTTTTAGTACTATTTAGTTGAAGAAGAAGCTGAAGATGTAGAGGTACCAAAAGCGCTTGGTGATGTTTTTGAATCTGTTGCGGGAGCCATTTTTCTTGATAGTGGAATGTCATTAGATACTGTTTGGAAGGTGTACTACAGAATGATGAAAAAAGAAATAGGTAATATACTTGATTAAATTAGTTATAAAGTTTGAGGAATCAAATATTTTAAAGTTCCTGCCATGAATTATTTCTAAAGCTATCAGAATAAAAATAATATATGCAAAATAAGGCAAAATTATTTATCAAAAAAGAGGCTAATTAATGGTGATTACAGGATAAATGTTTCATTATTATAATATGTTATTTTATATTTTAAAATATTTAAGAATGTTATAATTTCATAAAAAAATTCTCACTCACCATTCTTCTTCTGTTTTTGATTTGCTGCAAATTCTGTCAACATTTAAATATTTTTCATATATATTTAAGCAGTATAATAGATTCAATTTATATTGTATTTGACTAAATGATTATATTTTTTTTTTTCAGAACAATTTAGTACAAAAGTTCCAAAATCTCCCATCAGAGAACTGTTAGAACTGGAACCTGAAACAGCTAAATTCAGGTATTAAATTATTTTGGAATATTGATTCAGATCCGAAGATATTGATTGATATTAAGTTTTCTGATATTGTATCTTTCATCTTCCAACTTTTCGCTTATAAAATTATTTCCAAACATAAACATCAACAAATCATTATTCTGTTGCATCTTTTGTTTTATTTTACTTTATTTTTTCTGTCTATGAAAAAATAATATTGTTAAAAACTATCCTTTGGTGGTCCTTTCAGCCAATATTGAATCCTCCATTTAGAGTTTTCTGGGTAACCTGGGAAAAAGATAAATTCAGCTCTTAAAATACAAATTTTACTAATTTAATTGGTTCCTTATCCGATCCAACTATCATAATTTTTTTTTTTTTTTAAGTGCTATAGTGTTTTTATTTTAACCAGTTGTTTGGAAGTAATATTTATTCAGTCAATATTGTTTTCATCTCTCTTACCTATATTATTATGCCATGTGCTTTAAATGATTTTATTTCTGCAGTAAACCTGAAAAATTAGCTGATGGAAGAAGAGTGAGAGTCACAGTTGAAGTATTTGGCAAAGGGACATTCAAAGGTATAGGACGAAACTATAGAATAGCCAAATGCACTGCTGCCAAATGTGCTTTAAAACAATTGAAGATTGGGCTATTAGCTAGAAAGTTAACTGAACACCCTAGTCAGTCGTGAGTTTAATTTTACTATTTATATTTTTACTTGTTCTTCTCAGCTTTATGGAATAATATTTTCTTCCCAAACGCGATTCTAGGGAATATATATGATATTATGTTGTAGATTTATTAAAAAGTTTATTGGTAGTGCACAATTTTTAAATAAGATCGGCTTTTGAACTATGTCTCAATCTTAGTTCTTATCAACATGCTTTCATTAAAAGAAATAATGATAAGAGCTAAAATTACTTTACTTAAGTGTTAATGTGTTAACTAAATTTTCTATAGATATTTTGATGTGATACTTTTGTCCCATTGTTGTGCCTCGTCCAATAGATTAGGCCAGTGGTTCCCAATACAAAATTTTTCCAGACCCCTTCATACAATCATTTCAATGGGAAGGACTCCCTAAATGCTAAAATTTAGATATATATTTAGAATTTTAGAGGGCTATGCCGAATTACGTACATTGTGTGCGGAGTACCTCCACCGAACCTCTATATTATATAAATGACCCAGGTGGGGAATTGGAAATTAAGAAAAAGAACCAGGCTCTAGGAGTTTACTTCAATCCACAAAACAATGAATAACTTAAGTTTAATGCTGAACTTGGCAGATGGTCCTAGAATTTAACTTTCACTTACCTATATATGAAATATATAGTAAGGGAAAGTATTGGGATTGTGAAAATTTCCGAACTCCAGTTTTCAACGGAAATACACGTTTTAGGGTCCCCTGAGTCCAAATAACCAAGTCCCGCAAAAAGGTCTATGTGTCTAACCTGAAGAGCCACTTTATACCATGCAAATTGCACCTTTCTATGATTTTCTAAAAAAAACGGCTCTGACGATTTTGATTAAATTCGCTATATCGATGTAAACTTTAATGGGCTTTAATATCATGTAGGTTTCATTCTGATTAAAATTGTCTGACAGGGCTTAAATGCTGATATTTTAAATTTTCTTCTTCTAAAGCACCTTTAATTTTGTAGATTCTATAAAAATAACCATATTATCTTGTAAGCATTGATAAATAACAGCTAAATATGCAAGTTGAGCAAATTTGATAATCAACTACAGGAGAAAACTGAAAAAATATTTTTTAGTGCAATTATGTTGTTTTTGAACATAAGAAGAGTCATATACATGTTTTATATACCGTTGGAATGCCAAAGATTTTAGAAAAAATAATAATAAAACTAACTGATTATTTTAGATAATAATATAATAATTTTTTTAATAAAACATATGTTTCTATAGAAATTCCATTTAATTAATTCTTTAATGGTTTCACTCATTTTTATCTCTTACTGTACTTGAAAATTCTTTAATCGATTCTAAAAACGGAGATAAGTGAAAGTTGTATGTTGCTCGCACCAGATTTTTGTTCAAGGGGGTTAAGAACCATTCGTTATACTGTCCTTGAGAGGGAACGTAAAAGGGTGATCCAGAGTATGTGCTATGTCAGGTACTAGTCAAAGGTATCCATCTTAATTAAACTTGGATTAGCAAAATTTAATTCTATCACTTAAATATCGCCTGATAGCCACAGTAGCAAAAAGGAATGTTGTATAGATAAAGGTGAAGTATAATTTAAAACAATAAGGTGTCAATACAAATCCTCATAAAGTAATAAAATATTTTCATTTGCTCATTATTTTTGAAATTTTAGAAAACAACCTATTTTAAGGTTGTGATTGTAAAAATAGCAATAAATACAAGCATTTATATCAATTAGAATGTTTAATTTGTCCGTATAGAGCTTATGATTTTTATTAAAAGCCAAGGCTTCATAAATATTTTACACTAGCTGTTGCCTGTTTGCGTCAATTTCTGTCTTTATGATCGCTAAGAAGTTTTTAAAAGAATATATTTTAAAGTACTTCTGTGCAAATGACATTTTTAGTTTTATTTTCTAGTGGCTGAAGAACATACTGATTTTCTTCACAACCCAATCGTGACGTAAATCGATTCCCACGTGATTAAATGTTTACCCCTGTGATTTAATAATTGTTACGGCAAAAGATAAATTAACAAGAAGTTGAATTATTTTAAAATTAAAAGGTAAATCATTGTGGATGTAATTATTTGACCGTTGAGAATTACTGGAAGGAATTAGTCCGGGTGGCGGTCATTAAATGAAACAACTAAATAGTTTCAACTATTTTATTGTTTGCCAACGTTTCGACCCCCTTTGTGGGTCATCATCAGGGCGCATGGTGGGAGACGTCTCTCCCACCATGCGCCCTGATGATGACCCACAAAGGGGGTCGAAACGTTGGCAAACAATAAAATAGTTGAAACTATTTAGTTGTTTCATTTAATGACCGCCACCCGGACTAATTCCTTCCAGTAAAAGGTAAATCATTTGGAATCATTGGGATGCGAAGTTAATTTTCCCTATTTTTTTCCAGATTATCCACTGTTGTCTCGATAAATGAATGATGATCCAATAAATGATAAATGATCCAACACTAAAAGAATTTTTTCTATTCAAACTAGTAGTTTCTGAGATTAGGGCATACAAACAAACTTTTCAGCTTTATATTATTAGTATTTCTTCAGTGGCGTGACCTAAGCCTCGCGGTGTGATCTCCTGGAAGATTACACTCACATTTCTCGATGCAATTCATAGTAGTGTAGGGTCATCACTCCCTACGCCTAATTTTGTAAGTGGCCACCATTTGGCTGACGGGTCTCACATACCCGGGGGAGAGGCTGTGAGTGAATCCCCATTTAATAATTCCCCAATAACATCTCAGGGACCCCTGAACATTATCTGCGGACTCCTAGGGGTATGCTATTGTCCTTTGGCAGGATAGCAAAGATATTTAACCAGATTGTGGACAACTTATTCTAGTACTAAGTTCAGATTTGAAAACCCTTTTCTACTCACCTGCACTAATTCTTATCTCTGGAATATTATCTTTTCTGAATCCACAAATAAAAACTTAATATTAGGATTCTCCTCTAATCTGGTCGAAATCGAATGCTATTGCTGTCCATTAGTGTTGTATTATTCTTCTGTTATTTAGCCGTCTGATTAGAACCTGGCTAAGTCAAAATGGAATTAGTTCTCATTGTTGTCAGAAATAGATTGCATAAGTTTAACCATTATTTATTTGATCCTTTTTTATTGAGATGTCCAATTTTAATAGGAAAGGTTATTCGGTACAAAAACTTTATGAAATTAAAACATTTTTACTCAAAATATTTTCTCCTCATTTCAATACATTTTTCCTCATCTTGTTGTAATATTTTCAATCCCAGAATTCTATGAAGAATTATTTCTTGAAAAACGGGTTTTCGACCTCAGAATCATTTTCAAAAAATTTACTTTTAAGAAAATCATCCAAATTCCTGATGGGAATCTGTTGGAGATAGGTCTGGTGAATAAGATGGGTGTGGAAGGACTTTTCACAGTCTGTTGTAAAACATGAGGTCTGATATTGTCATGTTAGAGTAAAGAATCCTTCCAATGAACTATGCAGTATATTTTTGACAATTTTTTGATACATTATGTTAATATTACTGCAGTAAGGTATGAATGTGATGGTTTCACTTCTGGGTAAAAAGGAGGAATGAATTATTCATGCCATTGACCATCGCACAGAAAGCAATGATTTTGTTTGGATGCCAATTTGGTTTTGGCATATGGCTTGGTCTTTTGTCGATATTTAACCACTGACCTGACTGAAATCCATTCTTATGTACAATCTACTTTATTCTGATTATCCTTTCGAGTGTTTTACCTTGTAAGGAGTGAAACACGTGTCTATTAATGCTTCTGCAATAATAGGATCATGAGGACACTCATATCTACTTTTTTTACTTAACCAAGTAAGTCATTAGTCTTTGAGTGTTGAGAAACTGATGTATACTTGTGTTCAGTTATGTTTCAAGTCGGGTAACAATTTGGTAAGATGTCACCAGCCAAAAAAATTTCTAACAACTGGTAAATGATCCATTTGTTACAATACCCATCAATTGTCCAACTTTAAAGTCATTAAAAAAATTATTTGAACATTGTATGTTTCTATTGTCATATTTTGTGGCATAATAAACAATGTGTGATCAATTGGAGTGATAATATATATTATTAATAAATATAAAATTAACAGTGGCTCATAATAATCATTAAATATAACCATAGTGAATAACAGAAGTCAGCTAATACCACTATGAATTACTGGTATAATAAAAACTGACTTTTTGATTTCAGACGAATCAATCCAATAATTATTGTCGATTTATGTCAATAAGGTGATAAATCTTTTATTGTGCTCTGAGTTTCTATCCTGACTTGTTTATCTACATACATATTTTCTATTTTCAATAGTGGAACTATTACCTTTAAAGTCTCATTCTAGATTTAATTATTCTTTTAATACAAAATAATTTTTAGGAGAAAGTTAGTGTGGTTGGCTGTCAAAGAAAGAAAAACAGTTTCTTATAGAATAGATAGAATTATTTTAGACTACTTCATTGTTTTTTGACCACCCCTAACCTCCCAGACCAACTTTCTCCTGAATCTTCCAATGGTCAACTATTGATATACATAATATATATTTGTTTACAGATTGTTAAAAGTTCTGAGGGTTTGTCATGACCTGAAAAACAAGCATTAGAACTCCATTAATGTCTGTATTATATTTAAAATGACAACTATATTTGTGGTTATTACTTAATTAATTAATTATTATGTAACATTAATTGTCATTAAAAAAAATTAGCTTTTAACTTGAGAATTCTGTTTTATTAAAGAAAAATTATGAGAACAAAGTATTTTCAAAACAAATTAACGATTACATTTTGTCTCTTAAAAGAAAAAATTCAAAAACTTATAATTGTAAGAATTATTACTAAATTCTTCTCTTATATATTTGACTTTCTTCATCACCGAAAGAAACGGAATAAAATTCTACCTATAAAATTAAAAGTCAATACTTATTATTAATGTTATAACTTTTTTAAGACTCAATAATTCTAACATGTTTTGCCTTCTGAATACAAATCTAAGTTTTTAGTAGAGAGTTTAATAATAGATTTCTAAGATATGTATTTTCTCTTGTGAATTACATTAGTTGACTTTAGGCTTATATGATAAGGCCAAATGCACCAGAATTACCTTGTAACAGGATTTTACAAAATGCCTTTAAAAATATGTTTGAGAATGTTTTAAATGTTTATAATTATTAATTTAAAGAATAAATATTTAAGTATAATTAACTACATGATACCCAGATTATATAAAATTCTAAATTATTAATAAACTATTTTCTTGTGATTGATATACATCATATATTGATACATTTAGTTTATAGTGCTTTTGTATTCAGACTCAGTATAAGATGTATCATTAATTTCATACTTATTTGAATTAGTTTATGTTTCCTACTAGACTTACATTTTTTGTATTGGGTTAAATTTATAACTTAAAATGACTAGAAAGTTTTTTACATTAGTCTATTTTATTCGACAATAAGTTTTTTATTACAATTTATTAGTATTTTAAAAATATTACAACAGAAAAGATTCAAGTTACGATTTTGTATTTTTACTTTTTTTTTGTATCTGTTAAATGTTGTATTTGTACCCAATGGATTATTGTTGGACATAAAATTATTGTTGATGCGTTTTATATTTGTTCTAGTCATTTTTTGGATGGATATTATTCAAGTAGAATAATTAGTGTTTAAAAAAAAAGTGTTGGGAGTTATTCTAAAACAAATTAGTCAAATATTCAGTCCCTCCTTATCATAAATAATGGTCACAGTTCATTGCCTCATGGTACAAAACAATAGAACAGCAAAGTTTTCCTTATTATATTTGATATTATAAACTTAAACAACTTGGCAGCCCATAACACTATAGTGTTGCTTATTGTATACCAAACCAATTCTTCTGCACTCATTACCTATAACAAAATTTGTTTATATGATGAGGAAGATGGTTGGGGGTGCGATCATTAAAGAGAAACTCATACTAAAACTTGGTGATATTTTAATTATGTGTAATTAATAATTAAAGTATCACCAAGTTTTAATGTGTGATTCTCTTTAATGACCGCACACCCAATCATCTTCCTCATCTAAGTTCTCAACAGTCAACTAAACTACATCATTAAAAATTTGTTTATGTTACTTTGTTTGCTTTTTTTTTTTTTTTTTTTAATTACTTTCTCTATGAATTTAATGGTTTGTTTTCTTTCCAGTTAAAATTTCTAAATCTGTGATTCATTTTTTTAACCTTAAATATATTTTATAAAATGATAATAAAAGCCTTCATGCATTTATGCCTTCGCATCTCTTATCTACAAATTTGATTATGAACTTTAATTAGTTTAGAGTTTTCGAAGGTAGATTAATTATTAGGCCTATTTTTGAAAATGTGCAATATAACTTAAAGTGTTCAAATTAAGTATATAATCTTAAAGAAGTATGAATTGGAAAAAAGTTATTGAAAATACCAGAAACTCCTAACGGTTTGTCCATCGTTATTACTCAGAAGCCAAATGGTCATTTTGAGATGTTCTCTGTACTTGTGTTCATCTTTTCATATTTTATGAATGATAACTTGTCTATATTTTTGGTCTGAAAAAACTTATTTAAAATTTGTAAAGAATTGTGAATGGCTTATGTTACTTATTTTTGTTGACGATTGAGACATTTACTAAAGGACAATTTTTACATAATTGATATTTTGATCTATTTTTATTCAAAGAGTTTTGTTGTATCAACTCTGTCATCCAATTTCATCTAAAAAAAACACCCAAGTCCTTTAAAAACATGTTTGAGAAATGATGATTTCCAAAATGTACTGTACTAAGTACGCATTTCATTTTTTTCCAAATCATACTTAAACATTTCTTTCCATATTGTAAGAATAATGTTGTTTGTATAGTAAATAAAAACAATTAAGGTTTTAAAGCAAATAAATTGGTTTAGTAATAAATTAATGAGAGAGATTTGTACTTCCTGTAAAATTTCCGAGAATGGACATATCTTTTGGAAATCAACATCTCAATTATCAAAGTCACTAGATATTATATTTTCTACGTGAGTTAAGCTGCAGATTTTATATTTTGGATATGATTCATAGGCATAAATTGGTTGTTTTATTGTTGCTGAACCTCTAAAATTAAAAAAATTCTAATTAGAAAAATCAGAAGATAATATTTATCTTTATTGCTATTTCAATTACTCTCTAAATAATTCTCTAAAAGTTACTATTACACTTTATGTAACTTCAAATGAGAAAATTGAAATTTAATAAATTTATAGATTCTGTTAATCCAGTTTAAAAAGCAAAAAGATAGATGAAGTTTAGAAATTTTGTATTTATTTTTTACACCATTTGTTGAAGAAGTGTGTGATTGGTTGTTTCATTAATAATTACAAATATACCTTAAAAATTCAAGCTTGGCCCATTTTTTCTTATGTTTTGTTTTGAAACTAAAATGTCATTAAATGATTGATTTGATCAAAATTGAATCCAAGCAAAAGTATTTAGTCTTTCATATTTTGAGTAAAGTATTCACTCTTCATTACATTTTCTCCTTTTATGATAATTTTGTGTTATTTATATTGTGCATGGTTAATTATTAATATATCTTTCTATTAACAGAAATACATAATAATTTTCACTGAACAAGAATTGCAGACTGAGAAAAGAAATTTATTTTTCTTTCACTAAATAATATGGTTTTGCTTTCCTCACCATCATTCATTATTTATTTATTTTATCTAAGATCTTTTTTGTTTTTTGTCAGTTATGAAATTATTTTTTGTTAATGTTGACTGCTAATCATTTGATAATGAATTATCGGTACATTTGAAATGATGATTTCCAAAAGATACTACATACATTTTTTGGAAATTCTCAGGAAATGTAAAAATCTCTCATTCATTTGTTATTTGAGCAATTTATTTAGCATTAAAATATAGAATTGTTTTTTTACTGTATTAATTTTATTTTTACATTATGGAATAGAGTGTTTCAATATGATTGAATTAAAGGAACAAAATTAAATGTGTACTTAGTAGCATGTTTTGGAAATCAGCATCTCGATTGTTGGTTGGTATTAATGTTTTATGGTTCCTCTACCCTGAAAGGTGTATGGAGGAAGAAAAAGAATTTTTTATGGCTGTAATTTTTTAGATGTAATATTTATGAGAATTGAAGTTAAAAATTTCCTGATTTTCCATATTATTAATTAAAATTCTGTACTTTATTTATACCACCTATAAATACCTTTTATATACTATAATTATTTGGACTTTTCTATGCCATAAATGAAACAAGTGGTGGTTTAAGTGTTGAAAACATTTTAAACTGTTGTGATATCTTTGTAACAGGTTTTTAGTTCTATTTTTAATGGAAGTTTAAATAATCAAATACCAATAATTTCTTAAAATTTTAAAGAAAATAGATTATTAGTTTTTAGATATTTTAGAATTAGTTTTTAATTAACAAGCATATCATTATGTATTACATTTTTTTTTTTCAAATATTAGATGTTTAAGTTTTGTTCATTTTAACTAACAATGATGTTAGTTCACATTCTGGTTTGATATGAATTTGTGAAATGATATCATTGTACTTGAAGCATCGTGCCAAGCTATCACCAAAATAAATACTTGAAACAAAATTATTCATATTAAACCTGTGATATTGTCTTATTTTATTAGCTCAGAAAGAAAGTAAGAAAGTAGTTGATAATTGTCAGTATGCAGTGCTTAAATGTTACAAATAAGTGTATTATCTTTTTACTGTAGATTGATTTTTAGAAATATTTTATTGTATGATGTAGAACAGGTCCACTCTGCTCAATAAACACTTTTGAATTATTTTTCATCTTCATTTATTATTCCTATTGTTCTAGCATACAGGTGGTTTTAAACTTTAAAACCAGCTTAACCATACTAAAGATGATTTTTAAAAATAGTATTAGTATTACAGATGAATATGGCACTAAGACGCCGAAAGCTACATTTGGCTCTTAATAATAATAGGCTTACCGAACCCGAAGATTCGATGCTGATACCACAAAACTCTAGTCCAATCTTCGCCGGTCAAGCCCAAGCCCCCGAGATCAGCCTTAACGCAATCCTCCTGTTTCCGCTATTCAATTCCTCCGTGGCCGCTTACCAGTCGGATCAGCGAATACCAATTTTCTCGGAATCTGATCCTCACCAAGCCCAACAAATATACTCGCCCATTTGAGTCTCTGTGATGCTATCAACTCAATTATATTCACAGGGTACAAGCTCCTCAATTCTGCCTTGTGCAACCTTCTTAAGTCCCCAGTGGCCTCATCTCTCTTCGGACCAAATATTTTACGCAGTACCTTATTTTTGAAAACCTTAAGCCGTTGTTCATCCTTCAATGTAAGTGGCTACGTTTCACATCCCTAAAGAACCATTGGAAGAATAATAGTTTTATAAATTCTAACCTTTAAGTTTTTAGACAGAAGCCGCAAGCTAAGTAATTTAGCAACTGCATAATAACACGCATTTCCCACTTTTAACCGGGACTTTATTTCTTCCTGGATTTCATTTTTTCTTGTTATCATTGAACCTAAGTACTTGAATTTCTCTACTTGCTCAAAAATATGCCCTGATATATCAATATCACTAAGATCGCCACAGTTTCTGCTACTAATCATATATTTAAGATATATCATATATCGTCTTATCGGTATTTATTAAGCAAATCTGTTGAGCGCCATAAAGTCAATATATCAGGACCCAAAAGGTATATGGTCTAAATATAAATGGTCAAATATCCCAACCTTTTCACTTTTATAAAGGAGTAAAGGAGGGGGACAGCCTTAGTCCTTTGCTTTTCATCGTTCTCATGGATGAGGTGTGGAAGGTTTGCAAAAGGAGAACACCAAGAGCTGTGGTGGGATACTGGAACCTAACACCAGTGCTCGCCCAGGCTATGATCTATGCAGACGACATAGTACTGATTGCGGACTCCCAGGAAGCTCTCCAGACATCGCTAAATGAATGGTACGAGGAACTCCGGCTAAGAGGGTTAAACATAAATTCAGCCAAAAGTAAAATTATGTGTGTGGGAAGAGAAAATCTGGAGCCAAGGATATTATGCGGCAGTGAAACACTAGAAACGACGAATGCCTACACATATCTTGGAACAGTTATAAGCGATGATGGTAAGATAGACCAGGAGGTTCTAAATCGGGTGATGAAGGCCAATGGACTGTATTACCAACATCCAAAACGATTATAGGAAAACATGAAGTTAGCAGAGATGCTAAAATTAGGATTTTTAAATCTGTTTTCCTTCCAGTACTCTTATATGGATCTGAAAGCTGGACAACCCTTGATAAACATGCTAGCAGGATGACAGCGGCTGAGATGAGATTTCTCCGAAGAATACTTGGAAAGACCAGGAGGGACCATATAAGAAACGACAGGATTCGCGAGGATTGGGAGTACGATCAGTGCGTGACATCCTGGAAAAGCGGCAATTGAATTGGTTTGGACATGTCTGCCGAATAAATGATACCCGAAAGGCCAAGTGGTTTTTTTTAAGCCAGACCGGAAGGAAGACGTCCTCGTGGCAGACCCAGATGTATGTATTCAGACTACATTGGGAAATTGGGTGCAGCAAGAGGACTAACCATCCCAGAGATGAAAAGAATAGCTAGGGACAGAGACCAGTGGGATCGATGGACCAAGGCGGCAACTCCACGCTTAGCGGCACACAGGAGTTAGAGGAAGAAGAAGGTATTTATTAACACACTTTTATTTAGTTGTATGGTTTCCGTGTCTTCATCTATCAGTACCAAATTATCGACATACCCCAAAACCGGAATCTTATCACCCATATTTAAACCTTTCTCGTTACACGTCACTTTGTCTATGACACATTCTAGAGCTATATTAAAAAAACAGGTGAAAGGGAGTCACCCTGTTTTAAACCCGATCGCAACATTTGGCTCTTAATAAAGAAATATAAAATATGTACTGTTTTTTTGTTTAACTTACCTTAATTAAAATAGTATTATTGTATTGTATAAATCGATCACCTTTTGACCGATTCCCACCAGTTTGACGAATTTTAGATCTTTCAGAGGAGCAAACATGGACAAGGATCATTAATTAAGCATAGCTAAAACTAGAGCAAGGATATCGATTACCAGATGTTCTAAAAATCAATCTGCAAGAAAATGTAACATCGATAAGCTGAAGGAGCCACAAGTTTGTGCTGCGTATCAGTACATCGTCAAAGAAGAATTTAGTAAAAGAATGCGTACATCTGCTGAAAGCATTGAAGATCAATGGAAAAAATGCTCTGAAGCTGTCGAATGCAGCAGCTGAGAAAACCTTAGGTTATTAAGAGAGGCTTACCCGATCACCATGGTTCGATACAGAATCTCTCCAGGCAACAGCTTGTAAGAATGAAGCCTACATGAAAACAGATATATGGTGAAAAAATAAGAAATGCTGGGAAAATTAGAAGTTTAGAGAGATTGAAAATTTTAAAAAAGTTAAGGACTCCAGGCTGTTCTTCCAGAGAGTTAATGATGGAAGAAAAACATTCTCACCAAATGTCACCTCTTTCAGAAATAAAGATGGAACACTGCTCGTCCTGTGAACAAATCATCAAGTTCTGCCAAGGTGGGTGAAATACTTTTAGCAGCTGCTTTCTAAAGAACAAGATCAACATACTGAAAAATAACAAGGCTTATGGCATCCAGGCAGAACTACTGAAGTATGGAGGTGAGGGAGTTGGAAAAAGAGCTGTTCGAGCTCATATTGGATATCTGAATAGAAGGATGCCGCAGGAATGGGATCCTAGTGTAATATGTCTCCTACACAAGAAGGGGGACCGAAATCCATGCACTAACCTTAGAGGGATTGTGTTGCTCTCTTGTGCTTATAAAGTGCTGTAAAATGTCCTGTTTGAGAAACTAGTCCGATTTGCCCAGAGAGAACTTGGAAATTACTAATCAGGTTTTAGAAGAGGCCGCTCAACCACCGACCAGATCTTTTCATTACAGATGTTCCTATAAAAAGGTATGGAACAGATCCTATAAAAAGGTATGGAACAGATCCTAGAAAAGGGTATGAAATACAAGCTAACCACTCACCATCTCTTATATGACAGCATCGGTCGAGAAGAACTGTACAAGGCCCTAGAAGAGCTTAAAGTCCGCGAAAAACTTAAAAGACTTGTAAAGATGACCATGGAAAACTTAAAGAGCGTTGGACCTGTGTGGGGTCAAATCTTTCTGAGGCATTTAGAACAGTAGGGGAGTAAGAAAAAGAGATGCCCTTGCTTGTATTCTATTAAATTATGCATAATTGGTGGCTGTGCAAAAATTCAGACAGCAGTTACCATCTTTAACAGAACTCTGCATCTATTGGGCTATGCCGATGATGTTGATATGGTGAGTTCAGGATTAAAGGACGCATTCATTGCTTTTGAAATAGCTGCCACAGAATTTGGTGTCACAGTTACTGAGCATAAAACTAAATTAATGCGAGTAGGTTGTTGTGATGGAAACCATATTGCATTCTTGAACATTGGTTCCTATAAATATCATATCGTCATTTGTTATTACCTAATCATCATTTATCATCGTTATCCGTTATTACTTAAAATCTTTTAATCTTTACCTCGTCACTATTTCTTACAATTTTATCAAATACTCATAAGTAATAACTCAAGTACTCTCAAGTAATAACTTTTGGCTATTTTTTAACAATCGAATCAGTAAACATAACTTAGCTTCTTGGAATTTTCCTAGCGGACATTCTAGTTCTCATATTTTCCGTTCCACGCAATGAGCGTTTTTTAAACTGGGAAACATCACTCCTTTAGGCAACGCCTTCACGTCGAGTCAAGTATGTATTTTTTCTTATTGATAAGGATCTTTTTTCATCGCCCATTTCTTTCTCCCCCTTTCCATACTCATATCTTTCTCCGTTACATATCCTGACATATAATTATTAGTTTAATATTACATTATTTTAAAATTTAAATTATTTTTTATTCATACTGTTTCTCTTTTGTAATGACTATATTCTTTTTTTATATATTACCTATACTCTTAACTATGTTTTTAATATATTACCGTCATATATCAACTCAAAATTGTTAATATTTAAAATTTTAATTGTTCACATATTTTTCCTTTATAATTTTTTTCATTTACTTAGTCTCTCTTTATATATTCTCATTACAATATTATCATCTCAATTATGTTTACTTCCATACTTTATAACTATCATCTTAATTTTGTTTATTTCCATACTTTATAACTGTCACCTTATTTCCATACTTTATAATTGTCATCTTATTATCATTTTACATTTAATATTATTTATGTTCCCATAATTTATTACTGTCATATTATTATTATATACCTAACGCATTATTAAGTCTATAATTACATTGGTTGTTATCTTGTTTCTTTTAGCCCTGATGAAGGCCCACATTGTAGGCCGAAACGTCGGCACATAATTAAAATAACACTTATTTTAAATGTGTGTTTTTAATTTATGACCGCACCCCCAACCATCTTCCTCATCTAATTTCTCAACGGTCAACAAAACTCCATCATTATAAATATCATAGAGTGGAGATTTTTGTGGAGATCTAGGATCAAAAATGAACTCCAGTTACGATGTTTCTCAGGATATTAGCTGGCTAATCAATAGTGCTGATAGATACTTCCACGACCTGTCCAAGCAATTTAGCAGCAAAAAATCTTTTCTTCAGTGCAAAAGTTAATCTTTACAAGACCCTGGTATGTCCAGTGCTCACCTATGGATGAGAGGCATGGGCAACCACTTAGGCAGACAAGAACAGGCTACTAATTTTCGAAAGGTGCTCTGGAGAATATTCGGAGCAGTAAGAGAAGGAGAGGTCTGAAGGGAAAGAAAATGCAAGGAGCTCTACAACATCTTTAAGATTGCCGACATTGTGAGAGTTATTAAGCTGGGCCGACCATATGGCTCGAATGACTGACTCTGAGATAATGACACAAGAGGTCCACCGAGCAATGAGACTTGGGCAGCCCAAAACAAGATGGCTGGATGGTGTAGAGGCGGATGCGAGGCAAGGTGTTTATATACTCTATATATAAGCACCTTGTATGTGAGGTCCCTGTTCAACATCAGGAACTCACAACAGCTGCAGCACAAGACAGCAGCTGGTGGAGGCTGCTACGGGAGGTCAAGGCTCGATAATGGGTTGTTGCGTCGAATGTATGTATTATTGTATTGAGTATTACCAATTTTTTTTTTCTGAATTAGTGAGGACATTTAACACCAAAGAAATATAATAATAATTTTTCGTGAAATTTCTGAATATTTAACTATTTTGCTTTATATTATCATATTCATTTACAATATGTGAACATATTTTGTTTTTAACCACAATTTATACCTCATATTATTTCTCCTTTCTAACTTTTTTTTTGAAGGATGAGATGGTTCAGACAGGGTTAAAAAAATATTAGAAAAGGTTAATAATAAAAACTAATGTGACTGTAGTTGAATTAATTCATGAAAATAGGTTTTAAAAATGTATATTACTAGCTGACCCAGGAAACGTTATTCTGCCATATAAAACATTTCTTGAGAATATTTTAGTTGTTAAATTAAAAATAACGAATGCATTGTAAGTGTGTAGGATTGGCACCAATGACAGAAAGAGGAATGGCGCTGTAGACGATTACTGCTGATAAAAAAAAACAACCATCCATTAATTTTCTCGATTCAATTTAGTTCATATGTGTTAACTAAGAACCAGTGTATATTTTTGTAATCTGGTTGGATTTGTTTGTTCTTTATGCTCAACTATTATCCATGTTTGTTATTTATAAGATGGCCCAAATGGGTTCCCTTTTGTCTTGCTGGTATTATTCACTGAAACATTGATCAACACACAAATTGATAAAGTTGTAGTACTTGATGAAAAATGGTAAACCGATATGGTGATTGTATTTTACCAACCTTATTACAATAAAACAAAAATACAGTAAATATATTTATTATAAATTGTACATAATATTGCACGCACTGCATTATGATACAAGTGCAGAACAAAATAGCCCGATGCTTCTTATAAATGATTTAAGTAACTATGGATGGAAGTTCGATGAGCCGGGTGTTGTGCCATCTGTCATTCAACAACATAAAAATTGTGTTCTTTTTACTTTCACCTACCTTTTTTAAACCCTTTTAGGATCCCCCGAGTCCAAATAACCAAGTTGCACGAAAAGGTGTGTGTGTGTGCTTGTCAGCATGTTTGGTAGGTATAGAACGAAAACACTAAGTTGTACGGAACAGAATTAAATTTCATATTTACTACAACTATACAAATGAGATGTTACACCAACTTTTTCACCAATATCGGCTAGCTGGAAGTGTTACTTCATACTATGCATTTGGCACCAATTTAAAATTCTATCAAAAACAGCTCAACCTATTTTGATTAAACTTTATATATCAATGTAAAATTTATTAGGCTTTAATATCATATAGGTTTCATTCTGATTGAAATAGTCTGACAGGGCTTAAATGCCTGTAATTAAGATTGTCTACCTTTAAAGTACCTTCAATTTTGTACGTTGGAAAAAATTAAACATCTTATTAGGATTGATAAAAATGACTAAATATAAAAGTTGGAAGAATTTGATAACCAACTAATGAAGAACATAGCAAAAATATTTTTTAAATGTAATGGATTGTTTTTTTTGGATATAAGAACAGTAATATAGATGTACTATATACCGTTGGAAAGATTTTAGAAAAATTTATTTTTTATACAAATTTGTAAAAGGTAATGTAAAGTGACCTTAGGACTTAAACACATTACTGATTATTATACGTAACAATTTTATATTATTATTATTAAATCGAAACCATGTTTTCAACAAAACTGAGTAAAGTTTTTATTTAAATTGATTTTAACAGCCAGGGTAAATGAAAGTTGAAAGTCGTGTGTTGTCCGTCCCAGATTTTTGTTATATGAAGGCAGTTAAATAATTTGAATATTGTTCATACAAAAATCGCGATTAAAACATGCGAGGGTGGAGGAACGAGAGTCCCAAAGCAAAATTTGGGGCTAAAGGTTTTTTTGTTCCAAATAAAAAAATAACTTTTCTGTAAAAAAAATTCTGAATGGGGACACCGGAATCACCTAGTAGTATGAAGTATATCTTAGGACAGATTCTCATACCTACAAAATATACATAAAAATCGGTCAACCCACGCACCACAAACATAATGACATGAGATTTTTATATATTAGATTTTCAATTCAATGATTTCAGTTGTATTCTTTATTATAATTGATATTAAGAGCTAAATCAAACATGTTATAGGAATTTAAATAATTGCTTTTACTTTTTAATATCTACTTTTTTTTTTTTTAGTTCTTCATTTCACCTATTTAATGATTGTTCGTTAGGTCTTTGAATTTGTTAATTTTGATTAATATTTCAAATTAATTATAAGTATAAGTTTTTAAACTCACTAATTCTGAATTAAGTATCTCTAATTTACAGACAGAGAATCTGACCATCACTAATGTTACTACTGGCAACTTCATAGCATATTGGAGAGCATTTCTCTCAGTGGAAGATATACAACCGAGATATGTATAAAACAATCATGTACAGTAACAAATGTTTTCAAGTGCTATAGTAACTGAATATGATAATTACAGATTTTGACTAATTTAATAGTTCTAACATTAAATAAACTTAAACTTAGTAAATTTTAAAGCTTCATTTAATATATTAATAGATAATAAACAACAAATAATCATTTATAAAAATGATAAACATCTAATTTATTGAACATTTTTTATTAAAAATATTTTTTTTAAACCATATATCACAACATAGGTATTACATTACATTTTTTAAATAAGTAATAAAAGTAGACAAATAAATAAGATATATAATTATACAACACTAATGATCTAATAACACAAGAATTATTCTAAAATAATTTAGCCAAAATGATTTTTCATATTAAAAACAGTTGGCACATCTTATTTTTCTTTTGTTTTGTTTTTAAACAAAATAAAACTTAAGTTACTTATACATCAAACATCAATTGCATTCAGCAACGTAAAACAATGTTCATAATACTTACTAATTCAACAAATGTATGCCAGAAATAAAACACCTACCCAGCAATAAACAAATATTCATTGATTGGAAATTAAAAAGACATTTAACGTACTTCACTAACCATCATTGTCATTTAAAAGAAAAACACTAATTAATATAAATTAACTAAAACGTAACTAAAAGACTGATGCCTGGCATCTAATAACCTGTATCAATGAATTAACTCAAAATAAAATAATAAATTCTGTACTTTTTAGCTGAACGAAAAACAGAAATTTTTAGACAATTTACTGCAACTTCTTAATTCAAAGATGAATCAGATGAGATTACTATTTATTTTCATCTTCATAAGAATATGTTATCTTATTTTTATTGAATATTTTTGTTGATTTCAAGTTGCTCAGATCTCATCTGTTTGACAACTATTAACATTGCTGCTATAAATTCCTCTATTCGAACAACTTTTTCAGGTACTAATTGGGTTGACAGCACTCGCAAAGGAACCTTCCTCAGTGATCGACCAGTAAGCCCCTCTGATTCTCTAATTAAAAAATAAAATATATATTTTATTTTCTTTTTTGTATAGCATGATATTATGTAATAAAATTATGGTTATAAGAGGAATTCACTGTAAAATTTAAAACCATAAGAACTTAAAAATGTCAATAAAAAGAATTATAGTATTCACTGTAGAATCTATAAAATAACTGAAAAATAAACTTTCTCCAATAACAAAAAAATATATAATAACCACCAAAAACAAAAAAATACCATACAACCCAAAGGTTTCTTATTTTGAATCAAATACTGCAAAAATGTTTAAGCTGCTTAGAAAACTGTCAGATTTAAAATAAATCACCTTGTACTACACATATATGAGGCAATTTATTGTAAAACATGGTAACTGAAAAAATGAGAACTTATTCAATGATTTATTCTTTCCAAAATTTTATGTTCAAATAACTGTCATTATAACTTAATTCCACCATTTTACTGTAATAAAATAAATTTCATAAAGCTTCTTCCAACCTATCAAATTATTTGTAATTTAGTGTTGTCTAAAACTTTGGTTCACAAAAAATAGCTCAGATCATGGTATCGTAAACATGTGTTCTTATATAATGTGAATTATTAGTTATAACTGTCTTCTTAATGCTTAACATTAATAAAAAATGTAGTGCCAAACTATAAAAGATGTGGTCTTGGGTACGACAACTTTTAATTCAATCTAATCTAAATATGTTAATGTTTTTGTATCTATCAATTAACCATGATTTAAAATCATTTAATAAAAAAGTTTTGAAACTTATACCTCGCTAATTCTATTAAAGAAATTTCAGTATTTCCAATGCCTAAATGCTTAGAAGTTTCAGACTGTGCATCCAAAAATTTCTTCCTATCTGTCATTTTATCAGGGCAAGTCCCTATTATAACGCCAACCTATAAAATAAAATAATTTAACTTGGTTATGCATAAAGATAATGATAAAATATTTTATAGATATTACAATGTGAAAGATAAGCCATGTTTAAATCTTAAAATTAGTTTTAATAAGTGTATGATTGTATTAACGTTTTAATGAACACTTGTCACCCCTCCTCAATGGACCCCCTCTTAATCAGAGAAATCTCTTGGAACTATGGATATCCATTGAAGAGAGGTTTCACTGTATGCATGAAGTGGTGTTATTTTGGTTCCATAAGAGTAAAAACATTTATACTAACCCTTAAAAGTTCTTGTAAACAGGAATGATAAATTGAATATATTGCAAATGGAGAGGGCTGTGGTATAAAAGCTTTTATATCGGCTCGATCCACAAATGCAATATCAATAGCACCAGTTATATTAGATGTAGTCAATATCATAACATTGCAATGCCTAAAATAAAATTTCAAAAATACTTCATTAACATCAAATATTTAAGGAGCATCTCATAATCTTTAATCTTATATTACTTATAGCATTTGTTAATCAGGAAATCATAATACCACATGAGTTAGGAACAGTCACATCTCTGAAATTGGACTCAAATCAAATATTTAAATTATTTTATATTAATAACACTTTTATTTTCTCAAATACAGCTCTAATGATTATAATTAAACTCATTATATTGATATAAAATTAAATGGGCTTTAATAAGTAGATACTATTCCATCAACAGATCTTCGGTAATCCTTTTTGCCTGGTTTCATGAATCCAGTTGAATAATAGGAATTAAAAATAAAAAAGTTTATATCTTAGTGGAAAATAGTTGAACTAAAGTAATGTAAAAAATAATGAATTCTAACACAAAGATATATAATGATTAGATGTAAATAAATATATCTATGAATTATTAGATATTTAATCATTTTCCAATATTTTATAGTAAAAATCAGCTGGTAAAACACTTAGTGATATCTGAATATGTTATGTTAGACCGTCACAGTTTTCTAGAAAGAAATCTGACACCCAGTCACGAAGTTGGGAACTCCTGGTCTAAACTATCAGCACAAGCTTAAGCTGTAGCCTCACTCATCCTCAGAAAAGGAAAACATCTTAAAATAAGGTTTTTTTCCTGATTGAGCCCTACTCCCAACCATCTTATTGACTACTTATTTTTGATTGGCTAAAATTACAGAAAAATTGATCTGTAATTAAAAAATCCCTTAAGATCTGATTCGAACAGTTATTTAATAAACAGAGAGAAATGTTTTAATGTTATACCAAACTGATCTGATTGATCTTTTGTGGATAAGCCAGTAACTAGTTTATATGAGAGCCGATATGAGTGCTTACAATAACCACTTCTCACTCTTCTTGTCTCTCCTTCATACTGCTTTCCTTAATTAATATCTTCTAATTATTTCTATATTGTTTTATTGTATGTTCATTTGGCTCTTTTATTTCCAGTTTAGCTAATCCTGTATAGAGGAAAGATTTCCGCCAATTGTGTTAGTTAATTTTTAGTTAAAACTAGTGATTAATAATAATTATAATATTAACAATCGAAAAAAAAATAACCACCACAAGAAAAATAAGCAAAACTTACTCTTTCAGCATATCCAAGTGAGTCAAAAGAGCATTTACAACTCTTATCGAATCGGATGGTTCATTACCAGTAAAACTCGCCCTTGAGTGTGCCAAAGATTCAACTTCATCAACAAGAATAAAAACAAGTGTCCTGGGATCTGCAGCCATTTCAGCAAACTTTGAAAATAGTCTAGAAACCAGTTTTCCACTCTATAAATAGATAGTATATTATAGTAATCAAATGACGCTGCCCAATAGATAGTAACTTCAAAACACAAATTTCTTCCAATTCTTTTGTCAAGTTTACTTATAAGTAGAATTTAAAATATCAATTTGAAAAAAAATAAATAAATCAATTGAGGATATATGGTTAACTGTTGAAATTATTATAGGTGAAAAAAAAAACAAAACAGTAGCCAGTCTGGTAAACGACATTTTAATTTTACTGACGTTTCAGCAATGAGCCATGCCATTAACTCGGTTAGTAGCTATAACAATTTATGCTTGGCATGCCTCTTTACTGACCTAATGATGGCTCACATGTATTCACATAAGAGCTGAAACATCAGCAAAATTAAGATATTGTTTACAAGACCAACTCCTGATTATTTCCACCTATTTAAAAAAAATATATGTAAGTTAATAAATCTACATCTGTTATCAGAATTGAAGGCTGTCAAAATTCAAATTTAATATAATTTATATATTACAAATATGATATCAAAATAAATAAAACTATCTACCTCAGAAAAAAATTTGGAAAACAGTCCATGTGAATTGATTTCAACAAGAACAGCCTGGGGATAGATATCAGACATTCGCACAGAAATTTTTTGAGCCAAAGCTTTGCATAAAGATGTTTTTCCAGTGCCTGGAGGTCCATGAAGTAGAACTACTCTGTTACATGAAATCAGTTGAGAATTAACTCCACACTTTGAGAGGTACAGCATAGCCCTTGCATACTGTAATAACTACAAATAAATTTTAAATCATTAAGTTGTCTATAAATAACAAGTAAACAAGGCTAAATATAAAATTAGTTTTTGTTAAATTTGAATGAACTTTTCAGTTTAATAACCTAACGTATTTAGAACTACCTAATTAATGCATTTTTTAAACAAAATTTGTATAAGAATTTCATCAATATTGAATATTAAATAGTTGGAAGAAGACATGGTTCGGATGGCAGTAAAAAGATCAGAAAATAGTGAAAAACTATTTATTATCAAAAGTTTCGACCCATGTTGTGGGTCTTCACCAGGGGCAAAAAAACAGGATTAGTGTAGGGGTTTGATAATAGGAGAAAATAATATAAAAAAATATTAATTTTGAAAATGTAAAAACAGACAGAGGAATTAATAAAAACTAATTAAGAAATAATTAATATATCAAAATAAGTAAACAGATAATTGGAAGATAAATTTAGTCAACAAAAGTGTGAGAGGTAATATGAAGTGAAGCTAAAGCAAGATGCCAAACAGAATAATAAACTAGACAATGAAATGTAAATATAAAGTATAGTAAAATGAAAAGTAGTATAAGTACAAGTATAACAGCTTAATGTGTAAGAATTAAAGTGAGAGAGAACAGAAAGTATAATAAAAACAAAACTTCATTTAAAATAAAATCCAATATATTATTAAATAAAATTTAATTTAATATTTTTTAAATATTTCAATCTATTATTTTATTAATATTTTTTTATTAATATTGTTTTAATTTTTATTTATATTTTACTTTATACTCTCAATTACTTCCAATATTACATATTATTCGATTAGAATTTTTTATGTTCATATTTCCTGTTAAATTTATGTACTATCTCCTTTAAATCTCAATTTTTCTTTTTATTATCTATACTTCTTATCAATTAACTCAATTTCATAATAAAATTTCCATTTTTATTTTATTTTCTGTGTGGCATCTGGCCTTTGCTTTACTTCATAATACGTTACATACTTTTATAGTTATATTTATCTACTTACTTATGTTGATATAATATTTCTTCATTAGATTTATACTTTCTTTTTTTGTTTGTGCTTTCAGTATTACAAATTTTTTATGTTCTTTTCTGCTATTATCAAACACCTACACTGTGTCTTGTTTTTTACCCCTGATGGGGATCTGCAACAAGGGTCAAAACGTTGAATAATGAATAGTTTTTCACAATTTCTTGATCTTTTTTTTTTTTTTACTGCCGCCCGAACCATCTCTTCCTTCAAATTTCATAAATAAATTCACATCAATCCTTAAACGGTATGGTCTTAAAAAAAATAATTCAAAACTAGCTGAAAACATAGTAAAATTACATAAGTCTAAACCAATAGTACCTGTGTCAAATTGCAAGCAAATCTTTTTGATTTATGTTAATTTGAAATAGAATGACCCAATCAAAAAATTGAATTAAATGATGTATAAGTGACCACAATAAAAACAGAGATAAATAATACAGAAACATCAAGAGGATCCTGAAAAGTTTCATTACAATATAAACATCTATACTAAAAAAAAAATAACATACATCAGTTTTTATGTCTGAATCAAATATTAGAGATTCCCAAAGTCCATGTAAACTTGTAGCTGGAAGCATATAATGTGTGGCAGCAGTTGTCTCTCCATCATCACCACCAATGGACTCAGGTACTGCTCCTTCTCTATTCAACCGGTAAATATGAATACACAAATCAACATCACTTACATTAACTGTTGATCCATCACCTAAAAACTTAATAATTGCAAATTCTCAATTTCAATAATCATTATATCCTTCTTAATAGCAGGTTTTACTAATCTCCAGAGAAATAACTTACTTCAGGACTATGTTGTCTCTCTAATTCGCAAATAAAAATAGCTTCCACATTTTCTTGCAAAGCTTCCAATTCAAACGTTGTAATTAGACTTCCTATACGTAAAACTGTCTTTTTGAATAATTCATCTTTAACATAGCCTATCAGAGACTTTTTTTTAAAGACACTGAAAAATTAATAAAAAGCAATTTAGCCATAGTTGAAAACTCTCGATAAAAAAAAAAAAATCCTGTATCACCAACCTTTGTTCTTTAATAATAACTTCAACATTCAAACTACAAGCCATGGCTTCAACAAACCATGAAGCAGTACAGATGTAAGAAAAAGCTTCAAAGCAAATTTAAGCGGGAAACCGCAAGAAGCATCAAAGAAGTTCGTGAGAAAGATATAATATTTACATGTAACTTAATAAAAGTTTTTATTAGATGAAGAATAATTCTTGATCTCAATTACTGAAGAAATAGCAAAAAAACCTTTCCAATTTTAATTTCTTTATTGAATTAATTAATTAATTTTTCGGGGTAGGGAAGTGGCGCTCCCATCGCCCAGCCATTAGGCTGCCATCAGCCACCGGCCTCCAGGTGAGTGGAACAAATACACTAACACACACACACACACAACAGTAGTAACGTCGCTGTATACTACAACACCCCTCACTACAGACAAAGGTCACATACAGTACAAACCCTAGGGTCCCCTCCCCTGGGAAGCCGTCCCGAATGGGAGAGTGCGTCAGGATGCTCTAAGGAGGCATCCCCTCTACCTGACTCGGAGGCAGTGGGGTGATTCCCCTCACCTCCTGAATAAAATTATCATGAAACCTCAAGGAAGTATAGAAGCCAGACTGATTCATAGGAATAGACCCAGGAACCGTCATAATGACATACGATTAGCCTATAGAAACATTTTATCACTAAATAGACTAGGGGCCCTTCGCGCGCTCCTTGTAGAGCTTGACGCATACCGCGAGGACATTGCAGCAACCCAGGAGGTCCGCTGGCTCGGAAGTAGCTCACTTGAAAAGAGATATCTCACAGTATACTATAGTTGCCACGAAAGCTCTCACACTTTGGGCACGGGATTTGTGGTTAGAGGTAGGATACATCAGCATGTCCTTAAATTCAAGCCAATCTCACCTCGACTGTGTTACTTCGATGTTCACATCAAAGGAAGATTCTTCAATCTCTCTATTATCAACTGCCATGCTCCAACAGAAGTTTCATCGAACAAAGATAAGGATATCTTCTGCAAAGCTCTAGCAAGCGCATTCAGGAATTTACCTGAAAATGATAACTAGATCATTCTGGTTCAACTCCCAAATAGGCAAAGATCCTATTTATCGTCCAACAACGGAAAAATTCAACTTACAATAGAAGACGAATACGAATAGCCATAGATTTTGCTGCAGCACATGGCCTAGTTGTTGATAGAACATTGTTCCCTGGCAAGAACACTCATAAAGCCATTTGGAGATCACCAAATGGGACAGTCATGAAACAAATAGACCACATTTTGGTCAGCTCACGCAACAGATCTAACCTCCTAGGAGTTAGAGTTTACAGAGGAGCGAACGTCGACTCGGATCATTTCTTGAGCATCGCGAGAATCCGCCCACGAATATCAACAAAAAGTTATAAAACAACAGGAACGGCTCAACAGAAATATGATGTCTTAAAACTAAAAAACATGGAGCAATGCACAGTGTATCGGCAACGCTTGTAAATCAAACTTCGTGGAAGAGCTAAGGGAGAGAGAGCTGACACGGTGGAATACCATTGGGCAGGAATATCCGAAGCTCTCAAAGTGTGAGGGAGACGCTCGGACCGCAAACAATGATTGCCAGATCCCCATGGTTATCGAACGGATGAATGCCTAGACATCACAACCCGGAAGAATGAGGCATATAAGAAGATGATCGAACGTCACACCCAAAGATCTCAAGAGGATTACAGAAACAGAAGGAGGGGAGAAAAGAAGATCCACCGCAAAAAGAAAAAAGCGTGGGAGAACAAAAGAATGAAGGAGGTTGAGACCCACAAAACTCTCCACGAAAGCAGGCTCTTCTTTCAAAAGGGGAATGGAAGGAGGTTAGTTTTTAAACCGAGAGTAAACCTATATACCTGGAAAATGAGGAAGAACCTGGAACTCTCAAGGTTGTACAACATTCCTGATATAATAAAGTGGGTTAAAATTGGAAGACTCCGATGGGCGCGTCACGTGGCGAGGATGAAGGAGAGTGAGATTCCCAAGAAGACATTGGTCGAGGAGCTTCACGGCAAACGAAGAGTGGGCAGGTCAAATGTGAGGTGGGTTGACTCCGTCACAGAAGATGCACGTGTTCTCCAGGGCGTTAGGAGCTGGAGAGCTGCATCAGCCGACAGAGCCAACTGGCCGAAGCTTTTAGAGGTCTTGACTCGTTAACGGGTTGTTGCGCCAAATACGTATGTATTGAATTAATTTAAACAAGTATTAGCTTAATACATTTTAAAATGAGGACCACTATAAATATGTTAACAATTTTATTATATATATATATATATATATATTCATTTTTCCTTCTCTTTCTTTTGTTTTTTCTCGATGATCTAAGAAGCACAATTATAATATATCTTTACATACACACATATGGTTATATAATTATAAAGATATATGTATACTAAGTAGTCGTATTTATTTAACTTTTTTTAAAAATAATATAAGTATATCTTAAGTTTGTATTTCTTTTATGTTTTTGTTTCTGTGCCAGAGACAAGTCACAGATTTGTACTTTTCTTTTATTCTTAGAGGACCGAAGGTCTTTAATTTCCTCACCACTTAAAGATCTTAAACTCTATTTAATACGGCCATGACCAGTAAGCAAGGAATCTAAAGAAAAGTATTTCTTCCGAAACAACTTTCAAATTTTAAAATGGATGTAAACCTATTATTAGATTCCTTCCCAAAAGGTTCTATAGAGTGATCCGAATTACGCCGGAAAGGGCTTATTATTGAAGTTTAATTGATCATGTTAGCTCTGTGTTCTGACGTTTTCTATGCTTAAACCTGTGATAATTTAAAAGTTGTGATTGGTTTCTGGTCTGGACGTGTTAGAATTAAAAAAAAAAATACTGCACATGTCCTGCTATATTTTTAAGTTGTGCTAGAATAAACGTAGTTTATGAATTAAAGTATTATAGAAACAAAACTTACTACTTCGCTAAAATGGAAAGGTTTTACTGGCATATCCTAGTTGCAATTTCTGCATATATTTTTACTATTCATTCATTTAAGGTCACTTTATGCTGTGGTGGCTAATCGGACGATGCTTCAGCGAGATTCAGAAATTTTGCCTATCCAGGTTTTATTAGGATAGAGATCCTCGAACATCGCACACCGTCTCCTCCGAAGGACGCCATAATTAAGGAGATTTTACTCCCATTACAAAATCCTAGGCTCTCCTGCCAGGTATGAATCTGCGATCTTGGGCATAGAAGGCTACTACGCTAGTCACTACACCACAGGGGACCCATATAATTGTATTAAGCGATCTGATTAACCTTTTTAGTAGGTCAACTCTTGCTTTGCCTCCTGTAAGTACAAACACCGCGAAAATCAGTCAATTAAAGGGTTCTCATTTTCATCATTATTCTTACAGCTCGACAAATCTTGCCTAAACCGCTTTTCTTTCATTCCATGACTTCAGACCGGGTGGGCAAGGCATTCTTTATTCACTAAAAAAATCATTTGGTGTATTTTTGTACATATTGAGAATTGTAAAAAAAAGTTTTCAACAACTTTTACTCATCGAGTGGAAATATTTTTTTATCAAATCTAAAGTAGAATCATTAAGATTATACTTCAAGAAATCCGTGAAAGATTATTTTAATTCTATACTTATATATTCTAGGCATTATTTTCTTCAATAAAATAATAGGTTAAGAAACAGGTAACAAGCTATTCCCAACTCAGCTGTTGGAGAACTAAGAGGTTGGAAAGTGGAGTCAGTTGCCGTATTATTTTAACCTTTACTCGTTCATGTAAATAAAAGAACTTTTCTGATAATTTCTCTATTGTGTAAAGCTTATCGGTAAAACTTCGAACACCATGTCGTGATATTGCTCAACCAATAATTGTAGTTTTTTTAAAGACATTTTTATTCACTTATATATATATATTTTGATATATGTTTTTTAAATGTTTTCTTAGCTTAGTTGAATTTATTTTATTTAACTACTAGTCAAAAATTGTTGATTGACCCAACTTAGTACTTAATGTTTAAACAAAAAGCACAATTTTGGTTATAAAAGGGTGATGTATGGAGTGAGTGAAGAAAATGCCTCCTGGAACAAGCATAAGAACTCCTAACACATTTTGTGGGAATGTAATTCATTCTGTTAAGTGGGTCCCAGTTTTGTTTTTAATGTGTATTGTTGCTTGGTCTTACTATGCCTATGTTTTTCAGTTATGCATATGTAAGTTATTTCCTTAATAAATTATTTAATTACATTGTGGTTGTCAAATATCTAATTTTTTTTTTCTTCCAGTGACTGTCAGAACTTTTTTTGAAAAAATTATTTATCTTATCATATATCATTTTTTACTTGTTATCTTTTTATGGACTTATTGGCTTACCATATTTACTCCTCCAGCCACTGTTCCAAGGAAGGTAATAAAGATTGATTGAATTAATCAAATGCAAAGTGATTTAAGCTGATTTGAGATTATTTTAATTAAACATTGTACTTTTAGTTCTTAATTCCACCTGAAGAAATTGAAAAAATGGGTCGAACAACTGATGAAACAGTCCAAAGAAATATTTTAGAGAATTTTGCCCGCACATTGCATGTTGTTAATAGAACATTAAATGGTGGTAAGTTGATTATAAATATTTGCTTCATTAAACATCTTTTTTATAGAGATGTGGCTTATCTTGAAGATTTGCCATTATTTGCTTATTTATGACCATTTAGGTTACTGGCCTATTAGTGATTTAATGTTGAGTTATTTTTTGACTTGCCTTACCAATTTTATAGATGGAGTACATTTTAATATTAATTGGACATCTTAGATGTAAATTTATCTTGATTATTAGTAATTAAATATAATGTTACCGTAGGAGATTATGTTTATTCTCTTTAGTTGGAATTGGGGATTCATAGTTAAGCATTTTATCTTAAATGTGTCTGTTTCTTATTTCAAGGTTTAATTATATTATACTATTGTATTTGGACATGTACATGTCTTTTAGCTTAGGGTCTGTAACTTTCATTATGCAACGTGTTTTTTATCCTCATTTAGACATGCTCTTGCTCTGTTGATGTTGCTTGGGTTGAAAATTTGAGATGTGTATCCCTGTCAGAAAGGGCCTAGCTGAATAACCATATGAAATCTCCCCCCATGTAATCAGAACCAAATTTATACCATTAATTCACACCTATGAGAAGCAATATTTTTCAAAATTTTAGTCCCTCGATCCTTATGGGAGATAAGTTATGAAGAGGGAAAGAAAAAACAACAACAAAAAATGTTTTATCTTAAACAGCTTAACTGATTTCCACAAAAAAAAAAAAAATAATAAAATAAATAGATTTAAATTTTATATAAAGCTGTTAATAAAAATTATTTTTTGGTTTCTTTCATATGATTTTTCTTTAAATGATTGACCGTATTAAATAAAACCTCATTGTTCTAAAAAAAAATAAATAAATAAAGGAGTGGTGTGGTCTTGTGGATAGAGCACTACTCTACTGTTCTCCATCTCCCTGGTTCGAACCTCGGCTGTGGCAGCATTATTTATTATTTTATTTCAGTCGTGAACCATGAGGTATGGAGACTATCCTGGGTCAAACTTAGCCTCTATAAAGTGGGTAACCTTCGATTTGAGGGGAAATCTCTATATGTATTGAAACCTTAGTGAATTGTAGAGTTATAGGGTTTATTTTTTTGTACAGGGGTATTTATTTTCTCTAGCTAATATGGCGTCTGTTCCGCCAATGAAGAAGAAGAATATGAAAATAAATTGCTTACGTCTGGTTTTAATTACTCTTTTAACTATGGCTTGGTTACAGTTATAGCAATAGTATGTATATATTTTCCAGTTTTTTTCTGATCTTATAAAGGTCTGTTTCCTGACCAATTTGTTTGCTGCACTTGCACAGTACAGATTTTCCATCCTGAACCTATGATAGGTCTATGAAACAGATCATAATTATCCATTTAGTTATTTCTTTATTCTAATAGTAAAAGAATTAATTATAATTATCATCTTAAAAATGTGCATACACATTCTTATAATACATGTTTATTGAGTTTCATGTGTGGTGATTTGTTACATAAATTGTTTCCTAAAAAAAAATATGGTGCCCGCAACACACGACTTTCACTTACCTCCATTATTTATATCAATAAAATAAATTGTTAAAGAATTATTTGCATTAAGTTTTAATAGAAACACATGTTTTATTAAATAATCTATTATATTATTATCTACAACTATCAGTTTGTTTTATCGGCTTTTCTTAACTTTCAGTTAACTTATATAATTTTATGTATATTGTAAGATAATATTTTTTCAGAAGTTATTAGCTTTCCAACAGTATATTATACATTTATATTACTGTTTTTTTGTTCAAAAACACAAAAATTGCATTAAAAAAAAGATTTTTGCTCTTTTCCTTTAGTTGATTATTAAATTTGTCCAACTTGAATACTTAGCTGTTTTTTTAGCAATGCTAATCAGATGATATTTGGCCAATTTCACAAAATCTATAAAATTAAAGGTACTTTAGGGGGAGACATTTTAAAATACCGGCATTTAAGCCCAGTCAAACAATTTCAATCAGAATGAAACCTACATAATATTACAGCCCATCGAATTTTACTTAATATAGTGATTTTTATCACAATCGTTAGAGCCGTTTTTGAGAAAATTGTAAAAAGGTGCAAAATGCATATTATAAAGTAGCTGTTCTGATTGGCTGAGTTTAATGAAAATGTTGCTGTAACATCTCAGGCATCTAGTTGTCTTAAATATTAAAGTTCAGTTTTATACGCCCTTTTGTTTTCACATTATCATACCCAGACACACACACCCATACCCACCTACACTTACACACATACACACACGCACAGACAGACCTTTTTTGCTGGACTTGGTCATTTAGACTCAGAGGACCCTCTTAAACGTGTACAAGGAGCCTCTGTGATGTCAGGTACTCGATAAAGGTCCCTATCCTAATAAAACCTGGAAAATTTAGGACTCCCGCTGTAGCATCCTCCAATTAGCCACAGCAGCATAAAGGGACGTTAAATAAATAAAGCAAACAATATATAGGTAAGTGAAAGTAAAAAATTTGGATTTTTATAAAAGATTCCGACTTTATTTGTCGAAATTTTGGAATACATGAGATTTTTATTAGAAAAAGTCCGTAATCCCTATACTTCCCCTTTGTTTTGCCTATCAGTCCTATTCCCTCATATATGTAACAATATGGTTTACTATTTTAGATTTTTCAATCGGAAGCATAGAATCCATAAAGATTTTGCAGCTTATTATTTATTTCATATATCAAATACAAATATATTTTTGTTAATCTCAAAATATCCTTAAATAATTATTAAGGTCAAATATGCATGTAAAAACATGCACATTTCCTAGAGAATATTTCATGTAAATCACCTTTGAATGTTATCCTGCTAATGACATCTTCTAATCTGGTTCTTGCTCCTTTGTTGTTTATAGCTGTGCTTAGTCTGGGAAGTTGGTCAGTGTGCTGTTAAGATTATGTTTTTGTGTTATTTAACTTTTTTGTGATGTTCTTTGACTGTGTATATAATAATTATGTAAAAAAGGCTAATTCTCCAAATAAATTTTATTTCATTTCACAGTTAAAGTAGTGATTATTGGAATATATTTGATGTTTACATTTAGTAAGGTATGATATATAAATTATGCACTTATTTATGCTAACAATACAATGTAAAATAATATTAACCTCTGAACCCTACTTTTATTTTTCTTCTTTACATTTCTTTATGTAGTTTAAATTATCCAAAAAGTGCATCGTTTCCATTATAATGCACAGTGAAATATAAAAAAAAAAAAAACCTGTACCACCACAACCCATGAAGGGTCTTGGGCTCAGTACATATAGACGTTCGTACTGTTTCTAGGCCCACGGCAGTGCAATGAGGTGATTAGGCCTTAATCGCGCTCAGCCGCCAGGTTTTTCCCCAATTAATTTGGGTACCCACTTTATAGAGGCTGGGTCTGCCCCAGGAGGGTCTTCATACCCTAGGGTCGCCTCCCGACTGAATTAACAGAATAAATAATATTTTGCCATAGCCGGGATTCGAACCCAGGACCCGGAGCACAGCAGACTAGCGCTCTATCCACTATACCACGCCGCTCCCCCAGTCAAATATAAACATTTACTAAATATATTCCAACTGTAACCTAACCTGTGAAATGTTCTACCTGATAATTTATCATTTTTTTTATAAATCACAATCCCACAAGGTTTTACAGACATATTTAAAGTTTAATACTGTCAAAGAACTCCACAAAACAATTAAATAACACAGAAAAACATATTCTAAACACCTCAACAGCGCACTGACCTACTATCCAGACTTAAGACTGCAATTAACAACAATTAAGGAGCAAGGACCAGTGACCTCATCTGGATTATCCGCCATATTGCCCCTTCTGGAACGAGCCCACCTCTCTACATGTAAAAACCTTGGGTTTCACCCTGGTTACAGTAGGGGTGGGCATAATCGAATGACGATTATCGGACCATTGGATTATTTCAATCATTCGAATTAATCGATTATCGGATTAATCAGTTTGGAGAAACAAATGATCATTCGAAATGAATTGTTTAACGATAATCGAGGGAATATAAGGAGCTCGGATAATGGAACGACCTTATATTCATTCGATTATTTAAATCATCAAAGTCCGATCATCCGATTATGACGATCATTCGATTATGCCCACCTCTAGGTTGCAGAGTTAAATCTATATTTATAAAAGCAAGCTACCACGCTCACTTCTGATCTTAAAATTGACTATGATTGTGTTGCTGAAATTTTCAATGGAGGTTCCCCTTTCTAGATGTGCAGTAAAGGAAAATTTGTCTTTTAAAATAAAAATATTTTTTAACCTTTAAAATAATTGTGATTTGAATAACTCAAAAACTATACATATCCTGATAAATTGTAAGTACTAATTTGAAAGAATAATAATAATCGATTTTTAACAAAATAAAAGCAAAATTGTCTTTATCAAACAGTATGAGCAAAGATCCTAAATATTTTTAAATATGCTAGACTCCATTACATGTTTTTTGTGAAGGTCCATGGAAACATATTCGATTATTATTGGTTTTTAAAATGATTAAGCCACTGAAAAACATTTTGTGCTATTAAATCTTAATTATAAAACATTAAAATAAAAAAATTGGGATAGCTTTACCCTCAATGGTATTGATTCACATTATTTTCCTAACAGATTGTGATAATATACTACGAATATACTTAAAAGCTAAAATGTATTGAGTGATAATGCACGGATGAATTGTAACAAAGATTATCCATGTACCACAAGGTATTTAATTGCTCTAAAATCATGGTCGAAGGTCTCCTAAGCTGACTTATGTCATATTTAGGAACATAGTTAAGAATTAAATTAGCATTATCAACACTTAAGAAGAAATTTCATTACCTGAGGCATGTACTCCTTCTTTTCTGTTATTCTACTTGACCTCTGAAGATAAATTAACAAAATAATTGTGCTTTATGTTAATTATTGTATCTGCAATCTTTAAAAATACTATTATTCTTCAGAGCTTTTAAGACATGTATAATGACATTTTATTTGTCAATGTATGTTCTGAATGTTTGCATCAATTCATATATTTATTATTTCTAGCTGTCAGATTCTGTGAAAAATGTGCTGTAGTAAAACCTGATAGAGCACATCATTGTAGTGTCTGTGGTGTTTGCATTCTGAAAATGGATCACCACTGTCCCTGGGTGAACAACTGTGTTTCTTTTACTAACTACAAGTTTTTTTTACTGTTCCTCGGGTATGCCTTTCTCTATTGTTTTTTCATCGACATAACCAGTCTACAATATTTCATCCTTTTTTGGAAGGTTTGTGATTAATTTTATAATAGTAATTTTGTGTTACTAATTTTTACTATTTATTTTAATAACTTATTATATGTTAAGTACTAAAACTATTAGTAATATTAATGCTTGTTCAACAATTAATTTAGTTTGAATTTATAAAATTAAATTTGATGAAAATTTGACATTTTCTTTTCTAAGATAAACAGACTGAACAACATTATATTAATTCGGTGTGCAAAAGAGGATATAGAATAAGATTTATTATGCTATAAATGGAATTAACTTTTAAGATTTGTTCTTTTTGTGTATACATGTATTTAATTATTTTATTTTTGAATTGAAGGAGTAAACCTGCATTATATTTGCATCAAACCTCTTAGGTTTAATAAAGCTGCACTTTTTTTTACTGTTGTATGTTTATTAAAAAAAAAGTTTTTAGAAATGTTGGTTTATTCTTTTATTTATATATAATTCAAAGCAAAAATATCTCACGATTTTGATGCTGAATTTCATGCAAAAATCAACAGCATTTGGATAATATGAGGACACCGTATGTCATATTATTGTATTGTGATTAAGATACATAGTTATTGTCAGAATATGAAATATTTCTTTCATTGTTCTGAAATGAGTTTTGTACAAAAGTTCAGATTTTTCTAATAATATGCTGTAAGTAAAAGTAAAAAAAAACAACTTTAAGAAGCCTGGATAATTATTGAATAACCATTTTAATTCTAATTCAGTGTTTACCAGCTTGCTGTAAAATAACTTAGGTTAGTTTGCTCTTTAATACCCTCAAACCTCCAAGGATATTTCTTGATAATAAAATTTGTCTATTAGAATATGAAATAGAATATAGTTATATATATATATATTATAATATGCTTATTTAAAAAAAAATATTTTTTTAAGAAAAAATTAATTTATACACTTATTTGCTTCATTATTACTCATTTTACTCTCAGGGTATATTATGGGTTCTTGACAATCAGGCACACAATCTTTTATATTACTTTTTTAATCATAATAATAACTTACAAAGTAACACAAACAATATACAGGCTAACTAAGATCCCTCTTCATATTCAGCTCCACACTCTCCAAGTCCCCAGTCAAAACTAACTATGACCAGGTATCTTTCTTCTACCTGGGCTTTTACCTGTGGTGTCCCTTGCATCCAAAATGGAGGTTATGTTTACAAACAAACATTCAAATCGGAGCTGTTAATTTTTATTTTTATTCTATTTTGTATCTAATTGTTAGCCTGCCTAACATACTATTTAAATAATAAATAAATAAATAATTGTATACTTTATTAAAAAAAATGGGTATATTACAATATAATAGATTGTTTTATATATCTTTTTAGCTCTTTTTTTTTTTTTTTTTTTTTTTTTTATTTATTTTTTTTTTTTAGTTATTGCTGTTTAATAATACTATGTTGGTGTTATACGTATTAATTTTCTTTTGAATAATTATTCAGGATTTGCAGGGGAATTTGGAGAATTCTTCCAAGTTTCATATTCTTTTCCTGTTTGTTGTGGCAGCCATGTTTTGTACTAGTCTTGCTTCTTTATTCATTTATCACCTGATTCTTGTTGGAAAAAACAGAACTACACTAGGTATTAATTATTCTTGATTGTTGACCCATTAGGTATAGATCTTAATATGTTACTATAATCAGTTGTTTTTTTTGTTTTGTTTTTACAGAGGCCTTTAGACATCCTGTCTTCATCATTAGGGGTCCTGATAAGAATGGTTTTAATCTTGGAACAATGAATAATTTTCAAGAAGTATTTGGTGACAGGACTCTATTATGGTTCATTCCAGTTTTTACAAGGTAATACAAATTATAAATACTACACTTTATTCCTGATATCCTGAATTTCCTCTTCTTAAAAACGCTTAATAAGACAATACTTCGGAGATATGGGTTTTATAGAAACTATTTGTAACTACTGAAAATAGTAATTTTTCTTTGTTTTATTGCTAATCCATGTAAATGAATCAGATCTCATCAGCACTGCATGATTTTTCTGTAATATTGCTTAGCATTTTTCTTCATGGTAGATCAATTTATTTCTTGTCCTCTCTTCCTTCTTGTATACTGTGAATATCTGTATCATGAAATTTTGGAATGTGTTGAAAAAAAAAATTTACATTTAAGAATTTCCTTTTTGTCTTACTTGTTACATGGAATTAATAAGCAATTGCATTCTCCTCAATTTCTAGTATGATTTATAGTCAGATATTACATTTCATTAAAAATGTATAAGAGTTATTACATATTTATAAGTGTTTTCACTATTATTATTTTGTCTTTGGAAAAATTATATTTTGTTTTTATTTCATAGTTTATAATATATTACCTTACTCTGAGATATTTTCATGTTTTTTGAAGTTTCACTTTGTTATAGTTCAACATAAAAGTTCAAGAACTAAATTAATTTTTCTATATTTATTTATTTAAAGTATTTTGCTAAAGAAGAATAAGCTTTAATGTATATTGTTTCTGTTTACTGTGTAAGTGCTAGTCCAGTTATATCCAAGTTTCAAAGCAGCATAATTTTTTTGCATAATTAAGTGAATCATTTCCTAAGATATTTAATTTTATGTTTTTCGAGGTTGAGATAAAGTGTGTGTCTCACAATTTAAAATTGATTTGTTTTGTTTTTTAATGTCAGATTACTGGTTTTTATTTATTATCAGAATGTCGTACTTTTCAATAATACTTTTCAAACTGTTCTGCGTTTGATATTCATGACTTCCAAATAAACTAATCTACCTCCTTGAAATGCATTGATAATATTTATTTTAATGCAAATAGATGCCTACTCATAATAATGTGAACAATATTACTTTAATAGGGGGAAAATGTTTAAATTCATAAAATTAAAAAACACTTATGTAATTGAATTATTGGGTGCATCCATAAATTTGTTCGGTTTTTGTTAGGGGTGCGAATTATTTTCTAATATCTCCAGTTCTCTTTGCATTATCTGATAATAATGACAGTTATTAGAAAATCCAAAGTCCACTCTTTGAAACTGTTTTATTTGATTTCTTTGCATTAGTGTTGTTTGTTATTATATTGTATGAATGAGATCCTGTAGCACTATTATTATTGTCTATTATGACAAATTGTAATATATACGAATAAAAAAAAAAAAAAAAAAAAAAAAAAAAAAAAAAAGTGTTGTTTGTGCTACTGCATAGTGAATATGTCTAACAATGACGTTATTTTCGACTTTTTTTCTCTAAAAAGGTAGGCAGGGAACTTCAAGAGGTCCACCGAGAGATATGTAAGGTATAAGGGAACGATTTCTTAACAGAATGTTTCCACTTTTCTTTCCAGAAATACAGGTTTGAAATAAGCATCCCACAGCTGTTGGTTTGCAGGTTGATTGGAGTGATATCAAGGCTTTAATTGAATAAGACTGGTTGCTATAAGCACGGAAAATTGCGGAGACACTGGAAATAGGTTTTGGAACCATTCAAAGGCATTTGATGTTTGGGTGCCACTCAAAGTGAATGAGTCAAAACCTGGCCAATTGAATTTCAATCTGCAACTTTCTTCTGAAAGGACCCATTTTCCTCAGGGATTATATGGGGTGACGTACAGTACTGTCTAATGCCAATCCAAAGGCCATTCTATGTCTGAAAAAATGTTCATCTCCATACACTGGGATTATGGCAGTGTGCTTTTTTAAGAGTTACTTCATATGAAAACTATTGATTGGAAGATGTAATGCATGCAGCTAACAACATTGGACCAAGGATTGCGACAGATATGCCCAGAACTAGTGACCATGATGAAGCCAGATCACACTCCACAATTATCACACAGCAAAAGTCAGTACAATTTGGCTGGGATGTTTTATTACAGCTACCACATTCTCCAGGCCTTATAATATCCAACTCTTTTTTCTGGTCCCTCCAAAACTCTCTCAATGGAAAATTGTACACTAATAAGGATGATGTGAAAACTTATCTCGATCAATTTTTTTTTTTTTGCTTCCAAGAGGTTTTATGCAGATGGAATAATGAAATTGTTAAAAAGATGGCAAGAAATCATTTATAAAAATGTTGAATACATTATGGAAATACAATTATTCCTTGTATCCTTTTACAATTATCTTTGTATATAAAAAAAACTTGTTTTCTTTCACCCTTCAAAAACTGAACAAACTTTTGGATTCATCCTATATAAGAAATACATTTTAGCTTTAAAACTTTTAGAAATTTATGATTTTTTTATTTCTTTGTTTAAAACAGTTTTCTAATTAAGAAAATATTTACAAACTCTTTGAATTATATTGTATGTGATCCTAAATTCACCTGTAAGTAGTACCAATATTTGTCTTTAGACTTTATGACTGTTTAAAAAACATGTATTTTTTTATGTTTCTGAATGCCCCGATATTTCACATTTGCTGTTAAATATAATCATCTCTTTCTGTCTGAGTACAGTGTCTTTTAATGTATTTTAGTACAATAATTGAGGTAATTTTTCTGATTGTATCTCATGAGTTGTAAATTATTTGGGATAACATTGGATTTAACATTTTAACATGATATATCCTTCCTTTTTTAAACAAATCAAATTATGCTTCTGATCTTTTATAAATTCTTCCATTTAACAAGGTATTTAATCCCTTCTTGGTAAATGCTTGGGTTTTAAAGGAAATAATATCATTCAATCCATTTTTTTATTGTTAATTTTTTATTGTATTACCAAATCACTACTGTTTACTAATTTTCCCTGTGTTCAAGGTTAATTATATTGTATCCACTCATATTTTATTAATGTCACTATCAGAATGGATATTTTAAGTGAATTAAATAAATATTTGTTTACATTTATAATTTAGTTAGTGTAAGTCAATCATAGGGGAACCCGTGGCTGAGTGGCTAGCCCACGTTGTGAGTTCAAATCCCAGTCTCAGAGGGACTTTATTAAGCATTATTAAATGGGGATTCACTCACAGCCTCTCCTCCGGGTACGTGAGACCCATCAGCCAAATGGTGGCCACTCATAAAATTAGGCGTTGGGAGTGATGACCCTACCCTATGAAATACATCGAGAAAAGTGAGTGTAATCTCTCAGGAGATAACACCACGAGGCCAAGGGTCTACACGGCCTGTCGTGCCACTGGAAGAAGAAGTGTAAGTCAATCAGTTGTTCAACCTTTTTAAACTGCCATGTTTCATACATTAATTATAACTTGTGATACATGCTTCTTCAACGTTACTCTTAAATAATCTTGGGTCCTATTAGCCATAGATCATGGCAGCATTTAATAATTTTCTGACTTATCATATCTTTGTTTTATTTGTTTTTATAAATTATTAACATGACACCCAGAAGAACTGTCGTAACTGCTCCTAGAAATGGTTTTATTTATTTATTCACTCATTGACAAATCAGTTTCCTCATTATAATTTGATTGTTATTCCTTTTTAATCCTCATTATGAAGGAAACGTTCTAATGTTTTTCATACAGATTTAGGGCTGGAACTTGGAGTTTAGAGTAAGGTCATGGATTCTTCAATGTAGCAATTCTTTTCTATTTCCTTAAAAGTGAGTTGTTTGGAATTCCATATGTCTAAGAATCTTCATTAGAAGTTCGATCCAGCAGTTTTATCAAAGCCATCTTTGCAATGTAATTAAAAGCTTTGTAGTATTGGGGCAGATGATTTCCCCAGAAAGCGGAAGATAATGGAAAAGAAAATACCACTGTAAGAAGTAAATTCTATCATAAAGATCTCATTCAGGTATTCCATTGCATTATTGCTGCATAAGTGTCTATATATCAACATTTAGATGTTCTAATTAATTTTGCCCTGGAATGAAGTTGAAACAGTGAAAGAATGATTGAGTTATAGCTTTTCTTACCCTTTTATGCTTAATTAGTTACATTCACTTAGCCAGAATACTCTCCCCATCTTCTCACTTAAGAAAAACACTGGTATGAAAGACCAGTAATTGTATTTTTATCCTAAACTCAACATAATTGACAAGATTTTCTTTTTTTATCAGTTATTCTAGTAAATAAATTAATATTTGATCGACTTTCAATTAAAATATATCAATCATTAACTTTTTACATTAAACATTAACTGTTTATATATTTAATTTTAAACTATTTTTCCTGGTGCAGGCAACACACGACTTTCAGTTACCTTGGCTGTTAAAATCAATTCAAGAACTATTAAATAAACTGAAAATTTGAAGTTAATTTAAATAAAAAGTTTATTCAGTTTCGTTGAAAACATATGATTTAGGTCAAATAATCTAAGAATATTAAATGTTTAGGTATAATAATCAGTAATAAGTGTATGCCCTATTCTTCACTCTCCATTACCTTTTCCAAATTTGTGTATAAGATATTTTTTCAAAAATCTTTCTCTTTCCAACAATAAATTATACATCTATATTACTGTTCTTATTATCAAAAAGCCATAAATTACATTAAAAAATATTTTTGCTGTTTTCTCCTTTGGTTGGTCATCAAATTCGTTTAACTTGTATATTTACGTGGTACAATTCATCAGAATTTTAATACTGCGGTGGGTCGGTCATGTTGCGAGAATGGATGGTGACTCGCAAATAAAAAAACTATTATTTGGGTACTTAGATGGAAGGAGGAAAAGGGGGCATCCAAGACTAAGATGGGTGGACGAGGTCGATGAAGACGCCTATAAACTGATAGGAACTAGAGCTTGGCAGACCCTGGCCCAGGACAGGGAAGAATGGACGACTTAACGCGGCAAAGACCGTGATGATGTATATTTAACTGTTCATTATGAATGCTAATAAGATGATATGCTTAATCTTTTGGAATGTACAACATTAAAGGCACTTTAGAGGAAGAAAAAATCGTAAATCAGAATGAAACTTATATCATATAAAACCTATTAAATTTTACATTGACATAGTGAGTTTAATCAAAATCGATAGAACATATAATTGGTGCACTTTTTCATTTTCGTGTTGGCACATACCATACACACACTCACTCCTTGATCTTTTTGGAGAACTTGGTTATATGGACTCAGGGGACCCTAAAATGTGTATTTTCGTTCAAAACTGGAATTCAAAAATTTTCACACAGTACTTTCCCTTTCTCTATATTTCATGTAGAGGTTAGTGAAAGTAAAAATATTGCTTAAAATTATATTTTTTTTATTTTCTTTATTAATTTTAATGTAAATTAAAAAATAAATATTGACTCCATGTATACAAAAGGTTCCACTAAAGTTTTGCTATAAAGCTTTATTGATTTAATTTTCTCAAAATAATTTCTACCACATTCAATACACTTTTCCATTTGTCTAAACCAGTCCTTAAATCAGCACTGCCAAGTTTCATTAGGGAGAGGGGAATGCTCATTGTCCCTAGCCCTCCAAAGGTACTTTTTTTTTTTTCTCTCTCTGGTGCGACAGGCTGTGTAGATCCTTGCTTATTTTTGTGAGTGGCTACCAGTAGGCTGACAGGTCTAACATACCCGAGGGAGAGGCTTTGAGTGAATCTCCATTTAATTATATCCTTATAAAAGTCATCGGACTGGGATTCGAATTCACAACCTTAAGTATGCGAGATTAGCACACTGGCCACTCAGCCACGGGATTCCCCCTCCAAAAGGGGAAGTCACTTTAAAAAAGTTTTCCCATCTTTATTTTCACATGCGATAACAGTACTAAGTCACAGAGATGACTGTAAGAAGGATGCTCAAGAAGTTTTAGTCTAGCCAAATACTTGGTTTAGGCTCAGACACGGCAGTACTACAGAAATGTTTTTCTTTGTTACCAATGTTCGTGGCCTTCCTTCTCTTTCAGGGTCCTCCAGAGTGAAATTGCCACTTTCTAATTCTCTGTACAACCTGAATATAGTCGAACATTATAGACAATCATTATTCATGCAAGCTTCATTTCATCTAAGCATTGATCTATGCTTAAACCTCTCCCAAAATTAGATCTCAAAACTGCTCCTACTTCACTATGTGACCATGATGCTAAAGTATGCTGATTTATCACTGCTAATAAACAACTGAGTCCAGAGATGTGTTACTGACAGCTATTATACAGACATGGACATGTCTAAACATGCAATAATTTGCAGCCTTCTGGGTCTTTCTGTTAAATAACATCATAAAACTTTAGTAGTACCCTTTGTATAACGGCAGATGAGATGATTAGGTTGGTAGTTAATGAATGATTACAAAAAATAATGAAAACAATATATTGTGAAATCAGTGTTTTGGTGTTTATCAGGGCTAAAAACTAATAAAACACAGTGCACAATAAATATTGTCATGGATTAATTAAAATTAAAACCATGAAGATTAAAAAACAGTACTTTTCAATGAAAAAACCAATGAGAACTATAAAAGCAATGAGTTAATTCACAATGCACAATTTTAGCTTAGGTTAAAAAGGTTAATTAAAGTTAATAGATGATTGTTAAGATATAACCAACAAGAGATGCCAAACTAAAAATGTTATTCAGGCAATGAAAAGTGAACATAAAGTAGATCTACTTTAACTAACTTAGGAATAGTTAGGGAAAGTATTGCGATCGTGAAAATTTTCTAATTCCAGTTTTCAACGGAAATACACATTTTAGGGTTCTCTGAGTCCAAATAACCAAGTCCCGCAAAAAGTTCTGTGTGTGTGTGTGTGTGTGTGTGTGTGTGTGTGTGTGTGTGTGTGTGCGCGCGCGTACGTGTGCGTGTGTGTGTTTGTGGTAACTCCTGGGCAGAATATACAGACAGACTATACGCCCGAGGTGTCACAAAAACTTTTTCATCAAAATCGGCTATCCAGAAGAGCCACTTTATACCATGCATATTGCACCTTCTTATGATTTTCTCAAAAACGGTTCCGACGATTTTGATTAAACTCGGTATATCAATGTAAAATTCAATAGGCTTTAATATCATGTAGGTTTTATTCTGATTAATAGTCTGACAGGGCTTAAATGCCGATATTTTAAATATTCTTCCTCTAAAGTACCTTTAATTATGTCGATTCTATAAAAATAAATATATTATCTTGTTACCACTGATGAAAAACAGGTAAATATATAAATTGAATGAATCCGATACCCAACTAAAGGAAAAAAACTGAAACAAATATTTTTTTACTGCAATTTTTTCTTTTTGAAGATAAGAACAGTAATATACATGTATAATATATCGTTGGAAAGCTAAAGATTTTAGAAAAAAATATTATCTAATACACAAGAGCTTGTAAAAGTTAATGAAGAGTGATGAAATGCCGATACAACTAAGTGGTTATTTTAGATAATAATATAATAGATTTTTTAATAAAACACATGTTTCTATAGAAATTCCATTTAACTAATTCTTTAATGGTTTCACTCATATTTGAAAATTCTGTAATCGATTTTAAAAACGGAGGTAAATGAAAGTCGTGTGTTGCCCGCACCAGATTTTTAATCAAACAACTCTTACTATTTATTTATTGACTCATACCTTTGTTAGTTCTTATTACTATTATTCGCTTTTCACAGAGAACTATTTTTTTAATTTTTCATGACAATATTTATTAATTTATTTCTCTACATAAACCATTACATGATATCTTTGTTACTTTTTAGCCCTGATGAAGACTCACTATTGATTTTAATGTAAACAGCTTTCATTATTTATTTGTAATCATTCATTGATCACCACCTGAACCATGTTGTCCTATATTATAATAAAGAAATGATAAAGGTACTGTGCTAGTGAAGTCTGGTATGAATTTCCAAGAAATCAGGCTTCTAGTATGTTATTCACTTTTTTTTTCTGCATAGCCATACAGGCCGGGATGGGTCTTGGCTTCCATCACAATATTCCTTCATTTCTCACTCATGGACATCGTGCAGTTTAATAGTGGAAATGGCTATATTCATAAACAGCCAATACATTTAGGAGGTACCTGTGGTGTCAAGCATAACAGCCTCTTCCATGCCCAAGGTCATGGGTTTAAACCTGCAGGTGCTCCTAGGATTTTTTAATGGGAGTAAAAAATTCTTAGTTATGCTCTTCTTCAGAGGGGTCATAAAAAGGTGGTTCCGAGTCTGTGCGATGTCAAGTACTTGTTAAAGATCTCTATCCTAATTAAACCTGGATAGGCAAAATTTAGGACTCCCACTGTAGCATCATCCGGTTAGCCACAGTAGCATAAAGTGAGGTTAAATAAATAAACCAACAAACAACTAATACACTCTTTTCATTAAACAAAACAAAATGAGACTGTTCTACTTTTTCGATTCCAGCAGTAAAGTATTATGAGCTTCTATGGATTAACTGCAATTCAGCCATGACCCATGGGCTCATATTCCAATTTTAAGGCTAAATATTAAATAAATACCTTCAATTAAAAAAAAAATTTGAAATTTTGTATTCAATAATTTTAAAAGATTAGATTTATATTTATACAGGTAAAATATTGTAATCACTGGGAAATAATGCTGACAGTGACATATGAGGGCGCGTTTACACTGTTTTGAGGGCTTGTGCGGCAGCTGGTTCTATATAATTCTAGGAACTCGCTACTGCTCCTGCCCCCATAACGTGTGCAGATGATTCCTAAATTCCTAAGAGTTGGCTGATACAAAAAATTTATTTATTTATTTTTTTTTTTTGTACATTGACGAGTACACCAATTTATCTTAACACTCTCAATAAAGTACTGAATATATTAAACCCTTTTGTTTTTTAATTTTTTATTTTATTTTCAGTGATATATTTTGATTTTTTTCTTTTTATTTTCAAGATTAAATAGTACTGAAGTGTGGATTCCAACACTTCATTTATATAAATAAATATTTATTATTATTGAAGTTCTCCAAACTGTGAATCATAAAATAAATACAGAATTTAGGGGAAATGCTTGCATAATAGTTTATTCATTTATTGATTTTAAATTTCATTTGGTTTAAATAATTAAGACCATGTTGAGAATATGATGGTCATATACAGTTAAATCACATGATTCAGTTGTTACTTTTGTTACTTTGTTTTATTGTCTTATATTTAAACAATTCCATCGGGTTGTGTTTTAGTTTGGGTGATGGCCTTGTATTTCCTACGAGTACAGACATAGAGATGGGATCGAACCTCCTTATGACTTCTCAAAGGTCAGAGTAACCACTACAGATTTGTAGCTGATTTGCTTTTTAAAGGCACAAAATCTTGTTCTAAACAGAAAGAAAAAAAAAAAAACTGGGAGAGAGAATTTTTAAAATAATAATATTACACTGACTATGATATTTCATTTATAGGAATCGCTAGTATATTTTGTTGCATGGTTTAGTCAAAAAAAAAAAAAAAAAAAAAAACCTCTTAGCACCTTTAAAATTATTTTAGTATTTTTTTCTTTAGAAACAATTGCTGAATAGTTTTTTCATGGCCAGCACTTAAAAGATAATTATTGCTTATGCTTATTAATTATTCTTGTTTACAATTCAGTAATAAACCAATTGAGTGATGTCATCGGTTTTATTTGTTTTTCCTTATTTTTCTTTCTTCTCATTTTTTTTTTTTTTTTTTTTTTTTTTTTAAACCATATATGCAATCAAAGAAACATTGTATTACTAATTTATATGGTCAGATTTTAATTGTATATTTTTATATCTTTCATTTAAGGATAAATAGTTAATTTTGTCAAACTATACACAAAGGTGACTGGGATGATATTGATGTACACTGAGAGGTGAAATAGGTGGTTACCTTTTATTTGTTGTACTTACTAATAAATTAATTATTAATAAATCCAAAGAAATTGAATTATAAATATCAGGTTTAGGAAATAAATAGTGCAATGCTATTCAATCTAAGAAGTAATAAAAGAAATATTAACAAAGCAGCCTTAAAAAAAAAAAAAAAAAAAAAAAAAAAAAAAGAAGTTTCGTATAATAATTTGTTAACTTATTGATGGGAGGGGGAGAATTTTTTCTTTTGTTTTTATTATGTCTTGGATTGAATGTGTCATAGCTAGTAAAGGTCCTGAATCGATTCAGAAGAGACATTCTTGTACCAGTAATTCAACCAGAATAACTTTTAATTGTTGAAGCCGTTTTGGTAAAGTGGATCTCTTATTCATCAGGGCAAGACTCATTTCACAAATTCTAAATATATGGCCTTTTAATAGAATAATGAAAGGTTGTGTAAAAGACTATTTTTTGTGCCTCGCAGTGTAAGTTTCCTATTTTCATGCTCAGTTCCTTGAATGAATTTTCAGTTTATCAAAATTTTTTTTTAGTTTTTATAGCTTATGATTAATTTTAGTGAAGTCTCATTTTAATTTATCTTTTTTATAATCATTCTGTATGTATAATTTATATTTATTTAAACATTACTAAGTTTAAAGAAGTACCCCTGTAACCGAAAGTCTGCATTTTTGTGTAATCTATGTTCAAATGACAGAAATATGAGGAAAAACATTTGTAATTCATGAAACTGAATTATTTATTATTAATTGAATCAATTAATGAATGTGATTATTAATATAACAACAATAATAAGAAAATAATATGTGAAAATTAATGGTATTTTTTTAATATTTTGTATCTTCCTTATTCAAAGAATGTTCTTATGGAACAAAATGTTCACAACACTGACTGTGATAATATATGTTTATTTTTCATTTCATTATTTTTCCAATGGTACTTAATTAATTTAAGTGTCCTCTTATTCTGTGCAGTTGTTTCAAAATATATGAATATGGTTTTTATTAAAAAATAATAAATCAGAATCTTCATATTGAAGATATTAGGAAATATAATTGACAACATGCTATTTTGTTTTGTTATCATGAATGTTTAAATTGCACTATAACAATCTCCTTTAGAACTGTTCTACCTGCTAATATAAACTTCATGTTTTTTTTTAGAATTATTATGCAATTAATTATAATGAAATATTAACATACATACACACATATCTAATATACAAAAACAAATATTATGAAGTTGTTTTGTTTTAATCATTTAAGTATAAAAAAGAATTTTTTATATTTTCTAAGCAAGATTTTAGATTATGTTTTCCCTCAAGGATATTTAACCTATAAAGACAATTTTTAAATACCATTTTCACATTTTTAGATTCTATCTCTCGTTTTTTTAATTGTTATTGAACATATTGGTTCTTATAAAATATTTGATAAGTGAGAGAGTTACTAAATCCGTCTTTGGACATTTAAAAAAATCTACATCCTGGTAATTTAAAGTAATTATTGCTTATTTTATTTAATTTGTTAAAGTGGAGGGTCTTCATGATTCAATGATTGTTCTGCTCTTTTCATTTCATTGAAAGCTTGCCATATTTAAAAATGTTTGTTATGGTGTAAATTATGATTCTTTCTCTCAATCTCACAGTGTGTTAAATTTTTATTAATATTACTTAACTGTAACTTCTTTTTTTTTTTCTAATGGAAGTGCCTTTATTGGCTGTTATATATCAGCATCTACTTTCATCTAAGAAAATACCCATCAAATTGAACATATTCAAATTTTCTCATACTAGTTGCAGTTTTCTTTTAACATAAAAGTTTATTTTCCTAGTTTAGCTTTTTCCCTTACTGTTATTGTTTATTAACTATTTTTCATGAGATGGTTAAAATGAATATGTTGCAAACTTAGTTTGGGCAGTTACGAAATTAAATGTATTTAAATACTTTAAAATATAAATCAAAGATCTAAAATTTAAGAAACTCTTTATTTTAAAAATTATGTGAGAAAAAAATTTCTTTTGAGCCATTGTTATTTTCAGCACATTTTATTTAATCTGTCCATTTTTAACTCAATTTGTAGTCGAAGTCCAGAGTTCTGCATCCTTCTTACAAAGAATTGTGTAGATCACGGAAATGATTCAAATTTCATTTTTCCAATTGTTTGACTTACTCCAAATATACATTTGAACCAGCTCATTCATAATTAAATATGTAAAATTAATTTATATTCTTGTGTTTTTAAAATTTTTATTTCTGAGATCATGGAGATTGTTATTTATGTATGTGTGTTTATGTATAAACTTATAATTATACCTTGTTGCTTCCTTGCTATTTTTAGAATATATTTTTGTATTTTACTGAAGTCATAAATTATGTTTCCTTTAGTAATTAAAAAAAAAAAATAGAGACTTTGTTTATTATATTTGTTTATCCTCTTATTTTTTTAGGATTAATAAACATAAAAAATATGTAAACCCAGTTTCCTGTTTATGAATTAAAAGGTTTGAAATTATATTATCTTAAATATTTTTACTCTTAGTTTTTCCAGCATTTATCTAGTTAAAGAGTCTCATAGTATTTAATCATTTACTGTAATTCCAACATTTATAGGAATTAAAAAGCAATTGCTTTGCTCCATTGTATTATGAACAATATTGTTATATTATACTTATGATTTTATATTCCATTATCATACTATTTGTTAATATTTTGTATGGAAGTTTATTAAATTTGTAATTTTTACTAGAATGAATATCTTGATTTGAATCCCTTATCAAATTGCAACTTTATAATACCCTCTTAATTAGAATTTTTTAGTAGTATAATAAGAAGCTGGATAACGGTTGAATCTTATTAAATATGTTGGCTTGGTTAAGTCTTTAGCTGCTAATTATAGATATAGAATAGAAATCTTATTTATCATTAACATGTGGCATCCTGAGTTCAGTTCACAATTATTACCCTTTCCTTTCCTTGAACAGTCAGGAGAAGATACTTAGGTAATTTCGGGGTAGTTAAATTTATTTTGAAGAGGAACCAATGTAAGACAAAGAAAAAACAGTGCAATGCAAAAAATTAATGTACATCTTAATTATTATTCAAAGTGGGATCAAGTAATGATAAAATTATATCCATTTTCAAACTTTAAAGATATTAAATTATTTTTCTTTCTATAGCCGTATTGGTTTGATCAATGTTCCTTCTGATAACAGAGTTGTTGAATGAATTAAAGAAATATGAGTGATTGACGAATGGTTCTGCCTGTCCAAATGACTGATGTTCGTTAGGGCTTTGCCAAGCAGCACTCACGGTCTCCGATTCACTGCTGGTCCAATGTTATTCTCTCTTAAGTGTATTCAAATACAGTATATTTTTGTTAACCTTAAACTTATATTTATTCTTCTGTATTTTAATTATTTTATTATTTGCAAAATCCTACTCAATCTTTTTATGAAGTTTTATACATTCCCCCGCATATTCATGACTAAAGTTGAGTTCATATTAACAATGAAAACCTCTGGGTATTATATTTCTGTTTATATTCTGAATAATTTCTCAATTTTTGCAAAGCAATGAGATTCAATAAAAAAAAAAATATTTTTTTTTGTATATATTATTTTTGTTTAACAGTTGAAAGATAATACACAAAAATATTTTATTAAGAAATTTAATGTGCATTAACTGGCAGATAATTCTGGTATGACAGTCTAGTTTAAATGAAAATTTATCATTGGCTTCAGTTAGTGGTGAATTAACCCTTGAAATAACAGATATTCTAATAATAGTATAAATACTCATTTATTTTTCTATAGAATTAAAGATTAACACGGCTTCATTAACACAACCTGTTATTGTATATTTCTCAAAGGTGATAATTGGACTAAGAAGTTAATAATTGAAAAAAAAATACATAATTTATTTTATTATAATTTTTATCATTTTTAATTTACATATTAGTAAATAAAGTAGAATTTGATCATGAATAATCTTCAAGTAGTTGAGAATTCTCATTGGTTAAGGAAAACTAGTAAGCTTTGAAACATTTAAATTTAATTTTGTTATTAATAACTTTTAATTTTTTTCTCTATAACTAAAGTTATAGTTATTTTATTAGATCTGCCGGACAAATAAAATCTTGTTTTATCTCTTCTTTTTTTTCCAAGACTTTTTCTCTAAATTCATTTTATTGGTGATAAGGTTTATTATTCTCTTTACTTTTCCCTTACCATTTCTGCAAGTTTCTCCATTGTTAACATAACTTCTTATTTCCCTATTCTGTCAAACTAAGTAATCTGGAGGTAACTTTTTTATTTTTTTCTACCTGGGTGTCATCCATTTTTTTTAGTTGCTTTATTCTTTGTAAAGATATACTGCAACAATATTATTTTTACACTTATTATGTGTGTGTATGTGTATATATATATAAACTTAAAAATTTCATATTTATCATTGCATTACTGTGATTGCTCTTTATTACTATTTTGTATGTAGATTTTTTGTTCATTGCTTTTTATAACAGCCTTTATCTAATCCTTTGTAACTCAGACTTTGGTTTTTTGGAATTCTAAGGTTTTTCTAATTAACTGGCAACAAACGTTTTATTTAAGATTAAATGAAATTGGAATAGCTGAATAAATATTTCCACAATTAATGTCTGTTAATGGAGTCAGGAATGTCTGTTAATACCTATTTATTAATAACTAGGCTTCTAACTGATATGTCTTTGACTAACCAGAAATGTTTGTTATTTATTATCACTTTTTAAACAACCTGTGTTTGAAGTTAGTCTGCCTTGAGTCTATAATAAGGGTGTTATTTAATTTGTTTTTTGTTAAAATTTTTATTTTAAAATTATTGAGCATAATTTAGCACTTGTAAGTGGGAATTTGGAAGGTCTGTGTGAATGCTGTTTGTAGATTTTGAAGTGGCATATGACAATATTAACAGGGAAGCATTATTTGTGGCTATGGGAGAATTGGGAATACCAGATAAACTCATAAGGCTGACCAGGTGTACCATAGTGCTCAACAAATGCCAATCTAAGACACCGAGTGGACCCTCAGACCTTTTTGAAGTAAACAATGGATTGAGGTAAGGAGATCCATTAGCTCCTTTCTTATTTAATATTGTTCTTCACGCTATTGTGGAGCGAGCTGAGCTAGACTCAGGAGACCTACACAAAAATGACCCAGGTAATGGTATATGCATATGATTTGCTGGTCATCCAGCTAGTGTGAGAGGTTTGTTCACTAAGCTTGATACAGAAGCGAAGCCGGTGGGTCTCAGAGTCAATGAGAAAAACCAAAGTAATGGCATGCAGAAGAAATAAGTCCCTCAACATACATGTGTTATCAGGTATTACACACTTGAAGTGGTCAACAATTTCAGCTAAAATTCTGCTTCTGAAAAATGGACCGATTTGAAAGAAAAGTTTTTAGGCAGATCGTCAGACCTGTTCAAGAGTCAGGAAGATGGAGAATGAGGACAAATAAGCAACGTCCATGTTCGTACAGATCCAGCATCTTAAATGGCTGGGTCATGTCCATTCAATGGAAGATACAAGAACAGCCAAAAGACTGTATATGCACTACCCAGATGGAGTGCGATCGAGAGGAAAACCTAAGACCAGATGGCGGGACAACGTAAGCAGCGACCTCCGAAAGCTAGGAATAAGCATAAAAATGGCTTAAGTTAAAGCACAGTGGAAACGGCTGGTTGAGCAGACCCAGGACAGCTATATGTGTCTGTTGTGCCAATAGAAGAAGAAGTGGAAACATACTGTTAATTTTTTTTTGGTAAAATGTTGGGCCAATAGTTATGCAACAAGGTGATTAGGCCTAGATCAAGCTCAGCCACCAGGTTTTTCCCCAATTATTAGGTATCTAATTTATAGAGGTTGGGTGTGAGAATCACCATAACCCAGGTTTACTCCAAGGCTAAATAACAGAATAAATGATTCTGCCTCAGCCTAGCTTTGAACCCGAGACCTGAAGAACAGTGGACAAGTGGGATACCCATTTAGACAACACTGCTCCCTGGTTTTGATTCTTTGTTGTTAGAATTTAGACTGTGGTATTTGAGGAGAAAATCAGCAGTGGTTCGTTCATTTAACGTCACTTTATGCTACTGTCGCTAATCAGATGATGCAACAGTGGGAGTCCTAAATTTTGCCTATCCAGGTTTAATTAGAATAGGAATCTTTAAAGAGTACTTGACATTGCACAAGCTTGGGATCAATATTTTACATCTCCTCCAAAGGACATTATAACCAAGGATATTTTACTCCCTTTAAAAATCCTAGAGTCATCTGGATAAATAATAGTTGATAAATGCAGATTGTATTTCAGAGTTTAATAGCAATATCCTCTGAAGAAGTGGATGGTTTCCAAACAATAAGAATAGAAGGCTAGTTCTGTTTATATATTTTTTTTCTTAAGAAATATGTATTATTATTTGTATCATATATATGAAAATATCTTAATGAGGATAAGTTTAAAATTACAATGAGCAGACCCTCTATGTTTTTAGTTAATGAATTTTAGATTTTTTTTTCTGATTTGACTTTTGACATTGCAACCAAATAATTGCTATAGAAACAAATAATACAAAAGTCATACATCTTGCAAGAACTCACACTACCTTTCGCGGTACTTGAAGTTGAACTTTTAAGTCCACTGTATGTGGTAGCTCCAACTGTAGGCATCCGCTTAACTGGAAATCCAAACTTAACTGGATGGGGAGAAACCATCTTTCAGAATATGATTGGCTCAGACTGCATAGTCCTGACCCCTTCCCTCGGCAAGAACGTCGACCAAAGAGAGTGTGCTTTGCTGACTCCCAGACCTGAGTGATGGAGCAGTGTCTCTGAAGAGAGGTTTCCCTCAGGCCTTTAGCCCTTCAAAGAACTTGATGTGCCTCCGGCCTGTGTACTCAGGCACTGGGAGTAGCTGGAGCTCCTCGTGAATGTGACTTCTTTGTATTTCTTTTCCATTTTATTTTATCCAAATGATTTTAGTTGTTTTAAGAATTAAAAAGTATTCATAATTATCCATTGAGTAGAAAGAATGAAGTTCTTTTCTTCTTTATTTTTTTTTTTTTTTAAATTATTATAATATAAACATTTGCAGCTGGTATATTAACAAATATTTACTATAAAATAATTACAATTTAATGTTTCTATTTGGAACTGTAATTATTTATTTTATTTTAGTTTGGGTGATGGAATTAATTATCCACTAAAAATATATTCAGAAGATACTGATCATCTACTTGGACCACGATGGGAAGATGAAGAAGCAGGCTCTTCTTCATTATTACATTAAATTTTATTTTTAAAGGTAAGACATTTATTAAATAATGATAAGAGCTATTTTATTTTAGTTTTCAATTTTTATTATAAAATATCAAAAATGGGTTTTATTACATGTATGCCATTTAAAATTCTCTGGTTTTATGAAACAAGAGTAGTGAAAAAGGTACTCAATATTTTTTTTTTTTTTTTTGTTATTTTAGATCAGTCTTATTTGAATATTTAAAACTATTTGAATTTGAATTTTTTATTTTATTTTATTGTATAACTTATTTATTTTTATGGCAACAAGAAATAAATTCCAAACTTATTGTCAGTAAATGGTGAGAGTTTGCAATGCCTGTGTTTCTCAGATCCACCTAAGTCCATGTCCCATAGATAAGTATTGTAACTTCCCCTATCAGATATATAATTACATATTATATTAATTAATAGTCCTATTAATTAAGAAAGATATTTTAAATACTTCAAGATATTCATTTTTATTTTCGTGATCATATATTTTGGTTTACTTTGAGTATGAGTGAGGGAGAAGGGGCTTCTCTTTATGTAAGTATTGCATTTTTCTCTCTATTTGTTTTTTAGGTATGAAAAGTTGCCCAAAACTTATTTCCTTGAATTCAGCCCATTAATGAGCTACCGCCTTGGGAGTGTTACACCCTTCAATAGATTGATCATTTAAAAACAAATTGAAATATTGATAAATTTATAAAATTGAATCAATCATAGATTGATTTAGGTACTTAATGATTAAAAAAAAAAAGTTTTATTGATAAAAGTTAAAACACTTTATTCATTTATTTTGTAAAAAATATCGTGACGTTTTGGCCTTTTTATTTTTGGTCATTTGTAATTTATTTATATAAATAAAATTTTAACGCTGTAGTCTATAAAATGAATGAATAAATATAAATCTTTGAAGTATATGTTAAACATTTTAAAGTTTTTCATATCAAAAACATGATGAAGCATCACAATATTGTTTCTTTATTTATTTTATTTTTTAATTTATAGTTTTTCTATTTTATGATTGATTATAATCAACAATCTAAGTTAAAATAGTGATTGTATTGGAAATATCGTTTAAAAAATTGCTAATTGCATTGTAATTCAATTTATTAATATATGCAAATTATCAAATATGTGCTTATGAACAATGCCTGCATTGTATACATACCTTGATTAAATATTTATCGCTTTGAGAAACAAAGTATTTTTGTATAATTTATATGTGTTACATGTATTTTTTTTTAATGGTTCATTTTTATTTACACAAAATTTCTGGTATAATTTATTTGTTATGTCTTATAATATTATTTAGTTGATAATAAACTTGTAACTTTCCTGGATAATGAAAATGTTTTAAAAATTACTTAATCGTGAGTAGTAATTTATAGTTGTTTTTTTTTATTAGTATTTAATTTTATAATATTACGTAGAATGTGATTATTGTTTTTGTGTTATTTTATCGTGATGTTAAAGATGTTAATCTTCGTTAAAAAACATTGTACATATGTAAAATACTGTATTTAGGTATACTTTAATTTTATCTGTAGAAAATATTTTGTTAGAGATTATATTTTGTAATGCTGTTGAATGGAAGAAATATTACCTTATTATTTTGTTCACATCTTTCTGAAATTTCAGGTTTTTGTTAATTATAAAATTTGATAAGTCTTTTTTTTTCAAAAGATTTGAAAATTTCGTTTGTTTTGATATTCCTGCATAAATCAATAAAAAAACAATTTCAATCTGCTGTACTTATAATTTATTCCTAAGTCCTGTTGAAGTTTGTGTTGATGAGTAAGTAAATCTTGATAATGTGTGTTCACTTTAAGGATTGGAGTAGACACTTCAAGGAGACAGAAAAAAGAAGGGAACAAGCATTCCCAAAATATAAATAATAAAATAAGTTCTTCAGTGAAACTTGTTTGAGTCTGAATAGTTTTGTAAATTAATAACTTGGAATGTTAGTTTTAGTCCAACTACATCAATAATTATATGGTAAAGGCTGTGGCCACTGTAATTTAAATAGTATTGATATATTTGAGGTAAAGTGTATAAAAAAAAAAGAAAATGTAAATAGGGCTTTGTGTTTTGAAGAAGTAAAAGTAATAAAAGATCCTCACACCCATATAAACACCCATTCTTTGATTCTAGCTCTCCAAAGGAAAATTATCATGACTGCAAAGAAAATGTGCGATTTATTAAATTTTCAGGCTTAATTTTACCAACATTCGAAACAAAAATAACCAACCACTTCATGCTTTCATTTATTTTAAGTTTATTCATTTTTCAAAAATTTTGTAATTTGTATTAATTTTGCAAAATAATAATCATAAACGCTAATAGTAAAAAACTTTTCTGACTCATCTGTGGAGAAACAATGATTCTAGCCATTTTTTACCATTACCTCTGATGCATAACTAAAAAAAAAATGGTTCAACCCTTAGACTATCCCTTTTCCCATTCCTCTTAAGACACGGTCTGACGACATTTTCAATATAATATATTTCTCCTCTCATTGCAATATATCATAGTTAATGAATAGTTTGTTGCTGATAGATTAAATATTTAATAATTTGTATTGTGCAAAATAGTAGGAATTAACTTTTTTATTTTAACCTATATTTTGTTTATAGTTTTATAATTTATAATTATAGTTAAATGTAAAGTGTTATTAACATAATAATGTGTATAATTGAGTCAATAGCAAATTCTGGTAGTCCAAGATTAATATTGTTTAACCCAATTTTTAACGGCATCAGTTTATTTCATTATAAAATAGTGTTTTCTAACTCCACCTTATGGTTATATTTTAATGTACAACCTAAGCAACTGTTAAAAAATAATAAATAATTAATATTCCAAATCTTTAGGCATTAATTTGTTTTTATTGATAATAATTGAGACATTGATTTCCAAGGTACTGAAGGACATTTTTTACGAAATAGATGTTTTGGACATATTTGTATTCTCATCATTTAGTTCTATCTAAATCTTTTATTTAGTTTTATCTAATGAAGACTCAAGTCCTTTAAAAAAGATTTAGAAATGCCATAATTTTCTAAAGGGATTAATTACACATTTAGTTTTGTTCCAAATCATACTAAAACATTTTATTCTATAACTTTAATATACTAAATAAACAATTCTAGATTTTAATGTGAAAAGAATTAAATAAACTGGTTTAGTAATGATAGATTTTTACGCTTCCTATAAAATTCCTTTCCTTTTGGAATTCAACGTCTCAATTGTTTATCTATTGATTGTCTGGTCAGAGGAAGTCTATTCTGACCAGTGAGCTTTCTGTCAGTAATTCAGGATCAGGTCATAACACTAAGGACTGACAGACACCACTTCTTGAATCAACAGAATGTATCATATAGAAAAGTCTCTGTGCCAGTCTCAGTCTATTTAGCATATGAAGCATGAAGACTGCACGTAGTCATGGAATATCTTAAGAAGCTTGAAGATAGGTTGTTCTAATGTAAAAATTATTGAACAACTCACCCCATATTATGAACACAAGCCTTAAGATCTTGCTGAAATTAAACTTTACTGGAATGAGTCTTTTAAAGCAGACCAAATTGTGCACGTCACTGGACCTGATATTCTCTTGATTGATTTCATCATGATGATAACTTGATATAATATATATTGCTTTGACTCATTACAGCAACACTGTTTCAGGCAGCCTGAAAACAAAATTAAGTATCTAAAAAATCCTTAGTTGTGCCGTCCTTTGGAGGGAACGTAAAAAGGTAGTCCTGAGCCCATGCTCCCTTTCTCTCTAGATCTCTATTCTAATCAAACCCGAATGAGCAAAATTTAGGACTCCCACTGTAGCATTGTCTGATTAGCCACAGTGATTAGATATATATATATATGTAAATTTTGCCAGAGGACTGGTTCAGAGCACTCGGCTATCGTGAGGGGCTGTATGTAAGCAGTTGATTTGATTCTCTGGCTAGAACTATGGACTAGACTTTCTTGTATATATTATATAAGAAGTAGAGAAAGCTGTACTGTTATAAATCACTGGAGATTATCAGGAACTTCATTAATATTCAATAGAATTATTTTTTTTTAAGACTGACATATAATAGTTGTAGTTGGATTTTCCCCATCTCTAGGTGCAAAACATTATTTTAATAATAAATATTAGATAAAAGTAACTAATATACATCAGTTACAACAAAAAAAATTATAAATTTTGTTGCTTAATTGTATCAAACTTATATCACTGAAATGATTATTGAATTAACAATGTAATATTGTTGTTGTAATATGTGTTCCTTAACAAAATAAAAATAAGAAAAAGAAGTGTTTACATTTTTAGGTTTGCATGACCTAGGTTTCATTAACTCGTTGCTCCACCTTTTGGCTTAGAAACAGTACAAATTCTTATATTTCATGAGTTTTAGAGATACAAGTTTTTTTTTTCTATTTTATTTTAATTTTCTGCCAATGTTTCAGGCTAAATACAAGCGCTGATCATGGCTTACAATTAAATTAATTTTACTTATTTTAGTGTGATTACTTTAATGGCTGAACCTCTGCAGCCTTTCCAAATTGAGTTGCAGGGTTAAAATGTTTAAGGGATTTGAGATAGTCTTAGAGAACTGATTTTGGGAGTCAACTTTTTTCTCCTCTATCCACTATTTTGATACTATATGCAGTATGCTGCTCCAATAAGTACCTATATAAGGGTGCGCACGCATGTGTGTGTGTATATCTATATGATGAGATATATATATATATAATTATCATTATCAGCAAATTCTCCCCAGAATGGAAGTCGTTAAGCAGCTAACTCAGTCAGTTTTTCTTTTGATTTCTCCTTTTTGTTCCAAAAGGCCTTTATTATTTCTGAAAAATCCTCTTTAAGCTCATCCAACCACTTTGATATGCACTGTTTTTTTTCACTTGTTTTTGTTTTAGTTGTTCTGATACAACCTCCTACTTGTCTACTTTGTGTCTGAAGGTGTGTTTTTCTAAAATTTCAGTATGTCTTTTGTTTGCACTATTTAGGTCCTTTTGGATTTCATCCAGCCAAGGTGTGGATTTTTAAGTGAGATTACATAATCTATTATTCTCTTGGTCAATCGATTTTCTGGTTGTCGGCTGAGATGACCAAAGAATTTCATTCATCTTTTTTTAATATCCACATCAATGTTTGAACACTTTTCTGTTGTTTTAATTTATTGTAGCCTATAACCATCTTCAGTATGCCTTCCTCCTTTTCCTGATGATCTTTCTCTCTTTTTTTTTTTTTTATGTCTTCAAGTTGTTGTTTCCTGTTAAGGGTTAGTGTTTTACTTGCGTAAAGAATTGCTGGTTTTATGACTGTATTTTAGTATCAAATTTTGGCCCCTCTTGAGATTGATTTTTTGTTGTAGAGGTTTTGCGTTAAGCCAAATCCTTTATGTGTACATATAAATTTTTTCCCCTTTAAGTAAATGAGAATTTTTACTTTTTAAATATTGAAATGCTACCTTCACAATCCATATTGTAAATATGTTATAATTTATTGCATATTTACTAATTGTTTTTAGCAAATATTATTCTAAATTTGAATAAATTAATAATTTAAAAAATTACAGACCAAAAAATGTAAATGGACCTTTTATTGATTTCTTTAACATTCAAGTTTTGATTTTTGTCAGTTATTTATTTTTGCAGTTCTGGTTCCATTTATAAATAATGTTTATAATATGAAAAACACAGCAGAAAATTATGCTTTGTAAAAAAAAAACCTTCTTTTTTTTTTTCCAATTTTAAAAGTCAATTATAGAAAGTTCTTCAATTTAATAAAGAATTATAATAGTTCCTGGATTCTTGTAGGTATATAAATCTGAGGAATAAAATGATACCTTAGTTGGTGAAATGAAATATAACAAACGAACTCATGCCAACAAAAAAAAAGTGTGCTTATAATAAGTTATTATATATATATATATATATATATATATATATATATATATATATATTATATATATATATATATATATATATATATATATATATATATATTACACTACAAAGACCTACCTTTTTTTTTGTTAAGAGGCTCAATATGAGACTTTACAAAAAAGAAGGTATAATATGTTGATTCAATTCAAGAGAAAAGGAAAATTGAAAATGTTTGGGAATAATAATAATTAACTTTTGATTTTTGGAGTAAATAATTATTAATTTTTTTTTTTTTTTTTACAATAACTATTTATTTCTGACATCTAACCCATTCAATAGAAATTGAAAACTGATTAATTTTATTTTTATACCATATTTTTAGTTAGTTTCATAGTGATAACTGTCCTACTGTGTAGTTAGACATATTTAATATTTGTTAAGGAGAAAAAGTATTATTATATACATCTATAGAAGAATATCTATTTTATCTATTATCTATTCAAAGTTGAGGCTTCTAAGAATACATCTTTCTTCAGTCATTTTTTTTTCTTTTTTCAAAATCAGTCTACTGTTTACACTAGTAGATTATCTAGAAAGCAAGTCTAAGTTTAATAATGATTGTAGCATTTGAGATAACTAGTGAACTAATGATAACCCTAGGTCAAGGGTGCTTGCCCAGATATTTGGATGAATGATTCATTTTTCACTACATGTTATAACAATATGAGCTCCAGAAATTTTAAGCTTGTGTTATGTACTTAATTATAAGTAAAATTTATATTATTGATGAAGTAAGTGATTATTCTTAAAAAAAAATATCTAGTGCACTGTTGAGAGATTATTATACCTCTTAAAGATGTCATCTTACTTCTAAACTGTTATGAATAGTCATGTGGAAGATGTTTTGGCTTAATCTTGGTATGTTATTATCATGTAGTACATTTTTATGTATCATTGAATCAGCTTTATTTTATTACTCAGTTTAGTTATTTTCTTCTTAATTTTATTTATTACTTCGTAGACAGAATTATATATTTTACAAGTATAATTGCTACCTAGTGGCAACTGTAGGATTTTGAAAGTAACTCTTTAATTGGATTTTGTAAATTTGGTACTGTATATGACGGAGAAATCAGTCTGAAAGTCTGATTTTCCCACAGAAAAAAATATCCTGTCTGGACAGAAACAATTTAGTTCAACAATATACTTTTTTTTTTCTAATAAAAATTAAGAAAGAATATTGTTGTCATTCCTCAACATTTTAACAATTAATTGTAATTATCCCATTTTATTTTAAAAAGTAGAAAACTTTTGTTTTCTAATAAATTATTATTAGTAAACTTAATATTAAATATTGCTTGTAGAACTTAAAATGAGAGCTTGTTCTAATAAATGTAGGTCATTGTTAATTACAGGACTGTTATTACTTAGTGTTTCCGTGTCAGTTTCTGTGGAAATCAGTTTATTTCCAGAAGGCCGGGAAATAAGTTATAAGTGGTATGCTAACGTTTCGTCTGGAACAATCCTTCCTTCTAATTTACAAGCAGCATGGAGTTTTCAAACAATACTGAGAGTTCAGCAGCAATCAACAAATTTCACAGCTTTCCAGGTATAATTTCATTCTTACAAACTTTTTTTTTAAACTTAAATTATACATTAGTAAAAATATTTATTTTATATTTATTAAGGAAAAAAGTATTTTTACTAATGTATCCCAACACTGTAAGTTACTAGTTTTTATGTTGATTTATATAGTTTATTCCACATATGCAGCTTGTTCTGATTTACTGATAAGATCCCCATTCTTCTTCATAATCACTGTCGAGCAAAATTTAGTAATGTAATTGAACTTTTACTTTTTTTTGTTTGTATTAATCATTTTTCAACAATAATTTTTGGTATCATCTACATTTTTTGAGATGAGTGGTGGTTTGTAAACTATGTTAATGCATGAAGTTGTATGTTATTTAGATTGTCAGTCAGTGTATCTGATTATTAAAACATAAAGTTTAAATAAACATTAAATATATTTTTTAAAAACCCAATGATTATTAGCAATTGTTTTCTTTATAAAGCTTCAGTATGAGCCTCAGGGTAAAATCTGTTTTTATGAAATAATCTGAAATTATAAAACTAATATATAAAAATCTAGTCACCATGTTTGTGGTCAAACTCCTCCAAAACAGCTCGACCGATTTTTATGATTTTTCTTGTATTTTTGGAGGTATGAGAATATGTCTTAAACAATATTTCATAGGGCTAGCCTATTCATGTGTCCCTATACAGAATGTTTTTCACATTTTTTTTTTTTATTTATTTGGCATCAAAAAATACCAATGATCCCAAAGTTTTATCCTCCTTCCCACAATCTCGCACTTTTTATTCGCGATTTTTGTATGAACAATATCTAAATATTTAAGCGTCGTTAGTATTTCAAAAAGAACAAAATGTTGAATGACGCTACATCTCGCTCATCGAACTTTTATTCAAAGAATAGAATTTTTTTTAAATAGTACATTATCGGTATACAGTTTTTCATTAACAAATACAATAATTTGTTACACTGTCTGTGTGTGTACTACAGTAAATAATGACAGCAAGGCGCAAGGGAGCCCATTTGGGCCGGCGTAAGAAAAAATAAATGCATAATAGTAGAGCAGACGAACAAATCTAACAAGATAACGCAACTGCGTGTGAGCGCCAGAATAAGTGCGACTAACAGAAATTGAGACATCACCGGAGCCATTAAATGGCTTCCTCATCGGCACAGATCTAGATCCAAACCTGTTCCGTTTAGAACTTTTTAAAATCAAAATAGTAAATAATATAAAATAAAGTAAAGTTAAAATTTTAAACTTTTGAGAGATCGAACTACGAACAATCATTCCGTTATTTTAATTAAATACATTGAATTCAGAAAATGGATAGTTGGTGTTTTTTTTTAGTTTTTTTTATCGGCACCCATCGTCTACAGTGCTCCATTCCTCCTCTTTTCGTACATCTCATCCCTACACATAATACATTCGTTATTTTTTATTTAACTAGCAAAATATTCACTAGATATAATTTAAATGTTAGTACAACGTTTGCCGGGATAGCTAGTTAATAGTAAAAACTTGAAATTTCGTCCTCCATTCACTTTCGGACTTCATTTGTTACATGATAATTTTTCAGCAAAAAATAGTCTTGAGCTTAGTGTAAAAGGGTGGGAAAACGTATCTATTTTTTTCTCTTTAAGTTGAAATATTTATACATTTTTCACTAATAATGGAAAATTTTTAATTAATAAAAGTGAACAAAATTTGTAGGGAAGGAATTTTGGTACTGTTATTGTTGAAGAATAAAATAAAAATTCGTGTTTACTCTATTTTAATGAAGAAAAACCCATCTGTTATTAATGAATATTTAATTTTACACAGATATAGCGAATTTAATCTAAATCTTAAAAATCTATTTAAAGATAATTGTAATGATATGGTTTAAAGTGGCACTTCCGGTTGCACGATTTTTTTGGTACAAGTTGCGATCATTTAGTCCCAATGGATAAATCGTTTTCATTCAACAATCTAAAAGTAGCAATAATTATTTTATAACTTTTTCTTCTTTATTTACTTATACTACATTATTTATTTCACGTTATTTTTTTTTATCTCGCGTTTTCCAACTATATATCGTTCTTAGTTAGAATAGATCTTTTATATAGTTGTACTTGGCGTTTGTGCGGGAGACATGAACTTCTGAAGTGTTTTAGAATGAAAAAAGACATTACTTTGTCCGCCATTAATCTTCAATTAACTTTTCCAAGTATCTAAAAAAATGATAATCCGTTGGAAGAATGTTTCAAAGTTTCATATTCAAGCGCCAACAGTTTTTTTGACGTCACACTTGAGCTATATGGCCGGGCGTTGTCATACAAAAAAAAAGGGTTCCTGATTGACTAAAGATAGCCTGCCTAATGATTGCCAATTCCTGATGTATTGCATTAATTTGGCTACCAAACGATTAGGCATTGATAGTTTCTCCAGGATTTAAGGAGTTGTAGGGTAACGAACCAAATTAAGCCCACTAAAAAGTTACCATAACCTTTTTTTGATGAGTTGGGGGCCTTGGAAAATGTTTTGCTGCTTCTCCTTTGTCGATCCACTGTCCAGAACGTCTTCTGTTATAGTGAAGTTGCGACTATTCGGACGGAGAATAAATACTGAGTTAAAATCCCTGGAACCGAGACGCGAACTCGTAATAATTTTATTCTGAAGTTTTCGGTCATCTGGCTGCAGGGCAAACGCGTGTTCAAAGCAGCGCGCGCTAACCTACTCAGCTACTCCGCCTCCAAGTGTTGATAGTCATACAAATGAATAATCCAATAAATGTAAACAGTTTGTTATATAGATTATTTTAAAGAAAACTCAAAATCTTGCATTATTGACCGAACAACCCAATAAATGCACACACCTATCTGAAACTACCGAGGTCTCTAATTCTCATCTGGGCTTTCTGCTAATTATTTTAGATGTGCTCTCATATACCTTTTTTTTCGCCTCATTCACCCTCAGACCTACTTCATGATGCAGCTTCATTGAGAGCCAGAATACCTCCTTCATGGATGCCACACTTTTTCCCATTATGTCCGAATCGTCAGCGAAACCAAGGATCTAGGTTGTTATGTTGAATAAAGTGCCTCTGATGTGTTTACATAAACTCTTAATCATACATTCCAGGACCATTTTAAAAAAGTGAGAGGCAAAGATGTTACCCTGTCTGAAGCATAAACGTTTCGAAACAGTTAGAGAAGACTATTCCTCATAACTAAATATCACACTGCACCTTCTTTATGGTTATTTTCACAAAACAGACAAGCTTGGAGGTAGTTCTCAATTTAAGTAGATTTTGGTAATAATTTCATCTGAAAGTCAATAAAGAGGAAGTGTGTGCTAGTTAGTCTATACTAACTATTTCTCTCTACTTTTATCTTTAATAGTTTTTATTAAAAAAAGATTTGGTCCACAGTTTCTTTGTTCTCATGAACACTGTTAGGGTTTGTCGCTATTTGGGAATTGACGGTATATCTCGTAAGATTTATCAAGTCTCGCAGAATCAGCTAACTGGGTCTAGTGCAGCGGATGAGTCAAGAATACATGCCAAAAAACTTGACAAAATAATTTGAACCGGAACCAGAAACAGAGGACCACGTTGGCGATTGCTCGACGATTTTGAGTATGGCGTTAAGATAATGAGAGCAACCGGTTGGAGAACGACGGCTCTTAATCTGGCAGACAGGCGGAGGATTGTGATGGAGGTCAAAGTTCGTCCATAGGACTTTCCAAGGATCAACAAACTTGTAAGAGCAATTTTCTGACAGTTTAATCACGATCACGTATGGTAGGTTTAGTTTACACGGACATCCATGAAGCAAGGGTGATTTGACGTTTATGGCCTGAGCATACCATTACCCTCACATTTAACTTCACAAATCCATGTAAAATCATTTCAATATCACTTATTCTTCCACTTCCCTAATTTGATAATTTTATGTCCAAATGTAAGTACTAAATTTCTGTTTTCGATCGTAAGTTTTTCTGTTTGTTAGAGTAGAATATAAATAAGTTTTTTTTAAAAATGTTTTATTGTGTTTTTCTTATTCAATATCAATTATTTATTTTTAATATTTGATACCTTTAAGATAACTGAAGTACAAATATCTCCGGATGAAGGATACATTTGGAATATTTCTTCACTAACACTACCTTTTGGAGCAGTTTATGTTAATGGTGAACTTAATAGCCTTATGGTAAGTGAAGATGACGAAACCTGGTCTGTTAACATGAAAAGAGCCTTGGTGTCTACCCTGCAAATTAAACTGGAGTTTATAGTTGCTGATGCCTTATCTATTATCACAGAAGAAGTAAGTGTTATAATTAAGTTTACTTTGAATCCACTTGCAAAGTAAGGTCATGAAAATTATTTTAAGTCGACACTGAATCTTTACCAATAAAAATTTAATGACGGTGTTTTTTCTATCAATATTTTTATTTTTAATTATTTCATTAAATGTTACAATAAATCTGTAGTTGTCACTATGGTTTAAAAGGTGTATAAAAAAATAAAAATTGTTATTATTCAATATATTTTGTTTTTCAGTCGAATCATTATGGGAAATGTGTCGTTGAATACGAAAAATTTAACCTTCCTTTAAACAAGTATAAAATCAGGAAAAGTGTAGATCATGAGTCATGCAAAGATTACCCTGCAGAACATTTTTCCAACTCCGAATTAAGCTTATGTCCAGGAACATATCAGGTAATTTTAACAATATCTTATATTCACTTTAGAATTTTAAATGAAATAATTTATATTTGATCATAAAATTTACTAAGATATTAGTTTTTACGAATATTAACATTTTTAGGCACTGAAAATAATTTTAGTCCCACATTGAGAACCATAGGATTTTCCAATGTTTCGGAATGAATCAAATTAGATACATAAAATCAAACATATCTGCGACGAAAACTATCATCTCATAGGTTAATCTTTTCCAGTTAAAATTGGTATAAAAGATGTAAAGGTATCACGAGTGTACCACACCTGGTCTAAGAGGAAGGGAGTTTAAAAAAGACTGATCCATTTTGCCAGGTTTTGCTATTAGATCTTCGGTTGATCATTTTGACAACAGTAAGTAATTGCAAGTGATTGGGAGAGACTGGAAGACATTGAGTCGTGTTAACGCTCGCGGTGGATCAGCTTCGGGAAAGGGGCGGGGCCTAGGTCATTGTAGGACCTACCAGCTCAGAACCAGGGTGATTAAGACGTCTAAACTCGTGCAGTGGACCAGGTCAGGTCTGAGTAGAAGCTAGAAAATTATACAATACCTCTTAACTACACCTGGTCAGCTGTTTGCATTGGTGATAGATCAGCGTCTCAATTTTATATTCTTTCCATGTGTCATTTATATCAGTTTTAATATTATATAGAATTTTATGAATGGATGGGCGATTTGGTGGGAGATATCTGGAAAATGGGCGTAAGAATTTGGACGACGGAAGGCAGCAGAGAAATAGGAAAAGGAGGTTAAGAAGTCCCATGTCCTCACAGGATTGAAGTTCCAGTTAATTAGTTTTTTGGAAAGAATTGACCTCAGAATTTTAAAAATAATTTAACATCATTGAGCTATGATCCTATGGAATCATTGTACATTAAAGTAATGTAATGTAATGAATACGATATTAACCTCTGTAATTTATTTGTGAAAAAATACACATTCTTGATCAAAAGCTTTTGTCTCTCTCAAATGTCATGCAACTATTGATGATAAGATGGAGAATGTGTCCAATACAAGATTGAATGTGATTCTCGCTTTTAAAACACCATTGATATGTCCTTACATGTGTATTAATACATATCGGTAAAAAATGGATTGTCTGTGGTGTCCTAATTGTGATCTTTATTCTAACCCTCTTCAATTGTTCTTTTCTCTGCCCCATTGACGATCACCCCATTCCATTGTTTTACTTTTTAGGAAACGGCATGGCATTTTGTGGGCCGTTGACACAATAGGTAAAACTGTTTTAACGATAGCGCAGACAACATATAATATTATTTACTATACTGGCTTCTGATTACATCTTTCTATTAACAGAGAGTAATGTGTCGCTTCGAGAGAATCCATTATCAAAATGGCCTGTCGCTATGGATAAGTTTAATTACACGTGATTCATGTTGGTCAACTCTTTTTGGAATTAGCTCCATGCCTGACTTCCTCATTTGGTAGTCTTGGGATGAGGAAAACCCAAAAGTCGGCGTTTTTACGACTTATTTAAACCCAAAATTTTAATCACTGATTAATAATGAATTCTATTCATGTGAATATTGATGCCTTTCTTCTTCATTGAGTGACTTGGAAAAAAAAAAAAAATTCACCAATTCTTTTAAATTAATCTTGTTTCACAGTATATATTTCCTAATTTCTATATGTTTTACAATTTAATGTTTTTTGGGGTCAAATGTAAAAAGGTCAAAGGTTTATTTACAAACCAAAGGCATGTAGAACAGATAGAGTAGGAGAGAGAGTAAGGCATATGTAAATTTTTTTAAATTGCACGTATTATTATTTTGAATTTCATTAAAAAAAAAAATAATAATAAAATAATTGAATTACAATAATTGTAATAAAGAAATATATGTTTATGATATAATTTCACAGGGTATAACAGCAAGTGATAGTGAAAGAATTTTTATTGTTTCACCTTTCGAAGAATGTTTGATTCAAGAAGTTAACGCAACTGGAAGGATTCTTGTACAACCATATCAATCAAATGCAGAGTCACATTATTCAAAAATTAGGTATTTTACTATTTCACTTATTTTTTTAATGCGATTATTTCATGAACAGTGAAATGATTTATTTTGCCAAATATTTAAAAAAAAAAAAAATGAATCATTGATTTCATATATGTTTTAAATTGGTATGATTTGAAGTGCTACCAATGAGTAGTTCCTTCACAAGATATTAACAGGCTCCTTAATTCCATTAAGTAGCTAGAAAGGTAGGGCTCATAATGAATGAAAATAAAGCAAAATATACATTTACTAGCTTTATTGTTGTAATATGTTAATAAATAAATTAATTAATTGTAATATTTTAATAAATTAAATTGTAATGGATTTCATCCTGCATTACTAAATTTTATTTTTTTCAGCCAGACATTTAAGATGTTGGATATTAAAACTTTTAAGTCAAACCAAACATTAAACGTTGAATCTGATGGTATAACAGTTGATTTGGTCTATGAAACTTTTAAAATAGATCCAACATATGGAAAAAATCCTGAAAATAAGACAGAAATTGTAAAAAAGGTATGTTGTTCTATATTAACTGAATTGGTAGAAATATTTAATGTAGTTAATGGTGAACAATGTAAGAACCATATAAGTTCAGAATACTAATCTTTGGTAAGAGCCCAATTAAATTTAAAAATTACATTAGGCCACCATTTGCCTTGAGGTTAATTTGCAGACTTATCTGAATTTACTGTTAAATGAAAAATGTAGTATTAATTTATTAACATGGTGTAAAAAAAAAAAAAAAAAAAAAAGATAAAGAAGTTCTAATAACCCTGGTTTTTGGACTAGTGGATATCATTTTTTTCTTCTGGCTGATGATGTAGTCTTTCTCAGATTATTAGGTTGATAGGAGAGGAATGTTGTTACATCTGTTTCTGGTTATTGTGCTATATTCTCTTCATATACTATTGCATTAATTAAAGAGGAAGTTGACAAGTTTGGACTTGTCTTGTTCTTGTATCAAGAGTTTCAATTCTAACTTCATTATTTTAACAAATAGCTTATATTTTTATTTTTGTTTAGATTTTTCTTCAACTAGGAGAATTGAGTGATAGTCTTCAAACATGGGAAGTTGGTGTTAAAGGACTGGATAATGAAACATCATTTCGCATACTAGATTTGATGTGGTGGTTGGAAATGGAAGACTGGGAAAAACTGTATGAAGCTACATTGGGTACTAGTTACAGACAGGAAACTATTCAGTAAATAAATATTTTGTTTTGATTATATATTTATCAACACAATTAGTTATAAATGAGATTATATTCCATTTTCATTGCAGAAATCTTTTTTGGGATCTTGTGCCAAATGTTGGCTCACGATCTGCAGTGCTGTTTATTAAGAAGGTTGTTAAGAATGGCCAGGTCAAGGGCTTTTTGGCTGGTCGATTGTTAGCTAGCATTCCATATTATATTCGGGAGACTTCAGATGAACTTTTGACATCATGTGAGGTAATATTAACATTAAAATTTAAAGTTTACTCATTATTTTGTGGTTGTGTAAAATAGACTAAGGTTTTTCCTAAAAATATCTTTTTTCTTTTACAGGATTTATTAACTCTAGGAGGTGATATATCCACTGAAATAAAACATCAAGCAATATTGACCTTTGCGACATTGCTATATAAGACTTGTAAAACAAACTGTAAAACAGACACTCTTGATAGATATTCAAAGTTATACCTGGATAAGATAACAGGTAATATTAATTTCATTAATAACATATTTATTTGATGTACATCAAATCATCAATATCATGCTGAGGTTAAATTGAGAAAAAAAAAAAAACCTGTACCACTACAACCCATGAAGGGTCTTGGGCTCAGTACATATAGAGATTCGTACTGTTTCTAGGCCAACGGCAGTGCAATGAGGGGATAAGGCCTTAATCGCGCTCAGCCGCCAGGATTTTCCCCAATTATTTTGGGTACCCACTTTATAGAGGCTGGGCCTGCCCCAGGAGGGTCTCCATACCCTAGGGTCGCCCCCCGACTGAATTAACAGAATAAATAATATTCTGCCATAGCCGGGATTCGAACCCAGGACCCGGAGCACAGCAGACTAGCGCTCTATCCACTAGACCTCGCCGCTCCCTTATAATTATTTATAATTATAAATAATTATTATAAATTGAGAAAAATAACATTAATTCTGGGCTGACTAAGATATCATCTTGATTTTTTTTTTTCATTTTACATTTACAGTATGACCATAAAAAAATTAGAATATTATGTTTAAAAAATCTGGTGTGCACGACGCACGACTTTCACTTACCTACTGTTGTTAAAATCAATTTAAAATGGATTGTTAATGAATTAATTACCTAGAGTTTCAAAAGAAACATGTGTTGGTTTTATTAAATAATCTTTTATATTATTATCTACAACAATCAATTAGTTTTATTGGCTTTTTATGTTTCTCCATTAACTTTCACAATTCTGTGTATAAGATATTTTTTCTAAATTGTTTAGCTTTCCAACAATATATTAAACATCTATATTACTATTCTCAATGTTCAAAAACACAAAAATTGCATTAAAAAATATGTTTGCTCTTTTCTCTGTTAGTTGGGTATCAAATTTGTTCAACTTATATATTTACTAAATACTAACAAGATGATAGTTAATTTTTCAGAATCTACAAAATTAATAAAGGTAATTTAGAGGAAGAAAATTTAAAATATTAGCATTTAAGCCCTGTCACATTTTTTCAATCAGAATAAAACCTATTTGATATTAAAGCCCCTTAAATTTGATATCGATATAGTGAGTTTAATCAAAATCGTTATAGCCATTTGTGAGAAAATCGTGAAAAGGGGCAAAATGCATGGTGTTAAGTATTGCAAAATATGGCTCTTCTGTTGCTCCGATTTCGATGAAAAAGTTTCTGGAACATCTCAAGCATATAGTATTAAATATGAAATTTCATTTTCGTACTACTTTTCATTTTTGTGCTCGACTTACCACACACACACAGACCTTTTTTCGGGACTTGGTTATTTGGACTCAGGGGATCTTTATCTTAAAAATCTTAATTTACTTGGGCATTGTGAAATTCAAACTTTTCCTCGATACCAATAAATGGATATAAGCCATGTTTCCTAATTACTATTATTTTTTTACTTCACTACGGTTTTTCCAAAAGGAGGGTTGTATATTCAGCCTGTCTATGTTAATATTTTTCAGCCAATGGTTCAACCACTTTTCAAATCTGATGGATAAAATTATTCTAAGTGAACCCTCTTTTTTTTTATTTATTAATCAAGTTTTGGATGTGGAAGAGGGTAATTAGATCATAACTTTTTTATTTATTTTTCAAAAATAAGGATGAACAATATGAATTCATAGTAAAAGGAGATTTACATTTTCAAGTATATCAATCAGGAATTGATTAGTTGAATAATGACTTAGTGAGTAGTTATTCAGGTGTTTTTTTTTTTCCATTAAATGTACACCATCTGGAATTACTTAACCATTTTTAAATACTTCTTTTATTGCAATATTTAAGACCATTTTATCTATTTTTAACTGAAGATGGGTTTAAGCTCAGTTTAAAACAGAGTTATTGCTAATGATGAATTAAATAACATAACTTATTCATCTTTCCATAATCACACGTAATTCCTAGGATCTAAGTTTTAGATCTCTAATGCTCTCTGGCGTCCCATGAATCTCACTTTTTTAATTCTAAGCACTAAAATTCAGAAAAAGTTCTTAATTTTATGCTGGGCCATGGTCCTTTTGAATATTACTGACATTGCTTTTTAATTTTTTTTTTTTTTTTTTTCTGGAATAACTAAAAAAAACCTTAAAAGTCTGAAATTTTGCAGAAAAATGATTAACCAATGCTATAGATATTTATACATAAACCAGATTGATGTTTTAGCCTAAGTTGTTTTATAACTTTTAGACAGCGCATTTGATGCGTGAACATAATTTGGAATAAGTTTCGGTAAAGGTATCCACTGACTTGTGTTGTCCTTAATACTCTCTAGAGCCATGGTAATCTTTTAAAATGTTTCCCTTGTTATAGTAGCAGTTATAGTGCATTCTTTTAAGCTCATGAGGTTCATGGCTTGAAAAATATTTTTGAAGTATGGTGCTTATAAAAAAAAAAAAAAAAAGAAAGGAAAACAGTGAAAAGTCAGTTAAGCCAATTTTGGGATTCAGGATATTATAGGCCTGAAACATTATACCTTTTCAGGAATATTCATGTAATTCATATGAAAAGGAATATTTTGTAAGGATATAGGTATTATACATTGGTATTAATTATGAGTTCGAGTCTCGGTACTGAGGGTCTTTTATCTCGGCATTTATCCCCCGCCCTCAACCCCTGGCCCGAGAAACTGCCCTATATCTAAGGCGAGATAGAGGTGATAAAAAAAAAAAGTGTAAATTGGTAGGGATTTATCTTAGACACTTAGACATGTACAAAGAAAGCCTTTGATGATTTGAATCTTTAGAAAAAACAATTTTTTTAATGGAGATAAAATTGCCAGGCCTAAAAAAAATCTAAAATTTAGTTAATGTCTTTATTTTTACTTCTGAATAGTCTAGTTTGGACCGTCATGTATGCAGCATTTTACTTTGAACCATTTGTTTTTTGTATTTCAGAAAGTTCCACATACGAAAACCAAATGTTATACTTGCAAGGCTTAAGCAATATACATTTAGGACAGGTTTTGGATTTTTTGGAACCTCTGATATTAGGACAAGTTCCTGCCAATAAACACATAAGATTTCTAGCTGTGTGGGCAACTTTACATACAGTCTACTCTAATCCTAATAAAGTAATATATGCACTTAAAATGTTTTGTAATGTGTTTAGGAAATGTTCAAAATTTTGATGTATTTTTTTCATAGGTGTATGAAGTATACTGGCCTCTGTTTACCAATAAAAGTGAATCATTGGAAATGAGAGTTGCTTCCCTTACACTACTGATCATGTCGAAACCATCAATATCACGTTTTTTTTCTATTTATTTACACATGCAAGCAGAGCCTAGTGAACAGCTATACAATTTTTACTATACAACAATACAATCTCTGGCACGCACAAACTATCCTTGCTATGCTAAAATGTAAGTATGCTTACAAAATTTAGCATATGATAGACTTTTTTGGGTTCTCTGAAAAGTAGATCTTTAAAGGGATACACCCTTACATTTGTAATCTTATAATTAAAAATGTTGGGCTCAAAGAATTAAAAACACCATGAGTTAAGAAAAAAATCGCAATAGGGAAGGTAGAAATTATGAGAAGTTTTTCATTGATGTATTTTAAAAGTAGCTCTTTAAAGGGGGTTTATGGTCTTTCATTGTGATGCTAATACTAGCAAGACCAACTCATGTTATTTTTATTATTTTAAAATACTAAAACCATATTACCTTTATTTGTTCATATTATAACAATTAATTAACCATAGAAGACAACAACAGTTATTGAATAATATATTACAATAACTTTGATGAGGTTGGGAACTAAAAGCTCCATCATATCATCTCAATGATCAACTAAAACTCCATCATTAAAAATTAAACATAGTTAATAAATATCAAATAGTATAACTCGGTAATTTTCAGTTATTAAATTTCTAAGATTATAGTTTCCAGCCTCCTCAAAATTATTGTTATATATTATTCAATAACTGTTGTTGTCTTCCATGATTAATTATTTTATGGAAGAATAAAGGTAATATAATATGGATTTATTATTTTAAAATAATATAAATAACATATGTTGGTTTTGCCAGTATTAGCATTACAATGAAAGACCATAAACCCCCTTTAAAGGGCTACTTTTAAAATACAATACTTAATACTTTTATACTTAGTACTTTTAAAATACTTTTAAAAACTTCACATAATTTCTACCTTCCCTATTGCGATTTTTTTCTTAACTCATGGTGTTTTTAATTCTTTGATCCCAACATTTGTAATTATAAGATTTGTTTTGGTAATTTACAAAAATGTTTACAATATCTTCAAAGTTATAAAAACTTCATTTTGTTGCAATAATTGTCTGCCGTGACTGAATATATTGATTTCTCTTTACTAAGTTTAATACATTTATAGGTTGATTTAAAAACAAATTTTAAACTTGGAGACAACATTGTGGAAGGATAACCAATTTAATTACTATATTAAATGTTTTACAGAGGACAAGCAGCTGCTAAATTCGCTAGATTTGTCCCAGCCAAATCTAGACACTGGGCTACCGGTAATTACCTTCTTGATTTTGAAGATCCAGACAGAGCTTATGGAGGTTTTCTTCAAACATTGTTGATTGCTAGTGAAGTTACAGGTCTTCCTAATGTGTACATGTTTATGGCTGAACAGCATTCTTTAGGACATACAAGATTATATGCCGTATGCTACAAAAAAAAAAAAAAAAACACATTTAATTTAGTTTTTATAAGTTTTTTATATATTTGATTAACATATATATTTTTGAATAGCTTTACTTGAAAACTGGAGGTCTAAATGCTGCAATTGATGATGAACTTAAGAAAATAGCAACTATGGGAAATGCTAATTTGAAAATGTCAAAGGTTATTGAGCTACTAGGGAAATTGAAAGTACCTGTATTAGCTTCAGAGAAATTGCATTTGGAACTTATATTCAAAATAGATGAAAAAACTGTATTAATATATTATTTTAATGAATCTTCTTTCAAAAATTGGACACAAAGTAAGAGTTGATTTAAAATAATTTATATATTATCTTGTAATCTCTTCTAGTTAAAACTTTTTCTCCTTTACTGAATAATTCAAGATTCTTACATTTTTAGGTATAAGAAATCCAAAATATTGATTATGCCAATTGCATTTCACTAGCTAGAGAATATCTAACTGCTTAGCATTCATTGCCATCCTAATCAATATTGCTTGATCTATTTGATAGACTAGCTTCAATTAATTCTTTTGCATAATATTTATGACTTTTACAATTTTTTTAACCAATGATTATCTATTAATTGTTGAATAAAAAAAATCTAGTGACACATGATTTTCACTTACCTCATATTAATTTAAAAACTATTAAATATACTTGAATTTGAAAAATATTTTAAGTTGATTTTAATGAAACGTGTACTCATTTTTGTTGGAAACATATGATTTAGATTAAACAATATAACTACATTAAATGTTAATCAGTAATAAGTTTATTCCCTATTCGCCACGTTAGCTTTTACAACTTTCTGTATCAGATAATATTTTTCTGAAATCTTTCTCTTTCCAACAGTATATTATACATCTATATTAACTGTTTTTAACATTAAAAAACAAAAATCACATAAAAAAATATTTTTTCTCTTTTATCTGTTAGTTGGTCATCAAATTCTTGCAACTTGTATATTTAGCTGTCATTCATCAATGTCATTAAGATGATATGGTTAATCTTTTGGAATATACAAAATTAAAGATAGTTTAGAGGAAGAAAATTCAAATTATCGGCATTTAAGCCCTGTCAGACTATTTCAATCAAAATAAAACCAATATGATATTAAAGCTCATTAAGTTTCAAATCAATATAGAAAGTTTAATCCAAATCGTTAAAGCCTTTTTTGGAAAAATTGTAAAAAGGTGCAAAATGCATGGTATAAAGTGGCTCTTCTGGTTAGCCGATTTTGATAAAAAATTTGCTGTAACATCTTGGGCATATAGTTGTATTAAATAAGAAATTTCATTTTCATATGACTTTTCATTTTTGTGTTATACCTACTATTACACACACACAAACCTTTTTTCAGGACTTGGTTATTTGGACTTAGGGGATTGTAAAACATGTATTTCCCTCGAAAACTGGAATTCGAAAATTTTCACGATCGCAATACTTATTATAAAAATAAAAGTAATAAAAATGATAATAACAGGTTTTACTTTTCTTTTTTTCCTTCACAAACATACACATGTGAGGAAAGTGGTTTAATTAAAATATCAAAAATTTTGTTTGTTGTTTGTTTATTCATTTGATGTCAATTTATGCTACTGTCAGACTTGATTGTTGTTGCTTTTTATTTAATATAACTTTATGCATAATGTATTTAATCAGACAATGCTACAGTGGGAGTCCTAAATTTTGCCTATTCATATTTTATTAGAATAGGGATCTTTAATGAGTACCTGACATCACATAGGCTTGGGACTACCTTTTTATGTACCCTCCGAAGGATGGCATAACTAAGGATTTTTTACTCCCATTAAAATATCCTAGGGCCACCTTCAGGTTTGAACCCTCAAGAATTTTAATGATATAAATGGTCATTTTGAAAAAGAGACCTATTTGTTTCCTATATAGTTAAGTTTTTATCCTTCTCACTTGTGGATGTTGTCCTATTTTTAGATTCAATGTTTGTCAATCGATACAGACCCACTTAGATTTATTTATATATGTAAGTGTACCTAATTTTTTTATTTCATCTAATTATTATTTGTTTATTTTAGTGGTACGGCATGTAAGCTCCTTATACTTTGAATTCAGTTTAAATTACCAAAGTCTGGTCTTTCCTTCAGTGATTTCATACTCTGAACCTACTGACTTAGGTATTCCTTCATTAATAAAAATTAGGTCTGCATCATTAATATCAACAAGAGGTAGTATTAATCAAGAAAATGAAGGGAAAGCTCGAAATGCTGAATTAGACTTAAGGCAAGTTATTTTCTTTTTCAGTGATAATTTGTATCTTTGAAAGAACTAAGTAATTTCAATGTTCTTAATAAATTTATATATTTACAATTAAATGCTCTTTCTATGTTATTTTTGATAAAGATATTCATGGAATGGAGTCACTACACACAGAGTGTATAATCCTCTAAACAACAAATGGTATGGAGCTGATCGGTGTAGAAATATTCATATTCGACTGCCTTTTGCAACAAAAGTAATTTTGCAAGTTGAGAAGTCAGTTTATAAAGTGAAAGCTGTGAGACATCGAGGTACATAATATTTTTCTAATGATTATATATATCTATATAATATCTTGTGATTTGTACAAAAGCATTTAGTAAATTTAAGTTTGGAAGGAAGAGATTTCTTACATACCTACTAGTATATTCATAATCTTTCGTTCTTTTCAAGTCATTTTTTTTTTTTTTTTTTTCATTAACATAATTTTGCCATTTTTCACAATTTTTGTTTTATCAAAAAAATCTGGATATGTTTTTCATATTGTTATACTTTATGGTAATATTTATATCCTTATACCACTGTTTGTTACCATATTTCGTTACTGTTTGTATATATTACTCTGTATTATTTCAAACATTAAGTTTTCTTTTTCAGATTTTGTAACAGGTTCGAAACTTGGCTTAGTATGGCATGCTTCAACTCGTTTGGTTTCCAAAACTCCTGTGGTCAAACAGTATCCCAATATTAGAGATGTAAGATACACTTATTACTTGAAATAATAAAGCTAGAATTAATCTTCAAAAAATAATTATTGATTTTATTCAGGAATGGACCATGGACTCAGAAGATTTAGGAGCACGGTTAGGTGCCAGTGTCTTTGATTGTTCTAATCCTGACACTCTACCTGATGCTCTTCACCTGTTGAAAAAGGCTTTCTTAGCTAATCATAAAAACTACAAGTAATTATGATTAAAAAAGTTTAAAGAAAAGATATATAAAAAGAAGTTTTATTAAAGAATTAATCTTTTGGATTAATTTTTTTGTTTTTCTTTGCAGTATGGTACCAGGAGGTGTTGTGTTGCTTGGATTACTGGCACTTAAGGATCAGCTTCAATTTCAACCACAGGGAATAAGCTGCGGAGTTATGCTTTACTTTACACCATTATTAACACAAGTATGTAGAATGTTATTTTAATATCTTATCTAGACATTTTTAATAAATACGCCTCAATGAATAATCCAATTTCTAGGTGAGACCAGAGTTATACATTGAAGGTTATGATCAAATGAGGATATCGATGACTCGGAAGGATGGTCCACTTTGGGAAATTCATGCTGGTTCAAAAAGATTACAAGATGGAAATAAAGAATTCACATTCAAGCTGTACAGAGCACCAAGTGTTAGTGTAACTGTAGCCCATATTTGGAGAGTCATCCAGTTTGAAGGTGCATTTATTGTCCCTTCGAGAATGTCAGGTGTGTCGGACACACCAGCGGCATTAACGGGATACACTTATGTATCTTGGGGGGATGCTTCTCCTAGTCTTGCTGATAAAGCAGCTGTGTTGGATTTGAAATTGCTCCCTGGTCACAACGATAGCGGAGGATTATATTGCAAAAGTTTTACACCAGGCTGTCTGCAGGCTGCAAGTGATCTAGCAGCTAGGCAAATAGCAACCATTGAATATGCAAATGTAAGAAATATTAATTCCTCAATTTCATGAAATATATATGTTATATTTACTCTTGACACAATTTTAAAACAAAACATTGTCTGTTCTATTGTTCCAGTTACCCTCTTGGTTAAAAATGGCTGCTCATGCATTATTTCCTGAACAATTTCAGACTGAAAGCAGTCAAACACAAATTACATTTTCATACCCAATGGCACTGCTTCCTTGGAATACAAAAGGTTAAGTTATTTAACATATTTTATTGTTTTAATTTAAGTTTTGCTTATATAATTGTCAAAGAGGAGAATAGACTGTTTTTAGAAAAATCTAACAATTATATTATACTAAACTCATGTTTCATAAGAAATCAAACTGAAATAACTTCTTGGTCTTATGTATATTTTTTAATATGTAAGTTCAGTAATGCCAATTCAAATGTCAATGAAATAAACTGCAAGCTGGGGAATATCAATTAATTTTGACCAGATTAGATATATATTAGAATTTTGATTTTTATTCATAAAGATACAACTAATTTATTTGCAAATTTACATTTTTTATTTATCTGATATATATTAATCATCACCTAATATGCTTGATTTTTTTAGGACTATGTGCAGTGAATAGTGGTTCAGTGCTGACCCTGGACAATGCCACAATACCATCAACATTAACTGATTGCTATACTCTAGCAGTAGCCGATTGCTCAAAGGAAGCACAATTTTCAATCCAAGTGAAGAAATTAAACAACATGATGGTAAGAAAACTTAATTATTATTTAAAATAACTAAATAACTATTTAATGGTTTAATTAGTTATATCATTAATTGATATGATTCATTCTCAGATAACTATTCAGTTTATTTTAATCACAATTTAACTAAATGTTTGATGAATTTAACAAAAGCATATTATGCCTTGAATTTGGATTGGCTCATTAGGGTAATATTTTTATATTAAAAATTGAAAATGTGCTTAAATTTGGTCCTTTCAACATGAAAGAGAATATCTAATACATGAGTCGCTGCCTTTTTGACATATAAGTGTTGGTTGAGTCGGAGACTGCATAATATAGTGATGCAAAAAAAAAAAAAAGGAGTCTGGAAGAAGCAGATAAATTATTAATGTATAGTCTGGTGATCTGAATGCCATCAAAACAATTTGAAAATTCAAAAAAGCTTCAGTTGGTTAAACATGAGTACAGGATGCCAGAGCAAGAAGTTGTCAAAAAAATTATTTATAATAGCAACATCATCCATTACTTAAGTACAGTTTGATGGCAGAAAACAAAAAAAAAAAAAAAAAAAAAAATGGAAAAGGGTATGGCAGATGAATCGTTTAATCTATATTAATAATTAATACCCAGTGTTGGGTGATTGTTTGACAGAAAAGAGTCAACTGGTGACAAAGTTTATTCATTAAGGTCTGGACTCACAAAAAGATTGTAATAGCAATTATGATAGTTATACTTAATACGGTTTGTTTGTTGGCTGTGCAGCTTTGTTCTCATCTAAATGTAAGGTGCGACATCCATTTAGATGAGAAAGCCTTGAGGTTTTTAAAGTATTCTGTAAAATATTTACTCAGTAGAAAAATGTTTTATGAAATGCACTACCTGCTCCCACAATATATGATTGAAGTAATAGCATCACAGAGATTAAGATAGAGTTTTAATAAAGATTAATTTTTTTTTAAGGAACTGAATCTTTATTTAATCATTTCAAAGATTATAGTGCTCAATGTGAGGAGAGGACTGCAATAAATGTAAAATTAATGAGGAGAAAGATGTGTAGGTGGTCTTTTAGTATTATAAGTATTAAATCTGTTGATTTATTTTACTATCATTTTGGTTCCTTTGACTAGTGAAATAATAACTAATTTTGTTAGCATTAAACTTTGTTTTAATACGTGGGTGAATCAAATATAAACGAGACTTTTTGTCCTGGAAGCTCAGTGAAGGTGCGGGAACGTTCCCGCGTTTAGAGGTGTTGGGTAGGGATGCCAGGAAGCAGGCGAGCGCATGCTCTCTAATTCACCAGTTACTGTCGTGACGATGTCCGAGCAGGATGTATCCCCCTCGATTGCGCAACGTATTATTATCAAATTTCTTGCTGCTGAAGGCGTAAAACCGGCTGAAATCTTGAGAAGGTTGACTGTACAGTTCAGGGAAGAGACACTTTCTCGTGCCAGAGTGTTTGCATGGCATAAACAGTTTGTGGAGGGTCATGATCGTGTTTAGAATGAAAGCCATGACCGCAGACCCCGCTTTAGCATCAAAGCAGACATCAGCCGTGTTCGACAGCTTATTGAAGGTGACAGACGGCTAACCACCAGTGCCATTGCAAGTGAGGTTGGGATAAGCTATGGAAGCACTTTTTCCATACTCACAGAGGAGCTAGGGTTTCGTAAGGAGTGTGCCAGGTGGGTTCCTCGACTTCTCACAGCTGAGCAGAAGCTGAACCGTTTGTAGGTTTGTGAAGGTCTTCTTGCAAGATTTCAGGCTGAGGGAGCCTCATTTCTCACTCACATTATCACCTGTGATGAAACTTGGGTGCACCATTACACCCCTGAATCAAAACAAGCGAGTATGGATTGAAGACTGAAAGGGGAACCTGAACCAATGAAAGCCAAGTCACGGCTGTCAGCTGGGAAGGTTTTGGCTTCCGTGTTTTTTGACCAGGGCTGGCATCTTGATTTTTTGCATGAATGCAGGACTATCAATGCCGCATACTACTGCGACATTTTGAATGAAGTCAGACTTGCATATCGCCTCAAAAGAAGGGATCTACCGATGAGAGAAGTGATTCTTCTTCAGGACAATGCTCGCCTGCATACTGAGGCCCTGACGAGAGAAAACTTGGAGCAACTGGTCTGGGAGATGCTGGAACACCCTCCCTACAGACCAGACTTATCACCATGTGACTTTCACCTGTTTGGCCCACTCAAGGAAGCTTTGGGAGGTCAGAGATTCGTCAGTGACGATGAGGTTGAAGCCTACGTGCTCAATTGACTGAAAACACAACCTACTTCATTCTATGAGCACGGGATTGGAAAATTACCTATGCGCTTGGAAAAATGTATTTCCAAATCAGGAGACTATGTAGAAAAATGAGGTGTACTTTTCTTTGTGTTCAAAGTAAAAATTAAAAAATAAGTCTGTTTATATTTGATTCACCCGCGTATAAAACAAAGTGATATATAACTGGACTCATTTATAAATGGAACATTCATCTTTATTGTGTCTTACAATAACAAACAATTATTACTTCCTTTAAGATAATGAGTGCATATTGTAAAAATTCAGTGTTCAAGAATTTGAGGATTAAATATTTTACTGTAATTTTCATTGTGGAGTCTGTTTACAAGAGGTCTAAAATTTTGTTTCAGGGAATTAAAATCTATTGTGGAAATGACAGTGTTGAACTGTTACCAAATGGTGATATTCAATCATTGGTCCGGGTGAATGGCAATAAAGTTGAAAATATCAAGCAAGGTTATCACCATACTGAGATGAATGAATACCAGCTCAGGTATTGCATAATTTCAATTTATTATATCATGAAACCTACACATGTTTGTGCTGTGTTTTTTAATGTTAAACATCATTTCCAGTGTGAGGATGACATCTGAAGGTATTGTAGAAGTTGAACTTACCTCAGGAGTAATGTTACAACTTTACAACACTACTGCAGTGATATTAATACCTGCACAGTTTCGTGGACTAACTTGTGGTTTATGTGGTGATTTTAATGGTGATACAATAAATGAACCATCTATAGCATACAGTGATTGTGAGAATCGACGATAAAGAATCAAAGAGAAACAACAGTAATATATAATAAATATATTGGAGCTTAAAACTATATGTTTAAGGACTTATTATGTTATGGTTTGATGTGGAGAAGCAGACAACTTTTTAAAAAGTTTGGAATATGTAAATTTGTAAATATTAAATTTTAAGTATATCATGTATTATAGATAAGATATGTTACACATTTTTGAAGTGTTAAGCTGTAATAAACTGTGTTTAATGGCTTCTTTGTGACTTAGTAAAGGTATAATTTTTATTAAACATACTAAATAGTTCAGTTAAATTTAAAAGAATATTTTTGAAGTTATAAATTCAATATTCTCATAAGTTATCACTCTTCAAACCCAAAATATTTAACAAATCTTCTCTAATAAAATTAAAGTTTAGTCTGTCTTAAATGGTTCATATATTTTGTAATATGCTTCATTTTGGAGTGTTATTCATGAAACTTACCCAAACAAATTATCTTGTTTATTGGCACTTTTTTATTTAGTTAACTCAAATTAATTTCCACTGCTCTTGTCTTTATAATATCCTTGTACAAAATATGCTAACTCTAACTGTATAACGATCATAGCTGTTTTTAAAAATAAAATCAGTGTTAGTCAATTTAAAGTAAAGTTTGTGACTAATTAAAGTCAATAAAAAATTACTGGATAATTATATACTCTGAATAAACCAATTTGAAGTAATAACTTCCACAATTAAAGGATCAATATTTTCCAATCTGAAGCATATTGTTTATTTACAATCAGAGAATGATTGTTGAGGTAAGGCACAATAGACAGAAAGTTGATATAAATAGCAAATACTTATTGGTATTGACTGTTGCCTGTAAATATATTTCCATTCCAGATGGAAAAATACTGTTATATTTATCTAAGAAATGTCCATTGAGATGCTAAACTTTTGTTTTCTGGTATGTAAGTCTGAACTTTAATAATGATTCCTTTCAACTATAAACAGCCATTCAAAATTATTGCTATTAATTATAGAACACTTTATTTATTTTATAAGTAATATATTTAATAATATTAAAAAAAAAAAAAGAATTGTTATCTCTTTGAATGTGTCAAAAAGATAATTCATCCATGACTTTTGTTTGGTTTTTGAAATACAGCCAGGAATGTTCTTCCATACCTTCATCTCCAAACACCTGTTCTATAAAATTTCAAATTTAGCAGAATATACATTTCAATTAATTATGGTAGTAATTTAAAATTAAATGTGAAAAGGATGTGCTCAATAATAATACAATCTATTGATGTATTAGATCATTTATTTTTTATGATATACACAACCATGATTACAAATTCTCTAGTATTCTTATTGAAATCACTTTAATTTATTTTTTAATCCAATCAATAAGGTTTAACATTTTTGTTGTTGTTAAGCACTATTAAGATTGAATATCATGTACAATAACTAATATTCTAATCAATCTTTATCAATAGACTATTCAAATAGCTAAATGTTTGCTTAAAATGGCCATATTATTTCAAGTCCTGCTAAATAGAAGGATATATTCTTTTTTTAAATAAATCATGAAAATTCACATTTTTAAATTATCAATTCCATCATTAAACATATCACAAATATAATAACAGTTTGAACAAAATCCTAATCATCATTAGATTAGGACAAAATTTTCTTTTAGCAATTTCCTAACAACAAAAATTTGCATAACATTACATATTGCAAAAAAAATTAATTGACAGAATAATATTTAATATGTAATGTTCCCAGAGGTCATCTATTAATTTCATAATGTATTACTACAAGTACCCTTAAGAAGAAACTATTGATCAGTCAGAAAAAGTGTGAAACTACAAACCTTTCAACATCAATACCTCTAAAAAAAAGTCCATCATATTGCTTTTGTTTTTAAAATCATATGTTCGTGAGCAAGTGGTATACTATCAAGGTAAAAAAATTGAAGATTAATGGTTATGCCCAAATAACTCGTAAATCAAAATGTTTTGACTTGATCTCATATACTTTTGCCAACAAAGGGATTTTAAACCAATAATTAATAAAATAATGAACCTAAACTAATCAATCTAATCATTATTTTAAATTTTAAAAAAATTATACACAATCTTGGAAAACATCAGTATAAATAATTGGTAAGACTTTTTTTTTTTACTGGTTCTAAAAAAATAATTATTCTATGACAGTCTTGAACTATTTATTCTTTTTAAAAGACTAAAGGTAAAAATGTTAACTAACTGGTGTGTAACCTAAAGTATTTTTTAAGAAATTTATATGGGATTTATTTATAGAATCAATAAACCTAGCTCCATTACATGTTAAGGAATGTTTAACATTTTCAGTTTTTGTGGCTTGACTTAGGGTGCTATATGCTCTTTGGTACTTGAATAAAGCCCACAAAAAGTCCCAAGCCGATAATTCAGGCCATAAAACTCCAGTAAAATGTAAATAGCTGAATGAACTCTGTAACAACAAATTATAAGAGTTACAAAAAAATAATAAAAATAATTATGTAAACGCAAAAATAATATATAGATACCTGAAACAAAAGAAAATCACTCAGTCTAGTTTCACCAGAGGTTCGTATTAATAATTCTGGAGGCAGTGAATCTTTTGTAAGCAAACAGTTACTAAACAGTGAAGTATTTAAATCCACTTCATTCAACTCATTACTTTTTACACCCTTCAAAATTAAATTTACTGCATTGGTCATTTCATCTTGAGCTATTTAATCACAATTTTAATTAGTTGGATGAAAAAATATAATTATATTTTAATCTTTAGTGTGTGTATATATGGATGCATTATAATTAATCTCTTTACATAAGTTTTAACTGTTACCTAAAAAATATAATTTTATCTTCATGATACACCAATTATCAGAATAACATTATGGGTATTTTGAAAACAAATAAAAGTTCCAACGTTTTTTTTTTTTTATACCGAATTGTCCAATTAATTCATATCAAACTTTCTCAACATAAAAATATTGGATGTGATAAAGTGCTTATGAAATGTCTAAGAATATATACAGTAGTACACAAATGGAATATATCAGTATCGTTAAATTTAAAAGCAAAATTACTTTAAAACAATGACTTAAAAATTTTGAAATGCATGTTCTCTTTGGTATTATCTCAATTATTTAAATATTCTTGTTCTTGAAGATGACAGCATCAAAAGAAAATGATTACCAATAAAAAAAGTCTTGATTGAGAAAGACTAGAAATGAGCCTCAATTAGTTTCATCATGCCTAACGCTTATGCAAAGAGAAATAGTTAACAACCTGAAGAGAAATAGTTTAGCAATGACTCTGTTTTCAAATTAAAAAAATAAATAAATAAACCCTGCATAATTAAACATATGTGAGTCTTCAGTTAAATACTTAATAGGAGCTGAGTGTTCCCCAGAAGGGTGTTCATTCACCTTATGGCTATAATTATAGAATAAATAATTATCCTACCACAGAGGGATTTGGACCAGGGACAAGGAGATCAGTAGCCTCTTGCTATATTTTGCAAAAAAACTCTCTTCTAAAGAGTTTTTATTCCAACAATGTATTCACAATAGTAATGACAATTATTTGCCAACAAATTTTAGTTACTTCTATCATTTATCATTTATATGAAATTATAACCAAAATTGTTTAGAAAGTTATCACAGATTAGAATATTACAAACAATGCAACAAATGAAAAATTATATATGAATAACATTATCTTAAAGATATTATTTACCTGTATAAGCAAATGCAACATTCAATAAAGCTGTAGAATTATCTTTTGTAAGAAGCTCAACTTCTGCAATCATTTTAACAATGTCATCTGAGAGAAGAGATATGTTTCCAATTATGCGGATTCTTAAACCTTTTTCCATTAATTTTTCTCTGGATAAGACAAAATAAATATACATGTTCTCATGATAAACTTGCCACAATAAATATTAAGAATAGAGGAGGAAAGTGAAGAAAATACCAATTCAATAGAAAAGAAAAGCTTGGAATGACTTCTGGAAGAAAACTTCAAAGAGAACTATAAATTGTTTTAAAGAATAATGTAGAATATATAAAGAGAAACCCCCGTCTCAATATGTTTAAGATTGAGCATAATGGTGGAGAAATGCTTAAAACCAAAGAAACAATGGAAATGTGAGTGGAATATTTTAAAGACCTATAAAATTGTAATTCTCGGTGCAAATAAAATTGCCATAGAGGTGTTACAGGGAAACAGATAATGTCCTTGATACTCCTATCTTTTTATGTATTAATTTCATAGGATACTAATAAATTATCATTATAGTATTAATTATAATTCAAGTATAGCTAATAGTTCAATAAAAATGTCTTGAATTATGTTTCTTTATCTACACGGATACCTAAATATATATTCATTTTAATATTAATGATAGTTTCTGATATATTGCTATTATGTTACAATTTTTACATTAATTTATCAATAAAGGGGTTAGAAAATATAATCTCAATAACCATTCAATTCAATTTAGTATCAACTATTAGAAAATTAATAATAAATTATTCTTTACCTTTCAGCTAGTAATGCCTTGAATTTTTCCCTTGTAAGGGCCATGAGGTCATCAACTTCTTCTTGACTTCTTTTAAAGTTTTCGATACTAAATGCATAAACTGTAACTTCTTTAACTCCTAATTCTAAACACCATTGTAATGTTTCAGAAAGCTTGTCAAACCTAAAAACATTGAATTATTATAAGGATTATTAATATTAATATTGATCAGGCCGTTGGCCTAGAAACAGTACGAATCTCTATAGCCAAGACTCTTCATGGGTTGTTGTGGTACAGGTTGTTTTAAATATTTTTATTAATATTAATACCTCAATAGGATCATGGTTTTAAAGCATTTAGATATGTTCGCCATAGCATATAATAATTATATATATATATTACACAGATGTGTGTGTGTCTATATTTTTAATCAATATAAGCAGTACATATTTAATGTTAACAAGGTTAAACAAATATTGTAGAAGTCGGTTATATTGTTTCAGGAGTGCTTATATCAAGATACTATTCCTTCATTGAAAACCAGAATATTATCGACTTCATTATCCCTGTCAAAGACTTCTGGAACATTAAACTTTCTTTAATAAAAATCATATATCATTAATTTTTTTTTTTAAGTAAAAAAACAACTAAATGATATAGCTACATAAAGAAAAAAAGTTGTTTTTTAAAATTAGAAACAACATTTTAAGAAATTAAACATTATAATAAAAAGTAAAAAAAAAAGATGAAATTATAAATAAAATACTGTAATTGTATAATTATTATAATGTCCTAATAATTATAACGGTTATTGTATGTTGTATATTGTATATTGAAAGTAAGTGATAATTCCTTATTGCCAAATTGTCACACATTTTCAGCTTTTAATTGTCAATCTCAATTTACTGTGTCCTTAAATTCTTGAAACAGTCCAGTAAAATATCTCTTAAAAGGAAATAAGGTAGACATAGTCAGGGAAAATATAGTTGCGGCTAGGATTGCCTATATGCAACTGATAGCATTGCTTTAAATGACCAAAACAGAACTATTAATACCAACAATAGTACTGTGTAACATACCTAATAGGAACTAAATTTGAAACACTTAGCAGCATTATTTTAAAATACACACACGACTGTTTCTACTATTAAATTTAATAGAATAAGATTTCAATGCCTGTTTTTATATTAAAGTGATTCAGATTTAAACAATTATGCTACACTCTAATAAAGAACTATCTTCTCATATACCTAAAAAATGTTAACTTCTAAAATCAAATACTTCATAACTCACACTCGACTGAAACAACAAGAAACTGCCCGCATATACCAATTACTACAACACTTGCTCGACAAATGATCAAAACTCCCTGTTTACTACAACTCATTGAGATAACCAATTGAATTATTAGACCTATGGCATTGGGCTATGAGGATCCACTTAACTATCAAAGTCCAACCGCATCCAATCCTTGCAATACAAAATCCTCAATGCTCCTAATTACTAAGAACCTCATCCATAGAGACCTAAATATCCCACTAGTTGCAGACATGGCCTGCAATAGATACACCTCCTTTAATTCCAAATTACCAGCCCACTCAATCCCGCTTGTCCGTAAACTCTGATCTCTATCTCTACCTGATAAACCTCTGAGGCACCTGAAAAGACGGTAGCCACAAGAACTGCTAATAAAATAAACACTAAAGTGTTACCTAAAATAATCATTGAAGTGCTACCACTGGGTAGCTTCTTCACAAGACTAATTCATGCCCATAGTTGTAGTTTAGCCATTTTAATTGTATTAATTGTATAAACAGTAGTAAAACTCAATAAATTGTTTTTTTAATACATTCATTACAAATTTAAAAAAAAAAATATTTTACACCAGACAAAACAAAATAACTGACCAAGTCAAACATCATTTTAAAATCTAATACATACCCTTTAACATGCCCATCACACTTTCGCACATTATTTTTCCTAGCAAATCTTCTGTTACCATCCATTATAAAGGCAATATGTTGTGGGATCACTCCACATTTCAAAATTTTAACGAAAAGCAAATGTGCCCAGTTTAATGTACAGTCAGTTATCCAAGACATGTTTAGTCCCCAAGATAAAAATAATTATCTTAAAAAATAATAATAATAATATTTGAAAGTGCACTAGAAATATGAACAAATATAATACTATTGATTATAATAAGTATCGTTTACGAAAAAATATCGTCCAATATTATAACACACATTACATAAAAAAAAAGATATTAAATTAAAAATTAATTTATCAAGGAGAGACACTCAAATTCAAACGTTCGCGAACTGTTATCAAGCTACTAAACCATATAACAACAGGCTACTTATTAAAGAAACAAAACAATACATTTTCTTTCACTATTAGTTAGTAAAGAAAGAAAACATTTATTTACATAATTACAGTATAAAAGCAATAGGTAATTATATTTCTAATGATTTCGGGTTTCCTTAAAATAAACAATATAATTTTGGTCCGACACTAATTGAAAATCTAGTAGAAGGTAGTTAGAATAGTAGGAAAAACATAAAAAAATAAATACAAATAAAATAATAAAAATAAATTGGTTGGCAAATGATTCTATTGGTTCTGGGCTGGCAAGAAGGTAATTTAAGTTTTGTATTGTGAAATAAATCTCAATTGTTTCCATTCAAAAAATGAGCTTTAATCCCTCAAGTATCTCTTATACTGTTCGATGACCTTTTGCCATATTTCTCGTTACTTCATAATTACGCGCTCATAGAACTTCTAGTCCTTTTAGCAAAAACACTCAACCAATTACAACTTGAGGTCTTCATCATCACTGAAATTTTTACCGTTTGAATAGTTTATTGAAATAATCTTCGAAATAAATTATAGACCAACGGTGCAAGGTCGGCATCAGCGACATCACTTTCTAAATAAGCGATATCTCACACTGTCGACGTGAAACACGATTCCTGTGCGATTATCTAATTCTGGCTGCCTTTCCTTTTTTACATGCTTCCTCCAGTTTCATGAGTTGTCAGTAATAAACATTTGAGTTGATCGATCGGTTTCTTGGAAGCAGATCGAAATAAACAACGTCTTTGTAATCCCACTAAATTGACAGCATGATGTTCTCCTGACGCAATTCACCTTTCGACATGATTGTACCATGATATTTTTCGATTAATGTTGTAGACAATCTATTTTTTAATCGCCAGTGACAATTCGTTTAAAAAAAAGTCGATTGTATTACGTTAAAAATGCGTACTGCAAGTATTCAGTAGTTCAGTTAATTTCTTTCAATTCGTGTGGAAACCAATTATGGATCACCTATTACCCATAACCTGCTAGCCAGTGCAGCCAAATTAGGAAATCAAGATCTTTATATGTTTATGCATGATAATAATCAGAATTCAATTAATCTTTTTAATTAATAAATTAAAAAATCTTAAATATAAACCACTAAAGAGTGGTTAATATTTAAGATTTGCCGACGTCTTCATATCCCTCCACAGTCTCCCGACATTAACGTAATTGAAAATTTGTCGCATATATTAAATAAAAATGTTCGAAAACACCAAATAACCGGATCGCACCCCCTCAAGGATCTATTACAGCAAAATGAATGAATGGGAACAAATTAACGCGGATTTAATAAAAAACCTCATCAACTCAATGTCGAGGCGTTTACAAGCGGAAATAGGAGCCAGCGGATTTCAATATTAAATTTTAAAAAATAATAATAAAAAGAAAGTGTGCAAGTACTTTTTTTCTGTATTTTTTGGAATTTTTATGTTTTGTATTTTTACGAAAGAAGTTTTTCATTTGAATTTTATTTGCAGTTATTAAGTTATAAATATAATGTTTATTTTTGAAGTATTATTATTTTTGTATTGCTTAAATAAAGTTTATTGTTCAAAAAACGTGGTTTGTAAATACTTTCTTCGGTAACTGTGTAAACATTTACCATACTCCAACAATAAAAACTTTAACCTTACTTGTGAAATGTTATACCTGATAATTTATCAAAACTTTTACAAATAGCAACGGCACAAGGTTTTGCTAATAGTATTTTAATTTTAACACTGCCAAAGAACACTACAAATTAATTATTTAACACAGAAAAACACCTCAACAGCGCACTGACCTACTATCCAGACCAAGCTCAGAATAAACAACAGCTTAGGACCAAAGACCAGATACGTCTTCAACATTGTCCGCCATATTGCCTCGTCTGAATCGAACCTAACTTTCTAGATGTTAACACCTTGGAAATATTTCGTATTACTATAACCTCTTTGCCGATGTTTATACTTTTAGCCAGATCTTGGCGAGCTCTTGCCGCTGGATCATGAATTAGAGATTGTTGTTGCCAAATAATTAGAACTTCATAGATTTAAAAACTCTAGATTCCCTATTGAGATACATAACCACCAGTATAACCTCTTTGTTTATTTTCTATTTTCAAATGCACTAATATTATCCTCATGGTGCTTTAAGGAAGATTTTGAGAAGTATTGTAATTTTATATATTTATGGTTAGTTAGGAGTTTAACAATCCATAACATATATATTGTTGTGGACTTTAATGTATTGGTGTGATGGGAACTTTATTAGAGACTGGTGTGTCCACCTATAGTGGTTGGGTAATAAGATTCTTTTTGGCTTACTTAAAAAATGGACATTAAACAATGAATGGATGGAGGTTAGTTATGTATAAAATTGAAAGGTTTAATTTGATACTGAGTTTATTATGGAAGCTTCAGGATCTGAACATTTCAGGGAAGGTAATCATGATCATGTATTTTTTTAATATTTAAAAAGTTGGTTTTTTAACATGAAATAATACTTGGTGATTTTTTTTAAATTACAGAGTTGTACTTCCTTATCACTAAGTTTCTAGAAGCTGGACCTTGTAAAGAGGCAGTTAAGGTATATTAATACTTTATATGATGTTAAGCTCAGTTATCAATCGTAAATTTATTGTTCTAAATTATATATGTATTTTAAACTCAGGAACAATTATTAAGCAGTTGATTTTTTATTTTTTTAGGTTTTGAAGAAAGAGTTATCCGAACATAAGGTAACAGTAGTTTAATATTTCAAACCTTCTAATAAAATTTTACTGCTATTATTTGATATAAATTCTAAAATAACTTATGTTTGGTATTCATTTCAGATTGTACCGTATCGGTTAGACTGGGAAGGTAAAAGACATGAACAATCCTTTGAGGAGTTGGTAAGCATATGCCATTTAAAGTGAATATTATTGTTAAAAGTTTTTATTTACAACGTATAACTTGTTTTTTTTAATATTAGGAAAAGAAATATCCTCATATTTCTCCAGAACATCTTCTTGAAATTTGCAAAAGAATTGGGCCTATTCTTGAAAAAGAGATTAAGCCTTGTGCCCCTGGAGTTAGAACTTTATTAGGAGCTGGTCGACAGTCTTTATTGAGGAATTCTAAAGGTCTGTTGGATTCTTTTTCGATACATGTGTGGTTATAGTAGTACTTATGTCATTGTTTATAATTTTTAGTTTACTTATTAAAACTTAGTTGAAATTGGCATCAAATTCATCACCTAACTTGTAATCTCAGAACACTCTCAGGAGATTTAAGTTTGGAAAGTAGTAACTACCATTGGTGGACTTGGGACCTGTCTCTTACTAAATCATGATATATATTCCTTAAAGTTCTTTATTTTGTTAGGTTTTTGTGCTGTAGTTTCCTTTAGTAAGATATCTGACACCAATATTCTCTCCTCAATATCCACTTTTTCATTGGGCTCTTTTCTTTCTTTCCAGTTAGTAATTTTACATTTTACAGAACTATATCTTAAATTGGCAGGTATTTATTATCATTAACTAACCTTTGCAAATTAAATTAGCTTTGTTTTGCTCATTATTCATATTATATTAATATTAAAGAGACATAGTTTATGCTAGATCTATAATTAATTTTCTAACTCGTAAGGTAACAAAGTAAATTTTTTTTTCTTCTTGAAAATGACCCAAGTGGTTTAATCATACGAAAAAAAAAAAAAATTTAATTGACTTAAATCTTCGTTGACAGATGAGAAGACTCACTTGCGACTGTCTGAATTCATTGCTAGACGCCATGGTGCTTCTCTACACAGCCCCATCACATGTCACCATCATAACATTGGTAACTTTAATATTCATATTTAAGATTTATGACTAAGCTTATAAATTTTAATGCTAAGTATATATATTTTTTCATTTTTAATATAATTTGCATTGTAAAGATACCAAAGCTAACTAGTGCGAGTATCCAATATTTAAACATTTATTTTATTTTAAAGTTCAAGTACTTTTGGGTCGTGAAACATCTGGCCCACCAAGCAGGAAACACCTCATTAGTTCAAGAATGTACACAAGAACACATTTGCTCAACAGAACACTTGGGCACTTATCTGCTGTGTATTGTCTCTTGTTTGATCACACTGGAAGATACATAATAACAGTAAGTTAAGTTTATGAAGATATGATTTTACTACAGTACAGTACAAATAAATATAACTGACTAATATTTCAGGGGGCAGATGATCTTTTAGTGAAAATTTGGAGTGCCTTAGATGGGAGACTGCTCTATACCTTGAGAGGTGCTGCTGCCGAAATAACAGATATTGCTATTAATTTAGAGAATACCCTGTTAGCTGCGGGTAGTTTAGACAAAGTTATAAGGGTTTGGTGTCTACAAACTGCTTATCCTGTAAGTGATTGCAGATATGTATCTTGTTAGTTGCTAATCATGTTACTTTCCTCTGTTTATTTTCTATATCGATCAATAGGTGATAGTAATCAATTTAATTATTTAGTATGTTTATCTTATTATTAAAATTAAATACATTTTTAGAATCTATTAATTAATTGTTATATTGGATTATTTATTTGTTTAGCATCAGTAATTTATTCAAACACAATATAAACAAAAATTGATCATGTTTCCTCATTGAGCTGTTAACGATTCTCTCTCTCTCTCTCTCTAATCTATATTATAAAATGTATTATATATATAATATATATATATATATATATTATATATATATATATATATAATATAAAAATGATAACACAATTTTGGTTTCCGCTACCTTCTTCTAAACCACATGATAGATTTTGATACGGTTTTCGCCATCATTAAGGGCATTCTTTCCTAAAGGTTTTAGCTTCCTTTAAACGGGAAAAATAATTTTATGTAACCAAGGCGTCAGAAAATTATTCCTGCTAACTCCCTCCTTCAAAACCACAAGATGGATTTTGATAAGGTTTTCGCCATCATTAACGGCATCCTTTCCTGAGGGTTTATTGTCAAATAAATTTTCTGTTATCTCTGCTTCACTTTAAAATAACAAATAACTAAATTTAAATAATTGCACTTTTGCTACCATAAACTAAAACCACTAAAGCGATAAACTTTAAATCGGTCAGAAAGAGCTATTTCAAACATAAATGACACCTCATTCAAATTGCACCCGTGCGAAGCAGGGGTGGGTCTGCTAGTTTATTATAATATATTTTGTTTTTTTATAATCTATATCTATATTTTTTATTTTGCGGTACAATCTAAAAAAATATAATGTCCTAATTGATTGCACTATACTTAATGTACTTGCAGATTTATAAATTTCATAGATTTAGGCCTGTTGGAATTCAATTAGTCAGTGTTATCTTGAGTTTAATGTAGTATGCTATCTGGCAAGGAAACGCTCCTATGTATTTAAGATACATTAACTAAAATGTGGTTTCCATTCGCCTACAACACGCCTTGATGATGACCCACAATGGGGGTCAAACGTCGGCAAATAATAAAATAGTTGAAACTATTTAGTTGTTTCATTTTATGACCACCAACCCGGACTAATTCCTACCAGTAAAATGTGGTTTATTAATAATAAACTTTATATTTCTTAATTTATAGTTAGTTTCTTAAATGTTCCTTAATAAATAATATGAGTTAGCACGCTGGGGTAAGTAAATTTTTTTCAACTCTGTGGCTTTGATTTCAACCTGGATTGGTCATATTTATTCCATTGGGATTTTGAAAAATAAAACTTAGCACTTCCATTGTGTCCTGAGCAGGGCAGTGACTTTATGGTTGCTATCAGGAATTGGCAAAAAGGACTACGAGGTCACTTGCCAGTCTAGTTCTTCTCTCAATACCATATCATCATACAAATTCTTTGCATTGATATCATCAGTGCTTGTGATTAAATGTCTTTTTCCAGTTCGGTTTTTTTCTTCTTTTGTTTGAGGTAGGATCATTTGATAACCAAATAATAATGTCATTTTCATTTCCTTCATATTATTATAATTTATTTTTTCATTCTCAATTATAATATGATACTTTATTCTATAAATATAGGATTTTTTTTGTTGATTTTTTAGTGAAATTATTTGATTTCTTAATATATATATATATTTTTTTAAATTAGGTTGCTACACTTTCTGCCCATACCGGAATGATTACAGGTGTAAATTTCTGTCCTAATCCTTTTAATGATATTCATTATCTGGTTTCTACAAGTACTGATGGTTCTGTTGCTTTTTGGAGTTATGTTTTCACATCATGTGATGAACCTGTGATATTTCAGTAAGTTATTTTTATTAACTAAACATCAACATTACTAAAGTTAGTCCTTTGTTAAAACTATATTGAGGATGTATGGTCGACTGTTGAATTCATCATCGATAGAAATAATCGGGAATCAGTCATATTGAAAATATTTTAATTTTGCTGATGTTTCGACTCAAACATGTATGCTATCTTCAGTAGCAGAGCCCCAGTTTATGCTTGGCATGGCTCACTGATGTCCTGATGATGGCTCTGAGCCGAAACGTAGGCAAAATTAAAATATTTTTAACACTACTGAATCCCGATTATTTTTACCTATGATTTTGTTTAAACATGTTTTGTCTAAATTTTAAGTGAACTAACATAATAAGTTAATTAACAGTTATTACCTTAATATATTAATAATTATCACTAAGGAAACTATTCTACTCATTGATTAGTTTTACTGTTGTAGAACTTTTAAGGGTCTATTGTTAATCTGTCTTCTCATTAATTTTTATTTTAGAGTATTTACATGTTATAATATGACTATTTAGGGTATTCTTAAATTCAGTTAACGTATTAGTTAGTTGGATTTACAGTCAGTTTAATTAATGATTTTGACTAAAAATTACTTTTGGCTTTTATAATTTTCTAGCCAATCATTGTTGTCTACGTTTTATTCCTTTGTTAAAATACATTTGACATAATCTATAAACATGTTATCTATTTTTAAGTATTTTTTTTCTTCTGTTGTTTATAGGACAAAGCCGGTTTTGTATCATGAGAAGATGAGACCAGGACAGGCCCAAATGATATGTTCTAGCTTTTTCCCGGCGGTGCATTTTTGGCTGCTGGTAGTGCAGACCATCATGTAAGGGTTTATTGCATGAAAGGAGATTCACCTTATCGGTTTGTTGGATAATTATTATATGTCATTATTTTTTTGAATTCCAAAATATTTATTATTGTTTTCTTGATTTTATTCTCTTTTTATTTTAGAGTAATGGAAATGGAAAAACATTCAGATAGAGTTGACAGTATTCTATGGTCAAATAAAGGCTTAAAGTTTATTTCTGGAAGCAAAGACGGGACAGCAGTATTGTGGCAGTATAGAACACAAACATGGATAACCCGACAGTTACACATGACTACTACACTTCCTGGGTACAGTAATGAATGAGTTCTGAATGTGTTACCAGTTGTGCCTGTCATAATCATTGTCTTTAAAAAGACTTCTTTTTGTTGTTTTTTAAAGGTTTATCCATTTGTGTTACATCATACTGACTTTTATCTTTGTTCTACCATAAAAAACAAAATTAATAGAGTTCTTCCAGTATGACAATGGGTCAGCATGCATTTTCAGAAAGTCTTGTTTTATTTAAATTTTATAGGAAAAAAATTATATATTTGTTGGCCAATTATTTATTAGATATTCGCTCGGATCTAGGATCACAGTGCATAGTCCCTTGTGCTTTCCCTCTCCTATTGTTCTTTAAATGTCTTAAAAATAAAATTCTATTTAAGAAATAATTGTAGGATTTTCGTCTTATACTTTTGTCAATATATAATATTATATATTTAACGTAATATATTTTTAGGAAAGTGAACAGAGAAGATGATCCAAGACTTAAATTGAAAGTTACGATGGTTTGTTGGAGTACTGATGACACATTTGTAATTACCGCTGTTAATAATAATGTTATTAAAGTTTGGTCACCAGTGAGTGGGAAGTTACTAAAGGAACTGAATGCTCATAGAGATGTTGTCTACTGCCTTGAAAATCATCCTCTAGATTCTAGAGTCAGTTGATAAATGTAATAAATATTTGTAAATTAAAAGAATTTCATAAATTCTCAGGCAGTTAATGTTGACTTATTTAATTCCAGATCATGTTAAGTGCTGGGCATGATGGAATCATTTATATATGGGATTTACTTACTGGTGAACAACTTTTTATGCACCAGAATCACATTGAAGGCCAAGGGAATGGTGCAGTTTTTGATGCCAAGTGGTCACCTGATGGAACCATGATGGCTTCCACAGATTCTCATGGTCATCTCCTTATTTTTAGTTTGTCTGAGTTCAACGATAAAATGAAATTGGTAAGATATTTTGTTTTTATGTTGTTGTTTTTTTTAATTCACCGCTAAAAAATTCGTCATATTGCTATCTTTATTATTGTAATTTTTTTATTCTTGTTCTGAAGGTTATAATTATGCCTACTTATTTGTATTATAAACATTGTAATGGGCATTGCCAGTTTATATATAAAAAATTCATCTTAATTATTTTCTGCATTTTAAAAATTAATATTTCTTTAATGTGTATATTTGTTTAATACCAATTATTTCTTATTGGGAAATTCCAATTATAGGTATTAATAAAAATCTGGTGCGGGCAACACATGACTTTCACTTACCTCCGTATTTAAATCAATTAAAGAATTTTCAAATACAGTCAGAGATAAAAATGAGTGAAACTATTAAAGAATTGATTAAATTGAATTTATATAGAAACATGTGTTTTATTAAAAAATCTATTATATTATTTTCTAAAATAATCTTTAAGTTTTGTCGGCTTTTTATCACTCTTCATTTAATTTTACAAGCTTGTGTATATGATAATATTTTTCTAAAATATTTAGCTTTCCAACGGTATATTATACATATTATATATTACTGTTCTTATATTCAAAAACAAAAAATTGCTTTAAAAAAACAGTTTTCAGTTTTATCCTTTAGTTGGAAATCGAATTCGTTCAATTTATATATTTACCTGTTTTTCATCAATGGTAACATGATGATATGGTTATTTTTATAGAATCTACAAAGTTAAAGGTACTTTGGAGGAAGAAATATTAAAACATCGACATTAAGCTGAGTCAGACTATTTCAATCAGAATGAAACCTACTTGATGTTAAAGCCCATTAAATTTTACATCGATATAGCGAGTTTTATTAAAATTGTTGGAGCCGTTTTTGAGAAAATTGTAAAAAGGAGCAAAATATATGGTATAAAGTTCCTCTTCTGGCTGTCTGATTTTGATGAAAAAGTTGCTGTAACATCTCGGGCATATATTTCATTGTGGAAAGATTTGCTTCTGGTGTTACAGTATTTTTTAAAAAAAATTGGTGAAGGCAGCACATAAATTTCACTTACCTCCTTTGTTAAAATCATTTTAAGAAATATAAAACAAAGTTATTCTCGAAAAAAGTTTAAATGATTATATTCCGTTCCGTTAGAAATATATGTATTAGATTCAATGATATAACAATAGGGTTACCTGTAGCATGGTGGTTAGCATAACAGCCTCCTATGCCAAAGGTTCGGGGTTTAAACCCATAGGTGGCCCTTATTCCCATTAAAAAATCCTTAGTTATGCCATCCTTCAGGGGGAGGGGATGTAAAAATGTGGTCCTGAGCCTGTGCGATGTCAGGTACTCGTTAAAGATCCCTATCCTAATCAAATCTGGATAGACAAAATTTAGGAGTCCCGTTATAGTATTGTCTGATTAGCCATAGCAGCATAAAGGGACGTTAAATAAATGAACAATGATATGACATTATGAAATTATGTACAATAATCATTAAGTTTATATCCTTTCCCTCACTTTACCTTACCTTTCACAACTTAGTATATGAGTTTAAAAAAAAAAAAGATAAAATCTTTGGCTTTCCAACTGTATATTATACACTTATGTTACTATTTTTATGTTCGGAAAAAAATTACCCAAATAGATATTTTTGCTATTTTTCTACTTTAGCTGGTCATCGAATTCGTTTAACTTGTATATTTAGCTATATTTTATCAGTGGTAATAAGGTGATATGGTTAATTTTTTGGTACATAAAAATTGAAGTTACTTTAGAGAAAAAATTCGTCATATAAGCTCTGTCAGACTATTTCAATCAGAATGAAATCTGCATGATATTGAAGTCCATTAAATTTTACATTGATATAGGGAGTTTAATTAAAATTGTTTTTTTTTTTAGAAAATCGTAATTTTTGTGCTAAATGCATGATGTAAAGTTGCTCTTCTGGTTTGCCGATTTTGATGAAAAAATTGCTGTAATATCTTGGCTGTGTAGTAGTCTGAAGTAAGAAATTTCAGTTTCATGCAACTTTGCGTTTGCGTGATAGTCTTACTGCACGCTCACCGATCTTTTTGCAGGACTTGGTCTTTTGGACTCATATTGGAAAATTTTCACGATAGTAATACTTTCCTTTTAATATATTTCATAAGTCAAAGTAAAAACAACATATATTCAACTCGCTTGAGTGTATAATTTCATAGTATTTTCAATAGCCTGTAGGTTATATTCTTATTGGAATAGTCTAAAAAGGTTTAAATATGGACATTTTAAAATTCCTTCATCAAAAGAAACTTTCTTCTTGTTTTTAAAATAATTGAGACTCTCTTCATTATTAGTTGTAAGTATAAAATATGAATGAATTTGATAGTTAACTAAAGGAAAAAGACTTAAAAGTTAAATTGATACAAATCAACTAAAAAAAAGAAACAGAAAAAAAAAAAAAGGTCAAATGTAAAAGTGAAATTGTTGATCCCTAGGATGCAACACATAATCATGTGAAATCATGTTATGTATCTGTCAAGTAAAAATTTAGGATCTGCCTGTTCTGATAGTGGAAATAAATAATTTTTTAATGATTAGCTATTTTTAATTTTCTTATATTTAAAAAACATTCTATCTAATATAAGAAATAAGTTCTTCATATATTTGAATTAACTGTGATCTTTTAATTAACTACTAATCAATGAACTTCAGAATATAGAAATAATTTAAAAAATTTCAACTTTTGTTTTTTAACTTACAGCTTCCAAAAGAGTTGTTCTTCCACACTGATTACAGGCCGTTAGTGAGAGATGCTCAAAATCAGGTTTTAGATGAACAGACACAAACACCTCCTCATCTCATGCCTCCTCCGTTTCTAGTTGACGTGGATGGTACTCCATATCCTCCGAATCTACAAAGGCTTGTCCCTGGAAGAGAAAATCTTTCTACTGATCAACTGATTCCTAACATAATTATATCACCTGGAGGTAAATCAATTTATCTTTGTTTTACAATACTACTCATAGCAAAATATATTTTTTTAAATCTGGTGCAGGCAACACACGACTTTTACTTACCTTGGCTATTAAAATCAATATAAGAACTATTAAATAAACTTAAAGTTGAAAAAAAAATTAAGTTAATTTAAATAATAAGTTTATTCAGTTGGAATAAACATATGATTTAGATTAAATAATATAACAAAATTAAATGTTTAATTTCACTTACCTCAGAGATGGGCAAAATCGCATTTGATATACGAATACGAATGCATTCGGGAAGATCGAGTTTTGAAAATACGAATACGAATGCAATCGTATTTCAAAAAAGAATACGAATGCATTCGTATTTCGAAAAAATATACGAATACGAATACACTCACAGATGTAGACAGGTATACGCCCGAATTTCACAGGTATGCAAAGGGATACGGTCATATTCCACTGGTGTGGGCCGTATTCCACTGGTCTAAAAACGTATACGGACCTGTGTACAAGTCAATATGTACGCATTTGCAGGCGTGAATTCGAATGCGGTCAATAATATCTTATATTAAAAGACATAAAATTTAATTAATTAAAATTTATGAATTTTTTTAAAAATATGATTCAAATATTGTTGAAATAACTTCTTTAAATACGAATATCTATTTATTTACATATATCAACTCTCATACAGTTCTCTTCTCTATAATGAAATAATTTAACAAATATTTCTTAAAATTTATTAATCTGTGGAAAATGAAAAACATTAATGCAGTTATATTATAAATAACATTATAAATTATATTATAAAAGAAAAGAAATATTATCCCTTTGATATATTTTTGTTGAGCTTAAAATTTATATTGAAAGTAAAGTTCAGTAAATATTTTAACTTTTCAAACCAACTATGTGAAAATAAACACCACGCATTCAAAAATAGGTAAAATGTTGAATTTTAAGCATTTACAGTGTAGTGTTTAGGTAAACCAGGTATGGAATGACTCATTGACTTTTCATGATTATGTTTCTATTTTCTAAGTTTAGAAGTTTGCTATTATTCCAAAACATTGAAAGTTATAATAATAATAAAATTAATTCTTTATAATGAAGTGAAGTAAAGCGCTAATAAAAGTACTTATGTAACATTTAAAGCTGTAATAGAGAGTGATAATAACCGCAAAAAAGTTTAGTTTTTATCGTATATACTATATTATTATTAATTTATTCTTGTTAGTAATTTGATATAAAATAAATGCTTTAATTAAAATTCAGTATAATCCTTTTTTTAATGTTAACTTTGTTTGAAGATAAGAAGTAATATAAAGCCGCCTTAGAACCACGGGACATCGGGAACTTTACCATCGGGAATTTTACCATGATACCTGCCCTGGGATTTTGAGCCTATTAAAAGAGGCTAAATATGTGACAAACTTCTTAGGAAGTATTGCAAGACTCAAAAGCAGAAGGAAATCCCTAAATTAATTAATAACCAATTAAACAATTTTCACAATGGAGTGTAAAAAAATCTAAATGGACTAGGAATATACTAACTAAACTAGGAATAATACCCTTTGCCGTAGAGGCATTTTTAGAAAATAATTCATGGACCTGTTTCTATTTCCTATGAAAATGAATGTAGTATATCCTAAAACATTATAGCGGTATAAAAAAAAAAAATAATAACAAAAATAATTGGTTATAATGAAGTGAATTAAAGCGCGAATAAAAATGAATATGAAACAATTATTAATATTTATATCATTAATTGTTACATATTCACTTTTAAATCTATAGATTTAAGTTTATTCTGATGAAATAAAAAAATACCTTATGTATTGTTAATTTTTTAAATTTTAATTATCTCACCACTTCTTGTTGCTAGTGTTAAGAATAAATGGTTAAATATTAAAGAAACTTACATTAACTGGAGAAATAAAAAATGTAAAAATGAACTTTTTCCAGGTTATTATTTTTCAATTCGCATATGAGAAAAGCATAATAGACCGTTATAAAGCTACAGATTTTACAGAAAATGTTAAATAATATAAAAGTATCACCTTAGTTATGATTGTATATAATAATTATGTTATTTTATTTAATCTAAAATATATACTTCCGACGAAATAAAGTTATTTTTTCAACATTAACTATTTATTTCAAATTGACCACTATTACTTATTAACCTTTTTAATGTACTGATTTTTCCTACAAATAAAATTGTTGGGATACTGGATGAAACTTTAACACTTAAACTTTACTTATTCTTGAATGCATATTGTTTATTTTCACATAGTTGGTTTGAAATGTTAAAATATTTACTAAACTTTACTTTCAATATAAATTTTAGGCTAAAAAAAAATATATCAAAGGGATAATATTTCTTTTCTTTTTTAATATAATTTATAAGTGCATTACTACATTAATGTTTTTCATTTTCCACAAATTAATAAATTTTAAGAAATATTTGTTAAATTATTTCATTATAGAGAAGAGAACTGTATGAGAGTTGATATATGTAAATAAATAGATATTCGTATTTAAAGAAGTTATTTCAACAATATTTGAATCATATTTTTAAAAAAATTCATAAATTTTAATTAATTAAATTTTATGTCTTTTAATATAAGATATTATTGACCGCATTCGAATTCACGCCTGCAAATGCGTACATATTGACTTGTACACAGGTCCATATACGTTTTTAGACCAGTGGAATACGGCCCACACCAGTGGAATATGACCGTATCCCTTTGCATACCTATGAAATTGGGCGTATACCTGTCTACATCTGTGAGTGTATTCGTATTCGTATATTTTTTCGAAATACGAATGCATTCGTATTCTTTTTTGAAATACGATTGCATTCGTATTCGTATTTTCAAAACTCGATCTTCCCGAATGCATTCGTATTCGTATATCCGAATGCGATTTTGCCCATCTCTGACTTACCTGTATATAGAATATACAGTAAGGGAAAGTATTGCGATTGTGAAAATTTTCGAATTCCAGTTTTCAACAGAAATACACGTGTTAGGGTCCCCTGAGTCCAAATGACCAAGTCCTGCAAAAAGGTCTGTGTGTATGTGTGTGTGGTAAGTCCAGCACAAAAACAAAAAGTCTTATGAAACTGAAATTTCATATTTAAGACAACTATGCGCCTAAGATGTTACAGCAACTTTTTCATCAAAATCAGCTACCCAGAAAAGCCACTTTATACTATGCATTTTGCATCTATTTACGATTTTCTCTAAAATGGCTGATTTTTACTTTTTCGTTTTTGTGCTCGACTTACCACACATACACACAGACCTTTTTGCAAGACTTGCATATTTTGACCATAAAATGTGTATTTTTATTATTTATAACCATTGAAAACTGGAATTCGAAAATACTTTCCCTTACTATATGTTTCATATGTTATTATTAGTTTATCTTTGAAGGAATGAAACTTTTTTTTTATTAATTTTTAATGAAGCAATGTTTTTGATCTACTAACATTGGCTTTATAAAGTGAATTTTCATCAAATTTTCTTTTAGGTCAAGCTGAGGTTATACAACCGGTTGGTGAAGTTCGCTCGAACATTGATCAAAGAATTGAAGAACTTGCACTCTCGAATAATGTTCATAATTCCCAAGAGGGCTCTTCAGCAATGAATGAATTATCTCCTAGATCAAGTAAGATATCTATATTTTCACAATTCACTAAAAGTATCATGATAGTATATTTTCTTTTTGTGGCTTAGGAATACTAAGAAGAGGTGATGTTGAAGGTGTTAGACAATCTACTGGCGAATGGCAGCTCGATGGTTTCAAATTGAAAAATCAAAAGTATATTGTCAACCAGCTATCACGTGGAATGCTTTATAGTTTAAAAGCTGAAATGTAAGCATTTATTTTTAATATGTTATATATGTGTTTTAATGTGGGGTTTAATGTCCTTACTAACTAAAAAATGGCATAAGGAATACATATACATATATACAAGATATAAAATTAAGGCATGTAAATACAAAGTTGAATTATATAATACCTAATCAATACAAAAAACAATTATACGTGGGTGAATCAAATATAAACGACACTTATTTTTTAATTTTACTTGGAACACAAAAAAAAATACACCTCATTTTTCTACATAGTCTCCTGATTTGGAAATACATTTTTCCAAGCGCATAGGTAATTTTCCAATCCCGTGCTCATAGAATGAAGTAGGTTGTGTCTTCAGCCAATTGAGCACATAGGCTTCAACCTCATCGTCACTGACGAATCTCTGACCTCCCAAAGCTTCCTTGAGTGGGCCAAACAGGTGAAAGTCACATGGTGATAAGTCTGGACTGTAGGGAGGGTGTTCCAGCGTCTCCCAGCCCAGTTGCTCCAATTTTTCTCTCGTCAGGGCTGCAGTATGCGGGCGAGCATTGTCCTGAAGAAGAGTCACTTCTCTCATTGGTAGATCCCTTCTTTTGCGGCAATATGCAAGTCTGACTTGATTCAAAATTTCGTAGTAGTATGCGGCATTGATAGTCCTGCGTTCATGCAAAAAATCAAGATGCAGCAAGCCATGCTGGTCAAAAAACACGGAAGCCAAAACCTTCCCAGCTGACAGCCGTGACTTGGCTTTCATCCTAAAACTACTTCCTCGAAAAGCCATCCTATATCTTACTTACATTTGTAATGCCGTTCTCCGCTCCACATATTTTCCCGCTTCCTAGAAATTATCCAACATTAAAATGATCCCCAAACCCAAAAAGCCTCCAGAATACCCATCCTCCTACGGCAGTCCCGGTGTATTTTGAGATCGTTGTAATTCTGAAGACAATTTTTGTAAACAGTGCAGCCCCTGTAGCTTGCTGGATGGGCTTTGCCACAAGGAGCACACGTTTGCTGTCTCAGTTCAAGGCTTCGGGCAGGTTTCAGAGGCATGGGGACTAGCGCATTTAACGCACCTTGCCGTGTGAAAGCAGTATGTCTTTGTGTGTCCCAAGTTTTGATACTTTGTGCATTGAAAAATGATGGTTTTCTTCCTTGGTTCTTTAAAACGGACTGTTGAGTAGACTAATCTAGTATTATTAAAAATTTTCGAGTTGTTTTTGGCCGGTTCTAGATCAACAAAAAAAAGTGGAATCGTGTATTTTTCTTTTGGATGTACGACGGGTGAAACCTTTCTAACGATATGTCCAATTTCTTCCAGGTCGCTTTTAATGGGTTCTGTAGGTGTGGTTGAGTGGAGTCCTCTTAAAACCACTCGATATGATTTTTCTTCTTTTAATTGGTTACAATGGAAGTCATAATTGTTTGTACTTAAATAATTGATGAGCTTTTTATATATTTCTTTGCTGGTGGTGTTGATTTTTATGTCACTCTGTCTCGAAAAGCAACGAAAATTGGTCTGTCCGATCCACCTTGCCATTTCTCGACCGAAGAACATAAAATCGCTGATTTTAGAGACAAATATAGGAGGTGGTTCTGGATTTGTAAACCCTTGGCTTTGGCTCAGAACTTCGTTGAAATTTTTGGCTTCAGACGGAGCAGTGGAGGTTGATATGGCAGCAGTTGTTAATGTAGCGGCTGACGGTATAATTGTTTCGTTTTTGTTAGCTGCAGTCATACTGCGAGTTTTAGGAGGAGATATAATTTCTTTAGGTGATTGTTTTATCTTGGCCGGTTTATTTTTCTTTTTGGTCAAGGAATTCTCTTGGGATCCAGGGTTTGAGTGGCGGTTTCTTTTCTGAAGTGACCGGCGCTTTAAATATTGCGAATCAGATTCACTAATTTCTGAAAATGGTGTCTCTTCGTCCGAGTCATCACACGATGTAATCATATCTGGGTCCATAATCACTAATATAAGAAAAGAGAAGAGAAAAAATAAATATATATATATATACAGTCTGGCCAGAGACAGCAACCAGTGAACATCGCTCTATTGTATCGTTTTTCTGTTTACATTGCTCAAATTACTCAAGTGTTATTAATTCTGCTCACTTTTTTTTTTTTTTTTTTTTCATTATTATTTTTACGAGCTATAAACATTAGTTCCGTTGTAGACTTACTTATTAATAATTTAATACCCTTTCTAATAAACAGTGAAGAATAGGTTAGTGGTTTCTGTGATTCACCTGCTGAGCATCATATAATCCTCATCTCTTCACGTATTAAGACGGCAATACCAGGTACAATTTATAAACAACCTCGACTATTTACAAACAACCTCGCCTAAACTATTTACTTTTATTCCTTATTTCTTTTTCAATTAAACATAAAAATGGTTCTCTGCTCTCGATGTGACAGCGCCATCACGCGTGACGATAAAAATAACGTAAGCTGTAGCAAATGCCGGGTTGTTTATCATGGGAAATGCTATGGTTTACATGATAAAGATGTAGAGAATCTCAAAACAAATAAAAAACCTTGGCTTTGCCCTAATTGTGATTCCGTAAAAAAATCGATCTCGGTCAGTGAGAAACCTTTATCGATCACGAAAAGCAGCCAGCAGCAAGCAGGAGAGCCAACCTCATCCGATATTCTGGCGGCAGTGACCCATCAAGGAACACAAGTACATGAAGAAATCAAAAACATACGGGATTCCTTAGATAAATATGGGGAACTTAGTTTCGAATTGAACGAGAGACTCTCCAAAATTGAAAGCCACCTTGAGGGTCAGACGAAGTACGTTGAAGAGCTCACTATGGAAAACAGATCCTTAAAAAACAAAGTGGGAGATCTTGAGGTCCGCCTCAATAAGGCCGAGCAGGGCCTACTTTGTAGGTCCTTAGAAATTCGGGGTATCCCGGTCCGCCCGGGCGAAACCCCGGCGGCCCTGGTGATCAGTGTGGCGACCGGCCTGGGCATGAAGATTGTTCCGGAGGACCTAGACATGGTTGAACGACGAAGATCAAAGCCTGGTGACCCAAGGCCGCCTCCTGTCGTTGCCCGCTTTGTGAGGCAAACAACCAGGGACGAGCTTGTAAAACAGCGAAAGGTGAAGAGAGACTTCACTACTCGGGATATTGGCTGGGAAGGTAACGATTGCCACCGAATTTACCTAGGAGAAGAGATGTCTCCAGCAAATAGACATCTTTACTGGCTCGCCCGACAAAAAAGGTCGCCTGGCAAATTAAAATACGTTTGGTTTGCTGCCGGGAGAGTGCGTTGCCGCAAGGATGACGGACAACCGGTGGTATACATTGACAAGATACAGGATCTTGATGTCTTCTGCTGACTCCTGGGCCACCGTCAACCCTCCGGTTTCAACCAGCTTCTCATCACGGACTCCGTCAATAATCTGATTTTATATTTATCTTTTTTTACTTTTAATTTTTTTTATCTTTATTTACTACTTTGTATCAATAATCTTAAATTACTTTCGTTTTCTGATATTTTTCACAGGACACTTTCTATTATTATATTCATTTTTCATTTATCGCATAACTTGACAATTATTCAAATTTTAAATCGTAACTGCTACTTGGCATCTGTATTTTTTCCCTCCTCATTTCCATGTCTAGTATCCTAAACATTTGCCACGTTAACTCCCAATCCTTACCAGCCCATTACGATGAATTCCTACAATATTTTGGCCGGAACTTTTATCATGTCATAGCTATTTCAGAAACATGGTTAAAACCTTATATCCCCTCCTCTTCTGTTTCCTTACCCGATTATTCCTTTATACGCCACGACCGAATAGGCCGCACAGGTGGAGGTGTCGGTCTATACGTCCATAATAATCTTAAATTCCGTATTCTAGAAGTCTCAACCCCTTCTGACCAACCTCATATTGAGTTCCTTTTCATTGAAATTATTTGTGACACCCATCCTCTCCTGTTTGCTGCAGTATACCGCCCTCCTCTAGTTCCTTTTGATGCTCCTTTTGAAAATACCCTTTATAATTACATTCCTCTTTACAATAACATTATAATCTCAGGCGATCTCAATACCAATCTCCTTTCCAACTCCAATGATAAACAGTACCTCGAAAATCTCTTCTTTTCCCTCAATCTTTTCATCGTTCCTTTCTCATCCACCCACCATACCCGCTGTTCAGATACCTGGTTAGACCTTCATGTAATAGACTCGGCCCAGAACCTTCTCTCTTCATCACAATTGCCTGTCCCATTCCTCTCCTCCCATGACTTAATACAAATATCTTACAATATTCAAACTCCTACAATCCTTCCTAAAACCATAACGTTCCGTAACATTAATGCCCTCACCCGCGAAAACCTACTACCTGACCTAGAAATCCTGAATTGGGACGACATATATTCATGTTCCTCCATAGACTCAATGGTCAATATCCTCACTTCCAACCTCATTAATATCCTCGACAAACATGCTCCACTCAAAACCTGTACCTTCCGCCGCCGCCCTGCTCCTTGGATGTGTCAAGAGATCAGAGATTTACAAAGGAAGCGTGAGGCTGCCCGGAGACGCTTCAGGCGTACAAGACTTGCAGAGGATTATGAAGCGTTTAAGATACTTCGTAACTTGACACAAACAACAGTAAGACGTGCGAAATCCAACTATTTTCATGAAGCTCTATCCTCTTCCCCTGATTCTAAAACCAAATGGCAACTCCTTCGTAAACTTTCCCTCTGTAAATCCTTTACCTCATCAAGTTTCTCAATACCATCTGACGAACTAAATTCATACTTTTCTACTGATTCCTCTAACATTACTGTAGCCTCTTCTTCCAATTGTTCACTCCCACCATCATTTAATTGCAATAATTTTTACTTCTCAAATATTTCTCCCACAGACCTTATTTCTTCCATAATGAAATCCCACACCACTTCCATCGGCTCTGATGGAATACCCGTCAAACTGTTAAAATTATGCCTACCTGAAATCCTACCAGTTCTTCTTTTCATTTATAATTTCTCCCTCCAGAACTCTGTATTCCCTACTTCATGGAAAAAAGCCCTAGTCCATCCCATCAACAAAATCCCTAATCCGACATCACCTAAAGATTATCGCCCTATCTCTATCCTGTCTAATCTCTCCAAACCTCTAGAACGAATTGTACAATCCCAAGTATCCCACTTTCTTGAAGAGACTAATCAACTTGACCCTCTTCAATCCGGCTTCCGACCTGGCTTCTCCACGCAATCAGCCCTTACCAAAATCACTAGTGATATCCACACCGCAATAGATGAAAAAAAAATAACAGTCCTAATACTCCTAGACTTCTCCAAGGCCTTTGACTCCCTTAACCATTCGATCCTCTTTTCCAAATTAAAATGTTTATCCTTTTCTAATAGTTCTATCCAATGGTTCCAATCTTTTCTTTCCGAACGTTCTCAAGCAGTTACTATTCCTAATGAACCCTTATCTTCCTTCCTAACTCTATCCTCAGGTGTTGCTCAAGGTTCGAGTATTTCCCCCCTTCTGTTCAATACCTATATCAATGACCTCCCTAATTCAATCCATCACTGTTCCTACCACCTATACGCTGATGACCTCCAAATCTATCTATCCTTCCCTCCTTCCGAATTATCATTAGCTTTTGCAAATATTCAGGCAGACCTAGATAGGATCAGTGCCTGGGCAAACCTGAATAGTCTAAAGCTTAATCCTATGAAAACCCAGGCCATTTTAATCGGTTCCAATTTTCTCCTTAGTTCTATCATCACCCTTCCTTCACTTTTGCTTAATAATCACCCTATTACCTTCAGCGCCTCCGTCAAAAACCTTGGCGTAATCCTTGACCAAAACCTATCCTGGCGACCCCATATTGCCCAAATTTCCAAAAAATCGATAAGTACACTAAAACTATTTCAACGGTCCCGTCACCTTCTCCCACAATCCTCCCGGAAGCTCCTTGTATCCTCTCTTATTTTTCCCCATTTTGACTATTGTTGTGCGGTATATGGCGGCCTCTCGAAGGTGCTTGAGGGCAGATTGAAACGAGTCATGAACTGTTTCATAAGATTTGTCTTCGGTACCTCTAGACGGTCGCATGTATCACATCTCTATGACGAGTCAAATTGGCTGTTTCCCTCTATTCGAAGGCAATATTTCCTTGGTTCCTTTCTCTATCAAGTCATCCGCTCCCATCGCCCCTCCTACGTTTATAGTCTCCTGCAATTTAAATCCACAATCCATACTCAGGAAACCAGATCCCGTCCTTCTGACCTCTATACGCCTTCCCATCGAACCAAAAAATATGAATTTTCCTTTTTAGCCCGGTCCACTTTTTTCTGGAATACTCTCCCAACAAACATCCGTCATGCTCCTTCCCAATCTTCATTCAAATCGCTCCTTTTTAAACACCTTCTTGCTTCCCAACTAGATGCCAACTAATTTCAGTATAAAAATTTGAGCTATGTGAGAAATGTCCACACTTCATGTCATAAATGTTATAAAGTTTTCATTATTATTTTTAATTATTCTAAAGTTTTTTTTTTCTTTGGTTTGTTAACCCTGTTACTTTTAGATACTATTGTAATCTTTTTAATTGTTATTTTTCATTTCTTTCTGTTTTTACCATTTAAAATACTTGTATATATTTATTGTAATCATTATGTTATAAGTCTTTTTTGTTTTTATTTCTATGTGTTCTATGGTCAGTCATAATACTTATTTGTTTTGTACCTGTATGTTATTCTTAAGGGACCTAGTCCCAGAATAAAGTTCTTTTTTCATTCATTCATTCATATATATATATATATATATATATATATATATATATATATATATATATATATATATATATATATATATATATATATATATGTATATATATATATACCTACAATAGCTAATAAACAGAAAATTTACTTAAAAAATCTTAAAACTAAACTATTTACATTATATACATATAAAAACATAATTAAAAGAAACATATCCGATTTATATATAGAAAAAAATAAAAGAAATACACAAAAAATAAAGAAATAAAATAGTTTGAAATAATAACTTTAAGGAAATAAAGTCTTGAGAGTCACAAAAATAAACCAGATATGAATAATGTCTCGGTTACGAATTGGGAAATGACAACAGTGCTGGCCGAGACCTCGTAAACAATAGCTGGGCAGAAGGAATTAGTAGCCTCTCGGCAGGTACCAAAAGTGGCCTCGTACCACTACTTCCAGGCTCTAGCGAACAGCAGTCTATTCCTGTCTCTCCAGTTGTGGTTTATAAAGTGTTTTACTGTTCACTAACTTACTATTCACAATGTTTGAGGGCTGTTTACTCAGTAAAACAGAAATGGCAAGGTAACAAATACAGAGCGATATGAATATAGAACTGTAGGTGCGGCCATCTTGAAAAAAAAAAAATAATAAATAAAAATCACATATACTTGTATACAGGATAAATAAACAATGAGTGATGCAGGCTGACATTGAGGACATGTCTACAGCGATAAGTAATTTAAATTCAGTAATTCAGCAATTTTATTTTAACATTGTAGTACTAATTTGAATACTTTGAAGGATTTGTGTGGGAATGTTGAAAATTTGGAGGAATATTATTGTAAACAGTAGCAATGGAATAACAAGTCTGGTGTGTCATCCAGGTATGTTTTGGTCTTGGCACAACTAAACTATAGTAATTTTCACTCTTGTTGAAAAACAGTGGTCAATCTTCCCGACTAGCTCATTCCGTCTAAAATACAGCTTCTTCATAATTGAGATTATCTATAATTTTTTTGCAGACATTACATTAAAGTCCGAGAATATATTAATTGATGGGGATCCTTTATTCATACCCAAAATTACCTTAATAATCTTTCTCTGCACAATCTCAAAATTAATTATCTCAAATCTTAATGACTTCTAGACCCACTAATATGATAAATTTTAACTTTTGTACTTGAACCATTTCAATTTAGGAAACATGTCTAGCCTAATCTCTAGTAAGAAAGACTACTTGTTAATAAGTGATTTTTTTAAAAATTTATTTAAGGAATTATTAAGAGAAGCTTGTGGCTGAGTGGCTAGCGCGCTCAAAGGTTTTGAGTTCGAACCCCAGTCCCAGAGGGACTTTTTCAAGCATTTAGTTAATGCCTCTCCTTCGGATACATGAGATGTGGAAGTATTCTTATTTTAATAAACTTTTTTTTAATTGTTTTAAAGGAAATTCATTGGTACATTGGAATTGGATGAATATGAAAGAGAGAGTAAGAAAGTAGCCGAATTTATTCCTGAAATTCCTATTACACTGCCGAATAAGAAACCCAATAAGAGACATAATCATAGTTATAGGACTCGTGCTACTAGAGATGTTCCTGCTACAACTTCACAGGTCATGCTTAATTATCTTATGATACATATTGCTCAAAGGTTTGAAAATGTTATCAATAATATTTATTTTATAGGAGGGAGAAGAAGAATCAGAAAGTGTGCCAACAGATGGAAATTCAAGCGATGCCACAGCCATTTCAGAACATATTGGGAGCAGTACCAGTGATTCCTCTAGCACTGAATATTCTGATTGGGTGGCTGATCATAGTGTTAATTTAGAGCCTCCTCAAAGAAATAGACGTCAAAGAAAACGCAGGCCACCTCAACCAGCCACTAAACCTGTCCCTCCTGCTGTTAAAAAATCACTGCCTGATAATAATGTATGTAGTAAATTTATAAAATCAATTTTTATTTATAACATTTTGTCTTGTCCGAAAATACTGAAATATTGTTTCTTCCATATTTAGAGGTTATTGTTATAATCCAATGCATTATTATTGTTACGAGAAAATTAACTCTGTTTAAAAACATATAATGTTAGGACATTCAAACAATTTCAACATTAGAATATTTCAGAAACAATTATTTATCATAAATATGTATAATTAATATCAATATATATTTTTGTTTATCTAGCAAGAAATTCCTGAGCTTTACCGTCCTTCTGAATGGCTCGCTGAGGTGATTCCCAAAAAATTTCCTTATTATCCTCAGATGGGTGATGAAGTGATGTTTTTCGCTCAGGGATATGAATTATATATCAACGCTGTTCAAGACAAAAAAGTTTATGAATTGGCAAAATCTCAGTTGCGACCTTGGGGAAACATTCAGTTGAAGGTAATTGTTTCCTTTAAAAAAAATTTAAATATAATTTTTCTGCTTAAATTTTAAAGAAAATCTTGACATATTAAGGTTCATTTTTAGATAGTAAATATTGCAAAGAGACTTAAAATTATATTTAAATAACTGCCAATTTGGTTTAAAATTACAATGATATCGTTTTTCATAAAGTATTCTGATTATATATATGATTATTCCACCCTCCCAAAAGTTGATATTGTAATTTTGCTGTTTAATAGGAGCCTGAGCTTGTAAAAGTGATAGGAATCAAGTATGAACTCCGTCCACCTCGCCTTTGCTGTTTGAGGTTAGCCGTCATGAAAGAAAATGGTCGTTTAGCTGGTGACAGGTTCACAATTAAATATCATGATATTCCTGATGTTATTGATTTTTTTGTCTTGAAGCAAACATATGATATAGCCATGGCCAGGAATTGGAAAATCGGTAAGTTTAATATTTTTTTAATTAGTGAAAAAATATCTAATAATTTCTTTTCCTATAGTTTTACTATATTAATTATTGCAGGTGATAGATTTCGAAGTATGATTGATGATGGATGGTGGTGGGGATCAATAGAAGCGAGAAGGCCTAATGCGAATTCTCCTTTTCTTTGTCATCGCATAAGATGGGACAACGGTGAAACAGAAGATATGAGTCCATGGGATATGGAACCAGTTGACCCGAATCGTATGTTTTCTCTAGTTTATAGTTTAATATCTTTTATTTATTTATCAAATTGAATAATTAAATTTGTAATTCTATTTTCATCATTGTACTTGTAAGAATATTTGTGTTATATATAATTTTTTGTTGTGTATTTGCTATTGTTTTACTGTTTTTCTATCAATTTACAAGTTTTTATTAAAATTTTTGTTTTATCTTATAGGAGAACCAGATCATGGGGGATCAGTTCCTGTATTGCCTGAAGAAATAGCAGCCATTTTGTACCATCCTAGAGGAGATGAGTGGCCCGGAGGTGATAGGGATGCCTCTTGCAGAACGACTATCGCAGGTCTTGAAGAGGTCATGGGATTGTCAATAGCGGAACCATTTCTGGCTCCAGTTGACATCAATGTTTACAAATCGTATGCATACATTGTTGAATTCCCAATTGACCTCTCAACTATTAAGGTACGTTATATTTATTATGTTGATTATAACTTTAATATAAGCATTCTTTGAATTTTCTATTATTTATTCTATTAAACTAAATTATTTTTTTCATTAACTAATATAATTTTTAGAATTAAAAATAATTAGATGCTATTTTTACCACTTAATTTGTTAGGTAAAACATTAATAATGACCAAATGAAAGAAGTGAAGTCAATTTTCATTTCTATACTATTGAAATTTAAATAATAAAAAAAAAAAAAACAGTATTGGTTTAATAATATGATTGTCAATGCCTTTTCTTATTTTCCCCTGTCGAAACATTATTCCTTTCCTATTTTGCATGAATAATATGTCATCGATAACCATTTTTTAACTTTGTAATAAAAAAATTATTCCCATTATTAATGTTAGTTAAACCCGAGTTTTCTTAAGATTTTAATGAGAGATGAATATTAGTAAAAATCTCTGATTTGGAACTTACAATTAACCACTTAAAAGTAGATAACCAAATTACTCTCCTCTTAATTTTTCGTGTCTTTCCTCAATGGTCGTTTTTGATGTACTTGTATTACATGTAGGTATAGATAATAGGCATAATTTGTCTTTTTACCTCATTGGTTTAATTTGGAAAATTAGTTTCTCAACCTTTAGGATTTCAATCTCTCGAGCAAGCTGTACAAGTTGATGGATAAAGGTTTGTTAACAATATCTGATAACTCCAAAAACAGTTCTTGGGTTTGATTAATCGTCAACATTTTTTATATTATTAGTTACTCCAGTTACTCCTCTTCTGGTTGAAAGTTAGGGACCACTTAAAATTGGTGGTTTTCATTGGGAAAATTTGGTTTATATCAAACAAAATAAATCAAAACAAAAAAGAACCTTTAATAAAACAATGAATGAGTAAAGAAAAAACTAATTATAAACATTTAATGAACTGTATAATAATTTATGGAAACAATTTAGAGGTATATACAATGCACTTAAACTTTCTTTTTGTCAAAACATCTTCCCCTTCTTTTCAAAACAGCTTTGACCACTCGTGGCATTCTTTCTGATAATTTATCGATTATCTTATTTTATTTTTATTTTTTCCTATAGTCAATTTACCACATTTCCCATTTTGGAATCAATTCATCGGTTTTTTTTTTTAAATTGTTAAATCTATGTTTGTTGTGAGTGTTTGTTCAATAAAATTTTTTGTGTTTCACTCACTGAATTAATAGTGTTTATTTATATGTTATGGTATATGTTTTAGGCAAGATTTGAGAGTAGATTTTATAGAAGATTAACTGCAGCACAGTTTGATATTAGGTATTTGGCAACAAATGCTGAAAAATTTAATGAATCTCATAGCATAATAGTAAAACATGCTCGAATTGTGACTGATCTTTGTTTACGTATTTGCAAGTAAGTTGAATTATAAGTATGTGACATGTTTTAAAAACTGTTTTTTTCTGTGTTTTATAATACATTTAATACTTAATCGATTATTTTAAAATATTGAACTTGTATATACATTCATATTTATACTGCCATTAACTTTAACTATATTTATATATTTTTAAAATTCATTAGCGTATACAGACCATTTAGAGAGATCATCCTCTCCTTTAGATTTTTGCTCTAGATCGGTTGTTTCAGGCCTGAAAAACTGCTAATAATAATAATTTTACCAATATTTCAAATCTTAGTGTCAGATTGTTTGACCAAATGCTATGACAAAACAAGAACATTCAGTGTCAGTATAATCAAGGGATTAAAGTTATGTCAGTATTAATTGGTTTTTAAAAAACAAATATATTTTTGAATGATGGTTAATTACAATTTCCAAATACAGAAAATATAATTTATTATGAATCATTGTGTGTAATTTATTATTTATAATGCCTCAGGAAGGCTAACTATAAATTTTGTAACTTACAGCTCTTTTAACTGTTTTTGTTTTATAGGGAAATTGGTTATGTTGATGTTCCTCAGCTTTATAGACAATTATTAGAAGGCTATGAAAGCTCAAATAGTGAAGACGAAAATGGTGGACCTTCAACTTCGAGAAGAGAAAGAGCTGCGGCTAATCGTTCTCTTAGAGCTCTCAGGCGTGCGAATCACCAACAGCCTGATTGGAGAAGAGATTGCAGGCAACTTTTAGAAGTGCTGTGGAATTGCCAAGACTCAGAACCATTTAGGTGATTACATAAATGGCATGGAACTTCTCTGAGATCTAGTTTTTTTTTTGTTTTTTTTTTATCATTGTCTAAGATAATGATCCAACTACTGCATCCCAAACCCTTCAGTCCCACATCACAGCCATTGAAGAATGGTGTCAAAATTGGAGGATTAAAATAAATCCCACCAAATCATCTTTACCCTTTGTCGCAAACCGATGACTTCCTGCCCCCCAGTATCGTTTTTACCCTTACTTCTGTAGAATAAATCCGATACCCATGTCTCCATCTTGACAAGCGCCTTACTTGGAATTCTCACACAAGACTGAAACGACAAGAAACTGCTCGAAGATATCGATTACTACAACACTTACTAGACAAACGTTCAAAACTTCCAGTACATTACAAAAGACTCATCTACATCACAATTATCAGACCTATTTGGACATATGGAATCGAGCTTTGGGGCTCTACGAAACCATCTAATTCCTCCCGCATCCAGTCCTTACAATCCAAAATCCTTCGCAAAATCCTGAATGCTCATTATTTTGTCACAAATCAACTCCTCCACAATGACCTAAACATCCCATTTGTTGCAGACATAGCCCGTGATAGATTATCCTCTTTCCATTCTAAACTCCTAGCCCATACAAACCCTCTTGTCCGTAATTTATCTTCCTCAGATATCCCTGATAACCCTCCAAGGCGACTGAAAAGAAGGTGGCCTCGGGACCTACTGTCTTAAAATAGTTAGTGAAGTGCTACCACTGGGTAGTTCTTTCTCAAGACATTTTAATGACTTTTTATTTTCATTCTACATATTTACTTATTGTATTCTTTAGTACAGTTGTAAATTACTATAAATAAATTTTAAAAAAATTAAAAAAATCATTGTCTAAAAAGAGAAATTTTTGATCCTTTGATTTAAGTAGATGATGGTATTTTAGTAAACTGGAAATTACCTCCTATTAGAATAATTTTAGAATTACCTCTTCTTAGAATACTGAAGTAGGCACTTATTAATCAGCAATTTTATTAGTTGATGAGGTTTAGGGATTTATTATGTTATAAGCTCTATTACTACTGAATTATTTTGGCTGATTATTTCAATATTACGAAACATGCATTAAATCTATTTTATTTTCAAATTATCATTATTTTAAATAATTGTATATATTTATTAAATTATTACAGGGAGCCAGTTGACAGAATTGAACATCCGGATTATGATAAGGTTATAGACACTCCGATGGATCTGGGAACTGTAAGGGAAGAGCTGATAGGTGATAATTACTCTTCTCCAATCGAATTTTGCAAAGATATCAGGATGATATTTAGTAATTCAAGGAGTTATAATACAAATAAAAGATCTAAGGTATGTTAATATAAGGTTGTTTGTGTTTGTGTTCAATGTGCATTGGAAGTAGTGTAAACAGAAATATAATCTTTTAAATGTTTTTTAGGTGTATTAATTATTATTAGTCATTGTATATTATTAGAGCCTTCCCAATATAAATACTTAATAATCAATTAAACTTTTAAAAACCTGGTGCTGGCAACACTTAACTTTCACTTGTCTCTGTTGTTAAAAATCAATGTAAGAACTATTAAATAAAAAATAAATAAAACTAGGAAGGAAAAACTACAAATATTGTCAAGAAGTGTTTTGCCTTGATACCAATGTGTCAACAACATTTGTGGCCATCTTAGTATTTTGTACTACAGAAAAGGAAGCACTGATAGTAGATCCCACAATCAGATAGAAAATGTTTTTCGTGACTTAGTCATTTGGACTCAGGGGCCCCTAAAAGGTGTATTTCCATTGAAAACTTTCATTAAAAATTGTTTATGATCACAATACTTTCCCTTACTATATATTTCACATGTAGGTAAGTGAGAGTAGAATGTAGAATGTAGAAATCTGTCACTCGTTCAGAAAAAAGGTGTTTTAAGACTGTTACTTATGCAAGTGTTTCCTTTGTTAAATGAATTTAAGTCTACATAACTACTATATTTATGTATTATATTGCTAAGCCTTATTTACCAACTTGGGGTTTTATATCTTGCTTTCATCAGCCACTGGACGTTTTAGTCAATCTTACAAGCATTGTAATGATATTTTACACTATATATGTGTAAGATTTATGTCTAAATATCTGCTATTTTCAGGTATATGTTATGACTGTTAGGTTAGCTGCTATGGCTGAAGAACACATGAAGAGAATAATTAATGATTGGAAAGCTGCTTGTCGTAAACAAAACAAGAGTATTAAACTAAATGGTAACTATATCATATTTTTCCTATTGACTTTTATTAAGATAAATAGGACATATGTATATGTAGCATCATATTTGTTGAACTTACTATACAATAAATGAAAAACTGATTTTGGCTCTGGCTGTTATTGTCTTATACCATAAACTAATTTCTTTTTTTTGTAATATATAACTTTAAAATATTACAATAAGGACTTGTTTTTCATTATTTAAACAAGGTGGTTCACCTACCTAGACTTTGACTATTTAAAACTTTTGTATGGTGAAATTTCATCTACTTCTGGTTTTTAAAGCCTGTAGATTTCAAAGACTCCGTTCATTGATAACATAAACAGTAAGTAAGCCAGTGCACTCAACATAATAAGGAATGGGCTATCATTTAATAAAAGTATAAATGCATCTAATTAATCATCTCACTGCAAATCATTAACATTAAGTGGTTTCACAGTGTTCCTACAATGAAGACAACAAGCCTAAAAAAAAAATCTTTCAGAGTAAAGAAATTATTATTATCACCTGGGTAGGATGGTTAAATTTCAGTCATATTTCTTAAATGGAAATATATTATTTGGACTTGATAATACAATCAGATTAACAATTCATATTCAATTCATGTTTCTGAAGTTATATTATTAATTTAATTGTTATTTTACAACTTTATTGTCACAAAACTATATCAGTTCAATTTGTGACTTTTATTCCATAAAATAATTACTTACTTTTTAAAAAGATTATTCTAAAATTAATCAGTGTTTATGGAATATGGCTCTGGCTCAGCACAATTTTAATAACTTAATGTTCAATAGGAATAAGAAAACGAAGGACAGTTAAATATACTGATGACTGTGAACATTCTAATGATGATAATAGTTCATCTGGAAGTGAACGTAACAGTGTCAAAAGTAGTAAAGGTAATTAGTTTAAAATGTTTCTGTAAATATTTATTTGAGTTACTAACAAATATAACATGGGCACTAATTAGGTGATTGTTATGCATCTATAATATTAAAACAACCTACCTAATTATATTATGTTATTATACATAGACTTTGATGTTTTGAAATAAAACAAAACATCAAATATAAACTCTGTTATCTCACTGTTTATTATTTAGGTTATTAATGCATCCCTACAAAACATGCATATATATAGAAATTTATTTTTATAGGAAAATATCAGACTAGATCACGAAATAATATGAAAATTAAAAACATTTCTGAAGATGAAGAATCAGAAAATGAAACGAGAGGTAAGGAATTATTTTTCTTGGAATAATATTTATAGTTTAAAAAATATGTTTTCAAAATAAGAAATTAATATTTTTTTTTTAGTTGTAAGACCTTTACGATTAAAAGTGAATAGTTTCAAGAATGTCAATCTAGTGAACTGGTCTGATAGAGATACTCCTTCTTCTTCTAGTGGTAAGTATACTTTATCATTCATCAGGTGTGGAATATCTAACCTGCCAAGAAATTGTATTCCTAACTTGTTTCCAGGTTGTAGCCTGTTTGTGATTGAAAATTTATTTTCTGTTCTACTTATAGTATTTTTCTAGGCCTACGTTAATTATAATTTTCTAACTATTGATGTGGAATACTGCCAGTTATTCTGTCACTGCTTTTTAAGTAATTAATAATAATTATAACTTTATTCTGGGACTATGTCTCTTAAGAATAACAATGTTCTACAGTAAATATAAACTTCAATATATACATGTCTGGCCGAGAGACCAATAAAATAAATTTTTATTTACAAATGTTTTAAAAAAAACAAAAATAAAAAAGACCTATTTATATAGATATATACAAAATATACGGAATACACAAACGAAAAAAAAAATCTGCTATAAAATCATAGAGCTGAACAATTTCCAAATAAATGAATTAATCCATAACTCTAGGATTTTGATAAAAAAAAATTAAAAATTTTGTCCTAGTTCTTCTGGAAATTTGAGCAATGTGGGTTTCCAGGAATGGAACTATGTTAATGTCTAGATTTTTGACTGTGGGACTGAAGGTAATTGGGTGATCATTTAGGATTAGACTTGGAATTATTAGGTAAGCTAAGCAGAATTCAAACTCGGGAAAACTGGAATTTGCAAGAATCTTTAGTATGAATTACATTCTAAATGTTGACTAAAAAGTCATATGAGATCTCTTGTTACAGTTGATTAGTACTCTATCTACTAGCCAGTGCCATTCTCTTCATCCACAAAGTTTTATATATAATAGCATCTAAAGATTTCTGATGTGTTTAAAGAAAAGAAAGATTTTTATAATTTTTTTAATCTTGGAGAGCCCTAGTCTCTCATGCTACAGGTTACGAGTTCGAATCCCAGTACCGTCAGGGCTTTTATAAGGATGAAATCAAATGGGTATTCACTCATAGCCTTCTCCCCCGGATATGTGAGACCCGTCAGCCAAATGGTGTCCACTCACAAAATTAGGCGTAGGGAGTGATGACCCTACACTACAATATGCATCACGAAACGTGAGTGTAATCTCCCAGGAAATTGCACCGCGAGGCCCATAGCCTACACGGCCTGTCGTGCCACTGAAAAAAATAAAATAAAATAAATAAATAAATCTTTAATAAATTGAAGTGTCAACATGAAGAGCCAATTCGAGATTTTATAAGATTTGTATTCAACATTAATAAAGTCATTAAAAACTTTTATGTAAATTATTTGTTTATTTATTCATTTAACGTAACTTTATGCTACTGTGGCTAATCCAATTATTATAAAAAATCTGAGGGGCACATGCCTGGTAATTTTTATGTAAATTTTCAACTTAAAACCTTTTCCATTTTATGTTTTATCATATTAATGGAAATAACTATAAATGAGAAATGGCTCTCTATGTTAGGCTTTCACCTCTGTTCTTAGTCATTTAGTGTCTCAATTTCCAACCTTTCTTTCACTTTAGAAATCCTGGGAAATTTTGAAACTAGTAAAATTACTTATTTTGATTAACTTACATCTCCGTAGTTTTTCTTGCTGTTCTTTACTTCATCTATTCATGTTAATGGAAATAGCTATTTCTTTGAAATGGCTCTCTATGTTCTTCATCTTTATACTACACAGTCAAAAACATTATCAATTATACAAAAATATAATAAACTTACATCAAAATATTATTGGTACATATTTTTACTGATAAATATAATTTTTTTTGTTTGTTTTTTACAGTTTATATTTGTATTTAATGATAAATATATTATTTTCAGCTTCTCAGCGACAATTGAGAAGAATTAAAGATATTTCCTATGCTGAAAATGATAATGAGTCTTCCTCCATATCATCTTCATGTAGTGAGGATAACAACCATAATCAGTCTCCAGAGACAGACCAAGTGGAGAAAGAAGAAACAACACTGAAATGTAATGTATACTTATATTTTTTTATTCTAACTAATTAATTTTAATATATCACAACAATATATCTATATATACAATTTATTTACCCGTTCAAGAAGTAAAAGACTTACCCTATGATGCCAACAATATTCCATCTTATGCCTAAGAAAATGGCAGAAAATTGTCACCTTTTTGACTATTTATAAATCACTAAAATTATTTAAATCTTAGAAACTTCGAACAGTAGAAAAATTTAATAAAAATTTGTGTGTGTAAACTTATCCAAAAAAAGTTGGAAAATTGTGGAAGTCGTGGAAATCCACTAATAACCTCTTCACAAGATTCAGACTGAACAAGGAATGAAAATTAAAAAAAAAACTTCGGCATTTTTCTTTTAGTCGGGAAAGCATTCAACTTAATGAAATTCATTTATCTGATTAAAAGTTGTTTTTAATGAAATTAAATTTATTTAAATAATGATAAAACCATATTTTTGCTTGAATAATGGATTCATTTTCCTCTGTTGTTCAGATGAATATTTACTTGAATAATGCCCTACACTGTTGTAAACCAAGAGGAGGATTTATGATGTTCCTAGTTACATATTACTTTATTATTTGCTGCATAGCTAATAAGATATTTTAATATAGCCAAAAAGACGACAAATCATACTTATTTTGTTCTTTGTACATTGTTCTTAGCGTCAATGTTCCAGAATAAAAGTTATTTTTCTTTTCATTTCAATAGTACTCATTGTTAGTTTCTTTCTCTGGTGTAAATCTTAATCTATTGGCTTAATAGAAATAATGAAGTTGAACAAAAATGTTTCTCATTAAATTCAACGTTGATTGTTTCGTTGTTACTGACCAGTTTCGAGAAAACAACTCATAATTTAGGATATTTTGAATGAAGCAGGTTAATCAGAAGTACACTATCACTTTTCAAGTCAAATATCTTCACATTGTTTGGTTTTAGTTTTGGTTAAAAGTCAATAGAAACAGAAAATTGTAATTTTTACTGCAGTAAATGTTTATATTGGGATTAAAAATTATTGATTGGCTGACTTGTCAATGAAAAAATCATCTTCAGGTTCGTGTTGGATTACCTATTTTTTTTTTGGAGTGTTTTATCCTAATTCCACATAGGAATCCTGATGCTAAAAAAAAATCATTTAATTGCTCATAAATTATTAAAATGCCTTTTTTTGGTCCAATGTTGTCTGGTTTATGACTAGAACTTTTATAATCCTTTTCCTTAGTTTACTTGAATAATGTTTACATATTCTATAAAAAAGGATTATATAAGTTGCTTTTATGCATCAGTTTCAACCAGGATTCCTTATGTTTAAGTGGTATTTTGCTTGCTTTGATGGGGAAAAAATTCATTTTCATCATTGAATGACTTTTTATTTCCGAAAAGAAAAATCCACTGCACAGACAGTTAGCAAAATTTTCAGTGTGTATGGCGATGATGCCTGATGCGATGATGAGAAAGTACTGTTTGTAAGTGGTTTACTTGGTTCTGAACTGGAAATTTTGACTTAAAAGGCGCATCCTTCAACTGTTGATGACCGTATTCAAACCATTACCTGAAAGATGGCAACATGTAATGGATCAAAATGGTTTATTAATTGATTAAAAATATTTACAAGAATCTTGAGGGTTTTTTTTTAAATCATCAGCAAATAACATTGCCAACTTATTTTACAACCCGATGTACTAAAATTAATTGAATAGGTCTGGCCATAGTGCAATCGTCTTTCTAAGAGTTGTGTTTAAATTAGCTTAATTTTTTACTCTCTGTACCGAAGTAAAGAAAGATTTTTAAAGTATAATAAAAAAATAAATAATTTTTAAAATTTTATTTCCCAGGGACTTTAAATGGTCATGTTCGAGTAATCAAGCCTTTGAGGACTGCTCCTCCTATTAGCAAAGAAAGTGAGAGTGAAGATGGTAACATTGAAAATGGTATCGAGGTTGAAGAGTATTCTGAAGAAGTACTTGAAGAAGAATCGGAAAATGGTCCTTTTCCAGAAACTGATGTTGAGGAAGAGAATGAAGACTGTGATAATTCTTTTAATGTTGTAGATGTAACCTTTAGTCATAATTCAGTTATAAATAATAATCCCAATAGCAATGGAATCCGTCATGATTCTGATACAAGCAGTGATGATCATGAAAGTAAACGAGATACTGATGATAATTATGACATTGAGGAGCAGGATGATCTGACTGATGAAGAATCAAGCCATTCAAGGAGGGGTCACAAAAGAAAGAAATCAACTGGAACTGATTCAAGCGAAACTTATAGTCCTAGATTGAATAAAGTAGTGACTCCTAGTCGGAGGTCAATGAGAGCTAGAAGGCCTGTTAAAAGGCCAAATTATGTGACTGATACTGATAGTGATAGTAGGTCTCGATCCAGCAACCAAAATAATAGACCTATGCGATCTGTAATGAGAAGACATTACCGGGAGAGTGTTGAAAGCAGTGGTGATTCTTCACAGGAAAAACCAAAAATTAGTATTAGTAGTCGAGGTAGAGTACGAAAAATTACTGCAAGAGCAAGAGCATTCCTTAGGGATTAGCAGTACCTGGTCTATTATCTCTAACTTATATTTTACTTTGGTCCAACAAAAGTAACTTATTAAAAAAAAAAAACTCTAGTCTTTCCAAGTAAATAAAGCAATATCACTAATAACTTATATGGAATATAAAAACTTAAATCAGAATGGACTTTAGTATCTTGATGATACAGTTGAAAGGGAAGTAATTCTTTTAAATAAAGTAATTTTTATTTATTTATTACATGCTTGTATTTATTTTGGCATTATGCTTATTTCTTTATGAACTTTTTGGAGATTTATTTCCTTCTAGTCTTCTATTTTTCTTTTCTTGTTTTGTTTTTTTTTTCATTCTGTTACAATGGGTTTTTATATATTTTTAGCAGTGAAACTGATTCAGTCGATAACTTATGAAATAAAAAACTATTTTGTGTAACTTTGTAAATAAAAATGACCATATTTGTATAAATGTAATATATTTGTAAATGGTATTTTATTATATTATATATATTTTAAGTGTATAATAAAGCATACAATAAAAAAAATAAATATGATTTGTTTTATTTTTTATTTACTTTTTAAAAGCAGGATATATTAAAATCCTTACATTAGTATATTATTAAAGCTAAGTAATCACAATTCTGAAACAATGTATATTCGGTATTCTACTTGTGACATAATCATATTCAAAAAGAATCAATTTAATTTGTTTATTTATTTAATGTCACTTTATGCTACTACAGTGGGAGTCCTAAATTTTGTCTATCCAGGTTTTATTAGGATAAGGATCTTTAACGAGTACCTGACATTGCACAGCCTCAGGACCACCTTTTAACATCCCATCCGAAAGACGGCATAACTAAGGATTTTTTACTCAAATTAAAAAATCCTAGGACCTCCTGCAGATTTGAACCCGTGACCTTTGGCATATGAGGCTGTTATGCTAGCCACCCCAGCTATAAATGATCCCCAATTTAATTTATTAAAGGTCTTGTCAGTTCAATCTCAGATAATTGAATTTAATAATTAATGAGACTCCAGTTTGTACAAGGATTAATAAAAGCTTATTTGTAAATTTAAGTTTGTTTTTTTTTAGCTTTGGAAAAAAAAAGAAAGAATTACCTTGAAGTTTTAGTCAATGAAGGCTAGATAATCAGCTTACATTCAATTTTCCTAATATAATGCTTCACAAAGTAAAGAATACAATGGAAAATTTAAAACCTAATGAAAATTAGATGGTTCATTTAGCCACTAAGGAATCATTACAAAATATTATATTAAAATTAGAGTGTGTGCAACACACAACTTTCACTTTCCTCCCTTCTTGAAATCAAGATTTAAATAAACATAAACTTCATAATGTTATAATTAATTACTTGATAACTGATTGAGGATACTAAGGGTTGGAAGACAGAGATTAGGTAGAAAAATTCAAATATCTGGGAGCTCGTCTCAATGAGAATGGCTACATAGATGAAGAAGTAGCCCAAAGAATTGGAGTGGCAGAGAGGATGTTCTAGGGTTAGGCAAGGTTTCCTGAGAAGGGAGGTGTCAAAGCAGACTTCCTCCCTATCCTATTGTACTCCTCAGAATCGTGGACTCCCACTTCAAAACATAGGATATACAGGACATCTCAGGTATCTTTGAAATAGGATACTCCACTATACAGGCTAATCTTGATACCATACCGGCCGAGACCGTTCTAGAGGAGCACAAACTGGAGGTGCTTTGGACATCTGAGGATGGATCCGGGTAGAAGTGCCATGGAGACCTACGAGACCCACAAAGTTTGGGAAAGACCTCGCATCTCCTGGGAGGACAGTGTAAAAGAAGCATGCAGGAGACATGGAATAGGGGACTGGAGTTGGCACAGGAAAGAGACATATGGGCCAAAAAGAGACATCATATTGCAAAACTCTACTATCCTATTAATCCTTATTTGTTTCTAAGCAACATTCACCTCTACCCAACCCAGCTATTAATTTTAAGATATGAGCGTGTAAATACTTTTTTTTGCATGAAAATGTTAATTGTGTTGATGTAATTGTTATAAGATTTTTTTTAGACAACTGCTTTAATATTTTTGAATTTTAGCAACTATAGAATAAAACAAATTAATTACATGTTATTCTCTGCTAGTTGTTAAAAATTAACCCACATTTTTATGGTGTGGAATTACTTATTTTTTATTAGTGGAATTACTTAGTTTCAATATTGTATGACATCGTTTTTGAGCTAGTCTTGCCACAAACATAGACCATTTTGTGGTACATGATACTTCTGGCAGATCACTGACTTTTACTAGTTTATTGGTCACTGATTTCAGAATTTTGCCCAGTTTTGCTGCAATTGCCTTTTCTTAAAAATGGATAGTCAGAAGACAAAGGATAATCAAAATAAAAATCTCTATTTTAGTCAAGTTTGTTTATTTATTTAACGTCACTTTATGCTACTGTGGCTTATCCGACAATGCTACAGTGGGAGTCCTAAATTTAGATCTATTTTAGTCGAGTTTTTTTGAGAAGTTCACATGGAATATGAGAATTTAAGAGCAATGTTATTAAAACGGCTAATACTATCGATAAACGCTGTAAATTATTATACAATGGTTTATTATTTCCAAATAACTATATTAGGGTATAACTACATAGCTGATAATAGGCAATTAACTAATATGAAAAGCAATAAATAATTCAAAGGAAAATGGTATAGCACCACTGCTGATTTCAAAACACTATATCTATGCTAGTTCTGAACCAATTTCAATGATTCATTTTTTATTTTGTAGGAAATTTAATTCTCTATGACATAGCACTTTTTGTTTCTTTATATATTTAATATGAACAAAGTAATTTTTTTAAATTCCTTTTTCGGGTTCTACGTTGAAACTTAATCTCTCAAATTTTTAGAGGGGGTAATTTTTTTTATTTGTTTGGTCTATTACAAAGGTTTATTTTTGAAAATAATAAACCAAAAGCATTTATACTAGACTTCGTTGCTATTTACTTTCATTTTCTTTCGATTTTCATTCAAATAAAATTTCATGATTCCAGAAAACCCTTAAATTATTTCTCTTTTGTTCATGGTAGTTTCTTGATCTTGGAAATCTTTTCGCTTTTTCTCTAACTTTAATAATAACCGAGTTTTGGTGGAAGTACATCTATTATGTGACTTGCATAAATTGATCAACTTTTATATAACCTACGCTGTTACAATCAACTTAAGAATTATTATTGGGTTGATGCAAAATTAATGCAGGTTTTTACTAGGTATTGTAAATACGCCACATCTTTACTTTAAACATATATATTTAATCAAAATCATTTCCATCTGAATCAATGCACTTTTGCCAACGTTCAACAAGCTTTCTTATTCCACCAGAAAAAAAAATCCGAATCCCTGGACTCAATGAAATCACGAAAAGAATTTTCAATGTCGTCCTGGTTTTGAAAATTTTTCTCCCTCAAAAAGTTGTCCAGATGCCTGAAAAAGTGGAAGTCTGTAGGAGAGAGGTCAGGTGAATAAGGCGGATGTTGGAGAACTTCGTAGCCCAACTCGTGCAGTCGTCGAAGCGTTGGTTGTGCAACGTGTGGTCTGGCGTTATCGTGGAGCAGGATCGGCCCCTTCCGATTCATCAATGCTGGGCAAAGACGTTGCAATTTTTGAGTTCCGAGTTCCGCCGCCATTTCTCGTGTGGTTTTGGTTGGGTCTTCTTCCACTTTTGACCTCAGCTGGTCGTTGTCCAGAGCAAGATGACGGCCCCGACCTTCCTTGTCTTCGAGGTCGAAATCTCCTCTGCGAAACTTCTGGAACCAACGCTGCACCGTGCACTCATTAATAGCCCCCTGACCCCACACTTCATTAATATTACGAGCCGTTTGCGCAGCGCTGCGCCCTAATTTAAATTCGTAAAAATAAATTTGACGAAAATCGCACTTTGACATTTTCGATTCAAGACCTTTGAACACACTGAACAAAACGATTTTACTAAACAAATTCATGGTGAAAGAGAGGGTATTAGATAAGGTTTGTTTTGGTATAATAATGATCAATGTTAGGATTAGCTTTGTTTACACAATTGGAATTAAGATATTGCAATAGAGGAAACCTGCATTAATTTTGCATCAACCCAATAAATAAGCTAACAGCTTAAAAAAGTTTTATGTTAATTTAAATTAAAAGTGTATTCAGTTTAGTTAGAAATATATGATTTAGATTAAATAATATAACTATATTAAATTATTACGTATAATAATCAGTAATAAGTTTATGTCCTATTCGTCACATAATACAAAAATTACACATAATACATTTTTTTTTATATATATCCTTTAGTTGGTCATCAAATTCGTTCATTGTGAATATTTAGCCGTTCTTTATCAATGCTAATAAGATAATATGGTTAATATATTAAAATTGCCCAAATTAAAGGTACTTTAGTGGAACAAAATACAAAAATTTGCCATTTAAGTCCTGTCAGACTATTTCAATTAGAATGAAACTTATATCATATTAAAGCCCATTAAATTGTACATCGAAAAAGTGAGTTTAATCAAAATCATTAAAGCCATTTTCAAATAAATCATAAAAAGGTGAAAAATGCAAAGTGCTATAAAGCAGTACTTCCAGTCAGCCGGTTTCAGTGAAAAAGTTACTGTAACATCTCGGGCGCATATTTGTGTATAATATGAAATTTCAGTTTCGTACAACTTTTCGTTTTCGTGCTGAACTTACCGTACACTGGCACACGCTTGCGCGCACGCAGACGCAATCACAAACACACTCACACACTCACACACACACACACACACACCTTTTTGCAGGTCTTGGTCATTCGAACTCAGGGGACCCCAAAACATCTGTTTCTGGTGAAAACTGGAATTCGAACATTTTCATGATCGCAATACTTCGTACTCTTACTATATATTTCTACGTAAGTGAAAGAAGTTTGACATTTGAACAAGTTACTTTCTAAAAAGTTAATTAATAAATAGCCTTGAATTATTAGTTTTATTTCGGAAGACCTCGCAAAATGTGGAAGGATAAAGGGCGCTAGGGAGGACATGACAGCTACAGGTCTGACGGAGGAGGACTTCAGAGATAAAAAAAACTGCCTGGCAATAGGAAGTTCGGGGAATCGAAATGTGGCGCAAGTAGCTAAATGATGATAATAAATGATAATGATAAGAAATGTAATTTTCTTACAACTTTTGGGTTTTGAGACAGGAAATTAATAGATTCAGACCACTAGCTCTGGTAAATATCTTATATTGAAAACATGGACGTGAGTAAAGAAAGAACCTGCAAACTAACTACTTGTTGGAAGCTGTGGCTCAAGTCAAGCGTTCGGGCATTCATGGTTAGTTTAATGCTTTTGAAGATCACGTCATAAAGGAAACAGGAATGTCATCGGCAATGACTTTCTTCCTCATTGGAAAACCAAGGCAGTGTTGATTATCAGCAAGAAAATGAAAAAGGCTAACTGTTCGACTGTCTGGTAATTAGAAAAACGTACCAACCCATCTATTATGTGCAGATGAAATGAATGTCGATCACCCTCTATTCTAGCCAATTCTACACTTTTGTACTCTGCGACATAGATGAATGCCTTCCTAATTAAGACACCCTCTATATTAATGATATTAGGGTTCATCGAATAATAGATAAAGATGAATAGAGAGGCGATTTTCAAATAAGTACTAATCTCACACTATTACTGGATAGTCAATAAAGCTTTTATACCAATATATTTAATAACATTTTTTAACTACAAAGGCAGATTAATAGCCCTTCATCGACCATATTGAAGGCTTTTATGGATATTTTGTGGCTTTACCTTTATCACAAATTAAATGTCAATGTTCTTTTTCTTGAGACAGAAGTTCTTTCATGGTGCTCGTCATTAACGCAACACGATATTGCAAGCAAGCCATAATAAGCAAATGTATTCAGATAAACAATAAATACTAGTAATGTCAAAATCATATGTAGTGTTAATTAATAATTTGTATTTAATTAAATGCATATTATTGCTCAAAATTGTAATTGAAATATCGTAGTATATTTCATAATACCAAATTCTAGAAAAAAATAATTTTTTCAGATCTAATCGGCAATATTATTGCATCTGGTTGCACAGGGGAAAAAAATGTTTTACATGCAATGTCACAATAACCAAGGGATTGAAAAAAGATTGAAACAGTTTAAGAGATTCAAAACTAAAGATATTAGAAGGTTAATTGTTGAGCAGTGGGCTTTACTCGAGGCAGTCGCAGAGGCTCTAGAGACTATTACTATTTCGACTGGTGTTAGCCTTTTCGTCGTTGAAGAAAAATCTAATAAACTCCATCTTTGGATAAATGGTTGTATGTCCTGCTTTTGTTATGACATTAAACCCGGTAGCATATTGGCAGCTTATTCAGCTTATACAAAGAGTCTACAAGTAGCTGAATCACAGACAGCTGATCCTAACTATCCTCTTGGTATAGGGAAGAATACCCGATTACACGTACTTTCTTTACCAGTAGTGACCCCAAATGAAAAAGTACTAGCAGTAATTGACCTTTATAGAGACTTAAAAGGAGAGCAGTTTAGTGAAGAAGATCAGCTAATAGGATTGACCATAACAAATTGGCTAGCCGCTGCCTATGAAAAACACTCTGGTTCACAGAAGCTTCTCAAGGAAAATAATCTTCATCAGACTATGTTCAAAACTCTAGCAGATTTCTTTAAAGTCAACAGAGATATCGATGATTTGATTGAGTGTATTGCTATGTTTATTAAAAGCAAACTGAAGATAAGAAGCTTCAATTTTTATAGATTTGTAATGGACAGACAGCACTGGGCTTACACCTACCAAGAAGTGGAAACGAATAAATTACTAAGAAGTGAAAAACCTATACGATTTAACAGGAGTTCTGAGTTGATTTCTGTAGTCCTGAAGGAACAACGAAATTTAAATTTAAACATTAATGATTTAGATGAACAATATACTCCTTACCTTAAAGCATTAAGAAGTAAAGCGGTAGAGTCTATTCTTTTGGTTCCTATTATAAGAACTGGCTTTGTGATGGGAATAATGGAATTGATAAATAAGTTAAACGGAAAAAGGTTCACGAAACACAATGAAGAATTTTTGGAAAATGTTTCTAAATATTATTCATTAGCTCTACATTACTCAAATGTATTATTAAAGCATAAACATGTAGAAGCACAGCTAAAAGATGGGAAGAAATTATTGTTATTTATGTTAGAACCTTGTGAACACGATTTTAATCAAGTAATGAATAAATGGTGTCATACCAAAACAAAGGCAATTCCAGAATATCTTCTTTCGTTTTCATATTATCCCTGGCAAGCAGGTGAACTCAAACTAATAGAACAGACGCTTATTCTGTTCAACTATACCATTAAAGATGTTTTCGAAAGTGATGAAAATATGATTCGGTTCGTTATAATATCAAAAAAAATATATAGAAAAAATCATTATCATAATTTTGAACATGCTTTTAATGTTATGCATTTCATTGTTAACATTAAAGAGGCTGTGGAACCTGTTTTAACTGAACTAGAATGGAAAGCATTAGTCGTGGCAGCATTTTGTCATGATATGGATCATCCAGGGTTTACAAATAATTTTTTAAAAGCTACATCACATTACTTGGTAGAGCTTTATCAAGAATCTGTACTGGAAAACCACCACTCTTATGTGGCCCATCTCTTAATTAAAGAATTGAACTTATTTGCTAAGTTTTCAATAGAAGAATATAAGTTTATTATGAATGAAATCCATGATATTATTATCGCTACAGATTTGGCAGTGTACTTTCAGCGGAGTCCAATTATAACTTCAATGATTACAAACAATTCTTTCTCTTGGTCTAATCCAGAACATATGAAACTGTTGAAAAGTTTAATGATAACCACTTCCGATCTATCTGGACAGTGGAAACCAGTGGAAACAGTTCGGAATTTGACTATGCAACTATATGAGGAGTTCTATCTACAGGGGGACAAGGAAAAAGCTCTAGGCCTTAAACCGATTTCGATGATGGACCGTAATTTAAAAAATGTTATACCAACAGACCAATTAAATTTTATTATGCTTATTTGTATTCCATGTGCTGATATATTAATAACATTTTTACCTGAACTGTTTCCAATTTTTACGCACATCATGGATGTCCTTAACTTCTGGATGGAAGAGAAAAGAAAAGTAGGATTTCCCAGTAAAGAAGAAGAGGAAAAAGAAGAAGCCCGTTTGAGCAGAGTACAAGAAAGAATAAATAGCAAAATTAAAACAAGCCTACTTTAAAAAATATGTGCACTTTGTTTAAAAAATACTACACTAGTTATTCAGTTATGCTCAATTAATTCTAAAAAGACTTTATACGATATGGCTTTTGGAGTATGTTGAATTTGTCGTAAAGAGATAGACTAGGCTTTGATCTATTTTTTTTAAACGATTCTTTTAACATATAATTCGTATTTTGTTGCCAAGCATTAACTGTTGGCCATTGGCTGTGTATCAATGAACATCTAGCTCATAGTAGCTCCGTCTATCTTTTTGTTTTCTTCTTTATAGTGTGGTATTGTGCTCTTGTGGAATTTTCTCTTTCTTTTTATTTAACGTGGAATAACTTAATTATAATTTAAAAAAGATTTTTACTGACATTTTCGATCTACGCAAAAATATACTCAACAATTGCAACGAAATAACGGCAAGAAATTGAAACCTAACCCCAATAATCTTTAGAAGATTGTATGACATTATTAAAAGAGACTCGTCAAGAAGCTGCAGAGCTAAGAGAAATCGTGGAGATTCAATGAAGAGAAAAAGACTATCTCAAAGCAAAAGACATTCGAAATAACTTTGTATTATCTAGCGTTCCAGAAGATAATGAAAAAATTAAAAGTGACACGTTAAATATATTAATAGTTGTCTTCAATGAAGGTAATGAAACTAATCAAGTTAAATTCTAACTTCACGAAAATGGACATTGAACTTGTTCCGAACATTGCCAAAGTCTTCAACATAACAAATGTAGCCTATACAAAGGTTAAAAGTGAGATACCTCATAAAAGAAGAGACATTGTTCAATGCATGAGGTGCCAACAGTACGAACATACCCAAACATTTTGCCACCACAAACCAAGATATGTGAAGTGCGGTCAAGATCATCTCAGTAATAGATGCCAAAAGCCACGAGAAAAACCTCCAGTCTGTGCGGAAGTGCTCACCCAGCAAACTATAGGGGATGCTCCATACACCTCAAATTACAAAGAAGAAGACTCAACGTGCGAAGTCAGGGCTTTTGGAGGCGAGAAGTAACAGAAGTCATGCCACCAGAGGTGGTTAACCTACTTACTAATCCCCCTCTAGAATCAGAAGAACGTCAGACGATATCTAATAATCACACAACTACAAATCACCACAATATTCAATTTCTCAAAACAAAACTCCTCAATATATTACACCCCAATTTGTAAAACATCAATATTCAACTCCCCAGTACAGTACACCCCAATATACAATTCCTCAATACACGACTCCTCAGCAAATTAATCCCTAATATACAACACCTCAATACACTGCTCCCACATACACAACACCTCAATCTACGAGTATGTCACCTCCTCTTTCAACACATGATTACACACGACCACAATTCATGCCTTTATCTCAGTCGAGACCTAATAACACTTCATCTCATTCGCAATCTAGCACTCAAGATATCTCATTATCCTTCAAACCTTCCTAAATAATATTTTTACTTTCACTTACTATATATAGTAAGGGGAAGTATTGCGATCATGAAAATTTTTGAATTCCAGTTTTCAACGGAAATAGACATTTTAGGGTTCCCTGGGTCCAAATAACAAAGTCCCGCAAAAAGGTCTGTGTGTCCGTATGTGGTAACTCCCGGGCGGAAACGGTAAGTCCTATAAAACTGAAATTTCATATTTAAGACAAATATACTCTCTATATCGAAGTAAAATTTAATAGGCATAAACGTCATGTAGGTTTCATTCTGATTAAAATGGTCTCACAGGGCTTAAATGCCGATATTTCAAATCTTCTTCTCCTAAAGTACATTTAATTCTGTAAAAAATAACTATATTATCTTGTAACCATTGATAATTAACAGCTAAATATGCAAGTTGAGCGAATTTGATAAACAACTGAAGGAGACAACTGAAAAAATATTTTTTTAATGCAATTTTTTGTTTTTGAACATAAGAATAGTAATATAGACGTATATTATAGCGTTGGAAAGAGAAAGATTTTAGAAAAAATATTATCTTATACACAAGCTTGTGAAAGTTAATAAAGATTGATAAAAAGCCGATAAAACTAAGTGATTATTTTAGATAACAATATAATAGAGTTTTTAATAAAACCCATGTTTCTATATTAATTCAATTTAATAAATTATTTAATGGTTTAACTCATTTTTATTTCTATCTGTATTTGAAAATTCTTTAATCGATTTTTAAAACGGAGGTAAGTGAAAGTCGTGTGTTGCCCGCACCAGATTTTTTTTTAATTTAAACATATTTATTGATATTTCATATGAACTGTATCATTTGTTATGTTACATGTTATGAACTGTATTACATACATCAAGTAAATGTGATGAACAGAGTAAAATGACATGAAATACATGTAGAGACGCTACCCAATGGTATCACTCTAAATATATTCTAAACTAGAAGATCCCGGGACAATCTTCTTTTCAGACGTCTCGGAGGATTATCAGGAATAGCATGATGCTAGTATAGAAACAAGTGGATTAGAGTGGAAATGGAGTTTTTTCATGGAATGATTGATACCTGGTTCGGGCTAATTCAGTAACATATGGAACATTAAGGTCATTATGGATGAGCTTATTCGTGACAAAGTAAGGAGCGTTAGGAAGGACTTTACGAAGGATTTCGGAATGGATACGAGAAAATTCGATTGTTTAGTAGAGCCCCATAGCTCTTCTCCGTAAGTCCTATCGGTCTTATGATGGTCATATAAATACGTCTTTTGTAATTAAGTGGAAGGTTGGAGCGTTTGTACAGTAAGTGCTGAAGTAGTCGAAAACGTCGCGCAGTTTCTTGTCGTTTCTGTCTTGTTTGGGGATTCAAAGTTAGACGTTTGTCAAAGTGGAGTCCTAGGTATCGAATCTGTTTAACAGGGGCTAGTGGAGTGTCATTAAAGGATACAGTAGGGCTGAGGTGTCATTGCTTAACGACGAAGGGTAAAGGTTATTAGGTGGGATTTGATAGAATTAATTTTAATCCTCCAATTCTGGCACCATACTTCAAGGTCTCGGATGTAAGAGTCAGTAACTGGATCATTATCTACTGATAGCAAACACGTGTCACAGCATAGGTAGAAAGGAAGTGTTAGGATGGGTTGGGGTATCAGCTGTATAGACTGCATAAAGAATGGGTCCTAGGATGCTGCCTTGAGGAAGAACAGCAGATTGAGAAAAAAAGGGATGAATAGGAACTATTGTGATCCATTTTGAAAGATCTATCCTATATGATGCTGATTTGGCCCATACGAGGTATCAATCCTTTTAAGGACTAACTCCATTCCCACCCTAATCCTTTCGTATCAATCCTTTCTTCCTCTTCAATTCCTGACAATCCTTCGAGGCGTCTGAAAAGGAGATGGCCCCGGGACCTTCTAGTTTAAAATATTTTTAGAATGCTTCCATTGCCTTCTTATATTTCATTCAAATTTACTTGTTGTATTACTTGTTATACAGTTGTAAATTCCAATAAATAAATATTTAAAAAAATAAAAATTATGCCACTTCTCTCTCTGCGTTTTTCCTTTATCAAGAATTGAACGTGCTTTGGCAAATCGGCATGTTGAGTATCATTAATGTTGGTGGTCATTGTGTTGTCAATTATACTGCAAGTTATGTAGTCAGTCAATTTTTTTTACAGCTGTATCAATATATGTTTGTCTTGAGTGGAGTGTTAAAGTCCAATTTGCTTTCGAAGTTCAGTCGAAATCATCCCAGTTTACTCGTCCTTTGATCAATGTAGGAGGAAGGGGTTGAGGAACATAACTGGAATGCAAGGAAAGGAAAACCAGGCTTTGATCTGAGGAAAGGTTGTTAAGTGATATGATTATAGTTTGGGAGGAGGAAACTTGGGAGGTGATAAATATATCCAGGATATCAGGTTTTGTTTAGGGATGTAGGTCAATATGTGGGATTCAGGGGTGAGAGGACAGTATAGCTAAGCTATGTGAAGTTGAGACACTGGAAAGGAGATTACCTCAGGAGTTGGAAGTTCGGCAACCCCATGTTTAGCATTATAGTCTCCTCCAGCAATAAAGCGCAGTCTGAGGGATCGAAACAGGGTTTAAAGTTGGTTATAGGAAAGGGAAACACCTGGAGGACAGTATACAGCTGAGAGGGTGAGATGGAAAGGACAAGTTGAAATAATCACTGAGGTTGATTGTATGGTGCCAAATGGAGCAGAAGGAATAAGGGAATGGGGTAAGGATTTATGGATAAGGATGCATGAGCCGGCATGGGAAGTTTTGTCTGGGTGGTCCGATCTACTGTGCTGTAGTCATGTATGTAAAAACGTGTTTGTTGTGTAAAGCGAGTTTCAGTGAAGAGTGCTATGTCAATATGGTTGTCATGGAGAAAAATGTCCAGTTCACGGTGGTTGAGTAGGCCGTTAGCGTTCCACAAAAGAATTGCTAGGGTCTCTACACTCATCGTGGAAGATTGAATGGGATTTGGGTAAGGATTCTAGTGAGGGGTGATTAGTGGTAGGATAGTATCTTTAAGATCTGAGAGAAAGGACTCGAGAATGGAGCATATGTTGGAAGGGTCTTGGTTGGGATACTGATGTGGGTAAGAGACTTGTGGATAATTTGTATGGTCAGGATATTTGGCTGGGGGCTGAACTCGCCGTGGGGTACAATGATGTTCAGTCTGTTGAGGTACTTGAGGCGAGGGGTTTGGTTGAGTTAGCAGAACAGATGGAGATGGTATTTGAGGAGGATGTTCAGGAGGCGATTTTACCCCTAAGGGGAGATGGGGAGGAACAGGTCAATGGGCAGGTTATGGGTTAGGATGGGAGGCCTACCCCTACATAGCCAAAATGTAAGGAAGGGCTGAGGATAAATAAATGACTCATTTTTAAATACTGGATAAACAAAAGGTAATATATATGAATGAGGGCTTTTGTACTGTAGGCTTATATATGTAATGTTTCCATTATTCAATAAGATGCTATCTGTCGCATCATTAAGAGGTTTGATAGCGTTTTCTCTAATATTATTTGAAGTATAGTCCCATGATTCATGTGATCCATTTAGGTCCCAAGTTACAAGATAAGGGGTGGGAAGATTACTGATCAAATGAATCAAAGCAGTTTCATCTACTGCTTCCCTCGGAAGAGATAAATATTATATATGTCAAATGGAAACATATGATGGACTCAAGTACACATGCATTATATAATGGGATGTTTATATTTATTTCTTCAGAAGGATATTGGTCTTGAATGGTGGCGATTATTCCATCCCGGGCCATCAAATGCTCTTTCTTTCTATATAAATTTTTTAAATCCAGCATGTATCCCAGACTGTAAACTTTGCAGGGTAATAAATCTATGTTTTTTTAATATCATTTAGTCTTAAGTCTAAGAATCTTCTATTATCAGCATCACTTGGATTGTAGAGCATTCACAATCAAATACATTTCTTGGATATATTATTTCTATTTAACGTGTTGGGTAAAATGCCAAAGGTTAACTACACAATGAAGGAGGTTGTTGGACAAGATGTTCTGAACAGTGTCCTCTATTTGATATATAGTGTCATACATGCTGTAACTCCTTTAGGCCCAGATATTATCAGGTCCATGATAGGATGGAATTTCAAAGAAGCGATAAATGTATTATCGCTAATTTATTAGTATAGGACATTGTTAAAAACTATAGTTTTATAAATAAAGATTTTGTTAGTAAAAAGGTAAAAATATTTTATGAAAAAATTACTTGAAGGTAATAAGTAGTAAATCAAATGACTATATATCAAGGGGTTTTGAAAAATAAAATCAAGTTTCTTTCTTTCAGCATGAAAAATACCAATTGTTTCATTTTTTAAAATTTAACATTGTTATTCAAATAAAAACTGTCAATCATTATAACAAAATAATTAGGTCCCAAGAGAATTTGTACAAGTAAATCTTAAAATCTTAAAGTAGGTTGAATGAATCAGTCTTCATTTTTTGTGATGTAACGAGTAGTAGATTTTTTTTAGTTTTAAACAAATAAATAATGAACTTGTCTAGAAAAAACTTTTTATTACCAAAAAGGTATAAATTTTTAAATAGAACCAGTACATACATATAAAACTTTTATTCAATAAATTATTGATTTGAGAACAAAAACATGGGAAATTATGACAATTACCTAATCAAATAAGACACATTTAGATTGCCATGATTACAAAATAAAGTAGTCATCACTACAAATCAAACCAACATGTAATTTCCACTCATTTTTAGCTAACAATTCGGTTGCTGTCAATAGGAATAAATCAATGAAATTTTTCATAATAATTTTGTTTAATAACATGGAGGCTTAGAAAAATTTCAAAATCTATTTAATCTGTATCCAATAAACATAAACATTATTAATCAACATAATTTAATAGAAAAAAATATGCAAGAAGTGACGGGAAATTTCTTTAATGGATATTCTTCCACTAATAATTACAATGTAACTAAACTATAATTACAATGTAACTTAAACTATAATTACAACTACAATGAAGCCACATTTCAAATGCAATTATATGCATAATTAAAATACATATTTTCAGTCATTGGATTTAATAATGTAATCAATTAATTCATTTTGGAATTAAAAATATTATAACCACAAAAAGAAAATGTGCAGATAGCCCCTTATAATAAAATCTAAGTTCAATGCTCATCGATGTTAGCATTATTTGTCTTCTTTTTCTAACAAATAAGAAAACAGAAGAATTCTAAAATGTATATATGCAAGATCAATGCTAGTTACTATACTGATGCTGCAGCCTTGAGGACTCCGGTCATCCGCTCTAAAGCATCCCTACAAAAGTCAAATCAATGCAATAACTGGTAATAATTAAGTAATATGTTTGAATATTCTAATTCCTACACACATAGGCTTATAACTAGATCCCACTCAATCACTCATTATGACTTACAAACTGTGGCACATATAATAATGCAGTGGTATAATTTGAAGTTACAATTAATATAACTAGTGAATTATTTTATTAGGTTTAGCTCTAACAAATATAGAGAATATGAAAAGAGCAGTAGTCAGTAAAGAATCACACAATAGATAAATTATAATGCTTTGTGGATGCAAAATTTGTCCTCAAATTGAAGGTTTCAATGAGAGTTTAATCGATAACAAGCATTTACTTACAATCACTTGCTGATCTATTCAACCTTAAATAAGGTTAAAAAAGCAAAACAAAACAGAAAACCGCAAACAATAAGCAAAGCATAAATGTGGACATATTTTCCTGTTATGATATAATGTGGCAAAATGGCAACTGGTTAGTTGTTCACAAGTATTTAAGGAATTTTTGAGACCTATTCTATCTCTTCCATTTATTTCCTAATAATTAATAATAGCATAGAAACTCAAACACGTATACTACATTTGCTCACTGGTAGATGTACCGTTTGTGATGATTATGATGTCCAGAACTTTTTAGAATCAATCCCGCAATCGCTAAGTCAGCATATGAATGAAAATTAAGACTTAATACTCATTTAAAGGGTGACTTGGAGTAAAAAAATACATAAATAATTTGTGATGGAAATATAGAATTTAAAAAAAAACCTATTGTTTTTGAGTATAACAAAAATAAAATTACTACTTGAATTTCAAAATTATTTCTATCAATGATATATATATATATTATACATATAGATACACTAATTTAAAGAGCTCATCCAAGAAATAGTCAGAAATACCAGATAAATGTATATAGTTTTTTGATAAGGGTGAAAAAAGAAGTGTACTGTTTCTAGACCTGTGGCCATGGGTATTAGGCTGACACCATGCTCAGCTGCTAGGTTCCTTCCCCCAATTATTGAGAAACTACTTTCTAGAGGTTAGGTGTGCCACAGAAGGTTTTATAAATCCTAGGGTTACCCCTGAAATTTAAAAATAATAAATAAAAAGAAAATATAAATAATTATTTTCCAACAGTTGGAGTCCAAACCCCGAGTTTCCGGACCCAGAGAACTCTAATATAGTTATCTTCCATAAGAACAAACCACTTCCGGAATCTGAAAAATCTACAAGATATAATAAAATATATTTACCTTTCTAAAGGCTTATCCACATCTAACATCTTCGCTATTTGTTTAGATTGATCTAAAAATTGGGTGAGTTGTGGAGGATGAACACATACTTGAAGCCAGATCCTTGGAAGTACATTACCAATCTAAAAAACAAAGTAACTTGATCAAACACAAGCCCCAATAGAAAGAGAAGCAATGAATGAAATGAAAAAAAATACAAAGGACCAGGTTAAATTACAATACAGACAGGCAAGGGAAAACTTACCTCTACATATTGTAATAAATATACTACAACTGTATTTCCTAAAGATATTTTTTCAACTATTACTATAAATAATGTTTAATTTCTAAAATTTGGTGTTTCTAATTCAAAAAACATGTTTATGTAATGTGTATATTCTGTTTAATGTAATTTCATCATTATTTCTTTTAAAACTTTTTTTAGAATAATACTTAACGATTTGTAGGATTTTCAATAGTAATGTTTGATATTATTGTTTAATTATGTTTGATATTAATAAATATATAATAATTATTCTTTCCAAAATAATTATTAAAAAATACAAATGTTGTTCCTTACCATTTGGCATAAGTTAGCACCTTGCAACATACTGCATGAACGTATGGCACAAAGTAAATATCTGTTGAGAAGAGAGTTCAAAGCTATATCAGATAGTAAAGAGTCGCTGATTACACCTTGCCATCTTGTAATATTTCCAAGCAACTTGATGGCCACAGTACACTGTCTCATGAAAAAATTCATCGCCTTTCCCTCGTTTAACCTCCTATAAAAAAAAAAAAATAAATAAAAAAAAAATTAGTAGTAAATAAGCTGTCAAAAATGTCAGTCAATTTTTTTTTTTTTTTTTTTTTTTGTATTTTTTGGTTATATTGGATTGGTACACATCCAATTTGTTGATACTTTATTTCATTAAAGGGTCCTCCTCCATTATTTATATATTGTCTTCAATTTTATTGCAAGTGTACACCATGGTAAAAAATAATAAAAAAAAATTTTTTTTCTCCTGAATACTTCAACCGACTTGGACGAAAAAATATATGTTAATGGTTTTCTAAAAATATTAAAAAAAGAAATGTTATAATAAGTGGAAATATATTTTTTTAATTTACAAAAAAAAATTATGTTTTTATAACATCTCTGTTACTGTTCTTAAAGTCATAAAACCAAAATTTACATTAAAAAATATGTTTGCTCTTTTCTCCTTGACTTGGTCATCAAATTCATTCAACTGATATATTTAGCCATACTTTATTAATGCTAATATGATGATAATTAATGATAATAAGACGATATAGTTAATCTTTTGGGATATTCAAAATTAAAGGTATTTCAGAGTATTACCAATAATTACCAACAAAAAGCATTGTATTATATGTTGTATTTTAAAAAATATATATAAAAATACTTACTGTGGTGGGTAAATCGGTATATAAACATCATTTTCAACAGATTCCTTCAACTTTTCAAGGACAGTCTCAAAGAAATTCGTCAAAAATTTAGACTTGTGAGTCAATGTAGGATAGTCCTGGATAAGTTTGGTAACAAGTCCTACCAAAGAAACAGTTTGGCTGCTGGATAATGGATCCCAACATTCAGACACTAATTCTGCAACAAAATAAAAGAAAAACTTAGTTTAAAATTATTTAAATATATTTATACACAAATTAGTAGGACAAGTTAAATAAAACTATGTTTATTTTTTATTATAAAAAAAAAATCTAAAAGTAATGTAAATTGATACAAAAAAAAAAAAAAAAAAAAAAAAAAAAAAAAAATTAGCCTTTATTAATAGGTAACATGTGCTGTACTGGTACTGTGAACATATTCTAGCTGTTAAATAGTCATATTTAGAAGTGAAAGAATATATCTGCTAAAATATATATAGATAATCTGCTGATGATACATAAATTGATGCTAGTTTTCACACATGTGTGATATATCAAGACACTTTTTTCTAATTCTTTGTTTTTGCTATTCAAATGAACATCTGTTTTACAAATGCGGTGTAAACAGATTTTTTTCATTTCTTTAGAACTTATACTCTTGGAAGTTTTATTATAAAATTAAATTTATATTTACTCTTTAGAAATATCATGAAATTTTCAGAACTAAACAGAAATTGGATGCAAAATACTTTTTTTTTTTTTTTTTTACTATAATGGTTTAATTCTAATCATTAAAATTAATTATAAAGTTTATTTTGTATCTTAGGTCAAGGAAGAATAATTTTTTTTTAAAATTATGTGTTGCAACTTACGTGTTAATTTAGGTAAAACAACTTTTTCAACAACCCTTGGCAACAACTGAGCGTCTGGATCCTTCCTTAATATCTCCTCTGTTTCAGTGTCTTCTAAACCATATAAAAGGAGACTGTTAAACCAGGGAGCTTTTTCAAACTCACTTCCTCCCTAAAAATTTAATTAGAAAGTAAATCAAATTTCTGAAATGAAAATGCATAAAAATAAAGAAATAAACTATGATAGCTTTGAGCTAATATTTCATAAAACTTTGGAACAAACTATCTTTTAATTAGAGTCAAGCATTTTTCCAAATCATTTTTTACTGGCAAGAAAAGTAAAAAAATAATTAGGTATAAGTACATATTGAATAAAAAAAAAAAAAAAAATCTACAAATTATTACACAATGTTTATTATTTCCGAATAATTATATTATGGTATTAAAATTTAGGTAGCTATGAAGACAATTAACGAATATGAATAGCAATAAATTAATTAAAAAGTTCAAGATAGAAGAACCAACACTGTCAATTCATATTATCTAAAAATTTAGTATTTATAAATTCATAAGGTCAACGGGTTTTTTGATTTGTTATTGGGGTTTTACCTATCTTGAAACTTAAGACCTCAAATTTTGAGGGAAGGAAGAGAGAGGATTTTTTTTCTCAGTTTATACTGGATTTTTTTTTACTTTTTCTTTTCTTTTACTTATCTTTGAAGTAATTTAAATATGAATTCCTGATTCCAGAACACTTTATATTTAAAAATAACCGAGTTATGGAGAAATACATCTCTTATACATTGTAACATGACCATATAAGATTATATATTTTTTCCTTTGATTTTCATCACGGTGTCTTAAAGATCTGTTTATCTTTAAAAAAATAACTCAGTTATGAGCATATATAGCATTTCCAAGTCAATTGTAACCTTTTCCAAGTCAAATGTAACTTTTTCCAAGTCAAATGTAACCTTTTCCAAGTCAAATGTAACCCTTTCCATTTCAAATGTCACCTTTTCCAAGTCAAATGTCACCTTTTCCATTTCAAATGTTACCTTTTCCAAGTCAAATGTCACCTTTTTCTTCACTTCTAGCCTTAAATAATCCGTTTTATTTATTTATTTATTGAAAAATAATTAGTTTAATAAACATAATGACTTTTTTAATAATTGTGGCATATAATAATTGATATTTTTTTTGGGTCTCTTAGATATTTAATATCAAGTTCTGTTTTTTACTAGCTAATATTTAAAAAAAATAATTATCGTCTATTTAGTTTTAAGATAGTTGTTGATTTTGATTTTTTAGAGAGGAGGGGTAGTTTTTTGGAATAATTAATGTGTTTTCGGGTATTATAATTAAATTTTTAGAGCTGTATTTTTTATTGCTCGCGTGCATTTTAACTCTCATTAAATTTTAATGTTTTTTATTGATATAGGGATTAATTAATGTGCTTTCGGGTGGTTATGATTACGTTTTTTCGAGCTGTATTTTTTATCGCTCATGCGTATTTCAACTCATATTTACTTTTAATGTTATTTATTGATATAGGATTAATTATTTTGCTTTCGGGTGGTTATGATAAGGTTTTTCGAGCTGTATTTTTTATCGCTCACGTGCATGTTAACTCTCATTAAATTTTAATGTTTTTTATTGATATAGGGATTAATTAATGTGCTTTCGGGTGGTTTTGATTACGTTTTTTGAGCTGTATCTTTTATCGGGCATGCGTATTTCAACTCATATTTACTTTTAATGTTTTTTATTGATATAGGGATTAATTATTATGCTTTCGGATGGTTATGATAAGGTTTTTCGAGCTGTATTTTTTATCGCTCACGTGCATGTTAACTCTCATTAAATTTTAATGTTTTTTATTGATATAGGGATTAATTAATGTGCTTTCGGGTGGTTATGATTACGTTTTTCGAGCTGTATTTTTTATCGCTCATGCGTATTTCAACTCATATTTACTTTTAATGTTATTTATTGATATAGGGATTAACTATTTTGCTTTCGGGTGGTTATGATAAGGTTTTTCGAGCTGTATTTTTTATCGCTCACGTGCATGTTAACTCGCATTAAATTTTAATGTTTTTTATTGATATAGGGATTAATTATTTTGCTTTCGGGTGGTTATGATAAGGTTTTTCGAGCTGTATTTTTTATACGCTCACGTGCATGTTAACTCGCATTAAATTTTAATGTTTTTTATTGATATAGGGATTAATTATTGTGCTTTCGGGTGCTTATGATTACGTTTTTTGAGCTGTATCTTTTATCGGTCATGCGTATTTCAACTCATATTTACTTTTAATGTTTTTTATTGATATAGGGATTAATTATTTTGCTTTCGGGTGGTTATGATAAGGCTTTTCGAGCTGTATTTTTTATCGGTCACGTGCAGGTTAACTCTCATTAAATTTTAATGTTTTTTATTGATATAGGGATTCATTAATGTGCTTTCGGGTGGTTATGATTACGTTTTTTCGAGCTGTATTTTTTATCGCTCATGCGTATTTCAACTCATATTTACTTTTAATGTTATTTATTGATATAGGGATTAATTATTTTGCTTTCGGGTGGTTATGATAAGGTTTTTCGAGCTGTATTTTTTATCGCTCACGTGCATGTTAACTCGCATTGAATTTTAATGTTTTTTATTGATATAGGGATTAAATAATGTGCTTTCGGGTGGTTATGATTACGTTTTATGAGCTGTATCTTTTATCGGTCATGCGTATTTCAACTCATATTTACTTTTAATGTTTTTTATTGATATAGGGATTACTTAATGTTCATTCAGGTGGTTATGATTACGTTTTTCGAGCTGTATGTTTTATCGCTCATGCGTATTTCAACTTCTACTTACTTTTAATCTTTTTATTTTTATAGAGATCTATCCTTGTGTTTTCGCGGGGTTATGAAAATGTTTAAAAGCTTTTTTATTATCACTCGTGCGGATTTCAACTCGCCTTTATTTTTGATATTTTTTTATTGATATTGGGATTGATTGTTTTGTTTTTGGTTCTCATTATAACGTTGCTGGAATATACATCGTTTAGGTTTTTTTTTTATTTTTTTTTTATTATTATTATTTTATAAAAGTATTAGTTATAGTTCCTTTTCTAGCGTCCTGAGTAATTTTTTTCAACTAAATCTTTTGTAAAGGATCCGCTTCCTAACTTGGTCTTACAATTAATTAATAATTTAATTGAGGAATCGTTTATTCTATTTTCGGGTGTTCTGATAACATTATTTGAACCAAATTCGTTATCGCTTTTACTCATTTTAAGTTACTGTTTCTATTTCATAAATATTCGATAGAGAGATCGTTTATAGTGTTTTCGGGAATACTAATAGAGTTTATGACATTTATTTATAGCTAGTGCACATTTTAACTTAAATGAAAAGTGATCTAGAAGAATGCGCAATCGCGATGTAACGTCCAAATCAAAAATGTAATCAGATCCTGCAAAAAAACAATAAATAATTTTTACATCATATTATAACATAATACCTACGGTTTGTAGAAATTCCCAAGCGCATAAAAGAATAAAGTTCAAAACACGTTATGAGAATCGCGTAAAACAAAAACAAAGAAAGACCACTGCAAATGCAAGTTGAAATGAGAGCAAGCGACAATAAAAACAGCTTAAACAACGTAATCACAAGACCCGAAAAGATAATTACATACCTCTATAACAATAAAAAATATCAAAAGTAAATCCGAATTGAAATACGCATAAGCAATAAAAGATACAGCTCAAAAAACGTAATCATAACCACCCGAAAGCACATTAATTAATCCCTATATCAATAAAAAACATTAAAATTTAATGCGAGTTAACATGCACGTGAGCGATAAAAAATACAGCTCGAAAAACCTTATCATAACCACCCGAAAGCAAAATAATTAATCCCTATATCAATAAATAACATTAAAAGTAAATATGAGTTGAAATACGCATGAGCGATAAAAAATACAGCTCGAAAAACGTAATCAATCATAACCACCCGAAAGCACATTAATTAATCCCTATATCAATAAAAAACATTAAAATTTAATGAGAGTTAACATGCACGTGAGCGATAAAAAATACAGCTCGAAAAACCTTATCATAACCACCCGAAAGCATAATAATTAATCCCTATATCAATAAAAAACATTAAAAGTAAATATGAGTTGAAATACGCATGACCGATAAAAGATACAGCTCAAAAAACGTAATCAAAACCACCCGAAAGCAAAATAATTAATCCCTATATCAATAAATAACATTAAAAGTAAATATGAGTTGAAATACGCATGAGCGATAAAAAATACAGCTCGAAAAACGTAATCATAACCACCCGAAAGCACATTAATTAATCCCTATATCAATAAAAAACATTAAAATTTAATGAGAGTTAACATGCACGTGAGCGATAAAAAATACAGCTCGAAAAACCTTATCATAACCATCCGAAAGCATAATAATTAATCCCTATATCAATAAAAAACATTAGAAGTAAATATGAGTTGAAATACGCATGCCCGATAAAAGATACAGCTCAAAAAACGTAATCAAAACCACCCGAAAGCACAATAATTAATCCCTATATCAATAAAAAACATTAAAATTTAATGCGAGTTAAAATGCACGCGAGCGATAAAAAATACAGCTCTAAAAATTTAATTATAATACCCGAAAACACATTAATTATTCCAAAAAACTACCCCTCCTCTCTAAAAAATCAAAATCAACAACTATCTTAAAACTAAATAGACGATAATTATTTTTTTTAAATATTAGCTAGTAAAAAACAGAACTTGATATCAAATATCTAAGAGACCCAAAAAAAATATCAATTATTATATGCCAAAATTATTAAAAAAGTCATTATGTTAATTAAACTAATTATGTTTCAATAAATAAATAAATAAAACGGAATATTTAAGGCTAGAAGTGAAGAAAAAGGTGACATTTGACTTGGAAAAGGTAACATTTGAAATGGAAAAGGTGACATTTGACTTGGAAAAGGTGACATTTGAAATGGAAAGGGTTACATTTGACTTGGAAAAGGTTACATTTGACTTGGAAAAAGTTACATTTGACTTGGAAAAGGTTACAATTGACTTGGAAATGCTATATATAGATAAAATTTCAATTTCTTTTCTTTTTTTAAATAAATCAGTGTTAAAAAAGAAACTGTATCAATTGGCTGCCATTGTTAAACTAATCACAGTCAATGTGTTATGATCATTTTTAATGCCCAGTGATGAAAAAAGATACCTAATAAGGCTTCCAACCATATCATTAATTAATTGTGAAAATAAGAGTTAAAATAATTTAAGGCTGGATTTCTAAGATAGTTTGTGCTTGTGAGATGTAACAACATAAAATAAAAAAACAACAAAAAAACATAAATAAAATGAAAATTCAAACATGATCAAATTAAAATGTGAGTATAATCAAGAAAGAAACTTACTTGACTTATAGGGTTCCAAAACAGCAATTTTAATCGTAAAATTGGACCCAGTAATTTGGGAAGACAAATGCTGACATATGCCTCTACATAAGCATCTAGATCTTGTCTTCGCCAGGATTCAAAATGCTGTAGAATACCTCTAACAGTGGCAAACTCATCGAGAACATCTTCAAATACGTGCCTTGCATCCTGCTCTATTACCTCTGAATATAAAATAAAACTATGCATAAATATAAATAAGTTAAAATATATTTTACATAAATAACATTGTACTCAGATTGAATATATTTTAAAAACCACAGCAAATTATTACACAATGGTTTTTTATTTCCAAATAGCTATATTAGAGTATAACAGTTTATAAAGCTCTTTACAGCAAATCAACTAATATGAAAAGTGATAAATTAATCAAAGAAAAATGGCCTAAGTATCACGACTACAAATTCAATTTCAATGTTTTTTTTAATTTAACTGTATATCAAATAGCACTAATGACAGAAAAAAAAAATTATACATCAAATGCTTAGTATTTGTAAATTCATAATGCAGACAGACAGGTTTTTTTTTATTTGTTATTCGGGTTCTATGTATCTTGGAACATAAGGACTCAAATTTTGAGGGAGGACAATTTTTTTTTTTTCGATAACAAAGGTTCATTATTGACAATAATAAACCAAAAACGTTTATATTATACTTCTTTACTACTTTTTTTTTTTTAATGTTCATTAAAATAATTCAAACAAAAATTCATGATTCCATAACACTATGGATTTTTTCACTATCATCAATAATAACTGAATTATCGGGGAATTGAAGTGGATTGGATGCTTTCGTCGTCATAATGCCATAAATTCATCTGTAACTTTTTTTTTTTTTTTCAATTGGTGAAAAGAGAAAACAATGATGAAAATGAATAGAGTTACACTTCCGAAGTGCTAATATTTTAATGAAGCCGTCATCTATGGGGTCAGTAACCCTGGGATGCCCTGACGTTGGTCGTCTCGAATGACTACCAGTCTCCCTGTATCTTTTAATGGTCCTTGAAATGGCAGAATAGGGAATCCCAAGGCGATTCGCAATGTAAAGCAATGATTTGCCTTCTTCATAGAGTGATGATTCTGACTGAATCATTGTGACTTAAACGATTCATTGTGAATAAAATTAATTGTTTTAACTAGACTGAAGAGAAAAGAGAGAACAAACTTGAGGCAAACGAAAGATGAACATGGACTGAAAGGAAATTTGAAATGAGTGAAACAAGCAAAATTCCATTGTTTGTTGGTAAACAATGAATAAAAATGATATGTCTAATTCCTAATATCTTTCATTTAATAAATAATATTATTACAAATATAAACAAAGTCTGAATTAATGTCAAAACCAAGAAAATCTCAATAATTATGGGTGTTGCAATACTTTTTACGGGGAGTGTATTTCTCTATTCTTAGCTTCAGGCAGTACCTTTTTTCTTTGACAGTAATAATGAATGACATCCAATAAATTATAATGCAACCAAATTACCTTTTTGTGTCCTAATGGTGACAGCCTCGGCTTCAGTCATTTCTTCATCGCTGGACATACCTTCCGTGTGACCTGTAATTCCTTTAAGTTCTCGTACCCTTTGCCGCCTTATTCTTCTTCCTTCTCTTTCAGCAACTCTTCTTACTTGAGCTTCATCTCTTTCTATTCTAATCCCTGAGAAATAAAATGTAAAGAGAAAAAAAAAAAATTAGAACCAAAAGAAAGTATTTTGACATAAAAACATTATTTAATAAGTAAAATGTTTTCAAGCAAAATCAATAAATATCATGTGTCTCTTACCTTTACTCAGAGTAATAGTATTTAAACAAATAATCTTAACTATTAATAAAATTATTAGAATATAGTTTGAGATTATACATCATGTCAAGAAAAGTCATAATCACAAAAAAAAATTCATAACAACCATCTCTGAAATATTTAAAATCTTAAAGAAAATTTAAAACTTCCTAAATATGAAACTGTGGATATAATTAGTTGACCGTTGAGAATTACTGAAGGAATTAGTCCGGGTGGCGGTCATTAAATGAAACAACTGAATAGTTTCAACTATTTTATTGTTTGCCAACGTTTCGACCCCCATTGTGGGTCATCATCAGGGCTAAAAAGATACAAAAAGGATACATTTAAAATAAGATTACAAATACTATTTTAAAAAAATTTAACAATTTCACTAGAGAATGTCAATATTATAACATAAAAGAAAATAGATGTGTAAAGAAATCAATTAATTAAATTACAATGATAAAGGTATACTAATGAGAGCTATACAGACCAGATAATGACTAAAGATAATGTACAAATATATAAGAAAAAATTACATGAAATAAAAACCATTAACAAAATGGAGTACAGTGGAGATACGTACCGTCTGGTAGGTGAGTGGAAACTAGGTTCAATTTGGTTATAAGGAATATAGGCAGGTAGATAGGAAAGTACGTACAAAAGGTTGGGTAAAATGGAAAATACGTACCATATTTCTAGACGGGATCTGACAACAATGAGTAAAATTGTAATATTAACATAAAAGGAAGTGTTCAGATTAAACCTACAATATTAATAACATCATAACGGTATTAGAAGATGTTTTAACAAGATTGTTGAAGTAAAAACAATATAATACAATAGTAAGAATAATAATGTATAAACTATATATAGTAAAACTGACTACCTCCCAACCAACGTTTTAATGATTATTGTACATATATTAAGACATTAAAATTAACCAAGTGAAAATATTATGACAAAAAATAATAATAAGTAACAATCATTGACAGATCATATAGTTGATACAAAATAGTAAAATAATTACAAATAGGAATAAATTGAATTGTAAAACCATTAAGAATTTATTAAGTGCAGAAACAAATGAAATAGATACATATATAAAATAAATGTATACATAAATAAGTAAAAAATAAACCAATAAATAAACAAAAGGTATGCAGTGGGATGGACATGGGAAGCTGTATTACTTAAGAGAGTTTAATATATGGCTGTAGGTGGAGGCGATGCACTGTTTATCAGTTTTATGATTGACAGGATTAGATTGGAGATGGATGTGGACGTTTTTCTTATATATTTGTACATTATCTTTAGTCATTATCTGGTCTGTATAGCTCTCATTAGTATACCTTTATCATTGTAATTTAATTAATTGATTTCTTTACACATCTATTTTCTTTTATGTTATAATATTGACATTCTCTAGTGAAATTGTTAAATTTTTTTAAAATAGTATTTGTAATCTTATTTTAAATGTATCCTTTTTGTATCTTTTTAGCCCTGATGATGACCCACAATGGGGGTCGAAACGTTGGCAAACAATAAAATAGTTGAAACTATTCAGTTGTTTCATTTAATGACCGCCACCCGGACTAATTCCTTCACTAAATATGAAACAATAAATCTTTTATAAAAAATCAAATAGTTTTTCTATTTGGTATCAAAGAAAGCTGAGACATTGATATCCAAAACGTATTCTATCAATTCTAGGAAATTTTATAGGAAGCATAAAAATCTCTAATTAATTTAGTATTAAACCAATTTATTTGACTCTTTTAACATTTAAATCTAGATCCCCTCCCCCCATATTAATAAAATTATTTTCACGTTATGGAAGGAATTGTAGTGTTTTAATATGATTTCAAATGGAATTAAATATGTGATAACAATTTTTTTGGGAAAAAATTGCATTACTCAAACATATTTTTTAAAGGAATTGAAAATTCTATGAGATTGGATGGCAGAATTATATAAAAATCAACGATAAGAATACAAATATGTCAGAATAACTTCATAAAAAGTCTCCTTTGCTATGGTATTGAAATCAACGTCTCAATTAGTATCATGATTAAATAATACAAGTGAGTCGGCACTAACAGCAGAATCTGATGTTCTAATGTTATTATCAATATGATTTTAGAGAATATTATAACTCATAAGATTAGAAAGGAGAAAATTAAATAATTTTAGTTATTCATTGAATTTAATAACCAAAGAATTTTTCATTCCAAGACTTCACGATTAAGTGCTAGTATCAAAAATATATATACAGCTGCATTCCTCCCTGCTAGTTGTGCCGATCAAGAGCCTTGGTCCTCCAGCATGTTATACTCATTATTTTTAAGACCTCCTCAACATTTTAAAGACAGAATTATTCTGCAGGACTTGATAAAACACTTGGCCAACTGATTTTTCAGGACTGGATCAAAAAATGTCTTTATTTTATAGAATGGTGTATACCTCATTAATTACATTCACTTTTCCATACACCATCTATGCAAGTAAACTCCAAATCATGAGGCACTTAAACACTCTAAAATCCTGCTCACCTATTGCTCTTAACGTCCATGTTTTTGATACATAGGTAATGACTGGTCAGATCAGCCTTTTATGCATCTTCATTTCAGTGCTTTTAGATGGAATTTAGACCAAATTAATTTTTCTAATCTATATTTACAAACTTTTAATAATTTTATATTAAAATCACTAAACCCGAAGAGTATAAATTTATTATTATTTTTAAATTAGAACAATTCTCTTCTAAAAAACTATATTTATTATATATTATCATTGATGTTTCAAAGTCTTTTACTTCATCTTCAAAATATTGCTATCCAAACTAAAAACAATAATATATCGTCAAGTAAAAGATTTTGAAATGTGAATGATAATATATGAATAATGTGATAATAAATGTAGTGTTTTAGAAGAGAATTTTTCTAATTTAAAAATAACAATTTATAATTTTAATAGAAATTTATATTCCTTAGCTTTTCATTTTACTGAGGGAATATACTGGATTCATTTGTACTATAATGAAAATGATAATGATAGTATAACTCTATGATAGTGTAATCAAACGTATCTGGACTGGGAAAAGATTTAAACTTATCAACACCACATTTCACATGTAAATCAAGATAAAGATTTGTTTCTTACAACATTGCAGTATAAGGGAGTCTAAAAGAAAAATGAAATCCAAAATGCTTGCTTTTAATGCTTTAAAATAGGGATGTAATAGCAATATAAAAATAAAAACTTTCTTGAAGCGGTATCACACATAGAAAACATATACTGTTGTTTAATATTATTCATCTCCCAACAATTAATAAAATTCAGAAAATATTCAGATTATAAATGCTCAGTCAAGAAGTTTGCTTGAATCCAAATTGAAAAGATTGAATTTTAATGTGAGCTGCAAATAAGACATCTAGCAATTCTGCTTCATAATATTAATATTGGCCGTATAGAAAACTCAAATGCCAAAAAAAATAAATAATACATCTTAAATTTATCAAACAGAATAAATCTTGAAATTATAATCTGCCTAGAAAACCCTGATATATAGAAATGAACTCAACTTCTAAAAGTTATTTTGATTTCATTACTACTACTATATATTGGAATAACCTAAATATAATTTTAATTTATAGGTATGGTAATTATAAATATAATTACATGGGCAATTAGCAAATAATTGATAAATAAATGTGTGTTAGTCAGTCTGGAATTTCCCTACAGTATGTAACTATCTATACACTAGTAATTTTTTTAAAAATTATACCTCTACTTTTTGGCTTCCACCATAAGATTGATAAATTTATAAAAAAGTGGTATTGTTAATTATATCTGACAAAATTAAAAATATACAAGCAAATACAACACTTTTATTGCAACTGACTTTGTGCAGTAGGGGCAAGCTCTTGTGCTTGGTCCATGACATCTTGCCTTCTTCGAGATACATACTCAGTTACTCTGCGCGAGAACAGAGACAAAACCCGCTGTTCCAGAAGCCCAACAATCACAATCTATTTAAAAAGTAAAAAATAAAACAATTAAAATAACAAAAGATAATCTAAAATAAAAGATAAATTTATGATTTGATCATGACTCTTAGAATAATTAAGATCAAGATCAATAAATAGGGACTGAAAGATTGAAATGATTTGATTTCAGGTAAACAGTATCATCAATATTATTGGGTTGACTGGAAAGTTCTTAGAGAAATTTGGAAAAAAATTAAAATTGATGAACAACTTAAAATTTATTTATTTAATTCACAAAATAGTTACCACCATTAGCAATTACCCTTTCCCAACGGCTTGGAAGGTCCATTATCCCTTTTTTTCCAAAAATCACTGTCCTTACTCCTGAAGAACAATAAAAGGTCCGTTTTGACGCCATCTTCTGAAGAGTAGGATTTCTCTTGTAGAAAATTTTCGAGGGAACAGAAAAGATGGAAATCCGAAGGAGCAATGTCAGGAGAGTACAGTGAGGTAAAACCTCCCATCTGAACCTTAATAACTTTTGCAGAGTCCTTAAAGACACATGGGGCCTAGCGTTATCTTGGTGGAATAGCAGTCCTTTCCGATTTGCCAACTCTGGCTGTTTCTCTTCAATTGCTGCCTTCAATCGATCTAAATGGGCGCAGTAAAAGTCCGTATTTATAGTTTGGTTTAGTGGAAGGAGCTCAAAATGTATGGGTCCCTTCCAACCCCACCGAATATTGAGCATCAATTTTCTTGGATGCAATGCGGCCTTTGGTGTTGCGAGTGGCGTCGTTCCAACCCCCAAGATTTTTTTCGGCTGGTGTTGGTGTTGAGAATTCATTTTTAGTCACCAGTAACAACTCATTTCAAAAATGGATCCTCTATATTTTTTTTCAGCAGCAAATCATAACATGAAATCCTTTCAATAAGGTTCCTTTCACTGATATAATGGGGAACCCAAACATACCCAGCCTTCTTTAGATGATCAAAAATGGTCGTGCAGGCTGTTAACTCCGCAGCTATCTCACAGACAGTAATTCCAATTACCGTGCCATCAGCAATTGAATCCCTGCCATAGATGGTACAAATCTTTCTTGCAGATTGGGCTTCGTTTTTTAAAAAGAACAGCATAATATGCCGAAAACGAACTGAATCGTCACTCATGCTGATTTGCACTACTGAGCCTTAATAAAGACGAATTCAGTGTATAAAAATAGTCAATTTCATGAGGATTAGAGGCATATAAATAAAAATTAGATTTGTGATTCATTTTTAGTAAACAAAATAAAAGGTAAATCTTATTTTTAAAATCTCTGCGAACTTTTCGGACAACCCAATATTTACCTGGAATTAAATAATTAATGTTAGTTTATTTAACTAAAACAAGTATCTGGACAGATCACACGAGTGAATAATAAGAACGTTCTTTTAAATTTAATAACTTTATAATGAAGATATTGAGAAGAAACCCATTAATGTATTAAAATTAAAAATAAGGCAGTCCAAAACAAATATTTTAATAACTATTACATGAAGAAGTATTAATCCAATAAACTTAGGTTAATTATCACTTTAAAAAGTTACATTTGTTTATACATCAATGATTAGATAACCAGAGCCAAATATTCATCCAGTGCACTTTAGTTTAATATTTTTAAAAGGCATTAAAAAAGGTTAAGATTTTAAGTTTTTTTTTTATTTTCTAGTTTTGTTAGAAAAAAACTACAATAAAAAATGACATAATAACAAATAATAATTAAATTTATTCCGTGAAAGCAGTGTTGGGAATATTCATACTATAAAATTCAAATATGAATGGTTTTCCTAAATATTTTTAATCACTTAAGTACAAATATTTTTAACCTTAAAAAAATAACCATAGTTACAATGATATTTGGAACTCAGTCCTACCATCAGTCAAAATGGCAGCTGTTCAGACATGCTATATCCACTTACTTGGCCATTTATGAAAATTGTAGAAAAATAGGAAGTGTTTTGGATTCATTACACAATAAAAAGACATTATATGAAAATCAATACTAAGTCTTCATTTCATTATTTTTAATAATGAACCTTCTTTTACTGACAGGAAAAAAAAAAATAATCTCCTTTCCCAAACAATCCAAAATTACTGCTTACATGATAAAAATAATTCAAATAAAATTTTTTTTTTTAATTCTAAAGTTTTGTTCCTCATAATTTACTGGTAAGTAATCGAATTCTCCAGTGTAGTATATTGAACACTGAAGTCATGATTCTTATGCACAAAGTGGTATTGGGCTCCACATCACAGTGATTAGAAGAAGGGTGTCAATAGACATAACATATTTTTGTTTGATCTGCAATTTTTTAAAACAATAAATAGTTATCAATTCGGAACATTTGAATTGAAATACTAATAATATTTGTAAAACAGGAAAACTGTAACCGGAGAAGATAAGTTAATTTAATGACCAGATTTATATGAAACCCGTTTGGGTAAACATATCTATCAGGTCCAGTAAAAATTGGAAGAACATATGATGCTTCTATGACTATGCTATATCAAAATTATCCTTTCCAATTGGCAAAAGGTTTTTTTTTTTTTAAATACTGCTTATCATTTTTTTTTTTTTTTTCAATTTCTAAAACACAAACAAGTTACTCAACAGACTAAATACACAAGATCTTTAAATTAGTTAAACCATATACTTGCATCAGTGGTACACACACTAAAAAAGTTTACAGAATAAAATTACAACAATTCAGGAAAATGTCCTCTCTCCTTTAAATTGATAACATTAGATTAATCAGCACCAAACCAGGGTGTTTTTAAAAGTGCATATGATTAAAATAAAGTTATTTTACTGATCATTAAAGAAATAGGAGTAGTGCAGAACCAGAAATAATAACTGAAATTCAGATCTCTATAGTGAAATATACAGAGAAGATCATCAACATAGCCCCTTTACATAAAGTATGATCAAACAATTGAAAAAGAAGTGTTTTTAATTTATAAAATCCTTTGAAATATTTAGGGAATTGGATAGCTGAGTGGGAGCTACTTAATGGCCCAGGGTTTAATATCAAATAATAATTTCTTCTACTTTATCGACCATGAATTAACCCTGGGGTCAGGATACCCTCCTTAGGCTCACAGAGTCTAAATAAGGTAGGTCCACTTAATAAAAGGCAAAAACTTGGAGGTTGGGTATCACCTCAGCCAAATCACCTTGTAAAGATAATGGTCTAGAAAAAGAATAGTCCAGCTAGTTAAAGAACTCACGACACTTCACTTTTCCTGCATAAGTAATAAAGGTTTAATAAAATAAATCAAAATGAAAATGCAGTTAATTAAAACAATTTTTTCATAAAATTTAATTCAATTATGATTGATCATAAAAACATCTTTTCAAAATGAAGTTAAAATAATGTAAAACTCAGATGCGTGAATGACTACAAAACTTTCACTTACGACCCACATGAAATAAGTTTTTGGGATAAAGATTTTGGCAAAAAAATAGCTGTAATATTTCATACATGTATGTATTTAAATGAAATATGTATTTTTAGTTTTGTGTGACTCTCATTTTGTGGTCTAACCTTTTCTGAAACACAGACCATTTTACGAGACTTGGTTATTTGGATGTGTATTTCAGCTGAAAATATGGATTCCACAATCATGTTTTCCCTTAATATATACTTTATAAATAGGTAAGAGAAATTAAAAATAAATTAATAAAGAGTAGTTACTTTGCTTGAACTCTCGGAAGAAAGAGATAATGTTAAGTGTATTATTGGCTGCCAAACATAATAATTAAAAAAAAAAAAAAAAATCCAATGTAAAAATAAAATTAAAAACACTTCTTCTTATTTATTTATAATCCTTGGTAAAAATTCCATCATTAATTTTATCACAAAAATAACATGACTATATAATATTTCTTTTTTCCCAAACTGAGGAAAAACGTTTTTGTTTGATCATACATTGGTGACCCGCCCGTAACAATACGAAGGGGACCCACCTTCTCGTCTAGACACTCTACCAAGTCAGTGACATACCCACGCAAGTCTTGGTAAAATCTGAACCGCTCTGCCCTCTTCGGACCTTCTTCCTTAATTCTAATACATTCCAGCTTTAGGGTTTCAATTTCATCCTTGGCAGATTCACAGTCTAATTGGTGTCGTCTATGAACTTCATTTAAATCTGATAATCTAAAAAACCAACATGCATCAATTATTAATCATATATTCTCTGAAATTAATAAAACATTCTTAACACTAAATGAAGGCCCTAATTAGTCATTGAACTTGTAGCACAGTTCAAGGACAACCGTTTTATGATAAAAATACGAATCCATTATAAAAGTGAATTATCACAAGAAATGGAAAAATTTAAAACAACCGGGTATATTTTCAGAAAATATTCATCCAGAATAAATAGTAATAAAAGGTTGAAATTCTTTAGTTGCAAAGAAGTAAACTTTACAATTAACTAAATACCTATAAACATAATAAAACTTTATTTTCCAGTATTATGCGGTCTTCTAAACAATATGGTCGTTAACTGATAAGAAAAGACTGATTCTGATAAAAAAATGGAAAATAAGTGATATAGTTATAATACTAATATTCGACATTAAGGTTGTTGATGTAAGCTAAATTAAGTAATCATTAGTCTTATTATGATCAGAAGGAAATCTTATTCTTCGAGAAAGGGCAGAATAAGGGCGTCTCAACAAATTATGTCTCTTGAGAATACATAACTTTTGACGGACCAAGAACTGAGAATAACAATAAAATATGAAGGATATGATTGTTTGAGTGGAATGTATTTAAAATAAAAGAGACTATTTTGATTACTTAACTATGATCCTTTATTAATTTCCATACAACCCCATAATATTCCATAGAAAAAGGTAAATTGACCTTAGCTATCTTGCTAGAAATTTTACAAATAGCAGAATATAAATTGTTATTAAATTGTAAATATTAATTACTCTTTTTATTTATTTAAATAAAATAATTGCGGCAAACCTCTTTCGTTTTCATTATATTTTTTTATACAAAAAAAAAAAAAAAAAATCAAAACTTTTTGATACAGTCAGATAATTCCGTAGATTTGAATAATTCTAGTCTTTCTAATATTTTTCTGACCACCACCTAAACCATCTCATCCTTCGTATTCTTAATAAAATAAATATCCTTAACCATATGAAAAGATTTTGCAAACTTGTTAAACAATGCAGCAGTAATATCCTTAAAATTTTATGAAACGTAAAAGAATTCTACCTGTCTTTCAATTTTTTAATTACTTCCTGAGGATCTATAGCACCAGTTGAGGGAAGCGGTGGAAAAACCATATATGACTGCTCAATTTGTGGCATTTGGTCAACTATCTCACAAGCTGGAGCCATATTGATAGGTAAACCATTCCCTACATACTGTTGGTAATACAGGTTTTCTTGTTGAACAGCTGCAATCTAAAATTAAAAAAATAAAAAAATCTTAATTTAGTATATTTATACCTATAAGTATCAAAGTGAATAGTACAAATGAAATTAGGATCATTTGAAAAATATCTAAACTCTAACCTGAGCACCAGTAACGCCTTTTCTAATTTGTTGAGCTTCCCATTCATCATCCTCACCTTTGTCACTTTCTGTTGAACCTAAAATATAAAAGAGTTAATTTTATTCTTATTATTATTAATACTTGATATTAAGTTAAAGTTAAATATTGCACAGATAAAACTCTCTTCAGCAAATACAATTTATTTTCTTTTGTATTCAAATAAGGAAAAAAAAATCATGTATAATCTGAAAATGTTAAATACGATTCATAGTTTTAGTATGTTTACAAAATTTGATTTTACCAATTTCTTGTGCAGCATCAAACTCTGCTTTTCTTCGAAGCCTATCTTCAGCAACAGTATGAATAGCCATGTTGATTCGTTCCTCTTCACCATCACTAACATCATTATCATCTTCTCTAATTAGACGTGATTTGCTTTTAGTTTCATTCCTATATTTATAAAAAATACATTTTACTCCCAAAATCGTGCTAGATAAAATATGAAATAGACTTAAAAATGCACTCTCTTCTGTTAAAGATCATCCATCAATAATGGACAGATAAGTCTATCACATCTAGAGAAATCATAATCAGTTTAAAAAATCTGGTGCGGGCAACACACAACTTTCACTTACCTCCCTTGTTAAAATCAATTTAAGAATTTTTAAATACATGTAGAGATAAAAATAAATTGTTAAATAATTAATTAAATTGAATTTCAATAGAAACATGTGTTTTATTAAATAATCTATTATATTTTTATAGCATTTCCAAGTCAATTGTAACCTTTTCCAAGTCAAATGTAACCTTTTCCAAGTCAAATGTAATCCTTTCCATTTCAAATGTCATCTTTTCCATTTCAAATTATTTTAGTTACCTTTTTTCAAGTCAAATGTCACCTTTTTCTTCACTTCTAGCCTTAAATATTCCGTTTTATTTATTTATTTATTGAAAAATAATTAGTTTAATTAACATTATGACTGTTTTAATAATTTTGGCATATCCTATTGCTATTTTTTTTTTTTTTTTTTTTTTTTACGTATTTGATATAAAGTTCTGTTTTTTACTAGCTAATATTTAAAAAAACTAATTATCATCTATTTAGTTTTAGTTTTGGGGGAGCGGCGAGGTCTAGTGGATAGAGAAACTAGTCTGCTGTGCTCCGGATCCTGGGTTCGAATCCCGGCTGTGGCAGAATATTATTTATTCTGTTAATTCAGTCGGGGGGAAGGGGGGGGGCGACCCTAGGGTATGGAGACCCTCCTGGGGCAGACCCAGCCTCTATAAAGTGGGTACCCAAATTAATTGGGAAAAAACCTGGCGGCTGAGCATGATTAAGGCCTAGTCACCTCATTGCACTGCTGTTGGCCTAGAAACAGTACGAATCTCTATATGTACTGAGCCCAAGACCCTTCATGGGTTGTAGTGGTACAGGTTTAGTTTTAGTTTTGAGTTTGTAGAGGGGAGGGGTAGTTTTTGGAATAATTAATGCGTTTTAGGGTATTATAATTACGTTTTTCGAGCTGTATTTTTTATCGCTCGCGTGCATGTTAACTCTCATTAAATTGTAATGTTTTTTATTGATATAGGAATTAATTAATGTGCTTTCGGGTGGTTATGATTACGATTTTTGAGCTGTATCTTTAATCGGTCATGCGTATTTCAACTCGCATTTACTTTTAATGTTTTTTATTGATATAGGGATTAATTAATGTGTTTTAGGGTATTATAATTACGTTTTTCGAGCTGTATTTTTTATCGCTCGTGTGCATGTTAACTCGCATTAACTTTTAATGTTTTTTATTGATATAGGGATTAATTAATGTGCTTTCGGATGGTTATGATAACGTTTTTTGAGCTGTATCTTCTATCGCTTATACGTATTTCGACTCGCATTTTACTTTTAATGTTTTTTTGATATAGGGATTAATTATTTTTCTTTCGGAGGGGGGAGGGGGGGCTATGATTACGTTTTTCGAGCTATATTTTTTATCGCTCTCTCTTACTTTAAATAAAATTTACTTTTTATGTTTTTTATTGATATAGGGGTTGATAATTGTGTTTTCGGGTCCTATAATTATGTTTTTTTAGTTTTATTTTTTTATCGCTCCCACGCATTTTAACTCGAAATTACTTTTAATGTTTTTTATTGATATAGAGATAATTAATGTGCTTTTGGGTGGTTATGATTACGTTTTTGAGCTGTATCTTTTATCGCTTATGCATATTTCAATTCGCATTTACTTTTAATATTTTTTATTGTTATAGAGGTTTGTAATTATCTTTTCGGGTCTTGTGATTACGTTTTTTAAGCTGTTTTTATAGTCGCTTGCTCTCATTTCAACTTGCATTTGCAGTAGTCTTTTTTTTTTTGTTTAAGGGCTTTCTCATAACGTGTTTTGAACTTTATTCTTTTATGCGCTTGGGAATTTCTACATACCGTAGGTATTATGTTATAATTTGATGTAAAAATTATTTATTGTGTTTTTGCAGGATCTGATTACATTTTTGATATGGACGTTACATCGCGATTGCGCTTTCTTCTAGATCCCGAAAACACTTTAAACGATCCCTCTATTGAATATTTATGAAATAGGAACAGTAACTTAAAATGAGTAAAAGCGATAACAAATTTGGTTCAAATAATGTTATCAGAACACCAAAAATAGAAAACGATTCCTCAATTAAATTATCAAATAATTGTAAGACCAAGTTAGGAAGCGAATCCTTTACAAAAGATTTAGTTGAAAAAATTTACTTAGGACGCTAGAAAAGGAACTATAACTAATCCTTTTATAAAATAATAATAATTAAAAAAAAAAAAGCTAAAAGATGTATATTCCAGCAACTTATAATGAGAACCAAGAACAAAATAATCAATCCCAATATCATTAAAAAAATATCAAAAATAGAGGCGAGTTGAAATCCGCACGAGTGATAATAAAACGCTTTTAAACATTTTCATAACCCCGCGAAAACACAAGGATAGATCTCTTTAAAACTAAAAAGATTAAAAGTAAATACAAGTTGAAATACGAATGGGCGATAAAAGATACAGCTGGAAAACATAATCATAGCTCCCCAAAAGCACATTAATTAATCCCTATATCAATAAAAATCATTAAAAATAAATTCGAGATAAATGCGTGGGAGCGATGACAAAAGAAAACTCAAAAAACGTAATTATAGGACCCGAAAAGGCGTAGGAAAGTGGCGACCCCATCGCCCGGTCATTGTACCGCAGTCAGCCACCGGTCCTCCAGGTTGGGGGAACAGTACACTGACACTCACACATATAAACTAAATCCAGGACTCTACACACAAGGTCACATACAGTATACACCCTAGGGCCACCTTCCCTAGGAAGCCGCCCCGGATGGGGATGTAGGTCTGCATGCATTGAGATGGCAGCCCCATCAGCAGACTAGGGTACGGAGAGAGGGTGGATTGCCCCACTACCTGAAATAGTAATTATCGTGAAACCTACACCAGCCTCGGATCTGATCAGTCTTAAAGGTAAACGAGCCGGCACCCCCCATAGGATTTTCAACTTTGGATACTGGAATGCATTGTCTCTATATACACCCGGAGCATTAAAGTTGCTACTAGAACAATTTGACAGGTATAAGATTGACATAGGCGCTGTCCAGGAGATCAGATGGACTGGTCAAGGAATTCTTGAAAAAAGGCACCACTCCATCTACTACAGCTGTCATGAGAGTCGCCATGAATTCGGCACAGGATTTGTTGTGAGGGGAAAGTATAGGCAGATGATTATTGGATTTAAACCAGTGAGTCCGCGAATTTGTCTCTTAAGAATGCGGGGAAAGTTTTATAACTACAGTTTGTTAAGTGTACATGTCCCTACAGAGGTGTCAAATGAAGAAGAAAAGGATACTTTCTATGAACTTTTGGAAAGGACTCTGGATGCCTGCCCTAGGTATGACATGAAAGTAATCGCTGGAGATTTCAATGCAAAGTTGGGAAAAGAAGCAATATACCAGCGAATCATAGGAAAACATAGCCTTCATGACACAACCAACGACAATGGACAAAGGCTCATTAACTTCGCTGAATCCAGGAATCTCGTGGTAGGAAGTACATTGTATCCGCACAAGAATATACACAAGGGCACATGGACGTCACCGGACCGGTCAGTTGTCAATCAGATCGATCATATTTTGATAGGTAGACGCCATAGAAGCAATCTGAGAAATGTTAGAATATTCAGAGGAGCAAATGTCGATTCGGACCACTACTTAAGCATAGCACATGTGACGGTGAAGATCTGCTCAGTGAGGAAATTAAAAGCTGCCGAGAAGCCCCGGCGTTTTAATCTAAAAAAACTGAAAGACCCGCAAATCCAGCATAAATACACTCAAGCACTTGACATTAAAGTGCGCCAGAGAAGCAGCGATGCTGAGCTGGACATTGAAAAGTTCTGGTCGCGCTGTTACGGAGCGATAATGGAAACAGCTGATGAAGTACTAGGGCCATATGAGAAGGAACCAAGGTCACCCTGGTTCGATGAAGAATGCAGTATAGCCACGAACCGGAAAAACAGTGCGTACCAAGGAATGATTAGGGCAACCACAAGGAGGTCTGTTGATGAATATCGACAGAGAAGAAAAGAAGAGAAGCATTTACACCGGAAGAAGAAACGACAGAAAGAGAGCGAGGAACTGAAAACAATTGAAATGCTCCACTGCAGCAAAGAAAGTAGGGATTTCTTCAGATTGGTCAATAAGGAGAGGAAGCAATACCTTAGTAAAGTGATGTCTTGTAAGGATAAACATGGAAACTTGTTGACCAACAAGTCTGAAGTTCTTGACGAATGGAGGGATTATTTCAATGACCTTCTCAATCCAAGAGAAGGAGACTCTCATGATGAACTAGACAATCAAGAGACAGAAGAAATCAACAGAATACAAGTGGGAGAACAAGGGTTAGATATTGAACCTCCTGATGAAGAAGAGGTTATAGATGCCATCAGCAAACTGAAAAATAACAAAACCCCTGGCATTGACGCACTCCCTGCTGAACTCTTGAAATAGGGTGGAAATGAGCTCAACAAAGCATTACAAGATCTTCTCCTTGTGATATGGACGGATGAGGTGATGACTCCGATTGGAACAGATCAGTTATCTGCCCTATACATAAAAAGGGTGATAGATTACTTTGCAGCAATTATCGAGGCATCTCACTACTATCCTGTGCCTATAAAATACTATCTAATATTCTTTTTAGACGTCTCTTACCATTTGCTGAGCGTGAACTTGGTCCCTACCAGGTTGGATTCAGGAAAGGAAGATCCACCTCAGACCAGATGTTCTGTGTGCGAACAATTCTTGAAAGAGGCCATGAGTATAAAACCAAAACTCACCATCTTTTCATAGATTTCAAAGCAGCATATGACAGCATAATACGAGAAGAGCTGTACATTGCTCTCAGAGAATTTAATATACCTGAGAAACTTATACGCTTGATAAAGCTTACCATGAAGGAGGTGAGATGTATGGTAAGAGTAAATGGTGACAGGTCCAAGGAATTTCGTGCAGATAAAGGACTCCGACAAGGGGATGCACTAGCCTGTTTGCTGTTTAATCTAGCACTTGAGAAGGCCGTAAGAGATGCTGGTTTAGGCGAAAGAGAAGGGAATATATTTACCAGACTTGTCCAGCTGTTCGCTTACGCAGACGACATCGACATTGTGGGACGCTCTCTACAGTCCGTGACTGATGCCTTTCTGGCTTAGATGGGTCCTGCCAGCAGACTTGGACTGAACGTTAATGAGTCCAAAATAAAATATATGGTAGCAGAAGAAATCCCAATGCTATGCGAGACAGTCACTATCGGGGTTCATAAGTTTGAGAAAGTCTCAGAGTTCACATACCTGGGATCAGTGGTCACCCAAGATAATAACCCCGATATTGAGATAAGGAGAAGAATAACTGCAGCCAACAAATGCTACTTTGGGTTAGGCAAGCAGCTAACCAAGCGGATACTCTCTAGACAGACCAAGCTCCACCTCTATAAGACATTGGTGCGTCCCGTACTGCTCTATGGATCAGAGTGTTGGGCGACTTCAAAGGCGACCGAGAAGGAACTCCTCATTTTGAAAGAAAAGTTCTCCGCCGTATTTTTGGAGGAGTGAAAGTTGGAGAGGAGTGGAAGCGACGCACAAATCAGGACCTCTACAATGCTTTTGGAGAAGGTGATGTGGTCCGGGCTATGAAGCTAAGACGCCTAAGATACGCAGGGCATATTGCCAGGATGGAAAATGGAGAAATGCCCAAAATATTGCTCACTCAGCCGATCCATGGGATAAGAAGAAGAGGAAGACCAAGGTTGAGATGGTCGGATGGTATGGCGGCGGACGCTTGCATGTTGCTGGGAGTTAGGAGCTGGATGGCATCGGCTCAAGACCGTGATGATTGGAGGAGGCGGTTGGAGGAGGCCAAGACCCGTTAACCGGGTTGTAGCGCTGTGAATAATAATAAACCCGAAAACACAATTATCAATCCCTATATTAATAAAAAACATGAAAAGTAAATTGTAGTTAAAATAAGCGTGAGCGATAAACAATGTAATCACAAGCCCGAAAACACAATTATCAACCTTTATGACATTAAAAAATATTAACAGTAAATTCGAGTTAAAATGCACGCGAGCGGTAAAAAAACACAGCTCGAAAAACGTAATAATAAGACCCGAAAAGACAATTATCAACCCTTCTGACAGTAAAAAATATGAAAAGTAAGTTCGAGTTAAAATGCATGGGAGCAATAAAAAAATAAAACGTGACTATAAGACCTGAAAACTCAACTATCAACTCCTTCATCAATTAAAAACCTTAAAAGTAAATGCGAGTTAACATGCACGCGAGCGATAAAAAATACAGCTCGAAAAAAGTAATTATAATACCAGAAAACACATTAATTATTCCAAAAACTACCCCTCCTCTCTAAAAAATTAAAATCAACAACTATCTTAAAACTAAATAGACGATAATTAATTTGTTTAAATATTAGCTAGTAAAAAACAGAAATTGATATCAAATATCTAAAAAACAAAAAAAATAGCGATAGGATATGCCAAAATTATTAAAAAAGTCATAATGTTAATTAAACTAATTATTTTCAATATAATAAATAAAACAGAATATTTAAGGCTAGAAGTGAAGAAAAAGGTGACATTTGACTTGGAAAAGGTAACATTTGAAATGGAAAAGGTGACATTTGAAATGGAAAGGATTACATTTGACTTGGAAAAGGATACATTTGAAATGGAAAAAGTTACATTTGACTTGGAAAAGGTTACAATTGACTTGGAAATGCTATATCTACAACAATCAGTTAGTGTTTGGGGTAATCACCTCCAACTCAATGTCAAAATAATCACAACTAGGGGCGTTACGCTTCTAACAGGCCGCCAGATGGCAGCTCGGATAATATGAATTTCCCTTTTCAGGAACCAGAAACTATTAGTTTAATCGGCTTTTCATCACTCTCCATTACCCTTTTACAATTCCGTGTATCAGATAATATTTTTTTATAAAATCTTTAGCTATCCAATGGTTTATTTATTATATATCTATATTCAAAACCAAAAAATTGCATAAAAAATATGTTTGCACTTTTCTCCTTTAGTTGTTTATCAAATTTGCTCAACTTGCATATTTAGCCGTTATTTATGAAAGCTAATAAGATGATGTGACTAATTTTTTTAAATCTACAAAATCAAAGGTACTTTTGAAGAAGCAAATTTAAAATATCGGCATTTAAGCCCTGTTAGACTATTTCAATCAGAATTAAATCTACATCATATTAAAGCCCATCAAATTTTACATCAATATAGCGAATTTAATAAAAATCGTTAAAGCTGTTTTTGAGAAAATCGTAAAAAGATGCTAATGAATGATGTTAGTGAAAAAGTTGCTGTAACATCTCGGGTGAATAGTTGTCTTAAATATGAAATTTCAGTTTCATACAACCTATGTTTTTCCACTAGACTTACCACACACACACGGACATACGGACCTTTTTTCAGGACTTGGTCATTTGGACTCAGAAGACCCTAAAATGTGTATTTCTGTCGAAAACTGGAATTCAAAAATTTTCACGATCGCAATACTTTCCCTTACTATAGTAAGTGAAAGTAAAAAACAATATAAATTAAATGGGTTTCTATTGTAGAACCTACACAATAAACATGGATACAAAGTCTAATTTGATATGTTTCTTATGTATTTATAATCTTTGCAACAACTGTTCAGATTAAAATAATTGTCATTATTTTTATAGATAATATGATGATCTTTCTAATGAGTACTTACAATTTTTTGGAGAGATGCATAATTTTAAGTTATCCAAAAAGAACTTTTTTAAATGTTTTAGATTTTTTTTTAACACTTAGAGGAAGAATACTCCCAAAACCCAGCATTATCGCACATACCAAGGATAAGGGTAAGAACAATTGGAATTTTTAAGAACTTACGATGACCAGACAAGTCAGTGAATGGCAACTTGTTTATATAAGTATAGATAAACGAGAAGAAAACATACCTTACGGTTTCATCTGGTGCCGGCAAAATCTCACCCATTTCTCTGACATGCTGCCTCTGTTTCCTCGCTGCGTGTATGGTCGCTGCATCAGGAATAGCACCTCCTATGAAAATAATAAAACAAACAATTAATATCCATTATAACAATTAAATTAAAAAAAAAAAAAGAAACCGTATAATCTATTATAAATAAACAATGATGAACTAAATGATATATTTCAATTATAAAAACACTATTTCAAAGAAAATATTCTAAACAAATTTATTTGATAAAAAAATTATTTAAAAAATCTAAAATTTATTTTGAAAATCGTAACTATACATTTTGTATCTTTTAGTAAGCATGTCATATAAATGAAAATTTCAAAGCAGTTTTAAAAACATCAGATGTAGATGTGACATTGATGCCTAAATAAATAATCAATGTGAAAAAAATAGTGTCAATATATAAAAAGTATTTACTAGATCAATAATAGTAATGTGGTAGGGTGCTGCCTGAATTCAAGGCAAGAGGGGAGTTCATACACAAGTGTCTTAAGGCCTAATCAGTTAGGAGGATGGAGGGGAGGGAGGGGGGTGACCCTAGGGTAAGGAGATCCTCCTGGGGCAGATCCTCCCACTATTATGTGGGTACCCAAAAAATTGGGAAAAAACCTGGCGACTGAGCGTGATGAAAGCCTAATCACCTCATTGCACGGCAGATAACCTAGAAACAATATGAATCTCTATATGCACTGGGCCTAAAATCCTTCATGGGTTGATATATCTTTATCATTTTTTTTTTTTTTTTTTTTTTTGGGTCGAGCGGTCTAAGGTGCCAGACTCAAGGGTAACCTTGCCTATGTAGGTTGGAGCCTTCTGGACCACTGTCTGGGCATGGGTTTGAATCCCACTTCTGACAATAATTTTTGTAATCATACCGCAATGTAATCTCTGTCAACAGTACGATCACACTAAGAGCTACTGTAACCACAAACCTAAATGTATCAGATGCGGGCAACAACACCAAAGCTCTTCATGCCAGAAACCTCGAGATATACCCGCTACATTTCCAAGAAGCTCACCCGGCAAACAATAGGGAATGCCAGACCTGATGAAAGAACTGAGAACACTTAGAGGCTCGCGAACCCATCCCCATCAGAGAGCTCAACCTAGATTGATACGAGATGCATCTCTTGCAGAATCCCGCCAGGCCAGTAGAGCATCTGGCTCTACTCGGAGGGGCCGCGTTGGAGCTACTGGTGGTAACCTTCCCCCTTGTCGCACAGTCAGGGCCAGGGGATCGAGGGCATTAAGAGTTACTGACGCTGAAAAAACTATCAAGAAGCCACTTAAAATCCTTCAATGGAATGCAGAGGGCATCCTTAACAAAAAAATCATACTTGCAAAAAAAATGCAAGATGAAGACTTTGACATCATCTGCATCCAGGAGACCTACCTGAACCCCAATTTAAGATTCAGCATTAGGGGTTACCAAACTTTTAGAAGAGACCGCATTGGACAAAATAAGGGAGGGATACTAATGATGATTCGTCATGATTTCCCAGCCCAGGCAATACTTCCAAATGAAATTCCACAGAACATAGAATGCGAAATAATAGGTGTTAAAATCCAACTGGAAGACCGCCAACTAAAGGTCTTCAACTACTACTGTCCGAATAACAAGGCGCTTTCCCTTCAAGCTTTGAGGCATGGCAAATAGAAAATTCATTACTGCTCCTAAACAGTCCAGAAGATCTTCCCACTTTCTACTCTCGCACTTGGAAAATGTGCACGACACCGGACTTAGCATTTGCAACTAATAATCTGGCAATCAAGGCCACTAGAACAATTATGGACCAGCTCGGCGGCAGTGATCATATAGCAATTAAAATTGAAATAGAAGCACCAGTTCCCCCGGTCTCTCCACTTCCCCGATGGAACTTCAAAAAGGCAAACTGGATAATGTTTGAGGACATTACCAATAAACTTACCGCTAACCTAAAGTCTAACTCTACGAAAGTTAATTACACGGCTAAACAGTTCACTGATGCTATTATGAAAGCAGCAAAAGAAAGCATACCTAGAGGGAGCAGGAAAAATTACAAGCCTTACTGGACACCCGAACTAGACACCCTAGAAAGTGAAGTGTCACAAGCTAGGGAAGTCGCTGAAAAAGAACCAAGCGAATTAAACAATACAAAACTGAAGGAAGCTACAAAGAAACTACAACATGTTCTGCAAACTTCTAAGAAAAATGCTTGGAGAGAAAAGACTGAAGAGCTAAATCTCGATCGAGAAGGTGCAAAACTCTGGAAACTGGTGAAAAATTTGGCCGGAGAGAAGTCGAACCAAAATAAAATCACTTTGGAATGTGGAAACCGACTTCTAAACCAAAAGGAAGCAGCAGATCTACTTATAAAACACATAAGTGGTACAGGAGGAGATCTTAACATATGCCGGAAACAACAGAAAAATATGCAAAAACTCTTAAGAACACATCTTAAAAGAACTAAAGTATTTCCGGGAGAAATGGACGCTCCATTCACATCAGGAGAACTAAACAATGCACTGAGGACTTTAAAATTAAAATGCTCTCCAGGTGAAGATGGAGTAATGAATGAATTTTTGATCAATATAGGGAGGGTAGCTAAGACCCAGCTTCTCAAACTATTCAACACAAGCTGGAAAATAGGCATTTTCCCTGACATGTGGAAAAGGGGAATCATCGTTCCATTCTTAAAGGAAGGAAAGCCCTCAGAGGATGCAAATAGCTATCGCCCAATAACATTACTCAGTTGTACCGGAAAGCTTATGGAGCGGATAGTAAACAACAGAATAATGTGGACCCTAGAAAAAAATAAACTCCTCGCCCCTAAACAAGCTGCATTTAGAAAGCACAGATCCACCGAAGACCAGGTTGCCTTTCATCACTCAAGAGATTGAGGACAGTTTTCAAAGAAAGGAGCACACAGTTGCGGTTTGGGTTGACTTTGAAAAAGCCTTTGACAAGGTATGGAACGATGGGCTGATGGTCAAGATTGCCAAGATGGGGATAGAAGGCAGAGCTCTCACATGGCTAAATAACTACTTGAGGAACAGAAAAGGCCGAATTTGCTTAGGTACGCAAAGAAGCAGACAAAGAACTATAGAAAACGGAGTACCTCAAGGCGGAGTTCTCTCACCAACATTATTTCTCATTTATATAAATGATATTATAGAAGAACTTCCAAGAAATGTGAAAGCTTCACTATATGCAGATGACTTAGCCTTCTGGAGCCATGCCACATCTATACTCGTAGCGAAATACAGGATCCAAACAGCCCTGAATGGTATTCATGAATGGACAGAGAAGTGGGCTATGAAAATAAATATATCTAAAACTAAATATACTATCTTCAGTCTCTCTCCGAACATCCGAGCAGACTTAAACCTAAAAGTAAACGTAAACAAGATTAGTAAAGAAGATAGTCCAACCTACCTAGGAATTGTTTTAGACCCGCGACTCACATGGAAAAAACAAATAGAAAAAAGCATCGTCAAGGCAAGTAAGAGAACAGCCCTTATGAAAAAGATAGCAGGCTCGAATTGGGGAGCGGATCACCAGACTCTCAAATCTCTCTACACTGGGTATGTCCGGCCTGTAATCGAGTATGGAATCAGCAGCTGGGGAACTACAGCGCAATCCAACTTTAACAAAATTAACATATCACAGAACCAGGGACTCAGGTTGATAACTGGAGCAATTAAATCCACTCCAATTAACAAAATGGAGACAACTAGTGGAATGCTATCCATGGAAAACAGAAGAGATGTCAAGCTCTTAAATCTGCAAACAAAAGCTAGAAGCATTCCAAATCATCCGTTACAAAAAAGGACTACAGAAAGAAATCTAAACAGACTCAAACGTACCAGCCCACTTCACAAAATAAATAGCCTAATTTCAGAACACAATTTAACCTCTCTGCAAAATGAACAAACCAGAATAGTAAGTAACTCACCTCCATGGAATTCCCTTCTTCAACCCCAAATACATCTCACAGTTCCAGGAATCAAGCGAAAGGAGCCTCTCGAGCTTCAGCTAATGAAATCCTTATCAGTGAAAATGCTCAACGAAAGATACCCTTCTACCTCATGGACCCGAGTGTATACTGATGGATCAGCTACGGGTGCTATTGCGAATGGTGGAGCTGGGGTGCATATAGAATTCCCGAGTCGAAACACCCTAGACAAAGCCATCCCAACAGGCTTAAGATGCACAAATTTCAAAGCTGAAGAACAGGCGATCTTGGAGGGCAGCAAAATACTGAGACGGCTCAACAGAAACGCAGACTCAAAAATAGTCTTTCTGTACTACATGCCCTGAAGTCAAAAAGAAAACTAGGACTTCACACTCTTGTAGAAGAAATTGAAAATCTACAATTGCAGTATAGTGAAGTGGTACTGCAATGGATACCAGGGCACTGCGGACTGTACCGAAATGAAGTAGCCGACCATCTTGCAAAGGAAGGTGCAGCACTACCACAACCAAACTGCACCCAGACCCTCCTGGAGGCGATATCAATAAATAGGGCTGCAGTGAACGCTAAATGGAATGACCTGCACCCGAATTGCGACCCAGAAGACGCCTACTACAAAATGAGTAGAAAGGAACGAGTTGTGCTCTTCAGGCTCAGAACTGGCCATAACAGGATGAGGGCACACCTCTATAAAAAGTTTGGCATCGGGGAAAGCTCCCTCTGTGGATGTAGAACTGGTGACCAGACTGCAGAGCACATCCTGCAGACGTGCCCTCAGCTAGAAGACATCAGGAAGCGGATCTGGCCAAAACCTACCGAGTTGGTGACTAAGCTCTATGGTGATCTGGAGGACCTCAAGAGGACCATTGAGTTTACAGTTTTACTCTCGGACATCGCCATTTGAGGGAAGAACGAAGAAGAAGAAGAAGAAGAGCTCAACCTGTCGCTCCTCCATTGATGCTGCGAGATTTTCCTCTACTACCTCAACTGCCACAGCAACCTCAGCCTACTCAAAGAGGAGGACCAGTGCCTGGCTTGCAGCAGCAGTTACATCCCTCAGAAAGAAGACAAAACAAATATGTAAGTATGTCAGTTATGAGGCCAGGCATTTCTCAGTCGATGCTCTCTAGTGAGAATCCTCAACTTTTTACTTTACTATATGGTCTAAATAATCTTTTCCAGCCTCTTTTCAGCATTCTTCAGCAGCTAGTACAATTTACTCAAGCCTTCGTCCCTACTCATGGACAGTAAAGGCCTGACTGTAGGTTCGCTGTCTATCCTTCTGTGGGATACAAATTCAACACTAATTCAACATAAAACCGTACTTGACATAGACTTACATGAAGAAATAACAGACATTGCCTTGATAGCAGAAACACACCTCACTTCACGTAACAAACCCAGATAGCACTTCACACAGAGGAACAGCCATTATCATCAAAACACTATCCTATACATTTACCTAAATCACCAGACGTACAAGCTACTGCTATAACACTCCACACCACACAGCACACCATAACCCTAGCAGTGGTCTCTTGTCCCACTTGGTATAGGCTGACACCAACTACAGCTTGTTTCAACTACTGGGAAGATGTTTCATAGCGGAAGGCATTCAATATTAAGCATCAGATATGGGGTTCTCGATTATGCACTCCAATGGGAAGAAATCTTCAATCGGCTATCCATAAGCTTTACACACTGTCTTACTGGCCAGCATCGAGACTTAAGGGGGTCCGGATCTACTAGACTTCTATGTCACTTAAGTACTGCAGGCCATACCTTGCACAGTTAGGTCTAGTTCAGATCTTTGCTCTGACCATTCTCTTATAAATTTGGTCCTTTTTCAAGAACCAGGTCAAAAGTTTTTGAAAAATTAATTTATAAATATATACTGGACATACTGACAGACAATCAGATACTACCTGAGCAGCAATTCGGTTTTTGTCCATTACACTCAACTTTACACCAGCTACATAAAGTCACAGACTACATTTCCGTTGCACTAGAGGACAAATTATATGCTACTGGTGTATTCCTAGATGTAGCTCAAGCTTTTGACAGAGTTTGGCATCATGGACTGCTTTTCAAACTTAAATCATTCCTTTCTTCAACTTACTATCTCATTATCCTCTCTTTTCTTTCTGTCAGATTTTTTACTGGCCGACAGGGCACAGATATCTCTTCTAACTACAGTCCAATCAGGGCTTTAGTTACGTAGGGATCAATTCTCACACCTTTATTGTATATCATCTATTCACATGACATACCAACACATTAATAGCGACATACGCTGATGACACAGCTCTTCTCACTAGACATACTAACATACTTCAGATACAGACCCTTCAGCATTATTTACAACATTCAGGAGACTGGTTTGAAAAATGGAAAATCAAACTAAACAGTGACAAATCGCAACACATAGCCTTCACTCTACGACACAACAGTTGCCCTCCAGTCTACATAAACAACTTACCGATAACACAAACCAACATAGTTCATTACTTAGGACTCACTTTCGACAGAAGGATGACATGGGGGCCAAAAGCGGCTCACTCTCAACAATCGACTAAGACTTCTATATTCTCTGCTGTACAAACACTCTGCTTTAAAAATCTGACAAAACTAATTACTTATACCTACTTATTAAAACCCATATGGACTTACGCCTCTCAAATTTATGGAATAGCGAAACAGACTCAAGATTAAAAAAATCCAGACTTTTCAATCAAAGACTCATTACTCGATCACCCTGGGATGTCAGTGATAAAACTTTACATACAGACTTACACGTACCAATGGTACAAGATCACATTCGGACTTCGTACATAAAATGTTTTGTCAAACTTCACGGACATACTAACAAACTCATACAAAACATGGCCACGGCACATATGCCAGAAAATATTCAAAGAAGGCTGAAAAGAAGCTGGCTAAGGGATCTCCTTGAGTAAACTCTTTTAAAATTCAAGTTAGGAGTAGATGCCAATGGGTATCGATCTCCCTCATGCTTGACAAGCGTTTATATCAATTGTTGTCAAATCCGTTTATGGTCACGGGCTGAGCGACTGGTGTGGATGTAAAAATAAATGATCAGAAAAAAAATATTTTTTTTTGTTTTTAAAAATAATATTTAATATTATAGGATTTTGAAAAAAGTAACATTTGATGTTATAATCCGAAATGATTTAAAAAAGTTATGCCTCCTCCCTCTACCACTACTTTCACGATATTTTACCTACCTGTTTTCTCCCCGTGTAGCGGGGCCTTTATTACAGAACTTTGATAAAAGTATTCATGTAAAAAAATTAATTACTCCTATAACCTAACCACTTACTTTAGTCAATGGTAAATGTTTTATTCAAATCAAAAAGGAGCATTTGCTTAAGGTATGAGTTATTATCAAATATTTTCAGGACATTTCCTTAAGACTAGCATGTACTTTAATTTTATCTACAATACAGAATAGGTCTGATATTTATAATTAATATATCTCTAAACATTCGTCAAAATATATGTGCTGAAATAAATAAACAGACTTAGCACATTTAAGATTAATATGGCAGAACTTACTTTTTAAGAGAAGTTTAACAGAATCCGATTGCTTAATAAAATGATGAGCAGAGCTATCTACTTCTTCATCGGAACTGATTCCATCAGCTTCTGCCGCCTCTGCTTCACGTCCATTAAGAATGGGCTATAAAACAATTATAAAAAATGTAAATATTTAACACATTACAGATATAGCTTGAAATGAGGTAAATAAAATGCTTAGCAAGCATATTACAACTCAATATTCAGTTTTTAATCAAATTTAGAGCTTTAATTGATAAAAAAATAAAGGTCCTGTACAAATAATTAAAATTTCTAATCTTCTACACAAACGAGTGAAAACACTAAAAGCTTTCTTACATTGTTTGATCAAACACAGAAGGCAATGACAAATTCTTAAAAGAAACAGGTGTTTCAATAGTTTATCATTAACATCTAACATACTATCACAAAATAACTAATAAATTAATAGAATAAATATATCATTTAAATACTAACAAAAGTATTTTTCAATTTTATTATGACATCATCATCTAACTGATTCTGGCTATTTTTTTCCTGACTATATTGTGTGCTACCATCCGATTTATCCTTTTTCTTCTTCCTTTCTTTTTCAAGTAACTTTTTAATTTTTTTACTTTGGGTAGATTTCTTGACCTTAAAAATCTCCCCATCATCGCCTAAAAGATAGAACTACTCCATTACACAACAAAATACTTTAATAACAAATTAATCAAAAAGTGTACAAGAATTCAACATTTTATAACATTCCATACTAATATGTGAACTACAAAATGTTTCAATAATGGCACCACACAGAGCTATTATAACTGGCAAACCTTCATTCAAGTCTTCTCCAAAACTTAATAATGGTTGATGGACAACCGGCTTTTTGGTTTTTTTCTGAGATTTATCCACAGAAGTTGAAGAAGCTAGTTCAGGCTGTTCATTTTCACTATCATCATTCTCATTACCCCTTGATCTAAAGTTTCTTTTGGGTTTTTTGATTAAAGACATTTTGCAGGAATAAATAAACTTAATTAATTAGGGTTTATTTCCATTAGTCTTAATTGTATAACCAGTGAATTCACAGTCCATTCCATAACGCACCAAAGAAAATTAAACATAAACTGAAAGACTACATAAATATGACTGGGAACACTTAAGCAACAATACTCGGAGCCTTTGTCATTTTCAACATGAATATTCAACAACTACATAAACTTCAATAGTTTAATTGAATAGCACTGTATATAATCCAAGAGATTAAAACAAAAACAAGAAATAAACTGACTCCACTCAGGAAAACAACCTCACAAGTGATCCAACATATGACTTAATCATGAAGTATACATCACAACAGTGTTACCAACATATATTATTTTTTATTTTTTACATGACTTGATTTAAAATCAAGTAAATTTAACATTTTTCGTCGTGATAATGAAATTAAAAAGTTTTATTTTCAGGAATTTTTTTTTTATAGCGTTTTAAATGATACTTGAAAAGTAACGGATTCAAGATTTTTCTTTTTAGAAAGAGTTAGTAGGTCCACGTCGTAGACTTGTCACCCATGGAGTTTCGAGTGAAACTTATGCACAAATCATTACCTTTTGTACCAAAAAAAAAAAAAAAAAAAACTTTTACCAACCAGGATTCGGAGTTATAGTGGTTCAAATATTGTAGGGCCTGAAACATGGTAGCCTGGTATTATTGAACTTCGAGTTTATACATGAACGAATTTATTAAAAATTTATCAAAGAATCAGTACATAATTAGTATTATTAAAAAAAAAATGTATCTGTATCCATCGGGACCTAGAGTTATAGACGGTCGACAAATGAAGGACCAGAGACAGTATTTCAAAAGGGGCATGGGATAGCCCCAAAGAAATGAAATTTTGAGCTGAAACCTATTTCATAAGGAGTATCTCATTCATTAGTACTACTTGGTACCAAAATCTTAGAATCAATTGGTATAATGAACTGGAGTTACAACCTTCCAAATAAATCAGAAGCAGGTCCCTGGTGGATATCCATAGAATTTCAACCATCAGGGTCTGCAGTTATTACTTCAGTAGCAATGGTCCATGTGCAAGGAGTACTTTGAGCTGAAAATATATCTTAAATATTGAAACTTTTACCAAAATTTTAGAATTAGTACCCAACAGGATCTTGAGTTATTATGTCAAGTAGTGTTAAGCATGTGTGACATGTCAGCCTGATAAGCATGTAATTAAGGAGTTGAAACTTATAATAATAAAATAACTTTGTTCTGGGACTATGTCCCTTAAGAATAACAATGTCATAAAGTAAATATACACTTCAATACATGAATTAGTACTATTTTTACACACCGGAATCTGTTAAAGTGCAGAAGTGAGGGTACAATATGGTTCTCCGAATAAAAATGTGTGATCATAGGGCATTGGACCATTTTTGGTTAAGTAAGATGGAGGATACTTGTTTGTCATAATTGGAGTAAAAAACTACTTGGAAATTCCAATAAATATCTATCATGAATTTTTGAACCTTTCCATCCAGGAGACATAATTTCAATGGATTGACAACAAACACAGGATTTTAGTATGTTGAGAGTCATGAAGAGCCTTTTGAACTTACCATCTGTTTTTCTGCAAATATTTCCATTGGTTAAAAATGATTTTCATATAAAATTAACTAGCTCATAAAATTTATTATCATCCTGGTTCCTACATTTTTCTTTTTTATTTACTTTCCATTCTTCACTGTCTATTATCACAGACCTATCTTAACAGTGCAATGGATATTAAGCAATAATGTGTAACTACAAACTAATCCAAAAAAATGGAATAAAAATTGACAAGAGCATTGATCACAGCTTGCTCCCTTTAAGTTTCAACTTCCCATCATCCGGCTAATGACCTCTTCTTCTCCATTGGGTTCCAAAGTTAAAATAGGAATTTAAAAAAATAAAATAAAAATAGTATTATTCATTGAGATGCAATCTCAGATTATAAAATTACCAAATATGAAAACGCGACTAAAAGAGGTAAATACAAGGTGACTAAAATATCAGTTACAAATATATATTTATTTACATCATATTTACAATTTTAAATGTTTCACTATGTACTAATTTTATTTTTAAAACACCACAGATTCATTCCAGTTCGTGGAATACTTAAGTTTAGGCCACCAGGCTTTTCAAAGGATACTGGTGGGTTTTTTAGCCTTTTCTTGAACTCTTTTCCGAATATCTGGAAATGATAAAACATTTTTTAAAAAATAATAAATATACATGTTTTACATATATACTTTTAATAAAGTTTCTGTCTGCTCAGATTAAGAATCCTTTTTAGGAGTGAGGAACACTATTTTTAAGAAACCTTATTAAAAGTACTGTTTTGACAAAATTATATTTTTAGGTTTATTGTCAAGCATACAACTTTTATGCTTTTAATAATAACATTAAATATTTTAATGGCTTATTTTTTTAATCATTGTGCTTTAGGGGTAATTTTGACACGTTATTTTTTTACCTTCACTAGAACCAAAGATATAAAATAAAATGTGTTTTTCGTGTACAACTTTCCGATTTTTTATGCAATTTTTGGGGAGCACTGGCCCTTAATATTTTTCAGTGTATAATGGATTTAATGTCTGGTTTTACATTGAAAAAAAAAAAAAAATCCATCAAAATTGGTGAGATACATTTGGGATTCTCTCCTTGGTAGTTATTATGCATCACCTGTTGGGAGCTAATAACTCACCCATTGCCAACAGAGAGTGTCTCTGTTGTGAGTTACATACAAATACATATATGATAGAATGGCAGAACATGAGGCAGAACAGGTGCTGGCTGGTGATGCTCCGATACCTTATTACATGGACACAAAAAATGTCTTTAGTTAAGTAAGTTTCACTGAATTAATATTGATATAGATCAGTAAGGATTAGGATTAGAGTTTTTCAAAATTTTGTTCCTCTGAGGAAATTATGGACTCACTAAATATAATGGACACTGTGTTTTGCGTGTCTTACAAATGAGTAGTATGAATAGTTAACATAAGAGATTTTATGAATAATAAATGGTTGCTCAGAATGACTGATCACTTGAATTTCTCAATGCATAAGCGGAAGGGGTCAACAATATAGCATAAATTGTTTCAATTATTTTACAATGAAAATTATGAGTTCTAGTTTTGATGGGTGAAGAAAGATTATTTCACGAGAAGGAATTAGTCCGGGTGAATGAAACAATTAAATAGTTTCAACCATTTATTTTCTGTCAACGTTTTGACCCCCATTTTGGGACATCATCAGAGTGTATTGTGGGCGAATGGAAACAATTCTGTAATATTATCTCGGAGACGAATGGAATCTTGGAAAGTCATTTTAAAGAACTATTTGAGAAAGAGAAATATGATGTCCCTCAAATCATTGTCAAAGGTAAAAGAAGCCAGGAGGCAATAGAAGAAGAGGATATAGTAGATGCCATTGAGAAAGTGAAGGTTGGAAAAGCCCCAGGAAAATATGGCATTGCTCCAGAGCTCATCAAATATGGAGGGCAAGAGTTAGTGAAGGCTCTTCAAGGACTATTTCAAGAAATATTAGATTCCATGAAAGTACCAGAAGATTGGAACTAGTGTGATTGTTCCAATACATAAAAGAGGGAGCATCACTGAATATAAAGACAATAGGTCAATTAGTTTACTTTCAGAGGTATATAAGATATACACAAGCGATTTAAAAAAAGGCTTAAACAGATGCAGGACCACATATCTGTCCTTAAAAAGTATTGATGGGAGCTTGGGTTCGAGACAAAGACATTTTCTTAGCCTTTATAGATCTGAAAGCAGCTTTTGACTCTGTTCCACACCAGGAGATATTGAATGCTTTGAAGAATAAAAATGTCCCAGCAGATCTTATCACTGTGATTTATGATATTAAAGCAATTTATGAAAAGGCAAAAGGGGTAATGAGGATCAATGAAAGAGAGACTGACATATTCCAGATAGATAAAGGTATTATACAGGGTGATAGCCTGAGCCCTTAATTGTTCAAAGCCTTTGTGGAATGGAAAGAGGAGCTCCAACGTAAAGGAATGGAAATAAACACTTCCAAAAACAAAGTACTTGTTTTATCCATGCATGAAGAGGAAGAAGTACGTCTGTTTTGCTGTGATGCTCTAGAAGTGATGGACCAATTTCCTTACTTAGGAACCATCAACAGCAGATCTGGTAAAATATATGAAGAAATAGGAAATAGAATTAACAAGGCAAATCAAATATATTACTAGATCTGCAATAGCATAGTTGACCATTGAAATGTAGGGAAAGAGAGAAAGCTCTACGAATACAAGACAGTCTACCTCCCAATGCTTACATATGGGAGTGAAAGCAGGTCATGCTTGACAAGCACATCTACCGGATTACAGAAGCTGAAATGATATAGTTACACAGAGTGGTCGGCAAAACAAAGAGGGACCGTGTGCGGAATACCAACATACAGGAGCAGCTGCAGGTGGCTGAACTGAAGACGTCCACTGAAAATAGACAGCTTAAGTTATTTGGTCATGTCTGTCAGAAGGACGAGGAATGGCATCTCAGAAAAGTAAGAGGGAAAACTTTGGCTCAAATGAAGAGGATTTGCCCCTATATGCTAAATGGCACTAAAGAGGGAGCAAAAGAAGAAGAAATTTTGTAAATACTTTTTCTGTGTATTACGTTTATAAGCTACATACTAAACAAATAAAATAAATCACCTCATCATCTCTTAGATCTAGAAGCACCGAGAGATCACGTTCAACACTTGGAAGAGGATTTTGAATAAACATAGCTGATGAAGAAACTGACGGTAGAACATGATTCTGAATTATTTTCACTTCCCACAAAGAACTGTCAATTGCATGACTCAATGATGGATCGATTTCTTCAATAACATATGGATCTTCTTTTAAACCTGTAAGAAGTACAATATATTAACTAATTAATGATTAAAAATATCACACAAGACAAATAAGAATTCTAATAAAGCATACTGCAATTTTCTGGTTCCATAGACGTCAGAAAAGTAATTTTATTTGTTTACAAAAAAATAAAAGGGGAAGCAAATTTCCAAGGAATCTTGGGAGTCAATGAATAATAAGAAAGTATTTTATCAATGAAACCTTTTGGAATATTTAATTTAATCTTAAACAAAAGAAAAAAACACCACAACTAACTATTTCAAATTAAATGAATTAATATAATGTATAAATAAAAATCACACATATAAATAACTTTTATGTATTAGAAGCTCCCATATTATATCTTCACAAAAATAAGAAATGACATGTTAGATTTCTTAGTAGCTACTTTATTTAGGGAAAACCTTATTGTTCAATTGCCACTTTTGTTTGGAAATAAAGGAAATAAATTTATTACATCAATTGTAAAAAGATTAAGTGCATTAAAAAAAATAATAAACCAAAAAACAAGCAGAATAAAGCAGTACTAAAATAATTTTCTAGCATGCATACTATAAAAAAAAAAAAAAAAAAATTACCAGCAGTTTCCGTAACTCTATGCATAAGAATTTTGAGCCCTGGATGTCGAATCAATAAGTTCACAATAAATGTCATCATTATAATTATATCTACTGGAGGTGCTATTAGAGAAAGCCTTGCAAACTTCTTAATATAACCCGCTACCAAGGCTTCAGGTAAATGTCTAAAAAATAAATAAATTTAAGTATTATCATTATAAAATACACAACCCAGAGTACAAAAAAACATAATATTGTAAATATATTCTAATTTTGGTAATGAAAACATTAAGAAATTACTTGGAGTAATAGAAATAGTTTTTAATAATAGTTTTGTCCCCACATTGTTTTTGGGAGTGATTCTTAATTAGAATTCTGCTAGTACGCGAATCTTAACAGAGTTTGAGTCTGTAATCTAAACTCATTCTTTCCACTGCCTTCAACCAGGTCGGTCCAGATAGATTATACCACTTCAGGAGTGTTTGTAATTTAGATTTAAAAACATTTAGTTTACTAGTTATTAAGGCTTTTGCATGATTTTAACAAGGTTAAATAGATTGGTCTGAGCATTTTATTATTAAAATAAATTTATTTATGTAAGTTTTTTCATTTATGTGTGAATGGAAATGCCTATAATGATCAATGTTTAAATAATGATATGTTTACGTAATATTAATTATATTTCATATTAGCCAATTCATTTAGTGCTAGATTCAAACATTTAGATCATACTTCAGTTGAACAATTAATATTTATTTTTTTTAAGTCTGAGGTTAAAACTCCAAGTTTTTTCATTGTCTGCAAAGAGTCAGGAAGTAATGTTGGAACAAACCTCTATCTCCTTGATATCGGGTCAGAACCTTTATATACTTATATTTTTATTTTTTCATGAAACGGCCAGAGACCACCTGAATATCACTACTCTTATTTCCTTTCATACTCCATTTTCTTGCATCTCTCTTAAGGATCCTAATTTCTTTTAATCTTTTCCTATTATCATCTTTATCTTTTTTTTATCTCTTAGTTTTTTCCCTCATCTGTTTGATGCAACCCCGAACACTCTAGTATTCTCTCATTTTATAGAAGATTTCTCTATTTAATCTCATTGGGAGCACCTTCACCATATGTCTGTAGACTCATGACCTTCTTAATCTTATTATGTCAGTTACCAAATCATTTATATTACTTTTCATTTAATATAATTTTGTAAATTGGGAAAGTAAAAACAATCATAATCAAATATCGATAAACTATACTAATTTTTCAAAAAATAAATTCATAAAATTTAACTAGAAAATTAGTTATTCATAATATATATTGAAAGGTTTGAAAAAATGAAACTGAAAAAACATCAAATCTGTAAATATTATGTTAGAGAAGACCAATAAAATGACTAAAAACCTGGTGTACCAATAAACTACTCACACTTACCTCCATTGTTAAAATTTCGATGGAAACATTCATATTAGACTAAATAATCAAACAATATAAATTATTATCTACAACAATCATTTAGCTTTACATCATTATCCAATACCTAATCTATATATATAAAAATGAATTGCCTTTTCTCTTGGTGATCGCATCAGGCATGAAAGGCTTGACCGATTTCGCTAATTCTTTTTTTGTTGTGTTTACCAAAGTCAGTAGAAGGATCTTATGAAAGAAAAAAAAACAAAAGTTTCTTTGGTAGATAGGTATATATAAATATATATATGATTGCCTGAGAAACTTGTAACAAATTATTCAAAATTACTTCCTTGACAGGAAACTTGCCATTCAGACACATTTTTATTATATCGAAAAGAAACTAACTTTAGGAACTACTCAGGGATCAGCACTATCACCTATACTCTAGAAAGTTTTACTTAATACAATATTTAATACGGACATGTAGAAAAACACTAAATTAATAGCATATGCTGATGATTTGTTATTATTCATAAAACGACGAGACTCAACAAACTAAATTTTAATACAGAAAAGACCAAAGACATAATTTTTTCCAACAAAAGGACAGTCCCAGATTTAGATATTCGACTCAATTCATTAAGAATATCCCAATGCGACACTTTACTATACTTAGGCCTACTGTTTGACAGAAAACTAAATTGGAACAGACATGTGGACAAACTTTAAGAGGACACTCTACATATTATAAATAGCTGCTAGAGCTACATGAGGCCTTAGATCAGAAATATTAAAAGTAATTTACGAAGGCACTGTACTTCCTAAGATGCTCTACGCAGTACACGTCTGGCACTCAGCTGTACAATGTAAGAAAAATCTGATGAAGTTACAGAGGCTTCAAAGGTTGATTTCGATCAAAATATGCAAGGGCTACTGTACAATATCATATGAGGCCGTGGTACTATTAGCAGGACTTTTACCCATCCAAATGAAAATTGTAGAACGAACAATTTTATTTAATACTAGCTGTGACACGCAGCTTTGCTAGTGAATATTGCATTTCGTAATAATTTATGTGTGTTTATGGTAAAATTGGCTATAATAAATATCAACTATCAGCTACTCTTTGTTATCATTTGAAGCCTGATCTTGATTTCTTTCTGTCAAATTTACAATAGCAAACCAGTAGAAATGGTTATACCCATAATCACTTAATATGTAAAAATAATTGTCACAAACTGTTGACAACCTAAATATGAATTAATGATATTCATCGGTAAAACCTTACCCCTGAAATACTCCCATTTTTTTAGAATTCAGAAATTATGTTCTTGAAATTAATAGTTTTTTAGACAATTGAAATAATTTCTAAAAAATAAATAACAATTGAATATATTTTCATAGGAACCTACACTCGAAACAGATATGAAACGCAATATGCTTAAAAGGGTTGGTCAACTGTATGTAGTGACCACCAGGTGCCCTAAAGATTTTTTAATGGGAGTAAAAAACAGCCTTAGTTATGCCCTCCTTCGAAAGGGATGTAAAATGGTGGTCCCAAGCCTTTGCGATTTCACGAACTCGTTAAAGATCTCTACCCTAACTAAACTTGGAGAAAAAAACATTAGTCATCATATGATTAGCCATAGTAGTATAAAAGTGACGTTAAACGAATAGATAACAACAGTAATATGCTTAAATATATTTGTTATAAAATCTTTGCCTTTGCTGATACATATCAGATTAAGACAATTTTACATTTAGGTTGTTCAACCACTTGTTGGGCGAATATTTTCAAATCCAGCCTTATTGCACATCTAGGCGGTAAGACAAACCTCCAGGAAAATTTTAGCCCTACAACCATAGTAATTTTTTAGATACCAGAAAATTGAGTGGTACTTTCTTTTTTAAATATAGACATACAGCTAATAAAAGTCCTAAATATGCTTAAAAGAATAGTTCTGATTATTATACTCGAATAAATCATAAGAAATAGTAATTTATTTAAATTTATAAACGTATATGCTTCAAGGTAATAACGATTAAAGTTAAATAAACTTATAGTTTATTTAGTTAAACTCTTGAAATAAAACATGACTTAACAATATAGATAATAATATAGATTGATATAAATATTTCCGCGTTGTGTAACCTTCTATACTCCCCAGTAGCCTTATCTCTCTTCGGACCAAATATTTTACCTGTAGTACCTTATTTTCTAAAACCTTTAGCCATTGTCTGTCCTTCAAAGTAAGCGGCCACGTTTCACCGTTGGAAGAATAATAGTTTTATAAATTCTAACCTTTAAGTTTTTAGACAGGAGCTAAGTAATTTCACAACTGAATTATAACACGCATTTCCCGCCTTTAACCAGGACTTTATTTCCTCCTGGATTTATTTTTTTCTCATTATCATTGAGCCTAAATACTTAAATTTCTCTACGTGTTCAAAAGTATGCCTTGATATATCAATATCACTATGATCGCCACCGTCTCTGTTAATAATAATATATTTTGTCTTTTCGGTATTTATTTCGAGTCCTATTTCTTTTCCGCTTTTATTAACGGACTTGTATTTAGTTGTATAGTTTCCGTGTCTTCCCCTAGCAGTACCAAATCATCGGCGTAACCCAAAATCGGAATTTTATCACCCAAATTTAAACCTTCTTAGTACATGTCACCTTTTCTTTGACATATTCTAAAGCGACTTCGTCTGCATCAATTTCTGTTATTATGATTGCTATTAAGAAGTTTTTAAAATAATATATTTTAAAGTACTTGCGCGTAAATGACATTTTAGTTTTATTTTCTTGTGGCAGAACATACTGATTTTCTCCACAACCCGATCTTGACGTAAATCTATTCCTACGTGTTTAAATGTTTACCTCTGTGATTAATTGTTACGGAAAAATATAAATTAATGGGAAATTGAATTATTTAAAAATAAAAGGTAAATCATTTGGAATCATTGGGATGCGAGGTTTTTTTTTCTCCCAAATTGTCCCCATTTTTTCCAGATTTTCCACTGGTTCTTCACTCCTATTGGTCGCAGCGTGATTTTATATAGCCTATAGCCTTCCTCGATAAATGGACTATCCAACACAAAAAGAATTTTTCAATTCGAACCAGTAGTTTCTGAGATTAGTGCGTTCAAACAAACTCTTCAAGCTTTATAATATTAGTATAGATTATTAGACATAAGACAGGCTTTATAGCCTATATGTCTTTATAGAAATACCACCGGATAAAATTGGAAGATTAACAGACTGCAAGTTCTGGCTACACCCAGCAACTACTTTACGGACAACAAGACAGTGTACTACTCTTATTACCACGAACACTGACGGAAGTAAGTACAGCGATAATGTTGATTGTGGGTGGTGGTTCCAAATTACAGCTGGTTTCAACATCCAACATCAATAAAAGTTATGATCGTATTGTTCAAACAACCAAGCTGAAAAATTCACTGTACTGAAAGTGACTGAGTACATGACAAATGAACCTCTGCAAACCAATGCACGTATCACTATACATACAGACAACAAAACTGTAATTGACTCTGTTAAGAATGTACACATACATGACCAGTTGACAGATCAAATTAGGCAAAACATATTACATCTTAAACAGATAGGGAAAAGTATTGAGGATGTATAGTCGACTGTAGAAACTATTATAGGTAGAATAATCAGGAGTCAGTCTTGTTCTAAATATTTTAATTTTGCCGATGTTTCGGCTCAAGCTTGTGAGCCATCATCAGGGCATTACTGAGCCATGTCCCAGCATAAACTGAGGGAAAAGAGTAACTTTAAAGTGGATAAAGGCGCAAGCCAGGATCGAGGGTAACGAACGGGCAGATGAACTCCCCAAAGAAGCTGCTTCCAGTAATATGTTGCCTTCCTACGATAAAGCACCTCTATCCTATGTCAGGAGGGACATGACAGATGATTTTTTTGGAAGATGGGACCAGATGTGGGTGACCTCCACCAAGTCTCCAAGTTTACACGGGTTGATACCACACATAACATTACACGACGCATCTGTACACAGTAATAATTATAAACTAACACAACTAATCACTGAACACGGAAACACAAAATATTATCTAAAAAAATTTAACATAATACAAACAGACTTATGTGACGAAGATGAACAAATTCAAAATTTTAAACATATACTTTATGACTGCAAAGTATTTGACAGACAAAGATTTAATTTAATTAAAAACGTAACACTTAAAAACGGAAACGGGCCAGAGAACAAAATTTGAATTCTTAATTAAAGACAGACTTACTTCAATTCATTAAAAACATTGACTTCGATTCACTGACTAATGATGGGCAGCATAGGTAATTCTCTTCTTTTGAATAAAATTTTATTTTAAATTTATTATATGAGTATATTATATTATTTATTTTGTTTGTAATAATTTTTAAATCTAATAACACTTTCATCTGTAAATTAATATAATCATATTATCATTCATGCAGTATACCATTAAGGTATAGAACAGTCCTTATGATAACAGTATTATGATGTCATAATAAACAGCCCTAATGTGGGGTTATCATGTAAGGAAAAAAAACCATATATATATATATGTATATATGGTTTTTTTCCTTACATGGTAACCCTTATATATATATATATATATATATATATATATATATATATATATATATTATATATATATATATTTAATATTCTAAGGTAATAATAATCTCTCTATCTATGCACATAAAAATGAATGGCCTTTTCCTTTGGTGATCGCATCACACGTGAATGGCTTGCCCAATTTCGTTATGACATTTAAGATAAGACATTGTCTTTCGGGTCAGCTAGTAACTAATAAAAATCTGGTGCAGGCAACATACAACTTTCACTTACCTCCGTTTTTAGAAACGATTAAAGAATTTTCAAATACAGTACGAGATAAAAATGAGTGAAACCCTTAAAGAATTAATTAAATTAAATTTCTATAGAAATATGTGTTTTATTAAAAAATCTATTATATTTTTACTTTCACTTACTATATATAGTGAAAGTATTGCGAACGTGAACATTTTCGAATTCCAGTTTTCAACGGAAATACACATTTTAGGGTCCCCTGAGTCCAAATAACAAAGTCCCGCAAAAAGGTCTGTGTGGTGTGTGTGTGTGGGTGTGTGGTAACTCCCGAGCGGAAACGATCTAAATTCTTTAGCTTTCCAACGGTATAATACTGTATATAATTATATATAATTATAAATATATACATTATATGTATATATAATGTATAGTACTGTTCATATCGTCAAAAACAAAAAATTGCATTAAAAAAATATTTTTTCAGTTTTTTCCTTTAGTTGGGTATAGAATTCATTCATTTGTTTGTTTATTTATTTAACGTCACTTTATGCTACTATGGCTAATCGGACGATGCTACAGTGGGAGTCCTAAATTTTGCCTATCCAGGTTTTATTAGGATAGGGATCTTTAACGAGTACCTGACATCGCACAGGCTCGGGACCACCTTTTAACGTCCCCTCCGAAGGACGGCGTAACTAAGGATTTTTTACTCCCATTAAAAAATCCTAGGACCACCTGCAGGATTGAACCTGAATTGAAAATTTAGGACTCCCATTGTAGCATCGTCCGATTAGCCATAGTAGCATAAAGTGACGTTAAATAAATATAGAATTCATTCAATTAATATATTGTTGGGTATAGAATTCATTCAATTAATATATTGTTGGGTATAGAATTCAATCAATTAATATATTTAACTGTTTTCCATCAGTGGTAACAAGATAATATAGTTATTGTTATAGAGTCAACAAAATTAAAGGAACTTTAGAAGAAGAAAATTTAAAATATTGGCATTTAAGTCCTGTCAGACCATTTTAATCAGAATGAAACCTACATGATATTAAAGCCTATTGAATTTTACATCGATATAGCGAGTTTAATCAAAATCATCGGAACCGTTTTCGAGAAAATAGAAAAAAGGTGCAAAATGCATGGTATAAACTGGCTCTTCTGGTAAGCTCATTTTGATGAAAAAGGTTTTATAACGTTTCGGGCGTCTATTTGTCTTATGTATGAAATTTCAGTTTCATAGGACTTACCGTTTCGGCCCGGGAGTTACCACACACACAGACCTTTTTGCGGGACTTGGTTATTAGTCTCAGGGGACCCTAAAACGTGTATTTCGGTTGAAAACTGGAATTCGAAAATTTTCATGATCGCAATACTTTCCCTTACTAAACATAGTAAGTGAAAGTAAAAATAATTGTATATAAGATGACATTTTTTCTAAAATATATAGCTTTCCAACTGTGTATTGTACATCACTATTACCTGGTGAAAGATAATTTACTTTTAGGGAGTTAGAGAATTTAAGAACTAATATATTGGAAAATATTATAATAAAATGTCAAATAACGGTAAAACAACACAATTAGGGCAAAATAACCAAGTCCTATTAATGTTAATTCATTAAGCTTATAATACTTACGATGATGATAAGAACATATCTGTAAGGTAATAAAATCTTGATTTATATTGAGTATCAAACACATATCCATCAAGCATTGAATATATTTTCTTGTAAACATCTGGGTAGTTCCTACAGAAATTGAGAATAGTATTTGAGTTTTACACATATATTATTTATAAGAATATTTGCAAAAAAAAAAAAAAAAAATTATTAAATAACATTGTAACTACTACTACTTATAATACTTATAAAATAATGGCTAAAGCCTAGCAATAAAAATTATTGACCTCAGCATAAATGTAGCAAATTGTCTATAAGCAAACAATCAAATAAATGCATAAGTTCAGCCATTTAGCAGAAAGCAACTGAATAAAAAAAAAATGGAAAGTATACTTATTCGTTGTCTCTAATAAAAACATTAACTTTATATCTTCGGTCAATATATAACTAATAAAATAAATAAATATTTACATATTATATTTCTGGATTAGCGTAAACATCCCTTGTAAAGCGAGGAGTCCTACTGGTCCACCTGTAGTAAAATTAAAACACAAAAGTAAGCTAAGCAATGTTTCTAAAAAGCCAATATATAGATACTTAACGCAGTAGATATACCTTTATTAAGAGATGTCATGAAATAATCAGTCAAAAACACTGCTTTTGTCATTCTTGGCATAAGTTGTTCATAAAGAACAAGTAGAAGCATTTGCTGTTGTTTGGCGGTTAAGTCATTGACAGCAATAATTCTGCTCCAGATTTTTTTAATGCTAATTTCAATTTCTTTGTCACTTATAACTCCTTCTATGAAATAAATCAACATTTTATTTATTCTCTTGAAATTAACAAAGGTATGAGGAATGGCTGTTTAAGCCTTTAAATTTAATTCTAACTTAGGACACACACATTATTCCAGTTCCTATGATCTTGTGACTATCTATCTTAAGAGTGACACTTGTCAACTATTAACAATTTCATGAACAAAAACAAATACTAAACTATCAATTGCATAAAAATGTGGATGATTAATCACATTATATTAATTTATCTATCCTTCTGTTAGAATTAAAACTTACATGTTAAAAGCACAACACCAGATGGCTGCAAGTACTCTTTGATTTAATAAACATAAAATCATTTAGTAAAAATTACCTTTTACTTTACAATAAGATGGAGCAGGTCCAATGTCAACAATATCCTTCCCTTTTTGTTTTTCAATACAATTAATAATTTGCAAGACATTCATAACTTCCTTGGCTGATAAAGTGTCAGCTAAATCACAGATTGCTAAGCTCAGTGCCTTCCAAATGTTTCGAGAAGTGTCTTCAAAAGTTAAAATATTTTTCAGAGTTGGAAGAAAAAATGACACATTGTCTGTCGAGGAAATCACTATTTTGATTATATCCTACAAGCGAAATAGAACAATAATGAAATATAAATTGACAGTACAATATAAAGTAAATCTATTTGATATGACAGTATTGATTAAAAAATATTACTGCAAACTGCTGAATTGGGAACACTATCCCTTTGCTATCCAGTACAATCTGTGAAGGCAACAACTCCACCAGAGTTCTAAAGGATGATTGAATCTGTTCTTTGTTTCCATTAAAACAAAGTTCTTTCAGTCGCGAAATAATATTACTATGCCACTCTAGAACCCACTCAGTGAAATCTGGAAATAAAAAATTTGTACATCCATAGAATCATGAATGGAATCTAAACATAACTAATAGAATATAATAAATGGACACATTTGTTTACCATATTCTTCTCCCTTGTCCAATGAATGTTCAATTTGTTTTAAATAATTAGACAATAAAACACCAACAGCCTCAATAGATGAATCACTCACTGTATTTGATTTCTAAAATGAAAACTGCACAATAAAAAGGGATTGAAAAAATAACTAATTATTATTTACATATATGAAACTTACATAGAACCTGTCTAAGGCTTGGGATATATCACTTTTACATTCATCAAGCGATTTATCAAATGAAAGAGTAACTCCTTCAACAGTCACCATTTTAACAAAAACTAAAAATGAAAAATTTGAATAAATTGAATCAATATTTTTATTGATAATATGAACTTTTAGAAAGCCTGTCACGACCTTTCATACATCGCGCCTTCACAACAGATATCCACGAGGGATAACATATGAACACTGAATCGCGGCTTTGATTCATAAATATTAATAAAAATAATAACATATTTAGTTTATTGAACTATCTTTATTAGATTGGAATATACAATTAAAATTAATTTATGACATTTGAATTTTTTTTACTCGTTATTATAATAATTATTTTTAAATACACAATATTTTTATATAATACTTGTGTAATGTATTTCTTTAAAAAGTTAACAAATATTAATTTATATTTGAAAGATAATTGTTTCATTATGGTTTGGATAAATGTTTGATGTACTCAATTTTATTTTGCGTATCTCCGTCATATAGTATTCAAGCGTGGCTAATCTAAGCATCAAGAGGTTCGTCTCTAAAAACTATTTACAGCATTTATTCCGCGTACAAGATGGTCAATTGTTAGACCTTATTTTCCGATAAATTTTGTTAGTTTGTCGGGACTGTTATGGAAATATTGTTTATTTCCATAACTTATGTTTTTTAAACTGTCCCTGTTAAAGAATTAGAGGTTATAGGGAGTTCTGTTTATTGTTTCTAAAAAGTTATAATTATTTTACTGCAGAAAGATGAGCAGTTCAGAAGAGGTTTCTTGGATATCATGGTTTTGTGGTCTTAGAGGAAATGAATTTTACTGTGAAGTGAGTTTTATTAGTTTATCCAATAAAATTTTGTATAACCTGCTTACATTTATTACTCTTTGTTTTTACGTATGGCTAGTTCTGTTTATTAAAGATCGGTAACTTTTATTTCTTTTAGGTTGACGAAGACTATATACAAGACAAATTTAATTTAACAGGGTTAAATGAACAAGTTCCCCATTACAGACAAGCCTTAGATATGATACTGGACCTAGAGCCTGGTGAGTATTAATCACCATTTTGAAGTTTGTGGATTTTCATTTATTCTGTATGTAATACTTTTTAATACAGATGATGAACTAGAAGATAACCCTACGCAGTCTGATCTTATTGAGCAAGCAGCTGAAATGTTATATGGACTTATACATGCTAGGTACATTCTGACTAATAGAGGAATAGCTCAAATGATAGAAAAATACCAAGCTGGAGATTTCGGATGTTGTCCTCGAGTATACTGCGAGTCTCAGCTGATGCTTCCAATAGGTAAGCCACTGGATAGTTTTTTTTCTTAGTATTTTATCTTTTAGTACATTCTCTTATGGTTATTAAATGCTGATTTATGATTTGTCAATTATGTAGGTTAGATTATTGATTGGCAACATATTTACATTATTACTGCTTCTCGGCTAATATAGTTTAATGTTTTGTTGATATCTAGAGTCATTTATCAGAGGGAACCATCTTATCCTCTCAAAGCTTAATAAAAAGTCCCGATGGTTTTGTTTTGTAATTACTTGTGTCGTGGTATATTAATGTTAACTATGAAAACATAGCATGAAATGGAATCAGAACCTACTAGTACCAGACCAACTCCCTCTAAATAGAAAATAAACAAATAATGGCCATATATCATATTTTAGGATCCTGTACTCCCTAACTAATTATACTTCCATTAAAAATAAAATTAATAAATGAATAACTAGATCAACATAATGTAAACTCTATCATTAATATTCTTTTAAACAATCCCTAATTATCATATCTGTTAGTATAGGTAGGATGTGGGGATCCCGTGGCTGAGTGGCTAGCGCACTAGTTTCTCATGCTACAGGTTGCGAGTTCGAATCCCAGTCCCGGTGGGGCTTTTATAATGATGTAATTAAATGGGGATTCACTTGCAGCCTCTTTCCCCGGGTATGTGAGACCCGTCAGCCAAATGGTGGCCACTCACAAAATTAGGCGTAGGGAGTGATGCCCCTACACTACGAATTTCATCAAGAAACGGGAGTGTAATCTCTCAGATCACACCGCGAGGCCCAGGGCCTGTCGCACCATTGAAAAAAAAAAAAAAAAGAAATATAGGTAGGATGTATGAAACTTTTTATTTTTATTTTATATTTATTTACGAACTCCTTTTCTATACCATTTATGGCAAACAGGACAAGTTGTCGTGGTGGGGTGGTAAGAGGTGGGACTGCTCAAAATTAATGTTAGAGAGCCTAGGCAGGATTTTACACAGAGCCAAATGATTTGAAGGTTTCTTATGGTTTAAAGAACCAGATACGTAATTAAGTTAATAGGAATTTCTCAGAACGTTTTAGAGGCTTATTTTGAAAATGAAGAAACAAAGGTAAATGCTCAATATACTTGATGGCATTGCAGATCATTTGCTCTGCGCGTGCTAACAACTGGAACAGTCCTATTGTTGTTGGTTCTGTTCGTCTCAATGTCTGTTCTGACTGAGATGCATTCAATTATTACATGCTCACACGCACATTCTTGTCATCTTTTTGGATTTATTCCTCTGATCATTCTGGTCTTCTATTTTGCATATTTGTTGCTTTGTTCTTTTAACGGCCCAATGGCCCTGTTTCGTTTTTATGGCATTATTTACTTAAATACACACAAAAATAGGAAAAATTGTACTCACTGATTAAAAAACTGAATACTGATTATTTGTTTGTTCTATCAGTATTTAACCAGCCTTTTCATAATGATTAAACTTGTATATATTTATTATAAATTGAAATAATTCATATAAAATCTTGCATGCAACTGCATTATGATTGAGAACAAATGCAGAATGAAATTTTGAAATGGTGTGATGCTTCTCGTGAATGATTGTGAATCTCTGGATGAAAGTTCGATGAGGTGGACATTCAACAACATAAATAATTTTGTTGTTTTGAAATACGAACGACGGTTAAATTATTTAGATATTGTTCATACTACAATCATGATAAACATAATGTGAGGGTGAGGGTAGGAGGATGGAAAAATTTTTGCATTTTTTTATGCCACATTAAAAAAAAATTTGGAAGTTAATTTTATAAAATTCTTGGGCAGAGTCAGGAGTTCCTTGGGTTTCAGATAATATTTTTTCTTAAATCTTTCTCTTTCCAGCGGTATATTATACGTCTATATTATTGTTCTTTATATGGAAAAAAAAAACTTACATAAAAAAATAGTTTTTCACTTTTATGCCTTAGTTGGTCATCAAATTCGTCCAACTTGTATATTTAGCCATCCTTCCTGATTGTTATTAAGATGATATGGTTAATATTTAGGAATGTACAAAATTAAAGGTAGTTTAGAGGAAGAAAATTTAAAATATCGGTAATTAAGCCCTCTCCGACTATTTTAATCAGAATATAACATACATGATATTAAAGCCCATTAAATTTTACATCAATATAGAGAGTTTAAACTAAATCGTTTGAGCCGTTTGAGATTGTAAAAAGGTGCAAAATGCATGCTATAAAGTGACTTTTCTGGTTAGCCGATTTTGTTTTTAAAAAACTGCTGTAAAATCTCAGGCATATAGTTGCCTTAAATACCAAATTTCAGTTTCGTACGACTTTTCGTTTTAGTGCTTGACTTACTATAGACACACACACAGAGACCTTTTTTCGGGACTTGGTTATTTGGACTTAGGAGACCCAAAAACGTGTGTTTCCGTCGAAAACTGGAATTAGTAAATTTTTCATGATCACAGCATTTTCCCTTACTATATATTTCATATATAGGTAAGTGAAAGTAAAATTCCATAAAAATTAGTCAATCCGTTTCCAAGGAGTTCGACCACCAACACTGTGATACTAGATTTTTATATACTACATATATAGGTATGTATTATTTTATTTAAACAAAATTAAATGCTTCCATCAAAATTCAGTATAATTCTTTTTCAATATTAACTTTTTGGGAAGATTAGAATTAGGGCAATAAATGTTTGAGAGTTGACATATTGGAATAAATAGATATTTATAGGAGTTATTGCTGCCATATCACAAAAAACACTGCATATAATCCAGAATGGTTTATTATTTCCAAATGACTATATTAAAGTATAACTATTTATATAGCTGTTTATAGGCAATTAGCTAAAATGAAAAGCAATAAATAATCCAAAGGAAAATGGTATATCATAACTATTAATCTAAAAATCCAATATCTCTGCTAGTTCTAACCAATTTAAATTATTCTTTTTTTCATTTTCTAGGAAATTCAATTCTTTATGACATAGCACTAAGGTTTGTTATTCAGATTCTACGTATCTTGAAACGTAAACCCTCAAATTTTACAGAGGGTAAGGGGAGGAGGGTAATTTTTTCTATTTGTTTGGTCGATTACAAAGGTTCATTATTGAAAATAATAAACTAAAAGCATTTCGTTACTACTTCCTTTCCTTTCGATTTTCATTCAAATTAAATTTCCTGATTCCAAAACACTTAACGTTTTTTCTCTATTATCAATAATAACCGAGTTTAATTAATTACAACCAATTCGTTTTCATTCCTTTGAAACACATCTGTATTCATATTCACAAAAACCTGTTATTCCCTGATGGATCATATTCCCTTATTCAGATTGTGTTGGTTTAACACGTTCACGCTGGGTAAATATCTTTATTTTTTTTCTCCTGAGGCAGGGCAACACTGTTGCTAGTACGAACGTGTTTAATGCGAGGTCACAACAGTTCGAGGCCTCGAATGCACTCCACCCCACGGAATACTCAAGTGTGACCCACTGTTGGGTCACACCACCCCATGGAATAGTCAAATGTGACCCACTTGTGGGTCATCCCGGCGTGAATGTGTTAAATGAATCCTTAATTGCTTATGCACCTTCATACTTTTAAATGTTTGGCGATTGCATATGCTAAATTTTAGAAACATTTTATTTTATTTTTTAATATTATTACTAGTAAATTAATAAATTGACTAAACAAATTAATTGATGCCAGATGTTCAGATTTCCCATACAAATTTCTAAAATACCTTAGTTTATTTTGTAAATATTTAAGTAATATTATGTCAGCAACTTATATAGTGATATTTGAGGGAGTTGATGACCATATCCTTTGATTTATCCATCTTTAATTTATAGTATTGTGTTAATGTTATAAATTTTTGTTTACTGACAAGATATTTGAAAATCTCCTATTAAAATCTTTATTAGTGAAAAGTCTGTTTTATAAATATGAGCACTGAGTTTAATTTGGCTGTTCTTTATTTTAGGGCTCTCAGATGTGCCAGGTGAAGCAATGGTTAAATCATACTGCCCTAAGTGTATGGATGTTTATACTCCTAAGTCATCTAGACATCATCATACTGATGGTGCTTACTTTGGCACTGGTTTCCCACACATGTTATTTATGGTGCACCCAGAATATAGGCCCAAAAGACCTTCAAATCAATTTGTACCCAGGTAAGTGTTTATTTGTATGTGTGAATAAGTAGGCATGCATTGTTTAATTTTTTTTTTCATTGAACACATTCCTAATAATTGACTTATTTACACCTGAAGGATTGTTAAAACGATTAAGGACAATTTTAATCTAAAGACCTTAATTGTTCAACTGGTTATTTAACTGACATTATTTCAGTCTTTCTTACTCATTTACATTGCTTCTTTTTATAAATGTTTATTACAATTTATTTATTACCCTATTTTTGGTAATTATTTAGTTTCTATTAAAATATCTTTTGAAAGATAATTAACTTTTAATAATGATTTATATATGTAGTGTAAACTGCTGCAAAATGAATAGGTATATTGTTAATGATCCTCATTTTCCTTTGAATATGTATTATAAAGTGCATTAAAAGTAATAATAAATTAAATTGTAGTTTATAAAAGTTATTTTCAAAGAAAAAATCAAATTAAAGGTTTTGGTAAGTTTATTTGGTATTTGAAAATTAAAAATAAATAATAATTTTTAACCTCTCTAAACCAATTAGGCATACTGATTATGTTTTCACTGCTTTTACCAGTAATTTCATACCATAAATTGTCCTCAGTTACTTAAGATAAAGAGCTTTTCAAAGTTAATAAAAAAATGCTCAATGGGATAGGTATGTGGAGACAATACGGAAAGAGTAGATAAGAAATGGTCGGTCGGGCTTCATTGATTGATGACAAAGAAAACTCATCCCCTTTGAGGTATGAGTTTTCTTCGCTCTTCAGTGTCTATTATTACCAAAACATGACTCTCCTGTAAACATTACATCATTCAAAGTCATATCTTCATTGAGGCATTCACTGCACGATAATCTGCCAAGAGACCCCGGTTACACATTGTTGCTGTAGATCATCTTAAAGAGGTAGAAAATGTTAGGCCAACTTTCCTGTACAATAATAATATACTATTAATTTGTCTAAATTGTTATGATGTTTTATACGAATAAGTAGCATGCATTTCCTTAATAATAATAATAATACAGTGGCCCCCTTCAATGAGCGACATCTCAGCGTTCAGGCCTTCCTCTTTCTCTTTAGCGGTCCAGTTTTTCCTCTATCAGCTTCCTGAGGATTTCCTCACCCTATCCTCGCTAAGTGGCCTGCCCATCTCAATCGACCACACTTAATTTAGCATACAATGTTGGCTTCCACAAAGAGTTCATAAAGTTTCTGTTTGTAAAGCCTTCTCCATTGATTTACTTTAATGGGTCCATATATACACTGTAAAATCTTCCTTACAGAGATCAAGAGCTCTGAATTTGTTAGGGTCCGTGCCTCAATAGTATAAGCACCAGTCGAATAAGGGTTTTATTAAGGCTGCACTTAGTCTGTCAGGATAAGGCCTTGCTACCGAGATATTTCCTTAATCCAAAATATCAAAAGCTTGCTTACCTTAATCATTGGTCGATCTCAAGCGATATCTTATTAGAAGTGCTAACTAGACCGGTTTATGCTTTCAAATATAAACGATCCAATCAATTGTGGTTCCTTAATAAAGTAGTCAGTTCCTGGACAGCTCTCAAGTACTTAGTTTTGTCTTGGTATATAGATAGTCCCATTACTGTTGCTTCTCCCACCAATCTAAAAAAGCTTTTCTTTCAAGGCGTTAAGAGATCTTGCCACTTTATCTAGATCCTCTGTGTATCTAAGTACCTGTGTCATCCTTTTATAAACTGTGTTAATGGATGAAGGCAAGATTATACAGTAAACAGGCCTGTGCATCTCCTTGCCATGGCTCTTTCTTTGTTATAAATTCAGGGGATAAATCAAGCTATGTTTGGACACCATTACATCGTTAATGCAAATTTTAATGAGATGTATGTAGAATTCCGAGACCACACAACACTTCATAAAGCTTTGTCCTCTTAATGCTGTCATATGCGCAGCCTGAATATTTGATTGCCCGTTGATCTGCTCCTTAGCCTGGTATTTACTAGTTTCTCGCTTAGGCTATGGGAGAAGCACCATAAAAACATTAGATAATCCTTTATATGGACACATTGAAGAAGGGCAATATCACAATAATTTTGCATTCTAAAATGTCTCCTTTATGGCTTGGACTAATAATACCTTTTCTCCAATTCTCTGGTATTCCATCTCAAACCCAAAATAATATCGTAGATGGCTTCGTTAAAGCCATTCAAGCTAAAGTCATTCCCTACCTTGTTTCCAAAGTTCTGCTGTGATGCCATCCTCTCTAGGCGCTTTTTATTTTTAAGACTGTTTATTGCCTCCACAACTTCCTAAAATTCAAGCAGGCCAATATCTTCCTTTTTCTTCATTCAACAAGGAGTCGAAATGTCTTTCCCATCTTGACAATACTTCCACTTTATCTGTTATCAAACAGCCGTCCTCATTTCTGCATGCTTTCATATGTGGCTTGAACAGGCCTTTACTTTGACTTATGAGGCGATAAAACATTCAGATGTCAATACTCCTCCATCTTTTTAAGTATCTACAGCTCCCATTGCTTTTTCTTTTCTTCCCAGTGTCTGGCTCTATATTCTTCAATTGACAGCCATGTATACTTCTGTATCATATTCATATAGGCCTTTTTCCTCATGTACATGACAGTTAAGCATTCCTCATGGAACCAGAGAGATCTTTTAGTTTTTTCAGCTTTTCCTAATGTTTTCTTGATTGCAATTTTAATTATCTTCAAGCAAACAGTCCATTGGTCATGAGCCAAGCCTTTCATAATTGTTCTATCCATCAACTAGTCCAATTCTTCCCTTCCTTACATGCATTGCTATTTTCAGGCTCCTTCAGCTTAGGTATGTTAAATTTGTGCATTTCGATACTGTTGATTCTATTCATAAAATAATATTTCATTCTATGATTTCACCCTTAGTCCTAAATTTTTGTTTTTAAAATGCTTGTGCTTGATACGAAGATGTCAAAGCTACGCTTGTTTAAGATGGGTTATGTGAGTGATCACTTTTTACTGTCACTTACTATATATAGTAAGTGAAAGTATTGCGATAGTGAAAATTTTTGAATTCCAGTTTTCCACGGAAATACACATTTTAGGGTCCCCTGAGTAAAAAAAAAAAATAATAATATCTAATACACAAGAGCTTGTAAAAGTTAATAGAGAGTGATAAAAAGCCGATAAAACTACCTGATTATTTTAGATAATACTATAATAGATTTTTTAATAAAACACACGTTTCTATATAAATTCAATTTAATTAATTAATAGTTTCACGTATTTTTATCTCTAACTGTATTTGAAAATTCTTTCATTGATTTTAAAAATGGAGGTAAGTGAAAGTCGTGTGTTGCTCGTACCAAAATTTTTTTTGTTTTTCATTCAAACATACATGTTTCACTTATACTTAGTCAAGTAAAATGAATAATATAACAAAATTTCTTTATATTTTTATATATATTACAGATTATATGGATTCAAGATTCATCCTCTAGCTTACCAGATTCAACAACAAGCAGCTGCAAATTTCAAGGCCCCACTGAGAGCATTGAGTTACAACAATGGCAAGCGTTGATGCAACATTCCTTATTTTGTATATTTATTATTATCGATAACTTCCATCTCGTCCTGTCGTATCTCAGAAGGGAAAAAAATACATTTTAGGGAGTAATGGTCATTCTTTATTTTTTAGTTTGTGATAAATACTGAATGCTTAGTGCATACATTAATATGGTAAATGATTTAATTTGTTATATTAAGTAATACAATAAAAACACTGTTAGATCATCAATCATATTTATTTGAAATATTTATGAATGAACGTCAAGTATTACATTGTGTGACATGTATCCATGTTGATTTCTAAATACAAACTATTAAATCTTCAGAAAAACTTAAAACACAAAATCAAACAAAAATAAAACAAACCTATGTTTCCAGAATAATTGATAACATTTTGTCTTCCTATTGTCAACTATGTTCTTGTGCATTTAATGAATTCTTCATACTGTTAGCTACATTTCACAGGATAGTATAAGTTAATTAATTAGTGTTATATAAATGCTTTATCATAACTTGTATTAACTGCGACCATGCAAGTTGAAACTAGAGAACTAAGAACTTGTTTCTGCAAAAATTATTTTCTTGCAATCAAACTATAAATAGCTGTAAACCAAAGCAGGAATGTACATCTCTTATAATTAAATAGCATGCCTGAAAATAGTTAAGTTTAATTAAACATAACTGCCGTAGAAACTACATTCTTCAATGCTCCGTCCAAACCATGCTATGTCAAATTCAACACAGAAGTGTTGCTGATGATCTTGAAAATGCTTCACATCTCCAATATCTGCTGCTCCAAAAATTCTCATTAAATTTAAAAATTATCTTCTCCCATCGTACTAACTCAAAAAAGAGGTACGAAAAAGAATTTTAGAGTAAAGGCTGATTCAAATAAGGTAGAACATGACTGTAATTTAGATCATGTATCGTATTCAGAAGCACTCCTCATCTGTTTCTGTTGTTCCAGTAAACGCTCCAATGGAGATGGTCCTGGGCCTGACCATAATGACTGTGGTAACAGATGAATTAAAAAAATTAAATTTAGTAATACACACAATTAAATTAAAATAGTTACACATCATAATAAATTCATCAGTAACACATATAATATGAATATGCATCATTAATTAATTACAGGCACAATTAATCAATTGTAATCAAAAAAAAAAAAAATAATATGGATGGGATATGCTCAAATAATTATCACTGGAGACCATAACTTATTTTCGATGAGGAAGATGGTTGGGGGTGTGGTCGGTCACAAATTAGAAACACACGATTAAAACAAGTGGTATTTTAATTATGTGCCCACATTGTAGGCCAAAACGTCGGCACATAATTAAAATAGCACTTGTTTTAAATGTGTTTCTAATTTATGACCGCACCCCCAACCATCTTCCTCATATAATTTCTCAACGGTCAACAAAAATTTTTTTACCTACTACTACTACATTAGCTTTGCAGTCATGAAAGTAGTATAACCAAGATGACGTTCGAGTATCTAATAGCCTTTTCTAGAGATGTGTAAAGAGAAGAAAGACAAAACAACACTCTTATCCTCCTGCCTTAGTTGGATACAAGTTAATTAATTTGCATCACATACATTCCTCATAGCATTGAATTATGATGAACTGTTTTCCATAATAGAACATATAAGAATGATTAATGAAAATTCATCAATACATTTTTCTAAAATGAATACAAACTTTATGAATGGGCATTTGCAACAGTGCACCAGCTGTAAATAATGTCTTGAAGGGATTTGAATACCAAGGGTTTTTACATTTGATTACTGTTTACTAGGAATATAAACCTATTTATTATGGTATTTTTATTTTTTCTCGTGCAATTGTGTACCATAACCAACTCATAAAGGGTCCTGGGCTCATTTCATAGTATGGATATTTAATATTTCTAAGCCAATATATTACTTCACAAGGCGGTGATTAAGATCAAGAACAACCAGTAGGTTTATCGTATTATATGGGGTCCATTAGCGGTGTCCCACGATGGTTTCATGACCATATGGCAAACTGATGTAAAAGGATAAATAATTATCCTGTCTAAGCCAGGCTCAAATCCAGAACCTTCAGATCAAGGTAATCTGATCAAATGCTACACGCATGCAGTTATCCTCCTTCCATTGTGTGCCATGTATTAGGTTCATTCATCAAATCCTGGTCCCTCTCATTTTAAATGACTTTGAATGCAACAAAAAATTAATATTAACAAGTTGAAGAAACAAAATAATGGTTACCTGATGGTTGGCTAATGGGACAGTTGAGTTAGACTGAAGCAAATTATTGGTAATCATGGAAGGATTTTCTGATGTACCACTAAACAGAGTGTAAGTCCCTTCCTGTGAATAAATGAAACATAGAAACTTATGATAAAATGTGACAATGATTTTTTGGTGCAACATCTTGGCACCGAATGTTTCAACTTAAGCTATAAATTTTTTTTTTTCAAGGCCTCATTTTATTTATAATTTAACAATCTTAAAATTTAAGTAATTACGATTCACTGTTGTTAATTCAAAATATGAAGGTATTTTTTTCATTAAAAAGCATATATATATATATATATATATATATGTGAGTATATATGTTTTAACATAAATTGTATATGTTATTGCCACATGGGGGAGGGTTGGCTGAGCAGGTTTATGTGTGAGAACAATCTGCACATTGCCCAGCAACCAAAGATTTACGAATCAATGATAGAAATGCTTTTAACTCAGCACAAACCTCCCATGGCGAGCGAGAAACCCCCATATAGCCTACAAAGGCGAGGTAGGGATGAACAAAAAAAAAAAAAGTTACTGTCAGATGTATAATATTGTTGAAATATGATTTTTTTTCTCCTTGAAAATAGCATATTATTTACATCTATTAAAACTCATTATCAAAATGACTTTTGGTTATGAAATTTTAGTTTTATAATACTGAAGAGAGCTTACCATTGGATACAGTTCAGTACAAAACTCATTTTCATTCTGACATGACAAGTATACCTTTGATTTTGAAGGGAAACCATAACAATTTTTCACGTTTTCAGACATTAAAAGTGCTAATTAGAAAGTATGCAAACAATCCTTATTACCTGGACTAATTTAACTCTATAAGAATATTATTCATTACAGAGTCTTCAGATAAAACAATATACTCGATAAAAAAGTTCAGAATCATAAGAAATACTTTACCGTTTTAATGTTATAGTTGGAGAGTTGATTGGACATTAATAAGATATCTTGGTTAACCCATGCTGGAGTTTCATCTTTTTGAGTTCCACTAAATAAACCAAAACAAAAAAAAAAAAATATATATATATATAAACTACTAACAAGCTATTAATAATGGTTCAATAAGAATAACCCTATTGAGAATTTTTTGTTGGGTCTTAAATTAATTAAAATTTTTTAGATTCCAAATCAAAATTATTATAAACATTGAAACCATTAATCATTCAATTTAAACATTACTAAAGTATGAAAATACATCTCTGTTATATATTTTTGCTTTCTTTGGCCTACAGGTTGGTAATAAATAGGTAAGTATTATTGGGTTGATGCAAAATTAATGCAGGTTTCCTCTATTGCAATATCCTAATTCCAATTGTGTAAACAAAGCTAATCCTAACATTGATCATTATTATACCAAAACAAACCTTATCTAATACCCTCTCTTTCACCATGAATTTGTTTAGTAAAATCGTTTTGTTCAGTGTGTTCAAAGGTCTTGAATCGAAAATGTCAAAGTGCGATTTTTGTCAAATTTATTTTTACGAATTTAAATTAGGGCGCAGCGCTGCGCAAACGGCTCGTAATATTAATGAAGTGTGGGGTCAGGGGGCTATTAATGAGTGCACAGTGCAGCGTTGGTTCCAGAAGTTTCGCAGAGGAGATTTCGACCTCGAAGACAAGGAAGGTCGGGGCCGTCATCTTGCTCTGGACAACGACCAGCTGAGGTCAAAAGTGGAAGAAGACCCAACCAAAACCACACGAGAAATGGCGGCGGAACTCGGAACTCAAAAATTGCAACGTCTTTGCCCAGCATTGATGAATCGGAAGGGGCCGATCCTGCTCCACGATAACGCCAGACCACATGTTGCACAACCAACGCTTCGACGACTGCACGAGTTGGGCTACGAAGTTCTCCAACATCCGCCTTATTCACCTGACCTCTCTCCTACAGACTTCCACTTTTTCAGGCATCTGGACAACTTTATGAGGGAGAAAAATTTTCAAAACCAGGACGACATTGAAAATTCTTTTCGTGATTTCATTGAGTCCAGGGATTCGGATTTTTTTTCTGGTGGAATAAGAAAGCTTGTTGAACGTTGGCAAAAGTGCATTGATTCAGAAGGAAATTATTTTGATTAAATATATATGGTTAAAGTAAAGATATGGCGTATTTACAATACCTACTAAAAACCTGCATTAATTTTGCATCAACCCAATAGCATATAAACATTTATAACTGGCACAAAACACTTCACTTAACACATTATACTACCGATAGGAGCAATATTGCTAGTTAATAACAGTTAAAAAAACATACCTCTGAGGCCACCATGAAGTACCCAATTGATTTTTGTCCTGCCATTCAAGAACTGAATTTATTTCCAAGGATTTGTCATTAATCTGAAAAACAAAAAGAAATATATATACAAATCTTTAAAGAAACATCCATCTCAGGTAGTTTGGGGATATATTATTAGAAGAACATAGGAAGGCACTTGAGGAAGGAAAGAGACCCCGGGGAAAAACTGGGAGGAAAGAGTTATGAAAATGAGAAGTTAAGTAAAATCAAAAATTTCAATAAAGAATTGGATTATCTAAAGAATGAAAACCAGGAAGAGACAAACAAAAAATTTCAGTTAGAAGAAAAGTATGGGAAATGTTTGCTGAAAACAAAAATAAAAAATATAAAATCAGTGAATCTATTATTAATAATGTCAATGAAAAATTTGCAAAAAATAATAACATTGAAAGAAGAATTGAGATTATTACATGAAGAGAAAAAGTTTCTGATGGGCCTGCAAGGAGAGAAAAATAAGACTGGATGCAGGCTCCTCATGCTGATGTTGGCACAAGTGATAGATTAATGTTTGGAAGATAGATACACACACACACACACACACATATATATGTATATATATATATATATATATATATTTAGTTATATATATATTTATATATAATTATATATAATTATATTTACATAATATGTGTATGTTACATTGTTTTAAGTAATTTTAATTAATTCAAAGGAAATGTTCGATTTGAGCTGCAATTTAAAAATAATTATCTGCATAAAAAGTGACTTTCAACCTATAGGATGCCTGTGGAACCAATACTTATGCTAGTGTGCATATTAGAACTAAATGCACAGAGGAGAACAAATCGTCATTATTTTTACATTTCAATGTCAACTATGACATCTAGAATGCAGGCCCACAACAACACATGTTTAAGTTGCTTTCTTATCTCGGAGATACTATGTATGGTGGTACTGTACGCTGTATGATACGCTTAAAATTCATGTCTATATATTTGATTCTATTTTTTTTAAATATCCTTGAAGTATCTCCATAACCATTTGTTTCTGAGTGAATTAAATCATTGTGATTTAAAATTTATATTATTTCATAAAAATTTCACTACTTTGTAAATTTCTTTCGAATAATCAATTGTTGACCGTGAAATGAATTTCTAGGAAAGGATGGTTAGGGTAGTGGCAAAAAACATTAAAAAAAAAAAAAAATAAAATAAGAAGAGAAAATAGTTTAAAAAATATTAAATATCCAACGTTTCGACCCACGTTGCGGTTCTTTATCAGGTCTTCTCACCACTAAGTACGGAAGCTGAATCGACTAAGTCAAAGAATCGACCACTCGCACACCATATTTGGAGTGAGAGATACCATTTTTTTTTTCTCCTCTCTGGGTTTCGTATCCTTTCCTCGCATGTAATGACATACAGAGAGGTTATCCTTTCGGTAACCAACCATTTTAACCAGACTGGGTCGGTCGAAATTTATTTCCTGTGACTACTATAAATAAAATTCAACCAACCCAGGTCAGAATAGCACTTTGGTCAAGTGACTTTGAGATCACTAAGGTCATTGGGCCTTAGATCGCATGGCCTCAGAGAGTGCATTTATCTATCAAAATATTTTTAATTTCAGGAAATGTAAACTATTACAGCAGTTATAACAATAAATATTTACAAAAGGGGCACATAACCATCTTTTCTTAAAAGAATATAATGTCATGAACAGTCTTATTTAATTAGAAATTACTAAATTATAGACATATGCTGAAGTTATAATACAGTTATTAACTGTGTTGTATTGAATGGTTTAGAACATTTATAATCTGTTCCCTAAGCTTAATGTGTTTGTTTTCAACTTTAACGACTGATTAAAAGAAAAAAAAATGATTAAGACAGAATGTCAAAAAATATAAACACTAGGAAGGAATTCATAGTTGGATTAAAGTCTATCAACAACTGTTGCATAATTTTAAAATTTATTAACAACAAAAATAATTTTAATAATTAAAAATTTTTACCTGAGGTTTAGATTTCTTTAAAAATGACTGTAATGCAACGTTTTGACGACTTCTTGTTTTCCAATTGTCCTGTGCATTTCCTAACAGGAACACAAACAAAATAAATATTAGGCCCCAACTTTTGTAGAGCATGATTGTTTTTTTTTTTCGAGGTTTTTATACAGCACCTACTAAGATCTGAAGGATTGCAGAAGGCCCCTAGATGTAGGGGAATGAGACAGACAGCAAATTTTGGATGTAAAAAAAAAAAAATTCATCTCAATTTTTAATCCAGTATTTTACGGGCAACCGTCTTCAAATCTGGTGCCTTCCTTTATCACTCAGACCTCATAAAAGCTATATATTATATTAGTATTACTTTCACGAAATCATACTGTATTAATAATGTTATTTTTTTTTAAATTACCAGAACAGGTATGAATGCCTGTAGCTAGTGCTATACTACAAACAACACATTCTAAAATATCCAAGTAACCTTCATAATGATCAAAAATAAAAAATATGTACCTGAACCAAGAGGTGAGAGTTTTTGGTTGTTATCAGGAGGTGTAGTTGCATTTGTTTGAAATCGAGAAACTTCAAACTGACCATTTTCACTAAAATAAATAGCAATATAGTACATTTATTGATTTGATAACCAACACAATAGAATATGTATAATAATAACTAAAGCAAAAATACTACATATAATTTTTTTAGATTTAAGTTATAACTATTGCTTATTTAATGTTACTAAAATCATGCATCCAAAATAATATGAAAAATTGAAACTTTTCAAGTAATTTTAAAAGGATTTATTTCTGCCAAATGGCAATAATATCTGATTTGTACATTCACAAGACTCTCCCTATCATTTAGGGTTTTCCACTACAGAATATAGTTGCAACATCTTAACTAACAGTAATCAGATTCAGACATTTTATTTTTAATACTTAGATGAGTAGAAAATGTATTTTTTTCAAATGGTTTAAAACAAATTTTATTACCTGATAAATATTGGTTTCAAATCTGGTTTCATTGAGAGCCATTCTCCATATTTTATGAGTCGGAAGGCTCTTAATTTCTTAGCTATATCTTCTTGTAATGGTTCACCACTAAAACTAAAGTTCATAAAATAAAAATATTAATCTTTCTTTTATTGAGCTTCAACAATTACAGACATTTATATAAATATGAAAACTAGTTACTTAATAAACATTTAAATATATCAAGTTAAAAAAGCATAATAAAACAAAACTTTAATGACTTTCAACAAATCTCTAATTATTAAATAAAACATTATTTAATATATCTATTTTTAATACAATACCTAGCAATAATAAAGTTAAAACAGTAATGTGTAATTTTATACATAATATAACTGTAATGAGATAAATGAACTATTTAGTATATATGAGGCACAACCAGAAAGTCAGAGAACTTCAGTTTTTAAATAGTTAAAACAAAATCTTACGCCATGACATTATTGTGAAACATGGCTCAAGATTTGTCAGACCCTACTCAAAATATTTTGCCTTATCCTCCTTTCAGATCAGAACATCATGTATCACCTTTTCATAGGTTAATTTTTTTTTTATCTCTAAGAAGATGAGAAGAGAAACGTATTAAGGAGTAAAATTAGAAGTATCTTAAACAAATGAGTCTAAAAAGGCATTGGTGGGGTTGGCAGTATGCAGGCAAGTATTGTGCAGGAATCGGCAAACTCCCTTTTCTATATACCTCTCTGATTATTTAAATTTAATAATAATTCTTGAAGATAATTAATCTCACAGTTCTGTGTTGAATTAATCGTTTGCCCCTGAGGCATATAACAAATCAAAATGGTCTCCCAACATAATGTAGGATCTACCTTCTCACATCACCCCTTAAAAATGTATATACAGTCCATAACACCTATGCCATTAAAAGTTTTGAATTATCCTGTCCGTGATTTTTCTTCAGTGAGAAATTTTTTTTTATTGACATATTTCACACAAATGGAAACTAAAAAGTAAGTTTAATACTTATGTGGTAAGGTCAAGCTAGCCATTATTAGAAAAAAAGCCTACCTTGGGACAAAAATTTCTTATGGCAAGAGGGCCAATAACAGTATTTATACTCCTGGACATGCATTGTAAATACATTCATATTGTTTGTTGGAACTTACTTAAGTGAAGAAAATTCAGGTTCTAAAGGAAGAAACCCCTGCAAATCAGTGTCTTCTGGTAAGGCAGCATTAATAACTAAAACAAGATATTCCAATAAACATGAAATTTATCCACTATCAATATTTACACTTGCCTCTGTAAATAATAATACTGTTAAAAGAATAGTAATATTAAATTTTAGCTGGAGTGGTTTCAACATTTATTTATTATGTTAGCAATATTTGAATTTAATACTAATTTATGCCATACCCTAAAGTCCTTTCAATAAGAAATGTAGATGAAGTATCCTATAGCTATGATATATAATAAACTTTGCCATTAAGTAAAATATATACTAATTTTATAAAAAAATATCACAGAAATATATGACATAAAAAATACCAACAATTAACTGGTGTGGTAGCATGAGATGACCGGAGTAAGTTTAACAACTTTGTTAGACCTCTCCAAAGATGTTGCCTATTCAAAGCTAGAACAGCACTAGGCTCTGCCTTCAGCCAACACAAAACCACTTTCACTGAAATTCAACAAGCAATATATTAATTCAAGTACTTGAAACATCGATTAGAAAAAACATCTATAATTAAAAATATATGAAACAGACAAACTGTTGAAAAAAATGTTAACATGTAGCGAAATCAACCTGAAATGTGAAAAAATAATATTTTAAATCAGCATAACTAAACAAAAGTAAAATATGGCGCGGGCAACATTTACCTCGAATGTTAAAAACTATTAAATATACTCAAATTTAAAAAATATTTTGAGTTAATTTTAATAAAATGTGTATTCATTTTCGTGTAAAACATATTATTTTGATTAAATAATATAACTATATTAAATTGTTAATCGGTAATAGGTTTATTCTCTATTCGTCACTTTATATCATCTTTTACACGTTTGTGTATAACATAATGTTTTTTCTAAAATCTTTCTCTTTACAACAGTATATTATACGTCTATATTTATATATTACTGTTCTTGTTATTAAAAAAACAAAAATTACATTAAAAAATAGTTTTGCTCTTTTATCCTTTAGTTGATCATTAAATTCATACAACCTGTATATTTAGCCGTCTTTCATCAATGTGATTAAGATGATATGGTTAATCTTTTGGAATGTACAAAATTAAAGGTATTTTAGAGGAAGAAAATTTTAAATATCGGCATTTAAGCCCTGTCAGACTATTTCAATCAGAATTTAACTAACATGACATTAAAGAACATTAAATTTTACATCAATATAGCGAGTTTAATCAAAATCATTAGAGCCATTTTTGAGAGAATCGTAAGAAGGTGCAAAATATATGGTATAAAGTGGCTCTTCTAGTTAGCCGATTTTGATGAGAAAGATGCTGTTACATCTCGGGCATATAGTTGTCTTATATATGAAATTTCAGTTCCGTACGACTTTTTACTTTTGCATGAGACTTACCATACACACTCTACAGTTACACATACACACACGATACACTTACCATATACAGACTGTTTTCAGGACTTGGTTATTTAGACTTAGGGGACCCTAATGTGTGTATTTCCGTTGAAAACTGTAATTCGAAAATTTTTACGATAGCAATACTTTCCCTTACTATATATTTAACATATAAGTAAGTGAAAGTAATAACAAAAATAGATTAAATACTTGATGAGGTAATATATTTAATAAGCCAATTTCATTATTAATTAACAATAAGTCACTTGGCAGTAAGAAAGTGGTAGTTAAACATCTACCATACCATGAAAACCCTATCAATTGAAAATTTAGACAAATTTAATTGGTTAGTGTGTTGAAAAAAAAAAACATTAAAATTTTCTTCTGAGCGTAAATACCTATTACACTAAAATGTTAATTTTACATATTCTAATGCTCAGATCTTCAATTAAATTAATAAGTTCAACTCACCAGGAGGAAGAGCAAAATAATCAAGAACTGAGTCAGGAGACATTGTATATAAAGGAACAAGTAGTGCGTTCAAGAAACCAACAAGGTGATCTGCAAGAACCTTTGAAACCTCTTTATTTCCATCCATCTGGGTATACATAAATATCGTAATCACAGCCATCTAAACAAAAAATAATCACCAATAGATTAATAGAATCAAAATATTAGCCATGATTAAAATATGTGAATTTTCATAGATACAGATAACTAAGAGATGCACTAAAATGTGAAGGGAATAATGATTAAACACTTTCAGTCAAGAGTTAATTATCCAAAAAAAATATGTGAATATAAGTGATCAAAATGTAAGTGGAAGGATTTGTATTTATTTTTTTAACAAAAAATAATCACCAATAGATTAATAGAATCAAAATATTAGCTATGGTTAAAATATGTGAATTTTCATGGATACTGATAACTAAGAGATCTACTAAAATGTGAATGGAATAATGATTAAATACTTCCAGTCAAGAGTTAATTATCCAAAAAAATATGTGAATATAAGTGATCAAAATGTAAGTGGAAGGATTTTCATTGTAAGACTGAAATCTCAAAACTGTAATTTGGTTCAGTTATTAGTGAGAGTCCAGTGACTAATGGTATAATCATCTAACTTTTGAATTCACTACGTTAGTTAAAAATCAAAGAATTCTAAAGTTTTAAATTCCCAAGACTTCTAAATCAGCCTGTTTTATTTTTAATTGTGGTTTAATACAGATATTTGTTACTAAATAAATGTCAAGACCTAAGAATGTGATCAGATGTAACATTCTCAACAATGTTTAAGAGAAAGTACCACCATTGTCAAGAATAATCAGACCTTACTTGAATTAATTTCCATGGAGTGAATTCTTGAGTAGCAATGAGTGGAGTCAGTGACTGATTTAGACAATACAAAATTCTTGATGCTGTTGCTGTATCCTGAGATAAATACAAAAGTGAATGAAGATGAAGAAAAGCTGCTTCATATTCAGCAACAGACATTTTTCCACCATCACCAGGCACCCTTGAAAAAAATAAAAAGGTAAAATTTCCTACAATTTTATCCTATATAGATAAAATTAAATATTGTTTTTGAAAAAATTGAACAGAACGAACTCAAATTTTGAAGACTTCATTAAAGTATTGGCGAGGTTTGTGATAGCAGCAGGAAATTTATGGGCCACTGCAATACTTCTGGTGTAAAAGAATACCGTGCTTAAACGATCACGGCTAGCTTCCAATAATGCAAGCTGATTATATGGATGACCACTGCTTGATCCAAGTTCTACAGCATGCCTAAACATAAAAATATTATTTAAAAAAAAAAAAGAAATACAAATATTGATCTCAATCCTCAAACAATTTTAAGATTTTGTCATCTTCTAATATACTTTGATAACATATGCTTAGAATACTGAGGACTGTATGGTGAAAATGAAATGAGATAAGATTAACGGATTTCTTTGAAAAATCCTTTATCATTCATGCTACTTCATTTTAGAAATCCATAACCATCTCTATTCATTAAGTTTCTAATTTAACTACAGTAATTTCTCCATCTCCACAATGTTCAATACATTATAAGTATAAACATCTATTTAAGTTTATTAAACACATGTGTAGAGAAAAACATGATTTTAAAATGAACATAAAACAATCCACTCAGACAATCCCAAATACATTTAGTTAAGCCAAACCATATTTATAAAAGATAATTTTATCTACTTCATGATTATGGTATTGGACTACCTTACTTAAAAAACGCAAAAATTAAAATTTCAGCGGAAATTGAACTTAGCAAACCTTAAAGCAACATAAGCACTTATTTTAAACGTGTGTTTCTAATTTATGACCGCACCCCCAACCATCTTCCTCATTTAATTTCTCAATGGTCAACAAAACTCCATCATTAAAGTTACATAGATTACCTGTAAAATGATTCTGCTTGTATCATTTGATTTCGATATCTAGCAACATCTCCCAAATGAACCAAGCAATGCTGGCAAATATAGTAACAAGAGCTCCTTTCAGGTCGGTTAATCACTACATTTTCATTGACATATCGTTTAAATCCAAATAGAGTATCATGTCTAAAAAACAAATATTAAGTTTAATAAGTGAAAAAAAAAAAAAATCAGTAGCTTAAAGTTATAACAAAAAAAAAAAAAAAAAAAAAAAAAAAAATGGAAATTATTCTTACTAGTCTTATCAGAAAAGTAATATTTAAGTATGGATATCAATACCTAGTCATGATATTTTAAAGAGACAATTATTTCAAGCCCAGCTCTTTCAGACCCTCTTTACATGTTAAGATATGCCTCTTCTATTATCTATCTGCTTCTTCCTGGGTACATCTTCTATGTCATTAATTGGAGTGATTTATTGATAATTGTGCTATTACCCTCTATTCTCACTTTCTTCACAACTTAACTAAAAACTAAATAAACTAATTTTGTAGTGGGCGTATCTTTGTTTCAGTCTATTCTTTATTTTAATAGGCTTTGAAAACTCTCTGTTCATTTTAATAAAAAATACTAAAATCAGATTGTATGCAGCTCAGAAACTCATAAATAATCACCACGTAACCATATTATGATCCCACATATTTTCATCAATTTGCCTGCATCATTTGGTCTATGGTTGATCTGTTTCTTTACCACCTGCCCTCCCATGAAACGATTAGAAAGTAATGCTACAAAAATTTTATATATAACTTGAGCAGCATGATAACTCTGTAGTAGATGCATTGTGTTAAAACACCTTCCAAGGAAACCATTCTGATTATTCACAATTCCACTTTTTCAGCATACAATTTTACTGCCATAAACTTTCTATAAGTCTCTGTAGCCATCTTTGCATATGAGGGCCCCCTTTTTTGAGGAGTTCAGCATTTATTTTGTTCCTGTTTGGCAATTTATTTATTTTCAGTTTATCAATAACTTCTTCCAAAGTTCAATGTATTGCCCCTTCGTATCCATGATCTTTTTCTATATTTCCAAGGGTTTCTGAAGCTTCAGTTGAAATAATCCCCACCAAGGAATACTCATGCAGTTTCTTGTCAGCTTTTTCCTTAATCGATTATGTTCTTTCCTCATTCTTTAGCTTTTCTTTATTCCATTTTCTCTTTGCTAGATAGTGTGATATCTTAAATATTTTTATCCTTTGTTTAAGTTTTTATACAACTGGATACTGATCTGAATCAAAGCAGGGTCCCGTGAAACTTCTGACATCTGATGTACATGTCTGTTATAACAGTGCTCATATTACATATCTTTGAGGATGTGAACTTAATCAATCTTTTGCCATTATCATAGGTAATGTTAAGTTAGGTATGCAATTCTACTGTTGGCTTATGAACTTCTTCTTTTCTAATTTTGGCATTAAAATCACCTACTATGTTATTTATAAGACACAAACCCATTTCAAATATGCATAGATTTCATAATTAATATATTGATATTTAGTAGAAAGGGGACAGAAAATAGATTAAAGACTAAAATTGCTTAAAAAGCATGTGTTCAACACAATATGGATAAAAATAGAAATTTAGCACTATATCACACAGACATAAACACTTGGTTAAAATAATGATAAATTATACTCCTAAAAATCACTTTCATTGAAAAATTGGTGAAAAAAAAAAAGTATGTAAAAGGAGTGTTGAATGTATAACAACAAGAAATGCTGCAATTACCATGACATCAGAAAGTAGAAAACAAAATGTATAAGGTTAAATGCTCTTAAAGGCTTCTACTATAAATTGACTATATAATTTTCATCTTCATAGTCATTTCCTGGTTCTAACAGTATTTTCAATTTGTCCACCAATGTTTCACCAGACATACTGCCAGCTTCTTCAGAGTTCTGAGTAAGAACCCTGTAGAAGACGGCAGCATGTCTGGAGAAAAATTGAAAACAGTTGAAACCAGAAAATAACTGAGATATAAAAATGTTATTGTGTTCAGATATAACTTCCATGGCTAACAACCCATCACTGTTATATCTCACCCAAATTTAATACATAGGAAGAATGTAATGTTTAATAGAGATACATTAAAAAAAAAAACTTCAACTTATCACATCTATTTGAAAAAATATCCAAAAGTAGTTACTCATGAATGGTAAATCCAAACTGAAAACAGAACAAATTTCTTGCAACAACGATAAATAAAAACCACTTGCACAGTCAAGGAACCATGATAATCTGTTCTGTACATGAATCCCATTTGCCTAAACAACAATATCACAAATAAAACCTATCTGTTCTCACCTAATACTTATAAAACATATAATGCAAATAAATTACTTTTTTGTCTTTAGCAGAATTTTGTAGAGAAGCAATATAATTCTTAAAGCAGTAGTTCCATAAATCTTGCTCAACTTTTTTATCTAGGGCATATTCAAGGTCTAGAATCAGTACATCATGGTATATTTTCTGAAACATAAAATTATTCATAACCAACAGAAATCAAAGAAATTTCCTTCCATATTTTGTAATAGTAAAAGCCTATACCTGAAGTTGTTGTTGGGCAGGCCATATATTACAATTGTAATCCATTTTTTGTAGATTCGATGTTATCTCTTTTAAATCTTCAGCTTTTCTAGATTGTGAAGAATAAAATATAAAATGAGATTGATATAATTAAAAACAAATTTCAACAGATAGAATTAATTGTATTCAACCACATTGAATGAATCATTAGTTAACAATATAGTAACATAATAATATTTACTAAATACTAATATGATTCATTATTGAATACAGCTAATAGTGAGGAGTAATATTTTTACTTTAAAGATTCAACAGCAACCCTTGACACCATGGTGCATCAATTTCCTTATATCACTGATATATAATTTTCAAACATAGAATAATCACTGCAGCATATAAGTTGTACAGTCTTGAAACAAACCGTAACGATGTTCAATAAAAATTTGACAACACCAGCTCCCTAACAAATAACAAAGTAACCTACCAGATTAGATTATATACCCGCTGCTTACTCGATTGAATCCTTGCTGCTATTGATACCATATCCTTGAGAATAAGGACATGAAACTTTAATAATTACATAATTCCATTCCAAAATATTTCGATTTAATCCAAAAATAGTTAATATAAATTTTTAGGAACATGACTTTTCACTTAAAATTTGTATTCTAATTTATAATATAATTAAACCTTATTGGTGATTATAACCAGTATTTAGAAGGTTTCACAAAGTGTTAAGTGTTTATCTTAAATAGTTATTCAAGTTAAATATTTATGTATGCTTCTGTCAATTTCTTAGCTGTCGTTTATAAGTTAATAAATTAGTTTTTTATTAGTTACAAAATGGATAAGGATGAAAATATCGAGGATTTTCAGTGTATTCTTGACATATCAAGACCATCAACAAGTGGTGAAAATGCTCATTCTGCCAAGTCTTCAGAAAATGATGGAGCTAGCTCATATTACTTTTCAAGTACGCAAAATGAACAGATTTTGGTTAACAAATTTTTGGATGGGGAAATGAACTTTGCAGAATATATTGAAAATGTAGGTATTGAAGAAAATGTTGATGAAGTAGATGTTGGAATAAATGAAGCTCAGGAGGCAATAGCTGATGCTTCTAATAAAGTGGAAAAATCCAGTTTTCCTGTTAGATCGAAAAAACCTCAAAAACTACCCCCTGCTTTAAAAGGACTAATGGGGGAAGCAAATTTAAGATTTGCTCGAGGTGATAAAGAAACTGCTGTTAAAATATGCCTTGAAATCATAAGGCAAGTTCCTACCGCTCCAGAACCTTTTCTGACTTTGGCAGGGATCTATGATGAAATGGGGGATCAGGAAAAGTTTCTACAAATGTCATTAGTGGCTGCTCATTTATCTTCAACAGATCCTTTTGAGTGGATCCATCTTGCTGAATTATCAGAAAAGTTAGGACATATTAGACAAGCAGTTACTTGTTATTCCAAAGCCATTAACTTAGATATTTTTAATATGGATTTACATAAGAAAAGAGCTACTCTTCTTGAAAAATTGGGTGATAAAAAAACAGCTGTCCGAGGTTACCTGCGTCTCCTTTCTGCATTGAAACCAGAACAAGGAGAACAGATCATTGCTACTTCCAAATTTATTGCTGAATTGTGTCACAAAGAAGGTGACTTTGTGAAGGCTAGTAATGCATTAGATGTGGCAATAGAGAAATGCCCCAATTTAATAAACTTAGAATTCATCAATTTACAATTAGAATTGTTGATACAACTAAAGCAATTTCAAAGATGTATTGATCTAATGGTAAGATTTTGTAGCCTGAATGTTGTTATGGTTAATATTAGTGACGTTTCAGAATGTACTGTTCCTCTCGACTCGCCTATTGATATATTAGCTAAGTTAATAATTGTTTTGATACATTTACGCTCAATAAAGTTTGCTGAACAATTTTTAAATCGTATAGCAGATTTAAACCCAGCTGAAGTTGGTGATTTATATTTAGATATCATAGATGCTTTTGTTGAGCAGCATTATTATGAAAAGGCTGACAAATTGCTGTCTGTGCTTGTGCACTGTACCGAGTATAGTTTACCAGCAGTTTGGTTAAAATATGCTGAAAATTTAAAGGTATTGTCCCGCTTAGAGGAATCGGTGAAAGCATTTTATGTTGTTCTAGAACAAGCCCCTCAACATATAGAAGCTAGGATGACATTATCTTCCTTGCTTGTTCAACTTGGAAGAAATGATGAAGCAATAGTAGTTTTAACTCAGAATGAAGAATATGATGATCTTGATGTTGGTTTATTTTATGAGAGATGTTTACTTTTAAAGCGGGATAAGGATAGATCAGATGAATTAATAATGGTCAGTCAAGTATTCTTTTCGAGGCATTCCACACACATCAGAAATAAAGATGAACTTTCTTGCATATCAATTATTCAGCGTTATGATAAAAAAAAAAATGCTGTAAAACAAGTTAGAAAAACTAGGAAAGAACCAGAAGAAGATTTTGATAATCCATCATTCAAAAAAGAAAACCATGGACCTAGTGTTGAGGAAGAGTGGGAACTATTTAAATATGTTTGTAACTTGTGTATCGAAACTAAAAGGTACAATGCCTTTCAGAGATTAACATTCACTGCCCAATTATCAACTGTTTTTCATGTTTATAAATATGAAATTGACCTTTTGAGTGTTCTGGCTGCATATTTTAATAAAGATTCATATAATGGGTATAATATTATCAGAACACTTGTTGCAAAAGAGCCAAATAATGTTAGACTTTGGCATTTGTTCAACTTGATCATAACTAAATCAGATGATTCTCGGCACCATAGATTTATCATGAGACAACTTGCTCGGAACTGTGATCATCCAGCTCTTGGGTTATTGCATGGTAATAACTGTTTGGTATCTGGGACCTATAAATATGCAATGCATGAGTACAGTTCAGCACAAGTTAAAAAGCCAACTGCTCTTGGTGCTTTATTGTTAGGTTTAACCTACCTTCAGATGGCTGCCCAAAAGTTCACATCCAAAAAACATCATTTAGTGGTTCAGGCATTAGGTTTACTTACTCAATACAGAGACTTGAGGGGCCCTGAAGGTCTTCAAGAAGTTCATTATAACTTAGGAAGAGGTTTTCATCATTTAGGTTTGTTAACTCAAGCCATATTCCATTATAAAAAAGTCTTAGAATTGAAAGGATTATCTGGGCAGGATTCAGTTTTTGATTTGTCTAGAGAAGCAGCCTTTAATTTGCATCTTATTTATTGTCAGTCAGAATCATATGAACTTGCCAAAATGTGTTTGGAAAAATATGTTACTATTTGATGGGGATCAAAAGGATACTACAATTAATTTCTAATATTTATTAGAATTACTTTTAATTGTGACAACTGCTGTACCAATCAATGAAGTCAGTTTTTGTAAGTTTGGTTTGATCAGATCTCATAATAATATATTACACTTTTTAATTATTTTTATTTCTGAAAATTTACAACAAATTACTTGCTCCTTTATTTAGGTAATCATTTCTTATCAAGAGACTATTTGAATCCTGTCTGGCTTAAGTTCAATGGAGCTAATGAGATTAATGTTTGTCTCCATGAGCTTTAGAAAGCTGCACTCAAACCACTGTATTATTGAGGTGGGCCATGAAAGGGTAAGGCTTTCTTAATAAAATGTTGTTTTTTAAATAAATATTATATTTACATCACAATTACTCTATCCTGTTGTAACCTTGTTTTTTCCATTGTTCTTATCTTGAGAGTATTGAAAAGTAATAGAATTTTGTGGAAGGTGCCATTTTATTTTTTTAAATGTTTTCTCAGTCTGTTAACTTATTAAATTCCATTTTCTGTTCTGCATCCATTCTGTTATACCTAATTAGAACACAAACCTATCATCTACAACAATGGGTATTCTGGTGATGGAAGTAGCATTATTGTAAGCTTTTTAAATGATGCCTCTGGCAATTAAAAGTAACAGAAACTCAAAACGTGCATGAATAATCTCAGATGACTAATGAAATTATCAATTATTTGGATTAATTGATGGTTTATCCATAATCTATTTATTATAGATAAATTTTTGTTTGTGGCAGGGTAATTACTTGTTCTATAATTATATTAGCTGTGCTAATATAATTATAGAACCAAATACAGTTTTTTAAATATTATGTAGGAGCAGGAATGTCACAAAGGCTTTTATGTTTCATTTGCTTTTCACAAAAGAAAGCTGTTCTTCCAATAATCTTTTATGCTTAAATTTTCATTGATATCCCCCTTTCATTGCTTATTTCAATTTACTATTTAAAGATCCACTGTAATAATCACAAATTATCACACGTAACTTAATAAATTATAGCACATTGATATTATCATTGTGGATATAATTAGTTGACCGTTGAGAATTACTGAAGGAATTAGTCCGGGTAGCGGTCATTAAATGAAAAAGTTTCAACTATTTTATTGTTTGCCAACGTTTCGACCCCCATTGTGCGAGTTTCCACTCTCCTACCAGACGCCCTGATGATGACCCACAATGGGGGTCGAAACGTTGGCAAACAATAAAATAGTTGAAACTATTTCATTTAATGACCGCTACCCGGACTAATTCCTTCAGCACATTGATATTACTTAGTTATTTCTTACGACTTAGGTATTTTATTTTTATTTAGCTGTGTAGGTAATGAGCTTATTTTTTTAGATCAGGATCTGATATTTCAGTATATTTTCCGAGTTTGCCAGGAATGACAAACTAGTTATAATGTTGTTTAGGGAAGAACAATTAATGAATCGTGAGTATTAAGTTAATAACGCTATATAGAAAAATACCAAGCTGGAGATTTCGGATGTTGTCCTCGAGTATACTGCGAGTCTCAGCTGATGCTTCCAATAGGTAAGCCACTGGATAGTTTTTTTTCTTAGTATTTTATCTTTTAGTACATTCTCTTATGGTTATTAAATGCTGATTTATGATTTGTCAATTATGTAGGTTAGATTATTGATTGGCAACATATTTACATTATTACTGCTTCTCGGCTAATATAGTTTAATGTTTTGTTGATATCTAGAGTCATTTATCAGAGGGAACCATCTTATCCTCTCAAAGCTTAATAAAAAGTCCCGATGGTTTTGTTTTGTAATTACTTGTGTCGTGGTATATTAATGTTAACTATGAAAACATAGCATGAAATGGAATCAGAACCTACTAGTACCAGACCAACTCCCTCTAAATAGAAAATAAACAAATAATGGCCATATATCATATTTTAGGATCCTGTACTCCCTAACTAATTATACTTCCATTAAAAATAAAATTAATAAATGAATAACTAGATCAACATAATGTAAACTCTATCATTAATATTCTTTTAAACAATCCCTAATTATCATATCTGTTAGTATAGGTAGGATGTGGGGATCCCGTGGCTGAGTGGCTAGCGCACTAGTTTCTCATGCTACAGGTTGCGAGTTCGAATCCCAGTCCCGGTGGGGCTTTTATAATGATGTAATTAAATGGGGATTCACTTGCAGCCTCTTTCCCCGGGTATGTGAGACCCGTCAGCCAAATGGTGGCCACTCACAAAATTAGGCGTAGGGAGTGATGCCCCTACACTACGAATTTCATCAAGAAACGGGAGTGTAATCTCTCAGATCACACCGCGAGGCCCAGGGCCTGTCGCACCATTGAAAAAAAAAAAAAAAAGAAATATAGGTAGGATGTATGAAACTTTTTTATTTTATTATTTATTTACGAACTCCTTTTCTATACCATTTATGGCAAACAGGACAAGTTGTCGTGGTGGGGTGGTAAGAGGTGGGACTGCTCAAAATTAATGTTAGAGAGCCTAGGCAGGATTTTACACAGAGCCAAATGATTTAAAGGTTTCTTATGGTTTAAAGAACCAGATACGTAATTAAGTTAATAGGAATTTCTCAGAACGTTTTAGAGGCTCATTTTGAAAATGAAGAAACAAAGGTAAATGCTCAATATACTTGATGGCATTGCAGATCATTTGCTCTGCGCGTGCTAACAACTGGAACAGTCCTATTGTTGTTGGTTCTGTTCGTCTCAATGTCTGTTCTGACTGAGATGCATTCAATTATTACATGCTCACACGCACATTCTTGTCATCTTTTTGGATTTATTCCTCTGATCATTCTGGTCTTCTATTTTGCATATTTGTTGCTTTGTTCTTTTAACGGCCCAATGGCCCTGTTTCGTTTTTATGGCATTATTTACTTAAATACACACAAAAATAGGAAAAATTGTACTCACTGATTAAAAAACTGAATACTGATTATTTGTTTGTTCTATCAGTATTTAACCAGCCTTTTCATAATGATTAAACTTGTATATATTTATTATAAATTGAAATAATTCATATAAAATCTTGCATGCAACTGCATTATGATTGAGAACAAATGCAGAATGAAATTTTGAAATGGTGTGATGCTTCTCGTGAATGATTGTGAATCTCTGGATGAAAGTTCGATGAGGTGGACATTCAACAACATAAATAATTTTGTTGTTTTGAAATACGAACGACGGTTAAATTATTTAGATATTGTTCATACTACAATCATGATAAACATAATGTGAGGGTGAGGGTAGGAGGATGGAAAAATTTTTGCATTTTTTTATGCCACATTAAAAAAAAATTTGGAAGTTAATTTTATAAAATTCTTGGGCAGAGTCAGGAGTTCCTTGGGTTTCAGATAATATTTTTTCTTAAATCTTTCTCTTTCCAGCGGTATATTATACGTCTATATTATTGTTCTTTATATGGAAAAAAAAAACTTACATAAAAAAATAGTTTTTCACTTTTATGCCTTAGTTGGTCATCAAATTCGTCCAACTTGTATATTTAGCCATCCTTCCTGATTGTTATTAAGATGATATGGTTAATATTTAGGAATGTACAAAATTAAAGGTAGTTTAGAGGAAGAAAATTTAAAATATCGGTAATTAAGCCCTCTCCGACTATTTTAATCAGAATATAACATACATGATATTAAAGCCCATTAAATTTTACATCAATATAGAGAGTTTAAACTAAATCGTTTGAGCCGTTTGAGATTGTAAAAAGGTGCAAAATGCATGCTATAAAGTGACTTTTCTGGTTAGCCGATTTTGTTTTTAAAAAACTGCTGTAAAATCTCAGGCATATAGTTGCCTTAAATACCAAATTTCAGTTTCGTACGACTTTTCGTTTTAGTGCTTGACTTACTATAGACACACACACAGAGACCTTTTTTCGGGACTTGGTTATTTGGACTTAGGAGACCCAAAAACGTGTGTTTCCGTCGAAAACTGGAATTAGTAAATTTTTCATGATCACAGCATTTTCCCTTACTATATATTTCATATATAGGTAAGTGAAAGTAAAATTCCATAAAAATTAGTCAATCCGTTTCCAAGGAGTTCGACCACCAACACTGTGATACTAGATTTTTATATACTACATATATAGGTATGTATTATTTTATTTAAACAAAATTAAATGCTTCCATCAAAATTCAGTATAATTCTTTTTCAATATTAACTTTTTGGGAAGATTAGAATTAGGGCAATAAATGTTTGAGAGTTGACATATTGGAATAAATAGATATTTATAGGAGTTATTGCTGCCATATCACAAAAAACACTGCATATAATCCAGAATGGTTTATTATTTCCAAATGACTATATTAAAGTATAACTATTTATATAGCTGTTTATAGGCAATTAGCTAAAATGAAAAGCAATAAATAATCCAAAGGAAAATGGTATATCATAACTATTAATCTAAAAATCCAATATCTCTGCTAGTTCTAAACCAATTTAAATTATTCTTTTTTTCATTTTCTAGGAAATTCAATTCTTTATGACATAGCACTAAGGTTTGTTATTCAGATTCTACGTATCTTGAAACGTAAACCCTCAAATTTTACAGAGGGTAAGGGGAGGAGGGTAATTTTTTCTATTTGTTTGGTCGATTACAAAGGTTCATTATTGAAAATAATAAACTAAAAGCATTTCGTTACTACTTCCTTTCCTTTCGATTTTCATTCAAATTAAATTTCCTGATTCCAAAACACTTAACGTTTTTTCTCTATTATCAATAATAACCGAGTTTAATTAATTACAACCAATTCGTTTTCATTCCTTTGAAACACATCTGTATTCATATTCACAAAACCTGTTATTCCCTGATGGATCATATTCCCTTATTCAGATTGTGTTGGTTTAACACGTTCACGCTGGGTAAATATCTTTATTTTTTTTCTCCTGAGGCAGGGCAACACTGTTGCTAGTACGAACGTGTTTAATGCGAGGTCACAACAGTTCGAGGCCTCGAATGCACTCCACCCCACGGAATACTCAAGTGTGACCCACTGTTGGGTCACACCACCCCATGGAATAGTCAAATGTGACCCACTTGTGGGTCATCCCGGCGTGAATGTGTTAAATGAATCCTTAATTGCTTATGCACCTTCATACTTTTAAATGTTTGGCGATTGCATATGCTAAATTTTAGAAACATTTTATTTTATTTTTTAATATTATTACTAGTAAATTAATAAATTGACTAAACAAATTAATTGATGCCAGATGTTCAGATTTCCCATACAAATTTCTAAAATACCTTAGTTTATTTTGTAAATATTTAAGTAATATTATGTCAGCAACTTATATAGTGATATTTGAGGGAGTTGATGACCATATCCTTTGATTTATCCATCTTTAATTTATAGTATTGTGTTAATGTTATAAATTTTTGTTTACTGACAAGATATTTGAAAATCTCCTATTAAAATCTTTATTAGTGAAAAGTCTGTTTTATAAATATGAGCACTGAGTTTAATTTGGCTGTTCTTTATTTTAGGGCTCTCAGATGTGCCAGGTGAAGCAATGGTTAAATCATACTGCCCTAAGTGTATGGATGTTTATACTCCTAAGTCATCTAGACATCATCATACTGATGGTGCTTACTTTGGCACTGGTTTCCCACACATGTTATTTATGGTGCACCCAGAATATAGGCCCAAAAGACCTTCAAATCAATTTGTACCCAGGTAAGTGTTTATTTGTATGTGTGAATAAGTAGGCATGCATTGTTTAATTTTTTTTTTCATTGAACACATTCCTAATAATTGACCTATTTACACCTGAAGGATTGTTAAAACGATTAAGGACAATTTTAATCTAAAGACCTTAATTGTTCAACTGGTTATTTAACTGACATTATTTCAGTCTTTCTTACTCATTTACATTGCTTCTTTTTATAAATGTTTATTACAATTTATTTATTACCCTATTTTTGGTAATTATTTAGTTTCTATTAAAATATCTTTTGAAAGATAATTAACTTTTAATAATGATTTATATATGTAGTGTAAACTGCTGCAAAATGAATAGGTATATTGTTAATGATCCTCATTTTCCTTTGAATATGTATTATAAAGTGCATTAAAAGTAATAATAAATTAAATTGTAGTTTATAAAAGTTATTTTCAAAGAAAAAATCAAATTAAAGGTTTTGGTAAGTTTATTTGGTATTTGAAAATTAAAAATAAATAATAATTTTTAACCTCTCTAAACCAATTAGGCATACTGATTATGTTTTCACTGCTTTTACCAGTAATTTCATACCATAAATTGTCCTCAGTTACTTAAGATAAAGAGCTTTTCAAAGTTAATAAAAAAATGCTCAATGGGATAGGTATGTGGAGACAATACGGAAAGAGTAGATAAGAAATGGTCGGTCGGGCTTCATTGATTGATGACAAAGAAAACTCATCCCCTTTGAGGTATGAGTTTTCTTCGCTCTTCAGTGTCTATTATTACCAAAACATGACTCTCCTGTAAACATTACATCATTCAAAGTCATATCTTCATTGAGGCATTCACTGCACGATAATCTGCCAAGAGACCCCGGTTACACATTGTTGCTGTAGATCATCTTAAAGAGGTAGAAAATGTTAGGCCAACTTTCCTGTACAATAATAATATACTATTAATTTGTCTAAATTGTTATGATGTTTTATACGAATAAGTAGCATGCATTTCCTTAATAATAATAATAATACAGTGGCCCCCTTCAATGAGCGACATCTCAGCGTTCAGGCCTTCCTCTTTCTCTTTAGCGGTCCAGTTTTTCCTCTATCAGCTTCCTGAGGATTTCCTCACCTATCCTCGCTAAGTGGCCTGCCCATCTCAATCGACCACACTTAATTTAGCATACAATGTTGGCTTCCACAAAGAGTTCATAAAGTTTCTGTTTGTAAAGCCTTCTCCATTGATTTACTTTAATGGGTCCATATATACACTGTAAAATCTTCCTTACAGAGATCAAGAGCTCTGAATTTGTTAGGGTCCGTGCCTCAATAGTATAAGCACCAGTCGAATAAGGGTTTTATTAAGGCTGCACTTAGTCTGTCAGGATAAGGCCTTGCTACCGAGATATTTCCTTAATCCAAAATATCAAAAGCTTGCTTACCTTAATCATTGGTCGATCTCAAGCGATATCTTATTAGAAGTGCTAACTATAGACCGGTTTATGCTTTCAAATATAAACGATCCAATCAATTGTGGTTCCTTAATAAAGTAGTCAGTTCCTGGACCAGCTCTCAAGTACTTAGTTTTGTCTTGGTATATAGATAGTCCCATTACTGTTGCTTCTCCCACCAATCTAAAAAAGCTTTTCTTTCAAGGCGTTAAGAGATCTTGCCACTTTATCTAGATCCTCTGTGTATCTAAGTACCTGTGTCATCCTTTTATAAACTGTGTTAATGGATGAAGGCAAGATTATACAGTAAACAGGCCTGTGCATCTCCTTGCCATGGCTCTTTCTTTGTTATAAATTCAGGGGATAAATCAAGCTATGTTTGGACACCATTACATCGTTAATGCAAATTTTAATGAGATGTATGTAGAATTCCGAGACCACACAACACTTCATAAAGCTTTGTCCTCTTAATGCTGTCATATGCGCAGCCTGAATATTTGATTGCCCGTTGATCTGCTCCTTAGCCTGGTATTTACTAGTTTCTCGCTTAGGCTATGGGAGAAGCACCATAAAAACATTAGATAATCCTTTATATGGACACATTGAAGAAGGGCAATATCACAATAATTTTGCATTCTAAAATGTCTCCTTTATGGCTTGGACTAATAATACCTTTTCTCCAATTCTCTGGTATTCCATCTCAAACCCAAAATAATATCGTAGATGGCTTCGTTAAAGCCATTCAAGCTAAAGTCATTCCCTACCTTGTTTCCAAAGTTCTGCTGTGATGCCATCCTCTCTAGGCGCTTTTTATTTTTAAGACTGTTTATTGCCTCCACAACTTCCTAAAATTCAAGCAGGCCAATATCTTCCTTTTTCTTCATTCAACAAGGAGTCGAAATGTCTTTCCCATCTTGACAATACTTCCACTTTATCTGTTATCAAACAGCCGTCCTCATTTCTGCATGCTTTCATATGTGGCTTGAACAGGCCTTTACTTTGACTTATGAGGCGATAAAACATTCAGATGTCAATACTCCTCCATCTTTTTAAGTATCTACAGCTCCCATTGCTTTTTCTTTTCTTCCCAGTGTCTGGCTCTATATTCTTCAATTGACAGCCATGTATACTTCTGTATCATATTCATATAGGCCTTTTTCCTCATATACATGACAGTTAAGCATTCCTCATGGAACCAGAGAGATCTTTTAGTTTTTTCAGCTTTTCCTAATGTTTTCTTGATTGCAATTTTAATTATCTTCAAGCAAACAGTCCATTGGTCATGAGCCAAGCCTTTCATAATTGTTCTATCCATCAACTAGTCCAATTCTTCCCTTCCTTACATGCATTGCTATTTTCAGGCTCCTTCAGCTTAGGTATGTTAAATTTGTGCATTTCGATACTGTTGATTCTATTCATAAAATAATATTTCATTCTATGATTTCACCCTTAGTCCTAAATTTTTGTTTTTAAAATGCTTGTGCTTGATACGAAGATGTCAAAGCTACGCTTGTTTAAGATGGGTTATGTGAGTGATCACTTTTTACTGTCACTTACTATATATAGTAAGTGAAAGTATTGCGATAGTGAAAATTTTTGAATTCCAGTTTTCCACGGAAATACACATTTTAGGGTCCCCTGAGTAAAAAAAAAAAATAATAATATCTAATACACAAGAGCTTGTAAAAGTTAATAGAGAGTGATAAAAAGCCGATAAAACTACCTGATTATTTTAGATAATACTATAATAGATTTTTTAATAAAACACACGTTTCTATATAAATTCAATTTAATTAATTAATAGTTTCACGTATTTTTATCTCTAACTGTATTTGAAAATTCTTTCATTGATTTTAAAAATGGAGGTAAGTGAAAGTCGTGTGTTGCTCGTACCAAAATTTTTTTTGTTTTTCATTCAAACATACATGTTTCACTTATACTTAGTCAAGTAAAATGAATAATATAACAAAATTTCTTTATATTTTTATATATATTACAGATTATATGGATTCAAGATTCATCCTCTAGCTTACCAGATTCAACAACAAGCAGCTGCAAATTTCAAGGCCCCACTGAGAGCATTGAGTTACAACAATGGCAAGCGTTGATGCAACATTCCTTATTTTGTATATTTATTATTATCGATAACTTCCATCTCGTCCTGTCGTATCTCAGAAGGGAAAAAAATACATTTTAGGGAGTAATGGTCATTCTTTATTTTTTAGTTTGTGATAAATACTGAATGCTTAGTGCATACATTAATATGGTAAATGATTTAATTTGTTATATTAAGTAATACAATAAAAACACTGTTAGATCATCAATCATATTTATTTGAAATATTTATGAATGAACGTCAAGTATTACATTGTGTGACATGTATCCATGTTGATTTCTAAATACAAACTATTAAATCTTCAGAAAAACTTAAAACACAAAATCAAACAAAAATAAAACAAACCTATGTTTCCAGAATAATTGATAACATTTTGTCTTCCTATTGTCAACTATGTTCTTGTGCATTTAATGAATTCTTCATACTGTTAGCTACATTTCACAGGATAGTATAAGTTAATTAATTAGTGTTATATAAATGCTTTATCATAACTTGTATTAACTGCGACCATGCAAGTTGAAACTAGAGAACTAAGAACTTGTTTCTGCAAAAATTATTTTCTTGCAATCAAACTATAAATAGCTGTAAACCAAAGCAGGAATGTACATCTCTTATAATTAAATAGCATGCCTGAAAATAGTTAAGTTTAATTAAACATAACTGCCGTAGAAACTACATTCTTCAATGCTCCGTCCAAACCATGCTATGTCAAATTCAACACAGAAGTGTTGCTGATGATCTTGAAAATGCTTCACATCTCCAATATCTGCTGCTCCAAAAATTCTCATTAAATTTAAAAATTATCTTCTCCCATCGTACTAACTCAAAAAAGAGGTACGAAAAAGAATTTTAGAGTAAAGGCTGATTCAAATAAGGTAGAACATGACTGTAATTTAGATCATGTATCGTATTCAGAAGCACTCCTCATCTGTTTCTGTTGTTCCAGTAAACGCTCCAATGGAGATGGTCCTGGGCCTGACCATAATGACTGTGGTAACAGATGAATTAAAAAAATTAAATTTAGTAATACACACAATTAAATTAAAATAGTTACACATCATAATAAATTCATCAGTAACACATATAATATGAATATGCATCATTAATTAATTACAGGCACAATTAATCAATTGTAATAAAAAAAAAAAAATAATATTGGATGGGATATGCTCAAATAATTATCACTGGAGACCATAACTTATTTTCGATGAGGAAGATGGTTGGGGGTGTGGTCGGTCACAAATTAGAAACACACGATTAAAACAAGTGGTATTTTAATTATGTGCCCACATTGTAGGCCAAAACGTCGGCACATAATTAAAATAGCACTTGTTTTAAATTGTGTTTCTAATTTATGACCGCACCCCCAACCATCTTCCTCATATAATTTCTCAACGGTCAACAAAAATTTTTTTACCTACTACTACTACATTAGCTTTGCAGTCATGAAAGTAGTATAACCAAGATGACGTTCGAGTATCTAATAGCCTTTTCTAGAGATGTGTAAAAGAGAAGAAAGACAAAACAACACTCTTATCCTCCTGCCTTAGTTGGATACAAGTTAATTAATTTGCATCACATACATTCCTCATAGCATTGAATTATGATGAACTGTTTTCCATAATAGAACATATAAGAATGATTAATGAAAATTCATCAATACATTTTTCTAAAATGAATACAAACTTTATGAATGGGCATTTGCAACAGTGCACCAGCTGTAAATAATGTCTTGAAGGGATTTGAATACCAAGGGTTTTTACATTTGATTACTGTTTACTAGGAATATAAACCTATTTATTATGGTATTTTTATTTTTTCTCGTGCAATTGTGTACCATAACCAACTCATAAAGGGTCCTGGGCTCATTTCATAGTATGGATATTTAATATTTCTAAGCCAATATATTACTTCACAAGGCGGTGATTAAGATCAAGAACAACCAGTAGGTTTATCGTATTATATGGGGTCCATTAGCGGTGTCCCACGATGGTTTCATGACCATATGGCAAACTGATGTAAAAGGATAAATAATTATCCTGTCTAAGCCAGGCTCAAATCCAGAACCTTCAGATCAAGGTAATCTGATCAAATGCTACACGCATGCAGTTATCCTCCTTCCATTGTGTGCCATGTATTAGGTTCATTCATCAAATCCTGGTCCCTCTCATTTTAAATGACTTTGAATGCAACAAAAAATTAATATTAACAAGTTGAAGAAACAAAATAATGGTTACCTGATGGTTGGCTAATGGGACAGTTGAGTTAGACTGAAGCAAATTATTGGTAATCATGGAAGGATTTTCTGATGTACCACTAAACAGAGTGTAAGTCCCTTCCTGTGAATAAATGAAACATAGAAACTTATGATAAAATGTGACAATGATTTTTTGGTGCAACATCTTGGCACCGAATGTTTCAACTTAAGCTATAAATTTTTTTTTTTCAAGGCCTCATTTTATTTATAATTTAACAATCTTAAAATTTAAGTAATTACGATTCACTGTTGTTAATTCAAAATATGAAGGTATTTTTTTTCATTAAAAAGCATATAATATATATATATATATATATGTGAGTATATATGTTTTAACATAAATTGTATATGTTATTGCCACATGGGGGAGGGTTGGCTGAGCAGGTTTATGTGTGAGAACAATCTGCACATTGCCCAGCAACCAAAGATTTACGAATCAATGATAGAAATGCTTTTAACTCAGCACAAACCTCCCATGGCGAGCGAGAAACCCCCATATAGCCTACAAAGGCGAGGTAGGGATGAACAAAAAAAAAAAAAGTTACTGTCAGATGTATAATATTGTTGAAATATGATTTTTTTTCTCCTTGAAAATAGCATATTATTTACATCTATTAAAACTCATTATCAAAATGACTTTTGGTTATGAAATTTTAGTTTTATAATACTGAAGAGAGCTTACCATTGGATACAGTTCAGTACAAAACTCATTTTCATTCTGACATGACAAGTATACCTTTGATTTTGAAGGGAACACCATAACAATTTTTCACGTTTTCAGACATTAAAAGTGCTAATTAGAAAGTATGCAAACAATCCTTATTACCTGGACTAATTTAACTCTATAAGAATATTATTCATTACAGAGTCTTCAGATAAAACAATATACTCGATAAAAAAGTTCAGAATCATAAGAAATACTTTACCGTTTTAATGTTATAGTTGGAGAGTTGATTGGACATTAATAAGATATCTTGGTTAACCCATGCTGGAGTTTCATCTTTTTGAGTTCCACTAAATAAACCAAAACAAAAAAAAAAAATATATATATATATAAACTACTAACAAGCTATTAATAATGGTTCAATAAGAATAACCCTATTGAGAATTTTTTGTTGGGTCTTAAATTAATTAAAATTTTTTAGATTCCAAATCAAAATTATTATAAACATTGAAACCATTAATCATTCAATTTAAACATTACTAAAGTATGAAAATACATCTCTGTTATATATTTTTGCTTTCTTTGGCCTACAGGTTGGTAATAAATAGGTAAGTATTATTGGGTTGATGCAAAATTAATGCAGGTTTCCTCTATTGCAATATCCTAATTCCAATTGTGTAAACAAAGCTAATCCTAACATTGATCATTATTATACCAAAACAAACCTTATCTAATACCCTCTCTTTCACCATGAATTTGTTTAGTAAAATCGTTTTGTTCAGTGTGTTCAAAGGTCTTGAATCGAAAATGTCAAAGTGCGATTTTTGTCAAATTTATTTTTACGAATTTAAATTAGGGCGCAGCGCTGCGCAAACGGCTCGTAATATTAATGAAGTGTGGGGTCAGGGGGCTATTAATGAGTGCACAGTGCAGCGTTGGTTCCAGAAGTTTCGCAGAGGAGATTTCGACCTCGAAGACAAGGAAGGTCGGGGCCGTCATCTTGCTCTGGACAACGACCAGCTGAGGTCAAAAGTGGAAGAAGACCCAACCAAAACCACACGAGAAATGGCGGCGGAACTCGGAACTCAAAAATTGCAACGTCTTTGCCCAGCATTGATGAATCGGAAGGGGCCGATCCTGCTCCACGATAACGCCAGACCACACGTTGCACAACCAACGCTTCGACGACTGCACGAGTTGGGCTACGAAGTTCTCCAACATCCGCCTTATTCACCTGACCTCTCTCCTACAGACTTCCACTTTTTCAGGCATCTGGACAACTTTTTGAGGGAGAAAAATTTTCAAAACCAGGACGACATTGAAAATTCTTTTCGTGATTTCATTGAGTCCAGGGATTCGGATTTTTTTTCTGGTGGAATAAGAAAGCTTGTTGAACGTTGGAAAAAGTGCATTGATTCAGAAGGAAATTATTTTGATTAAATATATATGGTTAAAGTAAAGATATGGCGTATTTACAATACCTACTAAAAACCTGCATTAATTTTGCATCAACCCAATAGCATATAAACATTTATAACTGGCACAAAACACTTCACTTAACACATTATACTACCGATAGGAGCAATATTGCTAGTTAATAACAGTTAAAAAAACATACCTCTGAGGCCACCATGAAGTACCCAATTGATTTTTGTCCTGCCATTCAAGAACTGAATTTATTTCCAAGGATTTGTCATTAATCTGAAAAACAAAAAGAAATATATATACAAATCTTTAAAGAAACATCCATCTCAGGTAGTTTGGGGATATATTATTAGAAGAACATAGGAAGGCACTTGAGGAAGGAAAGAGACCCCGGGGAAAAACTGGGAGGAAAGAGTTATGAAAATGAGAAGTTAAGTAAAATCAAAAATTTCAATAAAGAATTGGATTATCTAAAGAATGAAAACCAGGAAGAGACAAACAAAAAATTTCAGTTAGAAGAAAAGTATGGGAAATGTTTGCTGAAAACAAAAATAAAAAATATAAAAGCAGTGAATCTATTATTAATAATGTCAATGAAAAATTTGCAAAAAATAATAACATTGAAAGAAGAATTGAGATTATTACATGAAGAGAAAAAGTTTCTGATGGGCCTGCAAGGAGAGAAAAATAAGACTGGATGCAGGCTCCTCATGCTGATGTTGGCACAAGTGATAGATTAATGTTTGGAAGATAGATACACACACACACACACACATATATATGTATATATATATATATATAATATATATGTGTAGTTACATTAGTTTTAAGATAATTTTTAATTAATTTCCAAAAGGAAATGTTCGATTTGAGCTGCAAAATTAAAAATAATTATCTGCATATAAAAGTGACTTTCAACCTATAGATGCCTGTGGAACACAATACTATTATGCATAGGCTTGTGACCAGTATTTTAGAACTAAATGCACAGAGGAGAACAAATCGTCATTATTTTTACATTTCAATGTCAACTATGACATCTAGAATGCAGGCCCACAACAACACATGTTTAAGTTGCTTTCTTATCTCGGAGATACTATGTATGGTGGTACTGTACGCTGTATGATACGCTTAAAATTCATGTCTATATATTTGATTCTATTTTTTTTAAATATCCTTGAAGTATCTCCATAACCATTTGTTTCTGAGTGAATTAAATCATTGTGATTTAAAATTTATATTATTTCATAAAAATTTCACTACTTGTAAATTTCTTTCGAATAATCAATTGTTGACCGTGAAATGAATTTCTAGGAAAGGATGGTTAGGGTAGCGGCAAAAAACATTAAAAAAAAAAAAAAAAAAATAAGAAGAGAAAATAGTTTAAAAAATATTAAATATCCAACGTTTCGACCCACGTTGCGGTTCTTTATCAGGTCTTCTCACCACTAAGTACGGAAGCTGAATCGACTAAGTCAAAGAATCGACCACTCGCACACCATATTTGGAGTGAGAGATACCATTTTTTTTTTCTCCTCTCTGGGTTTCGTATCCTTTCCTCGCATGTAATGACATACAGAGAGGTTATCCTTTCGGTAACCAACCATTTTAACCAGACTGGGTCGGTCGAAATTTATTTCCTGTGACTACTATAAATAAAATTCAACCAACCCAGGTCAGAATAGCACTTTGGTCAAGTGACTTTGAGATCACTAAGGTCATTGGGCCTTAGATCGCATGGCCTCAGAGAGTGCATTTATCTATCAAAATATTTTTAATTTCAGGAAATGTAAACTATTACAGCAGTTATAACAATAAATATTTACAAAAGGGGCACATAACCATCTTTTCTTAAAAGAATATAATGTCATGAACAGTCTTATTTAATTAGAAATTACTAAATTATAGACATATGCTGAAGTTATAATACAGTTATTAACTGTGTTGTATTGAATGGTTTAGAACATTTATAATCTGTTCCCTAAGCTTAATGTGTTTGTTTCAACTTTAACGACTGATTAAAAGAAAAAAAAATGATTAAGACAGAATGTCAAAAAATATAAACACTAGGAAGGAATTCATAGTTGGATTAAAGTCTATCAACAACTGTTGCATAATTTTAAAATTTATTAACAACAAAAATAATTTTAATAATTAAAAATTTTTACCTGAGGTTTAGATTTCTTTAAAAATGACTGTAATGCAACGTTTTGACGACTTCTTGTTTTCCAATTGTCCTGTGCATTTCCTAACAGGAACACAAACAAAATAAATATTAGGCCCCAACTTTTGTAGAGCATGATTGTTTTTTTTTTCGAGGTTTTTATACAGCACCTACTAAGATCTGAAGGATTGCAGAAGGCCCCTAGATGTAGGGGAATGAGACAGACAGCAAATTTTGGATGTAAAAAAAAAAAAAATTCATCTCAATTTTTAATCCAGTATTTTACGGGCAACCGTCTTCAAATCTGGTGCCTTCCTTTATCACTCAGACCTCATAAAAGCTATATATTATATTAGTATTACTTTCACGAAATCATACTGTATTAATAATGTTATTTTTTTTTAAATTACCAGAACAGGTATGAATGCCTGTAGCTAGTGCTATACTACAAACAACACATTCTAAAATATCCAAGTAACCTTCATAATGATCAAAAATAAAAAATATGTACCTGAACCAAGAGGTGAGAGTTTTTGGTTGTTATCAGGAGGTGTAGTTGCATTTGTTTGAAATCGAGAAACTTCAAACTGACCATTTTCACTAAAATAAATAGCAATATAGTACATTTATTGATTTGATAACCAACACAATAGAATATGTATAATAATAACTAAAGCAAAAATACTACATATAATTTTTTTAGATTTAAGTTATAACTATTGCTTATTTAATGTTACTAAAATCATGCATCCAAAATAATATGAAAAATTGAAACTTTTCAAGTAATTTTAAAAGGATTTATTTCTGCCAAATGGCAATAATATCTGATTTGTACATTCACAAGACTCTCCCTATCATTTAGGGTTTTCCACTACAGAATATAGTTGCAACATCTTAACTAACAGTAATCAGATTCAGACATTTTATTTTTAATACTTAGATGAGTAGAAAATGTATTTTTTTCAAATGGTTTAAAACAAATTTTATTACCTGATAAATATTGGTTTCAAATCTGGTTTCATTGAGAGCCATTCTCCATATTTTATGAGTCGGAAGGCTCTTAATTTCTTAGCTATATCTTCTTGTAATGGTTCACCACTAAAACTAAAGTTCATAAAATAAAAATATTAATCTTTCTTTTATTGAGCTTCAACAATTACAGACATTTATATAAATATGAAAACTAGTTACTTAATAAACATTTAAATATATCAAGTTAAAAAAGCATAATAAAACAAAACTTTAATGACTTTCAACAAATCTCTAATTATTAAATAAAACATTATTTAATATATCTATTTTTAATACAATACCTAGCAATAATAAAGTTAAAACAGTAATGTGTAATTTTATACATAATATAACTGTAATGAGATAAATGAACTATTTAGTATATATGAGGCACAACCAGAAAGTCAGAGAACTTCAGTTTTTAAATAGTTAAAACAAAATCTTACGCCATGACATTATTGTGAAACATGGCTCAAGATTTGTCAGACCCTACTCAAAATATTTTGCCTTATCCTCCTTTCAGATCAGAACATCATGTATCACCTTTTCATAGGTTAATTTTTTTTTTATCTCTAAGAAGATGAGAAGAGAAACGTATTAAGGAGTAAAATTAGAAGTATCTTAAACAAATGAGTCTAAAAAGGCATTGGTGGGGTTGGCAGTATGCAGGCAAGTATTGTGCAGGAATCGGCAAACTCCCTTTTCTATATACCTCTCTGATTATTTAAATTTAATAATAATTCTTGAAGATAATTAATCTCACAGTTCTGTGTTGAATTAATCGTTTGCCCCTGAGGCATATAACAAATCAAAATGGTCTCCCAACATAATGTAGGATCTACCTTCTCACATCACCCCTTAAAAATGTATATACAGTCCATAACACCTATGCCATTAAAAGTTTTGAATTATCCTGTCCGTGATTTTTCTTCAGTGAGAAATTTTTTTTTATTGACATATTTCACACAAATGGAAACTAAAAAGTAAGTTTAATACTTATGTGGTAAGGTCAAGCTAGCCATTATTAGAAAAAAAGCCTACCTTGGGACAAAAATTTCTTATGGCAAGAGGGCCAATAACAGTATTTATACTCCTGGACATGCATTGTAAATACATTCATATTGTTTGTTGGAACTTACTTAAGTGAAGAAAATTCAGGTTCTAAAGGAAGAAACCCCTGCAAATCAGTGTCTTCTGGTAAGGCAGCATTAATAACTAAAACAAGATATTCCAATAAACATGAAATTTATCCACTATCAATATTTACACTTGCCTCTGTAAATAATAATACTGTTAAAAGAATAGTAATATTAAATTTTAGCTGGAGTGGTTTCAACATTTATTTATTATGTTAGCAATATTTGAATTTAATACTAATTTATGCCATACCCTAAAGTCCTTTCAATAAGAAATGTAGATGAAGTATCCTATAGCTATGATATATAATAAACTTTGCCATTAAGTAAAATATATACTAATTTTATAAAAAAATATCACAGAAATATATGACATAAAAAATACCAACAATTAACTGGTGTGGTAGCATGAGATGACCGGAGTAAGTTTAACAACTTTGTTAGACCTCTCCAAAGATGTTGCCTATTCAAAGCTAGAACAGCACTAGGCTCTGCCTTCAGCCAACACAAAACCACTTTCACTGAAATTCAACAAGCAATATATTAATTCAAGTACTTGAAACATCGATTAGAAAAAACATCTATAATTAAAAATATATGAAACAGACAAACTGTTGAAAAAAATGTTAACATGTAGCGAAATCAACCTGAAATGTGAAAAAATAATATTTTAAATCAGCATAACTAAACAAAAGTAAAATATGGCGCGGGCAACATTTACCTCGAATGTTAAAAACTATTAAATATACTCAAATTTAAAAAATATTTTGAGTTAATTTTAATAAAATGTGTATTCATTTTCGTGTAAAACATATTATTTTGATTAAATAATATAACTATATTAAATTGTTAATCGGTAATAGGTTTATTCTCTATTCGTCACTTTATATCATCTTTTACACGTTTGTGTATAACATAATGTTTTTTCTAAAATCTTTCTCTTTACAACAGTATATTATACGTCTATATTTATATATTACTGTTCTTGTTATTAAAAAAACAAAAATTACATTAAAAAATAGTTTTGCTCTTTTATCCTTTAGTTGATCATTAAATTCATACAACCTGTATATTTAGCCGTCTTTCATCAATGTGATTAAGATGATATGGTTAATCTTTTGGAATGTACAAAATTAAAGGTATTTTAGAGGAAGAAAATTTTAAATATCGGCATTTAAGCCCTGTCAGACTATTTCAATCAGAATTTAACTAACATGACATTAAAGAACATTAAATTTTACATCAATATAGCGAGTTTAATCAAAATCATTAGAGCCATTTTTGAGAGAATCGTAAGAAGGTGCAAAATATAGGGTATAAAGTGGCTCTTCTAGTTAGCCGATTTTGATGAGAAAGATGCTGTTACATCTCGGGCATATAGTTGTCTTATATATGAAATTTCAGTTCCGTACGACTTTTTACTTTTGCATGAGACTTACCATACACACTCTACAGTTACACATACACACACGATACACTTACCATATACAGACTGTTTTCAGGACTTGGTTATTTAGACTTAGGGGACCCTAATGTGTGTATTTCCGTTGAAAACTGTAATTCGAAAATTTTTACGATAGCAATACTTTCCCTTACTATATATTTAACATATAAGTAAGTGAAAGTAATAACAAAAATAGATTAAATACTTGATGAGGTAATATATTTAATAAGCCAATTTCATTATTAATTAACAATAAGTCACTTGGCAGTAAGAAAGTGGTAGTTAAACATCTACCATACCATGAAAACCCTATCAATTGAAAATTTAGACAAATTTAATTGGTTAGTGTGTTGAAAAAAAAAAACATTAAAATTTTCTTCTGAGCGTAAATACCTATTACACTAAAATGTTAATTTTACATATTCTAATGCTCAGATCTTCAATTAAATTAATAAGTTCAACTCACCAGGAGGAAGAGCAAAATAATCAAGAACTGAGTCAGGAGACATTGTATATAAAGGAACAAGTAGTGCGTTCAAGAAACCAACAAGGTGATCTGCAAGAACCTTTGAAACCTCTTTATTTCCATCCATCTGGGTATACATAAATATCGTAATCACAGCCATCTAAACAAAAAATAATCACCAATAGATTAATAGAATCAAAATATTAGCCATGATTAAAATATGTGAATTTTCATAGATACAGATAACTAAGAGATGCACTAAAATGTGAAGGGAATAATGATTAAACACTTTCAGTCAAGAGTTAATTATCCAAAAAAAATATGTGAATATAAGTGATCAAAATGTAAGTGGAAGGATTTGTATTTATTTTTTTAACAAAAAATAATCACCAATAGATTAATAGAATCAAAATATTAGCTATGGTTAAAATATGTGAATTTTCATGGATACTGATAACTAAGAGATCTACTAAAATGTGAATGGAATAATGATTAAATACTTCCAGTCAAGAGTTAATTATCCAAAAAAATATGTGAATATAAGTGATCAAAATGTAAGTGGAAGGATTTTCATTGTAAGACTGAAATCTCAAAACTGTAATTTGGTTCAGTTATTAGTGAGAGTCCAGTGACTAATGGTATAATCATCTAACTTTTGAATTCACTACGTTAGTTAAAAATCAAAGAATTCTAAAGTTTTAAATTCCCAAGACTTCTAAATCAGCCTGTTTTATTTTTAATTGTGGTTTAATACAGATATTTGTTACTAAATAAATGTCAAGACCTAAGAATGTGATCAGATGTAACATTCTCAACAATGTTTAAGAGAAAGTACCACCATTGTCAAGAATAATCAGACCTTACTTGAATTAATTTCCATGGAGTGAATTCTTGAGTAGCAATGAGTGGAGTCAGTGACTGATTTAGACAATACAAAATTCTTGATGCTGTTGCTGTATCCTGAGATAAATACAAAAGTGAATGAAGATGAAGAAAAGCTGCTTCATATTCAGCAACAGACATTTTTCCACCATCACCAGGCACCCTTGAAAAAAATAAAAAGGTAAAATTTCCTACAATTTTATCCTATATAGATAAAATTAAATATTGTTTTTGAAAAAATTGAACAGAACGAACTCAAATTTTGAAGACTTCATTAAAGTATTGGCGAGGTTTGTGATAGCAGCAGGAAATTTATGGGCCACTGCAATACTTCTGGTGTAAAAGAATACCGTGCTTAAACGATCACGGCTAGCTTCCAATAATGCAAGCTGATTATATGGATGACCACTGCTTGATCCAAGTTCTACAGCATGCCTAAACATAAAAATATTATTTAAAAAAAAAAAAGAAATACAAATATTGATCTCAATCCTCAAACAATTTTAAGATTTTGTCATCTTCTAATATACTTTGATAACATATGCTTAGAATACTGAGGACTGTATGGTGAAAATGAAATGAGATAAGATTAACGGATTTCTTTGAAAAATCCTTTATCATTCATGCTACTTCATTTTAGAAATCCATAACCATCTCTATTCATTAAGTTTCTAATTTAACTACAGTAATTTCTCCATCTCCACAATGTTCAATACATTATAAGTATAAACATCTATTTAAGTTTATTAAACACATGTGTAGAGAAAAACATGATTTTAAAATGAACATAAAACAATCCACTCAGACAATCCCAAATACATTTAGTTAAGCCAAACCATATTTATAAAAGATAATTTTATCTACTTCATGATTATGGTATTGGACTACCTTACTTAAAAAACGCAAAAATTAAAATTTCAGCGGAAATTGAACTTAGCAAACCTTAAAGCAACATAAGCACTTATTTTAAACGTGTGTTTCTAATTTATGACCGCACCCCCAACCATCTTCCTCATTTAATTTCTCAATGGTCAACAAAACTCCATCATTAAAGTTACATAGATTACCTGTAAAATGATTCTGCTTGTATCATTTGATTTCGATATCTAGCAACATCTCCCAAATGAACCAAGCAATGCTGGCAAATATAGTAACAAGAGCTCCTTTCAGGTCGGTTAATCACTACATTTTCATTGACATATCGTTTAAATCCAAATAGAGTATCATGTCTAAAAAACAAATATTAAGTTTAATAAGTGAAAAAAAAAAAAAATCAGTAGCTTAAAGTTATAACAAAAAAAAAAAAAAAAAAAAAAAAAAAATGGAAATTATTCTTACTAGTCTTATCAGAAAAGTAATATTTAAGTATGGATATCAATACCTAGTCATGATATTTTAAAGAGACAATTATTTCAAGCCCAGCTCTTTCAGACCCTCTTTACATGTTAAGATATGCCTCTTCTATTATCTATCTGCTTCTTCCTGGGTACATCTTCTATGTCATTAATTGGAGTGATTTATTGATAATTGTGCTATTACCCTCTATTCTCACTTTCTTCACAACTTAACTAAAAACTAAATAAACTAATTTTGTAGTGGGCGTATCTTTGTTTCAGTCTATTCTTTATTTTAATAGGCTTTGAAAACTCTCTGTTCATTTTAATAAAAAATACTAAAATCAGATTGTATGCAGCTCAGAAACTCATAAATAATCACCACGTAACCATATTATGATCCCACATATTTTCATCAATTTGCCTGCATCATTTGGTCTATGGTTGATCTGTTTCTTTACCACCTGCCCTCCCATGAAACGATTAGAAAGTAATGCTACAAAAATTTTATATATAACTTGAGCAGCATGATAACTCTGTAGTAGATGCATTGTGTTAAAACACCTTCCAAGGAAACCATTCTGATTATTCACAATTCCACTTTTTCAGCATACAATTTTTACTGCCATAAACTTTCTATAAGTCTCTGTAGCCATCTTTGCATATGAGGGCCCCCTTTTTTGAGGAGTTCAGCATTTATTTTGTTCCTGTTTGGCAATTTATTTATTTTCAGTTTATCAATAACTTCTTCCAAAGTTCAATGTATTGCCCCTTCGTATCCATGATCTTTTTCTATATTTCCAAGGGTTTCTGAAGCTTCAGTTGAAATAATCCCCACCAAGGAATACTCATGCAGTTTCTTGTCAGCTTTTTCCTTAATCGATTATGTTCTTTCCTCATTCTTTAGCTTTTCTTTATTCCATTTTCTCTTTGCTAGATAGTGTGATATCTTAAATATTTTTATCCTTTGTTTAAGTTTTTATACAACTGGATACTGATCTGAATCAAAGCAGGGTCCCGTGAAACTTCTGACATCTGATGTACATGTCTGTTATAACAGTGCTCATATTACATATCTTTGAGGATGTGAACTTAATCAATCTTTTGCCATTATCATAGGTAATGTTAAGTTAGGTATGCAATTCTACTGTTGGCTTATGAACTTCTTCTTTTCTAATTTTGGCATTAAAATCACCTACTATGTTATTTATAAGACACAAACCCATTTCAATATGCATAGATTTCATAATTAATATATTGATATTTAGTAGAAAGGGGACAGAAAATAGATTAAAGACTAAAATTGCTTAAAAAGCATGTGTTCAACACAATATGGATAAAAATAGAAATTTAGCACTATATCACACAGACATAAACACTTGGTTAAAATAATGATAAATTATACTCCTAAAAATCACTTTCATTGAAAAATTGGTGAAAAAAAAAAGTATGTAAAAGGAGTGTTGAATGTATAACAAAAAGAAATGCTGCAATTACCATGACATCAGAAAGTAGAAAACAAAATGTATAAGGTTAAATGCTCTTAAAGGCTTCTACTATAAATTGACTATATAATTTTCATCTTCATAGTCATTTCCTGGTTCTAACAGTATTTTCAATTTGTCCACCAATGTTTCACCAGACATACTGCCAGCTTCTTCAGAGTTCTGAGTAAGAACCCTGTAGAAGACGGCAGCATGTCTGGAGAAAAATTGAAAACAGTTGAAACCAGAAAATAACTGAGATATAAAAATGTTATTGTGTTCAGATATAACTTCCATGGCTAACAACCCATCACTGTTATATCTCACCCAAATTTAATACATAGGAAGAATGTAATGTTTAATAGAGATACATTTAAAAAAAAAAACCTTCAACTTATCACATCTATTTGAAAAAATATCCAAAAGTAGTTACCTCATGAATGGTAAATCCAAACTGAAAACAGAACAAATTTCTTGCAACAACGATAAATAAAAACCACTTGCACAGTCAAGGAACCATGATAATCTGTTCTGTACATGAATCCCATTTGCCTAAACAACAATATCACAAATAAAATCTATCTGTTCTCACCTAATACTTATAAAACATATAATGCAAATAAATTACTTTTTTGTCTTTAGCAGAATTTTGTAGAGAAGCAATATAATTCTTAAAGCAGTAGTTCCATAAATCTTGCTCAACTTTTTTATCTAGGGCATATTCAAGGTCTAGAATCAGTACATCATGGTATATTTTCTGAAACATAAAATTATTCATAACCAACAGAAATCAAAGAAATTTCCTTCCATATTTTGTAATAGTAAAAGCCTATACCTGAAGTTGTTGTTGGGCAGGCCATATATTACAATTGTAATCCATTTTTTGTAGATTCGATGTTATCTCTTTTAAATCTTCAGCTTTTCTAGATTGTGAAGAATAAAATATAAAATGAGATTGATATAATTAAAAACAAATTTCAACAGATAGAATTAATTGTATTCAACCACATTGAATGAATCATTAGTTAACAATATAGTAACATAATAATATTTACTAAATACTAATATGATTCATTATTGAATACAGCTAATAGTGAGGAGTAATATTTTTACTTTAAAGATTCAACAGCAACCCTTGACACCATGGTGCATCAATTTCCTTATATCACTGATATATAATTTTCAAACATAGAATAATCACTGCAGCATATAAGTTGTACAGTCTTGAAACAAACCGTAACGATGTTCAATAAAAATTTGACAACACCAGCTCCCTAACAAATAACAAAGTAACCTACCAGATTAGATTATATACCCGCTGCTTACTCGATTGAATCCTTGCTGCTATTGATACCATATCCTTGAGAATAAGGACATGAAACTTTAATAATTACATAATTCCATTCCAAAATATTTCGATTTAATCCAAAAATAGTTAATATAAATTTTTAGGAACATGACTTTTCACTTAAAATTTGTATTCTAATTTCTAATATAATTAAACCTTATTGGTGATTATAACCAGTATTTAGAAGGTTTCACGAAAGTGTTAAGTGTTTATCTTAAATAGTTATTCAAGTTAAATATTTATGTATGCTTCTGTCAATTTCTTAGCTGTCGTTTATAAGTTAATAAATTAGTTTTTTATTAGTTACAAAATGGATAAGGATGAAAATATCGAGGATTTTCAGTGTATTCTTGACATATCAAGACCATCAACAAGTGGTGAAAATGCTCATTCTGCCAAGTCTTCAGAAAATGATGGAGCTAGCTCATATTACTTTTCAAGTACGCAAAATGAACAGATTTTGGTTAACAAATTTTTGGATGGGGAAATGAACTTTGCAGAATATATTGAAAATGTAGGTATTGAAGAAAATGTTGATGAAGTAGATGTTGGAATAAATGAAGCTCAGGAGGCAATAGCTGATGCTTCTAATAAAGTGGAAAAATCCAGTTTTCCTGTTAGATCGAAAAAACCTCAAAAACTACCCCCTGCTTTAAAAGGACTAATGGGGGAAGCAAATTTAAGATTTGCTCGAGGTGATAAAGAAACTGCTGTTAAAATATGCCTTGAAATCATAAGGCAAGTTCCTACCGCTCCAGAACCTTTTCTGACTTTGGCAGGGATCTATGATGAAATGGGGGATCAGGAAAAGTTTCTACAAATGTCATTAGTGGCTGCTCATTTATCTTCAACAGATCCTTTTGAGTGGATCCATCTTGCTGAATTATCAGAAAAGTTAGGACATATTAGACAAGCAGTTACTTGTTATTCCAAAGCCATTAACTTAGATATTTTTAATATGGATTTACATAAGAAAAGAGCTACTCTTCTTGAAAAATTGGGTGATAAAAAAACAGCTGTCCGAGGTTACCTGCGTCTCCTTTCTGCATTGAAACCAGAACAAGGAGAACAGATCATTGCTACTTCCAAATTTATTGCTGAATTGTGTCACAAAGAAGGTGACTTTGTGAAGGCTAGTAATGCATTAGATGTGGCAATAGAGAAATGCCCCAATTTAATAAACTTAGAATTCATCAATTTACAATTAGAATTGTTGATACAACTAAAGCAATTTCAAAGATGTATTGATCTAATGGTAAGATTTTGTAGCCTGAATGTTGTTATGGTTAATATTAGTGACGTTTCAGAATGTACTGTTCCTCTCGACTCGCCTATTGATATATTAGCTAAGTTAATAATTGTTTTGATACATTTACGCTCAATAAAGTTTGCTGAACAATTTTTAAATCGTATAGCTGATTTAAACCCAGCTGAAGTTGGTGATTTATATTTAGATATCATAGATGCTTTTGTTGAGCAGCATTATTATGAAAAGGCTGACAAATTGCTGTCTGTGCTTGTGCACTGTACCGAGTATAGTTTACCAGCAGTTTGGTTAAAATATGCTGACAATTTAAAGGTATTGTCCCGCTTAGAGGAATCGGTGAAAGCATTTTATGTTGTTCTAGAACAAGCCCCTCAACATATAGAAGCTAGGATGACATTATCTTCCTTGCTTGTTCAACTTGGAAGAAATGATGAAGCAATAGTAGTTTTAACTCAGAATGAAGAATATGATGATCTTGATGTTGGTTTATTTTATGAGAGATGTTTACTTTTAAAGCGGGATAAGGATAGATCAGATGAATTAATAATGGTCAGTCAAGTATTCTTTTCGAGGCATTCCACACACATCAGAAATAAAGATGAACTTTCTTGCATATCAATTATTCAGCGTTATGATAAAAAAAGAAATGCTGTAAAACAAGTTAGAAAAACTAGGAAAGAACCAGAAGAAGATTTTGATAATCCATCATTCAAAAAAGAAAACCATGGACCTAGTGTTGAGGAAGAGTGGGAACTATTTAAATATGTTTGTAACTTGTGTATCGAAACTAAAAGGTACAATGCCTTTCAGAGATTAACATTCACTGCCCAATTATCAACTGTTTTTCATGTTTATAAATATGAAATTGACCTTTTGAGTGTTCTGGCTGCATATTTTAATAAAGATTCATATAATGGGTATAATATTATCAGAACACTTGTTGCAAAAGAGCCAAATAATGTTAGACTTTGGCATTTGTTCAACTTGATCATAACTAAATCAGATGATTCTCGGCACCATAGATTTATCATGAGACAACTTGCTCGGAACTGTGATCATCCAGCTCTTGGGTTATTGCATGGTAATAACTGTTTGGTATCTGGGACCTATAAATATGCAATGCATGAGTACAGTTCAGCACAAGTTAAAAAGCCAACTGCTCTTGGTGCTTTATTGTTAGGTTTAACCTACCTTCAGATGGCTGCCCAAAAGTTCACATCCAAAAAACATCATTTAGTGGTTCAGGCATTAGGTTTACTTACTCAATACAGAGACTTGAGGGGCCCTGAAGGTCTTCAAGAAGTTCATTATAACTTAGGAAGAGGTTTTCATCATTTAGGTTTGTTAACTCAAGCCATATTCCATTATAAAAAAGTCTTAGAATTGAAAGGATTATCTGGGCAGGATTCAGTTTTTGATTTGTCTAGAGAAGCAGCCTTTAATTTGCATCTTATTTATTGTCAGTCAGAATCATATGAACTTGCCAAAATGTATTTGGAAAAATATGTTACTATTTGATGGGGATCAAATGGATACTACAATTAATTTCTAATATTTATTAGAATTACTTTTAATTGTGACAACTGCTGTACCAATCAATGAAGTCAGTTTTTGTAAGTTTGGTTTGATCAGATCTCATAATAATATATTACACTTTTTAATTATTTTTATTTCTGAAAATTTACAACAAATTACTTGCTCCTTTATTTAGGTAATCATTTCTTATCAAGAGACTATTTGAATCCTGTCTGGCTTAAGTTCAATGGAGCTAATGAGATTAATGTTTGTCTCCATGAGCTTTAGAAAGCTGCACTCAAACCACTGTATTATTGAGGTGGGCCATGAAAGGGTAAGGCTTTCTTAATAAAATGTTGTTTTTTAAATAAATATTATATTTACATCACAATTACTCTATCCTGTTGTAACCTTGTTTTTTCCATTGTTCTTATCTTGAGAGTATTGAAAAGTAATAGAATTTTGTGGAAAGTGCCATTTTATTTTTTTAAATGTTTTCTCAGTCTGTTAACTTATTAAATTCCATTTTCTGTTCTGCATCCATTCTGTTATACCTAATTAGAACACAAACCTATCATCTACAACAATGGGTATTCTGGTGATGGAAGTAGCATTATTGTAAGCTTTTTAAATGATGCCTCTGGCAATTAAAAGTAACAGAAACTCAAAACGTGCATGAATAATCTCAGATGACTAATGAAATTATCAATTATTTGGATTAATTGATGGTTTATCCATAATCTATTTATTATAGATAAATTTTTGTTTGTGGCAGGGTAATTACTTGTTCTATAATTATATTAGCTGTGCTAATATAATTATAGAACCAAATACAGTTTTTTAAATATTATGTAGGAGCAGGAATGTCACAAAGGCTTTTATGTTTCATTTGCTTTTCACAAAAGAAAGCTGTTCTTCCAATAATCTTTTATGCTTAAATTTTCATTGATATCCCCCTTTCATTGCTTATTTCAATTTACTATTTAAAGATCCACTGTAATAATCACAAATTATCACACGTAACTTAATAAATTATAGCACATTGATATTATCATTGTGGATATAATTAGTTGACCGTTGAGAATTACTGAAGGAATTAGTCCGGGTAGCGGTCATTAAATGAACAAATGAATAGTTTCAACTATTTTATTGTTTGCCAACGTTTCGACCCCCATTGTGCGAGTTTCCACTCTCCTACCAGACGCCCTGATGATGACCCACAATGGGGGTCGAAACGTTGGCAAACAATAAAATAGTTGAAACTATTCATTTGTTTCATTTAATGACCGCTACCCGGACTAATTCCTTCAGCACATTGATATTACTTAGTTATTTCTTACGACTTAGGTATTTTATTTTTATTTAGCTGTGTAGGTAATGAGCTTATTTTTTTAGATCAGGATCTGATATTTCAGTATATTTTCCGAGTTTGCCAGGAATGACAAACTAGTTATAATGTTGTTTAGGGAAGAACAATTAATGAATCGTGAGTATTAAGTTAATAACGCTATATAGAGCTAAGATTTACCTGATATCAATTTTTTTTTAAAGTAATATTAAGATCAATAGGATAACAGAAACTAAAATTTGGCTTTACTTTAAGCGAGGAGGAGGACAGATGGATTTATTTTTCATTTGATATATGATTTCTGATTCTGGAAACCACTGATTTTGAAACCAGCTAGTAGTGCTCTCTATTTATATAAAAATGTCCCTAAAACTGGAAGTTATTTAAATAGATTAAAATCTAAGATATTAAATTAAGTATGATTCTTTTGTATTTATAAAATTAATAAAGGTTGTTGCACCCATTCGTTCAGTGGAAATTTTGAAAACTGATAAAAATTTTGGACTAAAAGTTGTGTGAATTGATTGGAAGTAAATCACAAGTTTTACCAATTTTAATAAGAAACTCAATCATTTATTGTTCTAAAGGTTTACATAATAGTTTTTTGTTTTTTTAAGAACCAATCATCAATTGACTTACAAAAAAAAAACTCAATAATAATACCCTAATTTACAAACTGTATTGACGATATATGAGTTATATTAATTTATTTTAAAAAATGGTCTTAAAATAATGCAGCTTGAGTTGTTACAAGATTAAGTACATCAAACTAATCAATTATATTAGTAATGAATTAATAATAATAATAACAGGCCTACCAAACCCGAAGGTTCTAAGCTGATACCACCAAATACTGTCTATACAGACTCGTCCAATGATCACCGTTCAGACCCAAGCTCCCGAGATCAGCCTTAACGCAATTCTCCCATCGACTCTTCGGCCTACCTTTCGGACGCCTACCAGTCGGTTCAGCGAGCAGCAACTTTCTTGGAAGTCGTTTCTCACCGAGCCCAACAATTTTACTCCCCATTCTCCGCAATGCTATCAACTCGATTATATTCACAGGGTATAAGCTCCACAATTCTGCGTTGTGCAACCTTCTAAACTCCCCAGTGGCCTCATCTCTCTTCGGAACAAATATTTTACGTAGTACTTTATTATCGAAAACCTAATGCCGTTGTTCATCCTTCATGTTTAATTATTGTTTAATCATTATTATGAAGTACAAAAACATAAATGATTTTATTATATAGTATAAACCCCGAAATATTGAGGGTATTAACACTTTTGAAAAAGATTAATAAGATAAAAGGCAAAGTAGTGAGGGAGAGATGGAGCCAATCTTCTCACCAACAATAGAATATAGCAATGTTAAAGCACATTAATATTAATGATAGTCTTATTTCATTTCGATGTTTTCCATCGTTCATTAGTGATGCCAATTTTTCTCTTTTTCAATACTTTGACAACTAACCATTGTTCATAAAAAAGCGAGACTACATAAATATCAAGACCGTTTACTATTGAGATAGTTGTAACATTTAATTTTGTTATAGGTAAAACCTGAAGTAATGGAGTTACGAAGAATGAAAATTTTGTACTTCATTAATACTATGAAGGAAATATCTGCATTGTTAATTTGGATTGAGACCATTCTGAATTGGTACTTACACAACCTTGAAGATGGGTGTCTGGATTTTAATAAGGGTCTAAATGATTCTCTTATTTGATCCTTTTTATGTATATACATATTGAAATAAACTGCAAAATTTTGAAAATTGGTTTTTGAAATGTAGTACTTCCTTCACTTGTACTGGTTTAATATAACTGTAAATAACTTCAATCTTTGCATGAGAAGTCTAATTATATAAACTTTGGGATCAAACATATTTAATACAGGGTCTATGTTATATTATATGTCTAAAAAATCTGGTGTGGGCAACACATGACTTCCACTTACCTCCATTGTTAAAGAATTAATTATTTTGAATTTCAATGGAAACATATGTCTTATTAAATAATCTATTATATTTTCATCTACAATTAGTTAGTTTTATTTAATTATCCATCCCTTCCTGGCTTATACGGCTACACGGTATTTGGCATCAGTTCTTTACAGAACTGATACCCACCGGTGCTGGAAGTTATGGAAGTGGTTTGTGTTGTGCACTGGCCTTCTTCGTTGAACACCAAGGTTGAAGTGTGCTAGACCCAAGGCTGTCTTCCAGCCATAAATAAACTCCTTGAACCACAGGAAGTTTGTTTCACTCACTAATTGAGGAAACACCTCAGTGATGAAGAACAGTCCCGTGGCTGTCATTAATTTGTCTCTAAGGGAATCAAATCAGTTACTTTTATCGGCTTTTCATCACTCTCTATTAACTTTTAAATTCCGTGTATTAGGTAGTATTTTTTCTAAATTCTTTAGCTAACCAACGGTGTATTATTCTTCTATTCTTAGGTTCGAAAATTGCATAAAAAATATGTTTGCACTTTTCTCCTTTAGTTGTTTATCAAATTTGCTTAACTTGCATATTTACCCGTTAGCATATCAATGCTAATAAGATGATGTTCACAATTTTTTGAAATCTACAAAATTAAAGGTACTTTAGCGGTAAAAAATTTAATATATCAGCATTTAATCCCTATTAAAAACTATTTCAATCAGAATAAAACCTACATGATATTGAAGCCCATCAAATTTTACATCGATATGTAGAGATTAATCAAAATTGTTAGAGCCGTTTTTGAGAAAATCGTAAATAGTTCCAAAATACTATAAAGTAGATCTTTCGGTCAACTGATTTAGATGAAAATGTTTCTCTAACATCTCGGGTGTATAGTTGTCTTAAATATGGGATTTCAGTTTCATAGGACTTTTCGTTTTTGCTCAGGAGTTACCACACAGACCTTTTTGCGGGACTTGGTTATTTGGACGCAGGGGACCCTGAAACGTGTATTTCCGTTGAAAACTGGAATTTGAAAATTTTAACAATCACAATACTTTCTCTTACGATATATTTCATATATAGGTAAGTGAAAGTAAAATAAGAATACACAAATTGTATGCAATAATTCAAGTTAAGTGGATGAAGATGGCAGCTTTTTTAATATTCCAATAAGACTGAATACTAATCATCTTACTAACTTAGGTCTGTGCTAAATATTGAATTTATGGGAAAGAACGGGGAAAATACTTGATATAAATCATATTACACTGCATTCACACAACAATAATTCAGTTTTTCTAATTGCAGATATGTTAAAAGCATCAGAAAGTTATTTAGGTATATTTTTATAGGTTGACTTTGATTTAAAAACAAACTAGGTATTAAAAATAAATAACAAATCTAGTGGAAGAAAAAACTATTTTGGTAACCAATTTACATGATTGAAAGTAAGTAATGAGTTAAAAAACTAGCTAGTACTAACACTGAAAATAAACAAGGTACTTTAATAAATTACATAATACTGGCAATGAAATAGGAACTCATAGCTCTTATTATAAAGATGTACAATTATAAAAATAAATCTCACTTGAAAATTTAAAAAATACAAACTTAAATTAAGATCTTAAACTTAATCTCTGTTACTCAGAGAAGAGATCAAAAAGGCACTATGCACTCTGCCGGTTTTTGGAACTCAGAAATTACTCAAAACTTTTGCCAACAATCTCGTTAGAAATTACTTCCATAGTCTCTCGGCTTTTCTCATTGTGATCCATTAATTTTTGCATGAAACTTCTCATGGTACAGTACAGAATAAAAGGATTAGGAGAATCGATTCTTTCATCCTCAAATTTTGATTTAAGAGATTTCAATTTATTATATTTCTCGGCATCATCTTCTACTTTTTCAGTAGAATTTTCTTCAGATGATTTACTTTCAGATAACTCTTGAGTTTCTAAACTTCCATTTGTATCAGCACACTCAGTCCATTTGTTGCATTTGGTTCTCCCTGAAGCTTGGCCTCGATTTCTTTACAATATTTCATTGACTTCAACAATTTTAACTTATTACAGCAATAGAACTCTCAAGTTTCTTGAGTTCAACATCATATTTATAATAATTTAGAATGTGCTTATGAAACACCAGTTTTGCACACTCTTTAACGACATCATTAATTTTGTTAATGACAGTGGATTCATCAAAATTAATATCAGATTTTTTTATTAAATCTTCTAGCCAATAAACTACACAACTTGCAAAAAATGTGTTAAGGCTTTCTTTAAGAGATTTATCACATTCTTCAAAAACTTTTATATCACTAAGCGGACCTGGAAAAAAAAAAAAAAAAAATCAATAATAAAACTCCATAATTTATCATACTACATTTTTCATTATTTAACCTAAAATAAATTTCTCAGTGATGGAAATAGTTAAACGAGATAGATAGTCATATAGCTTAAATTGAAAATATATTTAAATATAATATACTGAAAATATACCTAATGTCAAGAAACATTCATATAAATTTTAATAAAATAAGGAGTTTTAATTATTTTTATTAAACCTCATTTAAGAAATGTTTAACTTTATTGTTACTGATCATTTTCTACTTTATTACCTATTCTGGAAAGAATACACATTAAAAATTTGATGCACACATGAAGAAATTTAATTATTTCATATGATATAGTGAATCATAAGTTCTTGTTTATTTAAATCACTAATACATAAAAGCATTGTCATTAATATTAAAAACAATTCAATACCTGCGGGTGAAATCCAAGGGCACAACTGTAAAAAGATACGTGCTGAGCTTGATGGGTTTTGAACGTGGTATCTGTAAGCAGCAGAAACTGCTTGTACAACATGCCTCAATGAAATGTTTTTATCTTCACTACATCCAGCCAGGCTTAATTGACCACTGATGTAAACCCAAACCTAATTAAAAATAAATAATGAGTGAATAGAATCTAAAAAGTTGAAACAATTAAAATAAACATAATATTTTGATGATAGTACAAGAAACAATAAGGAAAAAAGCAAAATAAGAAACAGTCATTTATTAATACAAAAACTGTTGATGCTTCATGAAAATGTTCCCTTCTTTATTTATGCTTTTAATAAACATAGTTCAATAAACAATGAAAAGGTGATAAAAAAGTGCTTTAGATTTATATCATAATAGACAATAATGTTACAAGCAACACAAAAACAGACAACTAATGATACAGGAAGTTGCAACAGACTAATTTAGATACCAAATGACCATGCTCAAACGAGAAAAAAAAGAAGGGTGATTAAATGTAACCACATTAATTTTTTAGGGTACAGTATTCATTCAAAAAGTTGTTAACATTGGTAACATTAGTGCATAGAAATCAGATGGAGAGAGAATGTGTGATTGAACATGCTACCATCACTTAAGTATTCTAGAGCCGAAAGCAGAACAAGTTCAAATTTACACTGAGATGCTTCCACAGAATAAATATTAATTAAGAAGTAATGTTAAAGCAGAAAAGAATAAGGTTCATGATATAGATTTTCCGGTTAATGCCTCATTAAATTTTTATTAAAATGTGAAGTGAGATTACTTGTGTTTATTTGTTTTTTCTTTTACTTGTAATATTGATTAGTATTGTTTAGAATAATTTACACAATATTATAAATTTGAAACATTTATATGTTCACTAAGGATAACTTTAAATTCCTCAATTGTTCTTTTTTTTTGTTTTGTATGTGTATTTTTTTTTTGTTTTGTATTTGATTTAAAAAAATAGGCTTTACTTGTTTATTGTATATTCACAATGCCTGTAAATAATCTCCAATTGTTTTTTTATTTTTGTATTTATAACATATGAACTGTACTGACCAACTCCTTTTGTATGGGGATTACGCCGAAAACAAATAAATATTATTATTATATGTTAAAGGAGAAAATATCACATTCACTAGGATTAAAAACTATATTTTTACAATATAAATAAAAATACCTTGTTTTCAGATTCATCAGTTGGTTTATTGGGCATAAACCTCATTAATTTATTATATGAAACACCCTCTGAGAGTTTCATTGCTTTTTCAAAGATACTTGAATGATGCACATCAGACTGACCACAAATCCAAGAAATAGCCTCTGAAGAAGAAAGTGGTTTCCAGACAGTGATGAGAGAACAAATTTCAATCCAACATATCGCTTCCTGAAACAATCATCAATTTGTTCCAAATTATTACACAATGGTTTATTATTTACAAATAATCATATGTATATCAAATTATAAAAAAAATTATAATTATTTTTTTGAAAAATTTTCAAAATTATAATTACAAGATGACTGATATTCACATCAATTTTCTTGTCCCTTTGTACTTTTTTTATTTTATTATATAGCTGTATAGACTAGTAGTTAACTTATCTTAACACTTAGGACCAGATATGTTCCGGATGTTAAGATCTGATATGATCCGGATATACAGTTTTTAATTAACAAAAGAACTAAAGAAAGGCAAACCAGTTATTTTGTCTATTTGTGGAGAATAACAATTTAAGAATCATGACACCTAATTTAAAAAAAAAAATCTTAGCAACTACTTGATCAGTTTAAATTATATTTTTTTGTTTTGTTTAGAAGAGAATTAAACCACCCATCAATCAGTGACATAGATTTTTTTCTTAAATGAATATTTCGATAAAAGATGTTTTGAAATATGAAAGCTTGATAGGTGTTAAACATATTTAAACGGCTGTTATTTTTAACCCATATGACTGATCTTAACATTGAGTTTCGGAGATCACTGAGGAGTTACTAAGGACATCAGTTGGCCCCATAGTTTTAGTGAAAAGCCACAGCCACAGGTAATAGAATTTTATTAAAAGTTATATTTGTATCTTGAACCATGGAAGCTCAAAGAGGAAATGTGGAGTTGGTACTTTTCATAGCAATTAACCTGAGGATGAAAACCGGAATTTCCCAATAGATGGCGCTCGCTATCTGTTTAAAGACTGTAAGATCACTTCTGTATCCCATCTTCTCCATCTAACAGCTGATGAAGTTTGTCAACACACAATAACCTAAGTTTCATACACCGGTATATTTTACTATAACCTCAAACATGTCTAGTTTTGTGCCTATGAACTATGATTTGCGGACAGCATTGGTTTTCTGCTATCATTTGAAGACAACAGCAGCAGAATCGCATAGAATGCTTGTCGAAGCACATGGTGAACATGCTCTTGGAAAAACTCAATGCTTTGAGTGGTTTGAAAAATTTAAAAGTGGTGATTGTAATGTGAAAGGAAAAGAAAGGGGAGCCTGTGGCTGAGTGGCTAGCGCGCTAGTCTCTCATGCTGTAGGTTGTGAGTTCGAATCCCAGTCCCGGCGGGGCTTTTATAAGGATGTATTTAAATGGGGATTTATGCACAGCCTCTCTCCCAAGTATGTGAAACCCGTCAGCCAAATGGTGGCCACTCACAAAATTAGGCGTTGGGAGTGATGACCCTATCCTATAAAATACATTAAGAAACGTGAGTGTAATCTCCCAGAAGATTACACCACAAGGCCCAGGGCCTACACGGCCTGTCACACCACAGGAAGAAGATCCTAATGTGAGAAACGAGGAGCGTGGGAAACCACCGAAAAAGTTTGAAGACAAGGACTTTCAAGCCTTATTGGATGAAGATGATACTAGACTCAACAAGAACTCGCAAAACAATTAAATTTGATGCAAAAAGCAGTATCTCTTTGTCTGAAAGCTATGGGAAAGATCCAGAAAGTGTGAAAATAGGAACCACATGAACTGAATGAAAGACAGCAAGAAAATCGAAAAAACACTTGTCAAATGCTGCTCGTCAGATTTAAAAGAAACTCATTTCTTAAACGAATAGTGACAGGTGATGAAAAGTGGATATATTTTCAGAATCCTAAGTGTCGTAAATCATGGGTTAATCCAGGCGAACCATCAACATCCACCACAAGACCAAATCGTTTTGGAAAGAAGACAGTGCTGTGTTCGGTGGAACCAAAAGGGTATAATATATTTTGAGCTACTAAAACCTGGCAAAACTGTTAACACTAATAGCTACCAACAACAAATGATCAATTTGAATCGACCAATACATGAAAAACGATCGGAATATGCAAAAAGGCAACATTGTCATTTTGCTTCATGATAATGCCCCCTCACCACACATTGCAAAACGGTTCACAAATAAGATCAAGACATTCAATTGGGAAATACTAGCGCATGCGGCTTATTCTCCGTCTGATTACCATCTATTCGCATCATTGGGACATGCACTCGCCGAACAACGCTTTGATTCATATGAAAATGGCTCGACAACTGGTTCTCTTCAAAGGAAGAATTGTTTTTTTTGGCATGGCATTCATAAACTGCCGAAGAGGTGGGAAAAATGTATAAATTCAAATGGAGACTACTTTGAATAAAATATTTTTTATAGTTTTCAAATAACAGACATGCAATTTCTACAAAAAAATTCCGGTTTCATACTTAACACCTGGTAGTTTTGACAAGGTTTTCCTAAAAATAGATAAAAATATAATATTGGCAGTACCTAAAAGAAAAATATTTGTACTGCCAACCATATTGTCCATATTGACATATCGTAGGTTCAATGAGGTGGATAATAAAAGGCAACTCATATATACAAGAAGAGGGTTTCTGAAATATATTTGTACGTATTGAGCAAAACCTAATGACAATAAACATTTTTTAATGAATATAATTAGTTGACCATTGGGAATCACTGGAAGGAATTAGTCCGGTGGCAGTCAGTAAATGAAACAATTAAATAGTTCCACCAATTTGTAATTCCACCCGGACTAATTCCTTCCAATAAAGTTTATATTTTTTTAAATAAACAAAAATCATAATACCTTCAGTTGCGGATGTTGCAATGATGTTTTCCTTGCCAGTTCAAAATCAAGCTTTTCTAGGGAACCATTAATAGCTCTAAGAGCTAGACTGATAGCCATCTCTTGGGCATCTGATTTACTCGCTATCTCAGCAGCAAGAGAAATAAAAGCATTATCCTTGCTGCGAGAAAGTATTTCTACTGCCTCAATATTAGATCCATTACTCAAAACACTAGAAAAAATATTTCTTTTATGTACACCAGTATTAAAATAAAATATGATAACAATGAGAACAGATTAATTAACTGGATAGAACAAAACTACAAATGAATATGTTAATAAAATGGTTCTAAAGTCTTATTGTTAAACAAAAATTATTTATAAATATAATATTATTTTAAAAAATAAATTTATGGAAGAATTGAGACACATTTTATTAATCACGACTTTACAGAAAAATTAATATAATTATAAATCAACAAAAGTTTAAATATTTCAGGAAAATTGTGATGTTCTATCTCAAAACTTCGAACTCTGTTAATTTATTTACAAGAAACAAAGTGAATTCAAAATATTTAACATTGAAAACACTTCTTTTACAGAAAAACATAATTCCAAATAACACTTTTAAGGCAAATTAGACACCAAGTCCAATTGAAAGTTCAACAACATTCATATAACATGAAAGTTGATGTTTTCTAAAAGTTGAAGTTTGCTCTTGTTCCACCCAAAAGCCTCTAATATTTATGAGAAATGCACCCAAATATAATTTACTCACCAGTGAGCTGCAAGACTTAACATTCCAGTAGAAATACAATGAGCAGCCCAAGCATCTAGCACCTTTTTTACAATTGGATCAAAAGTGGGAAACCTTGATTTGGCAAGAACGACAGCTTCACGGAAATATTTACTTTCTGTCAAAAGTTCAATTGCTTCTTCAACCTGTTTTAGAATAAAAGTAAAATTAAAAGAAAAAAAATATCCCATCCTACAAAACAAGAATAAATTTATTTGAAAGATTATATTTCTTCAGAAAGAATTATACTATTTTGCATACTTTTTACAAAAAATAATATTGAGACGACAAACCTGATGTATCGCTAAAAGGTAACTGACAGCTTTGTAAATGTCACCATTTTCAGCAAGTTGAGTGGCATAGCTTCTACAACAGTCGACCCACAGTCTGAAACAGATTTATTCAAATAAATAAAATAAAATAATAAATAAATAATTATTAAAATTTATAGTCCAATTATTAATTTTAAACAGCAATTAATCACATAAAAACAACTGATAAATATAAAAAAAAAAAACAATTACTTGTGTGATACCATTGGGGCCAGGCTAACAATGTGATCATTTAGTTCTTTTTTCCAAATGGCATCCTTAATGGTTTCGGATATATTACCAGACCATAGAGATAAGTAGCGAGTATAAGCTACATTGCCAGTAGTTTTATGATGATTGCCTAAAAAAAAAAAATTAAAAATGGTAACCAAGGAATCAGTAAACATTCAAAACTTCACTGTAAAATACATATATAAAACTGAGTATTTTATTCATAATGTCGTGTTATTCATTGGATATAAATCTGATAACGAGTGATTAAAAAAGCCAATAACCGATATATTTGAAAAAACTATTATCATACTTTTATGATTAAATTACTAATGTATTTTTATCTTGATGAGATTATTTAGGAAATTTACCTTTATAACAACTAATGAACTTAAAGAAACAGTTATCCTATATTACACAAAATTTAAAATACATTTTAGCTGAATGTACTATATAAAATGTCAATGTTTATAATTAAAATTACATTAATCAAACTTGGGCTCTAAATAATTCTCCAAACAAAAAGTCTTTTAATTCTCTCTATATAAGTAAGGCCTGAAAGAAGATAAATTCATAGGAGGCATTTATTTCTAGTATCACTGGCTTAAACTACTAATATTTTTTTAAATTTTAATGGACCAAGATTTATAAAAGAGGTTATAAGTAGAAGTTAGTAGCTTTTAAATTAGAAACAATAGAAGAGAAAGGTAGCTTCACATTAAACAAGTGTGAACCGTCGATAGATTGACTCTCAATTAATGCGTATAAAGTTCGGAGCATCGGAATACTGACTATTTCGCAGTTTGATTATACCTATCAACTTGAATGGACATGTCTTAGAGCACTCATGTATAACATTTTTAATACTATTTTCAAAAATCCTTTAGAAATTCATGCAAAATATATGAAAATAAGCTCAGCACTAAAAGGATTAAGATGGAGCAGAATTCTCAGATCTGAGTAAACAAAAAAAAAATTACCTTCTACATTGAGGAGACGGCGTATTGAATTAGTATCACCAAAGAAATCTAGATATCCATAATCACTCTCTTCTGGAGTTGAAGGAGGTTCACCTCTAATACGAGACCACAAAACATTTAGATATTTTGCTTGAGAGGTCCCACCACTAGTAACAGGAAACATTGTTTTGTTCTTCTTTTGCCTATTGATCTGATCTCCATTAGATACAGCTGCTGAAATTGGAGCTACTTCTTCCTCTTTTAGATCATTTTCTAAAAATTAAAATTAATCACTAACTGCAGACCATACAAAAATATTATATTAGCATTAACTTACTGAAGCCATTGGTGGTAGGATGAACTCTCACGTCCAAAGAATTTTTAGCATCTTTAGCTTCTTGAACCCCAGCGAATTTCTTTAAAACACCACTGAGACGCTGTTTTTCTAAGAAAAAAACAACATAATTAAACTTAGAATTATAATTAAAAATTAAGAGATTTTTTTTCCAAGAGGAAGAGTATTTATAACTAATAAGATGTTCTAAATTTGTACAGTATATATTTATAACATTTTTTGATAAACTTGTAATATTTATTAGTCGGTTATTTAAAGGAAAAATATATATATTTTGCTATTCTTATACCTAGAAATGTGTTTTCAACATGGAAATTATTATTTCCATTCTTTATTTTTCTCAAGTAATTGACAGTCTCTATTATTTTTCTTAAGTAATTGACAGTCTAATTCTGTCATAGTTAATATTTATACATTTTTTTTTTACTATTAATAACAATTGATTAATATTAATCAACAAATATTGTCAATTCATGAATAAAATTAAAGGTAATTAAGAGGGAAAAAAACATTCCGTATTTCAGTTGAAAACTCTGATCCCAAAATTTTCATGTATCTCAATACATTTGATTTCTGTATATTTTATACATAGGTAAGTGAAAATAAGAAATATTAATTTACTTCACTGCTTTATCACTATATTAGTAAAAATAAATCTTACTTGTTTTAGTTTTTGTAAGTTTATATTTGTTGACATTCCACAACCGAACAGTAGAATCTGCAGAACCAGTAATAACACAATCTGGATGAAGCATACTAGGTAGACAACACATTACAGCACTATGGTGACCATCAAAGCAAGCCAAAACACTTCCTGAGGCAACATCCCACACCTTGATAAAAAATATAAGTATAACTAAAAAATTCCCTTGCAACTTAAATATGAAAGAATTTGTGACTATTTCTCAGTAATGAGGTTATAATCATCATATGGCCATTTCGAAGAACTGATTTAAACAACATTAGTTTTTGTTTAAATTATACTATGTATTTTTTTTTTTTTTGGTTTATTATTTTCAATAAGGAACCTTTGTAACCGACAAAAAAAAAAAATAAATAAATAAAAAATAAAATTATCCCGGCTCAAAATTTGAGAGCTTACGTTTCAAGTTGTTTTTCAGGAATAGAAAAAAATCCGCACCATTCCTTCGAAACTACTGGATCGATTTTTTTAAAATTCACCACAAAAATACTAGTCCATGCAACGATGATCCTAACACCTAGACGTTGATATCAGCTGGTTAGTTTTAAAATGGCAGCCGATTAAAAGTGATTTAATTCAACAACTCAGTTATTTTAGAAGATTAAGAAAAAATGTATCAGTGTTTTAATATTTAATATAGTGCAAAATTCAGAATGTTTTCTTAACAACTGTAAACAAAAATGTTGTAATAGAATATTAAATTAATGGGAGTCCATGGTTTTTAAGTCATGTTTGTCAACTGAATTTACTGTAAAAGCAAATTACATCAAGCTTCAGTTTTTTTCCCTTGTTCAGATTACTGTACTGATTACATGTTACATTTATTGGGTGACAAGAGAGATACCCAGCAGTAAAAGCAATGGCTACCAGCTCCCAGATGAGCTTCATCCTTATCTATACTCAATTAGTAAATGAATAAATAAAAAAAAAACAGCTGTACTAAAATGTCAAATGAACTGTCAAAAACGTTGCTAGCTCTCAAACTATTAAAGGGAGCACGATTCAAGATAAATATAGGTTGTTTCTTGTCTCATACTTGCCGAATTCAGGATAAGTTAAGATGACGTGGTGTAGAGATCACACTTTCAAACAACAATAATACTCATGAGAAATATTTACTATCTTAATTTAATTCAATTAAAAAAACAAAACAAAGAACCTGTGATGTGTAGTCATAAGAAGCAGAAACAAGGCGAGAGTTAAAATGCGGACTCCAAGCAAGGCTGACAACTTTTTCACTGTGAGTACTTAGGCAAGCAACAACTTCTACACCTAAACAAAGAGGAAATATTTGGTTAGAATTTCAATACTGTTTTATTTTAGCACAAGTATAAACTTTCAAATACAACAGATAAACTATCAAATTTTTAAAACATGTACTTTGAATATAGATCAGAATCCTGATAAAATATAGTCCAGCAATCCCTATTTTCATATAATTCATACAAATACCCCTCATGACATTGAAAATTCCCTTTTGATTCATATAAAATAGTACCATCAGAGTTACCTGTAGCATGGTTAGCATAACAGCCTCCTACTCCAAGATCCTGGGTTCAAACCCGCAGGTAGCCCTAGGATTTTTTAATGGGAGTAAAATATCCTTAGTTATGCCATCCTTCGGAGGGGACGTTAAAAGTTCCTGAGCCTGTGTGATGTCAGGTACTCGTTAAAGATCCCTATCTGTTATATCTCTAAGCACATGTGTTAATATCGATTATTGGAACATATGTTATAAATATTATTAGAATGTGTATTGAGGTTATTCATTGTTATTAAAATGTTCAAAACAAATAGTACGTTCTTTGATTCTTAAATATTAATGACATAACATTGGCAACGAGGATGGTTGACTTACACTTCTAAACTCGCGATGTCCGAACAACTTATCGAGTCGTTGGTGGCAGCTCTTCAACGGATTCAAGTCCGAGAAACTGCGGCTACGGAACAGTCCAAACACCAAGTTCACGGGCTTAATTTTCAACCTTTTGATGACCATGAGGAAACGTTCGATGCCTACGTTTTGCGGCTCGAGAACTTCTTGGCTTTAAAAGGACTTGATGGTGCAGATGAAGCCTCCAAAACTCGTAAGTTACAAATTTTTATAAATAGCTTAAGTCCAAAAATATTCCAAACTTTAATTTCCTTAGCGGCACCTAGGAAGCCGCAAGATCTAGCTTATGAAGAAGCAATTAAGATTTTAAAAACACATCTGTGTCCTCAAGCCAGCAAAATAGCAGAACAACATCGATTTGTCCTTCGACATCAGAAGTCTGATGAAACAATCGGTCAATATGTTGCTAATCTGCGGCAAATTGCCAATAATTGTGACTTCACCTGTCAAAAGTGTCAGGAGTCCACAATGGACACTCATTTAAGAGCTCAATTTGTACGGGGGATTAGTGATAATGACATTAGAGAAAAAATTTACAGCAAGGGGAAAATATGACATTCCATGACGCTGTTAACTTAGCTCTTGCTACAGAGACTGCTAAACTAGAAAGCCAACAAATAAGAAGCTCACATTTAACTGTCAATAAAGTGAGCAAGGAGAAGAATCGATCACAGTACAGAGGGTCTCCCACAGTACAGGCTAGTTTTAGGGAGAAGCTGAAACAACTTCGGGGCTGTTGTTATCGATGCGGGAAGAAGAGTCATCGCAGCGTGGATTGTAATGCCAAGAAAACAAAATGCCGAGAATGTGGGAAAATCGGACACCTGGCCCGCGTATGCCTTAGCACTGAAAGGCAGGGAAAACGTAATCAGAACCATATAGACGTCATGTCATCAGCGGAAGACGACTCGGAGATAGAAGAGAATTTTGAAGTTCATCAAATTCGAGATGTATACGAAATTCATCAGTTTCAGGGATGGCCCGATGGTAAAATGATGATCAATGTCATCATCGAAGGTAAGCATCTGGAACTAGAATTGGATACCGGTGCCGCCGTTACGACCATTTCGAAAAAGACTTTCGATAGATTACTCCCGGGCAAACAACTCCAACCTACTAACATAAGACTTCGAACATTCACCAACGAAATAATTAGACCATTAGGCGTCTGTCAGGTCAAGGTTCAATGTGAAGGCAAGAAAATCACAGGTAACTTAGTAGTTATTCCCCAATTAGTGGACTCTATCATGGGAAGGGACTGGATCCGGGAACTTCGAAGCCAACTTAGCAGATATCCAGGCGGTTAAAACATGTCAACCACCTGAGTTAGAGTTAAATACATTGTTATCTTCTTATTCAGATATATTTGCTAATAAGGTGGGGAAAATCTCTCATGCCACATGTACACTTAAATTAAAAGATAATGTAAAACCTATTTTTATAAGAGGGCTAGACCAGTTCCTTACGCGCTTCTAGAACCTGTTGGTAACGAAATAAAGAGATTAGAATCTGAAGGAATTATTGAGAAAATAACCCATTCAGATTGGGCAACTCCTGTGGTACCTATTGTGAAACCAAATGGAACAATCAGACTTTGCGCTGATTATAAGTCTACCTTAAACCCCCTACTCCAGGACGAACATTACCCAGTTCCCCGAATTGAGGACATATTTGCACGTATGAGTGGCGGAAGGTATTTTTGCACGCTGGACGTTCGACAGGCCTATCTACACATTCCCATGGATGAAGAGAGCGCATTACTCCAGACTATAAACACCCACCTAGGTATCTTCAAAGTCAAGAGGCTTATGTTTGGTGTAAAAGTAGCACCAGCAACTTGGCAAAAGGCCGTCGACCAGGCCTTACAAGGTTTAGAAGGCGTTTCTTGTTTTTATGATGATATTAAGGTGCAAGGCAGTACCAAGAAAGAAGCTATGGCACGACTTAAGTAACTTTTCGATCGGCTACGAGAAAACAAAATCCAGTTAAATCAAGAAAAATGTAAATTTTTTACCAAATCCATCAAATATTTGGGCCACATAATAGACAAAGATGGTTTACACAAAGACCCAGACAAGATTAACGCCATCGTTATGACTAGACCCCCAAAAGACGTTTCTGAGCTAAGAACCTTCTTAGGAATGGCGAACTATTACAATAAGTTCATTCCAAACTTGGCCGCTATTCTGGAACCACTGTATGCTCTCCTTCAAAAGGGAACTAAATTCGAATGGACAAAGAAATGCGAACGGGCGTTCAAGACAATCAAGGAAGAAGTAACCAGCGATCAGGTTTTGATTCCATATAATCCAAAACTACCACTTATACTAAGTACAGACGCTTCACCCTACAGCCTCGGAGCAGTATTGTCACACAGAATGCCAGACGGATCAGAGAGACCGATCAGCTTCGCTTCTCGAACCCTCACTTCAAGTGAAAAGAATTACAGTCAAATCGACAAAGAGGCTACATCATTATACTGGGGTTTGCAGAAATTTTTTCTATACTGTTATGGTAGACCTTTTACTCTTGTAACTGATCACCTCCCGCTAACGTCTATTCTTAGTCCAGATAAATGTTTGCCTTCTCTGTCAGCAACACGGATGCTACGATATGCTATATTTTTGTCCGGATTTGATTATCATATCGTCTACAGAAGCACGAAGAATCATGCTAACGCAGACTATTTATCCCGATTTCCAGCAGAAAACGTTCGACAGGACACAATGGATGATACTACAATCTTCCAGTTGAAACAGGCTGAGGTTATGCCCGTTACTCGAAAGATGCTTAAAGAAGAAACTAGCCGGGACCCATATTTAGCTCCTCTGATGGAAGCCCTGAAAACAGGAAAAGAGGTTAACAAAAATGATTCAACAATTTTTAGTCTTCAAGATGGGTGTGTCTTCAGAGGAGATCGGATCGCTATACCCAGAAGATTACAAAACCTAGTACTCGCCGAATTGCATGCAGCTCACAAATCGGTGTAAGAAAGATGAAAGGGTTGGCAAGAAGTTATTGTTGGTGGCCAACAATCGATGCTGACATCGAGAGGCTGGTACGTAATTGTGAGCCATGCTGTGAGAATTGGAATAATCCACCAAAGACTGTCCACCCGTGGGAGCCACCAACGATGCATGGCAACGGCTACACATGGATTTTGTAGGTCCCTTCCAGGGATGTTACTTCTTAATCCTAGTAGATGCATTCTCGAAATGGTTAGAAGTAGTAGACTTACCTAAAATCACGACATAAAGGACAATTACGGAACTCAGGAGCGTTTTTGCCAGATTTGGACTACCATTAATGCTGGTTACAGATAACGGGCCCCAATTCACATCTACAGAATTTCAAATGTTTCTGAAATCAAACGGAATACGCCACAAAAGAACAGCGCCATATCAGTCCGTCTTCCAACGGCCAGGCTGAACGGTACGTCCAGGTAGTTAAGAAAGGGTTAAAGGCGATGGCGGCGGAAACTGGTGACATTTCCTTGAAGCTAAGTCGGATTCTGATGCAGTATAGGAATGCACCTCATAGTATAACTAATATGAGTCCAGCTGAAATTATATTTGGGAGAAAAATCAGAACTCGCTTGGATCTGCTAAAAGAGTCAGACGAGAGGCCAGCAGGGAAAATTTAGCGGCACGGAATTTCGAAATAGGTGACCAGGTTCAAATAAGGAACTATGATGGGACCAGAAAACGGAACTTCGGTAAAGTTTCGGCCAAAGAAGGAAGTCTCCACTATTGGATAGATGTAGAAGGCGGGAAAAGAGAAAGAAGACACGTCGATCAAATGCGCAAAACTGATATAAGTGGGACTTCACAAGAAAAAACTACAGTCCGTCTTTATGGTTGGCCATTTAAGGACCCACCGGAGAGAGGTGATGTCCGTCCAGATCGAGCACGAGATGAAGAGGGGAGAGATGATGTCCGTCTAGATCGAACGCAAGATAAGGAGGGGAGAGACGGGTCTCTAATAACGTCAATCAGAGAAGAAGGAAATTCACCGAAGACACCAGCTTTGGATCGTACGAGGAATAAAGAATGGAATGATGAGCACCCACCATTGAGGAGATCTACGAGGCAGCGCAGGCCACCGGACTGGTTTCGTATGTGAGGGAGCCGATTAGCAGAGGAGGACTGCAACATGTGTTAATATCGATTATTGGAACATATGTTATAAATATTATTAGAATGTGTATTGAGGTTATTCATTGTTATTAAAATGTTCAAAACAAATAGTACGTTCTTTGATTCTTAAATATTAATGACTTAACACTATCCTTATTAAACCTAGATAGGCAAAATTTAGGACTCCCACTGTAGCATCGTCCAATTAACCACAGCAGCATGAAGGGACGTTAAATAAATAAACTAACAACAAACAAATAGTACCATCTAGTTTCCTCAATAATTCCTTCTATTATTTTTTACCTTCCTGATAATGTAAATGTAAACCTCTCATAATTTCAATTTGGAAATATAAAACTAGTTAACTGGTAAAGTAATCATTAAAGCTTTTACAAAAATAATGTCCATCAATAATTATTTTTAATATAAAATTCAAAGAAATAAGAAAGAGAAATTGAAAAATGGTTTAAACAAGCAAACAATTTTAATATAGCTTTGGATAAAATAAAATAAAAGTTTATGCAGAAGAAAAAAAAGTTGTGATTAAAGATCTTCGAGCAAGTGATTGTTAAAATGTTCATGGAGGTGACAGAAATGATTTGCCAACGATCAGTCTAAAATGGCGAAACGATACATTGAGCCTGTGGTTGAGTGGCTAGCGTACTAGTCTCTCATGCTACAGGTTGTGAGTTCGAATCCCAGTCACAGCGGGGCTTTAATAAGGATGTAATTAAATGGGGATTGTGAGACCAGTCAACCACTCACAAAATTAGGCGTAGGGAGTGATGACCCTACACGACAAATTGCATTGATAAATGCAAGTGTAATCTCCCAGGAGATTACACCGCGAGGCCCAGGGCCTATACAGCCTGTCCCAAAAATGAAAAAAAAAAAAAAATTCTTACTAAAATCGGATATTGGTGATGTAATATTTTTAGCTCAACAAATACACAGGCATTCTTTGGATAATTTTTAACTTTTATTAACACCCAATAATTTTAATTTAACCTCTAGAACCTAGGAAAAATGAATTATCAGGATTCTACTAAACCATAAGACTAACTTAATTTTATCACTTTTGGTGAATCATATTACTAAAAATGATAGGTCAATATAAAACATAATTTAAAGATTACAAATAAGTGGAGTAAATAATAAAACAAAACTGAGATAACATACCAGTTGTGGTAACATTGACTATCTGAATATTGTCAGAAGCGGATGCAAGCCACGAAGAATAAGGTGAGGGAGTAGATTCAGATGTTACTGTAGCTGGGTGCCATACAATGCATTGAACAAGTTTTTTGTGGGCAAATATTGTATGAACATGTGACAGATCTTTTCCATCCACAATATATAGAACCCTGGAAATATAATTGGAATAAAGCAATTTGAAATATTCAGAAGATATTTTCTCTAGAGATACAAATACCTTAAAAATAGGTCCATGAACTATCTAGTAGTGCATGTGTGGATAAGTTAAGACAACATTAACTATTAATAGTGTAGCATCCACTTAATTACATGTGAACTTAGGTTAGTTTTCTCATTAACTTTTAAAACAGCATTTGAATACTAGTTAATCTGATCGTTATAACTACCTACATAATAGTTCAAAAAATATATTTTACCCATTGTCATTTCCAATTGCAGCCAAAGACCTACTGCTGTTCCAAGCCAAGTCAGTGCGACCTAAGGATTTGCTAACCTTTGCGATACTGTCACAAGCTTTAAAAAGTGGATTCAAACTAACAGGATCTAAAACAAGCAACATTTCAATAAATTTTATTAGCTAATACCTCATGAAATCAAGACAAGTGAAATAAGATATGTGTATCCTTCTGTTTGGAGAATTATGTAGTTACTGCAATGTCCAGCAGTATTATCAGTTAAATGAATTAAGTGAACTTCTCCAGTTCTCAACATCAAGCAGCCACAAAATTCTGTCAGCACTAACATGGTCTTCCCACTCCCCTCTTTCCGGATAATGGCTCATCCATCCCTCTCCTTGGGGGTGCATGGTTACAACCCTATGCGAGTACTGGCCTAATTGTTGTCTAATATATTCTTATTTAAGCGAGTCTCAACATGCTACTACCAAGATGTTTTAGAGAAAGAAATAACACCGATTAGCCATTGCGATTCTTCTGTCTATCTCACAGTCCACGTTCTTCTGTGAATCTACCAATAATCCCAAATAGAGGTCCCAAAATACTCAAGCCATTCCTGGTTCTGACTTGTTAGACAAGATGGTATGGCAGACATGTATTTTATTTTTGCAGTATTAATTACGATCCCGATTTTTACTGCCGACTCTTCCAATGCAATAAATGCTTCATGTACTGCAACGAATGATCTTAGTATTTCATCAATATCATCTGGGAATCCTAGTATTTTAGTTGTTCCATTTTGGAGAGTCTCTTATACTATTTTATTCCAGGGTCTCTTATAGCTTTTTCAAGCAAGAAGTTAAATACCAGACATGTCAAGAGTATCTCCCTGCCTTACATCAATCAATGTTGCTAACCCCTTTGAAAAACTGCTTTGCACTCGTATGAAACATTCATCACCTTTCATAGTCATTCAAGCATTTTTCTAGCTCCGGGTCTATGAAGAGTTAAAACATTCCAGGAAGGTAAAGTGTAATCCTATTGATGAGCATGGAGTAGTTTCTTATTTATCCATCTCGGTAATTTTTTTATGAACTTACACAATTTGGCTAATTTAAAGAGAGCGGATTGTTAGCCTACTGCCCCCAGGTTAGAAGGGGCTGCTTCCTCAGAGCGCCCTGAGGCTCTTCCTCAGCTGGAATGGCTTCCATGGGGAGGTGACCCTAAAGTGGATATTGTATGAGACCATAGGTCAGTGTGACTGAATTGTGTGTTGTGCTGTGTGTTCGGTGGTGGTGTCTTGGTGTAGCGCAAGTACCTCTGTGGGTCATTATTATTTCAATATTAATAGCAAAATAAATTTCCAATGAACACTCGCTTTTATAGTAATTAAGAATGCTATAAAACTGCTTTCATGAGTATTCTGGGATAATTCATATTCAGCCAAAAAAATTCAGATTATAACATGAACTTTAGGTAAAAGAGACTATTAACAACATAACTCTAAATTTATATATCAGGCTTATATAGGCAAAGAGTGTATTTCATTAATGTAAGTATTCGGGACAGAATATATCATTCTCAGATAATGATATGCTCATTAATGTTAAGACAAAATTAAACAAAAAACAATCTTAAATTAAATAAATAAAATTAAAATATTAAAGAGAGATCTTACAAAAAAATTAATAAAAGAAAGATCCGGAATGAACGAACAAATCAATAACCAAGCAGTGTATGAATATAAATAGAATTAAAATAGCATTAGAATAATTAAAATTAATTACAGCTTACCTTTGTCTGGTGTGTCTGGATTATATTGTAAAATGTCTCCATCTCCAACCGAAAATAAAGAAAGAGCTTTTTTACCCTTGATGAATATTTCTGAAAATAGAAACAAACAAACATATTCAGCTGAATAAATGAATAAATAAAATCCAGTATCTCTGAAGCTTGATTCTATACTGTTTTAGATTACTCCCACACTACACTATGAGGGATAAAAATATAATTTTATGTACCATCAATGATTGGTGGACCCCAAATAAGAGAATAAACACTTTTTCTATGATAAAGCCTGAGCAAAGTTGTAGGCTTTGTTGCATTATCCACATCCAATAAGCCAATCCTTCCTTCACCGGTTCCAAAAGCTAACACTGATTCTAAAGTTGGATGCCAAGCTACCTAAAATAGACAGAAAACAGTGAATTCAATCTCATCCAAGGACTAAAATTAACAAAATGATAAAAAAAAGTAGTACTAAGCAGTAGTTAAATCATAAATCTTAAATAAATAAAATGTTTATAAATTTACTTTAAAATATTTTTGCTCAATAATACTATAACTTAAATTTTGATAATATATTTACTATAAATTAATTTTGATATATATATATATATATATATATTTTTGTAATTCCTGGTCTTTTGGGTTTCCACAAACACATTTACAGCAAAAAATATATCAACACTCGATTTTGCTAAAAATTGAAGTACATTATTGATTTACCGATTTTTCAGATTTGAACTATTAATCAACAGATTATCTATAAAATATACCATGAGCTCTTAACAATTTCAATACACATAATTTTGATAAAAATGAGAACGGTTATAAAATTGACAGAATGGCACTTGCGGCGGGAAACTAAATTATATGATATACTGTTATAGTATAGTGTCATTTAGTTAATTATTTACATACCACCAACAAACAAATATACCCTATTATTGTTGTAATCAAAAACAGATAATTAATAATCATCTAGAATTATTTAACAAGAAGATGCTTAAGCTTTACTCTTTGCAATTTCATATTTATTGACTATAAAAAAGATAAATCATTCAAAAACTTGAACTATTAGCAAATAACATTTTTTTCTCTCTTAAAATTAAGACCTATCAGTTGCTTCTATTCGAATAACTATTAATTAAAAAAGACTACACTTACAGCCATAACTTTGTTGTTTATCTTATTCCATAGGCAAGTAATATTATCACATGAATCATTACTCATATTCCAAACTAAAATTCTGTTATCACCGGTACCAATGGCAATTCTGCAATAAGCATTCATCAATGTATTATTTATCACTTTAAAATTGATTTAATAAAAAAGATACTTATGACTATATAAAAAAATATCAATATTGTTTAATATAACTAATGATAAATATGGTTGTTTTCTATCAAGTTTTACAATTTATTTTCAATTTCTCCTAATATAATGTACATATAAGAGCTTATGATAAAAATAAGGCCTGACATTTTTCAATAGATATAGATGAGGAAGATGGTTGGGGGTGCGGTCATAATAGAAATACACATTTAAAACAAGTGCTATTTTAATTATGTGCCGACGTTTCGGCCTATACATTGTGGGCCTTCATCAGGTCTAAAAGAAACAAGATAACAACCAATGTAATTATAGACTTAATAATGCGTTAGGTATAGAATAATAATATGGTGACAGTAATATATATGGGAACATAAACAAAATTAAATGTAAAATGATAATAAGATGACAGTTATAAAGTATGGAAATAAACAAAATTAAGATGATAGTTATAAAGTATGGATGACAGTTACAAAAATAATTAATAAGATGATAGTTGTACAGTATAGAAGTAAACAAAATTAAGATGATAATATTGCAATAAGAAAATAAGAGAGACTAAGCAAACAAAAAAATGACAAAGGAAAGAAGGTTTTCTAATGACTATGTTCTTTTTTATATATTACCTATGCTCTTAACTATGTTTTTAATTTATTACCGTTAAATATCACTTCAAAATTGTTCATATTGAAATTTTTTTTTAATTTTAATTGTTCACATATTGTTCCTTTGTCATTTTTTCATTTGCTTACATTCATACTGTATGATACTAATGCTTAGTATCATATACTAACGCATTATTAAGTCTATAATTACATTGGTTGTTATCTTGTTTCGTTTAGACCAGATGAAGGCCCACATGTAGGCCGAAATGTCGGCACATAATTAAAATAGCACTTGTTTTAAATGTGTATTTCTATTTTATGACCGCACCCCCAACCATCTTCCTCATCTAATTTCTCAACGGTCAACAAAAACTCCATCATTTCAATAGATATAAGCCACTTGAATACAGAAAGATTATCAGAATCCTATGTCACTAAATAGCTAAAAATCAAAGTTTAGAATTGATTTTAGCTAATGAATAATACTGATATAATAGTATTTTATTTTAACTAATAGATCTTTCTTTAGAAATTGTAAAAAAAATTGTTTGGACAACAGTGGTATTAGTTTTTGAAGTTTCTGATAAAAAAAACTATTGCAACAGGGATTTGTTAAAAATATTAACTTATCTTACCTGTTGGGATCAAGAGGACAAACAGCCATACAATAAACAATACCACCGATGGTTGCCATGCTGCACAATACTTTTGCCGAGTCCAATTTACTAGCAATCAGACGTTTATCTAGAGCGTATGTCCAGACCATGCGGTCATCACCTTCTTTCCTTAAAAATATATATTAACTTTCAAACTTATTTTTAATATTACTTTTGGATTTTACTACCATTAAAAATATAAATATTCACATACTTAGGACCATATGGGATCGCAATGCTGAAAAGACCTTTAGTATGATTGCCATGGATTAATCTTACAGCTTTTACTTTTCCTTTTTTGTCTTTAGGAATATTTCTGTAACAAATTAAAAGATCATATTATCAAAATAACATGATGTAAACTATAAAAAGAAAAAATTAAAATTAAAAGAATATTTGAATAAGTCTTTCTTCCAAAAAAGAAACTGAAGTCAAAACCAGGTACTCAATGAAAATACTTTAAAAGAAGTTAGCCTGAATCAAATCAAAGAACACTCTATCTATGGGATATTCTGAACATAATCTTTTGGATGGTTATTTTTTTTTTCTTCTGTGGGTGCAACTGTGAAGCCCTTGGCTTCACAATGCAGCTTCCTCCAATACCAAACTGTTTTACATTTAGGGGTAGGATAAACACAAGGCCTATTTTTGTGAGCCAACACTCACAGACCTAAAACTAACAGTCTCTGACTAAGCCACAGATCCTCCCATTGATATATATTATATCATGCAAGATATATTTTTAATTTTTTTTTTTTTTTTTTTTTTAACTGCATGTAGAAATTGATACGCCCTTTATTCATCTGTACTGATGTAATGACAACAGTGTATATCCAACATTTCTGAGCTGTGTGTATTTTTTATATGTCTACCATAAAACTAAATGTACCAATGTTCTGCCATATTTTAAACAGTATTCCTAAGGTTTTTGATTTTTAAACATATTAATTAATCCAATACATATATTGGTGAAACAGTGCTTTATATTAAGTCAAGTACCATAGAAAAACTGTCTTACAGGTTTGGTTTTTTCTTACCCAAATGTACAGAGAAGGAATAAATTTGTATATTGTTAAAAACAATTAACTCAAAAATATACTACACAAAATTCTTATACGAGTATGATTCTTAAGCAACATTTAAAGTAAACTAAGACATTTCTGAATTAACAACAGATTGTTCATTTAAGATGACATATTATGATTGAACACAAGAAATATTTACTTATCAGAAACTGGAGAGTTAGAAATCTGCTGTAAATCATGAGAAATAAGTTCTCCAAACAATGAGCTTGAGACAAGTGTGTTAGCATCAGGCCATCTGACACAAATCCAATGGCTACCCTGTCCTCCAACACCATTTTTGGACCTGATAAACACAAAATTTTAGTTATAAATATTTAAAACATAATGAGGTGAAATGAATTTAAGAAAGTTTGTGTCATAAATTACCTATATCCTGTGGTGGCAACAGGTGTAGGAGGTAATTGTATAAATGTTTCATATCTACCATCTGTTCCAGCTCGCCAAAAATAAATGTTACGATCCTTTGCACCAGATGCCAAAAGATATGTATTCTCACTAAAATAATAAAGTAAACTATCAAGAATAGCAAACAAAAGTTAATAATTTACAGAATAATAAACACATTATTATGAATTCGGAAGCAAGTTATTAGACCTCCATGAATAGGTTCATTTCTTTGATGTACAAGCAAAGAAACACAAATTTCTGGATGTTTCACTGCTGACGTTCATTCTGCTCAGAACCAGAAATCATGCTTATCAATTAATTTTAAATCCCTGGAAACAATTGTTCCACTTGTGCCGCTATCTGATGCAAATCCTGAGACTGTACTATGACAGACTTCTTCCACAATTTCCTTAAGATCTTTGTCCTTAATTGATTTTGGCGTGCAACCTAAGTGATCAGATTCTTGTTCTTTGATTAGAACTTCCTTCACCAAAACCTTTGTAGTGGAACGTTGAAGTTAGAAATCCAAAAAATACGTAGTTCAAAATTTCTTGTTTGCATTTTCAAATTTGACTGTACACATAATCTAAATTCAGAAGCTGTACTTCAACAGGTTAGATAAACTTTTTAGAAATTATCAAGAACAAACATTATTTTGCATGACTTAATAAAATCTTAATGTAATAATATGATAAATTTTAATTTTACATATTCTACATTTTTAAAGAAGGAAAATGAGGACTTGAGTTGTAAAGTATGTTTAATATTTTAATAAGATATAAATCATTTTTCTAATCAATAAAAATATAAATATAAGATTATTTATATATCAAGTATTTTTTTTTTTTTTTTTTTTTTTTTTTGCTGGCTTGGGTTGCACCGCGACCAAACGGTCTATTGTGCGCCATAGGATTACGCAATGTTAGATTTAAAACACGAGTTTAGTGGCAGAAGCAAACTTCAGAAGGCTGTTGGGATTAACAAGTTTATTGTTAGTGGGGTTTTCTAGGCGGTCTTCACCAAAAAGGTGAACCTCAACATGGCTAGCTTGTCGCAGTGGCAGACTATGTGAAATGATGTTTCATCATCCATGCCGCATAGGCTGCATAGAGGGTTGTCGGAAATACCAAGTTTAAACATATGGTAGTTAAGTTTGCTGTGTCCAGTGTAGACAGCAGTCAATGTCCTCATGCATGTCCTACTCATACCAAGAAGACACCTCCTTCTGCTGGTACAAGGACCATCTAGGAATTTGAGTGATTGTCTAGGTCCCTTATTTAGCCAAATTTGTTTGTATTTATTTAAATAGGATTGATTGATGAACCTAAAAGCATTGCTTAGGCTGATTCCACTGAGGGGTTCTGGTGTGATGGGAATCGTTGACGAACCCTGCCTAGCTAATTCATCAGCTTTTTCGTTCCCACTGAACCCAGAATGACCAGGTACCCATTCAACGTTTACAGTGTTCTTCTCAGCAAGACAGTTTAGGGTCAGATTACATGCTTCAACGACTTTTGAGGTGGTTGTGTGATTGTTTAGGGCTCCTAGTGCTGCCTGACTATCAGTGTAGATAAAAATCTTTTTGCCACTAATGCCTTCAGAGCACAAGTCAGTAGCACAGTGGAGAATAGCAAGAAGTTCAGCCTGAAAGACTGTTGTGTGTTTGCCTAGTGGAATACTGACCCCGGATTGTGGTTTGTCTTTCCTCCAGACACCAGCACCTGAGCCGCTGTCCATTAGTGAGCCATCAGTGTAGCAGTTAATACCATGTTTGGGTATGTGCTTCCTTGATTCATCAATGTTGACAGTGTAGTAAGCATTGATAAACTTCCGGATTTGTAGGTCTGAAGGCATAGCTAGGATGTTATTTTCATTGAGCCTGCTAAGTAAGTTGCAATGACCTTGGTGGGTGAACTTGTTAGAGCATTTACCTACTATGGTGAAGCGATAAATGGTTCTCAGCGCATGCGCTTCCACCTCCAAATCTAGAGGCATGATATTCAGCATTGTCTCCATCGCAGTTGTTGGAGTGGTCTTAATTGCCCCGGTTATCATGAGGCAAGCAAGCCTTTGCAATTTGCAAAGTGTCTTTTTATTGTTCCCTATGTGAGCTCTGTGCCACCATATTACGGAGGAGTAGGTGATCATTGGTCTAATGGCTGTGATGTAGAGCCAGTAGACGATTTGGGGTTTGGGTCCCCAAGCGTTATTAATTGCGCCTTTACATGCCCATAGGCATTTTAGAGCTTTTCCGGCAATATAAGAGATGTGATTGTCCCACCGCAATTTGTGGTCAAGAATGACCCCTAAATGCTTTACTTCTTTGGAGTTGGTGAGCTGTGTACCGTTAATACTAGGTAAGTTCATGTTTACCTTTCTTTTGTGTGTAAAAGTGCAAACCTTAATCTTTTGTGGATTGATGTTAAGTCCAGAGGATTCACACCAATCACAGAGAATATGTGTTGCATGTTTTAGTAGAGAGGATACTACGCATTGATGTTTGCCTCCTATCAGAATTGCAATATCGTCTGCGTAGCCCTGTGTATAGAAGCCTTGGGAGTTTAGTTTCTTGATCAGTGGATCAATCACCAAGCACCAAAGTAGAGGCGATAAAACGCCACCCTGAGGGCAGCCACCATTTGGTTTGATCCTTAGCATGGTATTGGATAATTCCGATGCTAGGGTTCTGCTTTCAAGCATAACCATTATCCAGCCTCTGATGACAGGATCAATGTCGTAGTCAATCAGAGCACTAAGGATAGTGTTATAGGGAGTTCTGTCAAAGGCACCTTCAATGTCGATAAAGGTGCCCGTCATTATATCTTTCTGTTCCATGGATATTTCAATCCTGGAAACCAGATGGTGTAGTGCTAATTCGCAAGATTTACCAGCTTGGTAAGCGAATTGGAGTGGGTGTAACGGATTGTTAAGAGATAAATGTGCTCTAATATGCCTGTCCAGAATTTTTTCCAGAGTTTTCATCAGGAACGAGGACAGGCATATAGGTCTGAATGACTTGGGTCGTTAGGACCTTTCCTAGTTTGGGGATGTAGCAGAGTTTGGATTCTCTCCAACTGACTGGTACATATTTTAAAGCCAAGCTACCTCTGAATAGTAAGAGGAGGTGTCGTTTAATGATTGGTAGACCTTTCTGCAGTAGAGCTGGAAAGATGCCATCAATGCCAGGAGACTTGAATGGAGCAAGTGATTTGATTGCCCATTCAAGTGTGTTAGAGGTAATGATACCTCTGGCCGTGTGCCAGGCATTTTTGCTGGCACGGTCAGTCGGGTAGACAACTATATCAAGTATTAAGTTGTTTCATTTGAAATGTTTTCACAGGAATTGTTATTTAGTAAAACAACTTTATGAAATGAAAAACATTTTTATTTGAAATATTTACCATCATTTGGTATATAATTTCCCAATATATTTTCAACTATTTAATCATAATAATTTTCTTAGATGCAAATTTGGTTTTGGTACGTCCTCTTGTCTTTCATCAAAATATAATCACTGACCTGATGGATACCTGTCGTAAAATACAATCCACTTTTTATTATACATTTAATATACTTTCGAAAAAAGGCTTTTTCTTTGCTTGGTAAAGGGTTAAACACATGTCATAACACTTCCGCTGCAGCCACTCATTAAGTTCATGGAGTACCTATAGATCTACCTGTTTTACTTTAACATTGATCTTGAAGTGTTGAGACAATTTAGATACACTTGTATTCGGTTGTCAACTTCAATTCAGCAAGTCCTTAAACAAGGGTTTGCTTCTACAGTTAGCCTTAGTTCACCATCATTAATTCCTGGTAGATGTCTTCCTCTGGATTTTTAAAATCACTAGTGAATAGTTAGTTCTTTACAGAACTCTTTCCCGAATGCCACAGTAATGTTTCTAGCAGCTAGGGCTGCCAAATGTTCAAGTTTAAACACATAAAAATAAAATCTCAAAAATGACATGTTTCCATGGTCATATCTGATAGCAAACTAAACAATGTGTGATCAATTGGAGTGATAGTAAATATAATAAAAAAACAGGATTAATAACAGCTCATTATAATCTGTAAACATAAACGTGGTAAACAACAGTAGTCCACTAATCCCACTTTGAATTATGAAATACTAGAATCAGGCATTTCATCATCATCATCAATCCGGTGCTACAACTCGGTGACGAGTCCTGGCTCCTCCACAGCCCTCCAGTTATTTCTATCTTGTGCAGCCGTCATCCAGTTCCTCACTCCCAGGATATCCCTTGCATCCGCTGTCACACCATCCGACAATCAAAGTTTTTTTCTTCCTCTTCTTCTGATGCCGTGGAGAGGTTCAGTCAAAATGGCCTTAGGGATTCTCTCATCCTCCATTCTAGCCACGTGACCAGCCCATCGCAGTCTGCCAAGCTTCAAGGTCATAACGACATCATTGTTCTTAAAACCTGTATAGAGTTCATTATTGGTCCGCCTTCTCCAATGTCCATTGAGATGAACTCCTCCAAAAATTTGTCAAAGTATTTTTCTCTCAAAGACTTGTAGGTCCTGTTCAGTTTTTTTACTGATAGCCCATGTTTCTGATCCATACAACAGGACTGGGCGAACCAACGTCTTATATAAATGGAGCTTAGTCGGCCTGTCCAGGAGCCGGGAGGTGAACTCTCTTCGGAGGCCAAAGTAGCACCTGTTTGCCATAAAAATTCTTCTTTTAACTCAACCTCTGGTGCATTATCTTACGTTACAAGAGAATCCAGATAAGTGGACTGGGCCACTTTTTCAAAGTTAAAGGGGCCAACATTGATGGTCTTACCGGGTTCTGGGTTCTTCTCCTGTTACCATGTACTTTGTTTTCCCCGCGTTTACCTCCAGTCCAAGCATTCTGGCAGCCTCCATTAGGGCCAAAAATCCTTCTTTGACAGACTGCAGCGACCGTCCTATGATGCCAACATCATCTGCGTAAGCTAATAGCTGGATCATATGATTGTAAACAGTCCTATTTGTTTGGATACTAGCATCCCTCACAGCTTTCTCAAGTGCCAAGTTGAACAATAGGCATGCTAGCGCATCCGAGAGGAGAACTCTTCCGTTCGATGCCCACCTACCTGCACTGTACACCTCATATCCCTCATGGTCATCTTTACCAACCGTATCAGTTTATCGGGGATACTGAACCCTTCCAGGGCCTTATAAAGTTTTTCACGATTAATGCTGTCATAAGCCGCCTTGAAATCGACAAAGAGATGGTGGGTTTTAATTTGGTGTTCATTTCCTCTCTCTAGGATTGTTCTTAAGAGAGAATATTTGATCACTAGTTGATCTTCCCTGTCTAAATCCAGCTTGGTAGGGACCAAGCTTCTGCTCTGCAAATGGTAGGAGAGGCTGGAATAGTATGCTCGATAATATCTAATATCCACAGGAGAGAAGAGAGATACCTCTGTAGTTCTGGCACTGAAGTTTGTCTCCTTTCTAGAAAATAGGACATATTATTGATTTTTTCCAACCTTCAGGCAACACTTCTTTCTCCCAAATGGTTAATATAAGACCTTGAAACCTCTTTAGCAGCTCTCCACCTCCATATTTGAAGAGTTCAGCAGGTATGTCATCAGCTTCAGGTGCCCTATTATTCTTTAGCCGATTTATACCATCCATTATTTCCTCATCATTGGGCGGTTCAAGGTTGGATTCTTCATTCCTCGACTTCAATTCTTCACTTGAATGTAACTCAGTGAGATGTGCACTGGGTGCTGAACTGAGAAGATCCTCAAAGTGACTTTTCCATTGCGATAGAACGCCATCCTTGTACGCAACTATGTTCCCATTCTTGTCTTTACAAATTTCTGGACGTTGTGCGCGAACGTCTGCTTCTGTTGATACTTCTGAAGAAGTCTATTGACTCTTTCTCCCTCCAGAGCTCTTCAAGTTTCTCCAGTTCTTCCCTCTCTCTTTGCCTTTTCTTACTTTGATGGAGTATCTTTTCCTCTCTCCTCTTTATTTTATAAACTTTTACAGCTGTACGGTTCCTTTGTCGCAACATTTTCTTGTAAGCAATGTTTTTCGTGTTGGTGGCTATTTCACATTCTTCATCGAACCATGTCGATCTTGCTTCCTTTTCTCTTGGCCCCAGCACGATATCAGCTGTTTCCCTCATTGGGGTCACACAACTATACCATAAAGATTCAACATCAGCCATGTGCACAGCTTGTGATCCGATACTCTTTGCAAGCATTTCGGTGTACAACTGTTTGGTGTCAGTATCTTGTAACCTCCTAAGATTAAAATGGTTACATTTTAGGGCCATAACTCCATTCCTTTTGAATAACTTTGGTGTGAGATGGGCAATACACAAAAAGTGGTCTGAATCCACATTGGCTCTTCGAAATGTTCTCACATTTTGAAGACTAGACTTATGTCTTTTATCGACAAGGATGTGATCAATTTGATTGACATGTTTCCTGTCAGGTGTGGTCCAGGTACCCTTGTAGATATTTTTGTGAGCAAAAAGGGTACTTCCAATGACCATGTCCCTCGAGGCTGCAAAATTAATAAGCCTTACTCCATTTTCATTAGACTGGTCATGGAGACTGTATTTTCCTATTGTTGGGTAATACATCTCTTCTCTTCCTATTTTTGCATTACAATCTCCAGCAATAATTTTCATATCATACTTTGGACATTGATCAAGGGTTCGCTCCAGTTGTTCATAAAAAGAGTGCTTTTCTTCCTCTCTCGTGGTCTCTGTTGGATCATGTATATTTATGATACTAAAATTGCAAAATTGTCCATGAATTCTCAGAACACAGATCCTTGGATTCATAGGTTTAAAGCCAATGACCAATTCTCTTAGTCGCCCTTGAACAACAAATCCCACATCGTATTCATGGAGGGGTTTTCACTGCAACTATAATAGATGGTGTGTCTTCTTTTCTCAAGAATATCCTGGCCAATCCACCTGATTTTCTGGATGGCAGCTATGTCCAGTTTGAACCGATCAATTTGATCTAAGAGTAATTTCAATGCTCCGGGTCTGTATAATGAAAGAACATTCCAATATCCTAGGTTAAAGGTCCTATAGGGGTTGCCGGGTTGTTTCCGTTTGTGACAGTCAATATCCGAGGCTGATTTAGGTTCCTGTGAAATTTAAATTTCAGGCAGGAGGGCTTCTAACCCTCACTCCGTGCCCTAGTATACTGGTGGGGCTGCCACCTTGGTGCATGTATACCTGCACCCCCGTCCGGGGAGGCTACCTAGGGAAGGTGACCCTAGGGTGTGTACTGAAGATGACCTTTATATATAGTGTAGGGGTGTGTGTAGTGTACTGTAATACGCGTAAATGTATGAGCGTCAGTGTACTGTTCCCCCAACCTGGAGGACCAGTGGCTTTTTGCGGTACTAAGAATCGGGCATTTAATTTCAAATATCTGGATAGTAAATGCAGCCATACTTTCCCTATTATTACTTCACACAAGATTAAAACTTAGTAGAAAACAATAATAACTAATCATAATCTAGAAATAAATAATCCCTTCTCACCTGCCATCCTTTTGAAAAATATTATTAGGGACTGGACACCAAGCTAAAGAAACTACATCCGTTTCATGAGCTCTTAATCGAAAGGTAATGAAACCATCTCCTGAAAAATCCAAATAGCAGTTAGTAATTCAATTTTAAAAAGGTCATGTATCTATTCATATGAATCAATTTCAACATTTAAGGATTTTAAAAAAGTAATAAAATATTAGGAGGAACATTTAGAACTAAAGTTATAATTATTTTTAAACTGAAAGAAAATTAAGATCTATAACTAATTTTCAGAATCATTTTGAATCAACAAGATCTTGTATTAGATAAAATACAAGTTTCAAAAACTCCTGAAATCACTATGCAGTCATAGCACATACAAACTTGTTTCATTTTTTAGTATTCAGAGTGGAAAAATCTAAATGACACCAGCAAAGCTCTGAATAATGATTCATTCGACTTAGTCGATTACAAGACACAGGACAAGTGAAATTATGTTTCTTGTCAATAATTTCAAGAGCTAATCGTTACTAAATCAGAGCTAAAATTAAATTAAGAAGTCGTTAATATGTTTTAAATTAATATTTAGATAAATCATTTTTAATTATTTATTTAACACATTAAATGTGGAAGTCGTAGGACTACGATTTATCTTGACTCCGTCCTTTGATATATTAATTATTTTTCAACTTCTACATTGAAAATTGAGAAATGTTATTTGTAATAAATGATGATATAATTATATTTTTTTATTACCAAAAAATAAGTCCATTAATCAACCTGAGCAATAGTTTATATGGTTTAGTACAGGGAAAGCCAAAAGGCAAACAATTTTGCATTTAAAATATAATTTTACTGCTGGATAGTTTGTTTATTAGAATTACTTAAACATTCTAAAGTGTCAAAAAATTACAAATAGGGTAATTCTATAAATGTGTGCTGTATTATAAAGAGATGCCTCCCATTACAAACTATTATGTCATTTAAAGTTCATAAGGAAACAACAATTTTACAGCATTCATTAGTTACCACTAATAAATAATAAAATAAAATACAGGTTCAGCAACAAATATTAATATGTGAATACATAAAATTACCTTTAATGTTGTAAATAACTATAAGGCCTGCTTTGGCACCAACTGCAATTAGGTCTTTATTATGTGGGCAACATGACATGCAAACTGGGGAAATTTTGGTGTTGATGCTTAATCTTCGAATTGTATTACTTGGCAAATCCCAACATACAATTGAACAAAATTCACTTACAGATACAATCAAGTTTGGATCAGCTCTGGACCAGTCAACACCAACCAACTTTTGGCCATCCTAAACAAACTGAATAATGTAGCAGTGTAAACTAAAATGTTATTATGATCATTTAACAAAAAAGATCTTACAGGATGTCCAGAATGTGCAAGTATTAGGAATTGAGAAGGCCAATTCCAAACATGTACTGTTCCATCTTCACTACAAGAAACTAAATGATCTTTGAAATTTTCGCTATTTGAAGGAGAAAAGGCTAATGCTGATACTTTTTCTTTGTGAGCCATTGGAATAAATATTGGTTGGGCATCGCATGGCTTTAAATAGTTAGAAATTTGACGAAGAATTACAACCTCATGTTTCGCACCATAAGCTAAGGCAGTTCCTTCATCATTACAAGCAAGAATATTGCTAAAATACCAACTTGGGGATGATGGAATAGTGATTTCACACATCGCAATTTATATAGTAAAAACTAATTAAAGATCAAAAGTAAAATACTTAATGAATCCTAACTCGGATTGATAAAAATACGTCTACTTCGACGAGCAACTACACTCTACAGGTAAAGACTGGCGGGAAGCAGATGAAAGTTCATTGAATTATTGTGCTACACTTTGGACCTGAAGAAACCCAACGGAAAATAAACAATCACATGTTGCGGTGAAGAAGGTTATATTATCAGGAGGTTACAGTTTCCCAAGTGTCTTGAAGTTTTCTGATGAAGAATGAAGTTTCGCACAAAATTTATTCGATTGTTTTCACGAAATGGTGAAGATTTTTTCTATAGATATGAATTAACTTAAATAAATACATTACAAACCGATGAAAATAAATTAAAAACCTAACATACTTTTTAAATAATTTTTCAGCCACTTTATCCTTTAATAATGTTTGTTTAATACCACATTTCCCAGCCAATGTTAAAATTGGACGTCAGTTTACTCAGATTGCGTCTCTTAAAAATGTACCTAACGAAAATAAAACCTTTGGTCAGCCAACACCTGAAACTCACCCACATTTGTTGAAACCTGGTGAAGTAAGTGTTTTGAGTTGTTATTAAATCATTTCAATATTAATTGTCAAATAGTAATTTCAGTGTTTTGAAGCTTGTTCCAGGTTTTACATTGAAAGAATTCAAAGATAGGAGAGAAAGTCTTGCCCAGAAAATTTTGAGTGCAAATCAAAACAGTAATCATGTGGTCCTTATTCCTTCTGCATGCACTCAGTACATGACAGAAAAGATTCCTTATATTTTTAGGCAAAACTCAGATTTTAGGTATTTTACTGGATGTCTTGAACCAGATAGTGTGTTATTGATGCAAATATCTCCTGGCAAATCTTGCGAGTCTACCTTGTTTGTTCGACCAAAAAATGTACAATCTGAACTTTGGGAAGGACCTAGGACAGGTAGCTTATTAACTCAATCTCAGTTATTTTAGCTATTTTGTCAGCGATACCATTGGTTATTTAATGTTTCAGGTGTTGATAATGCACCCCAATTTTTCGGTGTGGATAGATCCAAACCCAAATCTAATCTTCTGGAAGAACTTTATATACTTAAAAAGTCGCTTAACAAATTTATATTGTGGTATGATTATTCTACACCTGTTAATTCGTTTGTTCAAGAAACAGTTGCTAAGTTTGTAGGAGATACAAAGTTTGAGGTAATTACAACTGGCTAATAAATTTGGTTAGTGGTCATAGCCATTGGAACGGAGCCTTCATTACTGTGTTTATAATATTTTATAGAAATATATTAGTGTTCAATTACAGGCATTGGTTTCAGTAAAATCTAAATTACATGAATTGAGAGTAATCAAATCAAATGCTGAACAAATCGTTCTAAAAGAATCAGCAGAAATAGCTTCCAGAGGTATAGAAAGTGCTATGGCTGTTACAAAACCTGGTTTAACTGAACATAACTTGTTTGCCACTGTAGATTATTTCTGTCGTATGAATGGGGCAGAGCATCTAGCTTATCCACCTGTTGTTGCTACTGGTACCAATGCGAATACGATTCATTATATTGATAATATTCAGCAGATCAAAGAAGGAGAAATGATATTAATGGATTCTGGTGAGTTGAATTGTATCTAATAGATCTATGTTATTTATATATTTTTCTTTTTTTGTTTTATTGTTACAAAAATAAATAAATAAAAATAATAAGTAAATTATGCCTTTTTTCTTGTTAATTTTCTGAATTTGGTACAGGGTGTGAACTTCATGGTTACTGTAGTGATATCACTAGGACATGGCCTGCAAATGGAAAATTTACCGATCATCAAAGAACTCTTTATGATGTAGTTTTGAACATTCAATTAGAATTGATTGATAAATGTCTTAAAAAGCAAGTAACCTTAGATGAGCTATTCAGGGATATGTGTGAATTATTAGGAAGAAGATTAAAGGAAGCTCATGTCCTAACGAAAACTGCTGCAGAATTAAAACCTAATGAAGTAAATGTTCCTTATTGTATATATTTGTTTATACTCTTATATTATGCATTTATATAATTTAAAAGTAAGTATTTTAAATCAGTCCTTATTATATGCTGTGAATTGATCTAAGGCAATACTTAACTCTGCCATTTCTCAGGGAAGTTTTGACTTTTGTTTTAGTCACTTATTTGTTTTACTGTCATATCAGAATATTTATTTTCTTTTAATTCTATATTACCTTTAGTTATACGTACACACCATAAGGCTATCAATCTCACATATCATTCCTTTCTCCTGTTCCTTATTGCTCAATCTGTGAATCTTCAAAGAGATCTCTTAGAAACAGAATAAGGTCTAAAAGTCAAATATAATTAAACTCACTCCATAAGGCCTTCTTGCTGGAAAAAATTATTCTCCAATACACTGGTACTGGTACCACTCCTAGTCTATGGAGACTAATATTTTGTTTTTTGAAATGAGTGTAGTTGTTGGTTTAGGTTATCAGGCGTAAAACCTGAGGGTCATCAACCCTAAAATGAGTGTAGTGTTTACAATATTTTGAAGTAATTTAGTATTTAGTTAGCTTGTCAGTCTTATGTTACATATTTTGTATCCAATAAACTAAGTTTAATAAGGGAGTTATTTGTATTTTCATGCTTTGATGTTTCTAATTCCTCATTAACACTTAACAGCTAATATTATCTTAAGATTTATCATTTATACTGATTTTTTTTTGATTTTTTTTTACTAATTGTTTTGAAATTGTTTTAGGTGGGTTTCAGATTATGCCCTCACCATGTTGGGCATTATCTTGGTATGGATGTTCATGATACTGGAAATATAAACCGTGATATTACCTTGAAGGAAGGAATGTTGATAACTATAGAACCAGGTAGCTTATTGCTTCTATACCCATGAAATATAATTGTTATTGATGTCAACAATCTACTTAATATTAAATATATACTAGTTATGTAATTAAAAATAAGATCTAATTTATTTTATGAATTGCTTTCTGGTTTCTTTAAGTTGTTCCTAAAGTGCCTTATGTCGCAAGAAATGTAACAGTTACATTATTCATAATATTATCTAAAACTGTATGTGCTTTGTTACATTGATTCAGTGGTTTTCTTATAGTTATCTTGCACACAGTTGTATTGAAAAGATTAATATCAAGTTTTCAATATAGTCAGTTTATGTGAGTAGCACTGGAATAGAGGAAAAGTGAAGGAGAAAATTGGAGCTCTAACTATTACTTTAAGATTAAATAAAGAAAAGAAAAACAAATATTCTTTTGGATGTTATAGGAAATTATTGCATGGCATCCTTGCTCCCTTCACCTCTATTCCAAAGAGAGTTTCAACCATTCCTAAATTTTCATTAAACAAGTCTGTATGTTTTTTAGGTGTTTATGTGAAATCAGGTTGTGAACTGACTAGACCTGAGTTTCATGACATGGGAATAAGAATTGAAGATGATGTTCTAATCAAGAGTTCAGGAGCAGAAGTAATTTCTAATGCTGTTAAAACTCCAGCTGACATTGAAAAAATGTGTAAAAGTGGCACTTAAACATTTGTAAATATTTTTTTTTTTTAAACTTCCAACTTAAATATTGTTATAAATAAATGTTATTTATTCTTAATTTAATTTTTGTTGATGATAAATTACTTCTATGAAGGCAAATGATCTTAACCATTAAGGGACTGTAAGCCATAGTAGTTCAGTCACAGGCAAGCTCCATTAATAGTACCATCAACTACTATAATAGATTGGCTTCTACAGTGTTTCTGGATCATAACCTACTATAGTATCTCTGTCCCCTCAGCCTATTTTCCGGCTTCAGACAGTGTTCTACGCTTAAAAATTTTATTGAAGAGGAGTTGTTGGAGATTCTTCTGAGTAAAAGTGATAGGTAAAAGATTCATCTTGTAAGGACTTCTACAATACCGAAATTACTGCAGGGACATTTTTTTTTTCAAACAAGAATATTTTTATCAATATTTTTAAACTTTGAAATTGTGCAATTTATCATCAAATAAAAAAAAATCTTAAATTATACTAAAAAAAAAAGCAGGTATAACGAAGGCTGTCTGAACACTTACGGCACCAAAGGAAATGTATATTACTTGTTGGTGTTACGTTGCTCATCACGTGAATGAAAAAGTTAACACTGCATAAATATTGTAGTAGATATAAATGATTGGTTATAACTTGCTTTACTTTACCATGCTTTACCACATGGAGGTGATATTTTGGTGAAGATAAGGAGTATTATTGAGCACTTCAGAGATTCATTTGGAAATTCGGCCATTGGCAAACAAAACCGTGATGCTATTCAAAAGCAGACCAAAATTCAAGAGATATATACCTGCTAAGCATAGCTATTTGCTATACAAATTTTCATTTTATATGTTTGCTTGACCGGGTATATTTTGGACTTCATTATTCATGCAGGATTAAGCTTTGAATTAAATTACCACAGCTTAGGTATTTATGGAGATGTAGTGGCAACACTATTAAAACTTAATTTTAAAAAAGCCATCAAATATTTTTTGAAAACTAGTACTGGTCCAGCCTTGTCATGTTGTCGTTTTCATGCAAAAGCCACAAATAATTGTGGAACTGTTAGGAAAACACAAAAAGATATGACAAAGAAACAAACAAAATGATATTGTATATATTTTTTATTATTTTATAAATCTGATATAAAAAATCTAAGATAAATATTTAAAGAAAATACAAAAACAGTAAATAGCTCAATCTTGTCTTTATAAATCAGATCTAAATTTATTCATACTTATACATAACAGTTAAGATAATTATACATACTTGCACATTGATGTATATTAACCCAGAAATATGTTGTTTCAAACACACTAATTAACACATAGTGTTAATACTGATAAAAAAAAACTCAATTTTTTTAACCTATATTTTGTTTTAAGAAAATATAAAAAGGTAACTCAAAATTCAAGAATATTCCTTAAGTAGTATAGTTCATTTTTTTTCTTCTAAAATTTCACCAATCTGGAAGTTCTGGATACTCACCAGTGAGACAAGCAGTGCAATGACCAATATCATTTTTACCCTTCTTGATCTTCCACCTAACAGCTTTAATAAGACCTTCGACTGAGAGGTATGCTAGGGAGTCAGCTCCTATAATAATAGATAATCATCATATTCCAACAGAGAATGTGTTTTCATAATAGGAAAACATTTAACTTAAAGTTGATTATCAAATATTAACATAGCTTACATTTATTCATCCCTTACTTCTAATAATAAGATAGGGTCAATTATTCCAAATAAGCAAAATTAAAGGTTCTTAAGAAGAAAAAAATTGAATAGTTCTTTCAGACTATTTCTGTGAATTTAAATCAACCTTATATTAAAAGTCATTTAATTATAAATCGATAAACATACCTAAATCATAAGAGCCATTTTGGGGACAAAAGGAAATACTGTGTAAAACTAGATAAATAGTAAAAAATAAAGTTATAAATTTACCTGCATGATCTGCTAATTTAATATTATCTAATCTATTTGCAATAAGTTCTTCAGTAGTTGGTATGTTTATTCCCATGTAGCATGGATAGCGCAAAGCAGGAGAAGCAATTCGAACATGCACCTGTAAATTATTATTATAAACATACTTAAAATTCAATTATTTTTCTTTTAAAATATGTGATCTTACTAACACAATATTTTAAAGAAGGATTGTTTTTTTGTTTTTTTTTTCTAATAGTAGTTGCTATTTTTTTTTATATAATAGGGTGTAAATATAAACTATTTGAGTCAAAAATTTATTTTTTTAAAATTGTATAAAAATAAATGTACCTCTTTAGCACCTGCATCTTTCAGAAGTTTAATAATAGGTCCTATTGTATTTCCTCTTACTATGGAATCATCAATCAGTATGATTTTTTTTTCTGCTACGTTAGCTGCTATTGCACCAAATTTTTTGGCAACTCCCAATTGTCTAAGTCTAGTGCTTGGCTGAATGAATGTCCTTCCAATATAACGATTTTTGCATAAGACTTCAGCAAAAGGTATACCTGACTACATTTGAAAATTAATGTTGAATTCTGTGAATAATGCCTTGTTTAAAAAAAAAAAAAGAATTATGGTTAATTTAAATTGAAGAAGTAAAGAAAAAATAATAATTTTTGTTTTGTAGTACTTTAAAGTTCAACATCAGAATATTAAACATAAATATTTCCATTTTGAAATATAATATGGAAATAAAAAAATATTATTTCCAATTTGAAAATACTAGTTTGGCTGTTAAAAACTAATGTAATTCATATATATTGCATAAAAAGCATGGATTGTTATGTAATGCAGACACAACACCTTCACAGAAAGTGGGGAAGAAAGTAAATATAAACTTACCTCTTTAGAAAATCCATGAGCAGCAGCAGTACCTGATTCAGGGACAGAACTTACTATATCAGCGTCAACGTATGCTTCACGAGCTAGCATTTTACCACACTGCATACGTACCGAATACACCATTTGTCCTGCATAAGTAACAAATATTTAAAACTTTTTAATAACAAATAAGTAATTGTTAATATCTCGGAAAAATACTAAATCTATACCTTCGAACATACTATCTGCTCTTGCAAAGTAAACATACTCAAAAATACAAAATGCTAATGCTTTGCCTTCAGGTCGTGGAACTATATCTTTTGTTTTGCATCCTTTGTCTGTAATCTCTACTATCTCTCCTGGAAGAACTTCTCTAACATATCGTGCTCCAATAGAAAGAAAACCACATGATTCTGATGATATAACCCATCCATCTGCTTCTTTTTCTAAACAATACATACAATGAATTCAGATTATATACTAGCATAGGTTTATATTCTTGTCAGTAATTACTTCATACAATACCAACCAACCTTATCATTTATCCATTCCATCAAGTACTTAAGTAAGTATTCAGAGTCTTAAAGATCTTAATTAAATGAATATATTTATTATATAAGCTTATATTATCAAAGTATGAATGAACAATTTAAACCTTTAGTTGTTGAAGTTTTGAACAAATATTTTTGTATTTATTATTTGGGATAAATAAAATACAACATAAATTTAATGATTTGAATGATGTAAGTATATTTTACCATAGAATGAATAGTAGAAACAGCTTGGGGTTGCAATCAATGAAGAGAAAACACCAAGTGGAAAACAATAATTTCTAAAATACAATAAAATTGGTTTTCTTATTGTTGAGTTCTCTCTTCATTGACTGTATCTATAACCAAATTTTTCTGGTTTTTTTTTTTTTTTTTTGTTTTTTATATTTAATATATTCATAACTAAAATATATCAGATAGATCTAGATCTGAGTACAAGTCAATAAATATATTTTCGGATCATTGTCCTAAGTTTTCTTTTGGTTCAATATTTGTGCGATACATATTTGGCCGCTCTACAAAAGAAGTCTTTGATACAATTTTTATTTATTTAATGTTTAGACATTACAACGTTTCAGTCTCTAAGGCCATTTTCAAGCATCTGTAAACAATTATAAGTTTTTTTATAGCATTTATACATTTAAAAAAAAAATTTTTTTACATCTACTGTCAACATTTTAATAAATTATTTTTAATAAATGTGTAACCTACCATGCTTATCTATGTTATAAATCTATTCTTTTACCCCATAATCAGCAGTGTCATAATTATTTAGATGTAAAAAAAAAAAATGTATAAATGCCATAAAAAACTTTTAATTGTTTACAGATGCTTGAAAATGGCCCTAGAGGCTGAAACATTGTGATGTCTAAAAATTAAATAAATAAAAAAATGTATCAAAGACTACTTTTGTAGAGCGGCCAAATATATATCGCGCAATAAATACATTTTTAAGAATATTTTTGATTTTTGGGTACTTACCATTCTGGTGATCAACTGGTACTATCTTTCCAAGGCATAGAGGTCGATTTCCATAAGGATCTCTAACACCATACATTCTATCTTTCATCATTATAACAAGGGAGTATGATAACGGTGCAAGTTGCATCAGATGTCTTATTCTAGCTGGCATATCAGGCCCTGATTCTTCTTCTCCTTCTGGAGGGTTTAGGCAGAGAGCTTGAGTAATCAACTCACTATCGGAGTGGGTGGAGAGTCCTACTCCTCTAGATAAAACCTATCGAATAGTCACATATAATGTTTAATAAATTCACAAAAAAAAAAAAAAAAAATTATATTGTTTTTCTGGAAACATTTATTTATTGATTTAATATCACTTTATGCTGCTGTGGTAATCGGCCGATGATACAGTGGGAGTCCTAAATTTTGCCAGTCCAGGTTTAATTAGGATAGGGATCTTTAATAAGTACCTGACATTGCACAGGCTCGGGACCTCCATTTACATTTCTTTTAGAATTATAAAATTTACTTCATTATCCATTCCCTTCTACAGATTTATATGTTTTATAATTGAAAAAAAAAGAAGTATAATTAACTTTCCAATGGCATAGTTATACATCTTATTACTATTCTTACTTCCAGAAAAAAAAAAATCAATTAAGCAAGATAACTATTTATAATAAACTAGCTGTGACACGCAGCCTTGCTCGCGAATATTGCATTTCGTATTAATTTATGTGCGTTTATGGTAAGATTGGCTATAATATCAACTATCAGCTACTCTTTGTTATCAATTTAAAGCCCGATCTTGACCAAATAGAAACCAGTAGACAGTGGTTATACCCATAATCACTTAATATGTTAAATTATCGTCACAAACAGTTGGTAACCTAAATGTGAATTAATGATATTCGTCGGTAAAACCTTACACCTGAATCACTCCCATTTTTTTAGAATTCAGAAATTATGTTCTTGAAATTAATAGTTTTTTAGACAATTGAAATAATTTCTAAAAAATGAATAACAATTGAATATATTTTCATAGGAACCTCGCTCGAAACAGATATGAAACGCAATATGCTTAAAAGGGTCGGTCACCTGTATGTAGTGACCAGCCTGAGATTAAGATTTTTTAATGGGAGTTAAAAACAACCTTAGTTATGCCCTTCTTCGAAGGGGACATAAAATGGTGGTCCCAAGCCTTTGCCATTTCATGAACTCGTTAACATTTTCTACCCTAACTAAACTTGGAGAGGAAAAAATTAGTAATCATACGATTAGCCATAGTAGTATAAAAGTGACGTAAATGAATAGATAACAACAGTAATATGCTTAAATATATTTGTTATAAAATCTTTGTATCTTTGCTGATACATATCAGATTAAGACAATTTTACGTTTAGGTTGTTCAACTACTTGTTGGGCGAAGATTTTCAAATCCTGTCTTATTGCACATCTAGGCGGTAAGACGAACCTCCAGGAAAAATTTTAGCCTCACAACCATAGTCATTTTTCAGATACCAGAAAATTGAGTGGTACTTTCCTTTATAAATATAGACATACAGCTAATAAAAGTCCTAATTATGCTTAAAATAATAGTTCTGATTATTATACTCGAATAAATCAAAAGAAATAGTAATTTTTTTAATTTACTTAAATTTAGAAATGTATATGTTTCAAGGTAATAACGATTAAAGTTAAAAATGACTCTTGAAATAAAACATGACTTAACAATATAGATAATAATATAGATTAATATAACTATTGCCGCGTTGTGTAACTTTCTATACTCCCCAGTAGCCTCATCTCTCTTCGGACCAAATATTTTACCTGTAGTACCTTATTTTCTAAAACCTTTAGCCGTTGTCCGTCCTTCAAAGTAAGCGTTCAAATTCACCGTCGGAAGAATAATAGTTTTATAAATTCTAACCTTTAAGTTTTTAGATAGAAGCTAAGTAATTTCACAATTGAATTATAACACGCATTTCCCGCCATTAACCAGGACTTTATTTCCTCCTGGATTTATTTTTTTCTCGTTATCATTGAACCTAAATACTTAAATTTTTCTACGTGTTCAAAAGTATACTCTGATATATCAATATCACTATGATCGCCACCGTCTCTGCTACAAATCATATATTTTGTCTTTTCGGTATTTATTTCGAGTCCTATTTCTTTACCGGTTTTTATTAACGCACCTGTATTTAGTTTTATAGTTTCCGTGTCTTCCTTTAGCAGTACCAAATCATCGGCGTTTCCCAGAACCGGAATTTTATCACCCAAATTTAAACCTTCTTAGTACATGTCACCTTTTCTTTGATATATTCTAAAGCGACTTCGTATGCATCAATTTCTGTTATTATGTTCGCTATTAAGAAGTTTTTAAAAGAATATATTTTAAAGTACTTCCGCGTAAATGACATTTTTAGTTTTATTTTCTTGTGGCAGAAGAACATACTGATTTCCTCCGCAACCCGATCCTGACGTAAATCTATTCCTACGTGTTTAAATGTTTACCTCTGTGATTAATTGTTACGGAAAAATATAAAATAACGGGAAATTGAATTATTTAAAAATAAAAGTTAAATCATTTGGAATTATTGGGATGCGAGGTTTTTTTTTTTCTCCCAAATTTTCCCCGTTTTTCCCCAGATTTTCAACTGATTCTTCGGTCCTATTGGTCGCAGCGTGATGTTATATAGCCTATAGCCTTCCTCGATAAATGGACTATCCAACACAAAAAGAATTTTTCAATTCCAACAGTAGTTTCTGAGATTAGCGCGTTCAAATAAACAAACAAACTCTTCAGCTTTATAATATTTATAATAAATGACAAATAAATTCATTCTGTTTTCTGCTTTAGTTGTACGTCAAAACCTTTTCCATCTCCTATTTACACATTTTTTATTACAACTGACTACAATAAATCATGAATTATTTAAAATAAAAAAAATAAAGGAAGAAATTTCGAAAATTTGGGATTTAAGCTATATCATGACTATTTCTATGAGAACAAAATCTACATGGCATTAAAGTCCATTTAATTTTACTTCAACATGGCGAGTTTATTCAAAATCCGTGAACATTTTTGAGAAAATTGTAAAAACGTCTAAAATGCATGGTATAAGTATAAAGTGGTAGTTTTAGTGAAAAAGTTGCTGCAACATCATAAGCAAATATCTATCTTAAATTTATAATTTTTGTACAACTTTTTGTGTTAAAGCTAGACTTACCACACAAAATCAGAGCATTTTGCCTGACTTGATTATTTAGACTTAAGAAACCCTAAGTTGTTTATTTTTGCTGAAAAGTGGAATTAAAAAATTTTCTTGATTGGAATATTTTCCCTTAGGATATATTTCATATGTATGTGACATTAATAATGAAGAAGAAATAAAAATAATAAGACAGTACAAGTGATGTATACAAAGCATGATGATTGATCTGACTTCTCAATGAATAATTAATAACCCCCAACAACGTTATTCCTTCCAGAAGTTAGTTTTTGAATTTAATCCAGAAGTTAGTTTTCCAAAAAAATAGTTTTTGAAACATGTTTAATTAAAAAAGAAATCTAAGGATGAGATAAAAACAGTACATAGGTTTGGTATGAAGAACTTTAAAGCTAAATGAATAAGATTTATTCTTTATAAACTCTCAACTAAGCATAAACAAATACATTTAAATTATAAAAAAAAAAAAAAAAATAATTCTTATGCTTTATCCATTTAATGTTTTATTATTCAAAGTTTTAAATTTTGGAGACTAAGTGAACCTTTGGTGGTTCACTTGTGGTCCGAAACCGGCAGATGATCCCTAAGATTTTTTAAAGGGAGTAAATAGTTCTTGGTTATGGCATCCTTCAGAAGTGGTATAACATAGTGGTCCCAAGCCTGTGGGATGTCAGGTACTTGTTTAAGATTCCTATTAAATCTGGATAGGCAAAATTTAGGCTTCCCACAGTCCCAAAATCCATTAGCCACAGTAGCATTTAGTGACATAAACAATCTTCTACTAGTTCATACTGGTCTTGATATGTCTATGTTTTATTAAAAGCAAAATGTCTTTAAAGGCATAAAGTTCATCAAGTTTTGAAGAAAATAATACGAAATTGAAAATATTTTCTTAAGTTGCCCTAAAAGTAACTTGTATCAAATTATTTGATCTTGATCCTGCTGGTGTAATATTATTTCAGTGGAGAGCTCAGAAAAAGAATCTAAAACAGAAAAAAAATTAGATGAGGAAGATGCTTGGAGGTGCGTTAAAACACATTAAGTCTTCTTCTTCACTTCTTGAGACACCTTGTGTGAGTCACCCTGATGAAGGCCCACAATATAGGCTGAAACTTTGGCACTCAATTAAAATAAGTACAACTTGTTAATGTGTGTTTTTTTTTTTTATTACCGCACCCCAACCATCTTCCTTATCTAATATTCTTAACAGTCAACTATACTCCATCTTGAAGAGAGAAATATTTTTTTTTAAATATTCTAAACTTCTGCAAATTTATTATTTTAATTTTTGAATATCTGCAGAGATTATGGATTCATAATTTGGAAAATTATGTGAAAATTAAATCAAATTTTGAAATTTAAATTATAATTAATTTTGAGATCCTGTCATCCACTGCTTCAAGACATTGCATTAACTTGTAGTGATAGCTGAGAATTTGACTGTCCAACTAATTTAATTTTGACCTTCTAATCGTAATTGTATTAAGTTGGTACCCATAAGATGATGCTTTTTCTAGTTTATTTAGAGTTATTGGCTACTCTGTTTATAATATATGTACAATAGCAATAAGTAAGCTATCAATAATTATGTTTCCGTAGAATGATTAAAAGGGAAAAAAACTATTTTTTTCAAGATCGAAAAGGTTGAAACATATTTTGATAATACGATAAAAAATGCCATCAACAATCGATATTGCATAATTTGAGTCAAAGCGATGGGGCATTAGATAACTGAATTTAAAATATTTTTCTTACGTCAATGATTATATTTCATATCAGTTACGTTATGAAATGCTAATGAAACAATATTTTCTAAAATTGAATCTAAAACTTATTACATAAACGTTAATTCTTATTAACAAAACAAACCCATGTTAATTCAATAAACATGTACTCAATAAAAACCAGAAACTTGAGAAGACGAGGGATGCTGCAACACCGGAGCAATAAAAAATGTCATATAAACCATGACCCGATTTTAAACAGAAAAGGAGTAAATTGAAGTTTTTGTTTCCTTATGTCATGCTTTTAATTGAATGGGAATCTACTATTCAACAAATTTAAAAAATAAATAAATTAAAATTACACCAACATAAATAACTCATCCAAAATCGTTTTCACTAAATCCTTTTTAAGGGGCTCTCAGGTGGTTCCGCCAGAGCGGAAAGTTGTGTTTTATTCTTTCATGAACACATTTCTAACGCGGTTATATGACTTGCTATAGATACCTCATTTCCATAAATACGTCTACAATTAGAAGTATTTAACATTATAAAAACCGAGATGAGGTTTCTTTTGAGACTGGTTCAGAATTGTTTCCTGATTTACCAACATTTTTAGAGAACTTGTTTTTTACGCAAAGAATAATTTTGAGAATGAAATTTATCATTATACTACCCAAATCTATTCTGGAATGAAGTATACAATGAAACTCTTTGATTGATAAAAAAAAAAAGTATATGATTAATCATAATACATACTCTGCCTTTTTAATGTAATAAAAAGTGACATATGTATTAAAGAAGACATAAAGGTATTAAAATATGACATGGGGAGAGTATTTTATTTAAATTGGTAACATTGATTATACAACAGGGTTAAAGATGAATAAACATCCCGAAATGTAGGTAATAATGATTTGCAGTTAATTCTTATAAAGCATGAAATTACTTCTTTAAAATAAACTTAAATTGTACTAATACAACATAATTATCTAAAAATTATATGGAAATTAAATTACTAAAATCATTCTGTTCAAATAGCGATTTTCTTTCTTTGTTTTTTTTTTAAATTAGAGTGCTGAGCTATATAAACTGCTCATAATATTGACGATGTATGGGGTCAGGAGACCACTAACGTCACACTAGAGCGTTCTCGTTTCAGAAGTTTAACTGAAAAGATTTCGTCATTGGGAAGACGATAACAACCGATAGAAATAAGCCTAATCAAAACCAAATGAGAAATGGCTTAAGAACTCGGTGCGATCTTGCTTTAATAAATTTTAGGATCCACCCTAGTTAAACGAGCACCCAAAAAATCTCCGTTTTAAAATACGTCTCAGACATTTAACGTACAATATATTTATTTATTTGATTACAGTTTTAGGTGCCATGTACAACTACAAAGGTTAGAGGCACCGTGGTTTTTTAACTATTATACGTTGGTTTTTTAACGTACAATATAAATGATCCACATCTTGGGAAAATTATCTTAAACTACAACAGAAGACGTAGTAGCCAATCAACTGAAAAATGTGGACCTCCAGGACATTTTCTAAAGCCTGTTATGGCCAAGTACGGTCTGTGTGATCATCACAGCATTCTCAAACGTGATGAGACTATCATCGTTGACAAGCACTATAAAGAAATATAATAACATAGCAAAAATACATACGTTAACATAAATTAATAACTTACCATTCTTCTAAGTGCTTCAGAATTGACCAATTCGCCATTATGAGCTACGGCCAGAGCACCATGGCCAGTGTGTACAACAAAGGGCTGGCAGTTGATTTCTTCTGAAGCTGCGCTGGTAGAATAGCGGGTATGGCCAATGCCTAGGTTACCTATTCATCCATAACGCACAATAGTTAAATAATTAATCGTATAGGTTGTTCTACAACGAATATAAAAAAAAAAAAAAAACCTTCATACCTTTGAGCTTTTGCATCGATTCATCATTGAAAATGCTACTTATCATGCCCATTCCTTTTTTTACATTGAGTTTTTTGGAACATTTTCCTTCGCTTGTCACTATACCTGCACTTTCTTGGCCCCTTGAATTTTATAAATTATACAAGTTGTATTATATTTCTAGATAAAATTGTTTAAAAAAAAAATTGTTTATTAATGAATATCAATAGTTGATTGTTGTTAATGGAAGATAGCAACAATGAAATAACATTTTAACTCTTCATCAGGGCTTTTCAAGGAACAGAAAATAATGGATTCAACGTGTCCCATAGAGAAGACTTACAATGTGGTTCGAAACTTTGGCAAGAAATTAATAGTTTAGAATATTTCCCTCTGAAAAATTGTTTATTGAATCTTCGCTAGTCCTTTTTTTTTTAGTTTAATTTTATAGACCATAAAATAAAATATAATATATATCATAAGAAGAATTCTGAGGTATGAGCATTATTATTATTTTTTATACATTGTTACATTTATTTATTTAAACATTGAACAAACAAAAATAAAAAAATTGTTCTCATAATATTTTTCCCCACTGCTTCTCGGGGAAGTTCAAGTTAAAGAGTATTACGGAGAAATTTTGACAAGTTTTATCAAATTCGTAAGTTTTGGAACTTGAATAAAAGTTTTTTTCCCCTAGTCGGAGGTTCATACACCTTACTTCAGTAGAACAAAAAAACGTGGGGAAAAATATATATGTGTGAGTGTGTTAATCCGTTTAAGTAATATACATGGCATAAACTAATGTGCAAACGTGCATTTTTTGGAGACATAAAGATCCGTTGAGTATTATCACCAAATCAGGAGATCTTCACAAGCTATCGGCAGTAGAAGAAAAAAGTACATATAGAAGAAACAGGAAAAAGAGTTTCTTAAGTGTATTCTGTCAAAATATAATGAAACGTAGAGAACAACAAATGATTTTTGAGAGCTATTAAAGAAAACAGTTGAACCTGTTATACGATTTAAGACATCATTACCAACATATAATATTATATTAAAGCTTATTATTTACTTAAACAGATGCTTACACATCAGAAAAGATAACAAAGGTATTAAATGAAGTAAGAAAAATATTTCGCAAGACAAGGTTGGAAAACATTTGATTACTTCTATTATTATTATTAACGTAAACCAATTAGAATTCAAATATGTATTGGAGTTTACGTGTATCATCGAGTTTATCACTACACAACAGTTAAATATAAAGCTGTGGAATGCTTTAAGTTCTTGGAAGAATATTTAATTCCATTCAAACCCTTCTCTGTTTATTGATTACTATTTATTGGATTAGACGTTGATAAGTACTTTGGATGTGGAATGTGATGAAAAATAAGGCTAATAAAAAACTTTTTTTTTTTTAATTGATAGTTTCACAATTTTAAGAGTTTCTATTAATACTTAAAATAAATTTCAAGTTTAATTGGAAATGGACGGGACCCGCCCCTTGGTATACCCCAAAGACAATATTTGCGTCCATAAATAACTCATACAAATTCGAAAAGTACTCCAACAATGTTTGGAACAATTCAAAGGCCATATCAATTTACTATAATGATATGTACTGATGCCAGTCAAATAGTTCAACTGATACTTATCACGCTTGGCGATAGACAACATATTTAGGAATGTAAACTACTGCAAAGTTAATATTATAAAATTATATATAAATAAAAAGAAATGAAGTGGTTAGCAAGAAGCTTAGTTCTAAAGTTAATACTAAAAATCGAAGAAGCAATACCTATGCTGCAAAGCTATGAGGCCCAAACAGATAATTTGAGGAACATCTAATTGAGTCGGCCAGGGACCTCTGGCCATACATCCAAACACTCCACATTCGTGTGTTAAACCAGTAAGTTCTTTCTTATTACCATTACAATCCATACTATAACTTAGAAATTAACCTGAAATTAAAAAAAATAATATGACTTTGCAAATAGTATGGAGTCAGCTTCCGGAAACCGGGACAAGTGTACACGAGATATGTGTGCACGCTTGAATACATGGCTACACACAAGTCTATGAGTGAGAATCAACAAAAATAATTAGAAAATGAACTATTAAATAAACTTTATAATTAGATTAACTAAAAGCAATAATAATTTATTAATGGGAGAAGTTAGTTGAGCAGTCAAGTAAACACACAAGTATAAACTTAATTTAATGGTTCCGATGATATTTATATTATTATTAATTATTTATATTCGCGAAATAATAAAGAAAGTAGTTTCAACAAAGAATTATTTCTACTATTTTCCAAAAACTAGTATCATAATTAATAAAAAAAAATCCTGTACCACTACACCCCGTAGAAGGATTTTGTTTCCGTGATTTGTACTGTTCAAGGCAAACGGTTGTGCAAGGAAGTGATTTGGCTGAGACTTCCTTCTCACTTAAGTCGAAGAGAAGATAAAAAAAATTATTAGTTGCAAAAACTAACAGATTTGAAACATACATTGATGAAAAGCAAGACAGTTGAGTAATATAAGGGGTACTCACTACGTTTGCTATAGCATGCTATTTGTGCTATTTTGCTAAACCCGTCGAGTTTCTACAGTTATTTCCTGTATAAAATTGATGGGTTTAGCACTAATAGCATGCTACAGCAAACGTTAGTACCCCTATATTTACAATTTATTCCAGGTTTTCATGTTTTTAATGAAATATTTATTTTATGTCTATTAATTGTTTATTTTAAGAAGAATGAATCAAAAAAATATCCATAGAAATTTTTAAATAAAAATATACAGCGATACAATGTTGAAACGTAATTAAAAACATTGGGGTACTCACTACGTTTGCTATAGCATGCTATTTTGCTAAACCCATAAATTTTATACAGGAAATAACTGTAGAAACTCGACGGGTTTAGCAAAATAACACAAATAGCATGCTATAGCAAACGTAGTGAGTACCCCTAGTATCTGATCTCAGACGTCAAACATATACAATATAACTAATGGGTAAGGAACCCCTCCCCCCCTAAATTAAAAAACAGAAGTGTAGATAGATATAATATAATATCTTAGGGTTTCCTATGAAAGGGTTCCTTTTCCAAAAAATAAAATAAAATCAATTATTCATATTCATCCTTACAAAGTAAAATAATCCTCCTTATTTCACTTCGTTCCTCTATTCACTCACTAAAAACAAGAACACAACTTATTGATTCATACATAGTTCTTGAAGAACTGTTTTCATCAACGATTTCTTTATGATTCGTGGTGCCTCTTCCTGTTATATGGCAATTCTCATACACATTACGCTTTAAACAGCATATAAAGAAATCAAAATACCGAATTGGTGTAAACAGTTGTTTTATTATCACAACTAGATAATTGACCTATGCGTTTTTTAAACCACCAATCACAAAAGTACATCAAAGGTCCTGACACAGTTATTATTCCTAGCGAATCTTTTATTATATGATTAACATGGTTACAACTAGTTTAGGATGTCATGAAAACTAGATCAGTATTCGTTACATTATTTTTTTAAGAAGTGAATGGCTAACAGTATATAGCTCAACAAATTCTCCAAGTGTTCTAGCTCCATCAAAGTAAATACATAAGTTAAAATATTGTAAACAATACTGGATTTCGTATACATTATTACATATAAATATTTTATATCAAAATTTACAGATTTAAATCTGAAAGAGAAAACTTTGTATGGCAATTTAAGAACATGCTAATAAAAGAATACACAACTTAAATCACATTTAGATTTAAATTCCAATGGTCAGTTTTTTCAAGCATAAACCTACGTATCTATTAAGTTGGAGAAAAAATCTCTTATCACATCAGGAAATTTCAGAGTATCTTGACACATCATATTTTTTAGGATATATCTATCGTGAAAACTTGATACTGGATGGATTAACTAATAGATAAACCTTTTGATCTCTTAAGTATCCGAACATCATATAACCACTTTTGTAATATTAATTATATAACATGGTTTGAAATAATTTTCAGAATATAATTAGGACGAATAATACACGTTTACAGAACAGAAAATGACTTAATTCGGAAACCATTTAATTAATCAGCGCGATTAAATGCGAGTTATTTGTTTTATAATAATTACAATCAGAATGATGGAGGCACAACCGGTTTGCCACGTGAATTTTTTTTTTATTAGTTTTAGGAATATTTTCGTTACAATGAGCGAAAAAAAGAATCATAATAAACCTTTTTAATTCTATATTTTTAGGTAGCCACTTTTGAATAATTTATTGTAAACTGATTCTCGCATTAGTGACTATACTTTTTTTTAGCGTGCCACCCATTTTAAAGTTAATAATAATACACTAAAAATAAATAGGAAAAACGGAGCGTACTGCGAAAGGAATTATTAATGATTAAAGTTAATCTGATGGCATTTTAGAATATTATGTGGTTCCCAACATTAAAAAAAAAAAAAAAAAATAGAGTAAGAAAAAATCTCTATTTTCAATATTTTCCATTCCTAGCTACTCTGGTTGGAATTTTAGACAAACGATTTTGCGTTAACATGTAAAGAGGTGTTGAACAAAACTATCGAGAATTAACAAGTTGACAGGAATACTGTCGTTGAAAAAGCCAACTAATGTACTTTCGGACAATTGCGTTGCGTAACAATTCATTTGGAGTCTGCATAATTAAATCAAAAATATTTGGGAATATGTCAAGAGAACTATTTAAAAATTAATCTAATATTAATATGGACTAAATTGAAAGTTGTCTGAATCATTAAGGATGCCAGACGGAAAACACTATCAACGTTATGCATTCAAAATGACTTATTCTTAAGCCGTTATAATATTTACAATTCTTAGAACAAAGTAGTATTAATAACGGTGCATTAGTTTAATTATTTAATTTAAGACAGAGAATAATAATTAAATATTAATAAAATTAATTGCTAACACATTATTAAAGATTTTATTTCCTTAATTTATTAATTATACATTAAATATAATAATTATATTTTTACGTTACTCGTAGATGATAAATATTTATTATTTCCTTTATGATAAATATCCCTCATAAAATAATAAATTTAATTATATTAATTCATATAATAATTTCAATTATAAATAAATCTGTTTAGAGGACATTTAATAACATTGTAGACTATTTCATACTAACATTACACTGCCCTAAAATAAAAATAGAATTGGTATTTGAACTCTCACTAGGCGGCAACACCAGGTATCCATTCAAAAATTTTAATTTTATTTTAATTATAATTACAGTAGAATCGTCTTTTAAAAATTATAGTTCCGAAATTAAACAGTATGCTTATTGAAGCTTTTTACACGTGCAATGAGATAAATAATAGTCAAATTTTTTAAACAATCAAATATAATTATACCAAATATATGACATTGACTCTCCCTTTTTAATATTCCAGACAGTGGCTCAAAGTCGCAACAATATTCACCTATTTTTCATGTTATGTATGTGTTAAAATACCCAATTAAATAACTGTTATGTACATTAAAAATCTATGCAAACCACTTTTTCACTTAAATTAATTATTATAGATAAATAAAGTTATAAAGAAAACAATTCAAAAGCTTCAAAACAACTAAAGATACATTAAAAAGCAAATATTAATAATAAATCAATTTTTAATCGCTTACTCAGGGAATATTTTTACTATTGACAGGTCCTAGTTAACATTTATTAATTTCCATTTTTTAACATTTATGGACTACGTTACATGTAACGATAATTCAAGGGGAAAAAATTAAGGACCTTTCAGGACAGTTTAATTTTGATTTCAAAAATAATTTTGAAAAATTGAGTTTAAATAGTTTGAGATAATTTGAATTCAATAAAACATTGAAATGGTCTGTCAAGTTGCTATAGTGCGCCTAGCCGCAATGCAATATAAACAGTAGGGAAAATAATGGTTATCCCATATAGAATGCGATTTGAATACATTTCAGATCAACTGATAATACAAATTAAAAGTTTGCTTACCTCCTATAGAGGAAACGATAAATCCAGAATACCTGAGAGAATGATAAACCTCGAATTCGAAACTCGACTCACGAACCACGTGAGTGGAATGGATCAACTGGTGGCTGCTGTAAATTGTATAACACTCCAAGGATCAGGTGGTGGGGAAGAGATAGTTGAAGCTTCTTAAATACTGGTCTTAAGATAACTAGTTTTTATTTCATTACAGCGGAGGCTTAAAGTGAAATGCCGGAGGAAGGTATTATTTTATGTATTTTAATATATCTGTGAATATATGTATTATTACTAAATTATATATAATATGAAACCATGCATGTTGTTTATTTAAACCTAATCACTAATGTTATCACTTACAAAGTGTTTCTTTACTATAATATCTTTGATCTGTTAAAATTACGTTTACGGTTCTCAGCTTTATGTTCATCAACTTGGCAAAAAATATTTCTTAATTCAGTATTATTATGAATTATTACCAATATTAATGAGATGATGGTTGAGAAGAAATTCTTTAGCCATTTTCAACACTGGTTTTATTTAGTTTCAGTCTACTAAAGTGGGTATGTGTAAAATATTGCATGCTCTTTTTATGGTAAGGTAACTAGGGTACAGTTATCAAATATACACCATTCGACTTATCATTTCATACACCAAAATTGAAAAAAATATTTCTGTGCTCAAACCTTGGAAGAATCAAACAGTTCTTATTATTATCCATTGATACATGTATTATATGATATAGAATATATATACATTTCTGTATTTAATGTACACAGATTCATATCTGTTATGGTAACAAAAAGGCCTAATATTCAAATTTCCAGTTCTATAAGTGAGGTAATTGAAATTTTTTTACTATAAATCAGCCTTAACGCGAAGTTCAATTTAATCATTAAATTCCATGTCATGAAATAAGCAAAAAATAATTATTATAATACAAATACGTAATCTTTTTTTTTCTAAAAATTCAATTGGTTCTTTGTAAAACTGATATCTTGCATGTTTGAATTTTTACCTTCCTAAACTGCTGAATATACTGCATTATATATTCATATATACTATGAAATATATTTATGCTACTAATATAGCGCCCGGCAGTAAGTAAGTAAGTACTAATATAGAAATATATTCTAATACTTAAGAAAAATAAAAATAATATCAAAATAATCAGATGCAATATGAATAAAATGTGAATGCAATTCAGAAAATGATTAATCTAGTAGAAGAAATACAATTTAAAACGTAATGTAACATTAATTAGAAGAAAAATTATAATATATAATATTAAACAATATTATTAATTTAGATTACATAATGTCTTACTTTTTGATTATTTTGTTTTAGTTGCTGGTTATAAGCTTGGTGCCCTTGTTATTGAGGGCAAAACTAAGAAAGTATTTAATATTGATAATGCGGATGAAGTGGTTATAATTAGTAAAGATAGAATCACAGCTGGTGATGGTATTAAATCTCATGAATTAAAAGGAAAAGCAGAGATTTCAACAAAGACGAATGCTAAAGTTTTTGAATTTTTAAACTCACTTGGTAAACACTAAATATTTCATTCCATTTTTATTATGTTTTAGTCAAGTTTATCTTGGTAATTGATATTAATTCTGTTTGTTAATATGCTTAAATCCTAACTTTATTTATTTCAATTATTTTTTGGACTGGTTGACGAATGTGTTGTTTTTTAAATTATGGAATCATAAACTTAATAAACAATCAAATTTATCAATGTAATCCAGTTAAATTATTTACTGTCATTATTGAATGTTATGTTAAATTTATTTAATTATTCAATTATCAGTTTCTTATGAATACAAGAAAATAAAGTTCTATTTTAATTATATTTTAGGCCTTAAAACTTCTTTTATAAAAACTCTTACCAACACAGCATTTCTGGCCAAAAAATGCGAAATGATTCCTATTGAATGGGTAACACGACGCTTAGCTACCGGATCCTTTTTAAAACGTAATACTGGTGTTAAAGAAGGATATCGATTCTCTCCACCTTTAGAAGAAACATTCTTCAAGGTATTTTAGCTATTACTATTTGATTTTACTTGTATGATTCAGTAATAATAACATGTTTTCTTTGTTCTTTCATTCTTAATATTTAAGTTCTATACAATATTTCCTTTATATATCATTATACCAACTTGTTCTTATCTAGATAAACAGTGATTTTTAGTAGCTTATGTTCAGAGCTCTGATTCAAGACTAATCCATTCCCTTGACATAATCTTAAAGATAATATGTTAAGTTAAGCTTGCAAAATCAATATCTTTAATTTTTTTATACTTTAAAAAGTCATTTGAAACCATATATTGTTACTTTTTTCATCATTTGAAGTATAGACAGGTTTTTTATTGCTATATTAATTAATAAAAAATATCCATACGATATTTATATGATTCCTGTTATTGTTATTTTAAATTTAATTTACCATTTTATGTTATTTATAGTAAATAAATTAAGTGAATTCAAGATTGAAAACAAATTGTTTGTTTGTCGATATTTCAGAACCAATTTAACTTTTTTTAACAAAATTTATAATTTTTTTCAACCAAATTTATAATTTTGCCAGTCAAATTCCTATTTTTTTCAATTGAAATCATAATTTTTTCATTAAATTTGTTTGTGTCAATAAGTTGACAGGAAATCATATAAGCCTCATTCGGATATAATATATATCTTTAAAACAACATTTAGATGTATATTTTACATTAAATCAAACAAAATAATACCAATAAAATAAATCTAAATTTCTCCTAAAACAAATAAACAATCTCGATAAACAGAAATAATAATTTAATAAAGTAAATAATCAACAATCAAATTCCAACAAACCACAAAATTAAATTCCAAGAAATGTATACCTTGTTAAATTTCATATCCTAAAACTATTAGTGTTACACAGAGGGAATTCTCTGATTACTTTAATCTAATCCCCTTTGATTTTTTTTTAAAGATACCATACCTCATTAAATTAAGTGTATGAAATTGGTTAGCAAAATTATTAGTTAGTTTGATGAAACCGGTTGGGAAAATTATGAATTTGGTTTACAAATTTTGAATTTAATTGAAAAATTAAATATTGAATATTCCAATTGAAATAAAAGCAAGGATATTTTGTTGAAATGTTTTGAACTACGTCCTATTCATATTTATGTAAACCTATTTCCTATGGTGTATGTTTATTATTTTTAGTTACTTAAGAGATTTTTTTTTTGTTTATCTAGTTCTAATGTTGATAACCTATGGGAGGTTACATAAATCTTGCTCTTGTCATATTTCTTTTTTTTTTCTTATCATATTTCATGTCATGATTTTATTGACAGGGATAAAAATTACGTAATTAAATTTATCTTTTAAAAACATTTTGGCTTGTTTTTCATTCATTATATAATTTTTCTATGATGTGACATTTAATAATAATCATTTTGGTTCTTAAAAAAAAAGTGCTGTCACTTGTAATAAAACTTCATAAATATGAAGCGGGTAGTACCCTGGAAGTGTTATAGTTATCTAGATTTTATTGGAAGGTGATAACTTCAAGTATCCATGAGATAGAGATTCATTATATTGAGAATGTATAGTCGACTGTAGAACTATTATAGGTGGAATAGTCAGGAATCAGTCATTTTTTTGAAAATTTTTAATTTTGCCAACGTTTCGGCTCAAACTTGTGAGCCATCATCAGGTCTACAAACATCAGAACAAAAGAGATACATATTAATATGATAATGGAAATTTTCTTTTGAATGAAGTGAATGAAATAAAACAGAAAACCACATACTTAAATATTATAGATACAAATAATGATAATATGGTACATAATCTGATGATGATAAGCATACAATTTTTTTAAAAAACTTTAGATTTTAATATAGAAGTAAAAAAAAAAATAAAAAAAATATATATATATAAACGTACCATTACTGAGCCATGTCCAAGCATAAACTGAGGAAAACCATTAACATAGGTAGTATGGGAAGGGGTTCATGTAAAAACCCTGAAGGTTTTCCCCTCTAAGTGTAAATACTACAGCTTATCTTTTTTTTAAAAAAGTTTTACAAAATTATATAATGGAAAAAACAAAACAATATATTTGTATGTACAATAAGGCTCAACATTTTTAACAGAAAATTATAAACACTAGAATCTGAGGTATGTAAAAGATCCATGAGGTATATAATAAAAAATAAAATAAAATAAATAAATAACAAAAACAAAAACCATAGGTGTTGTAAACGAAAAGATAATATACAGTAATATACAGTAAATAAAATATAAATGACACAAGCAATTTGTACAATTTAATCGTCTCCTTAAATTATAACTTCATTACTTTATTGTACAAATTGCTTGTGTCATTTATATTTTATTTACTGTATATTTATCTTTTCGTTTATAACACCTCTGGTTTTTGCTTTTGTTATTTATCTATTTATTTTATTTTATTTTTTATTATATACCTCATGGAGCTTTTACATACCTCAGATTCTAGTGTTTATAATTTTCTGTTAAAAATGTTGAGCCTTATTGTACATACAAATATATTGTTTTGTTTTTTCCATTATATAATTTTGTAAAACTTTTAAAACAAAGATAACTGTAGTATTTACACTTAGAGGGGAAAACCTTCAGAGTTTTTACATGAACCCCTTCCCATACTACCTATGTTTATGGTTTTCCTCAGTTTATGCTTGGACATGGCTCAGTAATGGTACGTTTATATATATATATATATATATATATATATATATATTTTTTTTTTTTTTACTTCTATATTAAAATCTAAAGTTTTGTAAAAATTTTGTATGCTTATCATCGTCAGATTATGTATCATATTATCATTATTTGTATCTATAATATTTAAGTATGTTGGTATATTTTCTGTTTTATTTCAAATGTTATCATTGTCACTACATTCAAAAGAAAATTTCCATTATCATATTAATATGTATCTCTTTTGCTCTGATGTTTGTAGCACTGATGATGGCTCACAAGTTTGAGCCGAAACGTTGGCAAAATTAAAAATTTTCAAAAAAATGACTGATTCCTGACTATTCCACCTATAATATGATAGAGATTCACACTGTGTCCCTACCAATGGCGGTGAATTGTTATGATTAGGCCTAGATCATGCTCAGCTGCCAGGTTATTTCTGGATTATTTGGGTACCCACTTTATAGAGGACAAGTAGGTATCTATTAATTACTTTTTTTTTTCTTTAAATATGCCTTCCTATTTTGGCTTCCGCCATAAGGGATCTGGCAGTCTAATACCACTCCGATCTTAATGGAGTTAATTACTTGAAATAAGTATTTACACAAATACGTTTGTTTAAATAAAAGTATATAAGTGCCATAATTCGCTTTAGTGGGCTGTTAAGCTTGTTAACCAGCCACATTGGAACATTAGTTCTAGAATGGCTGGTAAGGAATGGTGTTAGTTCAGTTTAAATGTAAGTTAATTTTTATTTCATAGTGTTCTTAAGAAACAAATCTTGACACTTCCGCTCTGGTTAGCAGGAGAAGGTGACCTTTAGGTTGCTCTCTCATGGTTGGCAAAAAGGACCCATTGCCTGTCTGTAGTGATTTATGCCACGGAATTCCCTGAGGCCTTTATTGTGTGTGTGTATGTATACATACACAAACACACTGTCGTTGTCATAGAAATTCCATCACCTATCTTTTAATTTTTTATGGTAATAAATTTGATCCAAAATATTTATTTTTTTGTCTACTTATTTATATCATACGCTTAATGAAATAAAGAAATAAAAGGGAATACAATTCAGGCAGTCATAGGGACTGCCGATAGAAGTGAAAACTATTTTAATTCTCAATTTGCGCTGGAATTTTGTTGGAAAGAAGAGTATGTTTGTTAAAGTAGATTATGTTGAGAATGCATGTTTGTTTTTATTATTGTTTCATTTAATTGTAAAACATTCTCACCTTGTAGAGATATATCATATTTAATTATGTCATCAATATGAATGTGATGGTAGACTGTATGAGCTGGAGGTACACATAGCACATTTTTATTTTATGGACCTGACATTTGTATCATGGAAATTAAGACAGGAATATGTTTTAGAATAGAATAGAATAGAATAGAAAAACATTTTATTCTGGGACCAGGTCCCTAAGAATAACAGTTATGTACAATCGGAATGTATATGTCTGGCCTACAGACAAAAACCATGATTAATTATTATTTACAATGATTATTTAAAATTACAATTATTTACAATGAGAAAAATATTATACATAAAAAATAACAAAGAACTTAATAAAAAATATGTATCTTCTAATTTTATCTTCTGAGAAACTAAAATTTTATTTAAACGAAATCAAATTAAAATTTGGGCGGTAAACAGTAATCTTCATTCATTCAATGTAGATTTCTAGATAGAATTGACATCACATTTGCTGATCGTCTATTTGGGATGACAGAAGGTATAGGAAAAGTTGGGATTCGAATGAGGATAAAGAGGCAGCATGGCGAATGTGGATAGGTAGAGAATTCCAGAGTGTGGTAGAGCGAACAATAAAGGAATGATCAAAAGTTTTGGTTCTGTGGATAGGAAGGTAAATGTCAGACTGTCGTGATCTAGTTTCAAGTGGGTGGACTGAGGATTTAAATTGAAGGAGACTGTGGATGTAGGAAGGATGCTGGGAGTTAATAGTTTGGTAGAGGTATGATCCAAGGAAATATTGTCTGCGGGTTGAGGGGAGGAGCCACTTTAATTCACCCTATAAGTGGGTAACATGAGACCTCCTTGAAGTACCGAAGACAAATCTTAAGGAAATGTTCATAATGCGCTTCAGTCTGTCTTCAAGCACAGCCGGAAGTCCGTCATACACCGCACAACAATAGTCAAAGTGAGGGAAAACAAGTGAGGATACGAGGAGCTTACGAATGGATAGGGGAAGGAGATGGCGGGAGTGATGGAAAAATTTAAGAGTACTTATCGTTTTTCAGGAGATTTGGGCAATATGGGGCTTCCAGGAGAGGGATTGGTCGATGGTGATTCCTAGGTTTTTGACAGTGGAACTGAACGTAATTGGGTAATTATTAAGGATTAGATTTGGAAAGTTGTAATTCGATTTGAGAAGGGAATTGAAACCTATTACTATTGCTTGCGTCTTCATGGCATTTAGCTTAAGTTTATTCTGAATTCCCCAGGCGCTGATTCTATCCAGGTCCTCCTGATTCTTGGAAAATGCTAATAATGTCTCGGAGGGGAGAAGGATAGGTAGATCTGGAAATCATCAGTGTACAAATGTTGGGAGCAATGATGGATAGATTTGGGAAGGTCATTAATATAGGAATTAAAAAGGAGAGGAGATATACTTGAACCCTGGGCCACACCAGCCGAAAGGGCAAGAAAGGAAGATACAGGATGATTAGGAATGGTGACAGCTTGGGGTCTTACCAGAGAAAAATGAGTGAAACCAATGAATAGTGCTGTTAGAAAAGGCTAGGGATTGTATTTTGGAGAAAAGGATGGAGTGGTTTGTTTTTGTCTTGACGAGTGATGGCCCATTCGCACAATGAACACTGAACCATTTTTTAAATTAAAATGAAAAAATAAAGTTATAAAAACAAACAGTACTCACATCAGAGATAATAAGACAGTAACACGTGTCCTTAATACCTTAGAGGTTAGGGATTATTGGACGACCTAACTGCTGTATCTCAGTAAACAAATTAAATGAATAGATGTGAACAGCTCAAATGACGAGGGTATTAGCGATGTTGACTGAACGAAGGCTCAAGCCAGACTGGTGGTTTTATAGTTTATAGTTTTATTGTTTTATAGTTGTTTCAAATATTGATCTATCTGTGAAAGAATTAAATTAGTCGCTCTATTTTTCTCTTTGTCGACTTTTTTGCCTGTTGTTATTTACTACCCTTAATTTCGTCTTCATCTTGAACTTTGGCATTATAATTTGAATTATTCTCTGTTTTAGAAGATTGATCCATCAATGAAATATTAAAACAAATGTTTTTTTTTCTTATATCTGTATAGCCGTTTTTTTCCCTCTATAGAATGCTTAATTTTCTCTTTCTGCTCAACCGTTATTGTTAATTGATGTAGAAATTTGTTGATTAGGCTATTGCATAAGTTTTCTTCTTATCCTTATATCGCTTAAATCTTTTTTTTTATTTTTTTTTTTTTATTTATAGTAATTTACAACTGTATTAAAGAACACAATAAGTAAATACGAGGAATGAAAAAAAAGTCATGAAAATGTCTTGAGAAAGAACTACCCAGTGGTAGCACTTCACTAACTATTTTAACTCTGTAGGTCCTGAGGCCACCTTCTTTTCAGTCGCCTTGGAGGGTTATCGCTTAAACCTGATTGTATTTTCCTTTATTTGAATCGAAATCCGCAAATACAACAGGATTCAAAGGATGGGATCTTTCCCCTTTATATGTCTTATATTTATTTTAATGAAAAAATGAATTGTAGGTAGAAATAATCAGCAGTCAGTCTTTTTTAATATTTTAATTTTGCTGATGTTTGGCTCAAACTTGTGAGCCATCATCAGGGCATTGGTGAGCCATGTCAAGCATAAACTCGTTTTATAACTACGATAATTTCTAGAGTCTATTATACATCCTCATTATAGCTCAACGAAAAAATGAATATATTTAAATATATAGTTATAAAAAATGAAGGTGTTTTAAAATATAGTTATTTCTTTGCTAATTTTATGAAGATATTTTTTAAAATTTCATTTATCAAAGATGAACATTCAAAGGCACAACCTCCTAGAGTAAGCCCTATTAGTTTAAAATTAATCATTATTTGAAACATATTAAAAAAAAAAAAACAACGTTTCTTAGTTCTTGGTTAGTATTTTTAACTACAACCAGAATACAAATTGTAAGCATTTTGCGATCAGAAACAATTAGCATTGAGAGATTACATGAACTAAAACAATATTTTTACGGAAAACAGCAGTGACACAAATCAACAGTAGTCATAGTTTTGAAAATTAATATTATAATTCATTTTACGAGAGAACTTAAACTTCTATATATTTTTTCATTGATTAATTTGTGCTTTTCTTTAATTTTCTATATTTAATATTTTTTTTTTTTTGTAATCAGTATTTTTTAAAAACATACAGTTATGTTTAATTTTGGAAACATTTTTTTTATTAAGTGATGGTTTTTATGACCACAACTGTAAAAAATGATGGTGTATAGTTTATTAATTAATAATAAGAATACATCACTTGGAGTTTTCATTTCTAGTTCTGTTTCCAATACATAAGCCATCAAAGTATTTTTCCATTAGTATAAATATAAAATACAATACAATATGTTAATGTTGTTTTTTCATTTAATGCCACTTTGGCTTATTGGGTGATGCTACAGTGGGAGTCCTGAATTTTTTCTATTTAGATTTATGCAGAATAGAGATCTGTAATGAGTACCTAGTTTCGCTCAGGCTCAGAACTATCATTGTACATCCTCTCCAAAACACGGCATAACCTAGTATTTTTTATTCCCTTTAAAAAATCTTAGGGGCTATCTTCCTGGTTTGAACTCGTGGCCCTGGGCATAGGCTGTTATACTAGGTAGTACACCACAGGTGACCCCTACAATATATATTTTATATATGTACCAATATAAGTAATTAATTTTCAAATTATGTTCATGGGCTTCTGGAACAGTAAAAAATCAATTTTTACTTTCAGGATGATGCTAACCATGATCCCCAGTGGTCAGACCAACAGATAATATCAGCAAATTTTAATTTTAATGGGGTAACAATTACTCGTCATGAAGTAGATATTATGAAAAGGACTGCAATAACAGTTTTTGAGGTTCTAGAACGAGCATGGGCATCTAGGTCTTGTGCTCTTATTGATATGAAAATTGAATTTGGAATTGACTCAAAAGGTACTGTATATACTATTTCAGTAATTATATATTATTTTTATTTTAAATGAACATAATAACATTTGTGAATAAATTCAAACAAATCAGTTTTTTCAACTTTAAATTTATACACGTTTTATTCAATTTGAATATATTTAATTGATTATTACTGTTATAATTATATTTGTAATAATAATGAATACTAATGAATTTTCAATAACAATTATTACTAACAAAAAGACTAAATTACTGAATAGCAACTGAACCGTATATGAATCATACCAACAATGAACTATTTTTGAAAACATAAATAGTTATGCACACTATTCCATAAGTTTAAAATATAATCGGTAGTTTGTGAATACAAAAAATCAATAAGACGTGATGATTCACAATTCACTTAACGGAATGAGCAATTGAAACTACATTTGCACATCTAGTTTTAGACCAGTACTTAATATTATTGGAGTAATCCCTTGAAATTAGAAGGAAAAAAATCTGTTTTTCACTGCTCTTAATATATTATTTTATGTATGGTATGTACTGTGTGTCAAGTGATCTTTATTTCTCACAATCAAATAAATCCCTCACTGATTCTGAATGAATATCTTGGGTATCCATCTGTATCAATGTCTGTCAGCTTTCCATCCTTAATTATTAGTTAAATAATGCTTTTAATATATGTCTTAAAATTTCTTGTTTTAGGTGAGATTTTGGTTTCTGATATAATTGATTCGGATTCTTGGAGATTGTGGCCTTCAGGTGATAAGAGATTAATGAAGGATAAACAAGTATACCGTGAATTGTCTGAAGTTACCCAACATGATTTGGAAAAAATTAAATCAAATTTTCAATGGATATCTGACCAATTAGATTACTTCAAAAGTGCACCTCAGAGTTTGGTAATTTAACTAAACACGATGTTATTAAAAGTTTCCTCGCAATCAAATTTTAGTCTTTTGTTGTTCCTATTTCATTTTTGAATGAGTTATTCTTTTCAAGAGATTAAATTTCAAATAAGGAACAATTTTATTTTCAGAAACTTATTTATTTCCAACCCTCTCATTTCTTTCTTTTCTTTTTTTTTTTTTAGGCTGTTATAATTATGGGTTCACCATCTGATGAAGAACATTGCATGAAAATAAAGAAGAATTGTGAAGCACTTGGGCTTCCTTGTGAATTGAGAGTGTCATCTGCACATAAAGAAACTGAAGAAACCCTTAAATTGGTTGCAGAATATGAAGGCTTAGGAAGAGATGTAGTTTTTATTGCTGTTGCTGGTAGAAGCAACGGTCTTGGTCCTGTCATATCTGGAAATACTTCATTTCCTGTTATCAACTGCCCACCTTCTAGTCAATCTGCTACACAAGATATTTGGTCATCTCTAAGTGTTCCATCAGGTATCAAAAATATTATTTTTTAAAAATTTATTATCATTTTATTTATTTTTGAAAAGAACTGATTGTTATGTTTATTTTAGGTTTAGGCTGCACAACTGTCGTGTATCCAGAAACTGCAGCTCTTGCTGCAACACAAATACATGCTCTTAAAGAGCATATGCTATGGAGTAGACTTCGTGTACGTGCATTAAATAATTATTTGTCATTGAAGAAGGCAGATAGCATCTTGAGGAAAAGATAATATTAAAAACATAATTTGATTATAATGTTTTGTATTCTACTTATATTTTATAAAATACATTTTATAAACTGTTTTTGTAGCATTAATTTCTTTTACAGATATGTTTACCTCTCTGAAAAACTGTTATTATAATAAATAATTCTTTTTAATGCATTTAAATTTTGAAGATTCCTGGTCAGATATTTCTGTTTAATATTAAATAAGCCTAAAAGTAATGAAAAATATTTAAGTTTAATTATTTATTGTTAACCTTTTTTTAAATTGTATTGCACACCAGACTAGCAGCTTTATTATTTTCCATTTACAAATAATTCAATTTTATTATTATCTCTGGGCATAATAAAGATTTCCTTCTTTGCATTCAAACTGTGATTCATAAATTAAAAACAACATACCATACCTTAATATAGTAAGTGATGATATTGTTTATTGTGAGGAGAGAGTGGCCCTTACCAGATCTGCTAAACTTTACCCATAAAAAAAGTGGTACAAAGAAGGTCCCAATGAAATTCTTATACATTGAGATATAACAGTCCAGGAAAGTAAATCAGAGATTAAAAAAAACTTTAAACTCTCAGTGAGACAATCAAAACTAATTGGTTTGCTTGCTAAAGATCAAATATACTTTTTTATAGACTATCAGTGGTACATAAAGTCAAAAAGAAAAGTCTAGCCCAAAAATAAGTCTGGATTTTGGTTAGGGATGTAAAATGTTGGTTCCGAGACGGTGCAATGTCAGATACTCATTAAATATTCCTATCCTAATTAAACCTGAATAGACAAACTTTAAGACTCCCACTGTATCATCGTCTAATTAGCCATATGCATACAGTTACTTTAAATAAAAAAGCAACAACAAACAAGTCTAATACCTCATTGTTTTGTTGATATTTAATTCTAAATACACTATCCATGGATTTCTTTGAGAGAGAGTGGGCTAAAGCCTTAATTAATAATTTTAACCACATTTAGTAAATGACATTAATTTATTCAATGATTCCGTTTTTTTTTTAAATTCAAATTCACTTGTTCGGAGAGCGGAATTTTAATATTACAGCACTCAGTGAGAGAATAGTGATGCTAGTATTGAAAATTAATGGTGAATTGAGTAATCATAAACCAAATGAAAACAGAATCCTCTTCTCATTGCTAGTACTGATAAACTGATGAAGAAACAGGTAATAGTAACATTAGAGTTAGTAAATGCCATTTCAGCAAACTAAAAGCCAAATATTCTACAGAACCTTTCTTTAGATAATGACCACCCTAACAGGGGGGTCAAATTTTTATATGGAACACATTCAATTAATAATAATTTACTTTACACCAAGTAATATGTGAAGACTCTACTGAAGGAAGAAATTCCTCTCCTGCTGGAGGATCAATATCAATATTTTTTTTCATCATTCAACCCTTCAATTTTTTAGGTTGTAGTAGATAAATAAAGCACATCTTGATTTTGAAGAGCTTCTTAAATTAGTGATACCAGACAATACTATTCTGAAGACTCCTGTACTACTAGAAGAAACATCAATTACTGCATTTAACTTTGCCTGTCGTTTGTCAGGCTAGAAATATTTTTAAAAATCAATGTAAACCATTTAGCGATAAATTTAGATATAGTTATTTTATTCATGTTGTAGTATCAAAATTAGACATTTAAGAAATATTAACTTGGGCATAGACAGAGGAGGGGCAGACAGGCAGAGGGATAGACAGGGAAGAAACTCTTTCCTAAAAAATGAGATCAATAAAAATTCTAACGATATGTTGGTTTGCGATGAATTAAAATATAAGAACTAGAAACGGAGTTTGCTAGTTAGTTCCTTCTTTAATATAATTCGGTAAAATTGGAGGAAAACAGACTAAGCATTTAGATCTAAAATCAATAACAACTAGGCCAAATATAACCTTTGCAACAGCAGTTATTCCTATTTAAATATGTCATAAAGCACATCCAATTTATTAATATCAGTTATTAATTATCTTCGATTATTACGAAAGACTTATATACTCTCAAAGGAAGATTTATTGATTCAATTATAACTGTTTTTAATATTTTCTGTTAAAGTATATACGCAAACAAAATTTTTAATTTCCTTTAAATTTAATTTAATTTAACGAATTGTATCTTTGTGTGAATAGGCGTGTTCCTTCAAAGCTTGTTTTTTGTTTTGAGATATGGCAGCACTGATTGGGAACTGTTGGAATAGAAAAACATTCTGCGCATGTCCTACTTTATCTCTAGTAAGAATACCTCGACCTAATATCTTCCTTTCAACATTATGCGTTAAAAATATTTTTCAAAATAAAAATTATTATGGTACCAGATAAGATTAGAAGAATAAGCTTTTTTGATATTTGAAACCGTCTATCTTACTACTACAACCTAAGTTTTCAATGTTTACAAAATGTATACTGATTCAAAATATCTTTTCTCTATGTTTTAAATTTTAGTAGCTCTTTGCAAACCTTTAAACTCACGCGGTGCTTTCGTTAGTGAATAAGATTGTGCAAGGAATTGTGATAGGTAGGTGATCCATATTCCAAAGATAATAGAGTTCGAATTTTCGATATTAGTTCATCAACAAACATTTATCCTAATATTTGTTTTCTTAGTATTTAAATATTAATTTTATTATATGACCATTCGGACGAATGCTAAGTTATTTTCAAATTTTACAATGTGTCATAGTTAATAGTTCCATGAATTAAAAAATATGTTATTACATTTGCAATTTTGACTTATTTGGTTGATATCTTCTAAATAATTCACTTTGAAAAGTATTGACATCTCAGATGGCTTTCTTTCTGTTTAATCTAATCATAAATACAATTTATAAAGATCAGTTGCAATCAAACTTTTTTGGAAGGTTAATTTATTAAATAAGTACCTATCTTTAAGAAAAACATTCTTCATAAAATTGTTTTTCTGTTATTATATTGATTGATTTGATACTCGTAGTAGTCATTTCTTCTAAGATTTCATATTATCAATTGTTTGATCCATCTACTTCTTATAATATACATTGATTAACTTTCCTGCTTTCTGAATCCTTTTACTTGCATTAGTTTCTGTTACTTTTGTTAGATATACTACTTATGTCAGGATTTTACTTTTATACATATTTCATCACACTGGAACTGGTTATGAGCTATTTCTTTTTGTATTTTTAAGGTCCTTGTTATATTTAATATATATGGACATTTGTTGCTACTTTTTATCATCTTGCTAAATGACTTTGATATAAATACCTATAAAGTGAATATAATTTGAATTATTTTGGCAACTTCATGTATAAAAGTATTTTTATGCTTACCAGTGTTATTAGGAGTTAGGTTGTGTGATTGTAACAGTAAAATATCTTATATTTCATTAGCATTTCTGCCAATTTGTTTGTTTAAACATAGATTCTAATTTTTTTTTTTGTTTTTTTTTTGTTTGCTTGCAGATTATGTTTTGTTCATCAAGTTCAAACCAATCTTTACTGAAATGAATTGTAGATGTATGCTGAAAATACCAGAAGTGAAATAATTCAAATTCAACTTAAAATATTTTGGTGGAATTCTTAAAGAAATAGTTGGTAAGAGATCGCAAAAATATATTTATTTAAATCCTAGAAGACTAATGTGACTACTAGCCATGTCTGAAGAACTAGTTTTGTCTGATTCTGTCTGCTATAAGTTGAATTCTGGTTTCATCGCATGTTTTTGTCAACGGAAAATTTGTAATAACTATATTAACAGAAATTCATATCTTATCTAAAGTCATTTAACACATGTATAAAACCCTGCTTGGTGATCAAACTGGTTTATTAATGGAAGGACCAACTGGACATATTGTTGATGTCCATCAAACTACATCACCAACCAGAAACTTACCTCACCTACAAGTTTTAGAATCAGGTGAGCGGTTTTCGAGAAAAGTGTTTGTTGGAGGACTTCCTCCAGATATAGATGAAGATGAAATAACAGCAAGCTTCAGAAGGTTTGGACCTCTAGTTGTCGACTGGCCTCACAAGGCTGAAAGTAAATCTTACTTTCCCCCAAAAGGGTATGCATTTTTATTATTTCAGGATGAAAGTTCAGTTCAACTACTCATTGATGCCTGTATACAAGATGAAGATAAATTATATCTCTGTGTTTCTTCCCCAACTGTTAAAGATAAACCTGTACAAATTAGACCATGGAGGCTTTCTGATGTAGATTTTGTCCTAGATGCATCTATGCCATTGGATCCTAGAAAAACAGTTTTTGTGGGAGGTGTTCCTAGACCTTTAAAAGCTGTTGAGCTGGCTATGATAATGGATAGACTGTACGGTGGTGTTTGTTATGCAGGAATTGACACGGATCCAGACCTAAAATACCCAAAGGGTGCTGGAAGAGTTGCGTTTAGCAACCAGCAGAGTTATATTGCTGCTATTAGTGCAAGATTTGTGCAGCTACAACATGGTGATATTGATAAAAGGGTGGAAGTGAAGCCATATGTTCTTGATGATCAGATGTGTGATGAGTGCCAAGGGCAGAGGTGTGGAGGGAAATTCGCACCTTTTTTCTGTGCTACAGTGACTTGTCTACAGTATTACTGTGAACATTGCTGGACTGCCATACATTCGCGACCAGGAAGAGAATTTCATAAACCTCTCGGTAAAGAAGGAACTGATCGGCCTCGAACCTTACCTTTTCGTTGGTGTTAAAAGGCAATGCTGGGGTCAGAAACAGTAGCTAATTATTAGAGAACTTTAGATGATGCACTTTTAAATTTTTGATGTTCGCAACCAGAACCTATTAGGAATTTATTGCCTATTATTTAGGATTTCATTTCCTGCATTTAGGAATTCGTGTTGTTTATATATGAAACCTTCTCTATCCCAGTAGATATTGAAATTTTTATGCAATAGCAATTTTTAGAAAATTTCTAAAATTTTTAGAAAAATTGAAAATGATTTATTTTTTATGTAAATTTTAGGTATGATGAATCCATGGATTGTTTTATGCAGTAGTTACCAATTTATGAATCTTTATATTTATAGTAAATTAAGTAAATTAATTGTAATGAAAATAGTATCTTTAAAATTTATGATTTAATATTTTTATAACTTCTATTACCTCTGTTCAAAAATATGTCAAGAAGTTCTAGGTCAGGGAAAGAAATTTTTTTAATTATATTATTAGTACCCATTAATGTTGTGGTTACTATATAATTGACTATACTTACCATTAATTTTATGAATATATTTTTTTATTTATGAATTATAATTAATAATGAATATTAAGCTGAATAAATTATTTCATTATTGACTGAAAAATGTTTTATTCCCATAATCTAGTAAATTATCCAATAATAAAGGTAGCTTGATTTACTAAAAATTGAAAAATATTTATTTTGAGAGTGGAAAATCTAGTTTAATCTAAAATCTGGTTTAATCTAGTTTTAACATTTTAGATAGTGATATTTTTATAAGCATGGTAATGGATTAGCAACATTTTGTGGTTATTTCAATGTGAAATGACTCACATTGAATCATGTCACTTTTAACAATGGAGTATAATTTCAGTATGTTTGGACATTTGCCCTCACAGTATTTAAATACTACTGAATTTTATGAATATAAAATTATGATTAGTACTTTTCTCACCATTGTAAGTGAAAAGAACTTCTTTTGTATGTTTGAATAATTTAAAACATTATTGAATGTTTTTAATTAGTTATTATGTATCAACCATGGCTATTGATTAAATGGAGTTTAAAAATTATTTTTGACCTTAAGGGAAAGTAAATCTTACAAAAAAGAAACCTACATATTTTAAATATTTTTGACTTGATTAAAATTTAAATATTTTGTGATTTACATTGTGGAAGATATAATCAGCATATCTATTATATATTATTTTGTAAAAAATTTCCATTTCATACTTTCATAAATATTTAATATTTAAGGATATACTTCGTAGAAGACATAAAATGGTAATCTCGAGCCTGTGCGATGTCAGGAACTTGTTCCTTATCCTAATTAAACCTGGATAGGCAAAATTTAGGACTCCCACTGTTCCATTGTATGATTAGCCAAAGTAGCATATTGTGATGTTAAATGAATAAAATCTCAATTTGAATAACAGTTATTAAATTACACCGGCTACCTATCCACTGATACGTGTGTAAAGGCCAATACGTATATGTATGTTTAAATAATTTAAAACTTGCTTAAATAGCAATCTTAAGACGAGTTTATAATTAAAATATTTAATTTTTATGAATTAGATATGGTACTGTATATGGGATGAATTATATTTAACCAACAAAAATAAGATTAAAGATAAATGATTTATTTGCTCATATCAAGAATACTGAAAGGGCCGTTATAAAGAACTCATAAAAGTTAATTAATAAAAATGTTTTTGTCAAATAATTAATGTTCTTTATCTGACTATTTGTTTAGTATTTTAAAACATATTTAGTTGTATTCATATATTTGTAAAACTTTTTTTTTTATTGCATTCCACCAGTAATAAAGTGGACATTTAAAAAAAATACAAATAGAATAAAGTTAAGTATTAAATGTTATAAATGTGTATCTATATTTATAAGTATATATCTGCTTAAAAAATAAAATGATATATCTAGAAACCTGTTATGGATGTCTCGTATGCTTCAAATAGTGTGCAACCAAATAAATTCTTTGAATGTTATGAAATTTATTTGTTGTTTTAAATTACAATTGTTCTCAATTTTCAAAACTTTTATTTAAACTTATTACTCAATTTTAATAATTATTTTGTTTACTCCTGAAGTAATCAGACTTTATAAAATAAAAATAAATCATAATAATGATGGAGTTTAGTTGACTGTTGAGAAATTAGATGAGGAAGATGGTTGGGGATGCGATCTTTAGAGAGAAACACACATTAAAACATAGTGCTATTTTAATCATGTGCATATAATTAAAATAGCACTATGTTTTAATGTGTGTTTCTCTCTAATGACTCCCCCCCCCACAACCATCTTTCTCATATAAATCATAATAAGTGATTATCAGAAAGTAAAGATTTCCAGTGATTGAAATAGGTGTCCTATTAAGGAGTTTTCTTGAAAATTAAATTAAGGAAATAGGAATTTACAAACAACTCCTGCTTTACCATGCTTATTTTATATTGTATGTTGCAGAAAGTTTTATTCTACTGATCTATCAACACGCGATTGAATCTTTTTCCTAAGATTGGAGTTTTCTTTTTAATTTTCTTTTTAAAACTTCGGAATGGATGTCGAAAGTGAATATGAAGATTTATTAGTTTATATGGATTTCAATACAAAGATTGAGGATGTTTTTTTCTCATCTGATAAAGAGTTTAAAATAGTTGGATTGGACTCTCAAAAACCGATACTTCAATTAGGAAATCAGGTATTACTTTTTAGTGAAAACATTAATCAACTTAGGATTTTTAATTTTCAATATTTCATTTGTTTAATGTTTCTGATATTTTTTTCACTAACACATATACATTTAAGTTTTCCAAAGTTCTTGAGGTCCAGTCAATAAATATAAAATAAGTTCAGTTCAAGCTTGAACATAATTATTTATTACCCTGATCCTTCTCTGACTTTTGAGCTATAAGGGTGTTTGCTGTAGTTTAGATCACATATGGATGCCACTTATTTTAATATTGACTCATTATTGTCATCATGAAATTCAGTGTTGTTGGGCTTCTGGTGCTCCTATAACTCCTCTGGTTTTCTGTCAAGATCAAAGTGGACTGAGCTGAAAGCTGTTCCAAAATCCCTGTAGTGTGGGTATTCTAATTCTTTTAGGTAAACAACTGAGAACAATAGGTCTCTTTTCATTAGAAAAATCTACTTTTCCCCAGTAGTTTGGCCTTTAGTGTCTCAGAGGTGTTTCAAGGTATGAACCCTATGGTTAGCAATATTTGGCTTAAAAGCTAAATTATCATTTTCCATGAGAAATAGCCTAGTCTCGATTCTAAGCATGTGAGACTACTTTCTTCTGGCATATCGATTCGGCTTGCTCGCTCTTAGTTCCACTCTTGTTTTTTGTCCACTGTATTATGTTGTTCTATTCCCTTGAAACTTCCACAGTTTTCGCTTGGAGTTGTTGCAGTTAACCTGTTGATCCTTTTTTCTTATGTTATGCTTCAACATATCATTCGGTCATAGAAAGACAAGAGACACCTGCTTGCTCATGTTACTTGCACAGCCTTAGTGTGTAGTCTAGTCTAACACATTAATGAAAAGTAATATGATAAGGTAAGAATTACGGAGTTTTTTCGACACAACGTTTTCTGATATACTAGAAATGACAATTGATTGATTTATGTATTTTTTTTCATAAATTGCTCTATTGTTCTTAGAAGTTTATACTTGTAATACCAATTACATTTGGATGGTTTTCAATATTGGTTAGCTCATGTCCTCATTGAATGTGCTAGTGTTTAATTGTTGAATTTTCATAATTTGTTTCACTTAAATTAGTTTAAACTGATTTATTTGAAATAAATTAATTGTTTTCTTATTGTTAGTTGTAATAAAAAATTAACAAGTTTTACTATTTTAAAATTTAATTTATCGTAAACTCTTAAGATTATTTTCAACTTGACAAACCCCTAAAGCGGTAAGTAAAATTTTATGTGGTCATTCATTTGATGTTTTAAAAAATATTTCTTTAATAAAATGAAATTAATCATTTTTTTTTTTTTTTTGTCTTTTTGTATGCGGTGTTTAACCTCATTTTTATTATTATTGTTCATTTAAAGGTATATCAAGGTGAATGGAGAGATACAGTCGGTACTCATTTATTTTTCGAAGAAACAGAAGAAAATAAGCAGAACCCTGATCCTTTGTTTTCAGAAAACCCTGACAAGACTTTGTCTTATTGTTTTAAAACTGACAAATTACTGCACATGTCAAGAGTATTTCTAAAACCAAAGTCAGAGACAGAAACAGTTCATGAAGATTCATTAGAGCAACAAGATTCATTAGATGCATCTCCATAAAACTGATTTTAACATGTATTAAAAAAAACAAAAACATGTAATATGAATGTAAATATTTACTTTTACTCTAAAATTTAAAAATATATATATATTTTCATTTTAAAAATTATTTTTGGTTTTTATGTCTGAAAAAGCTAATATTAAGAAGACAAAAAAATACTCAGTTAAACTGTTTTATTCTTCTAAAAGTAAAAAATCTTTAAAGATTTTTCTATAGTTTAGAGGAAATTGACACTATATAGTCTTCACATGCCAAGAAGCTCGACTGATGAACTGTTGATTAAACCTAAATGGGAAAGTCGAGACCTGGCATTTTTACAGTCCTAAGTATTTGGCAACCTCTTATGACGTTTGTAAGTTACTTAAAAAATAAATAAGTGTTAATTTATTTATTATGAATTTCATATAATGTTAATTTCTTTATTCTATTTGACACTTCCACATCTGTTAGTGAATATAATACGGTAGAGGTTATATTTTGGTGGTTTGTTAATGTTCTGGGATTAGAACTTCTTTTATAGGTATTTCCTAGTCAATCAATGCTGATGATTAAAAATTATTTCTTTGATTAGGTCTTGGAGAAGTATAGGTCTGCTTGATACCATAGAGCTTTGTCAATTTTGCTCAAGATATGCTTGTAATTACTGTTGTTTGTGTCCTGATGCTTAGAAATGAAATGCAGTAGTGACCATGGTCAAGACATATGTAAATATTAGCTTGGCCTAGGTGATGGTTGTCCTTTATTAGCTTTGTTCGGTAAGCCTAGCATTGTATTCAAATAGGCTCATTAGTTGCCACATGCATCAGAAAAAAACATCTGAGGTCAGTAATCTCTTACTCTATTTACTCATCATATCCTATATAAGAATTGAAGAAAAAGTTCTTTGAGATGAATTCATATTTGATGTATTTATCAATTACATTAATAATGCATTATTAAATATTTTTAAGAAGTTAAAATAATTGGTTTAAAATTATATTTTATCCTAACTTTTCAAATATAATCCAAGCAATTAAAGTAAAAAAAAAAATTAAAGGAAAAGAATATTTTGCATGAGATTTTTTATAACGGTCACCCCTATTTAGTATTTCTTTTGTATGATTTTATTTCATATTCTTTAGATACAACTATTGGATTACTTATAGAACAGAACAGTAACTAGTAATTAGTTTAAGAAATAATCTGGTGCGCGCAACACACGACTTTCACTTTCCTTCGTTGTTATCTATTTATAAATTTTTCACATCATTTAGAGAAAATAAATTGTTAAGGAATTATTTAAATTAAGTTTTAATAGAAACATGTGTTTTACTAAATTTATATTATATTATTATCTATGACAATCAGTTAGTTTTATCGGCTTTTCATTACTTTCCGTTAACTTTTAAAATTATGTGTATATGATGATATTTTTTCTAAAATCTTTAGCTCTCTAACGGTATATCATACATGTATATTACTGTTCTTATGTTAAAAAACAAAAAAAATCATTAAAAAAATAGTTTTTCAGTTTTCTCCTTTAGTTGTTTTTGAAATTCGCTCAAATTATATATTTACCTGGTTTTCAGCAATACTAATCAGATGATATGGTCAATTTAATAAAATCTACAAAATTATAGGTGCTTTAGAGGAAGACATTTCTAAATATTGGCATTTAAGCCCTGTCAGACTATTTCAATCAGAATGAAACCTACATGATATTAAAGCCCGTCCGATTTTACATTGATATAACTAGTAGTTTAATCAAAATGGTTAGAGCCGTTTTTGAGAAAGTCGTAAATAGGTACAAACTGCATGGTATAATGTTGCTCTTCTGGTTAGCCAATTTTGATGAAAAAGTTGCTGTAACATCTCGGGTGTATAGTTGTCCTAAATATAAAATTTCATTTTCATAGGGCTTTTCGTTTTCATGCAGGAGTTACCACACACACACACGGACACACAGACCTTTTTGCGGGACTTGGTCATTAGGACTGAGGGGACCCTAAAACGTGTATTTACGTTGAAAACTGGAATTAGAAAATTTTCAGTCGCAATACTTTTCCATACTATATATTCCATGTATAGGTAAGTGAAAGTAAAACGAAGCCAGTACTGAGTTTTTGACAATTATTTTATTGCACCCAAGCTTTCAGGCTGGAACCAGGAATACTTGACGGTCCACCAGGGTTGCTGATGAGTACACACAGTAAGGGGAGGACCACACCTGTGAAGTTCCAATATAGGTTCCTGGCATTCTTTCTCAAATCTGTGGGTTATAATATTTAATAAAGAACTTATCATCAATTGAAATATAACAATAATAACTATGATCTATCATCCCTCTGCCATTACAGAAGTCAGTGACAAAGATTTTAAAACTATATCTTCATTCCCTATTTGTTTGTAAAACATCTTTAAAAAATAGAGGAAAATGTATGATGGTTGAGATACTGAGTAACTGTTGATGTAATCAAGCAATTGGTTGAGGATTTGGTATAGAAAGAAAACATATCGTGTAGGAAGGATAGGTACCAAGGATTAAACTAATGTAAGATAAGGATGTTGATATTTGTCATGGATGAAAATTACTGTCAGACTTAACCTGAGCAGTATTAGGAGAAAAAAAACAGTGTAAGATGGCAGAGGGAATGGACAAACGGCACAATTTCAATTAAATCAAGATGAAACAGAAAATTAAATACTTGAGAAAACTCTTTGATACATTATATTATTATTTTAAAATTTATTTCTCCATTAAACATTTTCTTAAATATCGATTAGGCTAGATGAATAATTTATATGTAAAAAGTTATACTTCTCAAGGAATTCGAGTTTCGGGAAATCAAAAATGAACCCTGAGAAACTTAAGTTAGGCGTTAGTCTGCTCAACTCTATACTTCCATCATCTGGTTTATTCCCTGCATTCAGTCTTCCTCCGAGTGATTCCAGCTTGGTCCATTCAAATCTATCAACAATAATTTAAAAAAAAAAAAATTAAAAATACTGGAGGCTTTGAAGACCTAGAGAAAGGCAAAAGAGTAAGGTATGGTAGTAGTTGCTCTTAATCATCACTTAATAACATTAAAAAAATCAATCATAGTAGGCAGAAACGGACATGGAGTATCAACTTACATGTTCATTCTTTCATTAGTAATATATAAGTTCTTTTTATTTAAATATTTCCAACATTTCAAAGTTTTACTTCATCCTTAAAGGTTAAACAATTTAAAAACAATAATAAATATTAAAATTATACTACAATGATTTTTTTTATTTTACAACCTAAACAAAATTTTTTGAAACACTTTATGTTACTCAAAATGTACAGAAAACATCAAGTTATGAATTAGACTCTAAAAATATTGACTTTAACTATGCAGATACTATAAATAAACTGAAATGAATAAAAATAAGTTAAATCTATTTCATTTTATTTTATTTATTTTTACATTATAATAATACAGGAGTAGTTGCAAATATGAATTTAAATAGTAAACAAATGTTTAAATCAAAGTATTTTAGTCATAAATACTAGAAATAAGTTAGAAATGCAAAAATGGTTCAATATGTGATAGTGACAGGAGTTGAAATAGTTATGAAAATTTTGTTAAAAGTGTTGTAAAATATGCAGGTTTTTTTGTTTTAATTCATTACCTTTATTACAATAAATAAAAAAAAGGATAAATAAGTATTAATTGACATATATTTGAATAATAAATTTGGAAGGTATTTATAAGGATAGAATTTTATTAGAAAATGTAGGTATATAGTTAAATATTGTTACTAATTTGAAAAGTATAGTAAAATAATTTTAATATTTGTTATTGTTTTTAGTATTTTTAGCCTCTGAGGACAAAGTAAAACTTCGGAAAGAAAAGAAAATTTAAAAAATGTAAAATTTCTTATAAATTAATTATTGGAATAAGAGATTGTTCTAACATTTTTTTATAGTTTATATTAGTTTTTATTATTAAAAAATGCTCATAATATTGGGAATAATAGTAGGCTCATGCCAAGTTCCAGTGAACCAAATGGAGGATTATGCTCCTCATTGCATCCTAAATATGTTAGCATTCTCGAATCACTTAAACTTAGGTTAATTTTATTCACAGGTCTTATTCTTAAATTAATGCAATCTTAAAAAAAAATTAAACTTTAGAAGTGTTGTATAATAAACTTTGAAGATGCTCAAGGACCATAGTTGGGAGAGTTATTGCTTATTATTGCAAAAATCATTAAAGGTTAGGTTGAATTTTATAAAAAATAAAATAAAGTGAAACAAGATGGTGCAGACATTACACAAACATAAAGTACTCACAATTCTGTTGCATATTGTTGCATTACAGACCATCAAACCCCAAAAGTGTAATGAATAAAACAATTTGTTATAATGACTTGACTGAAACTAAATTTTTAAGTAAAAATAACAGCTGTTAAATTAAACACAAAATTCAAAATCATGATGCTTCCAGTTTTTCCTTCATAAAAACCTTAAAAATAGTATTAATTGATTTATGATTTATTTATTTTTTTTATCAGACCTACCCTGTTATATTATGATAATGTGGGGAACATGGATGGTTTATAATACATTTAACAAGTAAAAGAACAAGCTTGGTACTCCTAAGGCATATTCTAACAATGTTTACTTTCACTTAACTATATATGAAATATATAGTAAGGGAAAGTAATGTGACTGTGAAAATTATCTAATTCCAGTATTTCAACGGAAATACACGTTTTAGGGTCCCCTGAGTCCAAATGACCAAGTCCCGCAAAAAGGTCTGTGTGTGTGTGGTAACTCTAGCGCAAAAACGAAAAGTCGTACGGAACTGAAATTTCATATTTAAGACTATTATATGCCCGAAATGTTACAGCAACTTTTTCACTAAAATCGGCTGACCGGAAGTCCTACTTTATCCTATTCATTTAGCACATTTTTACGATTTTCTCAAAAACGGCTCTTACGATTTTGATTAAACTTCCTATATTGATGTAAAATTTAATGGGCTTTAATATCATGTAGGTTTAATTCTGATTGAAATAGCCTGATGGGGCTTAAATGCAGAGATTTTAAATTTTCTTCCTCTAAAGTACCTTCAATTTTGAAGATTCTGTAAAAATGACTATATTATCTTGCCACCATTGCTAATTAACAGCTAAATATGCACGTTGAGAGAATTTGATAAACAACTAAAGGATAAAACTGAACAAATATATTTGTATTCATTTTTTGTGTTTTTGAACACAATAGTAGTATAGATGTATAACATACCGTTGGATAGCTAATGATTTTAGAAAAAATATTATCTGATTCACAAAATCGTAAAGGGCAATGGAGAGTGATGAAAAGCCGTTAAAACTAACTGTTTTTGGGTTCCCGAAAATGAAAATTCATGTTGACCGTGCTGCAATGAAGCATAGCGCGCCAATTTTGATTTTGAACATAAGAACAGTAATATAGACGTATAATATACCGTTTGAAAGAGAAAGTGACTAACGTTATTTTAGATAATAATATAATAGAGTTTTTAACAAAACACATGCTTCTACATTAATTTAATTTAATTAATTCTTTAATGGTTTCACTCATTTTTATCTCTAACTGTATTTGGAAATTCTTTAATCGATTTTAAAAACGGAGGTAAGTAAAAGTCGTGTGTTGCTCGCACCAGATTTTTTAGAATGCTGGGAGCTGAAGATGTCTTTCCCCTAAGATATGAGACTGATCCTAAGAAGGTTTGGACTAGCTTTCAGTTATAATGACTTGGTGACGGAGAACTAATGCCGAAACAGAATACCTATTAATAGAGAAGGAATCAGATCTATAAAGATAAAGGCTTTGCTAGTATGAAGAAAGATGAGATCACAAAGGAACCATTGGAAGAAAGCATTAAAAAAAAAATGATAGGTTGCGTTGAGCTCTTAAGGTGCTTACATACAATATGCTACAACTTAGCCAATCTGGTTGATGAAAGCCAATCAAGTTGGACAACATTAGTTCAGAGAAAACCATTTGCCTGTGATTTCGGAGTTAAATTTTTAAAAATAAGAGAATTGTGAAAACAACGGCGAAAAGGAAAATGTTGAGACCGACGGAAGGGAATTTAGAGTTCCTGGGTTTGATTTTGGACTTTTTACACTATTAAGGCTCAAATGATTTGTCTCTTCTATTTTTGAGGTATTGATGGCCGCGGTAAGTGATACATCGATTTAGCTTTGATTTTTTAAACTTCGACATAAATATAGATTGCTTTTTGACTGAGTACTCTAATTAAATGAAGGAATTTGAATTTGTCAATAAATCAGACGGTGGGAATGGCTTTTAATTTGAAATATTTATCACTGAAGTAGAAGGTAGCTAGTAGCATATCCTTTCACTTTTCACATTTGTTTGGGTCTGTTTGAGTGGACGGCGTACAGTGGGGCCGAATGGCCAAAAATCGTAAAAAAATCAATATCTCGAAAACGGATTAGCATAAACACCTGGGGCGGGTCTCATTCTAATCAGAATAAAAAAATACATCTAGTTCAACGGTATTTATTGAAATTTTTATGAAAACTAAATAACTAATGAGAATATTAAAGCCAATTGGCAAGATAAAAATTTCGGAAATTTTCAAAATAGGTTGCACTTATGTAAACCAGTTCAAAAAAGTATTATGAGTGTAAATTTAAATTAAATAATACTTACGAATTAAAATTCAAGGAAGTTTAAAAGACTGCAGAATTTCGTAAATAATAAAACTAGAGATTCAATCTCAAAGCTTGCTCAAATTGAAAAGAAACTTACGATTTCAAATTCAAGAAAATTATATTAACAGTTGCTTAGCCGTATCACTGATTTCCAGATGCTTTTTCTTTGGTTCGGGTCTCATGTTCGTGAGGAAAGGATCTTAAGTCTCCAGTAGCTGATATGTGGTGTGTGTATTCGTCGTCTGATATGTAGAAAACATATTCATTTTCCATCCACTAGCTGAGTATTTTTCTGAACCTCGCCCGATCCCGATTTATCTTGTTTGTCTTTTTATTAAAATTAGGCAAAAAACTCTTACATAGTGCTGTCACCATTGTAGAAATGTTTTCCTCGTCAAGTTCAGGGTGATTTCGTCGAAGAAATACGTCGAAGTTTGTCCCCCACAAGCACTCACACAAATCGCGGTATTTAATTTTGATAGAGCTCATGGCTAGACAACGTTAGCAACTAGACTGAACTGGAATTAAAAGTATTTTTACGGGGGGACATATATTATCTGAGCCAATTGGGTAAACAAAATAGTGCAACAATCAAAGGGGTACTCTAATCCTTCCTTTTCTTTGCGGTGCTATGATCGGATAGGCAGATAAAGGCAAATGATTTTTGTTCTAATCTTTATTTTAACACGTATATTTTGAGAAAATACCTTCCCCATCCCGGAGGAAGCCGGAGCTTTTTTTGTTGCACTTTTTTTGTAGTTCGTAACTTTGGTCTGGTTACGTGATCAAAAATATTTTTTTGACCAATTCGTCTTATGTGTGGCATATTTAAACATCCTAGAACAGGATTAAAACATTAGAATTATTTCACTATTTTTCACAGTTATATAGCAAACTTCCGCTATCTTGACTTAAGTCTCAATTTATGGGGCTAAACCTTATTCTGGATGAAATTTGTGCTATATCTAGATGCAGTGTTTAATCTATAACAGAAACACGAGCCAGATGATGAAAATAAAAAATTTCGAATTTTTTTCCGCACTTGCCCACTGTGCGGCATCTGTCCGAAAGGCCTAACAAATTGATACACTATCCCTTATTTAATTGCTGTGTATTGATTGGACCCCACCTGAGGCTTTTAATATGGATGTTCGCTTCTTTGTTGGGGGCCATTTTTATTGTCGAATCCGTTTTCGAAATGATTAATTTGAATTAATGATTTAATTTTTTCAGATGCATGGGCATATTTCCATTATATAATTTAGATATAGGAAATATATTGTTTGTTTATCCATTTAACGTCACTTTATGTTGCTGTGGCTAATCGGACGATGCTACACTGGGAGTCCTAAATTTTGCCTATCCAGGTTAATTAATAAGGAGTATCCAACATCTCACAGGCTTGGAATTACCTTTTTACGTCCCTTCCGAAGAGCGACTTAACTAAGCATTTTTTACTCCCATTTGAAAATCCCGGGACCACCTGCTAGGTTTGAATCTGCGACGTTGGGAATAAAACGCTGTTATGCTAGCCACTACACCACTGGTGACCAATCTAATATTTGTTATTTTGTTTTTAGAACTGATATAGAAATACAATTAACAAACGAATACCTTTCAGTTATTCACAGTGTTCCAAAGGAGTATTTTATAATTTATAATTTTATATTTTAGGCAAAAATTAAAATAATAACTTAGATGAGATAATATGATTTGAGCTATTGTTCACGCCATATGTTATGGCCTAATAAGGTTTATATAGTTGTTCAATTGAAAATAGATAACTTCACAATTTTTATGATATTTATCATAAGATCATTTTTTTGTATTTCTTTTATGTTATATTTGTTTTTAAAAATAGTTACTTTAAATAGAATTAAAAGTTTTTGCCACTAAAGTAAAAAACAGTAGAAGAGAAAGACAGAAGAAGACGATCGTAATTCAATTGTTTTATCATGGTTTCGAGACGAGACGAGTATTATGGTAGCATCTGAACGGTGAGGCTGTGCCGTATATAGACTCAAGTTTTGAATGTTTGCAAACGTATTTATTCATCTTGTCATCGTTCCTCTTGGAACTTGGAAAAGCCGCCCTGCGGTAGTTTTTTTTATGATATTAGTTTTTTTTAATTTTATTTTTTTGTGATATTATTGGGTTGATGCAAAATTAATGCAGGTTTTTAGTAGGTATTGTAAATACGCCATATCTTTACTTTAACCATATATATTTAATCAAAATAATTTCCATCTGAATCAATGCACTTTTGCCAACGTTCAACAAGCTTTCTTATTCCACCAGAAAAAAAAATCCGAATCCCTGGACTCAATGAAATCACGAAAAGAATTTTCAATGTCGTCCTGGTTTTGAAAATTTTTCTCTCTCAAAAAGTTGTCCAGATGCCTGAAAAAGTGGAAGTCTGTAGGAGAGAGGTCTGGTGAATAAGGCGGATGTTGGAGAACTTCGTAGCCCAACTCGTGCAGTCGTCGAAGCGTTGGTTGTGCAACGTGTGGTCTGGCGTTATCGTGGAGCAGGATCGGCCCCTTCCGATTCATCAATGCTGGGCAAAGACGTTGCAATTTTTGAGTTCCGAGTTCCGCCGCCATTTCTCGTGTGGTTTTGGTTGGGTCTTCTTCCACTTTTGACCTCAGCTGGTCATTGTCCAGAGCAAGATGACGGCCCCGACCTTCCTTGTCTTCGAGGTGGAAATCTCCTCTGCGAAACTTCTGGAACCAACGCTGCACCGTGCACTCATTAATAGCCCCCTGACCCCACACTTCATTAATATTACGAGCCGTTTGCGCAGCGCTGCGCCCTAATTTAAATTCGTAAAAATAAATTTGACGAAAATCGCACTTTGACATTTTCGATTCAAGACCTTTGAACACACTGAACAAAACGATTTTACTAAACAAATTCATGGTGAAAGAGAGGGTATTAGATAAGGTTTGTTTTGGTATAATAATGATCAATGTTAGGATTAGCTTTGTTTACACAATTGGAATTAAGATATTGCAATGAGTAAACCTGAATTAATTTCGCATCAGCCCAATACATCCGAATCTTTGCAATAAACCTCATTGAAGCAGGCGAAGTTTTTCTCTTTGAGGACCCTCATCAATTCGTACTTGACTCGGTCGTGGCGGTGTGTTTGAGGAGGGAGTTGCTCTGTTGTATTTGCAATCTGAGGGACCTAACATCTCTACCCAGTCCGCTGACACCTGGGACCCCCATTCTTTCTCTCATTGAAGCTCTGTCAGACTATTCCAATCAGAATGAAACCTACGTACATTAATATTAAAACATTTAATTTTACATCGATATAGGGAGTTTAATCAAAATTGTATGAGCCGTTTCTTAGAAAATCGTTGAAAGCTGCAAAATATATATAACGTTGCAAAGGAGGTGTAACATTGCACTTCCGGTCAGTTGATTTTAGTTAAAAAGTTGGAGTAACATCTCGGGCATATAGCTGTCTTAAATATGAAATTTCAGTTCAGTACAACGTTTGGTTTTCGTACTAGACTAACCAGAGACCGATTTTCAGGTATTAATAAAGCAAACAAAATAATTAAGACCCACAAAAGGCACTTCATGACACAAACTCAAATCAATATTTTCAATTATCTCACTCGCTTTGCAAGAGCTGTGCAAATTTATAAAACCTTTAAAGCCACAAATGCACCAAGCGAAATTAGGAAATATTTCACTGAAATTCAATCCACATCCATATATAAACCGAATATGTCTCAACATATATATATATATATATATATATATATATATATATATATATATATATATATATATATATAGATATATATATATACATACATACAATGTTAGACTTTCACGAAGTCGAGAGCTAAAAAATAAGCTACTTAAAGTAACCGAAATTAAATAGTAACAATAATATTGGTGGAGTTGTACGACAAGAATAATATTTTTCATGTACGAAGACCATCCAACTTTCTATAATTTGGTTTTCAATATTTGTATATCAATCTTTTTTGTTTGAACGGTTTGTATCATATACATTTATTTTATTTTTATTTTTTATTTAATCATTGGAAGAATCCTGTTACGTATATGCTAAATTAAACTTGATAGGAACATATGTAGTAACATTAAAAATAAACAAGGAATGTTAATTACTAACTAGCGGAGCTCAAGTTTCCTATCACGAAGGTTATAAATTGAATTCAAATAGAATAAACTAATTTATAGTTAATATTGTATTACTTTCATGTATAGAATATTAGAGGTATACATTGGCAAGGTAAAACGTCACAGCAAAGCGGGATTATTAGCTGCTAAAATAGATGCTATGAGGCAAATAACACTAGATCTCGTTGTTTTTTATTGTATTATTACTGCGGCAATTAAAGTCCCTTATTACAATAACCCGCATAAAGAGGAGAGCCTCGGTAGATTGGGAACGAAGTGCGGTCGCGGTGAGCTTTCGTCCGCACGCGACAATAAATTTCTTCAACCAGCGTATGGAGTAGCTACTGAGCTGGAACCTTCGGCTTAATTAATAACTGATACATCATATAATGCCGTTTCTTCCTCTCTCTCTCTCTCTCTCTCTCTCTCTCTCTCTCTCTCTCTCTCTCTCTCTCTCTCTTCTCTCTCTCTCTCTCTCTCTCTCTCTCTCTCTCTCTCTCTCTCTCTCTCTCTCTCTCTCTCTCTCTCTCTCTCTCTCTCTCTCTCTCTCTCTCTCTCTCTCTCTCTCTCTCTCTCTCTCTCTCTCTCTCTCTCTCTCTCTCTCTCTCCTCTCTCTCTCTCCCTCCCTCTCCCTGCTATCTTTTTTATAACGTATAAGGCATTAAATTTTCGATAAAACAAACATTGTACGTACGGTTAATATGGAATGAGTTGATCAGTATTCTAAAAGCGGAGACTATTATTGATTTTTAAAATAATAAAATTAATAATTGCTATTTATGTAACCAAATTTTCTCCAATTCAGGCATCATCAAATATGAACTATTAAAAATGGCATCGATTCGCGGATAACTAAAATATAGTATAAATAACACTTTAAAAATTTGAGGCCACTATGGCCTTATGATTAAGAAAGTAATAAAATCAGTCTTTATTTATCATTTAACAAGTGACTCGCCCCATATACGGGTGTAATTTGAATTTAGTGCCATTTAAGAAAGCACTGTATGGATCAACAGTTCATTAGAAAAAAATAAATGAAAGATTTGTTGATGATTACAGAACATTGAATTTTCCCATCTAAAGATAAACTTAATTGCAATGTATTGTCCTAAGAAACTTTCAGGAAAAAACGTCAGAAATTATAGAGAAAACCGTCGCGAAGCTTAAGAGTTTTCTCGTCATCTGTTTTCATTAAATGACCCAAAAGTAGAAATAATTAATAAGAAGATTAGTTTCGGTTTATTGTTTCCAATAAGGAACCTTTTTAATCAACCCAAAAAAAAAAATTAACCCCTCTCAAAATTTGAAGGCTTACGTTTAAAGATACAGAGATACCCGAATAACGAACAAACAAAAACCGTACGCCGTCCGCGGCATTTTTCCGAAACTACTGGACAATTTTTTTTTTTTTTTTTTTTTTTTTTGTATTCGCCCCAAAAATCATGCAACGACGATCCTAACGCCTAGACGTTGATATCAGCTGGTTATTTTAAATAAGGCGGCCGATTAAAAGTGATTTAATTCAATAACTCAGTCATTTTTTAAGATATAGAAAACATTTACTAGTGTTTTTTAGCCAAAAAACCGCGAATTATAAAAAAAGATAAAAAAGAAATTTTACCCATAAATACGCCGATAACTCTGTTATTTTTAAAGATAAAGATAAATATGTGTAGTTTTCGAACCAATAAACAAAAATAACGATAGTAAAAATGGGAGCCCATGGCTGGCTAGTCTCTCATGCTAAAGATTGAGTTCGAATCCCAGTCCGGCGCGACTTTTTCAAATATACGATTTCATGGGGTTTCACTCACAACCTCTCCCCCGGTTATGTGAGGCCCGTCAGGTAACTGGTGGCCACTCACAAAAAAAGGCGTAAGGAGTGATAACCCTACCCTATAAACTTTCATCGAGAAACGTGAGTGCATTCTTCCATCAAGGCGTGTCTTGGCTTACAAGGCCTGTCGCGCCAGAGGAAAAAGCACAGCAAACAATTTTAAGATTTGGGGTATTTTAAATGTTACATTCACATTAGTTGTCGCTAATGACTCGCTTGAGTAATACGGAATGGTATTAAAAAAAAAAAAATTGCCACATTTTTCGTTTACACGAAGCGATCACACATAAATCATCATTCCTCATACGATCCAAAGTGTCTCTGTCAATTAGACGAGTTTCTTTTTTAAAATGTGTTTTGTCTTATTTCATGGATTTAATGGGTACAGTTTTTTTAGAAAATATTTATATATTATAGCGGTTCATGTGTATTTCTTTGAAATTTCGCCAACAAATTGTTTAACTGTTTGAATTAGAATTCGTATATTAATAGAAGCATCTGTGAAAGCAGAAGCCCCATCTTAACAAAAAAATAAATAATTAAATTATTTGAAGATATTGATGAAATTGTGTCTGATTGAAATCTAAATACTGTTAAAATAGTTAAGAAAAAGCGATGTCATTAATTTTTCAGCCAAAATAACTTCAAAACTTTAAATACTAAGCTTACTTGCAAGATAAAAACCGAAAATTATATTGACCTTAAGGAAATAGCCTAAAGGACTTTATTATTTGAAGCATTATAGATGTCTGATATTACAAAAATTTGTTAAGTATCTACTCCCAAGTTAATGTCTCGCGGTCCAATCCGGTGTTTAATCCAGTTCATAAGAGTGTTTATATCCTCCTTGAGGCTATGGGTATGGATATGAAATTGCCTTTAGTAAAAAATATTAAAATTGAATTTAAAAGAACCTCTCCATCCCAATGCTCAAGTGTAATCAACTGTGGAGCATTGCAATGGTGTGCAAATGTTTTTATTTATGGTAAGAAGTTTGGACAAGCGATAATTCAGAATAGTCGTTGTTAGACTTCCTCTTCAAGTAATAAATCTTCAGTTTTGTCTGAGGCCAGCCTTGAGGGATTTATGGCTCTACGTAGTACAAGATATTTACCTGATTCCTCATTTTTTTCACTCCTAAATATCTATTATCAAGTAGGATATTATTTAAAAAAGGAAAGAACGAATATCCTCGTATTCGGAGTTATTTTCAGAAAATATGTATTGTGAGGACAAGAAAACATATATTCTGTGAGAAACTACATTATTTGTTTGAATAATGCACAGTGTGTGTACCATGGAGTACAAAGGTGTGCAAATCATTCTGAAGAAAAACAACCCCTAGAGTATGGTACCAGTCTTCACTTGGAAATCGCTAATAGATTTTGATACCAACGTAGTTCTATTTTTTAGTGGAAGGATAAGAAGGAACTGGGGATTATAAGGTTTTAACTCCTCACCAACTTCAATTAGACAAAGCATACTTCTCATATGAAGAAACGTGGTCATAGATCCTCTAGAAAAACCGAATGCTGTTGCAGCATAATGTGAAACCGGCTGAGGCAGTATAATTATTTTGTTAATAACGTTTTTAACTTTAGAGTTACTATAGGTATACGGAGACCCTCATGGTGACCAGCTAACCCCTAAAAACAAAGAAACACATGGAGGCTGAGCGTGACCTCGTAAGCACCTCCTTGCGTGGCCGTTGGGACGAAAAATCACGAATCCCAACTGAACCTTTTTGGGGTGAAGGGTCTTCCGATCATGGGCTTGTTGTAATAGAGGTTTTCTTTTGTTAGTTTTTGTGTTATAAGCTGCTAAGATCTTTTAAAAGTGTCTGTTTTCGAAAAAAATATATATTGTGCATTTTCTTCAATATTATGATTAAATTGCATCCGTATGAAAGGACCTCTGGGCTTAAGCACATAGCAGCACTAGTCACATTTATTTTGTATTTTATTTTTTGTCAATTCACCATGAAGTAAAATAAAAAATGTGAACAGAAAAGCTATAAATGAGAAACTGGAATGTCCAACATTTAAAAGTAACATAGAAATAAATAAACGAAATTTATAACTTAATGAACCTTGGTCTTGCAAAATGCAAATGAGGATATGAAATAGTGAAATACCAAGCCATGTCCCAACCTCGAGCGGAAAGAAAACTTTACAAAAAAGGATATGGATCTAAAACAAACGCCCCACATCGGACATGAAACGGTAAAACACAAAATAGCGGCCTGGGTGAGGTAAAATAAACAAGAAGAGAAGGATGAATGGGTAGCGGTGAGGTCGGTAACAAGAGGCATTAAATAAGGCCGAATCGAGAGCTGGCCCTATGTTCTGACCATGATTAGGCTCCGCTTCCCGCTAATTCATGGTTCCTTCCGAGAGGTCGGGTCCATCCTCTGCCAGGGGAGGATATAATCGTCCTCGTCCGCCGTCCTCATTATCTCTTCCACAACCCCCGGTGTGCTTTCTATCGCCTAATCAGTCTCGGGTTTTAATTTCAATAAATCAGAAGAAATCTTCTTCCAGCCTTAGTTCATTCCTTAGAGCAGTGGTTCAGCCTCTCCACCCGCTATAATGACAAGGAGCCCTTAAATATTTAAACTCGTTTCCTCTCATTAATAACTCCAAACACTAGCATAACCATAACTGTATATGCTGAGCTATCCGTGAAAAACAGTACTTCCAAGTGATAACTCAAACTTTAAGGGTGGTTCGATTAAAAAAATAAGTGGACTGTATATATTTAAAAAAATAAAAATAATGGAAGCAAACGACGAATCACAATACATTTATTAAATTAAAATACATATAAACAAGATAAGAAACAAAATTAACATAATAAAATTTATATAAGAAAAGCTAAGAAACAAAATTAACCAAATAAAATTGATATAAGAAAAGAAACAAAATGAACGAAATTATATACTTAAACAGCTGTAAGAAAATATAGGAAACCAAATTAGCTTAATTAAAAATATTTTAGAAAATATGAGAAACAAACTTGACCTAATTAAATATTTAAAGATGTAAAAAATATAGAAATCAAAATTAAACAGAATGATAATTGAGAAATTAAATGTTCCAATAATGGTTAAAGATGTTCAATATTCACGTGAACGAAGTCCTGTTGAGTGTTAAAGAAAACTACCGCAGGACAGGGCTTGAACGAAGTCCTCTTGGGTGTTGAAAAAAACTATTGGGTTGATGCGAAATTAATTCAGGTTTCCTCTATTGCAATATCTTAATTCCAATTGTGTAAACAAAGCTAATCCTAACATTGATCATTATTATACCAAAACAAACCTTATCTAATACCCTCTCTTTCACCATGAATTTGTTTAGTAAAATCGTTTTGTTCAGTGTGTTCAAAGGTCTTGAATCGAAAATGTCAAAGTGCGATTTTCGTCAAATTTATTTTTACGAATTTAAATTAGGGCGCAGCGCTGCGCAAACGGCTCGTAATATTAATGAAGTGTGGGGTCAGGGGGCTATTAATGAGTGCACAGTGCAGCGTTGGTTCCAGAAGTTTCGCAGAGGAGATTTCGACCTCGAAGACAAGGAAGGTCGGGGCCGTCATCTTGCTCTGGACAACGACCAGCTGAGGTCAAAAGTGGAAGAAGACCCAACCAAAACCACACGAGAAATGGCGGCGGAACTCGGTGTGAACCAATCCACAGTTGTACGCCACTTGGAAGCAATTGGTAAGGTAAAAAAGTTGGCCAAGTGGGTGCCAGTAGTAACGCCAGACCACACGTTGCACAACCAACGCTTCGACGACTGCACGAGTTGGGCTACGAAGTTCTCCAACATCCGCCTTATTCACCTGACCTCTCTCCTACAGACTTCCACTTTTTCAGGCATCTGGACAACTTTTTGAGGGAGAAAAATTTTCAAAACCAGGACGACATTGAAAATTCTTTTCGTGATTTCATTGAGTCCAGGGATTCGGATTTTTTTTCTGGTGGAATAAGAAAGCTTGTTGAACGTTGGCAAAAGTGCATTGATTCAGATGGAAATTATTTTGATTAAATATCTATGGTTAAAGTAAAGATATGGCGTATTTACAATATCTACTAAAAACCTGCATTAATTTTGCATCAACCCAATATCAACGCAGTATGCTGACATTGTGGCGTTCCACAACACCGAGAAGTCAGCAGTCATTTTGGATCCTACTATAAGATACGAAAGTAATGATCTCGATTAGGCAGATAAGTTGGACAGGGAAAAGAAGGACATTTATGACAAGTGTATCCCTCTTCTGCAGGAGAAATTACGTGAGGGCTTCGGTGAGAGAAACTTCTACGTGAAGGGCCTTTGGTTGGGAGCTCGTGGAACTGTGCCGAGCTCTACGAGGAGCTTCTTAAGGAATCTCGTGTGGATATGGGAGACGTAGATAACAGATAACAGAAAATATAATATTGGACTCTCTTGGTTTTTTAGTATGTAAAGATTAATTGAAAATATTTTATTGTTTTTATTTTAAGAGAGTTTTATACGTACAAAAAAAAAAAAAAAAAAATGAAAAAAGATAAAATAGTATACCTAATATTGTAATTATTAAAAAAAACTGTTTCTGTTGAAGCAGAGCTGTGTCGTGAGCAACCCAATATAGTTTATAAATTAGCAGCATTACTTTATAAATAGAGCATTTTATCTCTTCTCTCCTAAATGTTTATATATGTACTTGCTGTGTCTTTATTGGTAGTTAAGGAAGTTCTTTTGATATGCCCAGACTAGGATCTAGGCTATTTTGACTATGACCTAGAATAGTATGAGAGCTAGTTATTAAAGAAGATACAAGGGCGGTAAGAGAGGAGATGAGAGCGGTTACCCCCGCGATATCGCCGCAGGGTGAAATATTACTTAATCTATCCCCGAGGATGATCATTAGCTCCTCCCGTTCTCCTCACAGCCTACTTTATTGCTCTTGTTTCAGATATAATATACTCCCTTCATTAGGGCTAAAACCAAACCTTAAAGGCTACATTAATTGAGATTATCACGGGATCCCAATCTTCTTTAAGCTTCTGTCTACAAGCTCGTCGTATTTCATTTTTATTTTATTATGATACATGTTTTTCTTTGTTTGTATTTATTAATGGTCGCATTCCGTAAGCCTGCGTCACAATCAGTACCGATGTTCCAACATAGGCCATTATCGCTTCTTAAGTAAACTAGTAACTAATTTGTTTACACTACCAAAATAGAGGATGGTCCCAAAGCCTCACCTCTCTCAAATGACATTGTTTAAATAAAAAGTAAGAATTTCGAAATAACTATATTAGGGTATAATTGTTTATATTGCTGTATAGGAAACTAACTAATATCGAAAGCAATAAATAATTCAAAGGAAAATGTCATATAAACTCTGAACCAATTTCATTGATTCTTTTTGTAGGAAATTTAATTCTCTATAAAATATCACATTAGGTGTTTAGTTATTTATGAATTAGTAATAACGGATTTTTAAAATTCGTTATTTGGGTTCTACGTATCTTGAAACCCATGTCGTCAAATTTTGAGATGAGAGGTATTTTTTTGGGTCGATTAGAAAGTTTCATTAATGAAAATAAAGACCAAAAGTATTTATACTTAACCATCGTTACTATTTCCTTTTCTTTTCTTTAGATTATCATTCTGATGAAATTTCCTGATATGAAATACCCTAAATTTTTTCTATATCATCAATAATAACCGTGTTATCAGGGAATCACAGCTCTTAAAGGTTGTGGCTTGACCTCATGAAAAAGCTTATTTATTTACTTTTTTTCTCTTTGTTTACCGTGGTATCGAATTATTTTCGATTTTTCTCGATCTTGAATAATAAACGAGTTTTGGTGGAATTACATCTATTATAATTTGTGACTTGAATATATAAATCGACTTTGAATGTTAATTTTATTTTGTTTTCTGTTTATCGCGCTTTACTGATTCTAAAACTACATATTCTTCTCTCTCTTCAGAAATTACTGAGTTATGGTTAAAAATTAATAATAAAGTTCTTAAAAAATAACTGATTTATTGAGTTAAATCACTTTTAATCGGACGCCATTTTAAAAATAACCAGCTGATGCCAACATCTAGGTGTTAGGATCATCGTTGCATGATTTTTGTGGCGAATTTAAAAAAAAAATGTGTCCAGTAGTTTCGGTGAAATGCAAACTGATTTTTTGTATTCGTTTTTCGGGTTCTACGTATCTTAAAACGTAAGCGCTCAAATTTTGAAGGAGGGGGGGAGCGCCTTTTTAATGAGCAAACTCGGATTACCTCTATTTAGTAATAGTAAAAGGTATTAAAAAGATTTCCAGCTTAGTCCGAATTAATTTCCACAAATTTCCTTATTTTACTGGGCTGCCTAGGTGAGAAGCAAAGTCGTTCCTTCTGTAGATCAAAAAAGGAGGTTTGCTGAAAAATGGTGGGTCAATTTTGATTTTTAGGTATGATTGTATATACTCATCCCCTTTTTAAAAACCCATTTTTTTACAATTGCAGATCTTGTGTGTTTTATGCCAATATAAACAAAAACCACTAAAAAAAGCGGTTGTTTTTTTTTTTAAATTTTTCCTAAATAACCCACTTACAGTGCATTTAATGAAAATAATCAATTTTAAGGAACATTAAATTTATTACAAGTTAATTACTTAACCTATTGAAATAATAGAAACGTCTCCTGAGATATAGGGCGGCCAAATTCCTAACGTGACGTAACGAAAAAAACCCTAAAAAAGGCAGTTTTTTTCCAAATTAGTGTGTTTGAATGAAATATTTGCTTTCTTTCCTTCTTTATTTATGTATGTAGTATAAACGTGTAGTTGATATTAGTTGTGTACATTTTTTGGGAAAAAGTATTTTAGAAAAATAAATCACAAATATTCAACAACTTAAAAAGAATCTGGTGCGGGCAACACACAACTTTCACTTACCTCAGCTGTACAGTACATTGTTACATAATATGGACCTACATCCTTTGTTCCTAATTGGTAGCAATGCAAGTTCGTGGAATATGTATTATATCTTCGTACAGGAGGACATAATTGGCATAAACGTACAGTACAGCACTAATGTAACTTTTTACAGTTTTTTTTTTACATCGAAAATGTTACATTTACTAGCATTATTTTACCTAATGAGAATTAAAAAAGAAAAAAACAAGGAACAGATAAAACCTCTATTCACTTATCGTTCATTCTATTTCGATTCAGTGCGTTCAAAAGGATTTCTCAGATATGTATTTTCATCTTTTTCATTGGCAATAGCCTTAGAATTATGTTGGAAACATTTATTTAGCCTTCTGTATGAGGTCTTAGCGGTTGGCAAGATGGTAGCTGACCCCTGAGTCTTAAGCTGATTTAGCCCAACTCTTGCAACATGAACTTTTAAGCTCGAAACGTGAGTCAGACGCTGTGTTTCTCCTCACTCTATTGCCTCGTTCAATCGTTAATGTCTATTTTTATGTCCTCGTCGCAATACCTTCCTATCTTTTAACAGCTCTCTTATTGTCCAACCGGTCAATAAATATCTCACGAATGACCTAACAAATGAGATATTTCGTTCCAATATGCGCATATTTAACATACTGCCTAATTGAAGCATGGTTACTTTGATGCAACTCAGGAAAGAAACAAATATTTCAGTATTCTCATTGTAAAGTAGTTAGACGATATCTATTAAACTTTTCTTTAAAAAAATCAACTTCCACACACCTTATAGCACGGGTTTAACAATCCACTTCATTTAATTTGGTCTGTCGGAGATATATAAATGTCCTTAGAGTAAATCATAAATCGGAACCTATCATTGAGAAGCTTCGAAGTTTTTTCATAGTATGCTGATGAGTTGTCTTGTTTTTTTAGAAACGTAGCCCTAATTTCATCTATAAAATAGGTTAATTCATATCAATAAGTTTTATTTAAAATGATTATGGGCCAAGCTCTACTAATAAAATCTATAAATAAGTTGTTTCGATTTGCTTTCATAAACTAATCGTCTTTATGTTCTCACTACAATTTATTTTGTACACCAGTAAACTGTTGCTGGAATAATAATAAAAAGTTTGTACCCCTAATTTTATTTAAAATAAATAACAATTATAGCGATCGTGACAATTTCGAATTCCAGTTTTCAACGGAAATAAACGTTTTAGGGTTCTCTGATTGCAAATAACAAAGTCCCGAAAAAAGGAGGTCTATGTGAGTGTGAGTCCGTTTGTGTGAGTGGTAAGTCTTGCGGGAAAAAAGAAAGTCGTATGTAACTGAAATTTCATATTTAAGACAACTATACACCCGAGACGTTACAGAAACTTTTTCTTTAAAATCAGGTAACCGGAAGACCTACTTTATATCCTGAAGTTTGCACCTAGTTACGATTTTCTCAAAAACGGCTCTAACAATTTTGATTAAATGATGTAAAATTTAATGGGATTTAATATCATGTAGGTTTAATTCTGATAGAAATAGTCTAACAGGGCCTAATTTCCGATTTTTTAAACTCTCTTCCTCTAAAGTATGTTTAACTTTGTAGATTAGAAAAAAATAACCATATCATATTGTTATAAAGCATCGATAAAAACGGATAAATATAAAAGTTGAACGTATCAATATCAAACTGAAGGAGAAAAGATAAAAAATATTTTTCATGGAATTTTAGTGTGCGTGAACTTTTCTCTTTCTTTCACTAGCTCTCTAGTGCCTTTTAGCGTAGAGCTTTTTGAATTTAAGAACATTAATATAGATGAATATTTAGCGTACTAATCTCGTCATTTACCGCTAAAAAACAACACACTAACCCCTGTCATTGATATTGCAATTACGATTATAACTAATATTGCAATTATGATTGTAACTGATATTACAATTACGTTCGTAATTGGTATTACAACTAAGATTGTAATTGATATTATTGTGATTTATATAGAGATCTGCCAACTTAGCACCGCCCAAGTTTTCAAACCTCTTACATTTTTAATTAATTTTATTAATGTTGAAGTTGGAATTGAAGTTTAGAGATATTAATTAAACGCTTTTCCGATGTGTTTAAAACGTGGTTAAAAAAGATCTTAGGGGCAGACTACTGATGGAAATATAGTGATTTGTACAATACGAGTTCCTTTAAAATAGTCTTTAGTCTCTTCCAAAGTCCAAAAAACGTTTTTATCCGCCAGCCCAGGAGATGTAATACTAAATACAGAAATGGGAATATTCCAAGGAGAGAGGCCTGAGGTAGTCCGATATTAAGGACTATATGATCCAATAATTTATTAATAACGACCATCCGCTGTCAATTACAGAAGCAGAATTATATATAGCGGCTACCTCTTGGCCGTAATGGCGCCCAACAGAAGCGGCAGCCCGGAGTCCAGGCCACCAACAGCTGATTAGGAGGTGCTGGCTTCTCCCCGGTGCTCGTGCAACGGATACGACTGCTAACTATTATGTCCCGAGTGCACATCACTCCCTGCCCTTATTATCGCCACGACGGATATCGGAGAACTCTCACGCTCGGATATTGTCCGCCGTGACTGACCGGATCTTTAGTGCTTTCCAGGGGACACGACGTCCTAGGGGAATAGTAAGTTCATTTCAGTTTGAGCGGATCGCTTATTCTACAAGTATTTGAGGTGTGAGAAACCGATGAAAAACTTGTCGCAGATTTAAATAAATTTATTTCGAGAAACGTATCGTCTCCCTCTAATGAAATCTATAAGACCTGTTCCCAAGGTCGCGAGTTCAAACCCGGCAGATGACCTTAAGAGTTTTTAAAGAGACTGGAAAATTTTTGGTTATGTCACTCTTTGGAGGGTATCTAAAATAGCTGCTCTGAACGTGCGTTGCCTTGCAACCAGATGCCCTAAAACAAAATAAAATAATTACCTCTCCCCCTGTCCATAGAAACCCCCGTATAGCCTTCAAAGTCCTAGTAGGGGTCGAAAAAAAAAGAAAGGAAAAATGAAAAAAAATTAAAATCTCGCTTATATATACGCTTGGAACTACGTTATTTATTAAGATACAGAAAACATTTATTAGTGTTTTTTAACCAAAATACCACGAATAATTATAAAAATGACAAAATAGTTGAAATTTTACCCATAAATACTCCCATTAGTCAGTTATTTTTGAAGATGGAGAAACATATGTATAGTTTTAGAATCAGGAAAACTAGAGAAAAATCGAAAAGATTTTCAAGATCAACGAGGTAAACAAAATGCAAAAAAAAAAAAAAAATAAAATAAAACGCCTTATTAGAGATGTGATTTCCTGAACTCGGTTATTATTGATGAAAAAGATAAAATGTAAGGTTTTCTGGAATCAGGAAGTTTTACTTGAATGAAATTCGAAAGAAAAGAAAAGGAAATAGTATCGCAGTCTAGTATTAATGCTTTTGGTTTATTATTTTCAATATTGAACCTTTGTAATCGACCAAAAAAAAAATATTATCCCCCTCAAAATTTAAGGGATTTGGTTTGAAGATGCATAGAATCCGAATAACGAATAAAAAAAATCCGTTTCTCCTAATAAATAAAAGAATTCGTGCTATTTGCTAGAGAATTAAATTATCGACAAAAAGAAACATGGGGATTGGTTAAGAACTAGCAGAGATATAGCGTTTTCAAATCAGCAGTCGTGAAATGCCATTATCCTTTGAATTATTGCTATTCATATTACTTAATTGCCTATCAACAACTATATAAACAGTTATACCCTAATGTTATTTCTGCTATATAGTATATAGGGTATAGCTATATACCCTAATATAGACCAGTAGACAGTAAACCGCAATTCTCATAGCAAGGCAAAAAGATGGCTGACGAGTTTCACATACCCAGGGGTGAGATTCCGAATGAATCCCTTTCTATTTATATGTTTGAAAAAATATTCCCGAAAGTGGGATTCTAACCCACAATATTTAACGTGCACGGACTCTCGGATATGTTCTATACTACATAGAAATGTCTTAGCCTCTTGTGTTCATATAATTAGCTTTCAGATTTCTGCTTGGTCTCATTTTCACGTTCCTCTAGACATTTTAGTAAGGTTCTTCCAAATTTTTGTTTGGACTGTAATAATATTTTAATTTTAGTTGAAAGTATTAGGAGAGAATAAAGAGTAATCGAATGCAGCACTGACGAAATGCAGCAAAATTAAATATGAAGAATATTATATTTGCATGTAAGATAACAAAAGGTTCACAATCTGAACCTTCATATTATAAATTATATTTTAGAGAATTTAGCGAATATTAGGGATATTCGATATTGAATCTTGATGCCAATAGGCGAGTTGATGTTAATTCCGCTTAAATTATTCTTAGACCTGATGGAACCGCAGAGCTCTGTGCTGTGATTCATCTCCCGAGTCACATTTCAATATGTCAACGGAATCCGAATGAAGGCACTGATATGCATAATCTTTTATTTAAAGGCGGTGAGAACATTAAACACAGAAGAAGAGCTAAATTGGTATAAGAATTCTCAACGACGGGAGCCGTGAGAATGAATTCATGTAGATATACCCTCTCGGTATCCTGGCCTGTAGTGTTTGGTTTTCCGACAACTGGGAACAAACACTTCACTACCAAACAAGCCGACACTTTCTCACGCTCTTTTCGGCATAGATAGGGGAAAATAAACGGTTCTCACCTTTTCAAAATTGATTATAGAAAATACTTGAATATATTGGGTTGTCCGAAACGTTCGTAGAGATTTAAAAAATAAAATTTACCTTTAATTTTTTCTACTAAAAATGAATCACAAATCTAATGTTTATTTATATTGTAATATATATATATATATATATATATATATTATATATTATTGTATTTATTAAGGCTCAGTAGTGTAGTTTATTGTAAACCAACATAAGTGACGATTCAGTTTATATTATGCTGTTCTTTATTAAAAAAAGGAAAACGAAGCCCAAACTGCAAGAAAGATTTGTGTCGTGTATAGCAGTGATTCAATTGCTGATAGCACGGTTCAGAAGTGGTTTTTGCGGTTTAGATCAGGATATTTAAAATTGGAAGACCAACCCCTGGCTGGCCGGAGTTCAACTCTTGACATCGAGGATATTATGATGGTCATCGTAAACAATCCACGAATTACCGTTAGATAGCTGTTGAGTTAAGAGCCTGCATATCGACCGTTTTAGAACATCTAAAGAATTCCGGGTACGTCTGTTGTTACAACGTTTGGGTTCCCCATGAGCTCAGTGAAAGGAATCTTTTTGATAGGATTCCATGTTGTGATTTGTTGCTGAAAAAAAAAAAAATGTGGAGGATCTATTTTTGAAACGAGTTGTTAATGGAGACGAAAAATGGATTCCCTACTTCAACACCAGCAGAAAAAATCTTGTGGGCTGCCATGAACGACGCTGCTCGCAACGCTTGCATCCAAGAAAGGCGATACTTGGTATTTTGTGGGATTTGAAGGGACCCATACATTTTGAGCTCCTTCCACAAAACCAAGCTATAAATACGGACTTACTGCGCCCGGCTAGATCGATTGAAGGCATCAATTGAAGAGAAACGGCCAGAGTCGGCAATTCGGAAAGGAGTGCTATTCCACTTAGACAACGCTAGGCCCCATGTGTCTTTGAGGACTCGGCAAAAGTTATTAAGCTACAGATGGGAGGTTTTATCTCAACCGCCGTATTCTCTTAACATTGCTCCTTTGGATTTTATCTTTTCTGTTCCCTCGAAAATTTTCTACATGGGAAACCCTACTTTTCAGGAGATGCCGTCAAAACGGACCTTTTATTGTTTTTCGGGAGTAAGTACAGTGATTTTTGGAAAAAAGGGATAATGGAACTTCCAAGCCGTTGGGAAAGGGTAATCGCTAACGGTGGTAATTATTTTGTAGATTAAATAAATACATTTTAAGCCGTTCATCAATTTTAATTTTTGTCCATATTTCTCTACGATATTTCCGACAACCTAATACATCGCGGCCAATTATAGGACAAGCGAGTGGAGCATTCATGAATGACATAATATGAAATATTGATAAGCTATGCTATGGGATTATGCTCTAGAAATATTATTTTGTGAATTTTTTTTGCCGATTGTATTTCTTCATGAAGTGATTTCACATAGGAGGTTTCGGGAAGGTTATCCTTGGGGCGATTATTGTCGTATATCCTTGATTATTCCGAGATGGGAGAGGAGCCTAATGGGAGAGGAGGAGGGTGATGAGGGAGCGCTGCCCTTTGTCAGGTGTCGCTAATAGCCCGGTAATGAAGATAAGAGCCCCCTATCTTGGCCCCTAATGCCCCTAAATGCCCCCCAATATACATATAAAACTGTAGCTATAATGCCCCCCGCCGCTAGCCACTTAATACCTTATTCCTATAACAAGCTATCTCGGCAACGATTTTTTTTCCGCTTCTCATCTTGTTAGCCTAAAAATGAAGATACCTTTGAGACTGTGAATCATTTCAGAGTATACACTTTCTGGAATCAAAGTGGAAATATCTGCTCTGAAGGGTAACAGCATATCAAACGTATCCGAATCTTTCTGAAACCTAACCCTTAGATTTATTGTAAATGCTTCATCTTATGTCTCGGAAAAACCACCCTATCTGTATCAGTCGTTTACAAGATATGGTGCCCAGGATGTCATTCTTAATTGGATTTTTCCTTCAATTACCTATATATAGTAAGGGAAAGTATTGTGATCGTGAAAATTTGCGAATTCCATAATTTCAACGGAAAAACACGTTTTAGGGTCTCCTGAGTCCAAATGACAAAGTCCCGCAAAAAGGTCTGTGTGTGTTTGTGCATGTGTGTGGGTGTGGTAAGCCTAGCGCAAAAACTTATAGTCAGATGAGACTGAAATTTCATATTTAAGACAGCTATATACCTGAGATGTTACAGCTGGTTTTTCACTAAAATCAGCTATCCCATGCAATTTGCACCTTTTTACGATTTTCTCAAAAACAGCTCAAGCTATTTTAATTAATTTCGCTATATCGAAGTAAAATTTGATGGTCTCTAATATGATGTAGGTTCATTCAAACTAGTCCGGCAGGGCTTAAATGCCGATATTTCATATTTCCTTCCTCTAAAGTACCTTTAATTTTGTAGATTTCAAAAAATTAGGCACATCATCTTATTAAAATTGACAAATGACAGCTAAATATGCAAATTGAGCGAAATTGATAAACAACTAAAGGAGATAAGTATACAAAAATATTTTTGTATTCAATTTTTATGTTTTTGAAAACAAGAATAGTAGTATGTATATATATATATATATATATATATATATATATATATATATATATATATATAAAATATACCGTTGGGTAGCTAAAGATTTCAGATAAAATATTATCTGATACACGGAATTGTAAAAGTTCAACTGGATAAAAATATAATAGGTTATTCAATAAAACAAATTTTCTACCGAAATTCAATTTAATTAATTCTTAACAATTTGTTTTCTTTTCCAACTTCATTTAAAAAAAATTAATCGATTTTAACAAAGAAGGCAAGTGAAAGTCGTGCGTTCCGCCCACCAGATTTTTTTTGTCTTTACATATTTTTAATTATTCCGCTACTTTTAATTTTATGTATATATACTTATTAAAACTGTTATCACAGCCAAGTTTCCTATGTTTTGTCGAAACCAAAAAAAAAAAAAGGTTGTTAGGGGTACACCTCAGGTGTGCTCCAAAAGTAATCCTGGTAAAGAACATGTGATACAGTTCTGAACATTGTTTATATCCTACTGAACAGTGTTTATAATTTAAATATATAAACCTTTGAATCTGATTGATATTTACTTAAATGACTTTCATATTAATTATCATTTCCAATTTTCAGTGGATTAGGAAGCCATTGCCTTTCTCCCTTCACTACTAAATACCAGAAGAACAATTCCCTCTATTTATTATCTATCGACTGAAGCCTATAATTATTTCCTCTTTAGAGATTAAAACTATTTTAATTACATAGAAAGGCAATGACAAGAATAATTTTGAAAAATTTGTAGTGATTGCTATTTACCGATAGTTAAGCGTATGGGTAAGTAGTAATAACAAGAGAGAAGAAATTCCAATTTGGATCTGCTGCTTAACTTCGCTGAGATGCTATGAGTACACAGCATACCAGATCAATCTTGAAGACAATTTCAAAGAAAATACATAGAGGAAGATACTGCCACATAGAAATACATATACTGATTTCGAAATCGCTCAAGAACATACATAAATCCAGACTAGCCTCAATATATGTATGGGATGATGCAGGATTTCCAGTGAGCCAAGGATTATGGTCTCCGTATCTTTTGCAACTGATTTTTTTCGAGTTCATAATTCTCCAAAAATGATCTAGTGGGTACTACAACAATAGTTATAAAGCAATGAATTATTAATAAAAACTAAAAAAAAAATACAAACCAAACAAGTGTGATGTTATCTCTGTTTGAGCTATAAAATGAGGAAGAAAAAGTGCTTACGTTTGGTTTTCAACCTGAATAAAGGAAATTTGTTTTGTGTAGTTAAGAGGAAGCAAGTTAATCGGATGATATATGTTATTATCCTGATTATATACTATATTATTATTTAACAAATGATCTCAACCAAATTAAAATATCTCTAAAAATCTGCTTCGAAGATGTACTTGAAATTCACATGGTCTTTCTATTTCAAAAACATCAGCCTCTGAGGTCCTCCACTTGTCATAAAAGCATTGGGACAGCTCTAGGTTACAATATTCTTAGTGCTCTTAATTTTAGATTTAAGATCTCTATAATAATACTAGACTTTGTTCACTAATTTCATTTTGTGTTGATATGCGTACATAGATATGCATTTACGGTAAGAGTAACTATGATACATATAACTTTGCTATGGGTCAATTATTTACTCATACTATGCATAATCGATGTATATTGTCACAATTCGTTAGGAACATCGATACAAGTTTTTCCAAAACATAGGTTTAAAGCTCCCTCCTTAAATATTCGTATTCATCTTCCAGTGGCGCGACAGGCCGTGTAGGAACGGGGACTCGCGGTGTAAACTCTTACGAGTTTACACTCGCGTTTCACGATATAATTTTTAGTGTAGGGTCATCACTTCCTACGACTAATTTTGTGAGTTACCACCCTTTGGCTGACGGGTCTCACATACCCGGGGGAGAAGTTGTGAGTGAATCCCCATTTTTTTTACATCCTTATAAAAGCCCCGCCGGGACTGGGATTCGAACTCAGAACCTGTAGCATGAGAGACTTGCGCGCTAGCCACTCGGCTCCCCATTAGTATTCATAGATTATAGAAATACAATGTTCTATTATATTCTAAAAATGAAACGTTTTTTGCCTATTTAAATTATTTTTAATAAACAAGTAATAATGAAACATGTGTCGATGAGACTCTACACACGAAACATGGATACGATACTCGATATGCTTAAATATATTTGCGATAAATTTCTTAGTACCATTGCTTATACATGTACAATAAAAACAATTTCGCTTCCAGGTGGTTAGGAATTCGATTATCGTTAAAATGAGAACTTATAATTTTTCAGGAGACTTATAGTTTTTGATTTATTCAAAAACCAATTTTGTTCACCGTTTTAGAAAAACTTTTTTTTTTTAAACCACTATAGAGAACGAATTTTCCCAAACCCAGCCTTATTGTACCCCTAGACGTTAAAGCGAACGTCCAGGAAAAATTTCAGCTTCACAACTATAATCATTTTAGATACTGCGATGACCAGAAAATCGTGTGGAATGGGATTTTTTTTATAAATATAGATCTATTAAATGTATTTTTTGGATTATGACGAACCTTTTTTTTAAAGAGTCTGCTTTTTTATAAAATTTTTTTTTTTAATGCTTTATTATATTTTTTTTGGTGCAGCGAGGTCTAGAGGATAAAGCATTAGCCTACTGTTCTCCGAGTCCTTGGTTCGAATCCCGGCGGTGGCAGAATATTATTTATTCTGTTAATTCATTCGGAGCGACCTTAGGGTATGGAGACCCTCCTGGGGCAGACTCAGCCTCTATAAAACGGGTACCCAAAATTTGGGCTGAGCGTGATTAAGGCCTCATCACCTCATTGCACTGCCGTAGGCCTAGAAACACGAATCTCTATATGTACTGAGCCCAAGACCCTTCATGGGTTGTAGTGGTACAGGTTCTCTCTCTCTATCTTTTTTTTTTTTTTTTTTTATTATATTTTTATTATTGTAAATTTAAAGATATAATTTTCTTGAATGATAAGATGAAACGTTTATTTTACATGCTAGTATGGTTTCAACCCATTCAAGCTGTCCATGTTAAAAACAAAAGCAAAAGATATGGTATTGAAGAATCAAATCCGTCAACATCTGTCTACAAGTTTCGACGAAGGGTTCTTAAAATATTCATGGTTTATAACAAATTCAACAAACTTGCCTTTGTTGACCCTAGCTGTGACTCATACTGTGACTCACAGCAAGGATTCTGTATTTTAAGCATCAGGAGTGTCCACAACGGTGACATATGGTTCTTGAAAAAAAAAAAAAAAAAATCACTTTAGCCTAGGAATAGAAAATTTGCATGCATTAGACTTGAAATTCTCACAGTAAGACCAACCGTAGTTTCGATCGGTAAGTTGTGGTATGTAGAAAAGTTTTAAAACTTTGTAAAATAAACACCGAAGGGGAATTAATTTTTTCCTTAGACAGCTACATTATTTATATTTAAAAACTACATAAGCCCCTTTTTATAAATTTTATTCTTGATGAATAAATTTCTTATTTGACTGTTTCTGTTAAAAGAAATGAGTTTTTCTGCAACCGATTTAAAGTTCATTTTTGTACTGTCGTAAGTTATGTTAAATATTAGCATCGAAGCACAGCTTTTGAATGGAATTAGCTTAGATATTTCTTAATACATATTTGTTTTCGAACAAAGTCTTCTATATTTTAAGATAAATTTCAATTTCATTTAAACCTGTTGGCGGAGTTCGGACCGGACAGAAATAAGTCTATATTACACACGACAAAAGCAAAATAACTAAAGCAAATTTACATCAGAAAAACAAATCATATCTTAAAAAAAAAAAAAAAATATTGTGTTTGACATGCTTACATCGTAGGTGGCCTAAAATCCCTTAAGTCTCACCACTTTAATTCTGTGATAGAACGCTTTGTCACCGAAAGTATATCTCTAATTAGCTCCTGCTGTTGCAAGTTATACCATTTATTATTAAGTCAGGTATTTTAGTTATTATTATAAACTTTGGATCGGATGTTCTAATTCTGGATACCATATTTAGGACTTGGGAAAATTATTGGTAATCAATTCGTTGTGAAGTCCATAATAGAAGGAAACATATCTACAGCTTAATGCATTGAGGTAATTATGAATAACTTATAATGGATTTTAAGTTCTAATGATTGGCCTGGGAAAGACGTTAAATATTTCCAAATAGTGCAAGGAGCATTCAGTTGATAATTATAAGTTTTCAGTGTTTGTCTAATGAGAAATATCCGTTTGAAAATAATTTTTGAAAAAACAAAATCAATATAATATGACTAAGTCATACCTACTAATAAAAATATTCGTGAGTTACTACCAATAAATTATCATTCATTAGGAAGGAGATACATTATACTTGCAGTAACTTTCGAGAAAGCGATCGTCAAAAGAAATTTTAAATTTAGTGGACTGATTATCAGTTGTAACTAAAATTTATATTGATTTAAATAAAATTAATGTCTAAAACATCAAAATTTACATAGTTCAATGGTTAAGTAATTGGACCCATAAAGTTAGAATTTTAATGAATAAGATGGAATAGTTTTAAGTGTGATCAAACTGAATAATTTGTCATCATTAACTATATTTATAAACGAATAAAAAAACAAACAAATTGTGTAGCTTAAATTCAAGTTTGCTATACCTGTATACTAAATTCTTCGGCCTCCACGATATAGGTTGAAACGGAACTTGTGAGCGGCAGAATTTAGGGAACGGTAAATTTCGATGGAAATTTTATTTTTAGGCCAAGTATAAAATATTTCTTTATAGTTAGTATCTAAAATGTTGTAGGTGTATTTGTGTAAATATATATATATATATATATGTATATATATATATATATATATATATATATATATATATATATATATATATATTTACACAATATATATATATATATATATATATATATATATATATATATATATATTTATATTATATTATTTATTTCCTATATTAAGACTGACTTGTACAAATGAACGAACAAAGTTAAATTTATGATTATCATAGGAGAAACCTTAAATTTATTCACTTTTGCAGTTCTTTGGTTAGGAAATTTTTCATTATATCTTCAAACAGCAGCAGTACTGCTTCTACGTACCTCGCCATAAGTTGTCAGCATGTCTGTTTGTTCTGAAAAATAAATTTATGGTGTCTCCTATAATAATCATTAATTGAACTGTGTTACAGTATTTACACACACTAAAACACACAGAACTAGACAAATGATAATAAATGATACATTAAAAAATACTGAAATAGACAAACAGATGAGCTACTACGGTCATTGCTTATCATTATTTTGTTTCTCAGGGGATTAAAATCTGTTATTTAGTATTAAACACGTTAAGCTTTGTACATTCAATATTATTTATTTTGTAACATAAAGCATCTTCAACCACTAGGGTTATTTTAGTCCTAAATTAATAATACAAAATACTAACATTTAAGTAAAATATAAACAGTCTAGATAATTATCTATCAGAAAGGAATAGAATAAAAAGACAAATAAAAATCTAAAACATGAGCATAATTTTTTATTTTAAATTTTGTGAAATATTGATGTATCTTTTAAGTAATTCATCAGTTTGTGTGGCCGACTCCTGGGTATTTTGTGATATTGTCCCAACGTCAGTCTCCATACCAATCCCTCTTCGCTGGAGCAAGGAAAAGCAATCCAACAGTATATGTGGTACTGTGAGGATAATCCCACAGTAGGTATTGGGTTGATGCAAAATTAATGCAGGTTTTTTGTAGGTATTGTAAATACGCCATATCTTTACTTTAACCATATATATATATTTAATCAAAATAATTTCCATCTGAATCAATGCACTTTTGCCAACGTTCAACAAGCTTTCTTATTCCACCAGAAAAAAAATCCGAATCCCTGGACTCAATGAAATCACGAAAAGAATTTTCAATGTCGTCCTGGTTTTGAAAATTTTTCTCCCTCAAAAAGTTGTCCAGATGCCTGAAAAAGTGGAAGTCTGTAGGAGAGAGGTCAGGTGAATAAGGCGGATGTTGGAGAACTTCGTAGCCCAACTCGTGCAGTCGTCGAAGCGTTGGTTGTGCAACGTGTGGTCTGGCGTTATCGTGGAGCAGGATCGGCCCCTTCCGATTCATCAATGCTGGGCAAAGACGTTGCAATTTTTGAGTTTCGAGTTCCGCCGCCATTTCTCGTGTGGTTTTGGTTGGGTCTTCTTCCACTTTTGACCTCAGCTGGTCGTTGTCCAGAGCAAGATGACGGCCCCGACCTTCCTTGTCTTCGAGGTCGAAATCTCCTCTGCGAAACTTCTGGAACCAACGCTGCACCGTGCACTCATTAATAGCCCCCTGACCCCACAATTCATTAATATTACGAGCCGTTTGCGTAGCGCTGCGCCCTAATTTAAATTCGTAAAAATAAATTTGACGAAAATCGCACTTTGACATTTTCGATTCAAGACCTTTGAACACACTGAACAAAACGATTTTACTAAACAAATTCATGGTGAAAGAGAGGGTATTAGATAAGGTTTGTTTTGGTATAATAATGATCAATGTTAGGATTAGCTTTGTTTACACAATTGGAATTGAGATATTGCAATAGAGGAAACCTGCATTAATTTTGCATCAACCCAATACATTGAGGGGGTGACCTCCTTGTCATTCAGTCTTAATGTAATAAATAAATAATAAATCTTTAACTTTTGATATCTGTTTAATAATGTTTGAGATATATGTTAATAATAGCATTTGCCAATATTCAAGAAGACATGGATAGACTCAGTGCCTGGGCAAATCAGAATAAACTAAAGCTTAATGCCATGAAAACTCAAGGTTCCGATTCCCTCATCAGATCTGATGACACGTTCCCTAATCTAATCTTAAATGATCACCCAATCACATTCAGTTCCTCAGTTTAAAACCTTGGTATCGCCATCGATCAAACCCTTTCCTGGAAACCCCATATTGCACAAATCTCTCGCAGAACAATAAGTACCCTTAAATTTTTCTATCACTCTCGTCATCTACTTCGACTATCAACTCGCAACCTCCTTGTATTCTGATGGAGCTTCTTTTAAAACTATCTATTTTTATTGGTGTAGAGGGCAGAAGAATAAGCAAAAAACTGCCCACATCGCTTCGATAAAAGTTATCCAAGTACCCCTTCCATATATTCTTAAAATTCTCCAAAGGAACCTCCGGTCAATAACCACCACAAACAACCACGTCATACGGTGTCAACTGTGATGTAGTGGGTAGCATAACAGCCTTCTATAGCGAAGGTCGCGGGTTCAAATCTGGCAGGTGTTTTGAAAAACCTTGTATTAACAAAGAATCCTTGGTTATGCTGTCCTTCGGAGGGGACGTAAAATCGTGGTCCCGAGTCTTTGCGATGTCGGTTTTCGTCAAAAATTTCTATCCTAATAAAACCAGGATAGGCAAAATTTAGGACTCCCTCTGTTGCGTCGTCCAATTAGCCAGAGTTGCATAAAAGTGGCGTTAAATGAATTAACCTCATAGTTTATTACAGAGATAATTGGGACATTATAAAATATGCTCAAAGACAAAGATATAGGTTATTTCGAAGGGGTTAGTGCGATTAAATCACATTCAGTTCGTTCTAAACTTCTAATATTCTTACTATCCGACCGGGACAGTAAAAAAAATAATATTCATCAGTATTTCTCAATCGAGCTTTCTAATTTCTGATCACAAGTTTGGAAACCATTGATTAAATTAAAATCTTTCTCCCGACTTTGAAGAAATGAGAACTTGAGAGATTGCGGGTTCGCTTTATATTTATTAATTTATGCAAAAGGGCTCCTTCAATTACACTGTTTGTAGAAGGCTGTGGCCGACAAGCTCGTTAGCTAATAGCTTGTAAGCTTTTAAACGACACATAATTACGGCTACTTAAAAAGATTTCTTAGTTAATATTCATTCATTTACTTTTAATTTCAAGACTACGTGCGAATATTCGAAGTAAATCTTAATCGGTTTAGAAATTTTAAATGCTATGGTTGGCTTGTTGGTGTGAATTTTTTTTTTATGTAAGCAAAGCTAATATTAGTTATAGGTTAGATTATACATCACACGGGAAAAAGCTGTGGGTGCGATTACTAAGGCAGTGTTCATTGAGACAGTGCATTCATTGCTCATGAATGAACAGTAGCACTCCTACGTCCGCTCTGCCGTTCCATTAATTGCTTCTAAATTATAATACTACTTTATCAGGCGAGCGTTGGTTTTTCTCGAGCCTTCGTAAGGATCAATAACTTTCAATAGTTGGGCTATAAATCCGAATAGGTAGGTTGTGTTTTTCAATTCCCTACTACTTCACCGCTACTCAACAGTTGAAGGATTATGTTTTAATTATCCATTCGGAATTATTTATTCTAAAGAATTAAAAAAAGTGGCCGGACTGAATCATAGAATTAATTTACTTTTCCATTAGTTGTTGGAATAATTCAAACCAAATCCTTTTTTTTTTTTTTTTTTTTTGTTAAATTTGTATGCAATCACTCAACGCTTCGTAAAACTTTTTTTAAGAAGTAATAAGCCTTACATAACTTAAGTAATGTGGAATAAACTGACAGTGATAGCTACATCTCACCCCAACAGTCAAATCCTAATGAACGATAATCAATCGAGAAGAAGCTTTAAAGCGAGTCAAATTCTTAGTTAGAATAGTGTAAAGTCTGGTCTATGACATATAAGAATTTAGAAACAATTATGTTCTAATTATAATAATTATTATAATACAAATTATCACTTTGATATTACATTTTTAGTTGTTTTTTTTAAAGGCTTATGTTTTACAGAGCTAATGTTCCAAAATTCGTACTTCATTCTTATGTTATTACATAATTCAGTTCTAATTTTAATAGTTTTTATTTTTGTGAAACCTTAAAAAAAAAAAAAAAAAAAAAAAAAGCTATGCATTATGTAGCAACTTCGTACTTCGATACCACACTTAAGATTATCGTTTAAATTCATCGTATTTTAACTGTCGTACCGATTCGAAAACTCAGAGGAAAATACAAATAAAATAACTTAAGGATTTTGAAAAGGATCCAAGAATTTTGAAAAGAGTTCCTCCTACTAAAAATATATAAATATATATATATATATATATATATATATATATATATATATAAGAGAGAGAGAGAGAGAGAGAGAGAGTTATGTAGATATATAAATATCTATATCCATATAATATATAGATAGATAGATATATAATTATAGTTTCTCCCTAAAAAAAATATTTTCGTCTTAAGCAAAGAAAATAAAGTATGACTATTTTTTTTTTTTTTATCAAATTCAAGATTTCAAGGACTGTAAATATTTTAATCCTATTTAATAGTTACTAATCTATCGAACAAGAAATATGACATTGAGGATGTATAGTCGACTGTAGAAATTATTGTGTGGAAATAATCGGGAGTCAGTATTTTTTTAATATTTTAATTTTGCCGACGTTTCGGCTCAAACTTGTGAGCCATCATCTAGGCATTACTCTGCTAGTAAGCTTGGACATGGTAATACCCTGATGACGGCTCACAAGTTTGAGCCAAAACGTCGGAAAAATTAAAATATTAAAAAAAATACTGACTCCCGATTATTTCCATCTACAAGAAATATGACAGTTTTCCAGGATATTTTAATTATTTTAAGGCATTACTGGAAAAAATTCGTAAATATTTTAAGATGAACAGTTAATTTCTGGACCAGTTCACTCAGCGGCATTGGTCTAAAAAAATTAGCAGTGGAGATACGAGCTGAGAAAAATAGAAGGGCTCCAAGCAAACATTAATGAATATTAATGAGGTTCTGCAGGAAGTTGAGTCAAATCCTTATACAAGTACTCGTAAACTTGCGAGGGATTGTGGTGTTTCTGTAAAGATGTTTTGACTGCAAGTCGTCATCTACTCTCCACGGGGAAGCCAAAAAAGAGCACTAGGCTGGTCAACGAACTTACTTCTCAGCAATCAGCTCACACTTCCCATCGAACAAAGAAAAGTTTTCATGGTTTTGAACTCCTGACCTCATACAATCCGATTATCACTTGTTTAGATCAATGGCCCATTTTCCTTATGGGAAAAAAAATATGCAATTGGCAAACAGATTTGAGTATTATATTATATGACCAATATTTGCTTAAAAAATGGTAATTTTTTTTATACTAATGGGTAGAATTGCTCTAGTGCGTGAAATTATTCATGTGTAGCTCCAATACCAGAGCTCTTTCACAAAAATTCTCTCATCTAAAGTCCACTTTTTACCACATCAAGTTGATGACTTTTAAAATACAAATTCCTTTTTATGACTCTAGAAAGTAGCATAAAAAACTCGAGCCAAAATAGAATTGTAAGTTACTGTTAATTGATTTTCTCAAGGGACATGACAGTAATATGAGGAGTCCTACGCTAAGGCTGTTATCCACCAAACGTCCTCGGCGAGATTTATCGAACAGTAACCGGAATCAATCATAACTTATTGTATTTGGGTAGAAGCTTGTTAAGGATGTAAATTAGCCCCGCAGCGTTGGCATCCCCCCAGGCACCGGCTAATTTATATCGGTAGTCAGCTGTGGGCGGTTCGGACACGGGGAGGAAATTACGGTGCCACTTGATGAGCTACTTCACAACTGCTCAAGCCGAAGGTCTGCGATCAAGTAGCGCTAAGTTATGCCCTATTATAAATATGCATTGCGTAAAACCACTTAAAGCGGAGTACTTGCCCGGATGGTGAGGGATCGACCGGTAATAAAGGTGAAATATAGGGAGTATGTTTACCCATTACAGAGTAGTATTATAGTAAGCTACCTCGGGAGGGTCTAATAATCATATTTTAGATGAGGCAATTAGAGTGCGGCCCCTGTGGTCCTTACCGGCTCCTTGCCTTCATCTCCAGAGGTGATGGACTGCTCTGGCGGTCCTAGGAATCTCCACATTCCTCCTTCCCAGCGCGAGGTCAGCTCATGCAATCTTCCTCCGGATCAACATTTTACAGATTGGATTCATCTAAACGTCTATCCTTATTCTGATCATAGAGAAGATGGGAAATTTCATGGCGGGCCTCTAAAAAGATGGGTCAATACTTAGTTATATTTGTACTATAGAATAGTGAGGTCATTATCATGAAACTAACCAATTTGATATAACGTTTGTATTTTTTTTTTTTAATTTTCTTTTTTCCATCAATCCATAGAAACAGGCAAATGTTTCTAAAATCCCTTCTATACATAATAGTATAGTTTTTTTTTTTTTTTTTTTTCGTGATTAATATTGTAAGGGAACTCACACAACAGTATAGCCCTCATCGACAACTGTGACGTTGATTTCCAAAAGGTACTATATGATTAATATTTTGACATATTTGTATACTAATGGATTAGTTTTATCCAAATCCGTCTTCAGATTCTATCTAAAAAACATAGAAATCTTTTAAAAACATATTTGAAAATTGCATCTCATTCCAAATGGTACTAAATCCACATTTCATCCCATTCCAAATTAAACAGATATAACCTTTCTTTTCATTTCGTTCCAAAATGTACTATATTTATAATTATACGGCAGAAGCACCTAACTCCGTAATATATCACCATTAATTTATTGTTTTCTTCATTTCGTGCATTTTTATTGGTTCATTTATAACGTCTTGAATCACTGCTATTATTTTGATCAATAGTTTTAGCCTAATAATCAATTTTTAGGCTGTTTTAAACATCTTAATTGCCTCGCTTCGTTTTACTTATTTTTTTTTATTTTTTTATTATTTTTTTATTTTTTTTTAATTTAACGTCCCTTTTTGCTGCTGTGGCTAATCGGACGATGCTACGATGGGAGTCCTAAATTTTGCCTATCCAGGTTTTATTAGGATAGGGATCTTTAACGAGTACCTGACATCGCACAGGCTCGGGACCACCTTTTAACGTCCCCTCCGAAGGACGGCGTAACTAAGGATTTTTTACTCCCATTAAAAAATCCTAGGACCACCTGCGGGTATGAACCCGTGACTGCCTCGCTTCGTTTCTCGTAGCTTCCCAATTAAATTAAGTATTTTCATAGTATCTCTTCCTGCAGCCACATAAATTTTATATACAAATTTTAAGAAACTCACATTTTAATAGAATAATGGTATTTCCTCCAGCAAATGGTTGGAATTAAAATTACCTGACCTTGTTTAATATGAGGAAAAAAAACCGTGCTTGATCTAACCTAATAGGATTTTTTTTTTTTTTTTGAAAAAGGCAAAGGACAGAAACAAAAGTTATTTATTTATCAGTCATTATAGTTAAATATTGTTAACTCGTAGTTTATAATATAAATAAATTTGTTAAATTCACAGAAAGAATAAAAGTTCAAAACAAATTTCATAATTACAAACTTTCTGATTATAGTGCCAAAAATTAATAATAGGTCCTTTGAATATAGGCTTTCTTTATGAAGAATATACAATAACATCTCGTTAACCAGATAAGGAAAGATATTTCTCAGAGTGAGAATAGAGAAATATACATAACTTAGTAATTAACATCATAAAGACGTAAGTTGTGAGTAATGTTGTATGAGGAAGGTTATGATGACTGTTATCTCGTGTTATATTCTTCCAAAAAGTACTATATACCTTTTGCTTACTTCTAAAAAGTATTATATCCATATTATATTGTTTAAAAGTCATGGGAAAAGTGATATAGTTTGGAAAAAAAAAGTTGTTAATACATTAAAAAATTAACTTTAGATTTTAATAAAAAAAAGAATCAAGTAAATTGGTCCAGTAAAAAATAAATGACTGATTTTTGCGTTTACTGTAAAATTGTCTTAAGAGGATATAGTACCTTATGGAACTCAACGTCTTAACTGTTGGTTAGAGGGACGTTGCGCTACGGTTTCAGGTCTCTCAGAGCTGCCAATAATAATAATAGGCTTAGCGAATCCGAAGGTTCGATGCCGATACCACCAAATTCCGCCTACACAGAATCGTCCAATGTTCACCGTTCAAACCCAATCCCCAGAGATCAGCCTTAACGCAATCCTCCCATCGTCGCTTCGGCCTGCCTTTCGGACGCCTACCAGTCGGATCAGCGAATACCAACTTTCTCGGAATCCGTTCCTTATCGAGCCCAACATCTTTACTCGCCCATTTGAGTCTCCGCGATGCTATCAACTCAATTATATTCACAGGATACAAGTTCCGCAATTCCACGTTGTGCAACCTTCTAAGCCCCAGTGGCCTCATCTCTCTTCGGACCAAATATTTTACGCATTAGCTTATTTTCGAAAACCTTAAGCCGTTGTTCATCCTTCAAAGTAAGCGGCCACGTTTCACATCCGTAAAGAACCGTCGGAAGAATAATAGTTTTATAAATTCTAACCTTTAAGTTTTTAGATAGAAGCCGCGAACTAAGCAACTTAGCAACTGAATAATAACACGCATTTCCCACCTTTAACCGGGACTTTAGCAGAGCTGCCAAGCGGAAAGTAATTGAATAATTAATATCTAATTTTTTCTTGCAACACTGAGATAACCTGACACCTAGTAGAGTGTGTTTGACGTTGTTAATTGGTGATATGGCTATTTCGTGGTGAAATTTTGTGTGTGGACTTTTTTTAAATGTTTATTTTGTACAAAAAGTGGACTATTTATTTTCTTATTTGCTTCAATTCTTTTTAACATGTTATGCTTGATTTTCGTTCATTATCGTGACTTTAATATTACCTCTTTTATTTTTTATGAACTCCTTTTATCCTTTAAAATTTCAAACTTTAACTAAAAATCTAAGGAAGCGAAGTGAAAATAGTAAATAAAAAACTCATTTATTTGTATGCTTTTATTTTCAGGAGTGATGTTTGTAATTGAAGACTGATGGGAGAAGGTAACACGGAGGTCGTGCCTTGTCGCAGCAGAGCTACACCCCGAGAACTGCTAACGAGCTAGTCTTAGCCTAATTGAACACCACCATACTCAGCTGCCTCCATGTTCCTGGCATTAGGTGTTTTATCTGTGTCACCAGGGGTTTGTCTCCACGACCTACTACGATCCCCCTTTTTTTTTATAGACTCGAAGAATCTTAAGAAATGAAACTTTTCAAGGCAACAGCTTACTCTAATTTAAAAGTTAATGGTAATGAATTAAAGAATCTACTTATTGTCTGTGTGTCACTGCTGGTGTAACCGAGTGAATGGAGTTTACATTCCTACTTTCAAGACTTGTTCGTACGGAGCATTTTTCAGAAATTCTGTAGATCCTCGCTACCAATAGGTAACCGATGAATCTGTAAAAAAAGCGTTTCTGGAATCACTTAGTTTTATTAATATACCAGAAACATATTTACAAAAATCTGGTACTCGCAACACACGACTTTCACTTACCTCCGTTGTTAAAATCAATCAAAGAATTTTTATATACATTTAAAAATGAAAATTAATTGTTAAAGAATTAATTAAATTGAATTTCAATAGAAACATATATTATTAAATAATCTATTACATTTTTTATCTACAACAATCAACAAGTTACATTTGTCGGCTTTTCATCACTCTCAATTATCTTTTACAATACCGTGTAATAGATAACATATTTTCTAAAATATTAAGATTTCTAACGGTATATTATACATCTATATTACAATTCTTATGTTTAAAAACACAAAATTTGCAAAAAAAAATCTGTTTGCACTTTTCTTCTTTAGTTGGATATCGTATTCGTTCAAAATATATATTTATCCGTTTTTTATCTGTACTAAAAAGATGATACTGTTATTTGTATAGAATCTAAATAATCAAAGGTACGTTAGAGGAAGAAAATTAAGGATATCGGCATTTAACCCCTGTCAGGCTATTTCAATCAGAATGAAATATTAAATATATGAATATACTGTATATTTTATTTATAGGTAAGGGAAAGTAAAAGGTTAAAAAATTAATTAAATTGTATTTCGATAGAGACATGTGTTAAATAATCTTATCATGATCAGCTGTTTGGGACCCATGTGAAGCAGTCACACTTCAGGTCAGTCTGAAAGTTTTTTATTATTATTTTAAAGTGTTTTGTGAAAATATATTTATTATTTTATGCGATTTGGACTATTTGTGGGCGTGTGTTCCAATTATACATTGGAAGTTGATAAACTCATCAGAAGTTAGGCAACTGAACGCCTTTATAAGTGCTCAGAGCTTTTGGCTCTGTAGCCATGTTAGAAAAAACTAATACGTCTTCAGTTTCCCCTAACGATATGAGACCAATAAACCGAAATGGAAAAGTAATGAAAAATAAGCCAAAAAATAGTAACGGAACACATAACCTCAACCCTATCGAAACAAGTTACGCTAAAGCTACCGCTACCGAAAGATTTTCCAAACGTGAAAATGCAATCATCTTACACACCCATCCAGGCATCAAACAAAAAGAATACGTTCTGAAAATTGCATCCCTAATCGATCCTAAATTTATCCGCTATACATCCAGAATCTCAAACTCCCGATTTTGTATCCATTTTAGCAACAAAGAAGCTGTCGATAGTATTTTAAAGAACCATAAATCTATAGTCATTGATGATAAAGAAATTAACATAAAGCGCCTAGTGAACTCTGCCAAACGAATAATAATTTCGAATGAATGTCCATCCATACCGCACGAAACTATAGAAAAAGAACTTAAAAGCCTAGGCTTACAATTAGTATCAGCCATGCATTTTCTCAGAGCCGGGTACCAAGACCCAAGATTAGCTCACGTACTAAGTTTTAGACGACAGGTCTATATTCCACCTGAAGACCTAAGCAAGCTCCCATCGTCATTACTAATAAAGCATGACAGTGTTCCTTACCGAATTTTTTTTAGTGAGGACATTGTCACTTGTTTTATTTGTAAGCAACTGGGCCACATTTCTACTGATTGCCCTGAGTGCGAAAATAACGGTGATATCCCTAAGTCTCAAACCAACCAAAAAGAAAATGAACTAATTAATTTTAATAATGAAACAAACAGCGTTAGTAAAATAGAAAACATCAATAATTTTATATTAGATACGCCAAACGATATTATTCCCAATAGGAATTTCACAGTAGAGCCAACGCCAGCCAGTCGCCATGACAACGCTATCACAGTGAAGAAGCTCCCCGTGAACCAGGTTATAACTGAAGGTATTGTTACAGGGAAACAACCTACCGAAACAACAGTTGGAATCGATAGTAATAACTTGATATTGGTACATACTGTGGTTTCTGGCGTCAAACGGTGTCATTCCACCACTACCCCTTCAGCTGTATCCACAACTGAGTTAAACCTAACGTTGGATCCCCAAGAAGATTCCGAAAATACGATTGATTTGAATGAATTTCCACCTATGGTAGCTACCCAAAGTCTTAGTAAAAAAACAAAGAAATTAAAAAGTCTGAGAGCAATTCTACGAGTGACTTTGAAGGCGCCCGAAAGGTTATCGAAGAAAATAGCGAGAAATATCCAATATCTTTTGATGAGATGACCAAAATTATTGAACTATCGTCTACCAATAAAAACGTTAGGGCATTAGTTGGCGAATTTACTAGTAATACAGAAGGCCTTAGGGCATGCTGACGGATACTAAATCACTAATACATGATCGCCGTACAAAATTAAAAATATCTAAATTGTTAAAAAAACAGTGGGACACAATAGAAAGTGCGATAAACACTGATGAAAGTACTGACAACTAATCGATGGAGAGACTCTTAAACATCAACTAATTTTATAAGATTTTACTTTATGACAATTAATAGTAAGAACTCGGTAATTGTGCAGTGGAACTGCAATGGTTTCTACAAACATTATGAATATTTTAGAATACTTTTTGCCGAAGAAAATCCTATTTGTTTTTGTTTACAAGAGACACATTTTTTAGAATCGCAGGCAGTAAATTTAAAAAACTTTAAAGTTTATCGAAAAGATAGAACTGATAGTAAGCATGCCTGGGGAGGAGTAGCAATAATGGTAAAAACAGATGTATTTTCAGAACCAATTAACATCAAATCATCTTTAGAAGTTATAGCTGCTAAAATATACAGACCAGAACCCATTACAATCTGCAATATTTACATACCGCCAAATCGAAATTTCACATGCAACGACCTACAATTAATAGTTGATCGACTTTCAAGACCTATCATCCTGGTTGGAGATCTGAACGGACACAGCACACTGTGGGCTCCACTCTATCCGACTACCAAAATAGGGGAAAGGAAATAGAAACGTTTATGGGCAACAATAACTTCTTAGTATTAGTTAACGATGGCTCCCCGACTCATTTCTGCGCTAATGGCGCTTTTTTCGCTATTTGTTTGTCATTCGTAGACGTAAAACTCCTTTACAAAGTTCATTGGCGAGTCAAAGATACCTTGAATAGGAGCGATCACTTCCCGATTACAATAAAGTTCGAGGGTGATGTGAATACAAATTCAAAAGGTATTTCTAAATGGTCTGAGAGAAGAAACCGCCATGAAGAAGTCGTCCTAGCCAGACTACGCTGCGGCCATACCGCCATTACCCATACTTACCTCCTGAAGGGACTCTACCCTCCGACCTCCAGGACTTGCAAGAGTCCGCTGACAGTGGATAAGTAACAGGATGGACGTTGCTCTTGGTGACAGTGAGGACAGAGTTAAAAGGTTATTCAAGTTTTTAAAATAATGTGGAATGTATAATCATATATAGTTTATTAACAATGTCAAAGAGAAAAAAACAAAATTAATGTTATATTGACCACATAATGTATGTATTGTAATATGCTAATGACCCTTAGTGGGTAGATGCATTTAAACAATAAATAAATAAATAAATAATCTTATCATATTGTTGCCTACAAAAATCAATTAGTTGTATCGTATTTTCATAACTCTCCATTAACTTCTACAATCTTGTGTATAAGATAATATATTCTCTAAAATATTTAGCTTTCGAACGGTATATTATACATCTACATTAATGTTCTTGTGGTCAAAAACACAAAATTCAATTATCACTCCGCGTATCTCCAGATTACCAACTCTGGTTGTGATCTGCTCCATTATTTTCCTGCTACTAATTAGCAAGGCCTATGTCTTGCCATCTGCCAGTTGCAGTCCAACCGATGCAAACCAGTTTCGGATCATCGTAATACTCCGGTTCGTCAACAGGGTCACATCCTCTTTATACTTTCCTCAAACACCAAAGCAACATCATCAGCAAAACCAATAGTGTTTGTGCCCGCAGCAATCCATCATATATAGCATATCATCATCTATAATGTAATATCTAATATAATATCTATAATATCTAATATAATATCTATAATATAATATATCATCATATATTCCACTGAATACCGAGCACTGAACCCTGTTGTACACCACCAGTTATCTTGAATTTCTTTGGTCCTTCCTCCGTAGAACAGATTTAAGTCCTATCCCTGAAGTATTCTTGGACTATACTAACAAGATATGTAGGAACACCCATTTTCTGTAGACCATCCAGAATGCAGCTCCATTTAGCGGAATTAAATGTGTTTTACGCATCTAGTGTGTGTATATATACACACACACATATATATGTATATGTATCTAAACAATGAAAAAGTAAGGATGGAAAAAAGAAAGAAGAATAAAATGTAAAGAGGAATAAATAAATAAAAAAAGTAGGAAAAAAAAATTATTGTATTTTTAATTAAGTTTTGAAATTCTCAATCTTGAAAACAGTTCTATGAGAAAAAATTGGTATCCTAGGCAATGGCAACCCAATTAAGTTGGGAAGCACCATTCTGTTAATAAAGTTTACCTCTCTAGGTGCGAAGCAAGGGCGAATCGGTGGTGTTATGTAAAGTTCTGTACCTGCACTTAAGACAGAAGTGCGGGATGAACAAAGCCACTGCCCACATCCATCCAAGAGGACGGTAGCAGGATAGGAAGTCTGAGGATACCCGTATCGGATGGAGGCGTTATCGATGGGACCTGTGGGCTGCCGTCGATAATATACGGAGCACCCTTATCCAGCCTGGGGTCGTAGATACTGCTCTATGAGTTAGCTGCCATACCAGCGTCGGTCCGCGAGTCTTGGTATCCTCAACGATAAACTCTCAACACGGCGGCTCATTGACGCTGTACGAGGTGCGATGTTGGTAGTTCAGCGATATTTGCTATTCTCCTCTAGCTGCTGGATATTCTCAATGAGCTGATATCATTACTCCTGGTTTTGGACAGTCATAGTCTAATAAATGATGTAATTTTTTGTTTTGCCTTCGCAGCAAAATCATCCTCTCAAGCCAACTTTAAACATCCAAATAAAAATGAACACAACTCTGAATTAGAAATGTTGAACCTTTATACCAAAATGCAGCCATATCCATGTTTTGGTGAATACACTCGGACTGTTAGTCTTAAAATTATCTTTAATTTGTTGTCTAATTTATCCAATTTTGGACGTGCAATCTTAGTACCTAGATTTGAATTTACTCAACACGTGTTTGAGAAACCTAAATAAGCAACATCAGTTCGCAGCTTCTTTGCAAAGTTCTGCTGATGTAATATCGACAACAACGGTCACGATACGTTAGAAAAATCCAAGTTAAGTGAATAAAATAACATCTGAAGATTTAATCTTAAGAAGAGGCTAAGGCTAAGGCCACAGATAATCGGCACTATCTTTTTATTAAAGCCAGGTGCTATGTTTTTGACCGGCTGCTTTTCTAAGGCAGCGATACCTTCCAAAACAGTATTGTTTACCAATCCCAGTAGGTGGCATGCCGGTTTAGAATAAATTAGACAGGTTTCAATAAATGATATTATTTACATATCCATTACATAAACACAATGCCTAGAACTTTGATTGAGAATACTGAGGGACATTACAATTACCTTTGCCAAACAATGTTACAGTAAAAAGTTACCTTCTGAAACTTAGTCGGCTGGCGGAGGTGGAAATTGTCTTAGGCGTCCCTTCTAGGCTCTTAGACCCCCCGACGAACCTCGCTCTTCTTGTAGATGGAACTCGACTCTTCACTTCTCGTCGATCCGAAAACAATTTATCTTCTCTAATTCTAAAATCGCACCCTTATCACCTCACTCCCTCTTCTTTCCAAAAATACTCTCGGACAAAGGAAGGAGGGCTGATATGAGAAGATTCCCGACAAAGGCTTATTAAAATTATTTAGTAATGAACTCCTCTCAGGATCATCAATACATAACACAGGATAATTTTTTTTTTAGGACATCTGCAATTGGTTGCGACATGGGCAATCCTTCGTTTCCGCCCAAGTGCTGAGAAACTTATCAAGGAGCTGGGTTTATGAGGAGAGCCGCAATGATCGAAGATATGATTTACACTTGTAATTTCTATCTGGCGCTTGCTAATTGCACTTACTTTTTATTATAATATACTTGCAGATTCCTTTCGACTTTTAAGGGCTTAATAAAAATTAAAAAAATGTTTCCCTTGAATTCATCCTGATGAATAGCCTTATATGAAGACTACAAGTTACCCACCCACTCCTCCGTCCTGGAAACAAAGCGTTCTGAAAATATCTCCACGATCAAAATAAATACAATAAAAAGTTACCTGATTATGGTGGGTAATGTAAGCCAGGGCTGGGTTAAAGACATTATTAGTTAGGAATCCTAATTAAGAGGACAGAGGACAAACGACCTGGCGGTGCTAGGTGAGGCAGGTGCCGGGTAATTAAACAGCTGACGAATGCCCACTAGCTCCTTCCTCATTACCCTCTATATGGTAATGTCTGGGCTCCCTCCCTCTATCTGCTCAAACCTCAGCTCAGGTCAAGCCTAAACCAGGGGTGTAACAACTAGAAGGTGGATCCTGGGTAGATTTCCCCATCTTAGAACAATAGGATAGCAATGTATAAATGAATACAATGAAAAGGAAATTCTAACAAAATTATAAAATACTAGACCGTAGATCTACAACTACCAAGAATTTTAAGAGCTGGTTAGCTTTAGGTATTCTGAAATAATTATATTCGATACAAGTTGTGAAATAAATTATTGAGGCGTTAGCATTTCAGATATCGCCTACTATATCAATCTCATGAATTATATGATTTTTGCTTTCTACAAATTTAAAGAAATCGAACGTAATGATATCTTGCAAAAATGTGTGAATTCCCAAACATAGGGAAATTGCTTTTAAACTTGAAGAGAAAAAATTAAAATAAATTAGAGGTTAACACCACCCATGTTAACATTAAAATCAAATCACGCAAGGAAAATTATGGAAGAGTGTAAAAAGATTGGAAAAAATGAGGAAGGCTGTAGGCCTACTGAAGGGAATGGAAATAACATGAAACGAATTTAAGAAGATTCACAACATCTGGATTATTGACAGGTTTAGAGCTGCTAAAAAGTACAAATTGTAATTTTATTTGTCTCTTTAAATCTTTCGGGTTAAAAAGTTTCTATTTTAAATTACCTATACACTCCTAAATTGCATACAAATCTAACTTTTGTTTGGGTCTTATTCTTATCATGATAAGTATTTTTACCTTTATTTATTTATATCTGAAATATGTTGTAAGGGAAAGTAGAGATCGTGAAAATGTTCGAATTCTAGATTTAACGGAAATACACGTAGCCCTCCGAATCTAAATTACAAAGTCCTCCAAAATGGTTTGTGAGTATTTGGTAAATATATTCCGATACTTTAGAAGCTTGTTCCTTGCAGTGAAATTTCGAACTGTTGAAGAAGGATGGCGTTTTCACCAACTCAACTCATCCCAAGAAGCAGAGGTAGGAAGACAGGCCATCCCTTAGAGGACCTTAGAGGAGATTTATTCCTCGCTGAGGGTTGATTGATCGGTAAGCAGATAAACCCCACGGAGGACGGTAATGAGAGACGGACGACAATATAAAAAAAACCTTAATTGGCGAAGAAAACTCGCCTCAATAGAATGCCTACCCAGAGGCCTAGAATAACTCTTCCTCAGCCAACTTTAAGGCTTCGAATTTCCTTTTGTCCCCCTCCTAGATAGTACTTTAAATCAGCTGAGCCAATTATTAACATTTTTCTCTCGTGGGAGAGGTTCATTAGCTAGGGTACAATGAAGGTCGAACGTTACCATATACGTCTGCCCACCAGTGCCATCTTCAGCCATTGACATTGCCCAAAGCCAATTCACGTCTAACGATCCTTTTTCTTTATCTTTTTACTTTCACTTACTAAATATAGTAAGGAAAGTATTGCGATCGTGAAAATTTTCGAATTCCAGTTTTCAACAGAAATACACGTTTTAGGGTCCCCTGAGTCCAAATAACCAAGTCCCGCAAAAAGGTCTGTGTGTGTATGTGTGTGTGTGTGTGTGTGTGTGTGGTAACTCCCGGGCGGAAACGGTAAGTCCTATGAAACTGAAATTTCATATTTAAGACAGCTATACGCCCGAGACGTGACAAAACTTTTTTCATCAAAATGAGCTTACCAGAAGAGGCACTTTATACCACGCATTTTGCACCTTTTTTCGATTTTCTCAAAAACGGTTCCGACGATTTTGATTAAACTCGCTATATCGATGTAAAATTTAATGGGCTTTAATATCATGTAGGTTTTATTTGGATAAAAATGGTCTGACAGGGCTTAAATGCCGATATTTAAAATTTTCTTCCTCTAAAGTACCTTTAATTTTTTAGATTCAATAATAATAACTAAATTATTTTGTTAACGCTGATGAAAAACAAGTAAATATATAAATTGAATAAATTCGATACCCAACTAAAGGAGAAAACAGAAAAAATAAATTTTTAATGAAATGTTTCGTTTTTGAACATAAGAGCAGTAATATACATGTATGATATACCGTTGGAAAGCTAAAGATTTTAGAAAAAATATTATCTCATACACAAGCTTTTAAAAGTTAATAGAGAGTGATGAGAAGAAGATAAAACTAACTGATTATTTTAGAAAATAATATATTAAATTTTTTAATAAAACACATGTTTCTATATAAATTCAATTCGATTAATTCCTTTAATTAATTAATTCCTCACGTATTTTTTTTATCTCTAACTGTATTTGAAAATTCTTTCATTGATTTTAAAAATCGAGGTAAGTGAAAGTCGTGTGTTGCCCGCACCAGATTTTTTATGTTATTTATTAGTTAACGGGATATTCAGAGCAGAGATGGTGTTTACACAGTAACGTATTGATATTTCATATGTGAAGTTGTATAGTTGACTGTAGATTTAATCATAGCAAGACTAGTTAGGTCTCACAAAGTTTTTTCATGCTAAACGTTTCGAATCTTGGGAGACATCTACAGAATTGAAACACACTAGCGAACTATTGTTTGAGTGAGTAGTGTTCTATTTTGTATAGCAATAGTTGCACAATAGGAAAAGAAAGTATCAGAGAAAGAGTGTTATGAAAACAAGCACTTTAGATAAAAGTATTAGTTAGAAAAAAATAAAATAAAAATACGGACAAAAGAAGTAAATAAGGCGTTCTGAAAAACATTCTTGAAAAGTTTATAATATATAGATTATTCAATTATTACGCTGGATTTTTCTAAAGGAAAAATAGGTACATATTTCTACAAACCGGCTATGGCCTATTGATTGTACTAGTTATATCGATATATGACTGAATAGTCTTAAATATTACCTAGGTCTCTCCCTCATCGAAATAATCTGACCGTGCTTAAATGGCAAATTTTCAATAATTTCTTCCTGTTTAGTATTTTTGACATTTAAAAATATATTAATAATTTATTTATATTTTTTGTTAATTTTTTTAGGATTTTTTAAATAAATTTAAAGATGAAAACATCTGGAGCACGCAACTCACAACTTTCACTGACCTCCGTTTTTAAAATCAATTTTAGAATTTATAAATACAGATAGAGATAAAAAAAAAGGTAAGGAATTAATTTACCTTGAGTTTCGATAGAAATATGTATTTTATTTAATAATCTATTAAATTATTAATTAAAACAATCACTTAGTTTCAACAGTTTTTCACCACTTTCCATTAGCTTTTACATTTTTTGTATAAGATAATATTTTTTTCTAAAATCTTTATCTTACCAACGGTACATTATACATCTATATTAATATTCCTATAAACACAAACATTGCATAACAAAAAATAGTTTTTTTCCTTTAGTTCAACATATATATTTTTCGCGTTTTATCAACCCTAACAAGATGATATAGTTGTTTTGTTCATATTATTATATATAAATTTATTTATTCGTATATATTACAATTTGTCACAATGGACAATAATAATATTGCTAGAGGATCATACTCATACAATATTTACAATATAAACAAAAGGAAAGTCAAATTACATAAAAAAAAAACAAAAAAAAAACCCAAAGTAAATAAACTTATATAATAACAAAATTTGTATATGAAATAAAAACAAATAAATAAAGAAACAAAAATAAACAAAACATGTCACATTCATACCTATGTGCAATATTTACAATTAGCTGGGGAACCCTGGACGGGGCTTGTCCCCCCACTTGTGGAAGGACAAGCAGAGTCCGAAGGATCCCAGCGGCTCCCTCTCAGCTACGTAACTGTCGAGAGCCAGCGGAAGCTAAGTGAGGGCGCCATGGCAACACACCGTACACGAGAGGAGTATCTGAACAGTGTCAGAACTCCAGCATATGTATTTACAAAACATCTCGGGGGCAATGCCGTTTCAACCTTCTAGGTGGGTTGTATGGATGAGTGGATCTGGATAGGGATTGTGCTAGAGGATTAGGATGATGAATGAGGTTCTGGTGAAATTTGGAAAATATGGATGGAATCAGGTCTGAAAACATCGAGAACGCATGTAGAAACACTGGGCAGATATCAAAGCCAGAAATAGCCAGCTAAAATGACGTGGTCCAAAGTCGGCCCGAAATGAATGAATAGAGATATATTTATGTAGATGTATAACATCGGAACCGTTGGAAGCCTGGATGAGAGACCTTCTCTGCTAAATTAAAGACTAGGAAAGGGTGATGCTGAGCACTTTCCTTCCCTATGCCTGCCATGTCAGCTGCTGAAGTTTAAATAGTACATTTTCATATTGTCAGATAACTTCTGACAGGTACGAATAAAAAAAATATGAAGATGAAACAAAAAAAAAGTGTATTAATATTTTAAATTATAATCTCTCAATTTAATAATTTAAGCGATTTCAAAAGCTATTCATTGTTTCAAAACGATTTGAGCTCATAATAGGAAATAATAAATTAATTAAAAAAGAAATCTTCCTTTTGTACAAATAGTTATTTTATCCACTGCATGATATTTTCCATATATAACAAATCGTACCACGATTGGCTCTTCGCTAAAAGCCAATAAAGTAATAATTTCTTTATTGGATGTCATAATGTTTTGATAGTGTTTTAGACTCGGGCCATAAACGACTATCTTCTTCTCTAACAAGCGATAATTCTTGAAACATAATGTTTCCCAGTGTCAACATTTCTGCAAATGAGAGAGATAAAAACCCTGGATCCTGACAAGGCCTGTAATATCCCAACGGAGCCGACCGAGCATGTAATAAACAAGTCCTTATCTATATTATATTGTAATAAAAGTTAGAGATAGAGCGGGAGAGGAGGTCTCGAGTGGATAGATGAGATTGATATCGCGCCGGTCCCGGGCAGTAATGAGCCCTAGCTGGAACAAATAAAGGCTGAGGATGTTTTAATCTGGAGGAGAGATAGCATCTCAGGCCGTCGTCTCTTTTGGACATCTCAGTTCCTCGCTACGGGCGGGTCTTCGTGTGGTCACCTACCGCAGTCCATCTGGCTAGCAGGGAATTAGGAAACGCTATTTGGTTTTTAATATTTCACTCGAGTTATGTCATATACTAATATGATTCTTTATATCAAGGTAACTGAAAGCCAGTTCCGTATTTAAGGTAGGGTCTCCATACCTCAGTGTAGCCCAACCAATACTAATAAATAATTCTGCTATAGATGGGATTCGAACTCAGGACCCGGAAAACAGTAGTCTAGTGCTCTCTCCACTAAACCAAGTCGCTAGAGCATGAATAATATTCGCTCTATATGAAATAATATTTTGAGTTTTTTTTTGTTATTCATGGTTTTCATTGGAAAACTCAAATATATCTACTATATCAAATATATGATGTGCACCTACAGAAAAATAATTTGCACCAAATGATAAAAGAGAAAATTTCCCAGAAGTTTAAGAAGTCGAACCCTCAAAATAGAAAAATAAGTGTCGCACATCATGATTTAAAAAAAAAATTTATTTATGGAAATTTACAACTGTACTACATAATAAAATAATAATTGCTAAAAGAAAAATGACATGAAACTGACTGACGAGGGTTGAAACTAGTGGGTTTGGGAGGGAATAGAGTTTGTCATAGAAGGATTGATTTCTGATTCGGGCTAAATCTGCAACATCTGGACAATTTAGGTTTTTATGAATGATTTTATTTGTGACAAAGTAAGGAGCGTTGAGGATTTTAGGAAGGATTTTGGATTGTAAGGATTAGATACGGGAAGAATTTGATGGTTTATTAGAGCCCCAAAGCTCTCACTCCATATGTCCATATGGGCCTTATGATGGTCATGTAGATGAGCCTATTGTAGTTAAAAGGAAGGTTTGAGCGTCTGTTTAGTATGTGTTGAAGTAATCGAAAGCGGCGAGCAGTTTCTTGTCGTTTCAATCTTGTGTGGTGATTCCATATGATACGTTTGTCAATTAAGAGTCCTAGGTAGCGGATCCGTTTAACAGGGACAAGTGGAACATTATAGAAGAATACTGCAGGAGAGGATGTCATTGGCTTACGAGGAAGGGTAAAGGTAATTTATTTTAATTCTCCAATTCTGACACCATACCTCAAGGTCTCTGATGTGGGATAGAAGGGTTTGAGAGGCAACAGTTGGATCGTTATTGACTGATTACAGACAAGTTTCATCAGCATAATGCAGAAAATTAAATTTCATTATTTCTAAGTATATTGCTATACGGCGGATAGTTTTAATGAGAACAAATTTTTATCACTCATTTAAAACAAATAGGGTGGGTAAGTAGAAAAACTAAGAATTCTAAGTATTGTTTGTTTGAGATAGGTTTCTTATCTGGATGGATTTTACTTCTGATGAAAACCATTGATTACAACAAAAATCTCAAAATTTGATATTTCTTCCAAACCATTGAAAATCGGACTATAGATCATATAAACTTTTTTGTTCTCTTGAGGTCTAATGCCTGCTCGCTCCTACATTACGATTAGACATTTGATTGGCCATTTAGGTTTGTTGCAACATTTCAGAGCTAGTTAAGTGAAAAAAAAAAAAAAATGAGATCCGAACTTTTTTTACAAATAAACTATATACGTAACAGCTGCTTGAAATGTCTGAATATTCTTAGAAATTTTAAAATTTAATATTCAGCATGACGTCTTTAGATTTCTTTTTTTCCTATTATGAGATTTCGACATCGTAACCTCCTCGGAAATTTTATTTTCTATCATTTGGTAGTACCACTTATTTTTCTGTTGTTGCTTATCAAGAAGATATATTTAAGTTTGTCTGATGAAAACCATGGATAACAGAAAAAAAATAAAACCTAACCGTCCAGAATCGGACTATGGGTTACATGAACTTTTTAATTCCACTTGGGGTATAGTATCTTCTCTCGAAATATGACGAAGAAATTTATGAGATACCCTGTATATTGAGTAAACAATGACTGGAGAAAAACCCTGATGGCTGCGCGTGATTTTGGCCTAATCGCCTGGATTAAACGGTCGCTGGTCTAGAAACAGTACAAATCTCTTATGTACTGAACCCAATAGGTTGTTGGGGTATTTGTTTTTTTTTTTCTCTGATACGTGGTGTAATTTATATGATAACATTTCGTTTATTTATATGATTATTTATCACAGAATAAGTACTCTCGCATCAGTTTTTCCGTCGATGAGCTAGTACAATTGAGACGTTGATTTCCAAAAGGTACTATATCCATTCTACGAAATTTTACAGGGGGCGCGAAAATCACTAGTTTATTATATTATTAAATCAGCTAATTTGATTCTGTTAGCATTAAAATATAGAATTGTTTTTTTAGTATATTAATAACATCATATTAAAGTTATGAAATGATATGTTTTGGTATAATTTGGAACGAAAATAAATGTGTAATTAGTTCCTTTAGAAAATAATTATATTTATAAATTGCGTGGATAAAGAACTTAGATGTACATTAGATAAAACCAAATAGGATATTTAGATACATTTAAGTGATGAGAATACAAATATGTAAAAAAATCAATTTTGTAAAACATGTCCTTTAGTACCTTTTGGAAATCAACGTCTCAATTCTTGTGAACCCTACCGGTAGTATATGATCTTGAGGGGAGAAGTGAGCCGTCATTCTTGCACGAAGGGCCGGTTTAAATAAAACTAAGACTCAGATTAAAATACTTGCTAAGTCACGCTGGCTCCGTGAGAGCGGTGTTAACCCTAGGCTCCATGCTGACCCCTAGTCCAAATATGAGATTTTCTAGTTTCGAATCCTGACAAGCAATGAGCAAATATTTAAGCCATTCATGTCATTTATTAATGTCATCTTGGTACCATACATTTTTTTTTAAATGCAATTTCGTTGATAAATGACTATATGATGAGTAAAAATTATTTTCTAGGAGTAAAAATACAAATCGTTTTATCAATAAATAAAATATTAAAGATAAATAGGATTTAAGTAATCCTCCACAATTAATCCTTATATTGTTAAATCCCTTTATAAGTAAAATTAAAACCATTTCGATAAGTAATTGTTTAGGTTCACTCTGACAAGATGATGAATTTTAAAATATATGTATTTTGCGAACATGAGCTTGTCTTAAATTTTGTACTGAAAATTAAATTTACGGTTTTGGCCATACGGCTGGGGATTATTGCAGTCCGTTTCTTTCCTCATACAGACCGAGCTGCTGAACTACAAATAGGATTTTTGTAACTCAGAGTTAATATTTTAATGTTCATATTATAATTTTCTTTCTTATTTTTCCAGATTTTTTTTTTCCGATTTTGTAAATAATAATAATAATAATAATATATATATACATATATATATATATATATATATATATATATATAATATATATATATATATATATATATATATATATAGATATATATAAATCTGGGGCGGGCAACACACGACTTTCACTTCCTCCCGTAGTTAAAATAGATTAAAGAATTTTCAAATACAGTTAGAGATAAAAATGAGTTAAACTAAAAAAAGAATTAATTAAATGTGGCTAAAGGTGACGGGTTCAAACCCGAGGGTGGTCCTGGGATTTTATAATGGGAGTAAAAAATCCTTAGTTATGCCGTCCTTCGGAGGGGACGTTAAAAGGTGGTCCCGAGCCTGTGCGATGTCAGGTACTCGTTAAAGATCCCTATCCTAATAAAACGTGGATAGGCAAAATTTAGGACTCCCACTGTAGCATCGTCATGCATGTTATAGCATTAGCCATAGTAGCATAAAGTGACGTTAAACAAATAAACAAATTAATTAAATTGAATTTCTGAAGAAACATGTGTTTCATTAAAAATCTATAGTTTTATCGGCTTTTCATCACTCCTTATTGACTTTTACAAGCTTGTGTATAAGATAATATTTTTCCTAAAATATTTAGCTTTCCAACGGTATATTATACCTCTATATTACTGTTCTTATGTTCAAAAACAAAAAATTGCATTAAAAATATATTTTTTCATTTTTTTCCATTGGTTGTTTATTAAATTCGCTCAACTTGCATATTTAGCTGTTAATTATCAATGCTAAAGATAATAAGTTTATTTTATAGAATCTACAGTATGAAAGGTACTTTAGAATAAAAAATATCGGCATTTAAGCCCTGTTGTACTATTTTAATTAGAATGAAAACTACACGATGTTATGTATGTTTTGATGAAAAAGATTCTGTAACATCTCGGACGTATATTTGTCTTAAATATGAAATTTCAGTTTCATAGAACTTTTAGATTTCGCCCGGGAGTTACCACACACACACACACACAGACCTTTTTGCAGGAATTGGTCATTTGGACTCAGGAGATCCTAAAACGTGTATTTCCGTCGAAAACTGGAATTCGAAAATTTTCACGATAGCAATACTTTCCCTTACTATATATATTTCATATATAGGTAAGTGAAAGAAAATGAATCGCCTTTTCCCTTGAAGATCGCATCACGCGTGAACGGATTGACCGATTTCGCTAAGACAAAGTTATGACAGGACATCGTCTGTCGGGTCAGTTAGTATGCAATAAATTATAACTGAGTTGTTTGCCTTATTTTGAAGGTCAAAATATATTATATTGTTATTATAAACGTACAACTTAACTAGGAATCATATTGTGATGACATTAATGTGATTATAAAGTTACAGAACCTTTATTTTTAAATGATGAAAATTTAGTTAATTAAAAGTTTTAGTTTATTCTTGTATGTATTTAAATTTCTTCTGAATACAAATTTTGTGGAAATAATATTAAATTATTAAAAATTAAATTATTAACCAATAAGTGTGTATACAATTGTACAATGGAAATTATTTTAAGTGGCAGTATTACTAAAAAAATACAAAGTCATAAACGAAAATAAACCACTATTAAATAAAAAATATATTTTTTTAAAATATGGCAATGGGTAGTATCTCTACATGTGAATTATGACAGTATAATCTTGTATCTTATTTACTAAATGTATTTTATTATACCGTTGTAAATATCAATAAATATATATTTAAAAAAAATCGATTAATTACAACTGAAAAAATAAACATAAGGAATTAAAGATCCCTAAAGGAAGCCCTCTTTTAACCCATGACTAAATCATAAATGATCAGTATTCCAGGCTTAAGCGCATCCAAAATGGGCAGTTTACTTTGAAATTTGATATGATAAAGGTATATCCTTGTATGCTAATACAATAAAATATTAGCGTGGTTCCAAGAGAGAGTATTCAGAAGTTAGCAAGAGAATACTTAATGTAGAGTAATTTTATTATTGTGTATACATATATATACACAAATATATTTCGTAACGTGTGTATACGCATATATATGTCGCAACATGTATGCACATATATATTTATATATGTTACGACATAAAATTGCTTGACAATTAAACATAACATTAAAACGTGACTCGATCATAGACTTCAAGATTGCAGTTGTGCTCGACGATTTGCGTTTTCAAAAAATACTAGATTCGGCATGTATTAATTATTCTATTGCGTTGAAAACAGTGGTAAATAATAAGGCTGTAATTAAAATGTTCTTAAAAATATGGAAAATAAAATTCTTAAGTAACTGATATATATTTCTCTAATGGCTTGTTTTGCATTCTTGATTTTCGGTTAATTAACACACGTATTTAGGAAATAACATTTAAAAAACCACCCTTTAAATCAATAGCAAAGGAAAAGATAAGATTACAGCTAAATATATTCATTGCTACGAATACCTGAGCAAAAAAATCCTGTTTTTAAGGAAGGTAGGCGTGATTTATTTTGAGCTTTAAACTTGAGATTTGTCCCAGGTTTTTTTTGCTCTGGTTTTTCATTGTGTTCATATGATTTGTCTTTTTCTTATTCCTACCTTCGTACGTTTCTCCTCTCTGTTTGCCACTATGATGTATTCAAGATGTTTCAACTCAGAATTTAAATGTATTTTTTCATTAGGGGTCTGTGATTTTTACCTTGAATTCTTTATATTATTTTTGAAGCTACGCTTTTACAAAAGTCAAAGTCAACCTGAATTTAAGAGAATGATTTCTTAAGTAAAAGCATTTAGTAAGATTTTTTTAAGTTTTTTCTACAATTAATAACTCGAGTTACCTGTGATAACATGATGTAGTGCGTGCACTACTTATCACTCTATATCTAGCAGAAATTAATTTGAGATCATTCAGGTTAAGAGAAATTGGGAATGTTAGAAATATTAAAAGTAAATATAATGAAATTTAACATTCACTTACCCTCACACAAGACCGAAACGACAAAAACGGCTCGAAGGTAACCGATTACTACAACACTTACTAGACAAACGTTCAAAACTTCCAGTATATTACAAAATGAATCATTTACATCACTATTATCAGACCTATTTGGAGATATGAGTTCGAGCCTTGGGAGTCTACTAAACCATGTAATTCCTCCCGCATCCAATCCTTACAATCCAAAATCCTTCACAAAATCTGATCCCCTTATTTTTGTCACAAATCAACTCCTCCATAATAACCTAAACATCCCATTTGTTGCAGACATAACCCGTCATAGATACACCTCTTTTCATTCTAAGCTTCCTGCCCACTACAGGATGTTGGATCCCTGATAACCCTCCGAGCGTTGAAAAGAAGGTGGCCTCGGAGGGCTAACGCTGGGTATTTCTTTCTCAAGACATTTTAATGACTTTTCTTCATCCCGCATATTTACTTATTTTTTTTTGTTTTTTTTTTAGTACAGTTGTAAATTACAATAAATAAAAAAAAAAAAAAAAAAACATTCACTTAAGTTCCTGTTGGAATAACTTGAATCTATGCTTTTTAATTCATTTATTTACCATTATAGAAATATTATTTAAAATACTTGTTTTCGTAGTATTTGGTAAAACAATGCTAAGAAAATTATATTAAAATTTAAATTAGTAAAAGTAGAGAAATAATGTACGCTGTAATGAACTTATACCAACCATAAAATCATTCTACTACTTTGGAGCTTGGCAGATTAAAGCCACGTTACCGACAAAGCCTTATGTCTGATTGTTTCTATTTCTTTTTTATTTCGATTGGTTTTGTTCGAGAGAGGTCCCCGCCTCTTTTCTTTTATTTCCCGTCGACATTTATTTCCCTCTCTTCATTGTCCATCACCGATCGGACCCCGTCCTTGGCGAAATAAATGCAAATCGATCATTCGTAGTCGATAGGCTTTTTGTTTTTGTCAGCTAGAGGAACCGAAACTTTGGGCTTGTCCATGGAGGGAGTACAGGCTATGAAATGGCTTTTTCTTATTGGCGCGGGGGGTTTTATTGGGAAGGGAGGACGACACGGCCATAAGGTTGGCATGGACCACCATCCATCGAGCAGGACCGCTGATGAAGACATAAACCTGATGGCAGGGGTTATCCGCGTGGGCGGCTCGTATATCTGTTTGGTTTGGACCCGCTCAGATAAGGACCAGCCACTTGTAGCCAGCTAGCCCTCACAATCAATTCTAAAGCTCCGAGAGTGGGCGTTATCCAGCTGCCCTTCATATTCCAGTGTGGTGTACTGTATTCGGTCCTTAGGTCTGAGGGCCTAATGAAGCAGAAACAGGTGACAATCTAGGATAACTGAATTTATAAACGACGGTTTACAATCATGAGTCTTTTGGTTTATTATTTTCAATAATTAACCTTTGTAATCGACCAAAAAAAAAAAAAAAAAATAAAAAATAAAACCCCTCCTCTTAATTTGAGAACTTACGTTCAGATGCGTAGTATCCGAATAACGAAATTAAAAAAAAACCGTTTGTCCGCCATCCGCGGCATTCCTCCGAAACTACTGGACCAATTTTTTGAAATTTGTCACAAAAATACTAGTTCATTCAATGATGATCCTTCACACCCAGAGTTGATATCAGCTGGTTAGTTTTAAAATGGCGGCCGATTAAACGTGATTTTATTCAATAACTCAGTTATTTTTGAGAATAGAAAAAAAAATGTATTAGTGTTTTTTAACCAAAAAAACGCGAATAATTTTATAAAAGTGAAAAAGGAAAGAAAAAAATTGAAATTTTTCACTTAATTACGCCTATAACTCAGTTATTTTTGAACATAGAGAAAAGTGTTTACAGAGTTTTAGAATCAGTAAAGCGCGATAAACAAAAAAAAAAAAAAAGAAAAAGAAAAAAATTGAAATCTCGCTGATGTATACGCTTGTAACTAACTACATTATTATAGAAGATAGAGAAAAAATTCATTATTGTTTTTTAACCAAAAAAAACGCGAATAATTATATTAAAGAGAAAAAAGAAAAGAAAAAAAAAACTTGAAATTTTTCACGCCACAAATTATAAGAGATGTGATTCCCTGATAACTCGGTTATTATTGCCGATAAAGATAAAATTTAAGGTTTTCTGGAATCAGGAAATTTTATTTGAATTATATGAATGAAAATCGAAAGAAAAGAAAAGGAAATAGTAACGCAGTCCTATATAAATGCTTTTGGTTTATTATTTACAATAATGAACCTTTGTAATCGACCAATAAAAAAAATAAAAAATAATCCCCCTTAAAATTTGAGAGCTTTCGTTTCAAAATGCGTAGAATCCGAATAACGAATAAAAAAAAATCGTTTCGCCTAATAAATAAACAAATAAATACCAAAAATTGATTGCCTTTTGAAATCAGTGGTAGTGTTATGATATGATAATTTGAATTAGTGCTTTTCATATTACTTAATTGCCTTCTACAACTTCATAAACAGTTATACTCTATTGTTATTTGGAAATAATAAACTATTGTGTAATAATTTGCAGCATTTTTTATAAGTGTTTGTACTATAAACATTATAAAAACACAAACAGAAATAATACAAAATAATGTAATGCATTAACTAAGCATTGTACATCTCATACAAATAAGAGTGTTTCTGCGACATAACTTTTAGCTTAACACGGAGTAGAAAATAAAACTAAACCAATAAGCAGTAACAAAATAACTTCCTATATGTAACAAAGAATGTAACAGGTAAGAATAAATGTTTACTTTTTAAATATACAATATTCCTTTTGCCGAGCCGGACTCATAAGACTAATTCCTCCCTCCGATTGACTTCCACATTTTCCAGTTCTACCTTTTTGATAGATCTTTCAAAATGAATCACAGTATTTCCTATTGCTCTTAGTCTACTTGTATTCCAAAGGTAGTATTCTAGGACCTATTCTTTACAGTTTACACAGCTGATATCCCAACCCATCCCAACCCATCCTGACACTTTCCTTTCTACCTATGCTGATGACACTTGTGCGTTATCAGTTAATGACGGTCCAACTATTGCCTCTCAAACTCTTCAATCCCACATCACCTTGAGGAATGATGTCAGAATTAAAATAAATTTCAACTTTTTCAATTTTAAAGCAAAGAAGGAATCATCAGATACAGATTTTCACTAAAGTCTCTGCAGAGGAGAATATTTTGAAAACATTTTAGTAGAGGTATTCAGGTTTTTTTTTCAAAGTTTCGACATTTCATGAAACATGATTATAATAACTCCTTCAGAATATGAGGTGACCGAGTGGGTTAGTGGGCTAGCTGAACTACAACCCGATATCCAAAATTGCAATAAAATAATTACAAGAGTTCACGTCACGTTGCTGAGGGTCTTTTAACACGGCATTTTTCTCCTGTCCTCCTGTCCCTCCTGGCCCGAGAAACCCCCGTATAGTCTTCAAAGACTTGGTAGTGGTGGGGAAAAAAAATGTCTTTCCACACAGCGATTCTTGATGCCAACAAAGCCAACAGTTGGTTGACGGACCTCAAATACCCGAGGGAGAGGCTGTGAATGAATCCCCTTTGATTGATATGCCAGAAAAATTCCTCTCAGAACTGGAATTCTGACCCATACTCCTGGCGCGCACAGACTCTAAAATGTGGTCTATACTACATAGAAATGTCTTGGCATGTTTTTTTGACAAAAAAATACAATTTAGCCAAAAAGAGGCATGAGGTTATGAAACTAATAAATTTCTCGTGAAGTGATAATGGTTGACCGTGTGTATGTAAAGGGAGAAGTTAGTTCAGGGTGCAGTCAATATAGCACACAATTAATTATAAACTTAATTTGCTGTTGCAGACGTTTCGGCCTAAATTGTAGGCTTTCTTCAGAGCTATAAAAAAAAGAAGATAACAATCAGTAGTAGAATACAATATATAAAGATAATAGGTAAAAGAAATACACTGATAATCAAAAACAAATTGAAATGTTAGTTATGAAAAACGACAAATATACAAATAATTATAAAACAAAAGAGACACAAGAGATTTAATAAAAAGGTGAATAATTAGATAATACAAAATTAAAATTAAAAAAACGTCGATATTCACAGTATGAAAATTGTAAATTTAGAAAAATATAATTTTAACAGAATGAGAAAAAAAGTTACAAATCTATGAGGTAAAAAATGTCTATACTTTCATAAAATGTGAACATTATAATATAAAATAAGTGAATACGTATGTATACATATCTCTCTGTGAACATTTTTTTTACGAAGAGAAAAAAACAACCAAATAAGATATGTTGGAAAGGTTGAGATGTTTGAAGTAGATAGGTAAAGAGGTGAAAGACATACAAATTAAAAACATTAAAATTTAATGTCTCTCACTTTTATATTTTCCGTTTGTCATAACTAACATTTCACCTTGTTTTTAATGATCAGTATATTTCTTTTATCTATCATATTTATATGTTGTATTATACTACAGGTTGTTATCTTTTGGGTTTTTATAGATCCGAAGAAGGCCTATAATTTAGGCCGAAACGTCGGCACCAGCAAATTAAGTTTATACTTAATTGTGTGTTCTTTTGCCTGCACCATGAACCAACCTCTCACCTAATAAATTTCTATAGGATACTTTAAAATGTTGATATTTATTGCAACTACTAATCTTGAAAGTTGATTTAAATTTATTGAGGATGTATAGTCGACTGCAGAAACTATTATAGGTAGAAATAATAAGGAGTTAGTCTTTTTTCAAATATTTTAATTTTGCCGACGTTTCAGCTCAAGCTTGTGAGCCATCATCGGGGCATTACTGAGCCCTGTCCAAATAAACTTGAGTTTGTGCTTAGAGTTTATGCTTGGGTATGGCTTAGTAATGATGATGATGGCTCACAAGCTGAAACGTCGGCAAAATTAAAATATTTGAAAAAAGACTGACTCCTGATTATTTCAACCTATCATGATTTAAATTTACTATAGATTATGCCAAGTCGGGTACGAGAAAGCTGGTGAGTAACACGGAAGATTTTTTTGTATGTTGTTTTGGCCTGGCTCTAATGATGGTAGAATGTTAGCCGGTGAAATGCAGCTCTATGTTTATTTAATGAGACAAGGAAGCGCTGAGCTGAGGATGGAGACTAAATGGCTATGGCAAGAGGAAGGTAAGTGCTCCTCAACCCTAGGTCCATTCGAGCCGCATCAAAGTAAGGATCGACGCGGGAGGTGGTCTCCTAAGTAGGACGCTAGCCCGACCACACGCACCTCTCCCCGGCGCTATAAAGGCTCTTCCTTCTCGCCATTGTTTATATCTGTTTCCTTACCTCCTAAATTAGTAATATAATTAATTATTTACTATAGAAATCATGTACACGCAGAAAAAACAGTTGGTTTTTACATTATTAAATAAATTCCTCTACTTGTCATCAGCAAATGTGGTAGAGGAATGATATCTAGTATCTTCGGAATTTAATTATTCAAGTATTAAAAAAAACACACGACCTTCACTTACCTCCGTTGTTAAAATCAATTAAAGAACTTTTTAATTAACTAGAGTCAAAAAAGGTTAAAAAAATATATTAAGTTTCCATGGAAAATATCTTTCAGATTAAATAATCTAACAATAGGAATTATTATGTATAATAATCACTAAGATTTATCAGCTTTTCATCACTCTTCATTACCTTATACATCTTTGTACTTAAGATGACATTTGTTATTAAACTTCAGCTTTCCAAAGATATATTATACATCTAGTAAGTTTGCTATTTTATAACGGCATTTGATCCATGTTCAGACTAATTCAATCAGAATTAAACTTACTTGATATTAAAGCCCATTTGAATACACATGATGAGTTTAATTAAAATCGTTTGAGCCGTACAAATGTGCAAACTGTATGATATAAAGTGACTATCCTGTTTCTCCGATTTTATTGAACAAGTTGCTGTAATATCTCCAGCTTTTTTTATTTTGTTTAAAATTAGTTATGAAGGCGTAAATCACTGGGGGCATTTTCTATCCTGCTTCTTCCAAAATTAAATAAACAAAACTATATATTAGCGAACGAAGCCTTGGGTAACAGCTAGTTTATATTTAAAATTAATCTATTAATCTATCATTCGTTCTAGTTTATTATATGGCGTCCCACTATTTTCGCACGTTGCAAAGTAGACCAGAAATCGAATACAATATTTTCAAAATGGATTTTAGTCCATGAGGAATTGAAAACCGTAAAAATTTCTGATTACTTAAATGATATAAGTAACAAGTTTTTTCAATCCATAAAACTCATTTACAAAGCCAAACACTGTAAGCTCATCCCTTTGGAATACCTCAACGGTGACAAACACTTTTTTGAAAGTTGAATTCTAGGGTTGCTCGCTAGGCTACTTAAACCTTACTAGACAAACGGTCAAACCTTCCTCTTAAATAAAAAAGGCTCATCTACATGAATCAATTTTAAGACCAATCTGAACTTACAGAGTAGAGCTATGGGGTTCTACTAAACCATCAAATTCTTCCTGCATCCAATCCTCACAATCCAAAATCTCAACGCTCCTTACTTTGTCACGAATAAACTCGTCCATAAACACCTTAATGGTCCCTATGTTACTGATTTGGCTCGGACCAGGTATCAACCCTTTCATGACAAACTCCATTCTCCCTCTAACCCACTAGTTTCAATCCTTTCTTCGTTTCATCACTGATAATCCTCCGAGGCGCCTGAAAAGGATATGGCCTGGACCTTATAGTTAAGAATATTTTTAGTGAGCTTCCAATGGGAAGCTTCTCTACATTATATCATGTCATTGTATTATATAACTATCACATTTACTTGATGTATTTTTTTAATACAGTTGTAATCATCAATAAAAAAATGTTCCAAAAAAAAATTGTAGTTTTTAGTAGTAGAGTTTTACTTTTTAGTTTTGTAAGTCCGACACAAACCGAAAAGTGAGCCCCATTCACCCTCTGTTTATATTTATAAATTGGTAAACATTAGAAATTATTATAATAAAAATGTTCCTTAAAATACCTATAAGCGAAAAAACGGAAAATCCTCCGTTAGAAGATAGATGTACAAAAAAATAAATAAGGGACTATGGACAAAAAAAATCTAAATTAGAGCAAGATTTATAGAATTTTGGTCACTAAATCTTGTTTATATGTATTTAATTTATCTAAGACTTCAAGCACACTTCGACCAGTCTGTATATTTATTCTAAAGGACATGCCCAGATTATAAAGAATTTATTTATAATTATTAAATCGGGAATGTTACCACTGTGCGTCGTGCCAAAATAATAAGGGACTATGGACAAAAAAAATCTAAATTAGAGCAAGATTATAGATTTTGGTCACTAATCTTGTTTATATGTATTTAATTAACTCTAAGACTCCAAAGCACACTTTGTACATTCTGTAATTTATTCTAAAGGACATGTCCCAGGATAATAAAGAATTTATTATTATAACATCGGGAATGTTTACACTGTGCTTCTGCCAATCTTAATTTCATTTTCTTACCACATTTCAATTTTGATCTTGACTTAACACATCTCCAGATTCATATGGGAGTCTCAATTGAGTGTAGTGAAATGCTATTGCGATGTAAATAACTACATTACAAATAACTATAATATCTACATCCACGGAAAGATATACTTTTGAGTCTTGCCTTGCATGCAAAGTTGTGCCAATTAGAACATTAACACACCTACCTTTTCGCCAAATCAAGAGCTTCCCGCAATCTTCGGCCTACTAGACAAGTGGAGAAGTTCCCTCGGCGAAGAAAATGGCACGGCACGCATGGCGTAATGGATGAGGAGCCATCCCTCAACCGTTAGCAGATGTTAATTGAAAATGGGCAGGCAAGAAGAGGTAGTTGTGGCTAAAAAGATAAGGACATCGCGTGATCCAGGCATCCATAAATTCAAATTAGTTACACCTTTATCAGCCGGATAGCGGCTAGGTCCTAGCTAGGGGGTAAATATCTGTCGTTATGGTCTTGTCGGCGCATCCTCCGCCTTCCGCTGCATATCATACTTTTATGGCTATTTGCACTTATACTTTAATGTTCAACAACTATCTGACAATCTACAATTAAGAGCTCGTAACCGACAATGTTCATGATTGAGTCGAATCTTTAGAAGCTTGCGTCAGTTATTAAAAGTTCCATATTTCTTTTACCAACTTTGGAACTTCCTTATTTTCTAAAATGAAGAATATAGTACAAAAATCTGGTGCACGCAACACACGACTTTCATTTACCTCCGTTATTTATATCATTTTAAGAATTTTTAAATAAATTTATAAATTAAGATAAATTGTAAAGAATTATTCGCATTGGACTTAAAAAGAAACACGTGTTTTATTAAATAATCTATTATATTATATTATTGTTATCTACGAAATCAGTTTATTTAATCGGCTTTTCATCAATCTCCGTTAACTTTTACAATAGTATGTACAAGATAATACATTCTCTAAAATCTTTAGCATTCCAACGGTATACATGTAAATTACTGGTCTTAAGTTCAAAAACAAAAAATTGCATTAAAAAAATATTTAAAAAAAAAATAAATGAAAAAAATCTCCTTAGGTTGGATATCGAATTCGTTCAACTTATATATGTACTTATTTTTTAGTAATACTAATCGGATGATATGGCCCATTTTATAAGAAATACAAAATTAAAGGTACTTCAGAGGAAGAAATTTTGAAATATCGTCATTATAGCCCTGTGAGACTATTTCAATCAGAATGAAACCTACATGATATTAAAGCCCGACTAATTTTACATCCATATAGCGAGTTTAATCCAAATCGTTAAAGCCTTTTTTGAGTAAATCGTAAATCGGTGTAAATGTATAGTGTAAAGTGGCTCTTCTGGTTAGATGATTTTGATGAAAATTTTGCTGTAACATCTCGGGTGTATATATGTCTTAAATATGAAATTTCAGTTTCGTACGACTTACCGTTTTGTCGCTAGACTTAACACACACACAGACACACATACCTTTTTTCGGGATTTGGTTATTTGGACTCAGGAGACCCTAAAACGTGTATTTCCGTTGAAAACTGGAATTAAAAAATTTTCACGATCGCAATACTTTTCCTTACTATATATTTCATATATAGATATGTGAAAGTAAAAATTAGGTTATTTAAATAGTTCAAAGATAATGTAAGGAAATCATTATCATATTGGCACATATCTATAATGAAATATCATGTTTTTATTTTTATTACGCACATCATCGCATTCCGCAATCACTTCCTATTAAAAGGTTTCACTTGCGGGGTCACCTATAACTTAGTGGCTAGCAAAAGATCTTTCTATGCCAAAGGTCGCGGGTTCAAATAGGTGGCCCTAGGATTTTTTAATGTGAGTAAAAAACCATTAGTTACGCCGTCCTTCGGAGGGGACGTAAAAAGGTGGTCCCGACTCTGTGCGATGTCAGGTACTCGTTAAAGATCCTTATAAAACCTGGATAGGCAAATTTTAGGACTCCCACTACAGCTTCGTCCGATTTGCCATAGTACCATAAAGTGATGTTAAATGAATAAACTTTCCCTTGCAAGGCTCAAATAACGTTCCCTAAAATATTTTTAAAGATATTTTATTAGTAAATCTATTTATTATATATATATATATATATATATATATATATATATATATAATATATTATATATATATATGTCAAACGTAGAACATTGTTTTGACGAGGACATATATTTTGGCTGAGAGTTTATAGTTTTTTCATCCTCAAAAAAGCGACACAGAACCCTGCTTTTTGTATTGTTCGGGTCGAAAATTTGACGACAGTCTCCTAATCAAACAATTAATGGAGAATATTTTTTGTTTTATAACATTTGTTTAGAAGCTGTATTGGGTTGAAAGAAAAAAAAGGTCACGTTTGAAACGCTTATCTAGTTTTAACTTTGTTTATTTTGGATAATCATTAAAGTGTAATAAAGGTTAATTTATCCAAAGAAGGAAAAAAGTTGAGAATGATTTTAAAATCTAAATGACAGTTGATCTTTATTCAAACTGATAGATTGGACAGGAGATGAACCTATTGGCGAGCATTCGGCTGGAGCCAGGGAGAACTAAGATCTATGCGCTAAAAAAGAAGATTTTTCCCACATCAATTTTTTAAAAATTTAATTTAATTTTAATTTCTTAATTCAGATATGGATGCGTATATATATATATATATAATAACTTGTTCGATAAGAGTGACAGGTGTGGAAACCAATAAATAAAGTTTAAAAAAATATTTCTTTATTTGGAATGTGTCCAAAATAATGACCATTTATTCATCCTAAAGACTTGATTAAGTAAAGTCTCTGAATAGAGGGGATAACAGTTTTTAGAGAATAACAGTCTGCTGGAACAAAAAATTTCTGTATTTGAAAGATTTATTTAAGTATCCTGGAAGTTTAACCTAATCGAGCCCATTTAATCTATCTATTACTTCATCTGGAGTTAGCTTATCTTTCCCTAAATATTTCATCCTAAACTCCTTTAAATCGGAGCACATTGCCAAAAAGTGGTAGGCTATCCTCTGACACATTAAAGTAATCTTAAGACGATTCAGGTACCTACGTTAGAAACAAAAACTAAGATTACACATCGAAAGTCTATTGACCGAAGGAAGACTATGTAAATTCTGAGCTCAGATGGCGAAATGGTATTTTTTTCTATTGGTAGTTTTTCAAGAAATGAAGGTTTTTCATATTCTCGGGTGTCATTCGTTTATTAAATTTGTTATGATATGATTGAGTTGTTTACTCATAAATTAAAAGAGAAACACTTGTGAAATTTTCCATCTTATAAACATAAACGAATGACACTCCAAATGTGGAAAACTGTTGTTTCTTGAAAAAGTGACTAATACCATTTTTCCACAGAATTATAGCAATACAACAAAAAGTGAAAATAATGCGGAAGTTAAGTAAAGAAATGGGTGCTCTGCCGAACAGCTGATCAGTCTACTTAAATTTTTTTCAGCACATTATTTTTTTGTTTACAATGTATTTGAAGAAACTGTATAAAAGTCCCACACGATACAGTATATACCCAAGAGGATAAAATACTTCACTACGCACTGAACTATTTTTCTTACTTTCTTCTTTTTGCTTTCTTATCCTGTAATAAAAAAGACAAAAAAGAAAAAAAAAAACGATAGAAGCACTGTCAGGAAAGTACATGGGAAACGGTGTTCCGAAAGTCCGATCACATCTGACGGAAAGCGGGTAATTGATCGATATCCTTAAAAGATTTATTGGCGCTGGGGTAATGTTCACGTCGGTGGTAAATGGTAAATGTAGCCCTTTAAAGTATAAAGGACTATGGCCACTTTTTATCTCCTCCTTGGATCTTTTTCACATTTAAATGAATCAATGAACGTGGCCCCTGTCCGACTGAGTATTAATGCAAGCGACGATTTAATTTATATACACTATAAATGGTTGGGGTGGGGCGGAGGTAAAAAATTTCGATTTACTGTGCCCTTCCTCAATTGCCCTGCGTGAGGACGACGGATAAATAACCCCGGCCTCTGGTAATGAAGTAACATTATAGCTAATCCGCCATGTTAACAGATTCAGGCTCTTTTGGTCCTCACTCGCGATTTATATCTTCTGCTTCCTCTCTTCGTATTAACCTTGAATATAATGTTTGGGTATTGGTGTATATCATCCAACAGCTTGGAAGGGGCTTCTCTCACTCAAGCCAAGCATTTTAATTACTAATAACATGATGATGTTTTCTTGTCTTAAATATTTTTGGTCTTTAAATTAAAAACGTTGCAAATTATAACACAATGGTTGTTTGTTTGTTTATTTAACGTCGCTTTATGCTACTGTGGCTAATCAATCGGATGAAGCAACAGCGGGAGTCCTAAATTTTGCCTATCCAGATTTAATTAGGATAGGGATCTTTAACAAGTACTTGACATCGCACAGATTCGGGACCACATTTTACGTCTGAAGGACGGCGTAACTAAGAATTTTTTACTCCTATTAAAAAATCCTAGGGCCACCTGCGGGTTTGAACCCGTGACCTTTGGCATAGAAAGATGTTATACTAACCACTCTAAACAGCTGATCCCGCAAGGGAAAGGTGTTCAATAGCTTTACAGAAAGTGATTGCAGAATGCGATACACCTCATCATAATGAAAATAAAAACAAGTTCTTCTTTTAACCAATGGTTTATTATTTAAAAAAATAAACCATTATTAATATAAAAATAAACTATATTAGGGTATTACTATTTAAAGGCAATTAAATAATATGAAAAGCAATAAATAATACAAAGGAAAATGGCCAATCACTGCTGCTAATTTCAAAACGCTATATCTCTGCTAGTTCTAAACTAATTTCAATGATTCTTTTTCATTCTGTAAAAATGTTGGGTTGTCCAGAACGTTCGTAGAGAAATTCGGATAAAAATCAAAATTAATGAGCAGTATAAATTTATTTATTTAATCTACAAAATAGTTACCACCGTTAGCGATTACCCTTTTATTACCGTTTGTTATCGTGTTAGCGATTACCGTCCATTATCCCTTTTCCAATAATCCTGTCCTTAGTCCTGAAGAACAACAAAGGATCCGTTTTGACGTCATCTTCTGAAGAGTAGGATTTCCCTAGTAGAAAATTTTCGAGGGAAGGGAAAAGATGGAAATCCAAAAGAGCAATGTCAGGAGGTCGCGTTGAGATAAAACCTCCCATCTGAGCTTAATAACTTTTGCCGAGTCCTTAAAGACATATGGGGCTTAGCGTTGTCTTGGTGGAATAGCACTCCTTTCCGATTTGCCAACCCTGGCCATTTCTCTTGAATTGCTGCCTTCAATCGATCTAACTGGGCGCCTTAAAAGTCCGTATTTATAGTTCGGTTTTGTGGAAGGAGCTCAAAATGTATGGGTCCCTTCCAATCCCGCTAAATACTGAGCATCGCCTTTCTTGGATTCAAGCCAGCCTTTGGTTTGCAGAACGGCGTCGTTCAGGCAACCCCCAAGATTTTTTTGGCTGGTGTTGACGTAGAGAATCCATTTTTCGTCACCAGTAACAACTTGTTTCGAAAATAGATCTTCCACATTTTTTTTTCAGCAGCAAATCAAAACATGAAATCCTTTCAATAAGATCCCTTTCACTGAGCTAGCTCATGTGGAACCCAGATCAAAGTTCGGAATTTCTGAGTGCTTGAACTTTTTATTATTAGTTGGTAAGACGCTTGATACTAGTATTTCCCAGCTTACCTTGTCTACAAATACATAGTAAATGGGTGAATCATTCCTATTTACAGTAGTGCCTAATAACCGGCAGTGGGATTATCTTTATTCGATGGCCATTTATTATGTTCAAGGTGTGTGTAGCAAAGTCTTTTTACTTTTATTTAACAATAGACAATGCTGAGACAGGTAAGATATTATATTTCCATACTCCTTATTGAATATACATTGCAATCTAACTGTAGAGTTCATTCAGCAATTTGTAAATGTATGCTCCTATTCAATAACAAAAAACTATATAATGCCCAACTTACCTCAAGGATTTGTTTTATCAATCCTTCTAGTTTTTAAATGTTGCTTACATAATTTTTTTCAGACACAACACTCCAAATCAGAAGTTTTACAATATATAATTTGAAGAGTTTCTTAAATGATTTAAAATACAAATATTAACAGTTTTAAGCCACTCCGAGCCGATAATTATATTTGTTCTATTATTTTTCTCGCATTCTGGGACTTCAAACGTTAAATGTAGGAAAGTTTTATAGATTTTAGCAAATCAATTTAATTTTTGACCACTGTGCCTTCGTGAATCGTGACCAAAAAAATAAATTAGTTCTTATTTTTTTTTTCCGTAAATGGGGACCCCAAAGGTTAAATATGGACAAGTTTCAGAATTTTGTCCACCCAAATCGGTCATATTTTCCACTGTGTGGCGGTCAAAACAGATAAGAAAATAGTGAAAAAATAGTTATTGTCATAAATATTAAGATAATTGTATAAATATTTGGTAAGTAAATAGTTTTTCACTATTTTCTAATAATTTTTGACTACCACCAGACCAATCTCATTCTTTATATTCATTTCACGGTCAACTATTTATTATTCAATATGCATAATGATATCAATACTAGCTTAAGTAAAAGTCCGTCTAACTGATTATGATTATACTTCAATGTTTGCTTAAATGATCATTGATTTCGTTTAGTGAATCTTTAAGTGGCATTATTGCAAAACCAATGATTTCCTTTACGATCAATGCTCGTATTTCCTTTGATCGTATTTGATCAGTGTAAACGTCTTTTATTGACCTCCATGCCGCCTAACCTTCAGGACCAAAGAAAGAGATTGGTGAGGATAGCTGTGTGGGAGGAAAGGTCGGTCCCATTTATTAATTATCCACTCCAATCCCGAGAAATCACTCTCCCTTCGTTAGTTCCAATCCCTCTCCTACACAATGAATAAAACCTATTCATTTGGAATAAGAAAAAGACATAACAGAAATATGGCTACTTTTAAATACACATTTAAATACATATGTCGTTTTTATTTATATAAGGAAAAAAAAAGGATGAGGAAGATAGGTAACTAAGGCTAAGCAGGTCCGGATTTATGACCTTATCAAAAGCGGGCTGGGGAAATAAAATTAAGGGAGACATCTTCATTATCAAAGGGGGTCTCCTCTTGACGAGAGATATTTCAGAGGCGCCCTGTCAAGCCATCTCAGCAGATAAATTATTCCTGTATTCAGATATTGGGAAGGTTGGGTCCTAATCTCCTTGTAAGTAGGTGTTGTTCTTCTTCCTTTTCTCCTTCATTTCCCTTTATATTGGTGTTTAGAGGAAGGGGGAAGAGTTGATAAATTGAGGGAAACGACGGTGGGCCTAATGACGCGATGCCGAGAGCCGTGTCCGGGCGCGGGTAATGAATAGCCAGTCTCCTTTCGGGGGCAAAAAGTCAAAGTCTACTTCCTCAGTTCTAGTCCTGTCGCCATCGCTTCATCTGTCACTGCCGCGCTCCTATGGGCTATCCCTACGTTATGTCGTGTAAAGCATGAGAAGCTCGTCGCCACCATAATAAATATCAAAAACACTGGTGCGGGCAACACACAACTTTCACTTACCACGGTTTGTAAAATCAATTTAAATTATCAAATATATATAGAACTAGCAATTGCAAGTGACTTCGTCTGCGTAAATTTCTGATATTATGATCGCTATTAAGAAGTTTTAAAGAATATATTTTTAAGTTCTTCTGCGTAAATGATGTTTTTAGTTATATTTTCTTATGCAGAAGAACATACTGATTTTCTCCGCAGCCCGATCTTGACAAAGCGACATACAGTTAGCCGTTTGAAAAAGCAGTCTTGGCGTAAATCGATTCCTACTTATTTAAATTTTTGCCCCTGTGATTTATTAATTGTTACGGCAAAAGATAACTTCACGGGTAATTGAATTATTTTAAAATTAAAAGGTAAATCATTTAAAATCAATGGAACTCGAGGTTAATGCTCCTCGTTTTTTTTTCTAGATTTTCCTCTGATTCTAGCTTAAAAACTTACTCGATAAATAGATTATTCAACACAAAAAGAATTTTTCAAGGCTATTAGGTTGTGGACGACTGTAATCTTGGAGTTTAAAACAGCTTATCAAGTACTTCTACGTAAATGAAATTTTTAGTTTTATTTCCTTGTGGCAGGAGAACATACTGATTTTATCCGCAACCCTAATTTGACACTGCGACAATATAGTTGGCCGTATTTGCCTACGTTACTGTTTGCCGTAACAATTAATAATCATTATGTTCTTCTGCCATGAGAAAATAAAACTAAAAATATCATTTACGCAGAAGAACTTTAAAATATATTATTTTAATTAATAGCGATCATAATAACAGAAATTGAGGCAGACGAAGTCGCGGGCAGCATCTAGTTATTAAATAAATATAGAATTAAACCAAGTTCAAAGCATTAGGTTCAATTTCGTAGGAAAGATATGTTTTCGATTAAATAAGATAACATATAAATTATTTTTTGCAATAATACTTAACTTCATGTCCATTTCATCTTTCTGCATTTCGTATCACAGCTCTGTGTATTAAATTTTTTCTAAAACTATTAACTTTCAAACGGTATATTATACATTTATATTTTGTTATAGGCTTATGTCTTGAATAAAATTTTGGGTAGGAAGCTGTAGGATGAAACTTAACACATAGGGATCACTGGTAGCATATTGGCTAGCATAACAGCCTTCTATGCCAAACGTCACGGATTCAAACCCGCAGGTGGTCTTAGGATTTTTTAATAGGAGTAAAAAATCCTTAGCTATACCGTCCTTCGGGGGTGACGTAAAAAGTGGTCCCGAGCCTGTGCGACGTCAGATAATCGTTAGAAATCCCTATCCTAATTAAACCTGGATTGGAAAATTTAGGACTCCCACTGTATATACCCAGAGTAGCATAAATAAAGTGACGTTAAAAAATAACAATGCATTGTATCAGGATTCTGAGAGAGGAGGGAGAAAATAGTAGTAAAAATAATATCTAGGTACTAAAAATATTCATGTATAATTAATTAATTAAGCTTGAATAAATCGGAAAAAAAACCGTCCAATTTTTTTTTTTTTTATTCCTTTATTCTTCACATTTAGTACAATATTATAATTTCCTAAATAATGTTTTTAAAATATATTATTCATATTTTGAATTTTAATTTGCTAATTATTTAAGGTTTATTATTTTAACTTTTATTTACGGATAAGGTGACACCAGTTTGAACTTTGAAGAATTTCGATTTCTTGTTGTTTAAATAATATACTGTATATTTGGCCCTAAGACTAAGTCAACAATAATTAATTATTATTAATGTACCATTGAAAAAAATGTGAAGGAGTCAAAATTATTATTTCTTAAGGCAAGATATTTGTTCTGAAGGAAAGATAAAATATATATAAATCAATTGAAAATTTTCTACAGAATATTAAAAAGAAAGATTTTGGTAAAAAAAAAAGAAAAATTATTTTTTAAATACCATTGTTTTTGATTATTTAAATTTTAGGAACAACTTTTTTTTTTAATGTGAGAAAGTTATTTTTAAGCAGCAGAAGAAAAAATCTCAGTACCTCTACAAACCACCCATGAAGGGTCTTGGGCTCAGTATATATATAGGGAGAGATTCGTAATGTTTCTAGCTCAACGGCTGTGCAAGGAGGTGATTAAGCTGGAACCAGCTTTTTTTCCAATATTTGGATACCCAAAACCAGGCTGAGTTCGCCCCAGGATCTCACTACCTCAGGGTAATGGCACCTAAATTACCACAGTGCAAACTGATTTCGATTTTGAGCACCATCATATAATATAACGTACATTTATAAAATTCGATCGTTGATATCCATCAAAGTCGAAGAGAATAATCTTCTTGTGAGGTCAGTTCGTAAAACTAGATAAGCACTCGTAAAGAGTTGAGTATAAACGAGATAAAGGAAATAATAAATCGGTAAATATAAAAAAGTGAGGCTGTGGTGGGATTTGGGTGTTAAGTCGACAAAGACACTGGTACTAATGGCTTTATCAGGGCTTATAGCCCCTCTCAATTACACAGTTGTCGACTCCATGTAAGCCCTAAGTCTCCAGGACTTTATCAGTTACTTTGGGGTTTATTGTTATGTGCCTGAGCCTCTCTTGTACCCTGACCATTGCATTAATTTATTTCCCCATCCAGGCCCCTTTACTGCCTCTCAACTCTAATATGTGTGATAAGCTGTTTTAAACTCCAAGATTACAGTCGTCCACAACCTGATAGCCTTCAAGGAAGCCTAGTATGTTTCAAATCCTAGTAATGTCAAATTCGAAAATACTGTCTATAATATCCATGGTCAATTTTACAAATGTAAATACCGATTTGGCTATTACTGCACTAAAAGTCGAGTAAGATGACATTTAAGTAGCTTAATATACCAAAACACAAACAATCTATACTAATATTATAAAGGTGAAGAGTCTGTTTGTTTTTTTGAACGCCCTAATTTCAGAAACTACTGGTTCTAATTGAAAAATTATTTTAGTCCATTTATCGAGGAAGGCTTTAAGCTATATAACATCACGCTGCGACCAATAGGAGTGAAGAAACAGTGGAAAATCTAGAAAAAACGGGGACAGTAACCTCGCATCCCAATGATTCCAATTTTAAAACAATTTAATTACCCGTTAAGTTATCTTTTCCGAAACAATTAATAAATCACAGGGGCAAAAATTTAAACACGTAGGAATCGATTTACGTCAAGACTACTTTTCACACGGCCAACTATATGTCGCATTGTCAAGATCGGGTTGCGGAGAAAATCAGTATGTTATTCTGCCACAAGAAAATAAAACTTAAAATATCATTTACGCAGAAATACTTAAAATTTATTCTTTTAAAAACTTCTTAATAGTGATCATAATAACCGAAATTGACGCAGACCAACTCGCGGGCAACATTTTGTTTAAAATAAAAATAATCTTTATTTTTTTGAAACTATAAATTTGATTTTATAATAATTATCAGCTTGATGCTCTATAATTTAATGATATAAACAACTTTTATTTTCGAATTTGGGTTTTCCCTCTGATGTAGTTTTAATGAAAATAGTCAACTAACTTTTGTGTCAGAAACTTGATATGTCATGTTCAAAACTGGAAAGTATCAGGAAAATGATGTTAGGTATTTAAGACTAGCATGTGCCTGAGAAATTTCAAGATTTTATTAACAAGGTCTCAAGGTCGCGTGTTCGAACCCGGCAGAAGGCCATATGATTTCTGAAAGGTAGTAAAAAATCCTTGGTTATGCCGTTCTTCTGAAGAGGATGTAAAATGGTAGTCCTGAGCCTGCGCGATGTTAGGTACTCGTTGAAGATCTCTATTCTAATTAAATTGGATAATCGAAATTTATTAATTCCATTGTAGCATCGTCCGATTAGCCACAGTAGCATTATGTGGCGTTAAATGACAAAACAAACAACCAAAATCGACTGAACAGAACCGATGCAACCGATTTTAAGCATTTTTATTACTTTCCCAAAAACGATTCAAAAGATTTCATTAAATTTGTTATAAAAGGATTTAAGTAAATTAATTAACTGTATAGAGATCTCAGATTCCTTCCTCTATTTTTCCGATTTTCAACCCCGAATCCCATGGGTCATAGAAAGAAAAAAAAATTAACCGTACAAATTGAATTTATATCTTCAAGATTGTATCCGAGTTCAAATAGTCTACGGATAAAATCATGATTTTGAAAAAATGCTTCCTCTAAATTTCCATTAATTATGGTTATTGTCATTTGTTAACATAAGTCGTCTTCAGGAATATTGTAATAACATTTTATGCAATATAAGAAATTAAAGAATTTGGTTCATTATTAAAAGCGAAAAAGGAACAATATTTATGTAATGACTTTAAACGTACGATATCGATAATATTTGAATATTATTTAGTTAAAAATAGATATTTCAATTTAACATTCATGTATTTTTGATGTATTGTTTTCAATAATGAGCCTTTGTAATCGACCAACAAAATATTACTCCCTTTAAAATTTAAGGACTTACGTTTTAAGATACGTAGAACCCGAATAACGAATAAAAAACTCTGACTCTCACAGTAAGTCATATTTTTGAAGAGTGTCCTCGTTATAGTAGGGAATTTGTAAAATGTTGCGTACCACGTAAAGTCTCGGAGGCATTGAGCGATAGTGATCGGGCCGTCGATGGTGTCATTCAATTGGTGAAGAACATTCGTTTATATCACCTCATTTAACACATTCAGGCTATTTTAAGCATTTTTTGATATTTTACTCACAATTTTTATTTATTTATCTTATTTTTTATTTATTATTATTTTTTATTTATTTATTATAAATTTTTTTTTTTCTCTTCATCATAGGTAAGTTAATCGTCTTCTGAAGATGTTTTGGGCAATAATAACCACTCGCAGTTTTTTGCCCTTAAAACCAAACAACAACAACGAATAAAAAAGATATCCGTTTATCCGCCGTCCGCGAACAAGAAAAACATTAAGGAAATAGGAAGCAGGAAAAAAATTCAAATCTTGCCCATATATGCCTATTGAACTCAGTTATTTTTAAAGATGGAAATAAAATTTATTAGTGTTTTTTAACCAAAAAACCGCGAATTATTATAAAAAAGAAAAGAAAAAAATTGAAATTTTATCCATAAACACACCTATGACTCAGTTATTTTTAAAGATAGAGAAACATATGTATACAGCTTGAGAATCAGTAGCTGCGATAAAAAAAAAATAATAATAATAAAAAAAAAATTGATCTGTATACGTATAAGTCACAAATTATAATAGATGTATTTCCACCAAAAATCGGTTATTATTGAAGATGGAGATAATTAGAAAATACTTTTGAGATCTAGACAACGCGATGAACAAAGAAAAAAGATTGGTCTTTTTATTTAATTCACAAATTATGATATATGTGATTCCACCAAAAATCGGTTATTGTTGAAGATGGAGAGAATTAGAAAAAATATGCCAAGTTATTAGTGTCAGACTATGTAATACACATTTAAAAAATGTAAAACATTTATTAGATAAGTTACTGACAAAACATGCTACAGGTATTGATTGTATCACGTCTTGTATTGAGGCCCGTTCGAAAAGAAGGATTTATCAAGTGTGTTAAACTGAATGTAGAAACAATGAGATGTCCTACAACAAAAGAAGAAGAAAAATAAAAGTTACTTGACTGGAAACATGATATTTACTGGTAAACAAGTATTTAAATGGGATTTTCTTTTTGGAAAGCATGTTTTACCCACGCCATCGGGCTAAATCGTTTTTCTTTCCGTCCCGGAGGTCAACAAGGCCCATCAGGTCGACGCTGTCTCGTCACATCCATTTTTTTTCTTCTTTTACTTCGCACACACACGCTGAGTTATGTATATGGGCGAGTGTGTGACATTCGCATGTATATTAATTTAAGAAAAAAATAATCTTTCTAACCACGTCTAATATAGATCTTCTCAGAATAATGCATTTGACAAATTGAATGATGTTTTCGTCCGGGATTAAAGTGAGTTGTAATTATAAATGAGATATAGTCAAATTATTAAAATATATTACTTATCTTCCGCCTAAAAGAAAATTTAAGCAAATGAACTATCCCTAATTTATAAATGAAGTAATAAAATAATTAAGAAGTGAACAAAATATATCTGATAAATTTTTACTTTCACTTACTATATATAGAATATATAGTTAGGGAAATTATTGCTATTGGAAGTATCGTGAAAATTTTCGAATTCGGGTTTTCAACGGAAATTCACGGTTTAGGGTCCCCAGGTCTGTGTGTCCTTGTGTGGTAACTCCAACGCGAAAACGATAAGTCCTATGAAACTAAAATTTTATATTTGAGACAACTTATACCCAAGATGTTACAGAATGTTTTTCATCAACATCAGCTAACCAGAAGAGCCACTTTATACCAAGCATTTTGCTCTTTTTTACGATTTTCCCAAAAACGGCTGTAACAATTTAAACTTGCTATATCGATATAAAATTTAATGGGCGTTAATACCATATGGGTTTCATTTTTATGAAAATAGTGTGATAGGGAATAAATGCGTATATTTTAAATTTTCCTCTAATGTACCTTTGATTTTTGTAGATTCTATAAAAATACCCATATCATCTTGTTATCATTGATAAAAAACAGGTAAATATATATGGTAAGTAGAACGAATTTGATATCAAACTAAAGGAGAAAACTGCAAAAATATATTTTTTAATTGAATTATTTGTTTTTGAACATAAGAACAATTATATACATGTATAATATACCGTTGAAAAGCTAAAGATTATAGAAAAAATATCTAATACACACGCTTGTAAAAGTTAATACAGAGCGATGAAAAGCCGATAAAACTAACTGATTGTTTTAGATAATAATAAACAGATTTTTTAATAAAACACATGTTTCTATAGAAATGCAATTTAATTAATTCTTTATTAGTTCCATCCACTCATTTTCATCTCTTAGAGTATTTGGAAATCTTTTATCGATTTTTACAACGGAAAGTAAGTCGTGTGTTGCCCGCACCAGATTTTGTTATTTATTAAATATGTTTATCGATAAATAATACAATCTGCAGTGCTTCACCTTTTTATTATTAGTTGTCAAGACCCTTAATACTAATATTTCCCGCCATACCGTGTTTACAAATAAATAGTAAATGAATAAATTATTCCTGTTCACACAAGTGCCTAATAACCGGCAATGGGATTATCTTTATCCGATGGTCATTTATTGTGTTCAAGGTGTATTTAGAGCAAAGTCTTTTTGCTTTTATTTAACAATGGACATTGCTGAGACAGGTAAGACATTATATTTCCAAACTCGTTAATGAATATACATTGCAATCTACGTGTAGAGTTAATTCAGCAATTTGTAAATGTATGTCCCTATTCAATAACGAAAAACTATATAACCCCCAAGTTACCCCCAAGGATTTGTTTCATCAATCCTTCTAGTTTTTAGATATTACAAAGAATTTTTGCGATTTTTCGCGTTTTGGGTGATACATAATTTTTTTCAGACACAACACCCCGAATCAAAAGTTTTAGAATCTATAATTTAAAGAATTTTTCTAAGAGATATAAAATAGATCTATTAGCGGGTTTTAGCAAATCTGAGCCATAATTAGATTGTTTGTATTATTTTTTCCCGTATTCTGGGACTTCAAACGTAAAATATAGGGAAGTTTTAGATTTTAGCAAATAAATTTGATGTTTGATAATGGTGCGCTCGTCAGTTGAGTCAACATATTAATTAGTTCTTATTCCTTTTCTATTAAATAATTTTTTTCGTAAATTGGGACACTTTACAGGTTAAATATGGGCAAGTTTCAGAATTTTGGCCACCTAAATCAGTCATATTGTTCACTGTGCGTCGGATAAGATGAGTGACAGTATTTAAGAACTTTTTTGTTAGCTCTCCAAAGGGAATTGTAGCAAGCGGATAATAGGGAAATGTTATCCGATGAATCGGAACATAAAATTTATGAGTTGTGCTTGAGTGATTACATTAATTTTTTATTTTGTAGTTCATTATAAATTTCGAGAATGTTACAAAACATTTTTATGATATAAAAAATACACTTATACTCCTCAATAAAAATACTGAAATGTTGAGAATCTAATGTTTACGCGGAGGGAGTGTTTGATATTTGCAAATGAGTACTTCGATGTTTTTACATATCTCTGATTTTTTTTTTTAATTTACGGAGGCGGTAAAGTGGCAAATTAGCCTGTAAGTGTTAGTTTATATGAGGGATTTTATTGCTCAGGTTCTATCTAAACGACTCATAAAATCCAACTATGAGAAAGTTTGAGATTTTTACGAGGTAGAAGATCGTGGCAGTGGTTGATCGTCCTCCGGTGCAGATTTATTTGAAATGCTCCAATAAAAGCTAGGGCAGTTTATCCCGAGGGCCGGCGGCGACAGTAGATGACCATTAGCCAGTGGTATCAATAGTACCGCTCGGTAACCACATTATATTTATGATTCCTTTATTCTCGGTTTATTGCGGTCTACAAGTTACTTCTACAACTGTCGTCTTATAATAGCCAACTCCCACTCATTCATATCCTGGATGGATATATTCTAAAGTCGTAGATCCCTGATAAGGGTTCAAAATGAAGAGACGTCAGTACAAACAGAATTGATTAAACATCACTAACTTTACTCGAATACTAAAGTATAAACTAAGCACCTATATGTAGTTTTAAATACATTTAAATATTTTCCCTCTTTCCTTGCAAATCAGAATCCCTCATCATAATTAGCACAAGAACGCTTCCAAAATTCCTCTACGTTCCCAAAATAATTACTCTTTTAATAAGCAGTACATTTAACTACTTAATATTTCCTTATATCAATTTTCAGTTATATATAGGTCAGTTAAAAATAGGGAGTATGCAACTTTTATATAATTTAAATAAATTAAAGAAATATGGAAAGTAGTTTTGTTACTTTGACTTACTATATATAGTAAGGGGAAGTATTGCGATCGTGAAAATATTCGAATTCCAGTTTTCAACGGAAATACACGTTTTAGGGTCCCCTGAGTCCAAATAATCAAGTCCCGCAAAAAGGTCTGTGTGTGTGTGTGGTAACTCTCGGGCGGAAACGGTAAGTCCTGTGAAACTGAAATTTCATATTTAAGACAACTATAGGCCCGAGAAGTGACAAAACTGTTTTCATCAAAATGAGCTTACCAGAAGAGGCACTTTATACTATGCATTTTGCACCTTTTTTCGATTTTCTCGAAAACGGTTCCGACGATTTTGATTAAACTCGATATATCGATGTATAATTTAATGGGCTTTAATATCATGTAGGTTTTATTCTGATTAAAATGGTCTGACAGGGCTTAAATGCCGATATTTTAAATTTCTTTCCCCTAAACTACCTTTAATTTTGTAGATTCAATAAAAATAACTATATTATCTTGTTAACGCTGATAAAAAACAGGTAAATATATAAATTGAATAAATTCGATACCCAACTAAAGGAGAAAATAGAAAAAATATTTTTTTTAATGAAATTTTTCTTTTTTGAACATAAGAGCAGTAATATACATGTATTATATACCGTTGGAAAGCTAAAGATTTTAGAAAAATATTATCTCATACACAAGCTTTTAAAAGTTAATAGAGAGTGATGAAATGAACATAAAACTAAGTCACTGTTTTAGATAATAATAATAAGTCGATTTTTTTAATAAAACACATGTTTCTATAGAAATTTCATTTAACTAATTCTTTAATGGTTTCACTCATTTTGATCTCTTACTGTATTTGAAAAGTGTTTAATCGATTTTAAAAACGGAGGAAAGTGAAAGTCGTGTTGCTCGCACCAGATTTTTTCAATTGCGTTTGCACGTAAAGTGTAAAGTTTCTAACATCATTCAGATGGTCTGCTTCATTTTCACTATTCACATTTACCATATATCGATATCGAAGGCAAGCCGAAGATCCAATGAGAATATTCTTTACCTCCTTATCTTGCGGTTTATTCACCTTTTAAATATCAATAGGCGTGTGTGTGTGTTTACATATATGTTATTGAGTTATACGAAAAATAACGTAGAATTTTGAAGTATTTTTCATCATACCTGGTTCTAATCCCGACTATGACTTTTAAATATTACTTATTCTGTTAGTTTAGCCAGGGGGCGACCCTAGGATATGGAGACCCTGCTGGTGCAGACCCAGCCTCTTTAAACTGGGTACCCAAATTGGGGAAAAAACCTGGCGGCTGAGCGTGATCAAGGCCTAATCACATAATTGTACAGCTGTTGGCCTAGAAACAGTATGAATCTCTATATACTAAGCCCAGTACTCTTCATGGGTTGTAGTGGTTTTTTTTTTTTTTATACCCCATCATGCAACTAACTGTTTACGTTTACCTCTTTAGCATCTCACTGCTTAGAAATAGTTCATTCTTTGTTAATATTTCACGGCGTTATATTCGTGTAATTTTGACAAAAAAGGCGCCTTAAAGCCAAAAAAGTTTTGGAAGGATTTTCTCTCTTGATGACAATGTTCTTCGAGCTTTGGTTGAATAAACCTCCTTTAAAACTGTTTGAGAATTTGCAGGGAAACTAATCCTCATCAAATCGACTGTCGTTGACACTCATTTAACGACCACCAAAAATCAGTATTATGAAGTTTGTGCCCTCTTGTCTTCAGAATAGTTACCTGTGATGAAAAGTGAATACTTTTATCGTGGATCAAAGTTTCTCGACGAAGGAAATGCAGTACCCAATTTTCAAAAGCCCCTAACTCATCAAAAAAGGTTATGGTTACTGCCTTGCGGGCTTCATTGGTTTTAATACACTAAAACTTCTTAAATACAAATGCCGGACCATATGGTAACCAACTTAATTCAATGTATAAGAAATTGGCAATAATGAAACCATTTTTTTATCGGAAGAAGCCATTTTTGTAACACGACACTGCCACATGTCTTACGTGAGACGTCAAAAAAAGGTTGGAGTTGGGATATAGAACTCTGTCACATCCGCCCTACTCTTCGGACCTCTCGCATACGGATTATAATTTGACCTCTACTCATGCGAAAAAAAAAATGATGGACAAAGGGAATTATGAAACGCGTTTTTAGAGTTATCAATTCTTCTGAGGGAATGGAAAAATTGTTAACACGTCAGCAGAAATGTATCGATAGTAGTGGGGAGGATTAAGGTTAAATAAAACAGTTGTAAATCTTTCTTTTTTAACTAAAATCCTGAGTTATTTTCAGGTCAACCCATTAATTGAAAAAGTATGACGCGTGAAATTCTGTTCATATATAATTTCATTGATTAGTCTCTTATTTTTTAAAAGAAGATTTACAGAGAACACGAATTCAAATGGATTCTAAGATTTAATTAGCATTAAATTGCTCATTAAAATCCAATTTATGTCTAAGACATTATGTTATTTGATTTTACAATGCTACTTTTTCACGAATTTTATAGCGGATTAGTGAAATTTGACAGGATTCTGGGAAAAAATATATTACATGGTTCTAAGAAGCAATGTGTATCTTATGGTATAAAAAACCAAATAGCCATTAAAGAATGATAAAGTAGGCAGGAGCTAGTTAAGGACGATGGTACGTGACACGCACAAATATTTTATTTCCGATAATGGTAAAGCAATGAAATTAATCATCTAATTGGGCCTAAGAGTTATTTTGATTATTTACAGGAGTTATTTGTTATTTTAGAAGCGAATTTTGAATAAAATTATTTTGTAAAGCGGGACGAAAAGCCAAAAGGAAGATGAGAAGTTTTGCTAAATAACCTTAATTGTAAATTATATAGAAGTGAGAGGAAAGCGGTGGCTATTAAATGCCAGATTCCTAACTGTACCTGATTTATGATAGTTGCCAGTTACCCATTGGTAGCTTCTATCGCTACCCATCACCTAATATCATTCGTTATTAGCTTAACTACTTCCATTCAATAAAAAAACTTCAATATTCGAATCATTTCTGTAGTATAATAATAAAAGACAAAATAAATAAAATGTAGTATATATTTCATCAATGTTATGTGAAAAATATAAATATTGGATCATATCTGAGTTATATCTTAAGTGATTTAAGTTTGTTTAGTTATTTAACGTCGCTTAATGCTGCTGTGGCTAATCGGACGATGCTACAGTGGGAACCCTAAATTTTGCTTTTTTAGGTTTAATTAGGATAGGGATCTTTAACGAGTAACCTGACATCGCACAGGCTCGGGACCGCCTTCTAACGTCTCCTTCCATAAGCTGGGACACCTGCGGGATTGAACACGTAACCTTGGGCATAGAAGGCTGTTATGATGGCCACTATACTACAGGTGACCCCGCTGATTTAAGTTTTTATATCATTGGTTTGATAATAAATGGTAGAAACATCAAATCACTAAGATTTTTAATTCTGTATAGGTAAAAACCATGATGTTTTGTCACTAGAAATACAAGTTAATTTTCGAAGATAGAGAAAAAGTTTATTAGCCTTTTAAAAAAGCCTTAAAAAAAACAGAGAATAATAGTAAAAAAGAGATAAAAACTAAAGAAAAAAAAATTGAAATTTTAACCATAAAACGCCTATAACTGTTATTTTTGAAGATAAGGAAAAATATTGTATAGAGTTTCAGAATCAGTGAAGCGGAATAAAAAAAGAAAAGAAAACAATATGTTCAGCTAAATAGATGTAATTCCTCAAAAAATAGATTATAATTGAAGAGAGATTTTCTTAACAAGGCGATAAACAAAGAAAAAAATATATAAGATATAGTAATATAGTACATAGCTATAAACATGTTATTTTAGAAATATGGAACAAATTACTGTTGGAGTGACAAATAAACAAATCATTACTAAACATAAATTCCGGTTTGAGGTTTTGACTTGTAAATCTATCATTAAGTTGCCTTCCTGTTGTGAATGAATATTGTTAAATATAATTCCATAACATGAAAAAAAAAAAAAAATCCACATATTTATGGTGGACCCAAATATTTCCACGTGCCAACAGCTATCCAAGGTTTGGGTTTTATTAACACGATCGTTCCGTTTCAACGAAAGGTATATATTTTAGACAAAATCAAACCACCTGCATGAATGAGTTGATAAATAAATGAATGGCTATGAGAGTGACTGATGGCTATCGGATTTGGGGTGAATGATAAATGTGTTGAAATGGCTATAAAAAAGGAAGGAGGCGTTGTTGAGGCGCCGAAACCAGCCTATCCCACCACGGCAAGCCTATCATTAGCCAACAGCTCATCTCTACCTCCGTCCAAATAATTATTATATATATATAATATATTATATATATATATATATATATAATATATTTAATATATATATATATATATATATATATATATATATATATATATATGTATTCACAACATATAATAAAATAATTTGAATTCACTAAATATAACAACTACAATTCCACCTTCTTCTGCAACATATAAAAAATTGTCAGCACCCTTGAAACTGACTTTAGAAGGAAGACTTATTCTTAAACAGTATTCCAAATAATTTTCCTTACTACATATTTTAAATATAGGTTAGTAAAATAAATAAAAATAATAATAACTTAGATATGTAAAATCCTAAGTAGAGCCGTTAAAGAATGTCACTGCTTTAACGGCAGAGTTAGAGTTCAATCGGCTCTTCAGAGCCACTGTTTACTATAACATTATCGGTTACAAATGGCTTGGCAATAGTGCGGTGGTCCACAAACGTCCTACCACTCCCTTTCCACAACAATATTATTTACCGCTCGAAATTTATTTTGGAAATAAATTTTAATAGTAAGTATATAAGTATATGGTATATTACTGTTTCAACCTTTTTTCCTAAAATATAGTAAAGAAAGGTGTGAATTGGAAACAACGAACACATCCAATCCTTTCAATCCAAAAGTCCACGAATAATATTTAATCCTCCTTATTATGTAACCAACTGTACCTTACACCACGACCTTAATATTTCATTTATTTTAGACCTGGTACCATCTAAAATTTCCAAATTCCATCATAACCTTATTCATACTCTTTCATAATACCTATCCAGCTCCACCCAGGTTACCCTACCATCCTCCTCGAAGGTTGAAACGGTAGTAGCCGTTTGAGACGTTTTGTAAACATTTACTGGAGTTCTGACACTCCTCAGTCAGATCCTCATCTCATGTGATGTATGTTTGTGGGTATTGCGCCCAAACTCAGCCTCCGCTGGTTCACACCAGTGACGTGGCTGAGAGAGGGGCGCTGAATATTTTGGATTCTAAAAGCACGGTCCGGGGTTCCTTTAGCAGATTGTAAATATTGCATAAAGTTATGATGGTGTGTATGATTGATATTCATTTATTAGTCAACTTTGTATTTATTTCAATTATAGACTATTGTTTTTTTGTTTATACATTCATATATATAATTAGACTTATGAATTGTTTTATCAGATTTACATGTGGAATCTCCAGACGCTCCCATGTTTCTAGAAGGTACACCGAGTTAAATTGGCTCTATCCCTTTTTCCGTAGGCAGTACCTCCTAGGTGTCTGTCTCTTCCGATTTTTCAAAACTAAAAAACCTCCTTATATTCTTGACATGGTTACCACTTGTTCCTCTGTCCATTCAGTAAACACCAGATCCCAACCCATAAACTTGTATATACCTTCACAAAGATCCGTCTCCTTCAAAAAATCCTTTGTTATTCGTGCTACTCTATTTTGGAATTCCTTGCCTGTATCCATTCGTAAATCCTTATCATTGTCCACTTTCAAACAAAAACTATTTCTCCATCTCCTAAAGTATCAATCTTCCCAACATATGTAATATTTAAAATCTATAGATTATACTTATCATTGTCACAAAATCTATCTTTTATTGTTAAACTGAAGTCTTAAACGACCAGACAATTATCATGTATATTGTACTTTTCTTGTTATTCTTAGGGGACTACTCGTCCCAGAATAAAATTGCTTTTCATTTCATTTCATTATATATTGTTATGTATTGAGGATACTGAGGGGAGTTCATTATTAAATAATTTTAATATTAAACAATAAAAGATTAAGAAGCCTTTGTCAGGAAAACATCAGAAGGCGTTTACCTCAATGGGACCCCCCGTGATACTTCGGGTAAGTTCCTAGACCCTAGTGCAAAGGACCCCCGGCTTAGGGCACTTCCATATCAGCCCTGCCCAAGGTGACGACTAGGAGAAAGAAGATCCGAGGAGTCAGTGTTATTCCAGCCACGAGAGTGGAAGTCCAGTAAGAGAACAGCCGAGGTGCATCCTTAAGAAGAAGCGATGTCCGCTGGGGGTCGTAGAGCAGCTGGAAGATGAAGCCTAGAAGAAGCGCCTAAGACTGATTCCACCTTCGCCAGCCGACTAAGTATTTGCAAGGTATTTATTAATTTTAATATTGTATGACAAGGTTCACTGTAATGTCCCTCAGTATTCTCAGATATATTTTAAATAAATTTTAAATGTATAACCCAAGTTAATTTAATTAATAATATAATTTATTGAAACTTGTTTACATTAATCTTCTTCTGAATGCCACCTATTATGATTGGTAAACTCGATACCTTTAGAAAGGAAATCCAATGGTTTCATTAAATATTAGTATATACATACATTAAATATATCAAGTAAGCTAGTTTTTGAATGTACGCAGCCGGTCAAAAACATAGCAATATATATATATATGAATTAATTTATTTTCTATGTTTATGAAATTTGACTTTTTTTATTGTTTTCTGTAAATATTGGATGAATATAGGTAGTAGCTTTTGAATTAAAATTTCAATTCACCATTTGTAGTAACTTCCATCAGTTCTTGTAACTGTGGAAATTCGTCTGTGTTTACACTTGAAAAAGGATCCAAAATCCTATGAGATATTTTCATTTTCAAATTACCATAAAATCGGAATGGAGAGTATTCCAAGGTTCCAATAAGAAAGTATGTCTTGTTCTTTATTTTTTTTTAACTTTATAAATTTGGGAAATGGCTAAGTTCTCCTCGTTCAAAGTTGCCAATACGTTGTTCAAAGACAAATTAAGCATTTTATGTCTTACATATAAATCATTTTTCCTAAATCCACTCTTCTTTCTTGGATACAATCACCGCGTCTTTACAGTCATTCATCGCCTCCCTAATGCACTTGTGACCTACGCCACCCCCTGAATCGCTGCACCACCGCGTAGTACAGTCTTCTGTGACCAAGATCGCGGGTCCACAACTTGCAGATGGTTCTAGCTTTTTTAAATGAAAGTAAAAATCCTTGGTTATGATGTATTTTGGAGGGGATATTTGTCTCGAACCTGTGTAATGTCTGGTATTACTTAAAGATTAGCCTAATTAAACCTGAATGAGCAAAAATAACTCCTTCCACTATAGCAGTGTTCGATTAGTCACAGAAGTATAAAGTGACGTTAGATTATTAAACTATTTAGAAGTATAAAAACAAATTATCCAAACCTAGAGATATTTCTGTGCCTAGCTACTGAAGAGGAAGCAAAATAATCTACAGAATATAACAGGAAGTAAAAATCGTGGGACTATGTATAAATAAAAACCAAACAAACATGATGGCAATTAAAAAGAATGAGATACATCCACAACAAAAGTTAGATTGGGACGATAATCAAGAGCTCGCGTTTCGGTGCTAGGGGACTTTTAACACGGCATTCATTCTCCCCTCCCTCCTGTGAAACACCTGTATAGATTTCAAAAAAGGAGAGGGGTAAAAAAAAACACAACTAAAAATAAAAGTTCGATTGGAAAATTACGCTTTTGAGATTGTTATAAGCTTCCTTTAACTAAGAGCAGCAAGCAATGAAACGATTGAAGAGGAAGCCGAAATAAGTTGCTTACTAGCAGCAGCCACCACAGCATATTTTTCTGAATCGAAGCTTTCTAAAAGTACACTTTAGGGCCACGCTACGAAAATAAGAATATATAAATGCCTTCCTTATAATATAAGGCCCAGAGTAACGTATGCAAGTGAAAATTGAATAATGCGCAAGTCTGCCGCACAAAAGGTTGATCCTGAGACGCATTCTCAGACCTATTAAGTAAAATGAAAAATGGCGTTTACTCAGAAAAGCGGAGCTCTGCGATTAATAACGAGATGCGAGATCCTCAACTTCGTGAAGTTGGACCACATCACATAATGAAGAGGTTAGGGAATGTGCTGAGGATAGAAGAGAGCAATGATCCTCTAAAAATATAGGAACACATTAGAAGGGACAAGACCCAGGTGCAGACCAAGAGCGCGTAGTGTCCTCTCAGACCTAAGGCAAGCAACAAAGCTCTTTGTTGTTTGTCTTAGGTCATATGCTGCCGACAGGACTGCCTGAGGCAGATCATTGGGCAGGCCAAGGATAGCTTTATGCATCTGTCCTGCAAATAAAGAAAAGAAATTTCTATTTTATTTTGCATACAAAAATAAAACCAAACTTGAGAGAGAAATTTACTATCAAGACTAAGACATACAAAATTACATTGGAATAAATAAGCAATGTCATTACGATGTTTTTTCAATAACAAAAACTGCCAAGTGATAGAGGGTAAAAATAATTAAAAATAGCTCAGGGAACAAAGATTTATAGAATGTAATTTAAAAAAGATGTGGTTGGTAAGTTTATGTAAAAAATAAGTCTTAGAGGACTAAATGAGTGAAAATGAGGAAATAAGGTAAAGGTGTGGCCCCTTCTTTATTGGCGGGTCTGATCAGCACCATAGCCGCCCGCCCACAGCTGTCTAACCGCTCACCAATAAATATTTATTGCTCTTTATAGCTAATGATTATTTATTTTTGTAGCCAGCCTGTCGATGAAGACTCAAGGGATAATATCCCTATAATTTTAAAAATGGGGGTATTTTTAGGGTAATTGCTACACTAAAGCCCATTAATTGACACTTTCTCTTTTAGCACATCTCGTTGATAGTATAACCCTGCAAAATAAGAAACTTTGTGGGACTTTTTTCCGACAAAGCTGAAAATATCAAATCTTATAACAGTTTAATTGTTGGTATCTACCAACTAATAATATAAAGGTACAAATATTTGTATTTATACAAGCTACACTTATTCCTATTTTTTAAATTATGCCGTGTGTTATATAAAGATTATTATAGATAAAAATAAAGAATATTATATGAAATGGAAATGAAAAAAATAATTTTTATTCTGGGACAGCTAGTCCCCTAAGAATAATATAAATGTACATTAAAGTATTAATCTTCTGGCTATTACGTCTACAAAATATACATCATACAACAAATTATACTGCATATTATGAATAAAAAAAAAATTTTAAAAAATGCATACATACACTTAAACACACGCATATATATGTACAAGGTAATATTGCAACCTTATAATTGATAAAAGAAATAAAATAAACTGAAACATTGAATAATAAAAAATAAAAAAATAATAAATAAATAAACAGTGTATATAGTCAAAACTTATAAAGGCGCGGTAGACTGATATTCAAGGAGATGGATAAATAGTTTATGCTTGAAGGAAGTTAAGGATTGGGATGTACGAATAGGCATGGGTAAGGAATTCCAAAATGAAGTAGCACGAATAACGAAAGATCTCTTGAAGGAAGTAGTTCTGTAGGAGGGAATGAACAGGTTCAGCGACTGGGATCTTGTGTTGATAGAATGGACAGAGGAGAGTGGAGTGAACATGTTATAGATATAGAGGGGTTTTTTGGTTCTAAGGATTTATAAAGATGGGTTCCTAGGAAGTACTGCCGTCGGAATTTCGGATAAAGCCACTTCAACTCGGCATACCAGGCTGAGACATGAGAGCGCCGAGGGATTCCGAAGATGAATCTAATGAAGTAGTACATATTACAGAGTATGTTGAATGAAACGTACTAAAAAGTATTTTTAGGCCTAACTTAAATATTCCATTTAAATTCTGGTGCTATTCATAGTTGCATAACTAACCCGTAAGAGACAAGCTTCAATTGGGCTAGATATGGTATCAATTATGTTGCAGATATCGTTATTCTCAGTTAAACTATGTCGTCAATCACTACCGAATTTGTTAAATGGGGCGTATCAAAGAAAGTATTTCTCACGCGTTTAGAGGAAAATCGATGAAAACTTTTTTATATTTAAAATTCGGAATTTTGAGGGGTTCAACTAGAAATTTGATGCTTTACAACATTTATTCTATGGTTTTTTTTTCCGATTTGAATATTATTTTCAAAGCTGCTGTTATCTGCCAGATACCAAACTTGAATTTACAACTAGTAGGAAACATTTCTCTACTTCCGACGAACGATTGCGGCGATATAACTGAATTGATAATGGGGCTTTTGGAAAGGAAATTTAACGCGTTTTCATTATGAAAGGAGATATATTTTCAGAAGGAGGCACCCTTTTCGATGGACACAGGTGAAAAAAAAGAAGAAAAAAAGTGTGAAGGATTCCGAATTTTTCGGCTGCCAAATATGAGGCTCATTACCTGCGATGGTGCAAACCGTTAAGAGGTATTAAAGATTTTCGGGAAAAATAAAAATAGAAAATGAAAAAGTGAAAAATTGTTTGTATAAAAGGTGTGGTTATAGAGTGCTTTTACTTTCATCACATACTTAATTTTCAAAATTATATATATTTAGACAGTATTTGAAAAAAAAAATGTATATTTTCGGCTAGCCACTTGGCCCCTCCCCTCTTAACGAGTTTAATCCAGCTTCTCCCATCTACCTCCCAACGAAATTTCTAGCAACGTCGATGAATCTACAAACATATATACTAACAATATAATGGACCAGAGACACGATGTCATACTGCCCTTTGTTTTAGAATAATGTCGCAGATACTTTTTTCGGAACTCTATTAATTATCACATGAATAAATGGAATAAATGCTATGTTTTTGACCGGCTGCTTTTCTAAGCGTACATTCAAAAACTAGCTCACTCGATATATTTAATGTATGTGTATACTTATTTTTAATGAAACCATTGGATTTCCTTTCCAAAGGTTTCGTGTTTACTAATCATAATAGGTGGCATTCAGGAGAATATTAAAGTAAACAAGTTTCAATAAATTTTAAATTTATTTAAAATATATCTGAGAATACTGAGGGACATTACAGTGAACCTTGTCATACAATATTAAAATTAATAAATACCTTGCAAATACTTAGTCGGCTGGCGAAGGTGGAATCAGTCTTAGGCGCTTCTTCTAGGCTTCATCTTCCAGCTGCTCTACGACCCCCAGCGGACATCGCTTCTTCTTAAGGATCGCTTCTTACTGGACTTCCACTCTTGTGGCTGGAATAAGACTGACTCCTCGGATCTTCTTTCTCCTAGTCGTCACCTTGGGCAGGGCTGATATGGAAGTGCCCCAAGACGGGGGTCCTATGTCCTAGGGCAATATTATTCCTTTGAAGAAAATGGGCCATGGATCGAAAGAAGTAGTAAGTAATCCGACTATATGATAGATTCCGACTATATGAAGTTCGAACCTATAAAGTTCATTAAACTTTTATTTGGTTCGACGGAAAGTGTGAGGGCGAGCATTATTTTGTTGAAATCTAACTCCTTTTCGATCGATTAAAGTAGGATAATGCTCTGAACATTTCGCGTACAATCTTTCCATTTGTGTGCAAGAGTTCAGAATTCTTAGAACATCCACCAGGAAGAAACTGGTGATGAATTACACCTTCCAAATTTCATAAAAATGTAAAACATGAATTTTGGTTTATTATTGTCAGTAATTTGTAACCGAAAAAAATATATTGTTTATACTCAAAATTTAAGGGCTTACGTTCAGGTTTTTAGCATCTTCTTTTCAAAACAAAACATTATTAATTTAATTTTAGACATATTTTAATAAAACATTTTTCTAGCATGCTTTCTTTTACAAATACATACAAGACAATCACAGTATCCTAGAGGTTAAGAGAGAAATAATCTATAGTGGATATAAGTATTTTACCGTTGAGAATTCCCGGAAGGAGTTAGTTCGGGTGGCGATCAGTAAATGTAACAACTAAATTGTTTCAACTATTTATTGTTTGCTAACGTTTCGATCACCATTGTGGGTAATCATCAGGGTTGAAAAGATAAAAAAGAAATACAATATTATTGAGCCAGAGAACGTCGGTATTAAAATATAAAGAAAAGAAGAAATATATATGTAAAGAAATTAATTAATTAAATTACAATGGCTATGGTATAATAATAAAAGGGATATACAGAACAAATTATGGCTAAAGATAATTTACAATTCTGTTCTAAGAATTCTGAACTGTAGTGCACCCAAATGGAAAGATTGTACGCGAAATGTTCAGAGCATTATCCTGCTTTAATCGATCGAAAAGAAGTTATATTTCAACAAAATAATGCTCGCCCTCACTCTTTCCGTCGAAACAAATAAATGTTTAATGAACTTTATAGGTTCGAACTCCAGCATCATCTTTCATATAGTCCAGACCTCGCACAAGCGGATTACTTACTACTTATTTCGATCCATGGCCCATTTTTTTCAAAGGAATAATATTGTGGGAGTTGAAATTACGATCCATGAGTTCCTTTGCAGCCATACCAAAGAATAGTAGTATAAGCGTGAGATCTAGCAATATGCTAACAGCTAGCTGATGGTGGTAGTAACAATGGACTAGAATTGGGGTGTTTATTTTCTTTTACATCAAAGAAATAACAATATAAATATTTGGTTGAAAAACGTTTTTATTATTTTTTTTTTCATACACCTCATTTACAGTACCTAGTTTCCATTCACCCACGATGCGGTACGTATCTCCACTCTACTCCATATTTTTATATTTCCTATTTCATGTCAATATTGATATCTTTGTACATTATCTTTAGCCATGATTAGTTCTATATAGGCCTTTTATTATTATACCATAGGCACTGTAATTTAATTAATTGATTTCTTTACATATATATTTCTTCTTTTCTTTATATTTTAATACTGAAGTTCTCAAGCTCAATGGTTTATGTAATATTGTATTTAATGTCATTGAAATTTTATTTCTTTTGTATCTTTTTAGCCCTGATGATGACCCACAATGGGGGTCGAAACGTTGACAAGCAATAAGTGGTTGAAACTATTTAGTTGTTTCATTTATTGACCGCCACCCGGATTAATTCCTTCCAGAAATAATCTATAGTTCAAAAAACAAGTTTTTATACGGACTAGGTATCTAGTAGTGTTTACTAATTTTAAAAATACACAATGAGTTCAGCGTTCGCTCCATGGTACATGATACTGGAGGTAGAGAGACACCGAAAAAGCGGCCGGCTGCCTGCACGTAGAGGACAATTAGAGGCGAAAAAACAAAGACAAGAAGGCAAAATGCCTGAGAGGAAGGTTTTCTTCCATGATACGAACTACGAAAGAATGCCAAATACCCGCTAATGATGAATAGCAGAGCGTCCCGAAGGAGGATGGAAAAAGTCTGCTGAGTCTTGGAGGCGGAAGAAAGGATGGTATGTGGATGGAAGCCAACACGTGTACTTACAGGCCTTACGGCAGCTCGTCTCCAAGTCCCCCTTGGTTATTAATTCGTAATGACCCGGGGCGGAAGGGTTAGCTTCGCCCACGGGAGTCGAAAAGTAGATTCCTCATCTTCTGTCAAGGGCAATTATCAGATCCAATCAAATGATAGAATAATCGGTTAGTGACGCGGACGGTGTGATGAGAGGCCCAAAAAAACGTGGGCTGTTACCTCCTAAGTTGTAAGAAGCAGTTCTAGAACTATCAAGAAAAAAAATTGTGTCTATTTTAAACATTTTGGAAACAAAATAGTACCATTCTAGACTTAAGGGAGCCACAGCGATAAACAACCCTCTTTAAACCGCAAATTTGTAATATAAATCAAGCATTGATATATTGTAATATTGTATATTTATTTGGGGAAATCCCTTTGCTTGAAATTTAATTCAACTTGAGATTGAGCAAAAATAAAATTATTAAAGTAATTCTGGGCTTGAATCCAAGATCCATATTAACAAAAACATTCGAGGACTTAAATGTAATGTTTGCAAAAAAATATATAGATAATCTCAATAATATAAAGAAAAATATGTTTTGACGGGATGGACTAGTCCACCGTTCTTCCACAAGAGTAGGAACTTACTATAGCTACTGTTTAAAATGATATTCCCCCAATTGCTGGTACTAGTAGTAAGAGATAATTGAACAGCATCGTGTATTGCAACAACGTTTGCAGTTCATCTAAATCTTTGTCGACCGACGTTTACTCCTATAGGTTTTATCGGGTCATTAGGGTGTCTTTCAATGGCTAGGAAATTTATCACGATATCTTCGAACACCAGGAGCACAGTTTCTTTGTACCACGTCATAAGTTAGAAGCATGTCTGTTTGTTCTGCTAAAGTGAATACATTTATGGTCTCCCATGATAACCATTGAACTGTGTCCCAGTATTCACTCACACTAAAACACACTTAAGTAGACAAATGATGATAAATACAGAGATGATTGACTAAAACACACAGAACTACACAAGCAGATGAGCAACAAATGTCATTGCTTATCCTTAATTTTTTTATCAGCTGATTAAATTCTGTTATTTACTATTAAACACGTTAAACTTTGTATAGTCAGTCTTACTGTTGTAATTAAAAAATAAATCTTTAACCTTTGATATCCGTTTAATAAATAGGTTTGAGATATGTGAACTGAAAAGTAATTTTATTCTGGGGCGAGTATTAGTCCCCTAAGAATAAAAAGAAAAGTACAATATAAATAATAATTGTCTGACCATTTAAGACTTTAGTTTAACAATAAAAATACGGGTTTTGTAACAAAGTATATCATCTACAAGTTTTAAAATTACATATATTGGGAAGATTGATTGGTTAAGAGATGAAGAAATAGTTGATGTTCGGGGAGATAATGATCTGGCTTTACGAATAGATATTCATAAAAAAGTTTAGCACGAATAACAAATGATTTTTTTAAGGAGACTGATCTGTGGGAAGGTATGTATAAGTTTATGGGTTGGGATCTAGCGTTTACTGAATGGACAGAGGAACATATAGTAAGCATATAGAGAATATATGGAGGATTTTGTTCATCTGCATACAGGTGGTATTGTGAGTGGCGGATGCAGTCAGGAAGATCATTGATATAGATGGATAAAAGAATTGGCGAGAGTGAGGATTCCAGAAGAACACAAAATTAGTGAAACAGAGGAGGAAGGGGTTTAATTTGTTATGATAATAGTTTGTGATCGATAGGATAAAAAGAAACAAATCATTTTAAGACACTATGTGATATATGAAGGTTTTGGAACAAGGATGTTATGGTTAACTGAATCTAAAGCTTTTGAAAAATTGCAGAGGGCCAAAATAGTGATTTTTTGTTGGTCTACTGAGGATTGTAGGTCTTCATATTTTAATATGAACTTTTTTATTTATTTTGTTTTAGTGAACACATACCTAAAATAGTGCCGGGAAATCACGAAACACCCTGTATACATACATACATATACACATACACACACACATATGTATATATATATATATATATATATATATAATATATATACATATGTTTTGTAACAATCAATGATTTTATTTCAAATTAATTTAGTCACAATAAAAAAATAATATATACAAATATATATTGTGAATTTTTTATCATCAAATAGTGTATTTGAATAAAACATAACAATAACATATCATCTCTTGTCAATGATAATACATTTGAATTAATTTAAAGCTTTGTATTAAATAAAAAAAATAATTGGAAAGAAGAATATCATTAGTGCAATTCAGTTACAGTACTGATTGATTTTAATTTAAATCAGGAAAAAATGCATCATTAGTAATTTTTTTGTACAAGGTCTGAATAACTGAAATCAACGTTATAAGAAATTAAACGAGGTTGACCACAATAAATCTCAATTTCATGACAGCACATTCAGCAGAACTTGTCTCTTTCAAAAGATGTTACGACACAAAAGATCATTCTAACATTTTGGAACACTTCCTTGCTTGGTATGTTTTAAGGTTACATTGATCTTGGGCCGTAAAAAAAAAGATTGATGTCGAGCGACGAAAGACAAAATAAAAAAAATCGTAGCTTGGGGCTGTTTTAACATTTTTCGGCCATGAATATTTCAGAAGCGGCTAGGATATTTTCCTCCGAGATGGGTTAATAGAGTGATAGAGGTGTTACATCCAAGATAAACAGCTTATTATGTTGTATTTTTTCAAAAGTTTACTTAGCTGAGGGGCGCGGTGCACAGATTTATTATTTTACACCGTCAGGAAATAAATCAGGCTAAAACCGACAATTCCACCTATAATTCTAGGGGTGAAGTGTTGGCAGCTATTAATTTTTTTTTTGTCTCGAGCTGACTTAAAAAGGCGTTATTTATACTGGTCCTTCTGGGAAGAATTTCGGTTAGCCCCATCCTTTCTTTTTTGTTTCTTAAGGGCTTTCTAAATATGACTGACCAGGGGCACCTTAGACCCGGGTCTTTCTCGCCTTATCTTAAGTTAAGATCGGCTTATATATAGACCATTTTAGCCTTCCTTTTCTTTTTTAAGAAATAAAATAAAAATTCTGATGGATAGTCTTATAGATCTCAATAGTTTTATTAAAAAGCGTCCTGCCGACCAGAGAACAAATCGTGTTTACTGTTATATTCACCTTATAAGTTATTCTAATGTCCTTATTTTTTTACTTGGTTTCTTCCTATAATACAACTCCCACAACCCTCAGTAATGATAACGAGATATTGAACAGAAAAGGAACATAAAAATTAATGTATTGGACGGTGATATTATGACAAAACAAATCTGGTGCGGGCAACACACGACTTTCACTTACCTCCGTTGTTAAAATCGATTAAAGGATTGTAAAATACAGTTAGAGATAAAAATGAATGAAACTAATAAACAATTTTTTTTTTTTTTTTTTTTTTTTTTTATTGAGAAATATTACAGTTTGTTACATAATGAACATTAGTAATAGAGATGTAGTACACTTTCATACAATATATACAGAATAATGATAATAAAGTCAAATTACATAAAATCGGAAATAAATAAATTCGAATATATACAAGAAAATAAAAATTAAAAAAAACAACAACAAACAAATCAAAACAACAACCTGTAGTAGAGATAAATACAAGTTGGGAAATAAACAAAAATCATACAAGCAAACCTAACTATATACAATATATAATAAACAATTAATTAAATTGAAATTCCATAAAACCATATGTTTAATAAAAAAAAAATCGATTTTATTATTATCTAAAATAATCAGTTAGTTTTATCGGCTTTTCATCACTCTATATTAACTTTTGCTAGCTTGTGTATAAGATAATATTTTTTCTTGAATCTTTAGCTTTCCAACGGTAAATTATGCATAAATATATTACTGTTCTTATGTTCAAAAACAAAAAAATGCATTAAAATTATTTTTGCAGTTTTCTCCTTTATTGGATATAGAATTCGTTCAACTTATACATTTACAAGTTTTTTCTATAAATGATAACAAGTTGATATGGTTATTTTTATAGAATATACAAAAAAAAAAAAAAAGGTACTTTAGAGGAAGAAAATTAAAAATATCGGCATTTAAGGCCTATCAGACTATTTCAATCAGAATGAAACCTACATGATATTAAAGCCCATTAAATTTCATATCCATTTAGCGAGTTTAATCAAAATCGTAGGAGCCGTTTTGGAGAAAATTGTAAAAAGGTGCAAAATGCATGGCATAAAGTGGCTCTTCTGGTTAGTTAATTTTGATGAAAAATTATCTGAAACATCTCGGGCTTAGTTGACTCAATTATAAAACTTCAGTTTCACAGGATTTTTTGTTTTCGTGCTGGACTCACGCATGAGTACATGAGACTCACGCACTAACACACAGACCTTTTTGCGGGCCTTGGTCATTTGGACTCAGCGGACCCTAATACGTGTATTTCCCTTGAAAACTGGAATTAGAACATCGCGATACTTCCCCTTATTATATATTTCAATATAGGTTGATAAAGGTAAATTTACATGTCCAAATAGGTCTCTTATTATTGTTTAGCACTTTTATTTAACTGTTATTATTGAGATCAAAGCTTGCGAGATAAAAAAAAAACTTTCAATATTTAGAGTAAAATATAATTAAAAAATCTGGTGCGCGCAGTACACGACTTTCTCTTACCTCTGTTGTTAAAATAAATTTAAGAATTTTTAAATAAAGTGAGTTATGAAAATAAATTATTAAAGAATTAATTACATTGAGTTTGAATAGAAATGTTTGCATTTTCCATTATAAATAATCTATTGTATTATTGTCTACGACTATCAGCTAGTTTTATTTCAGCACTCTGTTCATTTTTAAAATTTCCTGTGTAAGTTAATATTTTTTCAAAAATCTTTAGCTTTCCAACCGTTATCATACATCTGTATCTATGTTGCTATTCTTATGTTCAAAACACCTAAAATACTTTATCATCTTATTTATCAATTCTAATAAGATGATATGAGTAATTCTTCTGAATCTATAAAATTGAAGACAATTTATCATATCAGCCTATCAGCCTATTTAAATCAGGATGAAACCTATATGATATTAAAGCCCATTAAATTTTACATCAATATGGAGAGTTCAATCAAAATCGTTTGGGAAAATCGTAAAAAGTAGCAAAATGTATGGTATAAAATATCACTTTCTGTCAGCCGATTTTAGCAAAAAAGTTATTGTAACATCTCCGACATATAGTGGTCTTAAATATGAAATTTCAGTTTCGAACGACTTTACGTTTTCATGCTAGCCTTCTCCTTCCCTTCCCCCACTAAAATAAAAATATGTTAAAATATCGTAAAAAATTTTACTAATTTTTAAATGTTATGCATAGTAAATTTTGTTATTACGTTTGGCTTTTTTTTTGTATGCGGAATAAAATAGAAGTGCCGCTAGGTTTAATTAAAATTGTTTTCACATTTCTTTATACTACTACGACTAAGCGATCCTACAGCGGTAGACCAAAATTTCCCCAAATCAAGAAAAATATCTTGATTACAGAAACAACACCACCCACTCAGGGTTCGGTTATAATCTACTTATGGGCATCTCGTTCTGATAGGTACTTTAAAATTTATAAATTATGCAAATGAATGATCAATATAATAAAGCATATACATTTGAGAGGATTTACAATTAAAACCTCAAACCGAATAAATTAGCTTAATCTAGCAGATTAAGTAAGACTTTTTTATATTGATAAGGTTCGTCATAAAAACGCAGATGGGGACAGATTAGAAAGGCTATATTTAGTTGCTCCCAATAATCCATCAGATACATATGTGACTATGGACAAAAAATAAAATAAAAAAAGTGTTTGGACTTTAATATAATTAGGGTTGACAGATGACAAATCTTCCTCTATAGATGGAATAGCCTAGATAAGGGTTGGCCCCTGTAAATCGGTACTATATTATATAATGCCCGATGAATATGCAATATGCGTAGCCATCAAGGCCTCCTTCGTTAATAGTTACACCCCCGCCTTTGAGTGGAGATCTTGTATTTCGGATCTATTTAATTACTAATCTATAGCTAATGGCTCTTTGTAAAATTTATTCAAATTCACAAACCGGAAGGTAGAGTTGTTGATCCTTGTATGACATTTAGCCATGGAAACGTTTGGCCTCGGTCCTTGTTCCTCCCCTGTCTCTGTCCAATAAGCATTGTCTCAATGCCAAAATCATGGATGTGAAAAAAAAAAGTTTTATAAGATTTCAAAGGACTGTAAATATTTAATATTTTATTTATAAATTACCTAAACTTAAGAATCCCTTTAGAGCACTCTCCAAGCATGTTTAGCCCCATTCTACTCTTAAGAAAAAACCTCAGTTTAATTATTTGTTTCAAAGAAGAAACATGACAGTGCCCTACGAAATTCTCGTAATTTAAAGCAAATCAGGAAATTATTAAATATGAAGGGAAAGGTGTCCATAACCAGTGCTCTGAGTGAAGTTGGTTGGATAAATTTAGCAGTGGAGTACGACGCTGTAAAGGAAGAAGGGCTCCGGGTGACCCCTAATATATATTGATGAGATTGTGCAAAAAGCTGATTTTTCAAATTTCTCCAAAAGTATTTGTGAACATGACTGAATGGGGAAGGTGAAAAAGAGCTTAGACTGTTCCTCACGAATTTACTCCACAGCAATCAGCTCATACGTCGAACCAAAAGTTTAAGGGAAAACTAAGGGGTTTTAAAGTCCTGCTTTACCCACCATATAATCCAGACCTCAAACCATCGGATTAGTTTCAATCCATAGTTTCATTTTCTTCAAAGGAATAATTTTGCGGAAATGGAAATTGCGGTCCAAGATTTCTTTGACAGCCATCTCAAAGAATGGTGTCAGAATGGGATCTAACAATTGGGTAGCAGATGACTAATGACGGTAGATAGCAATGGACTATACTTGGACTATAAAAAAAATAAAAATGATAATAATACAAACATTTTTTAAAAAAGGGTAATTTGTTTGATACATTCTATTAAATGAAGGTAATTGTAAAATTAGCGCACAACCATAAAATAAAAAAATGTGTTTTTTATCGTTTTAAATTGTCATTATCCGAACGGCACGCACAAAGTAGAGCAAACGCAGCAATAGTTCAAAAGTCAAAGTTTTTACTGTAGATGTCTTTACAACATCATTCTGTAAATGATTTTTTTTGCGATTTCTTATTTTTAACAAAGTTATAACAACTAAAATATTTTTGTTTGTTTATATATTTAACTGACTAATCGGACGATTCTACAGTGGGAGCCCTAAATTTTGAATATCCAAGTTTAATTAGGACAGGAATCTCAAACGAGTACCTGACACCGCACAGGCTCGGGACCTCCTTTTTACATTCCCTCTGAAGGACAGAATAAGTAAGGATTTTTTATTGAGAGTAAAAAATCCTTGATATACCGGCCAGGTTTGAACCAACGACCTTGGACATATAATTGAAGTTTGTTTATTTTCACAAAATTAATATTACACTTGATCAGTCATTAACAATATCTGTAAAACTGACTCTTTACGTATAAATAATTAGATGGTTCCTTAATCTTCCATTTATTATAAACATCAATACGAGACAACGTTTCGGGCTCTTTCCCTATCTTCAGGACTCACCGACAGCTGAGTAAAAATTAAAATTTTACCCACTTTTAATAAAAATTTATGTCGTTAAATTTGTTTACTAAAATATTAACACTAAGGACCAAAAAAAATCTATTGCATTATTATCTAAAACAAGTTAGTTTTATCGGCTTTTCACCAATCTTTATCAACTTTTACAAAAAGTATAATTTCTGTATAAAATAATATTTGTTCAAAAATATTTAGCTTTTCAACGATATATTATACATGTATGTTACCGTTCTTAAGTTCAAAAGCAAAAAATTGCAATAAAAATTTTTTTTTTCAGCTTTCTTGTTTAATTAGGGATCGAATTCATTCAACTTATATATTTACCTGTTTTTTATCATTGATAACAAGATTATATTGTTAATTTTTTAGTATCAAAAAATTATAGGTACTTTAAAGGAAGAAACCTACATCATATTTAAACCCATCAAATTTTACATCGATATATAGAGTTAAATCAAAATCGTTAGAGCTGTTTTTGAGAAAATCGTAAAAAGGTGCAAAATGCATGGTTTAAAGTACATCTTCCGGTCTGCTGATTTTGATGAAAAAGATTTTGTAACATCTCGGGCGTATAGTTGCCTTAAATACGAAATTTCAGCTTCACAGGACTTCTCGTTTTTGCCCGAGGGTTATAACTTACACAGATCTTTTCGAGAGACATGGTTATTTGGACTCAGGAGGCCCTAAAACATGTATTTCCGTTGAAAACTGGAATTCGAAAAATTTCACGATCACAATACTTTCCCTTACTATATATTTCATATATAGGTAAGTGAAAGTAAAAAAAAAAAAAAAAAAAAAAAAAAAAAACTAATCGTACTTAAATAAATCGTCGAAAATGTTGGTAGCTCTCGTACTAACATTATTGTTATCTCAGATGAAAATATTTTAGTCCCGAATAGAATGCACATTCAGCTCCTAAAGGTTTCTCATTCATTATGTTTAAACCTTGAATAAATATCTTAGATCAGCCTTAAATAGATCAATAAAATAAATTGCAAACAGACGTTTTTCTTTTGAATGAATAGACTTATAATGCAACCTAAATAGCGTAAGACACGGGAGATAAGATCTGTTAGAAGGTGATACATCACCGCGAGTTTCCTTGAGAAGTATCCTGGTTCACTGGTAAATTCCTGCCCACGTAGCCCCAGGAGCCTGAGATATTCCAGGTGTAATTCGAGGTAATTTGAGCCGCTAAGGAGGGCATTAAAATAAATTATATAAAAAAGATAAAATTAATGGAAGGGGCCTAAGGAGCCCGGTAGCCAGTTGAGGGCAGCCTCACACTTGTTGAAGGCGACGCCAACTATTAAATTACCATCGCCCTTACAGATTTATGTTCCCTAACATGTCGAGCGGTTCATTAACTTAATCACAGCTTAACGCCTGACTCTGATAAGCCAAGCATTCTGTTAATTATACCAGATCGTCCCCAGATAGCGCTCCTTCTACCCGACACTTCCCTGATGTATTTGTTATTGTCAGCACTAATTATTTCTTATTTAAGGGAGGCGAGGATAATTTTCAGGAATATGTTAATTCCTCAATGAGGCGGGTAGTAAACGTTGTTCCCGCCTTAATGGTCCGATTTATTTAGATAACGAGATGCTTAGTATTATAATAGTCCCTACAAGCTCCCGTATTCGACTGCCCTACATACGCAAGAAATATTATAATGTAATTAACTCTATATTTAAAAAAAAGATATCCTGTAAAAAATTAATAAAAAATATTGGTTATAATTTACATTTCTTTTTATGTAATCTGACTTTACCTTTGTTTAATGAATGAATATTGTATGAATGTGATCTCAAAGCATTATTATTGCCTGTTCTGAGACAAATTGTAGTATATCTGAATAAAAATTGGTATAATTTAATTACAGTAAGTACTCGTACTTTCAAGCGTATGACTTTTTGTCTAGCGCCTTTCTTCCAGGCCAAAGGTTGAGTTCGTATCGCAGTCCAGGAAGCATATAGCATTTTCCAAGCATACAATTATATAGAGATTGACTTATAATCTTCCCCCGGGTATGTGAGGCCCATCAGGCACACAAATAGGCGCAGGAAGTAATGATCCCACCCTTTTGGTGTCATCGTGGAACATTAAAGTTCCGACCACACTTGGCGTAGTGGAAAGGCGAGTAAAGGAAAGACGGACTTTATGATCGAATCAAAATGGACGTCATTTACACAGAAATCCCTTTAGAATTGCCGAAGGGTGGCCACACTCACGGAGTGGAAAGGCAATCTCGGTTGACTCCGATGAGAGTCGACTGAAATTAAATTGCAGTGAAGATGGGTCGAAAGACGAATTTCCTTTTCCCGCCTTTCCACTCTGCCTAGTGTGGCCGAGGAAACGGAATGTAATGTCGACTCCGATGGTGTTGGGTAGACTTCGGCTATACTCCAGCGCGATCGCTTATCTCTATATCCCAGCTCCTGTCTCCTACTAATTGTTGTCGTTTTCCATTGTTACTATTGTTTTTAACCTGTCCCGATGGAAAGATGAACTTATTTTAACAGTTGAAAAATATAAGTGTATCATTCTTGATCCAGAGCTGTAGTACGAAATTTCTTCTGAACTGCTGCTGCTCATTGTAATTTATTAAAACAATAAATAAAAAGGTGAATACACGCTTTGTTGTTCACAATGAACAATTCAACAATCAATGAACGTTTCCTCCTTGAGTTAGATGGGGTTGCTCTCAGAGAGGTAGGTGGGGGTAGACAATTTCCTTTCCTCTCCGCTGAGTGTGGCCACCTCGAAAAATCGTTTTTCTTTAGTCGCTTTCCACTCCGCTAGGTGTGGCCTTGCCCTAAGGAACCATAACGAACGAGCCAGGGCCTCCACGGCCTGTCGCGCCTAAAGGAAAAAAAAATTGTCTTTCATTAACCCATATAAAATAGTATCAGTAACCAGCGGCTTTGCTCACAAATATTTAATTTTGTGTTTACTTACACATATTTGAGTGAATGGTAAGAGTAAATATAATACATCCAACGAATTAAGTTATTGTGGAAGAAGTTGGTTCGGTGAGGTCAAGTGAGCGAGCGTCACCACAACAATGAAGTCAAATTGTTGTGACGCTCTCTCAGCTTGACGCACGCTAGCACGTCAATCGCCTGAAGAAGGCCTATAATTTAGGCTAAAACGTCGGCACCAGCTAATTAAGTTTCATACTTAATTGTGTGTTCTACTGACTGCAACCTGAACCAACTTCTCCCATATGTACACACAGTCAACCATTCTCACTTCATAAATTTAATTTATTATTTAGTTCCAGACCTTAATTTTATTATTGTTTTAATCATAGTAGAAAGAAATATAAAAGGGCATACCTATAATAACTCAATATGTTTTAGTTTTTAAATATCGTTAAAAGTCGTTTACAACGTAAAATTACAGCATGAATGTGAGTTATTACAATTCTATTCAAAGGAGAAACTTTCAATCAACAGCGAATAATATTTTATAGATTATAGGTAGTATTGAAACTTATAAATATATATCGTAAACTATATTTTTATGAAGGGCATAAACAATAAAGAATGCTACTCCTCTACTTTCCTAGTATTTTGTTTTGTTTTACAATAGAGTATTTAAACTTTCGAAATACAGGATTTTTAATGTTTTGTGAATCCTCTTTTCTCAGAATAATTATTTATTCCAATAAGAATGATAGGACATGAAATATGTCAAAGTAGAATTATCTAAACCAATCCGACTTGTTTTCGAATCAAAAGGCAATAATTTTTGTCGCTGTTTAAATATATTAGGCCATTCAGAGGCTGAAATATGCCCCTAGCCATTTTTCTCAATAGAAGAAAGAAATTTCATTTGTCCAGATGATGAATCGATATCATTTGTAACTGTCAACCTTTACTTCTCCTATTGACATGGGAAAAAAATGACTAGTTGCGGACTAGAAATTATTACAAGATAATACTGTCGAGAAATGGAAATGAGTTACAAAGGGCCACGAAATTTTTCTAAAGAGGAAATATAGATTAATGATTACATGGCACGTAGCAATTTTAAGAGAAAGGGGCAAGAGAAACCGAAACAGCTCTGATATACAAGACCGGTTTTTGATATTGAAATTTCTATCATCTCTTGTTTTGACATAACCGTTAATTTATGCCCCCAAATACGCGCTATAATATCGGGATCATTAGTAAACTTCACAGAAAGTAAAATAAAGAAGGTATATCAAAAAATAAAGTTCTATACGCTTATTTATTCCTCACCCATAAGAAATATAAAAAAACTCAAAAATTTGTTTTGCGTTTTTGATCAGAAATAGGTTAGACCCTATTTAAATGTTTTTACTCGAATAGGAGCACAGTGGTGGACCACAGAGAATTGTTGAGATAAAATATTCTCTCCTTCCCAAAAATAACAATGAAGAAACAAAATGGCTTATTTAAAGTACTACTTAGATATGTACCTGATTCCTACAATCATCCTGGATTCTGTAATAAACTATCATTAGCCTAATCAATGGGAGTTACTTGTCTTCATCATGCTTGAAATACAATAGCTCTTCTTTATCATCGTTCAAATTATTTCACTCTTCCAACACTATCTTTAGATCCACTGAAGAAAAAAACAAACAATAATTTTATATTTCGCGAGATTAATGAAGATACCTAGGTCGAGGTGAACAGGGAGGGCTTCGACTTATAAGGAAAGTTTTGTCTTTAGGATATCTTTAAAAAAAAAAATCTGTGATAAATATCTCCTATTATTATAAATAATAAGTTTTTAGATATGAATGCATATTAAATAAATTAGGTTTAAATTAAATTTCAACTTGGTTTTGTAAAACGATGCTTATACTATAACATCAAGATATAGCATAGTGCAATAACAGAACGACATAGAATTAATTACCGACATTTTTCCATTAAATGACAAACAATAAATAAAAATAGTAAGATGAATTAATATTAGCTTTAACTGTCTAGATTTGTGCACATTTAAATTTAGCTAAAATTCGTTTTCCTTGACATGAATAAAAATTGAGCATTTCCTCGACTGAATGTGGGATCAACATGATACAGAAACTATGAATTAATAAAATTAACATACACCTAAATAAAATATTAAATAAGAAATTGAAATATTAAACATCGTGACCTTCTTTCTCTTGCTACTACCACAAAGATTTATAGCAAATATTGAATTAAATGTATTCTAAATAAATTTTAGTTAATGAATGAATGGAAATTATACAAAGAAGCTTATAAGTAGATTTTTCTTATATTTTCTCGTTTTAAATACGCTAATGTCTTAGGCATAAAAAAAAAGATCATAATGTGTACAGGAATTCATATGATTAATAAAAAAAAAAAAAAAAGGAAACCTGAAGGAAATATAATGTGAAACATTATATATAAAAAAATGGATGAGATGGCTATATATATATATGTATTTGGTTGTCCGGAAAGTTCGTAAGAAATTTGGACACAAATTAAAATGGATGAACAGCTTAAAATGTATTTATTTAATCTACAAAATAGTTACCCCCGTTCGCGATTACACTTTCCCAACGGCTTGGAAGGTCCATTATCCCGAAGGAACGGAAAAGATGGAAATCCGAAGGAGCAATGTCAGGAGAGTACGGCAGTTGAGGTAACTTTTACCGAGTTCTTAAAGACACATTAAGTCTAGCGTTGTCTTGGTGGAATAGCACTTCGGTGTTGCGAGTCGTTCCAGGCAACCCACAAGATTTTTTTCGGTTGGTGTTGATGTTGAGAATCCATTTTTCGTCACCAGTAACAACTAGTTTCAAAAATGGATCCTCCACATTTTTTTTCAGCAGCAAATCACAACATGAAATCCTTTAAATAAGGTTCATTTCACTGAGCTCATGGCGAACCCAAACATCGTAACGACAGACGTACCCGGCCTTCTTTAGAAGATCAAAAGCGGTCGATTTGCAGGCTCTTAACTCCGCAGCTATCTCACGGACAGTAATTCGTGGATTGTTTGAGATGACCGTCATAATATCCTCGATGTCAAGAGTTGAACTCCGGCCAGCCCGAGGTTGTTCTTCCAAATTGAAATCTCCTGATCTAAACCGCGTAAAAGACTTCTGAACAGTGCTATCAGAAATTGAATCGCTGTGTATGGACACGAATCTTTCTTGCAGTTTGGGCTGCGTTTTTCTCTTTTTCTAAAAAGAACAGCATAATATGCCGAAAATAAACTGAATCGTCACTCATGTTGGTTTGCAATAAACTACACTACTGAGCCTTAATAAAGACGAATTCATTTAATATGCCATAATAACACTCAGCCTCATGCTCTCGGAACCAAGATTATTACCGATTTATTTTAAGTTAAGAAGGACTCGTACAAAGTTCTAAAATTATTCGTCTAAAGTATCGCGTAACTTAGCTGTATAGTTCGGACCTTAAAAGTACCTTATAGGTTACTAATACTCCTAGATGCTAACTTACAGCTACCAACATCCGATAAAGTCGATCAACAACCTACATGTATTTACGAATACAATTATATACTAACATAACAAATGACAAAGAGGTAGGGCTGATGTGATGGACAAGAGGATTAAAAAGGTTATGAATGAAAGATCTTAACTAACCAAGATAACAAAATCCTTCAAGTGAGAAGGCTAGAAATGGATCTTTTATATGCCTGATATGGCATAATTCAGTATACCTGTCAATCTATTTGTCTAAGCAAACTAATGGTTTATTCCAAAATAGTTTCAACACGTCACCGTTATGAATACGGAATATTTCTTTTATCTATTTCCTACAATATTCTACACTCAAATGTTCAATTTATAGTAAGAAATAAAATAAAAATCTAGTAACCGCTCTATCATGTTTAAGAATGGCTAAAATTCTATAACACTTTCGAGCTCCCTTATATAAAAAAAGAAATTGTTTTAAATAAAATATAAGTATTTCTCAATATTTTTTTTCGTGATCTTTTAAAACGTAAAATTATCGAAACAAAAAAATAATAAAGATTCAAACCATAATGGAAACATTTTAAAATACCATTTCACATTACGTTTTACAATAATTTTACTGTTTTTCCTTGGAAAAAAAAAAATAATAGCTGAACAGCCTGTATCCTAATATTACCTCCGTATTTTACATATTTACTAATAAGTTCACAAGTAATCATAATTAGTTAAAAATATAGCTCGTTATGCCGTGGAAGTAGTAAAATGACTCATAAATTTTCCTAGAAATATTAGTTTAATGACCGCTTTTATATCCATAATATTCACTAATTAGTTATAAATATTAATAGCAACCATTTTATGATACTATACTTTTATCAAGATTTTCATATCCTTCGTTTTTACATTTTATTTTATTTTTTAATCGTATATATCCATATATTGGGTTGTCCGAAAAGTTAGTAGAAAATTTTAAAATAAAATTTATTTTTTACTTTTTTCTACTAAAAATGAATCACAAACCTGATGTTTATTTATATGCCTTTAATCCTCATGGAATTTACTATGTTTACACATTTTTTGAGCTGGACTCACCACACACGGACAGACGCACAGACCTATTTCATTTAGACTCAGGGGACCTTAAAACTTGGATTTTCGGGGAAAATTCGAATTCGAAGATTGAAATACCATATATTTCATTCATAGGTAACTGAAAGTAATACATTGTTTTGTTCTATCCGTTGTATAAACGGATTTATTTATAGGTTTTGTATTAATGCATATTACTCAGTGACTTTAAATGCACAAGATTAGAATATTGGCTTATATAGGCAAAGTACTTCTGAAACTATTTATAATGGATTATGTAAATATTTTCTTATCTTACATATAATGATAATTTTGCAAAGAAAGATAATAATTGAGTGGGCTCAATATATATGTATATATATATAAAATACTTATCTTAAGGAAAATAGTTATTGATTGAGAAGAAATGAGAAAAAAACAACGAAAACATAAGTTAATAGGAAAATAGAAGTTTTCCCCACAACTGCTTTTAAATCATTTCAGTGACACAAGAGACCGCATTGCACAGAACTGTCTTGCAATGCTGCACTACAAGTGTTCTTCAGTAAGAAGCAAGAGAAAAAAAAAACTTGCCATATTCATTTTGTTACAACGGATTTAGCATTTGAAAGGTTCAAGTATTGCAAAAAGCGATGCAGAGGTGGTCTACTGAAACGTCAACACGTCCATCTATTAAAGTGGTAAAGAAGCAAAATACCGGAGATGCTCGAGGACGAAAGAAGCAGGTAAGATGAAATACGACCACGCTTAAGTATGCTCCCAAGATTCTGTAGCTACCTCGTTCCGGCCGGTTTTAAGAATGCACGGAGGAAAAAAATGAAAAAGAAAAAAATATACAGGAGGACTATAATCTGGCCACTTGCTCGGTCCCCTAAATGGGTTCCCAATGAGAAGCCATGAGCCAGTTGAGGTATCAAAAATCCCGCTGAAAGGGGAGAGAAAGTCGATATAAATTACTCCACTAATAACACTACCAAATTACCCAATTCTTCGAATGGTCAATGGTTCCAGTTAGTCTCAAACTGACAAATATAAGATATCTTGGACATTAATTAACTGCTATTCAAAGATGGGCAAAACTTTTTTGAGATTATGCAGAAATAAATAGACTAATTTTAAAGAACCATATTTAAATTTATCAATAAAATAATGCTTATTTTATAATTTTATTTACAGGTGATTACAGCCTAAATTTATAGCCTGAGGATAACTCATTAGTGATTTATTGTAACTAAATTATTTTAAAGAAATCCTCTCAAGTAATGATGAACTACCAAGAATTAAATTTTCAACTAAAAGAAATAAATTTGTTTGTTTGCTTATTTACCGTCACTTTATGCTACTTTGGCTAATTGGACGATGCTTAAGTGGGATTCCTAAATTTTGCCTATCCAGGTTTAATTAGGATAGGAATCTTTAACGAGTATTTGACCTCGCACAGGCTCGGGACCACCTTTTTACGTCCCCTCTTAACGACGGCATAACTAAGGATTTTTTACCTCCATAAAAAACCCTAGGACCACCTCCGGGTTTGAACCCTAAAAACATTAATAATATTTTAAAAAATTAATACATATCAGACATTTGTACTGTTTCTAGCAAACGGACGTGTAAATACGATATGTGACTAGGCAGAGACCAGGTTTTTCCTCAATTTCGGGTACTCACTTTACAGAGGAGTGCCCCAGGATATTATAAGTGCACTCACTGTCTCTATATTTCTACTCTCTGTCGCTCGTAGGCTGAAATAACAGAATAAATCATTCTGCCTCAGCTGAGATTCGAACCAGGGACCCGGAGAACAGTACCCTAATGCTTCATTATAATAATAATAATTACACATATCTAAAATAGAAAATGTGCAACCGTAAGGCAGCCTCTTCACAAGACTTATTCAAGCCCATTATTATTGTCTCCCATATTTACTTTTTGTATTTTAATGTTATATACAGTTGTAAATATTATTAGAAAAATGTAGAAGAGAGAAATTCCGATTTGGATTTGCTGCTAAACTTCGCTGAGTTGCTATGCGTACACAGCATACCGCATCAATCCTGAAGACAATTTTAAAGGTAAAAATAGAGGGAGATTCTGCCAAAAAGAAACACTTGGACATATCGATGGGCCTCTTGGACAAATCGAGCCTAGTCTCAATATATATGGTGATGCAGGATTCCCACTGAGTCCAGGATTATGGTCTCCGCCACGTTTTGTAACTGTTTTCTTTCGAGTCCATACCTCTCCAAAAATGATCCAGTATCTATTGGGATGGTCCCTCTGCTTCCGAACCAAAGTCCCGTGACTGAAAATTTTCTTTCGCCAAACTCCTCGCAAAATTTTTCTTGTGGATAAGGGATACATTTTGAGTAAATCCTTTCCTTCTCTTGAATTCTTTTGCCTTGTTCCCTGTCATTTGTCTCGTATCTGATAGAGGGATCCACTATCAATGCTACCTTTTCTGTGCCACTAAATGCCAAGATGTCCACAAATCTAGTTGATCCCTCGGTATCAAGGCAAAACACCGCTTGGAAACATTTGTATTTTTTCTTTTCCAACAGTTCTGCTATCTCCTTCTTTATGCGGTTGTGCCGGCGGGTAACCAGAAGCATGTTATGTGGACATTTACCCAACACATGTGCAGAGGTTTCTGACTCTCGACCGCATCTGCGGTAGATGGGTCCAACTGCTTCATTAACCTGACACCCCGATCCCGGGATTCCACGAAGCGGTGCGTAGTTTATGTTCAGTTGAAGTGCGTTGGTCCACTCCGATCCTGTAAGAATCCTTCGATCAAACATAAACCTATTACCGCCTGGGCTGGCTTTGAAAATCATTATTTACTTCCATCACTTCATTATTAATTTTAAATCTCTTTACATCTCATTTTTCCTCGACGTTTCATCACCATTCAAATAGGACATGTAGCAATAAGCTACAAAAAATTGTAAAATAATGGAAATGAACAAAAAAGGTAAATTTATAAATAATTGTATAATATAGAAATTATAATTTATGACTTTTTAAAACTATTATGTATATATAAAAAAATGTATGTTGACTAACTTATTTCAAAATCTTTTAAATTAATTTTATTCTTGAAAATGGGGACAAAATACCAAAACCTCGAGGAAAATAAATGAGATGTAAAGAGTTTTAAAATGAATAAAGAAGTGATGGAAGTAAATAATGATTGTTTAAATATATAAGAAAGAATGTTCTTTAATACACAGAGATGTAAGATCTAATGGATAGAAAAAATAAAAAATATATGCAAACACTTTAATGATTGTTGAAGATAATAATTTCTATTGTTATATTATTTATTGTAAAATAAATGTTTCCATCAAACCGACATAATTATTTTTATAACTTTAGTTTTCTTAAAAATCCTAATATTGATTTCTACTAGCATGGTATCCTCAAACAAGACTGAAACGACAAGAAACTGCTCAAAGATACCGATTACTCCAAAACTCACTAGATAAACGTTCAAAACTTCCGGTATATTACAAAAGACTCATTTACATCACTATTATCAGACCTATTTGGACATATGGAATCGAGCTTTGGGGTTATACTAAATCATCTAATTCCTCCCGCATCCAATCCTTACAATCCAAAATCCTGCATGCCCCTTATTTTGTCACAAATCAATTCCTCCATAATAACCTAAACATCCCATTTGTTACAGACATATCCCGTCATAGGTCATCCTGATAACCCTCCGTGGCGACTAAAAAGAAGGTGGCCTCATGCCCTACTGCCTTAAAATAGTTAGTGAAGTGCCAACTCTGTGTAGTTCTTTCTCAAGACATTTTCACGACTTTTCTTCGCTCTGAATATTTACTCATTGTATGTAATACAGTTGTAAATTACAAAAAAAAAAAAAAAATTATAATAATGTAGCTAGCCCAAGATTTTTCAAAAATAAAATAAGTTAATAAATAAAATGGTTTTATTTTATTTATTTATTATAATAATCTGAATTTTAAAGAATATATTTCTAAAGAAGTTCTACTAATACAAAGGATTTAAAATTGATACATTGTTCACTTTTGATTGTGTTTGTTGATCTTATCGTACTGCAAAGTTTAAAATAATGGCTATAGAAAAAACTTGAATTTAAAAGTAACTTGTTCGTACTGAAAATTCAAAAGCCTTCTAAATGATAAGGATCGATTGTTTCGTAAATAATTTAGAGTTTTAAAGACGGTAAAAAAATACATTCGAATTTTTTCGATCTAACCTCTGGAAAAAAGAATTAAGTAAAAAAATGTGGAAGGATGCTCTGATTGAGCCCGGACAGTGACGTATTTATGCCCCTTGATTTGCAGCCCACTACGTAATAGCTGACCACCATCCCAGCTTCTGCTCATTCTTCTTTCTTCCCTTCAGAAAAAGGGAAGGCACTTTTTTTCTTCTCCTCCATTTTTTCCATTGTTTTTTCACTAAAAGATACAGGGGGGCCTGAGTCGTCAAAGTTGATCTTGAAGGGTATTTAAAATACATTATGTCCACTGGTCCCTGCTTCTGGGATGTCGCTACATCAACCCTTTGAGAAATGGGTCTCTTTTTTATACCTAGCTTCGACCACTCCTTCTATGCCCTTGTTTATTTTATACTTCGGAAGGAATCCGGTGGCTTCCATTGCTAGAGAGGTCATCCATTTAATCTTTCACACGTCATCTCCACTGTCCTGATCTGATAAATTTCACACGATATATTAGGTTGTAAAGTAAGATCGTAGCAATTATTAAAATTTCAATTTAATCCTCTCTCTGTTTATAAAATTATGTTTCCTTGGCAAATAATGTTTACATATTCTAAAAAAAATCTTTCACTTACCTCAGTTCTGAAAAACGATTGAAGAATTTTCAAATACAGTTAGAGATAAAAATGAGTGAAACCATTAAAGAATCAATTAAATTGAATTTCTATATAAACATGTGTTTTATTAAAAATTAAAAGAAAAAAATAATGAGTTAGTTTTACCGGATTTTCATGACTATTTATTAGCTTTGGCAATCTTGTGTATAATTTTTTTTTTTTTTTTATTCGTATATATTACAATTTGTCATAATAGACAATAATAATAGTGCTACAGGATCTCATTCATACAATATTTACAATATAAACAAAAGGAAAGTCAAATTACATAAAATAAAATCAAAGTAAATAAACGTATATAATAACAAAATTAAGTAGACAAAATAAATAAAAACAAATGAAGTTAACAAATAAATAAACAAAACATGTCACATTCATACCTATGTACAATCAGCTCGGGAATCCCGGACGGGGCTTGTTCCCCCACTTGTGGAAGGACAAGCAGAGTCCAAAGGATCCCAGCGCCTCCCTCTCAGCCGCATCACTGGTGAGAGCCAGCGGAAGCTAAGTAAGGGCGCCATAGCCTTGTGTATAAGGTAATCTTTTTTCTAAAATCTTTAGCTTTCCAACGGTATATTATACTGTTCTTATGTTAAAAACCGAATATTGCGTTTAAATAAATTGTTTTCAGTTTCCTTCTTTATTTGGATATAGAATTCGTTCAACTTATATAGTTACCTGCTTTTTAACAATGGTAACAAGATAATTTGGTTATTTTCATAGAACCTACAAAATTAAAGGTACCTTGAGGAAGAAAATTTGAAATATTAATTAAAATATAGACTATTTCGATCAGAATGAAATCTACATGATGTTAAAGCCCAACAAACTTTACATCGATGTAGCGAGTTTAGTAAATTAAATTTAAGTTTCGTAGGACTTTTTGTTTACGTGCTGTAGTTACCACAAACAGACACAGACTCACACACACACAGATCTTTTTGTGGGACTAATTACTATATGAAGGTATGGAATGTAAAAAGGATTGGTTAAGGTGCTTTAATACATCAGTTTCAACTGAGATTCTTCATCTTTAAGTGTGGTATTTCGCTTGCATAAAATTGAAGAAATAAAATATTATTTTCATCATTTAATGATTTTTTATTTCCGAAAAGGAAAATCCGCTGCACAGACGGTTAAAACAAATTGCTGTGTGATCCCTTACGAGAAAGCACCGTCCCCAGGTGTTTTGCTCGGTTCAGAATCGGAAATTTCAAATTGGAAGACGCCAAGTGCTCGGGTCGTCCTCCTAACTATTGATGATGACCAAATTCAAGCATTGGTCATAGACAACCTTGACAACATGGCACTGAATATCTAAGAATGTAATTGATTTTAAATAATTCCAGGAATCTGAAGTTTTTATTGAAATAACTAGTAAAAAAACACAATAAACTCATAACTAATCGACCGATAGATAACAAATATATTCCACTACAGAAACGTATCATAAGTTATTAAAATTATTATTTAAACTATTTTAAAACTGATAATGAACTTAAATCACTGAAGGGGGATTGATGTAGTGCAGATTTACCCGCCCTTTAAAGTTCATTTATTTGATTGTGTTATATATATATATATATATATATATATAATATATATATATATATATATATATATACATACATATAACAACTTTAAAATAAAACTAATCAACAACTTTGATTGAGTAATATTACAATCTGTCCTACTTTGGACATTATGTAATAAAATGTAGATATATTCTAGAAATATAAAAATATAAAATATATTAGTCTCTTTATTTGATATTAATAAATAAACTTACCTCAAAAGAATACATGATCTGAACTTCTTGTGGACTATAAAAAATAAAAGAAAAATTATGATACTTTTTGTGTGTATGTAATTATTTTATTTAAAATTACACATCACTAAATACTGTATTATGCAAATCTAATGAAATATACTAATGACTGATATGGATATTACCTATAATAATTGTACCCAAATTATACTAAAAGTTTACATAAAAATAACATACATTTCTGATTAATATGCTGAAATGATATGATAGCTAATTCTTCATATGCTATGTTACAACAAATATGCAATCTTTATTGTAATATAAATCGTGATATAATGTAATTAGCGATTTCACTAGATACCTCTATGAAATGTCACTAAGAACATATATCACTAGTTGGAGGTGTGGGGACCCGTTACTGACACTCATATAGGTCAACTACCAAGGCATCGTATTAATGTTCAAATATTATTTTAATTACAAATTGGTAAAAGTGTTTATGAATATGGGCTAAATAAAAACTGATTTGATCTTAATACGTTAATATAGCAATGTAATGTAGAGCATATTACAACATACATTATATTATTATATTTTATAATTTATAATAATAATAATAAGCTTACCGTACCTGAAGGTTTGATGCCGATACCACCAAACTCCGCCTACACAGACTCGTCCAATGTTCACCGTTCAAGCCAAAGCCCCCGAGATCAGCCTTAGCGCAATCCTCCCATCGGCGCTTCGGCCTACCTTTCGGACGCCAACCAGTCAGAACAGCGAATAACAACTTTCTCGGAATCCGTTCCTCTCCAAACCCAACTACTTTACTCGCCCATTTGAGTCTCCGCGATGCTATCAACTTAATTATATCCACAGGGTACAAGCTCCGCTATTCCGCGTTGTACAACCTTCTAAACTCCCCAGTGGCCTCTTCTCTCTTCGGACCAAATATTTTACACAGTACCTTATTTTCGAAAACCTTAAGCCGTTGTTCATATTTCAAAGTAAGCGTTCATTCGTAACGAATCGTCGGAAGAATACTAGTTTTATAGAGTCTAACCTTCAGGTTTTTGGATAGAAGCCGCGAGCTAAGTAACTTAGCAACTGAATAATACCAGATATTTCCAACCTTTAACCGGGACTCTATTTCTTCATGGATTTAATTTGTTCTTGTTATCATTGAACCTAAATACTTAAATTTCTCTACTTGTTCAAAAGTATGCCCTGATATATCAATATCACTAAGATCGCCACAGTTTCTGCTACTAATCATATATATTTTGTCTTATCGGTATTTAATTCAAGTCCTATTTCTTTACCAGTTTTTATTAACCCATTTGTATTTAGTTGTACGGTCTCCGTGTCCTAACCGAGCAGTACCAAATCATCGGCATACCCCAAAACCGCAATCTGTTCACCCATACTTAAACCTTTCTCGGTACACATAACCTTTTCTATGACATATTCTAAAGCTATATTAAATAAAACAGCTGAAAGGAAGCCACCCTGTTTTAAACCCGATCGCACCTCAAATCTCTCGGAGTAATTATGACCGGTTCTAACTTTATGGAATGTTTCCGACAAACACATCTTTACTACTGTGGGGAACAGCAAAAGTTTTGAATATCAAACGTATCCAATCCTTTCTTAAGTCCTTAGAACAATAGTAGATGCCCCATATTATGTCACCAACAAATCCTTACACCATGATCTGAATATCCCATTTGTCCTTGATCTAATCCCCTCCAAATTCACAATCTTCCATCAGAAGCTTACTCACCTTCCTAATTCCTTGGCAAACTCCCTATCTAGTTCCAAACATCCCTATAACCCTCCTCGTAGGTTAAAGCGGAAGTGGCCCAGAGATCTCTTGTAAATATTTCATTGGAGTGCTGACAATGGCTGGCTTCTCCACTCATGCCCTGAGTGTATGTGGCTCTAGCGCCCTCGCTCAGCCTCCACTGGCTCTCAAGACCAGTGAAGCGGCTGAATGAGAGGCGCTGGGATCTTCTGGCATTGTGCCTCGACATCCACTAGTGGATCTCGAGGTTTGATTCAGTGATCCCAGAGGCAGTTTGTAAATATTGTGAAAAGGTATGAATGTGATCAAGATTGTTATTATTATTTTCTTTATAGTATTTGTTTAATTTTGTATATATATATATATTTTTTTTTCTTTTATTTGCTTAGTCTTTATTAATTTTTTTTCTTTAATTTTATTTACAATGTACGTATGGGATGAATGATTTATTCTATCTGTAATACTCATTGCCCCAGAAGGTGGCAGATTGTATTATCTCATAATAAAATAAATTAAAAAACAAAACAAAAAAAAAAAAACACATCTTTACTAGGTTTACTAACTTTTATAATGTAGGAACTTATATTATAATTTACGAGGAGCATAGAACGATTATTTTTTTTCGTTTTCTTTTTAAATTTCTGTTGTAGCACAATAACTTTATTAGTGTAACTTTTGTAATAAATATATTTAATATTTAAGCATTCGAAATATAAAATTATATAAACATCATCAGCATGATAGATGCTTGAAAATGGCCGTAGAAGGCCGAAACGTTGTAAAACTTCTTTTGGGATTGGCCAAAAATATATCTTAAAAAATATTGAACCAAAAGAAAACATAAGACTATGATGAGAAAAATCTGGTGCACGCAACACACAACTTACCTCCGTTGTTAAAATTAATTATAGAACTTTCAAATACGGTTAGAGATAAAAATTATTGAAACAAATAAAGAATTAATTAAATTGAATTTCTTTAGAAACATGTGTTTTATTAAAAAATTTCTTATATTATTAGCTACAACAATCAGTCAGTTTTATCGGCTTTTCATCACTCTTTATTAACTTTTACAAGCTTTTGTATAACATAATATTCTTTCTAAAATCCTTAGCTTTCCAACGGTATATTATATATCACCTATAGCATAGTCGCAAGCATAACAGCTTTCTATGCCAAATGTCGCGGGTTCAAACCTAACTATGATTGATTTTATTTATGCCGTCCTTCGGAGGAGAGCCCAAGGTGGTCACGAGCCCCTTAAACATCCCTATCCTAATAAACCTGGATGGGCAAAATTTATGAATCCCACTGTCGCTATTAATCATAGTGACATTAAATAAATAAACAAACAATTAGGGTTAACTTCCAATTCAAATTAAGCTGACTTTATTTTAGTCATATTTCCATTTTTGTATTTTCATCTTTTGTGAAAATATTTGTTGGTTCTAATTTATAAATTAAATTTAAAACCTTAAATTTGATTTGATTTGAGATAAGGATAATTTTTTTTCTTGTTCGATAATAAAGTTTTATTATTGAAAATAATAGGCCAAAAACGTAATTGCAACAATTATAAATTCTTTCAAAAGACTTAGTGTTAGTCTAGTGAATTAGTTTACTGATTTAGGATTGAATTTTAAATTAATATTATCTTGGAACAGATAAATAAAGTACATATTTACAAGAGAAATATATTTTATTAATAAAAAATCGTTTACATAAACTTTTTTCTCTTTTACAAAGTATATTTTTACGTCTTAACTGAGACAGATTATTTATGGTGGAGGTTAACATCTACATATAATATGTAAATAAGTTATGGTTTGTAAGATCACATTTATTCTGAAAAGGTCAATCAATGCTTGACATATCAAGTTGCAACTACCGTTATGCGTAATTTGTATCCAATTTCGGATCAATACATTGACCTGGTAATTTCAAATCAAGTTTTCCGCAATTGATCTTTCAGATGTCATCATACATCAATGTTGAGATATATTGGCGGATAAGTGAAGTCTTTCCCTCAATCCAATCTGTTAAATTATTGATAGAAACACCTGATGGTAGGCTAAAACTGTTTTTAAATATAACGATTCTTCAATACTGGACTGTAAATCACTACGATCATTTATTTGTTTTGTGAAAAATTCATAAATCAATATCGGAAAGTAATAATTCCAGTTCAATGAGTTATAAAAACTCTTTGAGACGAATGTTGAATAATCAATTCGAGGCTAATCAATATTCCGAAGGAGCCATTTAATATTATTTAGCCTTTGGCGCCTAAAATAGCTGATCCCAAAAGACTTAATTTATAATCCCATTCAACGCCCACATTTGTTAAAATCGAGCCCCGTTTGGAAAGATCCCATTTCGATGAATATCAATTTTTTATCTTTTAATTTGAATTAGTTTAAACAAATATTGGTTGAATATTGACAAATCTCTTACTTCTTGACTAATAGTTATACATGGGATTTAGCTGAGACTAGGCCTAGTCCAGCAGCGTATCCAAGAGGAGGAAATAGTTTTCTAAAATGACTAGAGAGGAAAAAAATAGATAAAAACATTTTGCGTGCATTTCTTGCGCTGTGGGTGACATGCAAAATGTTGTTATATACTTATTTTTTTGTCATTTTTAAGAGAACGGGGGGCCAGAATCTTAGAAGAAACTATAAACGAGTTCGCGTGTCGGTTTCGGGGAGCTTTTAACCTTGCATTAATCCCACGCCCTCCCTTCAGAAAACCCCGTATAGCAAAAAAAGGAGAGGAAAAAAAAGATAAAATTTATAAATAATTTATAATGAAATATTGATTCATACAATTATTTTCACATAAAAACATTTGTAGGTGTCTATTATTTCTTGTCTTCAGGATTTTTAACTGCTCATAATAGTTAATAACTATTACACAGAAAGAAAACTTTATTTTGTATTTTGGGAAGTTTTGGAAGCTTGGTTTGTGTCTGAAAAGTGATACCTCCGGGTACATGGTTTTTATTTAATACTACTAAATCGATTTTTAAAAAAATAGACACCGAATTCACAGATCATTGATTACATCTTTGAAAATTCCCTTTGCATACATTTTATTTTACAGTTATTAGTAGTTTCGTTGGTAATTAATGAATTAAGGTAAAATATAGTGTGTGTAATGATAATCTGACTTTTCCAAAATATTTAGTTTTACATTTTAATAAAAATAAAATCCATACATCGAATTTTATCTTCTGATAAAAAGGTAAACAATTCAACCTTTTCCATTATACATTTAGTTTATTCCTATAACTAAGCTTTTGTCCTAAATTTCGGCCCATCTTTTTAAATCATGAATCGTCATATTAAAAATATTTATCATTAAATAATACTATTTTTTTATATTTCACTCCAAAAAAAAAAAAATGGCACACTTTAAAGAATCGTTTTTTTGTTTTGCTTGTGAAATTATTGTGCATTAGATCAACATTTTTATAAAATAGTATTCTTTTGGGATAGGAGTAAAATTAAGATTAAGAAACAAAAATTAAAGGTTTATTTGGAAAAATAGTGGGAAAACGAGAAAATTAAGGAAAGTTTATATTACAAAAAATTGTTTTTCTCTGATGAATTCAACTTTAAGTAACCAATTGCTTCCTCTTGCTTGTATTGCTGCCTGGAGCCTTGTAGGCATACTTCTAATAAGGTTTGCTACAACAACTTGCGCCATTTCCTCCCATGCTTCCACCAAAGAAGTTATTAGGTCTTGTAATGTTTCAGGAGGGTTAACTATTCTTCTCACACGGTTGCTAAGTTCATCGCAGAGATGTTCAATAGGATTTAAGTCAGGGCTACTAGCTTGCCATCATAAACTCTGAATTCGTGTATCCCTAAGATATTGCTGAACACAGTATGCCCTCAGATTTTTTTAATAGGAGTAAAAAATCATTAGTTATGACGTCCTTCGGAGGGAGCGTTAAAAGGTGTTTCCGAGCCTGTGCGATGTCAAGTACTCGTGAAAGATCCCTGTCCTAAATAGGCAAAATTTAGGACCCCCACTGTAGTAGCATCGTCTGATTAGTCACAGTAGTATAAAATGACGTTAAGTGAATAAACATAGAACGGGTTTTTATTCCTCGTGCACTTCATAACCATTTAGAGGGTATTCGTTACTCGTAACTTTTTATTAGTCTCAAACAAACATACGCTATTATTCACCTAATTGGATTAAATTATATTTATTTGGTTTATTACCTACAATATTAACCTCTAAGAAATCTGCACAATATGTAATATGAACACATATGAAACCATATACCACTTAATAGCAGTCTGTCCAATATATTCTGCACTTCGAAACCACTACATCCCTCACGCTAATAACATAACAGAAAGCCTATTTCCTATAATATTAACTATTGATGACCCAATTAAAATCAAACTACTCTATTATTATTTAGTTAGTACCTTAAAACTAAGATCATTTGTAATAAATGAGTAATATTTATTAACAATTACGAGCTACATTAGAAAATAATCAACTATTTATAAAATTAATAGTACTGTACCTAGTTAATGTTTCATAATAATTCCTATGTAATAGATAATGTTTGCACTATGTCAAAGAACTATTATAATCCATAATCTGGTTTCACACAACTCTTTTAACTATATTTATATATCAGTGTTCATTTAAAATCCTAATATTTAATATTCATTCACTCCGATGTTAATTTAAAATGTATTTATGTATATATATATAACTATATGTATTAAAAATTTGTATTTAAAAGACTATTTAAAATCTAAAATACTTTAATACTTCTATGTAAGATATAAGAAAAAAAATATATATAAACCTGTATAATTTGTTACTTTCTGTTTATTTTGTTTATTCTACTATGCTGTTTAATACTTATCTATTATCCTATTGTGATTTGTTGCGTTTCATGTTTATTACTTATAATTGTTATTAATTGCTGTTTGTTATGTATAGCCTGACCAGGCTCTATTTGTATGGGGAACCCCCAAAGACAAATAAACTCATTCTATTCTATTTATTTGGTTTATTTATAGGTTTCTCATTATAATCTTCAAATATTTTTGAATCAAAATTATAATTTTATTTTACTGTTTGTTTCCTTGTTTTATTACAGATATCTTATTATTTTACTGTTAACTTATTATTATCTTTCTTTTAACTGAATTGATTTTTATCTTGCTTTTTCTTAGCTCTGATGAAGGCTCGTATAATAATATATGTAACCCGAACCGTTGACAGAATAACGTTGAAAGTTCCTTTAATTGAAGTGTTTCTATGACTGCACCCAAAAACAACTTTTCCTTTATTCTATCTACAATCCACTATTCTTTCATCATTATAATACACTTAATTCTCTCAAGAGAAGTATAAAAGAATTATTTTTTTTAAATTATAAATAAATAAATAAATTAGCGTGACGCTATATGAAGCAGAAAAATGGGTGATTACCAAAAAGATGGGGGAAAGACTAATATCATTGGAGATGGACTTAAGGAGGCGCTCTTGTGCCATATCTAGATTACAGCTTAGAAACATAACCAAACTATTAGGCGGAATGTCCAGCAAAAAAAAAATATTCATGGACATTAAATGGTTAGAATGGTATAGCAATGTACAAAGAATGATAGAGGAGGGATGGCCAAAGATGACCTTTCTTTATTAACCTGTGGAATGGTGAAAAAGGCGAAGACCCAAGAAGAGATGATGATAAGAAGAGAAGGAAGGCATGGCTGCCAGGGGTCTTTGGGAAGGACACTGCCTGGACCTAAAGAAGTGGCAAGAAAATTTAGCAAGAAACGAGAAACAGCTAAATTTGATAAAAAGTCGTCAAATAAAATTTCTTTTTTAAGAGCTGACATATTTCACTATAATAGAATTGAAGATAAGTGTGGGTTTAGAACTCCTAATTTCCACATCTCACCCCTTCTCTTCGTGAATGGTTCCTCAGGTTTCATAGATGCTCCCACTTGGATATAATCCTCGAAGCCCCTCCACCGGGAGCAGAGGTGCTGTCGCCACCGCAGAGAGGTCACCACACTAACAAGAAGGCACGGTATCAATCTTCCTCTTCCCGTGACTAATAACCAGCGAGGCACGTGGGTGGCTCGGATTACATCTGCCTGATTAGTGTGTCAGTCAAGTGCGGCTCCTTATCATTCCATCCTCTAACGACCGTGCCTACGCCTAAATATTACAAATAAGATTGATTGTCTCTTACCAAAGTGTAAAGTGGAAAAATCTTCGTCTTCCGATCGGATGTCTAATAAGAAAAATATCCATAAGAAAATAAATGTTATCCCTTCTAAGGTAAGGTTGAGGTCGGATCCGACCATAGCGTCTGTTTTTTGTGAATAGCAATCGGGCAATAGCTTTGAATACCACTGCACTATAGATACCTTATGAGTCATTCTTTTCTCTATTTTACCGTATCGGGTTTTTCAACTAGTCACTTCCTAGTAACAATTATCTTACTTCTAGCTCGATCACTCTCTGGGTGGGTCTTAACGTCCCCCCGTTACTCAGTATGTTCTATCGGGCATAGACTTGAATTTATTGAATAATTTGTTAAATTATTTTTAATTGAATCTTAAAACTATTTTTAAACGTTTTGATTTTATTTATTTGAACTACTACGGAGAGGAAATTTTTTTTTTTTTCCAACTCCAGAAGAGGCTTTAGGAGAAATGCGATGTCAGCAAGAGGAATCCGACATGAGGCTTTTCTGTCTGATGAGTCGAATTCTGAAGACAAAGATTGCGTTCTAATGAATTATCACATTTTGGAAGATAGTTTTTCTTCAGTGTGCAGAATATGATGACAGAATATGACAGACCGTGAATATGATTTACAACCAAATTACAAATTCAGAGTTAGCTTTTCACAAGTTTTGTTTGTTCATTTACCTATTTTTCCCCCCACAAGTTTTGTTTGTTTATTTATTTAACGTCCCTTTATGCTGCTGTGGCTAATCGGACGATGCTACAGTGGGAGTCCTAAATTTTGCCTATCCAGGTTTTATTATGATAGGGATCTTTAACGAGTACCTGACATCGCACAGGCTCGGTACCACCTTTTAACGTCCCCTTCGAAGGACGGCATAACTAAGGATTTTTTACTCCCATTAAAAAATTCTAGGGCTACCTGCGGGTTTGAACCCAGGATCTTTGGCATAGGAAGCTGTTATGCTAACCATCCTGCTGCAGGTAACCCCCCCCACACAAGTTTTGTTTGTTACTTTACTTATTTTTTTAACTATTTTAATGACTTTTGCCAGTGACAATATGTATATATTGGGGTTCTAGCACTGGCTAGATTCTCCACTCAATGTGCTGTATTTATGAGTGATTTCTAGACTTTGTATAAATTTTATTGATTCATTACTGTGCATATATTTTATTATAATTTTATTGTTGTGCAAATATTGTAGTAGTTAGTATGAATGCTATCTTTCACCACTATTATTGATGTCCAAATTGGGACAGATTGTAATATTACTCAATAAAAATTGTTGTTGATAAAAAAAATGACTTTTGTTTACTATAATTCCTTAAATTAATTTGTTTACTCTTTATTTTTTGATTTATTCCTTAGCTATTAGACATTATTATTTGTTCCAAAGCAATATTTATTAAGCAATTTAATTAACAGTTACATGAATCCATATGTTTATTTTTCTTTTAACAACTATTATTTTGGTTGATTCTATTAAATAATATGCAATACTATTAAAATTAGCCCTCAAAAAAAGTTTAAACTTATTTAAACCACCTTACCATTTATGAGTCTGAAATTCACCTTATCCACGGAGGGTTTCTTAAAAGAGTGGTGGAATTTGCAAGATAGGCCAGATAAATGAAGTTTCTAAATATATAAAACTTCAATATTAAACGATCTACATTATTCATCTTGTTTAAAATAACTGTAATTTATTTTAAGATCTTTTTTCTGTATTAGTTAAACATATATGAGGGCACACGTAAATATTACTCGGATAGGAAAAAATATATAAATGAATCACACGTAACTACCCCATCTAGTAAGAAGTTTCAATGGCATTTTTAGTCGTTTAATAACGGACAGTAATTGTTGGAAGCCAAATTGGGCGTTGGGAATATATACTTTTTTTCTCCATTCCGAGGAAGAGTGTTTTGCTGGCGGTAAGAAAGGGCGGCAGCAAGAGAAATGGACGAGGAAGCGGCAGAGGTATGTGAACCGGGGAGGAATTCGCAGAAGAAGCTGGAAGCCAAAGAGAATATTTCTCATATCTCAGGATAGGATAAACGGTGGAGAATTAAATATAAATATTATAATTAAACCCAATAGCTCATAATAAAGATATTAAAATGTAAAGTGAAAATATAAATGATAATCGATTTAATTTTTTTATTTTTTAAAGAGATCTTAGTGTTTCGCCATAGCCTCTTATTACTAAGTTACTAAACCATTTATCAGCATATTTAGGGGCATGTAAGTGTTATTTTAATCAAGGAAAGATAAACAATTCTGAGATTAAACTTATAAATCATAATCAATTTTGTTATCAACATTGTATTTTTTATATATGTAATGGTCTAAATTTTATTTTTATTAATTTTATTTTTTTTTAAACAATTTTTCTTGCGTAATATCACAATCTCTCCTAATTAGGACATTTATAATAGTGATCAAGTACTACATTCACATAATATATACAAAACAGTAAATATAAAATAATAATACAATATACATATATACAACAAGAAATCAATAAGAATATTTACAAAAGTTACTCACATCTATATATAATCCTCAAGCATACAACACGTGAGTGGAGAATCTAGAACTTCAATATACATGTTTACAAGAGGTCTCGAGGCCACTGCCGTTTCAACTTTCTAGGGGGATGGTAAGAGTGTGTGGAGCTAGATAGGGATTGAGCTAGGGGATTAGGGTGACGGATAAGGTTCTGATGGAATTTAGAGAATTTTAATGCTATAAGGTCTAAAATAAATGGAATATTTAGGTCGAAGTGTAAGGTATGGTTATTGACATAATGAGCATTAACTACTGTTGGTCATATAAAGGAGTTATGGAAAATTCTATGAGGTAGACCTATTAATTAGTATAATTTACATTAAAGAGTAATTATAATTAAATATTAAAGAGTTTAATAAAGAAAGAAAGTAATAGTACAAATACATATCTGTACGACATAATTTATCATTACGGGAGAGGTACTCCTCGACCTTCTGCAGCAGGAAGACATGGTCGGATACAAAAACCAAAAGAAAGCGCTCATTCAGCCGATTTCTAATGATCTTGAGCTGGTGATAGCGGAGACCAAAGTTATTCGAAAGCGATTATTCGGGAGGATACAAATGAGTGAAAGGTTAAAGGATGCAACGTTTTGCGAACCGCTAAGCACATTATCATGGACTGCACAGCCTTTGATTCATTAAAAGCTAAATTACTAAGGCATACAGGTCTCTACGCCCGCACGGAAAACGATTCCTTTCTGCTAGCCAACAATTATAATCATCTGCACTACAAAGGTTTTGTGTAAGCATGTAAAAGAACTATTGGACCAGCCCGTGGAGGACAACTGGACAGGTGAGGCAGTGAAGAAGCCAGGAGCGAAGCAGAGCCGCCATCCAAACTGGCAGGAAGGAGGAGAGAGGTTACCGTAATATCACAATCTCTCCTAATTAGGACATTTATAATAGTGATCAAGTACTACATTCACATAATATATACAAAACAGTAAATATAAAATAATAAAGGCAACAATAAGTGCCTGGGAGGTGGCTGGACTGAGTTATCAGAACAGGAAGATGGTCGATCTAAAGCCTAAAGCAATCTGTGTGCACGGGATTTTAAGATTGTTACCACTTTAATGGTAGCAAGGGGTTCTTGAGGTGGTCATGCTTATCATTCCACTGTTGCAGCACCCTTAATGTCTAACAGGCAATGAAGGGAAGGGCGGAATATAATATATAATTTATCAAATAGATTAGCTTAGGAATTCATGAAATGTGTTTATTTTTAACGCTATGAGATTTCAAATGACTCCTCAAACTATTTTAATGTTAGTCTATTTTGCTCTGCGAACATGGTGTTTTCTATATTCATTCCTAGATTATTTTTTAAGTAGTCTTTGAGTTATAACAATCCGTTGCATTATTGGAAGGAGAGATCCCAGTTCTTTGCGAACTAACAAATTAAAAAATATATTTACATTTATTATGAATGGTGAATATTGCAGCAGAAGTGATTGATGAGAGGTTCGTCAAAAGGTACGGAGAAGACCTATCACTCATGAGTGACTGATTGATTGGACTAACCGTACGGAGCCGCGCAGCCCATTAGCCCCCCGATCAAAGGCTCTCTTGTAGAGGATACCGCCCAATATCACTTACCCCCATCTCGTAAAGTCCATATTTCATTCCTCTTCCCTTATTTAGGAGGTTTCCCATATTGTACCTGAGAAAAGTGGTTACTACATTGGTATGTTGATAACACCTTAAAAATGTATTTGCTGGTAACCAGTTTTTTGGGATTTTATATTTTATAAAACCGAGTGTTCTGAGGATTTTTCTCCTTTATTTATTTTTTTTTCGTCACAGCTAGTTTTCCTATTGTTATCCAAGTGTCTTAGATAGACCGGCGGCTGCAATAGAGGTTAACATTAAGAGTGATCTAGGTCAATTTATGTAAAGGTAGTAAACAACAGTTGAATATTACTAAAATATTATTACATTATATATATATTATTTTTTATTTTATTCCGTTTATTCCCTTTTAAGAGAGCGGTTGAACTTGACACTTTATGATGTTTTCTTCTTCTTTCTTTCCAAATTCTTTTCATACGTTCACTATGTTCTTTTTTTGCGTTCTTCCGACCATTTATAATTAGTTCTTTTCAGTGAAGAATCTACCAGTCTGTGATCATTAATGATTTTCCTAAAAGGTTCTCTATTGTTGATGCCATCCTTTGTGATTACCACTTCTTTAAGATCCTCTTCTGTTTAATTGATCCATTTTGATTTGTTTTTACTTAAATAATGTATTTAATATATATATATATATATATATATATATATATATATATATATAAGTTAAGTTATAATGTAAATTATGATTAAAAGAATTAAATTAAATTTAGGTTATACGTTATCAATCCAGCTGCACTGTTAATACTAACATTATTTTATCATTTACAGGAATGGATCTATTACAATTAACTAGATTTATATCATATATATATATATATAATTCGAATCCCAGTCCCAGCTGGACTTTTATAAGAATATAATTAAATGGGGATTCACTTACGGCCTCTCCCCGGGGTATAAGACCCGTCAGCTTACTGGTGGCAACTCGCAATAATATGCGTAAGGAGTGATGACCCTACCCTAAACATTTCATCGAGAAACGTGAGTATATTCTCCCAGGAGTCTATACCATGCGGCCAAGGACCTACACGGCCTGTCGCGCCAGAGAAGAGAGAAATATATATGTGCGTGTGTGTGTACAGTAAGACGTAAAAAAAATAACGAATTTGGGCCCAAACTTCTATTATTTTTGATAAAATGATTTTTTTTTTTTTTGTAAAGCTTTATTTTTATGCTCTTATTTAAGATTAATCTACTTTCGGAATCTCATTTTGTGTCTTAGGAGACATTGATCTGTTGTACGTAGATTTTATGAAGAACTAATATACCTTTATGTATAGCTTTTTTCAGTCAAATTCATAATTTTTTCAGTCAAATTCATAATTTTTTCAGTCAAATTCATAATTTTTTCAGTCAAATTCATAATTTTTTCAGTCAAATTCATAATTTTTTCAGTCAAATTCATAATTTTTTCAATCAAATTCATAATTTTTTCAGTCAGTTTCATAATTTCTTGTACCCATTTTATAAAGTTAGTTTAATGAGGTTTTGCTACCAAGAACTTAACATTTTTATTAAAACATTTATCGTCACTTTATGTTACTGTGCTAAATCCGACGGTACAGCGGGAGTCCTAAGTTTTGCCTACCCAGGTTTAATCTTAAGTAAACCTGGGTAGGCAAAACTTAGGGATCTTTTACGAGTTCCACTTATTAAATCTTTTTAGAGTCATCTGTGGTGCACAAATATAGGAGGATCTGCTGGTTTTAGACTTGCGACCTTACGCATAGAAGGCTGTTATGCTAGCCACTACTCCACAGGTGACCCTAAATGCATTCAACAAGGTGTTTGAATCTGCCGGGTTTAAACACTGACTTTGGACTTATTAATCTTTAACTCCTTGCTGACTACATGCAGGGTCACCTGTGGATTAGTGGCTAGCATAACAGCCTCTTTTAAAGGACGAAATAACCAAGGATTTTTACTCCCTAAAAGCAAATATAGGGCCATCTGATAGGTATGAACTAGTGATTTAGTGGATATAAGGATGTTATACTAGCCACTGCACCACAGGTGACCCTCGATGCATTCAACAAAGTGTTTGAATCTGCCGGGTTTGAACCCGTGACCTTAGACATATTAATCCTTAACACCTTTTTGAATGCATAAAGGGTCACCTGTGGAGTAGTGGCTAGTAAAACAGCCTCTTTTAAAGGACGAAATAACCATGGATGTTTACTCCCTAAAAGGAAATATAGGGCCATATGCTGGTTTTGAACTTTCGACCTTAAGCAGAGAGAGCTGTTATGCTAGCCACTACTCCACAGATGATCCTTTATGCCTTCAAAAAAGTGTTAAGGATTAATAAGTCTAAGGTCACAGGTTCAAACCCGGCAGATTTAAACTTTTTTTTTAATGCATCGAGGGTCACCTGTAGAGTAGTGGCTAGCATAACATCTTTCTATCCCCTAGATCGCGAGTTCATAGTTGGCAGATGGCCCTATGTTTGTTTTTAGGGAGTAAAAATCCTTGGTTATTTCGCCCTTTAAAAGAGGCTGTTATGCTAGCCACTAATCCACAGGTGACCCTGCATGTATTCAGCAAGGAGTTAAAGATTAACATGTCCAAAGTCACGTGTTTAAACCCGGCAGATTCAAACACCTTGTTGAATGCATTTAGGGTCACCTGTGGAGTAGAGGCTAGCATAACAGCCTTCTATGCTTAAGGTCGCAAGTCTAAAACCAGCAGATCCACCTATATTTGTGCACCACAGATGACTCTAAAAAGATTTAATAAGTGGAACTCGTAAAAGATCCCTAAGTTTTGCCTACCCAGGTTTACTTAAGAGTAAACCTGGGTAGACAAAACTTAGGACTCCCGCTGCACCGTCGGATTAAGCACATTAACATAAAGTGATGATAAATGGATAAACAACAACAAGATTTAATAAAAATGTTAAGTTCTTGGTAGCAAAACCTAATTAAATTAACTTTATAAAATGGGTACATGAAATTATGAAATTGACTGAAAAAATTATGAATTTGATTGAAAAAATTATGAATTTTACTGAAAAAATTATGAATTTGACTGAAAAAATTATGAATTTGACTGAAAAAAATTATGAATTTGATTGAAAAAATTATGAATTTGACTGAAAAAATTATGAATTTGACTGAAAAAAGCTATATACATATATAAAAAGAAGTTAGTACCGAAGTTACAAATCATTACGGAATCATCTTTGGAAATTCACATTTAATAAATTTCAAATGTATTTATTATTTTTTTTACATTTATCAGATGTTTCATAGACGAATACAATTAATGAATCATTAATGAACCGGAGTAAAATATACTGTTTTTAATCTGATTCCTAAAATAGAATAGAATAATACCAGTTTGACGTCCAGATTATTATACAATGCATTCAATCTTTAAGTATTTAAAAATTAATTAATTGATTAAAGGTTTTATTTAAGAAATTTTACTTAAGGGCCATTCTATGTGGTCTACCACTGGTTGCTCGACATCTCAGAAAAAAAGGTTTTGTGAGATCAAAACGATTTTTTTTATTATTATTTGTTCTTTAGAAATGGTGGCCAGTTTTGTTTAAGAAATTAAGAGCTTTTTCGCACTTAAAATTATATGCAGTTTTTTTCAATCGTTCGATAATCACCTTGTATACTTCGGATAAATGAAAAAAAACATCTTCAAGGGCACAACTCTAGTTGCAGTTCAGTATACTCAATAAACTAAAAACTGTATGAACGAAGAACTAACAATATATAATCGTTGTTATATTAGACCCGCATTCTTTAACCACTTGTACTGTACATGTAGTATATAAAATAGGGTGTAAAGGAATGTAACACAAAAAATGTTTCTGTTAAGCAGTTTTAAATGTAAACGCATCCATCATTGAAACATGAGCGAAGAAACAAATATGAAGTGGTGAAAAAATAGTTTGTTCTCTTTAAATTTATATTTGGACTTATAATGGCTTGTTGAGGAGATATAGTACTCGGTGATGATGAACGGTAAAGGTCACCAACAAATGACTTGAAAAAAAGGGTGTAGTTGAAGGTGGAATGCTAAATCATAGTAGATGATAGCCCAAGATATGGGGTCTACATTCGAGAATGTCTCTCCGGCTAGTTCACTAAATCTAAACTCCATTTATTTGTTTTTATTAAACAGTGTATCATCCACGACACGAGCGCCAGGCCAGCCCAATTATAAACCAAATATATATACCGTCATATTTTAACCAAAATTTGTGTAAATCGCATAAAATTCAGTATATCCATAATCTGGCGTAATTTCGATAGGAGCAGCGGTCACGGGATCCCAGGCGCCACACACGGAGTGCGTAAAAATATATAGTCTTCTATTATTCTATTCTACCAAGATTTTCTCATATTTCACCACTAAAACGTTGAAAAACCTTCAGATCTTCAACAATTTTTAATATAGGTAACTGTTCTTCATGATGATTCATGATGAATTTCACAGCATCTAAAACAATAATATGATTAAAAAATCTGATGTCTCAACACACGACTTTCACTTACCTCCGTTGTTAAAATTAATTTAACAATTTTTTAATACATATAGAGTTGAAAAAAGATCAAATAATTCATTAAATAAAGTTTCGATAGACACGTGTTTCATTAAATACTCTATTATATTTTTACCTAGAACAATTAGCAAGTTCCATCGGCTTTTTATCACTCTCCATTAACTTTTATAATCCCGTGTATTAGATAATATTTTTTTCTAAAATCTTCTAATCTTATACATCTATATTACTATTCTTGTATTCAAAAATCCAAAAATTGCATTAAAAATATGTTTGCACTTTTATCCTTTAGTTGTTAATCAAATTAGCTCACCTCGTATTTAGCATTTATTTATCAATGCTAACAATATGATATGCCTAATGTTTTGAAATCTATAAAATAAAAGGTACTTTAGAGGAAGACAATTTAAACTATCTGCATTTAAGCCCTGTCAGACTATTTAAATCAGAATGAAACCTACATGGTATTAAAGTCCATAATATTTTACATCAATATAGCGAGTTTATTCAAAATCGTTAGAGCCGTTTTTGAGAAAATCATAAAACGGTCCAAAATGCATGGTATAAGATGGCTCTTCTGGTAAGCTGATTTTGATGAAAAAGTTGCTGTAACATCTCTGTCATAGTAATCTGTAACATAGTTGTCTTAAATAAGAAATTTCAGTTTCGCACTACTTTTTGTTTTAGCACAAGATTTAGCAGACACACACCTTTTTGGGGGCTTGCTCATTTGGACTCAGGGAACCCTGAAACGTGTATTTGCGGTGAAAACTGGAATTGGAAAATTTTCAAGATCGCAAGACTTTCTCTTACTATATATTTCATACATAGGTAAATGAAAGTAAAAGGATAAAGGCATGTGTTAATTGTTGTCAGCTACTTCAACACTTACTAGACAAACGTTCTGATCTTCTATTAAACTACAAACGGCTCATTTACATGACTATTATAAGGCCAATCTGGACGTATGGAATTGAGCTTTGTGGCTCAACTAAACCATCAAATTCCTCTCGAATCCAATCCAAAATCCTTTACGTTCCCTTAGTCACAAACAAACTAATCCATAATGACCTTGTGTTACATATGTTACTGATTTGGCACGAACCAGATACCTCTCCTTCCATGATAAACTCCATTTCCACTCTGACCCAATAGTTTCAATCCTCTCCTCCTCTTCAATACCTTATAATCCTCCGAGGCGTCTGAAAAGAAGATGGCCTCGAGACCTTCTAATTCAGAATATTTCAGAGCGCTGCCGATGGGTAGCTTCTCCATGAGTCTTGACTATGTCTACTTTTTTTTTTAGCCTATTTACTAGTAGTGTTATATAATGCAGTTTTAAATATCAATAAATAAAAAAAAATGTATGACATTTGTCGCTAATACCTACTGTTTACGAGTTGTATCAGTTGGAATGAAAAAAGTCACGATTTGATTAACTTTATTAATGTTGGAGCTATATTTAATCTAGGTGTTTACAACATGTTTGTAACGTTGTTTTTTTAGAGAAGTTTTGAGAGTTGAAATGAAAAAAGAAAAATCCATGAAAAATAAAGTTGGTTTGAAAATAAAAAAATCTATGTAAGAAAAATTACAATAAAAGATTATACCATAGAATACGTGTAATATAGAAATAAAACGGCATAAGATTAGATCTTTTTCAGTAGACCATTCAATAATTCGTGGCAGAATTAAATTTATTGATGGAATATTATTTGGAGACAGAAATGATTTACTGAATATATATTATTTGTATAATTGCTAAGTTTTCTGGGGATTGCTGCCGCTGACAATATGCCCCTTTCCAGAAAACAGCTTCCCCGCTGAACCACTTATGCCGGCCAACAGTCCCCAAGGGGGCGGAACAGGATGAAGGGGAAATGGGACCGGTTGGATTTATTTATTGCTTGTAAACATGGATTGATGCCATTGTATGCGCAATTCCTCTTTCATTAATTGTTTTATTTGAGGAAGCGGCAATCCGTTGTGGGGATCACAAATTGCCCTTCCAGAGTTATAGGGCCTCCTTCCTCCCCCTTGACTTTTAATTGGAGGACTCAAAGAGAAAAAAGTTGGTCTTCAGGGAGTCATTGTTGTCTCAAAGAGTCATTCGGGAACATAAATTAGCCTGTTTTTTTTTTCTTCTCTTTATATCGGTTTTCCATTGGATTGAAAGGACGGGAAAAAGAAGAAGGGAGAGCTGGCATTAAAGTTTTATAGTCCATTTTGTGAGGAGTTAGCTATATCTCCTAGGGGCTATTAGGGGGGCTGCGTACCTACTTGTGTCTGTGGGCGGCTCGGCCACCACTGTCTTCTAAATCTAGCCTTTGCCTTATCGGTCCCGGTCATCGATTACCGACAGTTCTCACAATCCTAACGAACGTTCACAGATTTTCTTTTATAGGCAGCTCACTGTTTACCTCGAGTATCGAACATGGGTGTTAGTTGGTTAAACCAGATGTTAGTAGGTATAATAATAATAATAATCCAACCGGACCGGAATGTTAGTTGTACTATCTAATCAATACTAATTAGATTAGTTTTTTAAACAACAGATTTTCTTTGGTTTTTCTTTATTTAATGTTATTTGTAAATGGTGTTAGCTTAAATTTATCAGTATATTTCACCACTTTAACGGTTTTGGGGTATTTTATTTTAGTGTTTTTCAAGAAAGATGTAAACGAGCTTATAGAAATTAATTTGCAAACTAAAGTACAAAGAAAAATAAATTTTAAGAAACGTTGCTGAAAAATATACTGGATTATTGTCCTATTACATTATCTCTGTTAATTGAGTAAAATGAATGTTTTTTTTTCAGAATGTTATTTCTTTTTGGTGTATTGTTATCACTAATGAACCTTTCTAATCGACAAAAAAAAAAAAAAAAAAATTCCTTTCCCTTAAAATTTGCGATCTTACGTTTCAAGATAAGTAGTGCCCGAATAACGAATAAACAAGATCTGTCTGTCCACTACATGAATAAGGCTTTTTTTATGAATACCAAAACTTAGCGCTGATCGATAGAGATTCAAATATACAAAAAAAAATAATAAAAAAAAATTAAGAAACAGTTGAGATATCGTTTTAAAATTAGCAGTTGGCCATTTAAATTTGGTCATTTATTATTGATTAACTTATCGCTTTTCATATTAGTCAATTGCCTGTAAACAACTATATTAAATGTTGTACACTAATGTAGTTATTTGAAAATAATAAAAAAGTGAGTAATAATTTGTCACACCTTTGTCTTATCGAGGACTGGTGTAATGCTTGGCGTATTAAGGTTAATGAAAGCAAATGCACCCACGTCACCTTCACCCTTCGACGCAAATCCTGTCCAATGGTTCATTTCAATTCCATACCGCTTCCTTCCTCAGACACAGTCCGGTATCTTGGCTTACTACTAGACAAAAGATTGACCTGGAACCCACATACAAGACTTAAACGAAAAGAACTCAACAGACGATTCGGACAGTTATACAGACTACTAAACAGAAAATCTAAGCTTACAGTTGACAACAAATTATTACTTTACAAGACAATACTGAAACCAATGTGGACCTACGGACTTGAACTATGGGGGACAGCCAAACGTTATAACATCAAACGCATTCAATCCTTTCAATCCAAAGTCCTCCGAACAATAGTAAATGCTCCTTATTATGTCTCCAACTATACCTTACACCACGACCTTAATGTTCCATTTATTTCAGACCTGATTCCATCTAAATTTTCCAAATTCCACCAGAACCTCATTCATCATCCTAATCCTCTAGCACAATCCCTATCCAGCTCCACTCATCCATACAACCCTCCTAGAAGGTTGAAACGGCAGTGGCCCCGAGACATATTGTAAACATCTATTCTGGAGTTCTGACACTGGTCAGATTCTCCTCTCATGTGCGGTGTGATTGTGGCTATGGCGCCCTTTCCGCTGGCTCTCACCAGTGATGCGGCTGAGAGGGAGGCGCTGGGATCCTTTTGACTCTGCTTGTCCTTCCACAAGTGGGGGGACAAGCCCCGTCTGGGGTTCCCGAGCTGATTGTAAATATTGTACATAGGTATGAATGTGACATGTTCTGTTTATTTATTTGTTAACTTCATTTATTTGTATTTATTTTGTCTACTTAATTTTGTTATTGTATACGTTTATTTATTTTGATTTTATTTTATGTAATTTGACTTTCCTTTTATTTATATTGTAAATATTGTATGAATGAGATCCTGTAGCACTATTATTATTGTCTATTATGACAAATTGTAATATATACGAATAAAAAAAAAAAAAAAAAAAAAAAAAAAAAAAAAATAATTTGTAAGTTTTTAAAAACAATATATCATTAATAAGAGGGGATATAGAAAGTTTTTTTTATTGTTTTTTACTTTCACTTACTATATATAGTAAGGGGAAGTATTGGGATCGTGAAAATTTTCGAATACCAGTTTTCAACGGAAATACACGTTTTAGGGTCCCTTGAGTCCAAATAAGCAAGTCCCGCAAAAAGGTCTGTGTGTGTGTGTTGTGTCTGTGTGTGTGTGTGTGTGTGGTGACTCCCGGGCGGAAACGGTAAGTCCAATGAAACTGAAATTTCATATTTAAGACAACTATACGCCCGAGACGTGACAAAACTTTTTTAATCAAAATGAGCTTACCAGAAGAGGCACTTTATACCATGCATTTTGCACCTTTTTTCGATTTTCTCAAAAACGGTTCCGACGATTTTGATTAAACTCGCTATATCGATGTAAAATTTAATGGGCTTTAATATCATGTAGGTTTTTTTGGATAAAAATGGTTTGACAGGGCTTAAATGCCGATATTTTAAATTTTCTTCCCCTAAAGTACTTTTAATTTTGTAGATTCAATAATAATAACTAGATTATCTTGTTAACGCTGATGAAAAACAGGTAAATATATAAATTGAATAAATTCGATACCCAACTAAAGGAGAAAACAGAAAAAATATTTTTTTATTGCAATTTTTCGTTTTTGAACATAAGAGCAGTAATATACATGTATGATATACCGTTGGAAAGCTAAAGATTTTAGAAAAAATATCATCTCATACACAAGCTTTTAAAAGTTAATAGAGAGTGATGTAATGAACATAAAACTAACTGATTATTTTAGATAATAATATAATAGATTTTTTAATGAAACACATGTTTCTGTAGAAATTTAATTTGATTAATTCCTTAATAGTTTCACGTATTTTTATCTCTAACTGTATTTGAAAATTCTTTTATTTATTTTAAAAATGGAGGTAAGTGAAAGTCGTGTGTTGCCCGCACCAGATTTTTTTTATCTCTAACTGTATTTGAAAATTCTTTCATTGATTTTAAAAATCGAGGTAAGTGAAAGTCGTGTGTTGCCCGCACCAGATTTTTTATGGAGGGGTACGCAGTAGTCTTTAAATTAGACTTTTTTTTTTCCTATGTGGATCCATCTATTAAAGCAAAGTAACGAACCAGAGTAATTTATTATATTGTAGATTAATATTATGTATTTATTTATTGAAATTGAATAATCAATAGTTAAGCGTGAAATGAATGTGAAGGAAGGGTGAAATGGTTTGGGTGGCACACAGTACACAGTGGGCAAAATCACCACTGTAGTTAAATACTAATATTTCCCGCCATACCGTGTTTACAAATAAATAGAAAATGAGTGAATCATTCCTGTTCACACAAGTCCCTGATAACAGGCTGTCGGATTATCTTTATTCGATGGTCATTTATTGTGTTCAAGGTGTGTTTAGTCTTTTTGCTTTTTTTTTTTTACGATGGATATTGCTGAGACAGGTAAGACATTATATTTCCAAACTCGTTAGTGAATATACATTGCATTCTACCCGTAGAGTTTTTTTCAATTATATTTTTTATTGAGTAGTATTACAATCTGTCCCAATTTGGCCATAAATAATAGTGGTGAAAGATAACATTCATACAATATTTACACAGCAATAAAATATATATATATATATATATATATATATATATATATATATATATATATACAATAACGAATTAATAAACTGTTTACAAAGTCTGTAGAGTTAATTTAGCACTTTGTAAACAAGAGTTTCCTAAACGATATAAAGTACATCTATTAGCAGGTTTCAGAAACTCCGAGCCATAATTAGATCTATAGTGTTATTTTCCCGTATTTTGGGACTTTAAACGTAAAATGTAGGGAAGTTTTAGATTTTAGCAAATAAATTTGATGTTTGACCACTGTGCGCTCGCCAATCGTGTCAAAAAATTAATCAGTTTTTATAAAAAAAAATTCATATTTTTTTCCGTAATCTGGGACCCCAAAGGTTAAATATGGACAAGTTTTAGAATTTTGTCAACCTAAAACGATCATATTTTCCACTGTGTGGCGGTAAAAAAGAGAACAGAAAATATTTGATTTCCAACGTTTCTACCAACATTGTGGGTTTTAATCAGGGCTTCTCTCTACAAATTATGAAAGCCGAATAATGAATTTTTTTTTACCATTACCCGAACTACCCCTTCCTTGATATTTTTTTTAATTGACATCTGTAATAAATAAATGCAAGTAAATGTGGGTAAATACATGGCATGAAAATAACTTTTGAAAAAAATACTTGTTGATAGTACCTATTTTTTTCTTTTCTTAAACACATTTATTGACGTTTACAACTGTATTAAAATACATCAACTAAATGTGATAGACAAAAAGTAAAGTGACATGAGATACATGTAGAGACAATACCCAATGGCAGCACTTCAAAAATATTCTAAACTAGAAAGTCTTGGGGCCTTCTTCTTTTCAGAACTTTGGAGGACTGATATCTGGTTCGGGCTAAATCAGTAACATAAGCGACAATAAGGTCTTTATGGGTTAGTTTGTTTGTGACAAAGTAAGAAGCATTGAGGATTTTGGATTGCAAGGATTGGATAAGAGAGGGATTCGATGGTTTAGTAGACCCTCATAGTTCTACTCCGTAAGTTCAGATTGGTCTCATGATAGTTATGTAGATGAGTCTTTTGTAGTTAAGAAGAACCTTTGAACGTTTGTCCAGTAAGTGTTGAAGTAGATGATAACGGCAAATATTACTCTAATGACTATGTTAAGTTGGGAAGATCCCAAGGCCATCTTATATTTAGTAGCCTAGGAAGATAAACTTCAAAATAAACTTTGGAAGATAGAAAAAGCAGAAGGAAGATTTTTTCTTCTAAATACGCTCTGCTTCTAAATATTACAATGTGTTATTTTCACTTCTTTTTTCTTTCAGTGGCGCGACAGGCCGTGTAGGCCCTGGGCCTCGGGGTGAAAACTCCTGCGAGTTTACACTCACGTTTCACGATGTTATTTTTAGTGAAGGGTTATCACTTCCTACGACTAATTTTGTGAGTGGCCACCCTTTGACTGACGGGTCTCACATACCCGGGAGAGAGGTTGTGAGTGAATCCCCATTTTTTTAAATCCTTATAAAAGCCCCGCCGGGACTGGGATTCGAACTCAGAACCTGTACCATGAGAGACTAGCGCGCTAGCCACTTAGCCACGGGCTCCCCGTTATTTTCACTTACCTATGAAATATATTAAGGGAAATTATTGCGATTTTCAAAATTAGTTTTAATATGTTTTCATTTAATAAAGTAACAAAATACAACTTTTGTCTCCATAGGCCTTTATCCAAGGTATAGGGTTTTATAAAATAAGGTCTTAGGATAGAAGGTTTGGTTCGAGGCACTATAACTTGAAATACTCGTAATGTAAAATGGAAAAAAAAAGACTACAGAATAAATTTACCATTAATCCGCAGGGTTGTTTCATTAAGCTGAGGTAAAGTAATGGCAGAGGCCGGAAAAGCCGAGGTAGGCGGTAAAGGCCGAGGAAGTAAGTAAGAGAGGTAGCATTTAAGTAAGTGCGGCCGGGTGGAGATTGTGGTGGGTGTAAGGGCCAGTGAGGTAGCTGAGCCGGGAGGTTGTGGGTAATTATTATACATCAGCAGCAGCACCTGTCTCTCATTCTCCCTCTGATTTATCATTTCTCTTCCATTGTCTTCCCGCCCACCTTCTTTTCTCTCATTAGCTCATTAACGCGCTCCGGTATTGTCCTATCTGGGGTTACGGTTCCAGTTGAAGCAGTAAACTCCAAGCACTAACTCATATTCATTTGTAGTAACTGTTTATTCACTTTTGGTTTATTGTTTTCAATAATAGACTCTTGTAATCGACTATAAAAATTATCTCTCCCCTCAAAATTTGAGGACGTAGAACTCGATGACGAATAAAAAAATCCGTTTGTCCGCTGTCGGCCTTAAGCTCTTTTAGGTATGTTATTAATTACAGTTAGTCCGTCAATCATATGTCCTTACTGGAGTAGGATGATTGAAATATAGCTTATATGATATAAAATATATTATGGTTGATAGATGAGGTGGTTGTAGAATTTGGTCAGTACTCACTATAATCGAAGTTCGGACTGGTTTCAGTTTTAACGTCTAGCATAACAGTTTTTATATAAAGTTGAGTATGACGAGTTTCTTAAGTGTACTGTCCGAGAACAGCTGATGAAGAAGGGATGGAAGATTGAAAGACACGAGGCGACAGAAGTGGACACTCAATCGAACCCTTGTTAGTCAGAGGGAAGGAGTGATGTTCCTTGTTAGGCCGCGCCACGCCGGCTGTTTATACAACGCCCTGCCTAACGAGCTTGTCTCAATCGCTTTGACCATCAGATTGCCTCGGTCACAATTTGACAATACCCAGAATTGGAATTTCGTACTGTCATGCTTACTTGGTGATAGATCGAACCCATTAAGTACCATAACAAAGAAATATTGTTAGAAAATTGGCTGTTTTATCACGAGACCCCGTATGCCATGAATGACCAGCTTGGGGACAAAAAAAGTCTTTTGTCGTAATCCCATTTTATACATTAAGACATGCTGGTAGATATAAGCGTTGTGTTTACAGAATTGAATAAATAATTAATTGTCAAAGAAGTGATATGTGATGGAGGAAAAAATTCAGGTTGAATGAGATGGATTTTCACAGTGAACCATAGAATCACAAGTGAGAAAAACAAGAGAATATGAATGGAAAGTTTTCAAGAAACGGATTATCAGTATGAAGTAAAAGGTATAAGATATCATTTGAAAATAACAATAAAACCTATACCACACAACCCATGAAGGGTCTTGGTCTCAGTACATATTCATACATAGTATATAGAGATTCGTACTGTTTCTAGGCCAACGACAGTGCAATGAGGTGATTAGGCCTTGATCACGACTCAGCCGCCAGGTTTTTTCCCTATTTTTTGGGTACCCACTTTATAGATGCTGGGTCTGCCCCAGAAGGATCTCCATCCCCTAGGGTCGTCCCCCGAATGAATAAACAGAATAAATAATATTCCCAATATTGAATGATCCTCCAATTATAAGGCTGCTCGGCCCGCATATATTTTGTTTTCTCTTGTTTATCTTTAGTCAAATTCTTGCTGTTGCTCCCTGTAAGGCCACAAGGCATCCTTTATAGCTGTGTTCTCCCAACTACTGCTATGTCATCAGAAAACCCCACCAACTGTATGGAGCGATTAAAGGCGTTTGCACTATATTACTTTCAGTAAAAAATTTGGAAGAATTAATAACGACACGCTGTATAACATCTTCACATAAAATTCGGACATACTCTTTTAAAAATAATTATAAAGAATTGATATATTGTATAGTTATTTTTATTTTTCTCTTAAGTAAATTATTATCAAATAAACAATGTAATGGTTAAAATATTAATTAAAATGTAATAATCAGAAGTTAATTTCTTATTTTTATTACCACTAGCCTAATAAAGGGGGTACGATTATATTAGCAGACGCCCAGCATATTTCACTTTTTGTCAATGATTAATGTCGAAATAAATTAGAGTGTTATATCTTCAATGGCCTGAACCCTTCGGTAACCAATATACACATATATCCTTCGCGGCATTCATTCCACCTTAAATAAATTTATTTAAATTTATTAAAATGACAAAGAGGGCTAAGAAGTGGGCAGATGCGATAAATCACTCGCGGAGTGACAAAGATTAATATGGCGATGGCTACCAGGTTAACATTATATTAAGCGGAGGTGTTAACCGGGAGCCATTTAGGTGCCAACCAATAACTCACCGCTATGAAATAGGTTCAGTCACACTGGCTTACATTCTTCCACTGCGTAACGCACGAAGTCACCGTAACTTATCATCTTACGATTCCTCTGTACCGTCACGAACTCTATGGAATTATTGAAGGCCTATAAATATCCGTGATGTATAGGTTTGACCAGTAAAACCATTAGCTTCGTTTTAAAACATTTTTTTACTTAATGAAACCGTTCAACATTTTGTCAATTTAGCATCAATATGCAAAATTCTGTACAAATGAAAAAAAAAAAGAAAAAAAAAAAAAAAAAAAAAAAAAAAAAATATAATATATATATATATATATATATATATATAGGTCCGGGCAACACAAGACTTTCACTTACCTTGGATGTTAAAATAAATTTGAAAAAAATTCAAAGCATTATACCTAACAATATAAAATTTTTATCTCTTTATATATATATATATATATATATATATATATTATATATATATATATATATATATATGAAATGATACGGTTTTAACTATAATTTAGGGCATTCTTTCTTGAAAGTTTATAAGTAAAATATATTACAATTAAGTTTTATTGGATCTAATGAAAAAAAAAAAATCTTTGGGAATCAAAATTATATTTTCTTTAATCAGGTCATCGAAACATTTTACAAGAAATATGAGTAGTAATATAGACGTATAATATATCGTTAGAAAGCGTATGGTTTTAGAAAAGCTAATTTGCAATCAAATAAGTCATACAACTTCATATAAAGTTGTTATAAGCCTATAAACTTATGGAAATATTTTCTTCTCTAAGAGGCTGATGATCCCAAACCGATGAACTCATAATCAAATTTCGGGGGTAGGAGCGGGTACTAGAGTACACTAATCACTAACACTATACGTTACCTTCCAAAACGTTATAGATAAGATGACATTTATTCTCAGATCTTTTGCTTTCCAAAGGAGTTAATACTTTGTTTATAAATTAGTGTTGCCCAACTATATTTTGTTGCTTAAAACACAACATGCTATAATTTCCTTAGAAATATTTGTGTGAAATATTTATAATAATAAGCGTAGCATTAATATAATTACTTTTTTGTTTTTATATCTATACTAATATTATGAAGCTGAAGAGTTTGTTTGTTTGTTTGAACGCGCTAATCTCAGAAACTACTGGTTCGAATTGAAAAATTCTTTTTGTAAATATTTATATCAATGTATATTGTTAAGTCATGTTTTATTTCAAGAGTCATTTTTAACTTTAATCGTTATTACCTTGAAGCATATACATTTATAAATTAAAAAAAAATACTATTTCTTTTGATTTATTCGAGTAACTATTATCAGAACTATTATTTTAAGCATATTTAGGACTTTTATTAGCTGTATGTCTATATTTATAAAAGAATGTACCCCTCAACTTTCTGGTATCTAAAAAATTACTATGCTTGTGAGGCTAAAATTTTTCCTGGAGGTTCGTCTTACCGCCTAGATGTACAATAAGGCAGGATTTGAAAATCTTCGCCTAAAAAGTGGTTGAACAACCTAAACGTATAATTGTCTTAATCTGATATGTATCAGCAAAGGTACAAAGATTTTATAACAAATATATTTAAGCATATTACTGTTGTTATCTATTCGTTTAACGTCACTTTTATACAACTATGACTAATCGTATGATGACTAATTTTTTAAGTCCAAGTTTAGTAAGGGTAGAGATCTTTAACGAGCTCATGAAATCGCAAAGGCTTGGGACCACTATTTTACGTCCCTTTCGAAGGAGGGCATAACTAAGGTTGTTTTTTACTCTCATTACAAAATGTGAAGGGCACCTGGCTGGTCACTACATACAGGTGACCGAACCTTTTAAGCATAATGCGTTTCATATCTGTTTCGAGTGTAGGTTCCTATGAAAATATATTCAATTGTTATTTATTTTTTAGAAATTATTTCAATTGTCTAAAAAACTATCAATTTCAAGAACATAATTTCTAAATTCTAAAAAAAAATGGGAGTGATTCAGGTGTAAGGTTTTACCGACGATTATCATTAATTCATATTTAGGCTGTCAATGGTTTGTGACGATTATTTTTGCGTATAAAGTGATTATGGGTATAACCACTTCTACTGGTTTGCTATTGTAAATTTGACAGAGAGAAGTCAAGATCGGGCTTTAAATGATAACAAAGAGTAGCTGATAGTTGATATTTATTATAGCCAATCTTACCATAAACGCACATAAATTAATACGAAATGCAATATTCGCGAGCAAAGCTGCGTGTCACAGCTAGTACATCTATATAATAAAAATAAATTATCTAAAAAAATATTTTTGCTCTTTTCTCCTTTAGTTGTTAATTAAATTCATTAAACGAGCATATTTACCAGTGTTTTATCAATACTTAAACGGTGATATAGTTAATTATTTGAAATATACGAAATTAAAGGTACTTTAGAAGTAGAAAATTTAAAATATCGACTTTTTGACTCTGTCATACAATTCAAATCATAATAAAACCTTTAATTTTACATTGATATTGCAAGTTTATTTAAAATAGTTTGGGCCTTTTTTGAGAGGTTCTTCTCGTCCGCCGATTTTGTTGAAAACGCTGCTTTAACATTTCAGGTATATACCGCTTAAGAATTTTCAATTGTATACAAATTATCATTCTCAAGCTTGACTGATCGAAAATTTTCACGATCGCAATACATACCTTACTATATATTCGATATATAGGTGAGTGAAAGTAAATATGTAATGAAGTCAAATATATTATTTAAATTCTACCCACTTTAAAATATAAAAATTCGAAACACAAGTTTAAACTTCAATTTTACAGATACTGTGCAGCGTGGTGTTATGAATTTATATTATTTTACGCCACCAATAGTGAATTTTTAAATATAAATGATGGATTCAATAATACGAATATAGTCTATTTTATTTTTGGACAGGACTAATCATACTAAAAATGAATGTTTTTGTTTATCGGAAATAATTTTGAATATTGGCTATTTTAATAGAGATGGGTTATCTTCTCGAAATATTTACACAGCCAGTGTTGTTCAAGAACAGATACTTAGAATCAGTGCCCTTAAATATTAGAATGTATTTCAAAACATCAAAATAATAAAGTAATTCTAATTGTTTATTGAGCAAAGGAGCTCATTTGAAGTTATGCAGGAAGAGGTTTTCCCCTGTTTAAGTTCGGCCTTAGGAATACTTCTCTATCGGTTGGGCTAGAATTGCCAGCCTTTTTGTTTATTTAAAAGAACTAGTAGATTTTAGCTATGAAAAAACATTTGTAATTTTATATATTACATTTATTTGAACACCATGTATCGGGATTTGCATTTCATCTTAAGATGTTTCTATTAAATCTATCTATTTAGGTCTTAATTATTTAAATAAAATTATAATTATAATTAGACTGATTTTTTTGCTACCCAAACAACTTCTCTGTATTATAATCGTAACAAAGAATAATTATATAATTATATACCATGTTTTATACTCGAACCTAAACAACTACATTTTCACTGTGAGAATCGCCTTTCCTTTGATTCTTGCGTAAGAAAAGTGGCCCAGCCATGGATTCTCTGTAGCAGACTATAATTTAGAGCTATATCTGGTAATTTCTACAACACGAAAAAACCAAATATACCCCGAAGACACGTCTTCCTGACCTAAGCGATACAGTTTAGCCGCAAGGGTTGCATTCATCAAACGGTGATCAAAAGTAAGGGCAGTAATGATAGATAGCGTCCATTTCCTCGCAGGATTCGGTTCATCTAATTTAATTTCTATTCGCCGTGCGCCTAGGTAGGGAACGATAAATTACAAAGCCTAGAGGGGTTGCTCCGATGACTGACGCCTAGAACCTCCTCAAAAACACATAGCAGAAGATGGATGTATTCTTTAAAGATAATCGCGGGGCGTTGAGGTATCCAGAGCCTCAGGTTCATCTTTTTGGATAAGAAGGAACAAGACGAGCGATCTGCATAATCTGAAGAGCTGAGATATTACGGCCTGCCACCAAATTACAAAGGCGTGACTTTTAACGGGAGCACTGGCTGGGAGGTAGATTTACGAGCCGCCGACAGGCCATCTGTACCCATCGCCCCCTTCTTCCTTCCTCCCAGGATGGCTATTACCCTATCCTCCTCACCTGAGGAACAACATTAATTTCCAATATTTAAAAATACTAAAGTCGTAATAACTAGTGCAGCCAGGCGAGATAAGCTCAGTTTTTATTCCTTCCAATGAACAAACTTGAAAGATAGATATTAATAACTCCCTTAGAGTTGTTTTCTAATTGAAGCTGGAGCGAACATTAAATAACGTTTTCGAAAATGATAGTTTGTCTTCAAGTAGATTAGAAATTACAACTTTGAAATGGCAAATTTATTCTGTAGTAGTCTAGCTGGTGGAGTACTGCACTCATCATCTCCAGATCCTAGGTTCGATTACCTGTTTTTCAGGACAACGTATTATTCTGTCATCTGCTTAAATCTCAAGGTCAGGAAAACATTCTTGGGATCACCCAGCATTAAAGTGAGCACTCTGAATTAACGGGAAAACCTGAAGGTTGAACGTAATCACGGGATTACACGGGACATTACATCCTTTCACTGTCTCAGATCAAAATGTTGTAGGTTTATCAGTTTCAATAATGACACTTGGTAATCAACCGAAAAAAAAAAAAAGGAATCCTCCATAAAATTTGAGGGATTATGTTTCAAGATACTTAGAATCCGAACAACAAATATATTTGTACGCCGTCCGCGGCATTTCTGCAAAGATGATCACCTAGACGTGATATCAGCTGGTTATTTTTAAAATTGCGACCGATTGAAAGTGATTCAATTCAATAACTGAGTTATTTTTGAAGATGGTGTAAACTTCATTAGTGGTTTTTAACAAAAAAAAAAAAACAAAAAAAAAACGCGAATATTTATAAAAAAGAGAAAGAAATTTTACACATAAATACTCCCATAACTTAGTTGTTTTTGAAGATAGAGAAAAAAATTACTTGCGTTTTTTTAACCAAAAAACGACGAAAGACTAAAAACAAGATAAAACAATTGAAATTTTGCCCATAAATACGCCCATAATGCAGTTATGTTTTAAGATAGAGAAAAATATGTATAGAGTTTTAAAATCAGCAAAGTGCGATAATCAGAAAAATCAAAAATATTAGCAGCTATGAACAGCTATAAAAACAGTATAGTTATTTGGGAATAATAAACCATTGTGCAGTAATTTTCAGCGTTTTTGTTTAGTTGCTTTGTAAGTAAGTCAGTAAGATTATTTAAAATTACCCATTCTCAACAACAAACCAAACGTTTCATAAGATGGGATAGGAACTTGATAGGATCAGAACTTAAAGGAATAGAATCAAAAGGACTAAAGAATAACCATACTTCTCCACAAAGCACATAACACTATGATTCTCGTAAAACATCCAAGTAATGAAACCATTACATATAAAAATATGGAGGATGTATACGTTACAATGACTTAATAAGCCTTAGACATACAAATGCTTTCAAGAATATTTTAATATTTTTCAAAATAGGCGTATAATATAAACCCTCTGACAGAAGCCTTAAGGTCTTCCAAAAAATCGCAAAATACTACGGATGCAGAGGAAAAAGAAAGTGAATTCACTTATAAGCGCTGGATTGAGGTGCTTTGTGGAAAAAAAGTTGCTTCTAGAAGCATTGCATACTTTGATTGGGACGGTTTTTTTTGCGCCCATTACTTGAATAATAATCCCAATGCTATAATTTATCGAAAATAATAATATAATTTATCCAACTACTTACATTTTTTTCTTTAAAAAAATCTAAATGGATAACATTTATTGATCAATAACACAGTCATTATGTGGACTAATAGAATGAAAAATTGTGGGTCTATTTATTGTATTTTTAACGTCCTTTAAGTTCTCATTAATTTGAGCAAAATCTTCAATATTATTGGACATGAGGATCACCTGTAGCAGGGTGGCTGGCACAACAGCCTTCTATGCCAAAGGTCACGGGATCAAACCCGTAGGTGGTCCTAGGATTTTATAATGGGAGTAAAAAATCCTTGGTTATTCAATCCTTCGGAAGGGCCGTTAAAAGGTGGTCCCGAGCCTGTGCGATGTCGTTAAAGAACCCTATCTTAATTAAACCTGGATAGGCAAAATTCAGGACTCCCACTGTAGCATCGTCTGATTAGCTACAGTAGCATAAAGTGGTGTTTAATAAACAAACATGTTATTGGACATGGTAAATCAATGCTACTTTCAATCCTAACCATTCCGACCGAGAAGATTTCATTACAGAATGTAGAATTTCACCAGGTTCATTCTTCGGATGCAGATATGGATCAATACTGTGGTTTCCAACAGGGAAATTATAGCAAATGGAAGACAACAATAAATGATACGTTTTTTTACATAGTTCTTGTTTTCAGGTAAAATTATATTTAAACCGGTTCAAATATTATAGACAGGAAAATAGTAGGAGAATTATTGCAAAGGGGAACAATCTATCAAGCTGTCAGAGCAGAAGAGTTATCGGTAGGATTAACTCCAGGCTCTATATAAGGACAATACGTTGAATTTATTCGACAATTAAGTAGAATTTTTATTAGGAGGCTACAGACGAACTCTAGGCTCTGTCATTGTTTTGTAATTCTTCGTGCTTGTTACCTTTTTATTATTGTATTATAACTCCTTCGGTCCCAATAAATTTAATGAAATGGCATTGAGATCTGTAGTTTTTTTATGAAGGTCAATTTGCGGGAACATCGCACCGGAATGTGGCAAGGGTCTTGTATTGTATGAACTTTTACATTTTTATTTACTACTGTGATTAAATAGATGCATTCTTAATTTAATTATTTTATTCTTCCTTAATTTTATTACTCTCTAATTTATGTTATTCCCTAATTAATTAGTTGTAATAAGCACTATTAAATACTACTTTACTATAAAATCTAATTATTTATTCTAATTAATTTAAAATATCCTGCAATACTCACGTGTATTAGTGGTTATTTATTTCTCTTCCCAAGTTTAATCGTTTAGCATAAGTTTCAAATTACATAGACTTTATTGCAGTACCCCACTAATTATTAAACTTAAGAATGTTAAATAATAAATACTGTTTTTTATTTTGGGATTTTTGTATATTGTTCAGATTTGAATGGACGCTACTCTATTGTATTCTTTTGGAATGCTATGCCACCCTAAAAATAATCTTATGTTCTTACGATACCAAAAAATAGATTTTTACCTGCAGAAAATCTTGATTTCATAGCAGACATTACTACACACCTATTTCAATAATAGTTTCAAAGTTAATCACATGTTATATTAGTTTATGTATATTATTAAATAAATGTTATTATAAGATCTTAATTAACACTGATTTCATTGATTAAATTGTAAAGAAGCAGTTCCCATCTCCAGAGGGTAGATAAGCCGAGTGGGATCTTACGGTCTTCCAGAGACACGCCTGGTACAACAAACAACAAAGTTGCTCATCACTCCCGTCATCTACTCTGTCCACTATCCACTCGTAACACCCTTATATCCTCAAATATTTCCTCCCTCTTTGGACTATTGATGTGTGGTATATGGCCTCTCTACTGTGCATGAGGACAGACAAATCATGAATATTTTTTAAAGGTTTGTTTTTGCACTTTAAAGACATGTTACCCAATTATACGGCGAGTCAGAGTAGCTCCTTTAAAAATATTTTCAAGGATAATTTATTGTAGTTATTTAAAAAAATGCAGAAAGTTCTTTCTCTCGTCCTTATAAGCTGGGCACTCCAGAATTATGTGCTGCAGTGTCTCATTCTTATCATATTTATCACACTTGGAGGAGGTAGGGATCTGAAATGCAGGTACACATTGCACACATTGTGGTTTGATCTGAGTCGGTAGAATTTTTGACAATATTTTTTTATCAGTTCATATCATGAAACCACGGATTGCACAGGATACGTTGTACATTCGATTTAAAGAATCTTCCTTTGACGGAATCTCCATAATGTTCTGACCACTTATTTAATAAATGTTTGTCATAAAATCATACATAAATAGTCAATGTACGGCAGTTAGATGTCTGTAATGAGATCTAGGGTATTTGTGGTTTTTGCTAAACGGTCTACCTCATAATTTTCGGGGATTCCTTGAACCTGTGCCTTGCTCAGAATAAATATTATTTGTATATTATTATTTAGATTGCAAGTAATTCGGCGTCAAAAGCAGATGTATTAGAATATAATAGAACAAGAAACTTTATTTTAGGACAATGTCCCTTAAGGATAACATTAATGAACAAAATTATCATATCTGGCCGAAAACAATATATAACTACATTTAAAAACCTAAAGAAAGAAGGAAAAAAAAAAGAAAAGGTCATAGTGACATCTCTATGTACATATTTGAGGAATAAATAAATAAGAATTAAAATAAAATATAACGTTTACATCTCATTAACAAATCACTCCACGTAAATTGGCATAATAAAAGTTAGCTTATATCTGACTGGAGAAAATGCAAGTATTGAATGAGGAGGGATTTAAGCAATGATAGGGAAGGAGCATGTCGGATGTTTGACAGGAAAGTATTCCATAAGGCAGTGGAAAGGGCTAAAAAGGAGCAATCGTATATTATGGGGTAGTTTATGTTTTTCATAATATTTATGCCTGGGAATCATCTTTAGTATGGAATTTCAGTTTCAGAACAGAACGTTTTGCGGGACTTGGTAATTTAGACTCAGGGGACCCTAAAACGTGTATATCCGTTGAAAACTGGAATACGAAAATTTTCACGATAGCAACACTTTCCCTTACTATACATTTCATATATACTTAGCTAAGTGAAAGCAACAAACTTCTGATGATTATTATTCCATTATTTTTTATAATGAGCAGCAGCCAGAAGTTGATTGACTTTTGTTACCATCCCAGGAAGGTTTATTTGTTGATATTGGAGACTTCAAAACTTCCATTCGTTAAAGTGATTTACATAACAGTGCAATAAACTAAGCAAAATTTAAGAGTGACATGTGAAAGTTGTTTGTTTTCATCTCACGCCAATCAGTTTTATGTTATCATTTAATTTTTTTCATTCACAATCGTCGTAAACGTACAATAAATTACATCCAATACGGGGTTTGAATAATCTTTATACGACTATAGTTGAAGAACACCCTATTTAGATGTTTAACTACGAATGGATTTACTGCCAGTTCCTTGGATAATTTACAGCAAGGGGTGATGGGTCCTGTTCGAATCAGCGGTTGAAATATAGTCGGTGTAAAGTTAGGGAGGAGGGATAGGACAGGCGAGGGTGGAGATGTTTTTCTCTGCTTCAAGAGGGGAAAATTCCAGAGAGATAATAATATAAATTTGTCCAATAGGACTTTTATTAGGCGTGTTTTTAGGTAAGAAATTAGTATGCGCGGGGAGACAGTTGATGAGAGGTGTTGAAGGCAGCGACCGACATCAATCTGAAAGCCCCCCGGTAATAGGTCCCAGCCTTCCCGTCGGGTAATGAATAAATAATATAATAAGTTTCATTTGGGCCAACTCTGTTTTACATAGAGATTAGCCATCGGCCATTAATAACCTTGGCCACCGCCATTGGAAACCGACAATGGGAATATTAACTAAACACTGGATGTATCAATTAAAATTTTCTCACCTTGATCAACGGTTTGGAGGGACTCTTGCAATTAATTTTTTATTCCTTTTATGCATATTCATGAGGCGACATTATTCCTTATCCACCCGTGTCATCTTAACGATGTGGACATTGCTAGATTTAAGGTTTATTTGATTAAGCTCACTCTCATATATCTTATAGCTTCGTTTTAATGGATCAGGCGAACAGAACAATTATAAGGGTTATGGCGATTGGGTTCCGGTCAAAAATAGGCTAGAAATAATCTTATTTAGTATGCAAAATGGCTAGGCTGCAAATGACGGATAGTACTATTGTAGTTTGCTTGATAAATTGTTAACACTATCTCTGACTATGTAACAATGTATGACGACACAACATTTAAGTATTTTTATTTTATTTTGTTGTTTCCCTCTAATATGAAATATATAGTAAGGGAATGTATTGCGATCGTGAAAGTTTTCGAAAGCCAGTTTTCAACGGAAATACACGTTTTAGGGTCCCCTGAGCCTAAATAACCAAGTTCCGGAATAAGGTCTGTGTGTGGGGTAACTACAAGTCGAAAAGTCCTGTGAAACTGAAATTTCATATTAAGACAACTATACGCTTGAGATGTTTTTTTATTGATAATTTTTTTTATTAAAATCAGCTGACCGGAACATCTACTTTATACCATGCATTTTAGACCTTTTTACGATTTTCTCAAAAACGGCTCTAACGATTTTTATTAAACTCTATATATCGATGTAAAATTTGATGGGCTTTAATATCAAGTAGATTTCATTCTGATTGAAATAGTCTGACAGGGTTTATATTTTATAATATATAGGGCGTTATTTTAAATTTTCTTCCTCTAAAGTAGCATTAATTTTGTAGATTAAAAAAATTGGAACATCACCTTATTAGCATTGATAAATAACTAATAAATATGCAAGCTGAGCAGATTTGATAAACAGCTAAAGGAAAAAAGTGCAAACATATTTTTTATGAAATTTTTGTGCTTCGAGCACAAGAATAGTAACATAGATGTATAATATACTGTTGGATAGATAAAGATATGGAAAAAATATTATCTAATACACAGAATTTCAAAGGTTAATGGAGAGTGATGAAAAGCCCATAAAACTAACTGATTGTTGAAGATAAAAATATAATAGATTATTTAATAAAAAAAATGTTTCTATTGAAATCCAATTTAATTAATTCTTTAACAATTTATTTGTATCTTTAAATGTATTTAAAAATTGATTCTAACAACGGAGGTAAGTGTAAGTCCTGTGCGCACCACATTTTTTACTCTGTTTCATCATCATTCAATACACCTTTTAGTGTCCCTGTCAATTTAATTTTCGTCTAGTTGATTCGAATAGTCGACACTCCAACAATATATGTTGGATAGTTTGTGAAACGTTACACAATATTCTCAGATGGGTGGGTGAAGATTTCTAAAAATTTGGTGCGGGCAACACACGACTTTCACTTACCTCCATTTTTAAAATCAATGAAAGGATTTTCTAATACAGTTAGAGATTAAAATACGTGAATTGAAAATTGAATTTCTATAGAAACATGTGTTTTATTAAAAAATCGATTATATTATTATCTAAAATAATGAGATTTATCGGCTTTTCATCACTCTTTATTAACTTTTACAAGTTTGTTCATTAGATAATATTTATTCTATAAGCTTTAGCTTTCCAACGGTATATTATACGTGTATATTCCTGTTGCTATGTTCAAAATAAAAAAATTGCATTAAAAAAATATTTTTTCAGTTTTCTCCTTTAGTTAGATATTGAATTCGTTCAAGTTACATATTTATGTGTTTTTCATCGATGGTAACAAGATAATATATATTTATTTTTACAAAATCTACAAAATTAAAGGTACTTTACAGGAAAAAATGTAAAATATCGGCATTTAAGCCCTGTCAGACCATTTTAATCAGAATAAAAACTACATGATATTAAAGCCCATTAAATTCTACATCGATATGGCGAGTTTAATCAAAATCGTCGGAATCGTTTTCGAGAAAATCGAAAAAAGGTGCAAAATGCATGGTATAAAGTGGATCTTCTGGTAAGCTCATATTAATGAAAAAGGTTTTTTAACGTCTCGGGCGCATATTATTTCTTAAGTATGAAATTTCAGTTTCTTAGGATTTGCCGTTTCCGCCCGGGAGTTACCACACACACACACACACACACACAGACCTTTTTGCTGGACTTGGTTATTTGGACTCAGGGGACCCTAAAACGTGTATTTCCGTTGAAAACTGGAATTCGAAAATTTTCACGAACGCAATACTTCCCCTTACTATATATTGTAAATGAAAGTAAAAAGGTAACTGTGGGTAAGCTGGCAGTGTCCAATACGAAGCCGGCATACAATTATCTTCTGTTTTCCGGAAATCCTTGTGCTCGTAGTACATTTTTTAGTGTTATTTTTTACACCGAACAGTTTATATTGCCTTGTTCTCCACAATGTTTCCCAGTTTTTGAAGAGATTTTTCTTCAATTGGCTAATCCAGTCTTCTGATGTGACTTCCATTAGTACCGTGCTTTAAAATATGTCACCTTGTCTGACCAAGCGGCTCTGTCTGCTTCTTCGTTGTCTGGAATACCACAATGCACTGGAACCTAGGTGAAGACTACAATAGTACCTTTATTTTTCAGTTCCCACCAACGTTCAATATTTCCCTAATGAATCGATTTAAGTAATTACAACTAGTAATAAATTGAAAACACCCTAGAAATTTTGAATTAAAACATAATGAAGAAAAATAATTTAATAATGTCTGAATTGATACTTGCGATAGTATATTAGGAGAAATCGGTAGGCAGGTGTGGTTATTATAAACACTTCAAAGAAGTAAACTTATTTAATGGCCGACGTTTGGGCCCAAACTTGGAGCAATCTTCAGGAATGATTGTCCTGATCCGCAACGTCATTGAATTAGGTGATGAGATTGAGTTTTTTTTTAGATCTAAGTATTAAAAGTTATGGAAATTCAGTTGTAGAGACTGTCAATCTGTCATCTTTCATTTGTTTGTTTATTCATTTAACGTTACTTTATTTTATTGTGGCTAATAGAACCATGATATAGTAAAAGTCCTACATTTTGGCTATCCAGGTTTAATAGGTAGCTATCTGTAACGAGTATCTGACGTCGGCACAATAAATAAATAAATTTATTTGGAGAGTTTTAATGAAAGTACCTCCAGATAAACTTGTGTCAACAATAATTTAATTAAACCTGATTACAGCGGATAGGAAATAACCATTTGAAACTCTAAAACCACAATCAAACGCATGTAAAAAGACTATATGATTGCCATTTAGCACCAAGAGTTACCAAATTTTGAAGTTTTGAGCAACCGGATATACACTTCATTAGGTTAAGAAAAACATGATAGAAATAGAAATTTTATAAATCTGGTAAGTAAATTGATTACAGATTTTTCAGATTATAAATTATTCAGTCTGAAGTGTAATAAATAATTCAACGTGTATTGGAGACTTACACACCATAACCTTTGGCCCGGAATTGCTAAAGTCTCTATCGGAACATCAACTGTTGGCCAACCTGTGAGCTTACTAAGTACCATGGAGGCTAATGATGAAGTGTGTTATTCTCATCCGGTCACGTCGATGAACATTTCTTGTACAACATGGCTCATATACTCCTCTTGGTTTCTTAACATTATTCATACAGGAACGCTTGTTGAAACTTGATCACATCTGACTCTCTTAGCAAAGTCAAAATGATTCTTGCTAAGCTACTTGTCACTTCACATTATCTCGTGATTGGCATAACAAATGGTTTATTAATATAGAGGGTGCGAACCTAGTTGGTCAAGTGTGCTAACCTATCTAACCGACTTCAACAGAGAACTTTTAGATGAGAAAGGCGTTTTAAACTCCAGTTTCCCTCCTAATATACCTCAAGTCCAAGCCTCACTTGACAAGAGGTAAATATATAATTAAGGAAAAGACGATTGAAAAATATTGAGGATTGTTGCACGCTACACAGGAGTTATTTACGGTAAGTAAAATCAATTTAAATACTGTTAGAGATGATAAAAAGTTAAAGAATTGAGACGTTGATTTCCAAAAGGTACTATATCCATTTTAGGAAATTTTACAGAAAGCGCGAAAATCTCTCATTACTATATTATTAAATCAGCTAATTTGGGTCTCTTTGCATTAAAATTTAGAATTATTTTTTTACTATAATAATAACATCATATTAAAGTTATAAAATGAATTTTTGTAGAATGATTTTGAACGAAAATAAATGCGTAATTAGTACATTAAGAAAATGACCCTATTTCTAAATCACGTTTTTTAAGGAATTGAGTGTTCATAAGATAACATCAAATAGAATATTTAGATAAAACTAAATGATGAGAATACAAATATGTAAAAAAATCAATTTCGTAAAAAATGTCCTTTAGTACCTTTTGGAAATCAACGTCTCAATTGATTACATTGATTTTCGATAGAAACGTGTGTTTTATTTAAAATCTATTATATTATTATCTACAAAAGTCAGTTAGTTTCATCGGCTTTTCATCGCTCTCCATTAACTTTTCCAATCTTGTGTATAAGATAATATTTTTTCAAAAATCTTCAGCTTTTTAACAGTATACTTTGCATCTATATTACTGTTCTTATATTCCAAAAAAACAAAAATTGCATTAACAAATATTTTTCCTCTCTTCCCTTTTAGAGAATATTGAAATAGGCTTGTCGGCTACTTCAATCTGTACGATATTAAATTTTACATAGATATAGCTAGTTTTACCAAAATAGTTAGGGCCTTTTCCGAGAAAGTCGTAAAGCAGGTTTATATTGATAAAAAAAAGTTGCTGTAACATCTCGAGCATTCAGTTGTTTTAAACATAAAATTTCAGTTTCGCACGACTTTTTGTTTTCTTGTTAGACTTTCCAAACACACGTACAGACCTTTTTGTGCAACTTGGTTATTGGACCCCTAAAACGTGTATTTCCCTTGAAAACTGGAATTCGAAAATTTTCACGATCACAATACCTTCCCTGGTTGTATATTTTATAAATAGCAAGTGAAAGTAAAAACATGTAAATCAGGTTTAAACTGGCATATTAGTACTTTTCATTAATAACTATGGATTACAAAAGTTCAAATCCACGGAGAATCACGTACTCTGGTTATTATTTTGTTAGTTAGGTTCATTTAAGAAGTTTAGAGCTTCGTCAAGACTAAATAGGGATCAAATTTCATAAAATTTTGATGGGATTGTAATTTAAAAAAAATAAGGCATTTTCATATCAGTGAAATCTGCAAGACAATTAAAAGGGCCTTGCCAAATAAGTATGTGTAATCTGCCCCTCGTTTATTAGAACCAAATTTATACCATTGAGTCACACCTATTAAAACCTAGGGGAGGGCATAATCGAATGACGATCTGATAATTATTATAATCATTCGAATTAATCGGTTTCAAGAAACCTGGATAAAGGAATGACCTTCATTTTTATTTTTTTGGCTCATCACATAAATTATATGCATATTTGCACCTAGACTCAGCCAGCTCAGCAATCATAGAGAGGGGAATTGTACCATATTGTCTTTCAGAATGCATATTAATCCTTCGGTGATTCGATTATTTAAATCATCGAAGTCCGATCATACTATTCTGCCCACCACTTTGAAAAACAACCTTACGCAAATTTGTAGCCCCTAAATCCTAATGGGAAGGAAGTTATGGAGGGGGAAAGAAAAAACAAAAAAAAATGTTTTCTCCTGTACTGCTCAACCGATTTCACGAAAAAATATATGTTATGGAATTTGCCTCCAATTTTTATTAGTTATTTCATTGGAGGGTCCTCCGTTACATTTTTTTTTTTTTTTTCAATTTTATCACAAACATTTTTTTTGACCATCATTTTCGTGGAAAAACATATTTTTTGAAACCTATTTGTAAGATCCATAACATATATTTTTTCGTGAGAATCGGTTGAGCTGTTCAGGAGAAAACAATATTTCTGCTTGTTTTTCTTTCCCCCTCCATAACTTCCTTTCTATTACAATTAAGGGAATAAAATTTTTGCGTAAGGTTGTTTCTTATAGATGTGACTCATTGGTATAAATTTGGTTTATAACACACGTTGGGCATATTTTACATGCTTATTCGGCTAGACCCTTCAAAATAAATTTAAAACAAGGAAATATTAATAATGTTTACTGACAAGAACCGTTGCTGTCGGAACCCTTGTGAACTTACAACATTATATTGAGTGTTATAATTTCTCAGATCAATTAAGAGAATATAATTGATGAGCAACACTCCAAGCTGTCACACGTGTTAACAAGGTAGGGGCTTAGATCCGGTATCTCTTCGGCTCCCAGCAAGTCCACCGCCCCAGAAAAAAAGAAGACGCACCTCAGTGTTGATTGAATGAAGTAAAAATATTATGATAGGACGTCAAAAGACACGAAGGGAGAGTATATACGATCTTATCTCCCGTCTAAACAGCCTTATCTCACTTTATCTAACTCCTCCGAACCCATCAAGTGGCGGCAAAAACACCAATTAACACTTTATTTACATACATTATTGAGCTTGTTTAATATCACATCTCCCGGACACGCCTCGCCACCTCCTTTCATCAAAAGCTTATAGCCCCTTGATGAACATTTCGTAAAATCGTTTAAAAGATAATTATATTGAAAAATCGACTATTAGACAAAAGCTATTATAAACGAAAATTACCTCCTAGGAAACTGTGAATATCTCAGTTGTGTCATCCTCTTTATAAAGAACTTGTCTAAAATGATTGGAATTTAAAATAATGTAGATATCATCATATTCAAATAGGATGAAGTGGAGAAAATCTCATACTGCTGGATGAATATGAGTATAATACTTACATTATTAGTTTTCTTTTTTCGTTGTTTAACATTTATAAATTAATTTTGTACTAAGAACTTTCTACTGTATCAGACTGTCGAATTTATAATAAAATACATATAATATAATATCCCAGTTTTTTTTATTCTTACAAGTTTTCGAACATAAACAACTATATAATGTCGTAAACATACAAAGTAAACTACCTTAGCCTAATACTTGTTTGGAAACCAAATCAAGGACCTCACATGTAAAAAAAACAAAACAATAGACGTCAATTCAATGAAATATAGCATTTTTTATTATACATTTACTAAATGTGCAATTCTAATAACAAAGAATGATGTATGAATGAATGAAAAAAAAAAAAATTATTCTGGGACATTTCGCCCCCTAAGAGTAATATACAAAAAACAGAAGAAGACCAATTTTTCTTGCTTCATTTGATACACAACTATGTATTCAAATATTAAAATTTTAAAGTTAATATATATAAAATAAAAACAGTTAACAATATCGAATGAGTTTAATTGTTTATTATCAAATTCAATATTTATCACATATGTGCGGAAGATTGATTTTTGAGGAGGTGGATAAATAATTGGAATTTGAATGTGGTTAGGGATGACACTATAAGGAGGGAGATAGGTAAAGAGTTCCAAAGTATGGTAGCACGGATGATAAAGGACTTTTTAAAGGATGTTGTTCTATGAGAGGGTGAGTATAGATCGGTAGGTTGAGGTCTTGTATTTTGGTGTGCATGGAAGAGCGTGGAGTAAGGAGGTCAAAGATATAGGAAACTTTTCTGGCTCGCAAGGATTGGAATAGAGAGATTTTCTTCGGATAGAGCCACCTTTGACCAGAAGACCAATGAGTGACGTGTGGCTGTATGGAAAGTCATTATAAGTAAATTTTATACTTTGGTATAATATGATGTAATTGAAAAATTTACATTAATAACATTAACTTATGTTTCTGACTTAAATAAAACAAGAAGGTTTCATAAGAGAAGGGAAGAGAGCAGGAGGGAAAAAAATTTTTTTTTTTGTAATCGCAAAGAAGACTCTGAGGTAAAACGCTCATTACCCGGAGGTAAGCTAGTCCCCCGTTCGGGTCTCCGGGTGGGGACTGCTTCAGGGGAATCATGGCGCAAGATGAAAATTAGAGATGTAACAATAGGGACGTGTAACGTTAGAAGTTTAAATACGGCAGGTGGGTTAAAGTCGGTCGCGAATGAAGTTAAGAGGTACCATTTAGATATCGTTGCATTACAAGAGGTTCGCTGGCCGGGGGAGGGTTCGTTAACAGAAGGAAAGTATACTATTTGGTACGGGGGGAGCGTTAATTATTGTTTAGGTACCGGGTTTCTGATTAGGAATAGATTTCTTTCCGCGTTACGGGACGTACAGTTCTTTAGTGAAAGAATATCGGCTGCTATATTTCAAGGGCGTTGGTTTAAAATCGCGTTTATAAACATTCATTCTCCCACCGAAGACAGTGATGATGAAGTAAAATGCGAATTTTATGATAAACTAGAGACGGTTTACGATAAGTTACCGCGAAATTACATTAAAATAATACTAGGTGACGCGAACGCAAAGGTTGGAAGGGAAGAAGTATATCGTCCTACAATCGGTAAAGAAAGTTTGCACGAATATAGTAATGATAATGGGACCCGACTAATAAACTTTGCCATTTCGAAAAACCTAGTAATCAAAAGTACTACGTTTAAAAATAAGGATATTCATAAGTATACGTGGACAAACACGGAATCAAATCGATCATGTTTTAGTACAAAACAGATGGCAAAGTAGCATAACTAACGTGAGATCGTATCGTGGTGCAGAATGCGGTTCTGATCATGAATTAGTAATCGCGAAACTCCGACAAAAACTAAATACAAGAAAGAGAACACCGAACTATATTCGTCCCGAGAATTTTGATTTAGTTAAACTGAACAACCCTGAAATTAGAAAACAATTCGCGATAGAAGTAAAAAATAGGTTCGAAGCTTTGGAATCCTTAGACGAGGAAAACCAAGATGTAAACAAACTATGGGAAGGGATCAGGGATAATATTAAAGAGGTCGGTAATTTATGTCTTGGGAAATCGAAAATAAAAAGAACAAACCTTGGTTCGACAGGGATTGTCAAAATATGTGCAAAAAAAGAAAAACCGCTAAACTGAATTCCTTAAATAATCCAAGCGATAATAATTTGGCTTACTTTCGGTCAGTAAAAAAAGAAACTTCAAAATTCTTAAAAAATAAGAAAATAGAGTATCTTAAAGGCAAAATAATAGAAATAAAAAACACTGAAGCGAAAATAACGTAAGAGAATGTACAGAGGTATAAACAAATCGCGTAAAAGATTTGAACCTCTATTGAATGCGGTTAAAGATGCAAATAACAATATAATTGCGGATCCTTCTGAGATATTAAATAAATTTTAACAACACTTTGACGGCATATTAAATACGGAAAATAATAATCAATCTCCTCTCTTTGAATATCAGAGCGCTGAACCATGGATAGACGCACCGAGTAAAGAGGAAGTCTAAATGGCGATAGGAAAATTAAAACGTTATAAGGCTGCAGGAAATGATAATATCACGAGTGAATTAATCAAGGCGTGTGGAGAAGCGGGAGTTTCCAAATTACATGTTTTAGTTAAAAAGATCTGGGAAAATGAAAAAATACCCGAAGACGGGAAAGAATCAATACTTATTCCGATTCACAAAAAAGGACCGAGGTCGGATTGTAACAACTATCGTGGGATCTCTCTTCTCCCAGTATGCTATAAAATATTCTCGTCAATACTAACTAGCCGAATCACGGAATACGCTGAGGAAATTATCGGAGATTACCAATGTGGTTTTAGGCGGAATCGCTCGACTATTGACCAAATATTTTCCTTACGTCAAATATTAGAGAAAAAATTGGAATACAACGGTGTAGTCCATCAACTTTATATCGATTTTAAAAAGGCTTATGATTCAATAGACCGTCAGAAGCTATATAACATCATGATTGAACAGGGAATACCTAGAAAGTTAGTAAACCTAGTGGAGATGTATTTGTCGGAAACATTCCATAAAGTTAGAATCGGTCATAATTACTCCGAGAGATTTGAGATGCGATCGGGTTTGAAACAGGATAACTCCCTTTCACCTGTGTTATTTAATATAGCTTTAGAATATGTCATAGAAAAGGTGATGTGTACCGAGAAAGGCTTAAATATGGGTGACAAGTTTCCGGTTTTGGGGTATGCCGATGATCTGGTACTGCTAGGTGAAGACACGGAAACCATACAACTAAATACAAGTGTGTTAATAAAAATCGGTAAAGAAACAGGACTCGAATTAAATACCGACAAGACGAAATATATGATTAGTAGCAGAAACGGTGTCGATCTTGGTGATATTGATGCATCAGGGCATACTTTTGAACAAGTAGAGAAATTCAAGTATTTAGGTTCAATTATAACTAGAAAAAATGAAATCCAGGAAGAAATAAAGTCCCGGTTAAAGGTGGGAAATGCGTGTTATTATTCAGTTGCTAAGCTACTTAGTTCGCGGCTTCTATCTAAAAACTTAAAGGTTAGAATTTATAAAACTATTATTCTTCCGACGGTTCTTTACGGATGTGAGACGTGACCGCTTACTTTGAAGGATGAACAACGGCTTAAGGTTTTCGAAAATAAGGTATTGCATAAAATATTTGGTCCGAAGAGAGATGAGGCCACTGGGGAGTTTAGAAGGTTGCACAACGCGGAATTGCGGCACTTGTATCATGTGAATATAATTGAGCTGATTGCATCGCGGAGACTCAAATGGGCGAGTAAAGTTGTTGGGCTCGATGGCGAGCGGATTCCGAGAAAGTTGGTATTTGCTGAGCCGACTGGTAGGCGTCCGAAAGGTAGGCCGAAGCGTAGATGGGAGGATTGCGTTAAGGCTGATCTCGGGGGCTTGGGCTTGAATGGTGAACATTGGACGAGCCTGTGTAGGCGGAATTTGGTGGTATCGGCATCGAACCTTCGGGTTCGCTAAGCCTATTATTATTATTATTATTATTAATCGCAAAGAAGAAGCAAACTAGGGGTCACCCATAGCGTAGTTGCTAGCATGACAGCTTTCTATGCCAAAGATCGTGGGTTCAAATCTGCGGATGGCCCTAGGATTTTTTAATGGGAGTAAAAAATCCTTAGTTATGCCGTCCTTCGGAGGGGACGTTAAAAGGTGGTCCCGAGCCTGTGCGATGTCAGGTACTCGTTAAAGATCCCTATCCTAATAAAACCTGGATAGGCTAAAATTTAGGACTCCCACTGTAGCATCGTCCGATTAGCCATAGTAGCATAAAGTGAAGTTAAACGAATAAACAAACAAACAGAAGCAAACTAAATGACTGTCTATATACCCTAATTTCGAATGAGATGGCATGGGAATTGAAACGAAGGCATACCGACAGTATGTGCCCGACAAATGTTGATATGCTCAGATTACGTTTTACAGTGTACTAGTTCGTAGACAGTTTTACATGGTCAGTTCTTGCTTTTACTTGCTACTCACACTAGTTATGTTTGATGCCAGTAGCATATTCTTTCAAAACTATGTCTACTCTTCAAGCAAAAATGAAGAAAAAACATTTTTTTTCAAATTAAAAACATCAAATAATGTTCAAATATCCTTGTTATTTTCCTCCCTTTCTTCCTCGATGGCACTACAAAGCACTCTGATTCTGCGTAAGTGCGCTGCCTCCATTCATATATATATATATATATATATATATATATATATATATATATATATATATATATATATATATATATATATTAGAACTGGCCTGATTAGCGTTTTCTGAAGGCGGAGTTTAGTTTAGTGGTTATTTTTACTTATTATTTTACTGGCGGAATCTACATGTTAATTTGTTATAAAAAAAATATTGCATGAATAATGCCGTTATTTAAAGCAAATATTTTTGAAATAAGGATAGAAAAAAAAAATGTTTGTGTGTCACATAAGTTTTTCTTTTTTTATTTTTATAAATCAATATACTTTATTAGTTTTCAATTTTTCTTCTCTTTTTCTATCTTTGAGATCATTATGTCTTATTATTCCCGCTGTTAAAAGTTATTCAGGCTAACTAGCAAAATATTCATTGAAGAAAAAACTTATTAGACACTTTAATAGTTTAAAATGGATATTACTGAGGCCATACGGTAATATATTTTATGCCTTACAATTACTATTAATAAATTCAAAAAGAGATCTGATATTGAAAAAAATCATACTTGTGTTAATCAATGAATTAAGTTAGAAGAAAAAAAGAAGTTAAAATAATGAAACGAAAATTCGCTATACATTATCTGCATTAATTATTTTAGGAAACGTCATCGAATCGTTATATATTACCGGGAATCGTATTATCATTTTATACCTATTAATCAAATTAATATTTTAAATCGAAAATAATTGTATAGAGTTCACTGTCATTAAAAAGTATAAGGATTTGAAGTTGCATTCTTAATGACATGCATTAAATGTTCATAAATCAAACCCAGCACAAAAAATGTCTGGGTAATTTCATGTAATTCCATTACAAAGTTATACAAATAATTATATATATTTAGAGGTATAATGTCTACTTATTTAGCTAATAAGAGTTCTAAGACTTGGTTGCAGTTTTATAATAATGCATTATTAGTTTAATTGAAGCGATATAAAATTAACACTGTGCATCTATGACAATAAATTCCTCTTAAAAGCTTTTAATATTATGCTGATATTAAAAATTACAATACTAGATTTATAATTTAATTAAAGCTCATCTTCTGTAATTTTATTTAATGTTTATACACATCTAAATTATATTCGATATTACTAAGTTTGAAAGCTGGTATCGATTCATAAGGATTTGGTAGAAAAGGTAAGCAAGGGATCGGAGAAAAGGATAGTTAAAGAAAAAATAATTGTTTATAATCGCGGCTAACCAAGTAATCGGGCAAACTCAACAATTGAGACGTTGATTTCCAAAAGGTACTATATCCATTCTAGGGAATTTTACAGAAAGCGCGAAAATCTCTCATTACTATATTATTAAACCAGCTAATTTGATTCTTTTCGCATTAAAATCTAGAATAATTTCTTTACTATATTAATAAAACCATATTAAAGTTATGGAATGAAGTGTTCTGGTATGATTTGGAATGAAACTAAATGTGTAATTAGTATCTTAAAAAATTAATAGCATTTCTAAATTACGTTATTAAAGGACACGAGTGTTCATTAGAGACAATCAGATTTAAGATTTACATAAAACTAAATGAGGAGAATATAAATATGTGAAAATATCAATTTCGTAAAAAAAGTCCTTTAGTACCTTTTGGAAATCAACGTCTCAATTGAGACGTAAAAATAGATTTCCAAAAGGTACTATATCCATTCTAGGAAATTTTACAGGAAGCGCGAAAATCTCTCATTACTATATTATTGAACTAGCTAATTTGGGTCTTTTTGCCTTAAAATTTAGAATTATTTTTTTACTATAATAATAACATCATATTAAAGTTATGAAATGAATTTTTTTAGAATGATTTGGAACGAAAATAAATATGTGGTTAGTACTTTTAGAAAATGACCGCATTTCTAAATCGTGTTTTTTAAGGACTTGAGAATTCATTAGATAACATCAAATAGAATATTTAGATAAAACTAAATGATGAGAATACAAATATGTAAAAAAATCAATTTCGTAAAAAATATCCTTTAGTACCTTTTGGAAATCAAAGTCTCAATTCCTTGGCTAGAACATTTTTTAAAGGATTATATACGACGCAAACAGTCCATCTACAGAAACTAATAATAAAACTCTGAAAGATGGACTTATTTGGGTCACAACGGCCCTTTCAAATGGTATTTCGATAAATTATTATTCAATTTAATCGACAAAATGATGAAATACTTATCCACCTTAGAAAAGACTATACTCGTATTTGCCACTACGCTCGTTTCTAATTAAGTCACAATTAAATACTTCTAAAGCTTAAAGCAATTCAGATCTATTTTGGTAATGATTTCTAGGTTTGAAAGCTATAAAGCTGATTGATTATTAAAAAAAAAAAGATTTTAGAAAGTTTACTATAATTTATTCCAAAAAATACACAAAAAAGGTCTAAAAAGAATGGATGGGTTTAACAATTGTATTTAGGGCTTTATAATGTCATACAAAAATCTGGTGCGCACAACACACGACTTTCACTTACTTCCGTTGTTTATATTAATTCAAGAATTTTTAAATACATTTAAAGAAACAAATAAATTGTTAAAGAATTAATTATTTTGAATTTCAATAGAAACATGTGTTTTATAGAAACAATCAATTAGTTTTATCGACTTTACACCACTTTCCATTAACCTTTAAAATTCCGTGTATTAGATAATATTTTTTTCTAAAATCTTTAGCTATCTAACGGTTTAAAAACACAAAAATTGAATAAAAAATATGTTAGCATCCCTTTAGTTTTTAATCAAATTTGCTCAACTTGCATATTTACCCGTTATTTATCAATGTTATTAAGGCGATGTTACAATTTTTTTGAAATCTACAAAATTAAAGGTACTTACTAAGTAAACTGTCTGCAACTTGGAAAGAATTGTATTAACAAGTTGTTTGTCTTGTATGAAGGTTTTGAATTGTGCTGGATCCATTTTACTTTCACCTCGTCACCAATTCTAATGTAACTTTTATTGTAACTATTGAATAAATAAACTATATTGGTTAAACAAGATATATTCTTTAACACGATGTAAAGACATGTAATAATTGTTTAAAAAAATTGTAACCTAACTAGGAAGGTACCGCGTCAGTGTTGCCACAGTGTTGCTACACTGTTGAGACAGTGTTGCCAGTGTTCGCAAAGATTATAACAGAAACCACAAAAGAAATAATTAAAGTGAATTAATATAGAATTTTATTGTGTTTTATTAAAAACTCTATATTATTACCTAAAATAATCAGTTAGTTTTATCGGCTTTTTATCACTCTTTATTAACTTTTACAAGCTTGTTTATAAGATAATATTTTCCTAAAATCTTTCTCATTCCAACGGTATATTATTCGTCTACATTACAAAACAAAAAGTTGCATTACAAAAATATTTTTTCAGTTTTATTCTTCAGTTGTTCATTCAATTCACTCAACTTGCATATTTAGCTGTTAATTATCAATGGTAGAAAGATAATATCGTTATTTTTGTAGAACCTACAGAATTAAAGGTACTTCAGAGGAAGAAATTTGAAAATATCGGCATTTAAGCCCTGTCAAACTATTTCAATCAGAATGAAACCTAAATGGTGTTAAAGTGTTAAAGCCCATTAAATTTTACATCGATATAGCGAGTTTAATCAAAATCGTTAGATTTAGATCGTTAGCCGTTTTGAGAAAATCGTAAAAAAGGTGCAAAATGCTGATTTTAATGAAAAAGATTTTGTAACATCTCGGGCGTATTTAGGTTTAAAAAAAACTATAATTGTAATATTTAAAAGTACTTTGGATAATATAAAAAACACCGAATCCTTTCATCGAAAATCAAATAACAAAATATTAATGCCAGATTGATCAGAGTTTTATAAGCCCTCAAGGCTCAAAACGTTTAGATGAGTGAAAAATCAATAATATTTTTTATTTTCCCTCATTCAAAGAACTCATCAACATTAAAAATATTAAGTTAAATGTATCCATATGTTTAGAGCACTTCAAATCAAATTTTATACATATATTTTGAGTACCAATACATCTGCTGTGTTGACATGAGTATATCTTTTGTCAGAGGGTCTGTAACTTGTGTTTCCTCCTTCAGATACAGTCCGGTATCTTGGCTTACTGTTAGACAAAAGATTGACTTGGAACCCACATACAAGACTTAAAAAACAAGAACTCAACCGACGATTCGGACAGTTATACCGACTACTCAACGGAAAATCTGAACTTACAGTCGACAACAAAGTATTAAACTACAGGACAATACTGAAGCCCATCTGGACCTACGGACTTGAACTGTGGGGGACAGCTAAACGTACTAACATCAAACGCATTCAATCCTTTCAATCCAAAGTCCTCCGTACAATAGTAAATGCTCCTTATTATGTTTCCAACTATACCTTGCACCACGACCTTAATGTTCCCTTTATTTCAGACCTAATTCCATCCAAATTTTCCAAATTCCACCAGAATCTCATTCATCATCCTAATCCTCTAGCTCAATCCCTATCCAGCTTTACACATCCATACAACCCACCTAGAAGGTTAAAACGGCAGTGGCCCCGCGACCTTTTGTAAATATATTGGAGTTCTAGCACTGGCTAGATTCTCCACTCAATGTGATGTATGTATGAGTGTGTGTATGTGTATACGTATAAGAGAATTCTTGACTCTATTGTATTGATTCAATATTGTGTATATATTTTATTGTAATTTTATGCTGTGTAAATATTGTATGAATGTAGTATGTATGATATCTTTCAGCACTACCATTAATGTCCAAATTGGGACAGATTGTAATTTTACTCAATAAAGAATTGTTGTTGTAACTTGTGTAACAATTTTTTTCACCCTCAGTTTGACACATTTTAGCTCTGTTGGTGTGTTTCAGATCGAAAATTTGACTATACATGGCCGTCCGCAATTTAGTGGAGAATATGTGTTGTGATATAACATTCGTTGTAGGGACCTACCGTTTAGGAGCTATGATGGTTTTGAATAGATAAAATCACGAATGTCTAAATTTACATAGATAATAAAAATTAAATTTTGTCAGTAGATTATTTATTTCTTTGTTTACCTCCTACACTTCATCCATTCCAGACTGGGAAAAGAAGTAAATTATAGATACACACATCCATGATCAATCATGATCACAGGCTCGGTATGAAATAAGCTATGTTGGTGTTGTTCGCATTGAATGTTTGAAATTATTTCCGTATTTGTCGCTAGGACGAATTTTTATAGGAGCTATATTGTTTGAAATGAAAAGTCACGTTTTGTCTACATTTTTAGTTTTACTTACCTATATATGAAATATATAGTATTGAGATCGTTAAAATTTTGGAATCCAAGTTTTCATCGGATACACACGTTTTAGGATTTCCTGAGTCTAAATGACCAAGTCCCGAAAAAAAGTTTGTTTTTCTGTCCGTGTGTGGTAAGCCTAGCGCAAAAACGAAAGGTCCTACGAAACTGAACTTTTATATTTAAGACAACTATACGCCCGAGATGGTCCAGCAGCTTTTTCAACAAAATTGGCTAGCCAGAAGTCGTAGTTTATGTCATGCATTTTGCACCTTTTTACGATTTACTAAAAAAACGCACTAACGATTTTGATTAATATCGATGTAAAATTCAATGGGCTTTAATATCATGTAGGTATCATTCTGATTGAAATAGTCTGACAGGGTTTAAATGTCGATGATTTAAATTTTCTTCCTCTAAAGTACCTTTAATTTTATAGATTCAAAAGAATTACCCATATCGTCTTATCAGGGCTGATAAAAAGCGGTTAAATACATATGTTGAACGAATATGATAACTAACTAAAGAAGTAAAGAGCGAAAATATTTGTTAATGCAATTTTTTAATTTTTGAACATAAATACAGCAACATAAATGTAAAATATACCGTTGAAAAGCTAAGGTTTTTAGAAAAATATTATATTATATACTAAGTTATATACAATACAAAGTTCAATCGTATAGATTGAAATAGCCCGACAAGTCTTTAATACCGATAATTTAAATTTTCTTCCTCTAAAGTACCATAACCATAACCATATCATCTTATCAGTATTGACAAATAATGGGTTTAATATACAAGTTGTACGAATTCGATGACCAGCTAAAGGGTAAAAGAGCAAAATATTTTTTTAATGTAACTTGGTTTTTATATATTAAAAACTATAATATAGACGTATTGTACATACCGTTGGAAAGAGAAAGATTTTAGAAAACAACATTACCTTATACATAAAGTTGTAAAAAGTAATGTTAAGTGATGAACAGAGCATAAACTTATTACTTATTATTATACCTAACTATTTAATTTAGTCAGATAATTTAATATGCTTTCAACAAAACTGAATACAATTTTTATTTAAACTAACTTAAAACTGTTTTTATAAACTTTTAGTTTATACAATAACTCATAAATTGATCTTAAAGAGGGGTAAGTAAAAGTCGTGTGTTACCCGCACCAGATTTTTTATTGTATAACCTTCGCTAGGACCTACCGTTTAGAAGGTGGTTTAAACATCTAAGTGTACATGTATGATTACAAATAAATTTTATTAGCAGATTAAACTTACCTTTCTTCTAAGTTACCTTAATTATATCAACCTTTATACTTCACTAATAAGCCCGTCCGTCCGCAAACATATCTCCCTGACTGACAAAAGAAGTAAATTATAGATAGAAATATCCATGGTATATCGGTTCTCCAAGACAGGAAGAAATACCACAGCCGCATTTTTACTTTTACTTACCTATATATGAAATATATAATGAGGGAAAGTATTGCTATCGTAAAAATTTTCGAATTCCAGCTTCAACGGAAATACACGTTTTAGGATCCCCTGAGTCCACATAACTAATTCCCGAAAAAATGTGTGTGTCTGTGTCCGTATGTTGTAAGCTGCCTCAAAAACGAAAAGGCCTACAATAACTGAAATTTCATATTTAAAAAAAAAAAAACTACACGCTCGAGATGTTACAGCAACTTTTTCACTAAAATCATACTTTATACCATGCATTTTTCACGTTTTTACAATTTTCTCAAAAACGGCTGTAAAGATTCTGATTAGAGCGATGTAAAATTTAATGGGTTTAATATCATGTAGGTTTCATTCTGATTAAAATAGTCTGACAGGCTTGAATGCCGATAGTTTAAATTTTCTTTCTCTAAAGTATCTTTAATTTTGCAGATTCTATAAAAATAACTATATTATCTGATTAGCATTGCTAAAAAACGGCTAAATATACAAGTTAAACAAATTTGACAACCAACTATAGGAGAAAAGAGCAAAAATATATTTTAAAGCAAATTTTGTTTTTTTTGGAAAATAAGAACAGTAATATACATATATAATATACTGTTGGGATGCTGAAGGCTTTAGAAATATTATCTTATGCATAAGCTTGTAAAAGTTAATAAAAAGTAATTAAAAACTGATAAAACTAAATGATTGTTTCAGATAATGATATAATAGATTTTTTAATAAAACACATGTATCTATGGAAATTCAATTTAATTAATTCTTTATTAGTTTCACTCCTTTTTATCTCTTACTGTATTTGAAAATTCTTTAATCAGTTTTAACAACGGAGATAATCGAAAGTCGTGTGTTGCCCGCACCAGGTGTTTCCATTAGACATGGTCAGATGACAGGTGTAGAGATTGAATATGAATTGAGAGCATTACGTTTCGGTGTAACGACTGAGCAGAAAGTACACCCGTGCACGAAACAACCTGGGACATGCTCAAAAAATATACGACTACTAGAGACGATGGCCGCTGAAGAGAAAAGAAAGAAGATGGCTGTTTATTGGAGCGGTTAGGAGAGAGATTGTTATTATGGGAGCTGTCAATGTAATAACCCGGGGCTACCTCATCAGTCACCCGTCGATCCTTCTATCCCTCTCTTTTTTTTATTTCATAAATTCCTCTTCACGCTATTTCACCGCCTCTATTTACTTTATGGTAATATTATCTTCAGTTCTGACCTCTGCCGGCAGTTAAAAGTTTTAAAAATTTGATACTGTCAAAATCCACCTATAAAATTATAATTTTGTTTTTTTTTACATATAATATAAAAAAAATAATATAGCACCCTAAGATTAATTACCCATATTTATGTTTTTATATGTGGATAATATAGCCGACACAGAAAACTAACCATGTGAAATATGTCAACATTTTTAATTTATCCACCAAAAGTTTTAGATCTCATTTTAAATAATTTAAAATAAATCATTGTTTTTCTGGATTGAAAGTATTGGTAAGAACATTTTTTATTTTATTTTATTATATTAATTTTTCTGATATACTAGGCCTAAGTCACATTTTTCAAATGTTAATCCCTTAAAGTAAAATAATAACCTAATTGTCATCTTTAATATGTCACAAAACTGATGTAGTATACATAACACACAAACTTACACTTACTTTTCTAAGTGAAATAAAATTTAAAAGTTTATATCCAACTAGGGACTTGTACTTGTTCCGCACGGGTGTAATTTATGTTTAAAAAACTTCAGCTTGACCAATAAAAATTTATTACTTCGGTATTATGAATTCATCGTAACGAAAAGTTCACTTAGCAAGTTTTTTTTTTTTTTTTTTTTTTTTTTTTTTTTTTTACCTCCAACTTTATTTACAAAATAAATACACAAACATTTCATGTATATACAGCAACAATGGTTTATACAGTCCACGGCTCAGGCTTCGTATTGCCCGTTGGATTCGATTGATTCACTTAGCAAGAAAATATTATGTTTATTATATAACGTCTATTAATTAAGTCATTGGGAGTAAAATAAAATTCAAAAAATCAAAAATTGGTTTAGTTTATTTGTTTGTTTTGTTTAATGGTTCCTATTTCATTCGGTTGATTACAATTTTAAATTTCATAAAAAGATTTCCTAAATACATTTTAATGTATTAAAGTTAATTTAGTTTCCATGTGGGTCCCATTTAGTTCACAGTGGAAATACTATTTTTTTTTAAATGATCTAAAAGCAGAAATAATTATAACCAGTATTAGTTTATAACAACTTTTACTTTATTTTAGCAACTTAAGTACGATTTGGTACATAATATTTTTTTTCTCGAAAATCTTGATTACTGTATGAAGTAGATAGCCTGCAGGATCACCATAACCTCACTGATTTACAAGATTACAAATAACATTTGTGTATGAGTTTATACGCTTGTACCATCTTTCTATTAAATTGACTATCTTAATTTATTGCATATTAACTTTTCTAAAATCTTGAGCTATATTTCTAAGTCACAACTTATATTTCAGAAATAATTTTTTTATGACTTTGTCACAGAAAGTTTATTTTTCCCGTTAAAAGAAAAGCCAAATTGCAATGGATTTTACTTATAAACCTTCTGGAAACAATGCAGGTGAAAAACGTATCAAAATCCGTCCAGTGGTTTAGAAGAATTCAGTGGAAACCAAAATCCTGTTATCATTTTACATATATAGAGATTTGCAATTACATGCTATTCCATGCAATTTATTTAGGACAAAAACTTATATATCATAGAAAATCTTTTGTAAAAGACAATTACTGATTTTCACGTTTATCGACACTGTTTTCCTAAAATTAAATTTTCAGCAGTATTTATTTATTCATATTATTACTTAGGATTTTTAAAAAAATAAATTGCAGGATTACAGTTTTAAGAGAGAGTGATAAAAAATGATGTCTATTTCTATTAATCAAAATAGTCTCTATTGCTTTTAATACATTTCCATGTAAGCAATGAAATATGTAGGCAGCTTTTCCATACACTCTGAATAGAATTTGGGATCCTTAGAGTAAATATAAACTTCTTTGATCAATAAATTGTTGTGCTGCTGCCTTTGTAGAAGATGCAATTTTCACCGTAAGTAATGATTCTGTAATGACAGAATTAGGTAGTTGTTGTTTCGGCTAAGAAGTGAGGCACAAACATCAAAACACTGATTTATTTCAACGGCCGTATAATGAGTGTGAAACCCATGTTTCGAGTATTTTCATCATTCCATTCGGTGTTAAGTCCAGTAGTCATCGGCAATCGATTTGCCTATATTGTGTTTTCCTGCATGTTATAGGATTTTTTCCAACAAAGCTCACAGAACATCACCATCAAGGGAAGAAATCCTAACTCGAACATCTTTTTTTTCCAGGCTTAAATCTCCTCGAATTTTTTTTTTTTTTAGTGCCCTTACTTTTTTTTTATATGAAACAATTCTTTATTGTGTAACATTACAATCAGTTCCAATTTAGGACATTTTTAATAGTGATTCAAGTACAATATTCTTACTACATTCACACGATATATACAAAACAATAAATTTATATAATAATAATACGATATACATATATACAAAACAAATTCTATAAAAATATATACAAAAGTCACTCATAGCTATATAAAATGCTCAAGCATACAGCACGTGAGTGGAGAATCTAGCGAATGTCAGAACTCCAATATACATGTTACAAGAGGTCTCGAGGCCACTGCCGTTTCAACCTTCTAGGAGGATGGTAAGGGTGTGTGGAGCTGGATAAGGATTGAGCTAGGGGATTAGGGTGATGGATAAGGTTCTGATGCAATTTAGAGAATTGTAATGGTATATGGTCTAAAATAAATGGAATATTTAGGTCGCGGTGTAAGGTATGGTTGGATACATAATAAGGAGCATTAACTATGGTTCTGAGGACTTTAGATTGGAAGGATTGAATGCGTTTGATGTTAGAATATTTCAGTGCCCTTACTAATACTGCCCGATGCTCACACTTCATTAATGTTCCCGCCGAGTTTAAACTAACAAAATAAAATTATACATAAATGACGCTTTGAAATTATTTTCTTTTTGAAATTATTTCCTGGAAGTAAAATGCAACAGAGGTAAGCAAACATTATCTTAAACATTGATTATCAACATCTCTTTAACATTGATTATCAAACGAATAATAAAAAAAATAAATAAACAACTAATTAGATACATATAAGGGTACATAAAGAAAAACCTAAAATTCTGCATTATATTCCGGGCAATTCAGAAAAAGGAGCTGCTATGTATTGAGAATAGTGGGGGTAGTTAAAATACATTAAATAATTTAAATATAAAATAATATTAATCATTGTCTCTCGGCAAAAAGGTATGTACAGGTATCTGCTGACTCCCCCACGTACTTAAAAATGATTAGGTCAACCAGATGTTAGGCCTTGGCGACCTTTCAAGATTTGTGCCGCCTTAGGATATTAGGGACATCCATGAAAATAACTTATTACTTTTATTTTCAAAGAGGCTGCCCAACAAGCCCCTTTATACTTATCGGATCAGTTCCACCCTATTGTCTCAATATCCAATAGAAAATTAGAATGAGTGGCATTAAAAAAAAAAAGTATTTTTGAGAAGAAAGGATAGAGGTGATATGGGTGACAGCTTGGGACCAAGAAGAGATATAGATATAGAATAGATATCGAGATTAAATGATGCTCAGGAGTGAACCCAAGAGATCTATCACCCGTTTCAGTTTGTTTTATACATAATTGTGTTTATATATAATTATTTTTTAAAAAGCCTGGGACGAGAAAAAAATCCCTACCGAATGGGTATATAATGTGATAATTCCCATACATAAAAAAGGTAGCCAGGCTGATTGCTCCAACTACAGACTTATATGCCTGTTTCCAGTGGTATACAAGTTGTAGACAACCATCCTGTATAATTGACTGAGACCTCTAGTTGAGCTGTTTATAGGAGAGGAGCAAGCTGGATTCAGAGCAGGACGTCAGATGCAGGACTATATATTCACCCTTCGGAATGTAATACAAAAATCATAGGATCATAATAAACATTTGTACCTTACCTTCCTAGACCTTCAAGGTGCGTTTGAATCGGTCCCAAGAAACAAAATATGGGAAACACTAAGAGCAAAGAATTTTCCAAAAAGCCTGGTGGAAGCCATAAAATCCATATTTCAAGATCCAAAGGGCATAGTCAGACTGAATGGACAGGAATGTGGCCATTTTAGCATAGATAGAGGAGTGAAAAAAGGAGATAGTTTAAGCCCATTGTTATTCACATTATATATGGATGAAATAGCTGCAATCTGCAAAAGGCGAACAGAAAGGACTTTCCTGGGGCGAAGGAATCTGCTTCCAGCTGAAAGGCACTACAGGGTGATGCAAAAGAAGAAGAAGTGTTTGGCGAAAGAATTAGTTTTCATCACCTCAGTATTCTCAATTACCAATTATGCCATATGTTTTTTTATTTGTATTATTTATTTATTGATATTTACTACTGTATTGGTTAATAAATCTTGTAAATTAAATTTAGATAAACACACATCACAAATACATGAAGAGAAACTGCCCATTGGCAGCACTCCAGTAGGTAATCTAAACTAGAAGGTCTGGAGGCCATCTTATTTTCAGACGCCTCGGAGGATTGTCAGGAATGGAATAGGAAGCAAGGATTGACACTAGTGGGTTAGAGTGGGAGTGGAGTTTGTCATGGAAGGAATGATACCTGGTTCGGACCAAATCAGCAACATTGTGCCATATGTAAATATTTTATTCATTTGTATGCCACCTGATCCAATAGTGAATTGGTAAACATGATATCTATGGAATGGAACTCCAATGGTTTTGTACAATAATGAATATAAATAGATGAAATATATTTCTTGATGCAGTTTTTGGAAATACGCAGTAAAGTAATGTTTAAAAACTTGTGGTACTACGAAAAAAACTTGGTTGGCTAAGATATTAATAAATATGAGGTTGCTAGCTTTTTCACCTACCGTGAAGAGAAGACGTTGACTCGGGCAGACGGAGGCACTCAGTAGCAGGCCCCGAGGAGTGGCAGCCGGCGAAGAGATAAAGAAGATCACGATTGAGCCCGGAGCGAGACTACCCGGCTACGAATAGGATTCGGTTCGCATAGTGCACCCTTCTCTCTATACTTAGCATCATTATAGTCCATTTTAAACTCTTACTATCTCTCCTATCTTGGATTAAAGGACCCTCGGGCCGACATTAGAGTTTAAATCTTCTTCTTTTTTTCTATTTGCTCTTTCTATTTTGTTGTACCTTCGTACCAACTACTGAGCAGTAATAATGTATGCTAGCGTAAATAATAGTGATTAAGATGCTTCTTTACATTCGGTTGATTATTTTCAATAATGAAAGTATGTAATCGACCATCTTAACATAATACCATATGGTTTAATTAGGATAGGGATCTCTTAAGAACGACATAACTAAGGATTTTTTACTCCTTTCTAGGCTCCTGCGGGTTTGAACCTGTGACCTTTAGCATAGAAGGATGTTATGCTAGCCACCATGCTACAAGCGATCGCTGCTTATGACAAGTATTCGCATGGGATGTTATAGCAACTTTTTTTTTTTTTTTATAAAACTTAACTCATATTGAAGATGTACGTGTCTTCAGAGACTGGGAGTGCGGAAGTGACCACCACATGTTACGGGCAAAGATTTACTTTCCGTGGACTGCTGGAAAGCGACAGCGGGAAGAAGGAAGGACGGCAGAGGCAGACATTATTCCTCACTATAGGCTGGAACTACTGAGGGACCCAAGCATCCGAGACCGGTACCGAAGAAGATTGGAATATAAAGCTGACATAAGTGTGGGGGTGAGCGCCTCAGAAAAGTACGCACACCTAAAAGAATGCATCCATACGGCAGCAGCTGAAGCACTGGGTTTAGAGGAAAGACGTCCTAAGCCAGACTGGTGGTCGGACGAAGTGGCACAGCTCGTGAGCCAGAAGAAGGAGGCGTACCACAAGTATCTTTCCTCGAGAAGCAATGAGGACTGGGTAACCTATAGGAAGCTAAATAAAGAAGTGAAGTGCCTGGTAATTGAAGAAAAAAATGCCTCGTGGGATAGGTGCTGCCAGCGTATCGATTGTACAATAGGATACAATAGAATTAGTCAGAACAGCTGTTACCAGCATTGTGTATACATGGTGAAAAAACTTCCTAGTTTTAAATTAGATATTATTCAGTGTAATTCTGTGCTTTTCGTTTAACACTTTGTCGAAATAAGTTCTGAAGAGTGAAGAACCCATTAAGACTTCGGCGGAGGCGGTTGCTGCTAGATCTCCACAGTTTAACAGATAACCTTTCTGCCTTATTTATTATACTTATAATTTTTTGTATTTTTTTTTTTTTTTTTTTATAGTTGTTAAATCTAAGTTTTATATTAACTCACTTTAAGGACTTATACTAATTATGGGAGAGCCCCCATAATCAGGAGGGTCGGGGGGCTCTCTAGCCCCCTAAATAAAAAAAGAAAATGGGCTCGGGGTCGAATCAAGTTTCCCCCCGATAAAGTTATTCCTCAAAGGGTTGAAAATATCGTTCCAAATTATTTAGTAGTGAAAAGAACTGACCAAGATGATTTAAAAAAGATCTCTCCCTTTTTCATCCATAAGGTTATCACAAATTTGGTGGGGAATGTTAAAAATGTAAAAAAGATAAAAGATGGTACTTTACTAATCCAAACACTAAATGCACAACAATCCAATAAACTATTGTCATATACAAGCTTTGGCAATCAATTTCCTGTTGAGATAACACCCCATAATACACTCAATTACAGCAAGGGTGTTATTCGATGTTACGACTTTCAGTATATGGAAATGGAAGAAATAAAAAAAGAACTGAAACCAATAATTAATGATATAGTTAGAATAAGGTCAAAAAACCATGGAAACGTAATTTTAACACATAATTACATTGTAACCTTCCCAACCCCGAAACCTCCAGAGACATTACAGATTGGCTATGAGGCAGTTAGGGTCGTGCCTTACATACCCAATCCATCAAGGTGTTTTTAATTGCCTTGGTTTTTCTCATCCGACGGCCCAATGCAAAAAAGAATCGGTATGTATTCAATGTGGTGAGGCTAGGCATGGAGAAAATACTAGGTGTGATAAACCAGCTAGGTGTATAAACTGTAATGGTTCACACAATGCTCTAGATCGATCCTGTCCTGTATTCAAATTCCAAAAAGAAGTAAAAGCAATACAAATTAATAATAAAGTATCTTTGTTCGAAGCTAGAAAAATATATATGGAAAGAAATCCGATTCAATTCAGTAAAAGTTTTGCGGATATAACCAAAAGTAAAAATATTGAAAAAAAAGATGTTGCCATCCAGGCCAATATTATATACTATTTTTCAGAAAACACTAAACAAACAGAGAATAGTAACCCCAGCCCAGCTGCAGTGATATCAAATAAAACAAACGAAATTAAGATTAGCCGTGGCCAGAGCACGCAGACACAGCCCACAACCAACACCCCACCTTCACCTACAACAGGAGCCAGCCAGAGGGCCCGCTCCAGCCCCTCTACTCCTTCTTCCCTCCCCCTCTCCTCTCTTACCTCTCCCACTTCTCAACCCTCTACTTCCTCTGCTCTCCCCCTTCCTCTCCCCACTCCTTCCTCTTCTCTCCCTCTCCCCACTCCTTCCTCTTCTCTTCCTCTCCCCACTTCTTCCTCTTCTTTTCCTACCCCCACTCCTCTCCCTTCTCTTCCCAACCCTTCTTCTACATCTCCCTCCCCACCACCCAACCCTGAATCGGTTCCATTGATCGGTTCAATACCCAGTAATGAAATGGATATGGAACAGGAATACGAAATTCAGAAATCTAGAAAAGGAGCGTCAAGAAAAAAATCACCAAATAAAAAATCTTAAACATAAAGTACTAATTTATCAATGAAATATTCAACTTATTTATCTGTTTATTTAAATTAGTACTTTTTTTTTATATAGATCAATATTTTTTATTATTATTATTATTATTTTTTTTATTTATTTATTTTTTCATTATGTCATTACTTCAATGGAACTGTAACGGTTTGAAAATTCATTTCAATGACTTAAAAGTACTAATACGCGATACAGATCCCTTTTGCTTAGCTCTTCAAGAGACTCATCTTTCAAATACGGATAAAATCACAATAAAAGATTTCGAGATATACAGAAAAGATAGTCCCAACCCAAATCATAGCCACCACGGAGTTCTAATAGCAGTTCACAAATCCATATACTCAGAACCTATTGACATCACCTCCCATCTTCAAACTGTAGCAGTCCGAGTCCATCGAGGCTTTCCCTTTACCATCTGTAACATTTACCTGCCACAAGACGGCACAATAGATACACAACACCTCCTAGACATTTACAACCAACTTCCTCAACCAGTCCTTCTTACTGGTGACCTTAATGGACATAATCCTCTATGGGGTTCACAAAAAATTAATTTGCGGGGTAAAATTATCGAAAATTTCTTAGACATCTCCAACCTTCTTCTACTTAATACTGGTGAACCTACCTTTCTCAGCTCTAGTTACGGAACCTATTCTGCCTTGGACCTCTCGCTTTGCAATTCCGCATTGTATGGTATAGTAGACTGGACAGTACTGCCTGATTTGTACAGTAGTGACCACTTCCCACTACTCATAAAATTTAAAAACATGACTCCCACTCGTGTAAAACCAAGATGGGTGCTAAATAGAGCCGATTGGACCCTCTTTACCTCTTTGGCTTCTCCACCTCAACATTCTCCCTCAGATTTGAGCATTAACGAAGGCTGTAAAATAATTACAAGAACCATATTAGAAGCAGCTAAAGCATCAATACCAATGACCTCTGGACAACCAAGAAGACCGCTTGTTCCATGGTTTAATGATGTTTGTAAAACAGCCATTAAAGACCGGCGTAAGGCCTATAAAAAATTAAAAAAATTTATGACGTCTGAAAACCTGATAGAATATAAAAAACAGCGGGCGAAATGCAGAAGAATATTTAATCAGTGCAAAATAGAGTCTTGGAAGAAATTTATAAGTTCCATAAATACCACTACTTCGTCTTCCGACGTATGGAACAAAATCCGTAAATTTACGAAAAATCCCTCTCTCTCTCGCTACACGATTACAATAAATGGACAGCTTTCCGATGACCCTCGACTAGTTTCAAATTCATTCGCTGACTTTTTCTCAAGTATATATAATTCCAACGGAAGTAATGCCAATTTCGACGAAATGCAGTTTGAAAATTTATATAATACTGAGACCTCAGACTATAATATTTCTTTTTCAATGTGGGAGTTCAAAGATGTCCTAAAAACCGTTCGAGGAACAACTCCAGGACCTGATAATATCCATTATAACATGATTAAACATCTACCCATAGACACTCTGAATTGGCTACTTGAGTATTACAACCGTATCTGGTCTACTGGACACTTTCCAAATACCTGGCGTGACTCTCTTGTAGTCCCAATTCTAAAAAATGGACAAGATAGAAGAGTACCAAATAGCTATCGTCCCATATTTCTCACAAGCTGTTTAAGTAAAATCATGGAAAGAATGGTGAACAGAAGATTGATGTGGTATATTGAGAACAAGAATTTAATCCAGCCATTCCAATCCGGATTCCGCAAGGGTAGATCCACGGTTGACCATCTGATAACATTGGAGGCTGAAGTCCAATATACCTTCGTCTCTGACCAACAGATGATAGCAGTATTTTTCGATATGAAGAAGGCCTTCGACAGTATAAACCACGCATTAATTCTAAAAAAAGTATTATCTGTCGGTATCAGAGGTCAAATGTTCCAGTACATCAAACAATTTCTCGCAAATCGAAAATTCAGAGTTCAAATAGGCAGTGATGTATCTGAAGAACATGGACAAGTCAGCGGGGTTCCACAGGGATGCGTTCTCAGTCCAACTTTATTCTGTCTTGCAATCAATGACTTGGGACTCAAATTACCAAGAGGTGTAAAACCACTGTTATTCGCGGACGATTTAGCTATTATTTGTCGGTCTGATAGCATTGGCATCATAAATCTTAAATTACAAGAAGCCATTAACAGAATCTGCAATTGGTCTCGTTCCACTGGTCTACAATTCTCCTCTGAAAAATCAAAGTGTCTTCATTTCAGCAGAAAAAGAAATACACCTGCTTCTCCCGAGCTCTATTTAGATAATTCCTTGATCCCATATACCACTAGCCAAAAATTCTTAGGGATGACTTTCGACCGAAGACTGACTTGGGAATCTCACATTTCTAAATTAAAACAAAATACTACAAAAAACTTAAATATTTTACGTTTCCTGAGCGGAACTTCCTGGGGCGCAGATAGACTTACTTTACTAAAACTAGGACAGTCTTTAGTGGAGTCTAAACTAGACTATGGATGTTATATTTATGGTTCTGCTCGTGATCGTATTCTTATTAAGCTAGATGCCGTCCACCATTCTTGGATCCGTATTGCAACGGGGGCGTTTCGAACTAGTCCTAGTCTAAGTCTGTGTTCAGAAGCAGGAATAATCCCCCTTTTATTTAGAAGGAAAAAATTAGCTATAAATTATGTCTCCAAACTCCTTCCTCAAAACGACAACCCAACTCATAAATACATTTTTAAACCGAAATTTTCCAAAATCTTTGAAAAAAAAACCAATTCAACCCTCCCCTTAGCTGAGAGAATCCATTCAGCTATCACATCTCTTAAACAAATTCCATTACATAAACAAAAAACTAACAATCCTCCATGGACATACAAACCTCCAAAAACGTGGATACATTTATCTCGATTGTCAAAAAACAATACTTCACCCTCTGAGTACAGAACTAAATTCTCGCTCCTCCTCCAGAATCTACCGGAACCCTTTCTTATTTACACCGATGGATCTAAATCAAACGAATCCACAGCAGCTTCTTTTGTTACACAAAATTCAACCCACAAATTAAAACTCCATAAATTATGTAGCATATTTACCGCAGAATTGCATGCAATAGATTCAGCTCTCCACTTTTCGATGTCAATTCCCTCAACGACAATAGCAATAATCACGGATTCTTTGAGTTCATTAAACGGTCTAAAAAATCTGTACCCTACCCACCCCATCATCCACAAGATCCGTAATTACCTAAATACGCTTGAAAATCTGGGAAAATCGGTATACTTTATATGGGTGCCGAGCCACATCGGAATTAGAGGTAACGAGCTCGCTGACGCAGCAGCTAAACAGGCACTTGCTCTCCCGGGCCGAGGTACCGCCATCTTAACGCCACAGGAAATAAGTCTTCCCCTGAAGAAGGAAGTAGCAGCCAGCTGGCAATCCATGTGGAATGATAGCCCACCAAGCAAACTCAAAATTATTAAAAAATCTGTAAAACCTTGGACCACATCTAATCGATCCAACCGTAGAGAGGAAGTAATTATTGCTAGGCTTAGAATAGGACATACGAATCTAACCCATGCCTACCTCATCAGCAAACAGCCACCCCCAAAATGCCAACACTGCAATAATATACTAACGGTCAAACATATTTTTCAAGAATGCCCCTTTTACATTTCGAGTTTGACTACATTGGGACTTACTTCAGACATTTCAATTAGTCTAGGTGATGATATAGCCAAAATATCAAAAATACTTAATTTTTTAAAAATAAATAACATTTTAAATAAAATTTAACACTTATCGTAATTAGCATTATATATCTGCAGTGATTAATAGTGATATTTTTCTTTATTCTTATATATATATTTTTTTTTTTTCATTTCTTCTTAAATCTTTATTAACATTTATGTATTTTTCTTAAATTTATGACAATTATTTCATTTTACTATTTTTTTTATTTTTTTATTTTACTTCTATTTATACCATTCCTTTTTTAATATTACCTTAACGATAAAAGATTAAAGATGCACAGGCGTTGATGACTTTGAAGTTTTACGCCTTAAAGCCCAAACAAACAAACAAACAAACAATAGAATTAGAGAATCCTGGGGTGTCCTAAAGAAGCTACGTACATCCAGGAAGGGAAACGTTGTCTCACCAATTACTGATGAAGCTTGGAAAGTGCACTTCGAAGATCTTCTTAAGGAGAGCCGGCCCCAGTTTATGGCAGAGGAGAGCAGAACCGCAGCGCCAGGAAGAATAATGGTGACCATGGAGGAACTAGCACAGGCTCTTAAATGCTCTAAAAACGGAAAGGCCCCAGGTCCAGGCGGAGTCCCGGTAGAGCTGCTAAAGGCTGGAGGAAAAAAGATCATGAGCATTCTCCTGGAAATTATTAACCTGGTACTAGGAGGAGACAGAGTACCTGAGGACCTCCGAACTGGATTTATATCGCCCATTTTCAAGAAAGGCGACAGGAAGGTCTGCCAGAACTACAGAGGTATCTGTGTGCAGAGCGCTGTGAGCAGAGTGATTGGTAGGCTGCTCCGAGACAAATTGGAAGACGAATTCCTTACCCCTGAGGAACAGGCTGGATTCACAGCGGGGCGCTCTTGCAATGACAACATCTTTATCCTTCGGCAGCTCATCGAGAAGTCACGGGAGATGAATCAGGAACTCCACATAGCTTTCGTTGATCTGGAGCAGGTCTATGACAGCGTCCCGATGAATAGAATGTGGGCAGCACTGAGAGAAGCAGGTATCAATGATGCCTTAGTCAATGCAGTAAGAAACCTATACCAAGACGACATTTATCGGGTGAGGCTTGGAAACCGAGTATCAGAGCCATTCACAGGTACTAAGGGTCTGAAACAGGGCTGTAGCATGGCGCCAACCCTTTTCAAGATTTATCTCCATATGTCGGTCAAGGAATGGCTTCGTCAGTGTGGTGATGTGGGTCCTTTCATAGACGATGAGCAGCTTGTGTCGCTCTTTTTCGCTGACGATCAAGTTGTATTCGCTCGGAGAAAGGTCTACCTTGAGATGTTAATGTGCTCATTAGGGGACTGCTATGCGTCTATGGGTCTTAAAATTAATTTCAGTAAGACGAAATACATGGCCATCAGCGCTATGGATGACAGTGATCTGCGAGTTGATAATGAGACATGTACAAAGGTGGGTGTATTTAAATATCTGGGTTCGTACCTCGACTCCACTGGATCCTCCGAAATCGACGTAAGGAGAAAGGTAGAACAAGCCCGTAAAGCCACGCGGATGCTCCATCCTGTTCTATGGAATGACCTTCTTTTAAAAGAAAACAAGAGGAAGATCTACTATGCCATCGTAGAACCCATCCTTACTTACGCTTCGGAAACGTGGACAATGTCTAGAAAGCTCTACTCGAAAGTCCAAGCTGTGGAGATGGACTTTTGGAGAAGATGTTTACGTTTCACAAGGATGGACCGAATGAGAAATGAGGTTGTTAGGGACAGGATGGAGGCTCCTGGGTCCGTAAACCAGCGGATAGGACTGCGAAGGCTAAAATGGTACGGCCATGTAAAACGAATGTCTACCGAACGATGGCCAAACCGAGTTTTGGATTGGCAGCCACCGGGAAGGCGGAAACGAGGTCGACCTAGAAGTAGGTGGATATACGGAGTGGAAGAGGAGATGGCGGGCCGGGGTCTTCAGGAGGATGATTGGCTTGACCGTGACCTCTGGAGCTCGGCACTGACTTGAAAAGGCAAACCTAGTTGGAACGCCTGTATAAGTATAAGTATAAGTAAGTTACTATTATTGTAAGTTAACTTAAGTCTTATATTTATTAATTTGTAAAGTTGGCAATAGATCATAGGAGGCTTTGAAGTGTTAAAAGTACATTTTTTTATTCACCCACTTATAAAAGTAGAAGAATATGATATCTACTTATAAAGGGAGTAGCGTGGTCTAGTGGATACAGTACTTGTCTACTATTCTTCGAGTTCTGGGTTCGAATCCCGGATGTGGGAGAATATTAGTTATTCTTTAAATTCAGGCAGGGAGTGGTCCTAGGGTATGGAGACCCTCTTGGTGTTTGGAGACCCATTTTCTATAAAGAGAGTACACAAAAGTGGGAGAAAACTTGGCGGCTTAGAGTGATCTCGGCCTAATCACCTTCTTACACGGCCGTTGGCCTAGAAACAGTACGAATCTCTATATGTTGAGCCCAAGACCCTTCATTGGTTGTAGAGGTACAGGTTTTATTTTATTATTATTATTAAAATATACTTATTAACGTCAATATTTTGGGAGCAAATAAGATGATTCTACTTATAGTACTACTATACAGTCACTAGTAATAATAAACAACCTATAGAGGCCGGAAGAGGCAGAAAGTCTTGGAGGGCCCACGTAATGGATTCAAATTCCTCTCTCTGGGTGGAATAGAATGGTGACCTGAACTGAGGTTGTTTATCGCTCTTCCTTTTGTTATGTGAGTTATAAGAGTAAAATATTCAATTAACTTAAGAAATATTTTAATCTTTTAATGACTAGTTTAAGATTATCTTATTAGTGTAATATTTTTTCTTATCTCCTTAATTGTTCGAAAGCAAGTTACAAATAAACAATATTGCAAAAAAAAAATAGTGCAACAGTATAGGCCATTTTTTATCGTAATTTCACTTACCTAAATATGAATATAGTAAGGGAAAGTATTGGGATCGTGAAAAATTTCGAATACCAGTTTTCAAAGGAAATACATGTTTTGAGTCCAAAAAGCGGTGGCCAGTTATAGTTCAAACACGACAAGTTTTATGAAACTGAAATTTCATATTTTAGGATCGCCTATGTCTGAGATTTTACAACAATGTTTTTAATAAATCGGCAAATTAAAATAGCATTAGAATATTTGGGAGCGACGTGGGTTAATAACATAAGGCTACTGTTCTATAGACCCCAGGTTCGAATCCTGGCTGAGGCAGAATTATTTATTCTGTTATTTCACTCGCAGAGCGAACCTGGGGTATGGAGACCCTCCTGGGGCACACCCAGCCTCTTTGAAGGCAGTACTCATTAATCGTCTGATTAGCCATATTATCACAAAGTGACGTTCAATTAATAAACAAACGAATAGCCATTTTATGCCTTTTTACGTTTTCCTAAAAACGGCATAAACAATTTTAATTAAACTCGCTATTATGAAATAACATTTTTATGGTTTTTAATAAGATGTAGGTTTTAGTCTGATTGAAATAGTCTGACAGGGCATAAATGCCTATATTTTAATATTCGTTTCCTAAAGTAACATTAATTTTGTTGATTTAATAAAATTAAATATTTCATTTTGACAAAATTCATAAAAAACGGGTAAATGCATCAGTCGAACCAATTTGGTAACCAACTGGAGTCCAAAGGACTATGTTCCCCAAAAATTTCTGTGTGTGTGTGTGTGTGTGTGTGTGTATGGAAGTCTAGCGCGAAAAACGAAAATTCTGAAATTAAAATTTCAGATTTAATACAACTATATGCCCGGTGCTACAACAACTTTTTCATCCAATCAGCTAACCAGAAGCATTTTATCCATGTATTGAGCACCTTCTTACGATTTTCTGAAGAACGATTTTGATTAAACTCCGTATGGCGATGTTAAATTTAATGGGCTTTAATATATTGTAGATTTCATTCTGATTGAAATAGTTTGACAGGGTTAATGGCCGATATTTTAAATTTTCTTCCTTCACGTTGTTAGTTTTGTATGCTATTTATAAAAGGTGCTCATTTATAAAAATACAAGAGAACTTACTAAGCCTCTTAAAGCAGTCTGGTTTCGAGTAGCAACGAGACAACATCTTATAGCTCCTTTGTTCGTTACCTCCGTAATTTACGGAACTTTTTGTTGTTTTTTTAATATTTTTATATTAATAAAATAATTATCGGTGTGGTCAGTGAATTTAGGTATATTAACTTAATACATACATCGAAGAAATTGTGACAGTTACGAAGCAGCCAGCAGTAGTGGGCAGTTTAATCCCTAGACGTCAGAGGATTAAGCAAGTACGCTCACTTTCGTTTACAAATACTTCGATTGTGAGTAACATAAATTTTTATAAAGAAAATATTTGTATTTCATATATACGTATAAAAATTTTATATACTAATATATTTTTATCTTTCTTTCTATTTGATATAAAAACTGCAAAAATGGTACATTGTTCAATCTGTGACAACACCATTACTAGAGACGATAAAGGTAAACATCGCCTGTGGTAAATATCGTGTAATCTTCCACGGAAAATGTTGCAATTTAAATGGTAAGGAGATTGAGACTCTAAAAGCACAAAAAAAAAAACCCTGGATGTGTAAGAACTGCTAAGCAGGGAAAAAAGATGGGCCAAGGCGGGAAAATTCGACAAATTTCTCTAAAGTCCCCGGAACGTCTGTAAGCGGACATAAGCGGGTTATCAGGTTCAGATCGGAAGTTAATGAAGAGATAAAAAGCCTCAAATTTTCGCTCGAAAAATATGGTGAACTAAGCTTTGAGCTCAATGACAAATATAAAAAGCACCTTGAAGGTCAGACCAAACATCTTGAGGGGGGTCACAAACGAAAATAAAATAGCTAAACAAGAGAGTATGTGAACTAGAAGTCCGCTTAATAAGGCTGAACAAGGTCTCTTGTAGATCTGTCGGAATAAGAGGTATCCCAGTACGACGGGGGAAACGCCCGCGCCCTGTGCGAGCGTAGCGGCGGCTGGGAATCAAGGTCACTGCAGGGGACAAGGATACGCGGACTCGCCCGTCAAGTGCTCGATTGGCAGCGCAATCGATGGCGACGGAGGGTAAGATGTGAAAGTCAGAAGATTGTCAACGAGGAACGGGAGCAAGAAACGTATCGTACTGGATCTAAACTCAGTCACGATTCTCTCGATGAGATGCCCATATAGTTTGTCGCTGCAGGCAAGAGGTCGGAAGAAAAAAAAAAAAATAGTTGCTCACTGGCGTTAGAGATCTCGATGCCGTTGCCGTTAGCAGGGGCCCGGTCATTTCGAACAAGTCCCAATTTTTTCTTCGGCTGACCCGTCTACACACTGCCTGAATGAAAATGTCTCCATCTGTTACCTCTTTTCCATTCTGGAATTTTACTTTAATAATTTCTTTTTGCATTTATTAGTTTTATAATGATGGAATGAATTTTTTTGAGCTTTCAATAAATAGTTAAATTGTATGTAATATTAATTTTTAGTTCTATATCTCTGATCCACTATACTCACTTCTCTATCTACCACTATCATTTCCTTCTCCATATTCCTTGTTACATGTCAAAGTCCTTAAACCCTATTGTCAACCTAGTCCTGCGTATATAATTCCTATAATAAATAAAATTCCTTTTATTTAACCAATTCTACCACATTGTCGCAGTCTCCAATAGTTAGCCCCATTTACATTCTTCTCTTGTACCCTTTACTCTCTTTACGGCAAACGATTAGCGGAAGGTTTTCAGATTTTCTTGCACACCAGCCTGAAGTCCGAGTCCATATACTCTTTCAATTCGATCTCACTCGTTCCTTTTCGTCGAAATCTTCCTAAGATCATCTCTCCAATCAACTCCCAGCTGTCCCTGACCCCCTTTAGTACTTTTGATCCGTCCTTTGAATTGATCCTTTCATCACACTCCCCAAAATTCAATAGTAGACGCTTTATATCCACAAGATACAGAGACTGCCATTCCTTCTAGGGCACTCCGCTATCTACTCAGGACCAAAAACTAACGGCTATAGCATTAACTACTTTCACGAACCTTCATCCTACTACCGGATTCCAAGTCAAAATGGCATACTCCACAACAATAAATATCTCAAATCAATTTCAACCAAGTCTTTCAGTTCACTGTATGAATTAAATTTCCAACTTTCATCTAACTCCTCTGATAATTCATACACTATTTACCGAGTTCAATAATTCATTCATTTAATTTACTTTTTTTTTTTCAGATACTCACAATTTCCTTTTTATCTTGTATAAATATCCAACTCATTGGTTTGATTGAGAATACCTGTCAAATTCTAATAATTATGCCTTTTTGAAGACCTTTTAATCTTATCACAATTTTTATTCTCTAAAGCGTAAACGTCTTGATCCTCTCCAATCTGGTTTTCCACACAATCCGCCCTCCTTAAAATCACTAGTGACATACATACTGCCATAGACGAAAAGAAACTTACAGTACTAATACTTCTGAACTTCTCAAAAGCTTTTGACTCACTTGATCACTCTATCATTTTTTCCAAACTACAGTCTTTATTCTTTTCCAACAGCACGGTTCATTGGTTCAAATCATTTCTCTCCGATAGAACTCAAGCTGTTACCATTCCTAACCATCCTCTATCTTCCTTCCTTGCCCTTTTGGCAGGTGTGGCCCAGGGTTCAAGCATATCTCCTCTTCTTTTTAATTCATATATCAATGACCCTCCCAATGCCATCCATCACTGCTCCCACCATTTATACGCTGGTGATTTCCATATCTACTTATCCTTTCCTCCCTCCGAGTCTCTAATAGCATTTTCCAATATTCAGGAAGACCTGGATAGAATCTGTGCCTGGGCAACTTTAAATAAACTAAGTCTAAATGCTACGAAAACTCAGGCGATTGTTATAGGTTCCAATCCCCTCCTCAGATCTCATACTACATTTCCGAGTCTAACACTAAATGATCACCCAATCACCTTCACTTCCTCTGGCAAAAACCTAGGTATTACCATCGACCAAACCCTTTCCTGGAAACCCCACAATGCTCAAATCTCCCGAAGAACAATAAGTACCCTCAAATTTTTCCATCGCTCCCGTCATCTTCTTCCACTGTCTACCCGTATGCTCCTTGTATCTTCATTTATTTCCCCCACTTTGAATATTGCTGTATGGTATATGGTGACCTCTTGGCTGTGTTCGAGGACAGGCTAAAGCGAATTATAAACATATTTTTAAGATTTGTCCTTGGTACACCGAAGAGGTCTCATGTCACCGATTTATACAATGAGTTAAAGTGGCTCCTTTCTTCTATCCACAGACAATATTTCCTAGGATCATATCTCTACCAAACAATCAACTCTCAGCTACCTCCCTATATCCACAGACTTCTGTAATTTAAATCGTCAGTCCACTCCCTCCAAACAAGATCGCGCCATTCCGACCTTTATATTCCCACCCATAGAACAACTTTTGATCATTCCTTTATTGTTCGCTCCACTACTCTCTGGAATTCCTTACCTACTCATATCCGCCATGCTTCTTCCCTACCATCATTCAAGTCCCAGCTATTCCAGTACCTGCTGTCATCCCAAACAGACGCTCAATAAGATATTTCAAATCAAAAAGAAAATTTGTTATTTATTGTTCATATTTTTATATTGATTAATTATGAATCAATTTCAATGTTTAGTTTTGTTTAACACACCAGAAGTTATTATTTATTTTACTCTCTTGTTTTATTATATCCTTTCTTTTCTTTTTGTATCATTGTGAATAAGAATTAATTACATTCATTTGGTCTTGTAGCCAGACACATTATATATATCTTAATTGTACATATGAATTGTTTTTAAGGGACCTTGTCCCAGAATAAATATCTTTTTCTATTCTATTATAAAGCTAAGTGAATAGAAAGAATTATAGAGATATTAAATGATTTCCACCAAAGACATCATAAATGGGACTCATAATAAGACAAACTACATTGCGTTGATGTAGCAATGATAACCACGTTTACTCACCCCACGAGCTTCTTTCATCCAAAGAACGATTAATCCTTGGATGGAGAGGTTTCATCTAGAGGTTAGGTTAATTGTACGTTGTCGGGTCGGCTAAGAATGCTTGTATAAATACAGTTGGATGCCGAGGTGTCAGTTACCGGCTGGAGTCGGTAAGCTGTTAATTGAGTACCGTGTCGAAAGGTGGAACTGAAAATTAGTTTAGCCCGAGTAACTTAGACTTTTTATTTTTTATTCGTTTGAAAGGAGAATGCTGCTACTGTCGTTTAGTTAATATTTTTTCCGTTCTCTAAATGTAGATTTGTAGCGGAAATACCAATCGATCGACAGTTGAAATTATGTGAATTTCAACGATTAGTCAGATTCTCTTGGAGGGTATCTAGGAATATCAGATGATTTCGGGGAGCCATAACTAAAAATATTCTAGTAATTGCTTATTTATCAGTTAATAGATAAAGATTTTTAATCGAAAAAATTGATCTACCTGCAACACTTGAGGTCTTACGTTTCAAGATATGTAGAGCCGAAATTAAAAATATAATAAAATCCGTCTATCTACCGTCCGCGCCTTTCCCCTGAAACTACTGGTCCGAGTTTTTGAAATTTTTGCACAAAAAAACCAGGGTATCCTAAGATGATTCCAACCCCCTGATGATGTTGATATGTTCTAAAATGGCGGCCGATTACAAATGTTTTAATTCAATAACTCATTTATTTTTATGGATAGAGATAAATATATAATTTTATATAATATAAAATAACTCGGTTATCTTTGAATATACAGAAAAAAATATGTAAAGAGTTTCAGAATCAGTAAACCGCGACAACCAAAGAAAAATTTTATTGGGAGATAGGATGTGAAATTTCATGTTAAATTAAACCAAAGTAAATAGAATCTAAAAAGTTACTAGGATACTTTCTTGAGTAAATTACTAATTTCTTCTAATATAAAAGTCTAACGAGAGAAAATACTTTATTTATAAAGCAGTGCTGCCCAACTGCATTAATACACAGCATACTATAATTTCACAGGAATATTTGTTTAAAAATAATTATAATGAATGAATGAAAAGTAATTTTATTCTGGGACTAGTAGTCTCCTCAGAATAACAAGAAAAGTACAATATAAATAATAATTGTCTGGTCGTTTAAGACTTTAGTTTAACAATAAAAGACATGTTTTGTTACAATGAATAGTTATCATCTATAGGTTTTAAATATTACATATGCTGGGAAGATTGATACTTTAGGAGATGGAGAAATAGTTGGTGTTTGAAAGTGGACAATAATAAGGATTTACGAATGGATACAGGCAAGGAATTCCAAAATACGGTAGCACGAATAACAAAGGAGTTTTTGAAGGAGGCAGATCTGTGAGAAGGTATATACAAGTTTATGGGTTGGGATCTAGTGTTTACTGAGTGGACCGTGGAACAAGTGGTAAGCATATCAAGAATATAAGGAGGTTTTTTTTGTGTAGAAAAATTGGAAGAGACAGACACCTAGGAAGTACTGCCGACGGAAAGAGGGATTGAGCCAATTCAACTCGGTATACCTTCTAGATTCATGGGAGCGTTTGGGAATTCCACATGTGAATCTGATGAAACAATCCATAAGACTTTAGAGTCTCATACCGAGATTCTCAGACAGCCCGCCATATACTAGGCAACCGTAATCAAACTGGGGGAAAATGAGCGATGAGACGAGTAGCATACGGGTATTAGGTGGGATAGAATCACGAAATCTTAGAAATTGTTTTAGGATAGAGATGGATTTTCGGGTGATTTGAGAAATATGATTGCTCCACGATAGGTTCTGATCAATAATGACTCCAAGGTCTCTTACAGAGTTGTGGAAGTGGATAGGTATACTATTGAGGTAAAGGAGTGGATAATATGGAAGAGAATTTACAAGGTTCTTGGAACCGATGAGAATGGCTTTGGTTTTTCCAGCATTTAACTTCAAATCATTTGTCGTAGCCCATGCATTGATGTTGTAAATATCTTGTTGTAGTTTTTGGATTGCCTTTAACATTTCGGAAGGATGGAAAGAAAGATAGATTTGCAGATCATCTGCATATAGGTGGTATTGTGAGTGGCGGATGCAGTCAGGAAGATCATTAATATAGATGGAAAAAAGAGTTGATGAGAGTGAGGATCCCTGAGGAACACCACGTGTTAAGGTAATGGAGGAGGAAGGAGGTTCATTTGGTATGATGACAGTTTGAGATCGACAGGATAAAAAAGAAACAAACCATTTTAGAACGCTGTTTGATATTTGAAGGTTTTGGAGTTTGGAAAGATGGATGTTATGATTAACTGAATCAAAAGCTTATGAGAAATCGAAGAGGATCAAAATGGTGATTTTTTTGTTGGTCTATTGAGGATTGTAGGTCTTGGATAATTTTAAACAATGCTGATTGAGTAGAGTATTGGGATCGGAAGCCGGACTGTAAAGTTTTTTTTCCTCAAGAAAGCTGTTGAGCTCTGAGTGAAAAATTCTTTCAAGCGGTTTGGATAGTATGGAGATAGGTCGAAAATCGGAAACTGCGGCGGGATTAGAAACTTTATTCAGAGTACGTACGATGGCTTTTTTTTCAGGCTGTTGGGAAAATATATTTTTGAAGAGAAACATTATAAATGTGTATATTATATTATAATAAGTATAATATTAATATGATCTAATAATATAAATTACATTGTCTTTGCTTTTTATTCCTTTAATCATTTATTTATTTTTTTTTACTTTCACTTATATGAAGTATATAGTAAGGGAAAGTATTGCGATCGTGAAAATTTTCGAATTCCAGTTTTCAACAGAAATACACGAGTCCTCTGAGTCCAAATAACAAGTGCCACAAAAAGGTCTGTGTGTGTGTATGTTTCTGTGTGTGGTAAGTCCAGCGGGAAAACGAAATTTTGTACGTTACTGAAATTAAATACTTAAGACAACTATAAGCCTGGGATGTTACAGCCACTGTTAAAAATTAGCTAAACAAAAGAGTCACTTTATACCATTCATTTTTAAGATTTTCTAAAATACGGTTCTAAGCATTTTGATTAAACTCGCCATATCCATGTAAAATTTAATGGACTTTAATATCATGTAGGTTTCATTATGATTGAAATAGTTTGACAGGGCTCAAATGCCGATATTTAAATTTTTTTCCATTGTACCTTTAATTTTATTGATTTCATAAAATTAACCATATCGTATGATTAGCATTGTTCTTTTTTTCTGCTATTTTTTTGTTTGAACATAAAAATAGTAATATAGATGTATAATGTACCGCTGGAAAGCTAAAGATTTTAGAATACATACTATCTTATACAAATTTTGTAAACGTTAATAGAGAGTGATGAAAAGCCGATAAAACAAACTGATTGTCGTAGATAAAAATATAATAGATTATTTACTAAAACACATGTTTCTATTGAAACTCAATTTAATTAATTATTTAACTATTTGTTTTCATATCTACATGTACAAGTATTTAAAATTTTTAAATCGTTTTTAACAACACAGGTATGTGAAAGTCGTGAGTTGCGCGCAATAGATTTTTTGGATGATTTAGGTTTACATTTTTTAATGTTTTTTTTTCTTTCTATACAATAAAAAAAATCTCTTAAGAATTGTTTCATATTATTAAACTGGATTAGACAAAGCAAAAATACTTACTTCAGTTCCTACAATATTCTCAATTTATGTATTTTGAATAATTATATAAATGACTGAAATTACTTTTGATTTTCTTTAAAATATCCTTTATATAGATAGATTAGCGACGAGGAGACAATACAATGGACAGGTGCTCGCGATGTGAGGAAGGTGCCTTTTGAATGAGGCGTGAGTTGGAAAGCGTGCTGCAGTCACGAGCTGTGAGCTGTATCAGTGACGTGAGAACACGATATTATCTAGTGGCTCCCATTCAGTAGTCACTCCTTTCATTCATTTATATCGCCTTCTCTTCTTCGCTACAGCGCTGTAATACGGCTGTCAAAGTAGGCTGCAAGTCGCAGATAGCTTAATAAGTCTCTGAAGATGCGAATAGAAAAGAAAAATGTGGTTCTCCCTACAACTTACACTTCCCTTTCCTTCTTGAAATACATATTTAAATAAAATTAAACTTGATACAACAATTATTAATAATAGTGGTATGTATAATTAACCAAAGTAAAAATTCAAATGCAATAAATATCATAAAACATTAATTTCTTTAAAATGGATTATTTAGCGTCTCAAAAAAAAATATTCTGGCGCGGGCAACCTACGACTTTTACTTACCTTGGTTGTTAATGTGTATTCAGTCAATAATTCTTAATGAATTAGGACCTATTAAATAAAGTTGAAAACACTTTCAATAATTATGTTCAATTTTGTTAGAAACATATGTCTTAGGATAAATAATATCCAATGCATACAATTGTTATGCCATGGTGTTTGTGGTAGCACTGCTCCGCAACGCCTGGACCGATTTGTATGTGTATTTGGTACTTGAGAGAATATTCCGTAAAGTCTATTTCGTGTCGTTAAGTAATGCGGTTGTCCCTATCCAGAATTTTTTTTTGCTCTATTTGGCATAAAAAAATGTTTCCGCACCCTCGCATTTTAGTATTTTTGTATGTGTTCCATCAGATCCTCAGAGGTGGCACCGTAGTGTTTAAGGTAGAGTTTAAAATTAGCTTAAGACTAGAAGTGTGAAGATTGAAGTGATCCTCGCCACCAAGAGGAATGGCAAATCGGTGATAATACTTTAAAACATAATCTATTAACAGAAACATCCTTAAAATGTATCTGGATACAGTATAAGGAAAATATTCAAAAACTAGTTTAGCAAAACATGTAACTAAATTGGAGTTATGAAGAAAAGATATATATTAATAATAATTTTCACAAATAAGTTCATTTTTGAAAAACAACGAAATTATTTATGTTGTTGAATGATATATGATGCTAAACGAATTCACAGATAAACGAATCATCCATGGATTAGAAGCTTCGCGCCATGTTGATATTCAGGGATGTTTTGCTCATCAGAAAAAGTGAAACTACCATATGAACGGCTTTCTTATTCTTCTGTTTAGAACCTATGCGAAATTAAAAATAAAATTAAAATTTTAAACTTTTAAGAGATCAAACAATGAAGAGACTTTAATGATGAATTGAGAAAACGATTGGTTAGTGTCTTTTTGTTTTTATCGACAATCTACTAAGCAGATCCTATCCCCCCACATTTACAATACATTCGTTATTTTTTATTTAACAAACAAAATATTCATACGGCAAAACAACGTTTGATGACTGGACAGCTAGCAACAATATAAAATCATGTTAGAAGATTTTTAACTTTCCAGTGGCATATTATACATCCATGTTGTCATTCTTACATTCGAAAAAAAAAAAATTTACCTAAAAAAATGTTTCCTCTTTTCTCCTTTCGTTGGTTACCATATTCGTTAGCACGGTTATTTTTTTCGAATCAACGAAATTAAAGGTACTTTAGAGGAAGATAATTGAAAAAAAATCGGCATTTAGGCTCTGTCAGACTATATAACTGTAGATAGAACCTACATCACATTAAAGCCCATTGAATTTTATATCTAGATAGGGAGTTTAATCAAAATCGTTCGAGCCGTTTTCGAGAAAATCGTAAAAAATGCATGACATTAAGTGGCTGTTCGTGTTTACCGATTTTGTTTAAAACGTTGCTATAACATCTCAGACTTATACGCTCATAAAATATGGAATTTCAGCTTTGTACAACTTATTGTTTTGAGCTAGACGAACCATATATATAAACACACAAATTGTTTTGCGGGACATGATCATTTGAACTCAAGGCAATATAAAACATGTATTTACAGTGAAAACGTGAATTCGAAAATGTTCAGGACCGCAATATTTTCTCTTACTTTATATTTAATGCATAGGCAAGTGAAAGTAATAATAATAGTAAATAGATATAAAATATTAATAACCTTTATGTAAAGACCTAAATGATCCATTTGTTGCTGATTTGACCCAACCAGATATCACTCCTTCCATAACACTCCTCTCCCGCTTTCACCCACTAGTTTCAATCCTTTCTTCCTCTTCCATTTCTGACAATCCCCCGAGGCGTCTGAAAAGATGATGGCCTCGAGAACTTCTTGTTTAGAATAGCTATTGGAGTGCTACCATTGGGTAGTTCTTTTACAAGTCTGTTTCATGCCATTTTTCTTTTTTAAGATTTCTTGTAGCATTATGAAGTAAAGTTGTTACCGAATCCAAAGGTTTGATGCCGATACCACCAAATTCCTCCTACACAGACTCGTTCAATGTTGACCATTCAAGCCCAAGCCTCCGGGATCAGCCTTAACGCAATCCTCTTATCGAAGCTTCGGCCTACCTTTCGGACGCCTACCAGTCGGTTCAGCGAATACCAACTTCCTCGGAATCCGTTCCTCACCCAGCCCAACAACTTTAATCAACCATTTGAGTCTCCGCGATGCTATCAACTCATTTATATTCACAGATTACAAGCTCCGCGATTCCGCGCTGTGCAACCTTCTAAACTCCCCAGTGGCCTCATCTTTCTTCGGACCGAATATTCTACGCAGTAACTTATTTTCGAAAACCTTAAGCCGTTGTTCATCCTCGTAAGCGGCCATGTTTCACATCCGTAAAGAACCCTCGGAAGAATAGTAGTTATATTCCTTAATATACTTTTATACCTTTAAGTTTTTAGACAGACGCTTAAGAATTTAGCAACTGAATATTAACGCACATTTCCCGCCTATAACCGGGACTTTATTTCTTCCTGGATGTCATTTTTTCTTGTTATCATTGAACCTAAATACTTGAATTTCTCCATGTATTCAAAAGTATGCCTTAATATATCAATATCACCAAGATCTCCACTGTTTCTGTTACTAATCATATATTTCGTCTTATTGGTATTTAATTCGAGTCCTATTTCTTTACCGGTTTTTATCAACGCACTTATTTATTTAGTTGAGTAGTTTCCGTGTCTTCAACTAGCAGTACCAAATAATCGGCGTACCCCAAAACCGGAATATTTTCACCCATATTTAAACCTTTATCAGTACACGTCTCCTTTTCTATGATATATTCTAATGCTATATTAAATGAAACAGGTGTGAAGATTTCAATAAATAATGTTTAAAAAAATATTAATTTCTTTAAAATTATAATAATTAACATTTAGAGGATGACCTCCAAATAATAATCAACAATGAAAGTATAACAGTTCTTTTACACCATAGAGACCTGAGCCATTCACTTCACCGGTCGAGAAGCAACTATAGGCTCGGCAAATGACTGTGTGCATGTAGCTCTTGGGTATTCATGAAAACGCCTGGGGTTGGATATAAATTTCTTCTCACTTCCGTCTCAGCGCAAACTACTGCAATATTTCGCCTTGCAAAGTGTACATTTGAGGGGTAGCGGTGAAACGGTGCGCTATGACTAACCGCATACTTCCACAGCGGCCGCGGATCTTCCGGATAGCAGTCATCGGGGACGAGAGCTTGCTCTTAAAAGAGAGAATAGCGGTCATTTCTGAGAGATACCATCTCCCAAGAGGAAAAAGAGCAGGTTGTAGGGCACAAAGTGGTACTTAATCCCAAGCCAACCGGCACTAAACAAACCGATTATCTTATTTTACTTCTCCTAGAGCTCTGTGATTTACTCATTCCACTTAGTTAATGGTAGTATTGCACAATAGCGAGGAGTTGTATCCAGCTGCTATTTAGATGATGGTGGACATTAACGTGTGGGTGGCTAGTAACTTCTAGCATCTTTTCTGCTTCACTATTTCCCATTATAAATTCATACAATTTATATTTATCGATTGATTTTTCGTCAGTTCCATCAAGTTTATTTCGTTATTATGATTTCACAGAAGAGTAAGGGTATAGAAACTATCAATATCTTAAATATGAGCAGTACTATATTCACTTTGATATTTCTAAATTTTATAGAAGAGAAAAAAAAATCTGGGACAGGGTTCCTCAAGAACAATTGATATGTTCAATTAATATATACATTGTGTCTGGCAACAAGACCGGAGGATTATAATTAATTCTTATTCACAATGATGTAAGAAGAAAAGAATGGATTATTGTATATAATATAAAAAAATAGTAAATAACTTCTGATCGATTAATATTTTGAAAAAAACTAAACATTGATACTGATTAATAATAATTTATCTATTAACTAAGTAAAATTTCATTCATTCTCCTGAGAAATTACTCACGTTCCATGCTGCATTTTGTAGTGTAGGGGCATCTACTAATTTTCTGAGTGGACACCATTTGGCTGACGGGTCTCACATACCCGAGGGAGAGGCTGTGAGTGAATCCCCATTTATTTACATCGTTATAAAAGTCCCGCCGGTACTAGGATTCGAACTCACAACCTTGAGAGATTTGCGCCCTAGCCACTCATCCAAGGGCTCCCCTAAGTAAAATATGAACGATAAATAAAAAAATTTCTTTTTGAATTGATATTTGATTTGAGATATCAGAGTTGTTGTGCGTCTGTTTGGGATGACAGGAGGTACTGGAACAGCTGGGACTTGAATGATGGGAAGAAGAATGGCGGATATGAGTAGGTAGGGAATTCCAGAGAGTAGTAGAGCGGACAATAAAGGAATTATCAAAAAGTGTTGTCTATGGATTGGAAGGTAGAGATCAGAATTGCGCGATCTTTTTTAGAGCAGTGAACTGACGAATTGTAGAAGTCTGTGGATATAGGGAGGTAGCTGGGAGTGGATGGTTTGGTGAAGATGAGGTCCTAGGAAATATAGTCTGAGGATAGAGGGAAGGAGCCATTTTAACTTATCGTATAAATGGGTTACATGAGACCTCTTTGGTGTACCGAGGACAAATTTCAAAAATATGTTTATAATTCGCTTTAGCCTTTCCTCAAACATATAATGATAAAATAAAGCTATTTTGATTTAATTTTAATGTCAGGAAAAACTAAACAAAAAACATATTCACAATATCAAGAGCTGAAGCTTCGTGTATATGTCAACTATTATTCCAAAAAAATAAATACAGCACTATAACTTGATGAAAAGGAATTTAAGAGTTTATTTTTAGATATAGGTTTGTTATAAATGTTTTAATTTAGGGCTAAAATAACCCTGGTAGTAGAAGAGTCTATATGTTACTAAATAAAAAAAAAAAATTTTAGTATCTATCTATCTTCATAGCTCTACAACCCATGAAGGGTCCTGGCTTCCTCCAGCAACAAGCGCCACGATTCCTTGTCTTGTGCTGCGGCCATCCAGCTTCCCACACAAGTAAATAAATAATCGTGAAACCTCACTTTTTTATTTAAAAAAAAAATATATATTTTTTAATTTATTAACGACTATTGTTATCGACTCAAGCAGTATTTTATCTTAATATGTGATGACAAAACCTCAAGCATTAAGCTTAAATGCCCACTCGTACACAAAACATGAATATTCAATATAGATAAGCAGTATCTGTTCTGGCTGGAAGAATATCCCGAACTTTATGGCCTTTGGGAGGTGCTTAAGGCTGAATACATTTCTTCCATGCTTGTTCTCCTGTCAGCTTCAATTTTATACCTTCAATGATTCTTATCAAACCACATTAGGAAAAATTAGTTAATTAATTTCCCAATTTTGAGGAAATATTTATTTACTGCAAAATATACAAACTCTAGATAGAGATAGGACGATCAATATTAAATAGGTATAAGCAGTACAATATTCACACTGATATTTAGTGCTCATTCATTAATGCTGAGTCATATTAAATGCTAAAATAACTATTCATTCATATAAAGACACTTTTATTAAGCTAATACATTTTGAGCTTAATCCCAGAATAAAGCATTTTTTTTTTCTTTCTTATTTATACTATTTACGATATCTCTGTCCATTTTCAGGTTCTGTCACCTATGGATTGTGGGATATCTAGTTTTTGTTTCAAATTATTCCTTTTTATTCGCTGTGTTTCATATTGTAATATTTAATACTAATTACAATATTCAAACTTCAATGCTTATGAATTTTAATGCAGTTATGAACCTTAACTAAGATTTGACTAAAGTGCATTTCAAAACAATTCAGAATTTATGAAAGATGAGTTAAAAAAAAAAAAGATTCATGAGATCATTAAGGATACGTGATATCTGTATAACAACAATTAGTCCATATGTAACCCTAATTTCAAGATTTCAGGCAGTGCAGAAATAATTTGTTGAATAATGTTATACATCGCAGTCATTGAAGCAGAAATAGGATATTATATGAAAGGATATATCTATTGTCTTCAAATCGGCAACACCAATCTGCAGTAACCCCCGATTAGAGTATGTGGCTTGTTGCAGTGTATTGCAAAAATCGTTTAATCAATTAAATGGATAATTGTGTACTTATAAAAATTAATAAAAAGACTTAAGGCTTGATGAAAACACAGTAAATTGGGAGCTGGAAATAATGATTTCACTGTAACAGTCAAGACGGAACCTCATTTGTTCAATTTAAAAATAAAAAGGACAACCAGCCGGTGTTTATTAATAAAACTATACAAATATTTATACAATGGTTTATTATTTCCAAATAACCATATTAGGGTATAACAGTTTATATAATGTCTACAGGCGATTTACTAATATAAAATTCGATAAATTAATCAATGAAAATGGCCAATCACCACCGCTGATTTCATAACGCTATCTCTGCTACTTATTAACTGATTTCAATGATTTATTTATTTTTGTAGGAAATTTCCATCGAATAATACTTCGAACCTTGGATTCCATAGTATTTTTGTAGCAATAAAAAAAAAAAAAAAAAAAAAATGCCTAGTGGTTTCAGGGAAAAGCCACGAATGGCGTACGTCGGACGACGGTGTTTTTAAAAAAAAAATTTAAAGAATTTTCTAAGGAAAGGAGAATGACAGGAACCAGCTGAGTATTAGTCATTAAACCCTCTTATTCACACCATATCGATGTGTAATATAAATTAGTTTAATAATTCACTCAATCCTTTTTAAGATTCCATTCGGTTTAAAAAAAAAAAAATTAAATTCACATTGGATGTGTGTATATATATATATATATATATATATATATATATATATATATATATATATATATATATATATATGTGTGTGTGTGTGTGTGTGTGTGTATAAGGACTATTTCCTCAAGACCAAACATAAAAGTAGGACTATTCTATATAAGAAAAAAAATCAAAGGTCTATTTTCTTATATTAATTTTTTTCCCATTTAGGTTATCTGTTGAGGAAAACTGTAAAGCAGATCCTTAATTTTTGTTTTAAATTGCCATATTTAGATAAATTTTCCCATTTCATGTTTTTAGACATGAAGGTGATTTTAAATGTCTCTAACTTTAAAAGTATAAACCAGAAAATATTTTATCTACGGTTTATATTATGAAAAGGTCAGTTGTTATTTTTTTAAAAATAATGAAAATAAAAAATGCTGAACAGTAAAATTAATGAAAATTAGACCAATTCAGATGGATTGACATATGTATGAGTTTAAATTAAATAACAGAAAAGCTTGAAATTGTAAACTTTTAGGTTAAGAAGTGTGTTAGATTATTTGTGTAACAAAAAAAAAACTTATGTAAATAGGGGCAGTTTTTTTTTATTACAATGATATATAATATAAAAATTTTATATTTAACAAATATATAATCGTGAGAATGAAACCAATCGATTATTTTCTCATACAAAGACAGCGAAACTACAATGCCATTCATCCAATGTACATTAAAGAGGACTGGATTGGGGCTCGAAATAATTTAGTACGCAGTGAGTACCAAGAGAACTCTCGGCCATGATATAATGCGATACATCGGGCGGAGGTGAGTACCTCAAGGGTGTACAAGCTTACAAAAAGACGCTTACAAGATAAGGATAGAGACTGGAACAAGTGGAGTACCGCGCGGAGCTGTGTACCAATAAACCACCGAGGCGGGATGTAGCTGAAATATCTTCTTGCCCAGCTAATGAAGGGTGAAGACAAACGATCATAAAGACACTCCATGTACAATAACAAGCCTTTAATGCTTGTACAATAACTGTTCTATCGGAGTTCAATGTAAATCAGTCCTTTGTCGGCCCCTCTTCGTCGTAAATACCGGCTACTGTCACTCATTATACTGTATAATAGCTACGCACCTGTCAGCCATCCCTCTTGTAAACCTCCCGACTTTTCGGCATATTACTTTTCTAACGTACCCGGACCTGGGATTTTTATTTGTAACGGTTGATTATTTTTACTCATAATTGAGATGAGTTAGAATCGTTGGTGCCATCAGCTGCATGGCTGTCAGGATTAGTAAGTAGTTCAGAAAAAATGAAGTAAAAATTAGCCTTTGGTATGTAGAAATGTTTAGGAATAACAAAAAAAGATATATTATTATATCTGAACGAGAGAGGCAATTTACTGGAGTTTATGAGAATGGTTCTATACAGATGTAAGCTGATTTTGATGTTGTTTTTTTTGGCAAAACTAGATTAAACCACTAGACTATTAAACCATTAGACTCTAAAACATATTAGGGGCCAAAGCTCCCAGGAGTCGTGAAATGAATCAAAAAGTTTTCTCGCGAAAAACAAATTTTTTAAAATATATCTGGTCCTAGTAACGGTAAAAAAGTAAGTTTGGTGTCAAAATTACTCTATTTCAAAGCGTAATAATTTAAAAAAATATCCATTAAAATATTTAAGTTTTATTCTTGGTAATAGTCCTAAAAATATAAATAATCTTGTCGAAATAGTAGTTTTACAAAGTTTTCTTAAATACCCCGCTCAGATTATGTATCCTCACTCATAAAAAATATTTAAATTTAATTTTATATTTTAAATAATTTAATAACCAAGTATAAAACTTAAATATTTAAATGGCTTATTTTTTTCATTATTTCTCTTTAAAATAGGGTAATTCTGACACCAAAATTATTTTTATACCTTCACTAGAACCAGAGATATTAAATAAAATGTGTTTTTTTCCGCACAAACTTTCCGATTTTCTTACGCGCCAAAAGAGGAGCGTTGGCCCCTAATATTTCGCCGAGTCTAATTGTTTAATATCTAGTTTCGCCTGAAAATTCACATTCAGGATCCTCTCCTAGTTAGTAGGTACAGCTTATTCTATTATTATTTACCTGTACCAGTGGTTGTCCTAAATTTTGCCTAACCTTCTTTAATAAGAATAGGGATTCTAAATGAGTAACTGACATTGCACAGTCTCGAGACCACCATTTTACGTCCACTTCGAAAGACGGCATAAACAGTTTTTTTTAGTAGACTTTAATGCTAGCCACTAGGCCATACGTGACCCAACCTTTTTTATTACTCAAAATAGGCTTTTTTTTTTATTACCCTCTGGTTTTATTATTTTACACAATATACTATTGTATATTATGCACTATATACTATTGCACATATTTGTGCATATATCACAGGATATTTGACCTTCTATTACCCGAAGGTATTCTAAGGAATATTTCTAGACGCGCT